>CM060901.1:1599832876-1602332876 GCA_030737815.1 Allium fistulosum
GTCATCTTTGTCTGAATCTGATTCTTCTTATTCTGCATGGAATGCTATATTCTTTTTATCTTGAGCTTAAACTCGTTTAGCCTGCAAATTCACTTCATAAGACATTAGATTTCCTATTAACTCTTCTGGAGTTATTTTGGAAATATCGTTCGCTTCTTCAATAGCGAGAACTTTTCTTTCCCATTCTTCCGTTAAAGAGTTAAGGATTTTGGAAACAATATCAAAGTCTGAATATTTTTCTCCTAATCCTACTAATGAATGGTAGATATCCTGAAATCTTGAATACATATAATTTATAGATTCATTTTCTTTCATCCTAAAGTTTTGAAACTGACTTTTGAGCATGGATATTTTGCTTTGTTTGACCTTGTTAGTTCCTTCGTGAGTAACTTTGAGTGTACGCCATATTTCATATGCAGTATTGCACATGCTAACACGGTTAAACTCATTTTTATCTAAGGCACAAAACAACATATTCATGGCTTTTGCATTTGGTGTGGCATCTAGTTTTTGTGTATTTGACCAAGTAGAATACTCTTTTCAGTAGAAATAGTATATTCTGACTGAGTTATATTCCATGAATCAAAACCATTTGCTTGCATATATATTCTCATTCGTGTTGCCCAATAGTTATAATTCATGCCATTAAATAGTGGTGGACGTGAAGTGGATTGTCCTTCAATGAAGCTAGTGTTAATGCTAGTGCTAGTGTTAGTGTCCATATTATTAGATTATCAGATAACCGTGTTACGGTTATATGATGACCTTGCTCTGATACCAAATGAAAGTGTGCTATGGATCGTGTAATATGGATATATGATAATACAGAGTGTAGTGATGATAGCTATACGGTAAATAGTGCGGAATATAAAAGCAGTATAGTAAAAATGACACCAGAGATTTTTATACTGGTTCGGAGCACCGTCCTACGTCCAGTCCCAGACTCCTTCTGGACTTTCAATAAAACAATAACCCTCAATTAACCCGGAGGAACATGTCTATACAACCCTTGAGCAGCCAAACAAGGACCTGAGCAGCGGAACAGGATTTCGCCTCAGCAGCCGAAGAGGACTTCACACGCCTGAGCAGCAGAACAGGACTTCAACAAATACAAAAGTTTGTTTTGACTTTGTGTGTTCTAATAAAATGGATTTGTCACTTGTAGTACACCCTTCCTATAATCTTCTCCTCGAGTATAAATATATATATTTGAAGTTTATGAAGAATAGAAAGGTATAGTATTGCTTTAATGCAGAATAATTGAAAGTATTATAGCAAATAGATTCCAGAGAGATAGATTAGAAAGATAAGAAAATTTAGTTGTAATTTAGTTGTTTGGAATCAAAATGGAGTTTGTATTTATAAAGGTTAGAAAGCAGCGACTGTTGGTGAAGAGTTTCGATCGAAGTGTTGCGTCCGAATCTTTTCGTTAGAGGTTCGCAACTGTTCACAAAAGTCGCGTCTTTTCGAAAAGTGGATGTTATAGAAATTCAGTCAACTGAGCCTCTGGGTCAGTCGACTGAATATTCAAAGTAATTATTTAAATTTAAATTCGTATATCTATGTATCTGTGCATGCTGCATAAAATTCCCAGTGTCAGTCGACTGGTTAACTGGGTCAGTCGAGTGACCTGGTTAAATTTGTGCAGTAAGCACAGTTTACATAGATATATTAATTTCTATAACTTTAAAACTTTTTTTATAATTAATTGTATGCTTATATATGTTTAAAATATTTGATAAATATGATGATTAAATATATAAGCTAATGTAGATGTAATCGAGGAGAGATTTTAACAATATTGACCTAAGACTTAAAAACCAAAATACCATAGTTGATGCACTAGTTTTTAAAGTCTCGTCTCCTTGTCTCTTTTTGTCGTAGCAGTCGTCAAATCTGTATGTCGTAGTGATAGCTTCGTGTCATGAATCAAAACCAAGCCTCAACAAGAATAAGTTGGCCACCTTTCAGAATCTTGGGCTCGTCTCCTACCAAGACTTCTTTCTCCAACTGCTCCAAATCCACCTCGTCACCTCCAAGGAAAGTTTTCACTTCTTCAACAATCCGCTGCCAGGCGAGGGTGAGGATTCTGAGATAATCGTCTTTGAACCACTCTAGATTTTGGCATTTGAGCACATTAGCATTGTATTGGTTAAGTAATGGTTCGAACTTCTCCATAACACGCTCCTCTGCCCACTGTTCTACAACCTCAACTTCTCTTTTAATGAGTGCGTCAACATCTTTAACATGCTCGAGCTCTTTGTCTCTTTCCTCCCTCGCATGGAGCAACTCATCACAATAAGTTTAAGCTTGTTGGAGCGCTTTATCATTTTCTTTTATTTCATGCTCTAGCCTAGTTTTGAGCTAAGTCACATTTCTGTTTGCGGCATCCCTCTCCATTACCAAAGCGTAGTTTCAGTGGAAAGCTTTCTTGATTTCATCCCCATGCTTAATCTACTCCTCTTTGAGTGCCTTGGTGGCCTACTCGGCCTTCTTCTCAGCTTCGACTTGGGATGTTCTCAGTTTCTTGACCTCGGCATTGAGATTAGCAATGATTCTCCTATTTCCATCTTTAATGAGTTTCTGATTGTCAATTTCTAGCTAGCCTGTCCCTGGGGACTTTGGAAATTTTCTCAACTAACTTCGACCATTCGTTATACTAATTGTGAACGTCGATCACACAATCAATGGTCATCTTTTGTACGTCAGTCGGGGTACTTTTTAGATTACGCACAAACATAAGACCATCAAAGAAAATGTTCGAAAATTCTTCTTTTAGTTTGCCCATTTGGGCATTGGTCATAAGCTATTCCTCTGTAGAGATAGGTGGGACTATAGAAGTTTTTTTGCCCGACCTATGCTGGGAAATTTCAGAGCCACTCTTGCGATGCCTACAGTTGGAGTATCGAATGGAGTGAGATGGCACCAGAGGTTGCAAAGGGATGGAAGCCGAAGGTGGGGCACGAGAAGCGTCACTAGGTGGGATGTCATTATGACGATCGGGTTGCCTGTCTGGACTTTTAAGAGAAGGTGATCTAGTCCTAGTGCGACGTTTGGAAGCATTGTCATGTGATGAGTAATCTCTATCATAACTACATCTATCTCAATCATCTCTATCTCGGATAGAATGGTAACCTTACTCATAATCGCGACCACTTCTCTGGCGATACGAGCTTGACCGAGGCCTTTCTTCTTGGAATTCTTTCTCCTCTAAAGACCGATAAATGTATTTCCTTTTCTCCATAGATCATACAAGGGAGACAAGAACAAATTAGATCCAACAAGTAAGGACACAGGTCAATTGTGAGTGTTGTGAAGTGCATGTGCATGTGATTGCCCTATTGTCCCCCCGACGGACCATGAGCTGGAGCTTTACTCATGGGAGTAACCACTCCTATACTGGTTGGAATGAAGTCCTTATCGATGCAGATAGGGGAGTCGATGCCTTCGATACTAATATTACTGACATAGAAAGAACCGAACTAGGTAGGAATTGGCCCTAAGCCGGCGAATGTGCCTATTAAAGGAAAAGATGGAATTTTTTCTGCATCCGTAATTAGTGGGGGCTGGGTAGAAGTCCGCGCCTTGGAGATTTTCACAATTAACCTCTTATCGGAGCAGGCAGTTGGCTATCCCTAGATTGTTCAAGTTGATACTCATTTCCTACATCGATGTTACCTTGGCCATCCTCGCCACTTTCACCAATAATTTCGCCTTCCTCGGTGTCTTCTGGTGGTTGTTCAATGTTTTCTTCAACTCCAACCCTAGGGCTTGGGATTGGAGGCAAATTTGGATCTGTTTTGCCTCCTTCGTGCGGGTTGTTATTATCGTCGTTATCGTCGTCATTGCTGGAAGCTATTTGGATTATGCCAGTACTACGGCCCTCTTCAAACAAACCATAAGCGAGAATATTTTCATCTGACGGGAGAGTTCTGATGTCTCTATCTCCTACCAGAACTGCCATAAGAGTGTTGACGGCATCTGAAAGCCATGACTTATTGGGTCTCGCTCGAACATCTGGATAGTAAAGCAAGGATATGAGTTAAGTGTACATATTATTAAACAAATTCATATGATGCATATGGAGAGGAACTTACGTCCGGACAACCATCTGCGTGCAAACCTAGGTAGACAATGGACATAGAACCACTCGTATTTGAAGTAGTTCAACTTGTTCCATGCCCCATTGGCCACTCTGCAACCCTAATTGGTTCCAAGTAGATTAAAGATGGACTTTCTTTTTATCTTTTGAAACTGTATATATATCTAATCTCCTCATCGCCATGCGCTCGATGTAAGTTTTTAGCGAAGACCGTGTATGTGCCGAGGAGAAAGGCATAGTTATTCGGATGCAACTGTGTTGGAGTAAGCATCATAAAATTCAGAACTCGATGGACGAATTGATTGAACGGTGGGACCTAGCCTGCCAAGCACACGTACCTATTGCAGCCAATATAAGCATTCGGGGGATTATGAGCTCTTTGATCGCAGAAGGGCCAAGACATCATCAAATGGAATTTCGTGCTTGTTGCATATTCTTCGAAAGGATACTTCATCGATTTTGGAGGTAACAGAATTGACAGGATCGTTTAAAATTACAACATCCTCAAAGGTGTGGGGTGCGGGGTATACTTCTGGCCCCTTTGTTGGCTCAACCGGATTTTCTAAAATTTGTTGTTCTACTTGTGGATTTTCTTATTGATATTCTTACTGAACTAGAGATTGTTGTTCCTGTAGAGTTTTGACTAAGCTTGACTTTGCATCAGATTCGATATATCTTGAAGTTGATGTATCTATGGCCTGAACACCAAGATGTTTGGAACGTCTTTGGTCCATTTCTATAAAAAAAAAACTCGATAGATAATCAACAATAGAAGGTTATTTACAAGCTATACCCCCCATGCTAAAGTGGATTCTATTATGTTGTCGTGTAATGTCGTGCATTTCAAGTTTCTGATATTATTCAATAGTTTTTAAATTCTGGATATTACTCAACATGACCATCATCGTTGACCATTCCGATAAGCTTTACATCAATGGTTATGCTTTGGAAAAGACTCAAAAGCAAGAAATAGTCATCGGGACATAAAGGAAAATTCTTATGTGAACTAAAAATTTCTAAAATTTTCCTAAGTGTTGGAGTTGCACAACTCCAATCCTCCATCCTTCTTCTTCCATCTTCACCACTTCCTAAATCACAGCCATCCAAGTCCCTATTCACCCACGTCCAATCAACCACATCCACCTCCATCACCAAGTCCAATACCTACCTAAGGTCAATTCAAAGCTCATGATTTTGGAATTGGGCCAAATTGCAAGTTGGAGATTAAGGCACAGGTGGGTGGAGATGGGTCAGGCTAAGGAGAAGCAGGCAAAGTTAGGCATGGCTACGAATAAGGTAGCATCGGCGTTTATAGGGCTGAATGAAGGTAGAAAGCAATTTGGAGTCGAGGGTTTTAATGGCATAAAGGTTTTGGTCAGTGAAAGAAAATAAAGCATGTGAGGAAATGAAGTAGAAGGGTTTGGGTTAAATACCCTATGAAACCCGCAATCACAGGCAAACTTGGAAAATTCTCTGAGTCAGGAGTCGGTGTCGACTCCTAGATTATGGACTGGTATCGAGTCCTGATTTTTTAAAAAAACATACATATGTATAGTAAATGCATATGTGCATTGATGTATATGCATGTATAAATATGTAATGAATTGTGTATGTGCATATCCAATATCCGATAGTCAGGACCAAAGGGAAGTAAAGTTCAAACCTGAGAAATCTATGGATGGAATTGGTTTAAAATCATCAAACTTGGAAAAATGACTCCCAAAGGTACATTCCAGATTTATAATCCCAAATTTTGATAGAGCATCGCAACGGATGATAATGGACATATATTTTCGCAGTAGCGATTCACAAGAAGGATAACGACCGTTCAAAACACAGAATGGAGTCCTTCACGGCGATTCTAGCTTGATTCGTTTCAAAGCACATCACGTTTGAAAGGAGATGTACTTTTGGCGGCAAGTGTTATCCAGTCTTTTGACCAGGCAATATTCAGATCGGTTAGACGAACCGAACTTGGAGTTATCAAGGCAGGAAGTCCAGAGAGACAGCCCATGAGTCTAGAAACAAAGCACAGATAACATCGCAAGGCGAAGGCCAAAGCAATCAAACCAAGGCAATCACCAATTCACCAAGTTTAGGGGTCAGTACCAACTTCACTCTATGGGTCTGTATCGACTCCTACCTCCACCTCAGGTAGACCCTATCTTCTGCCCGTGCTTCCTATATGATGCCTCGAGCCTATTTCCAATGTGGTTTGTTGATTCAATGTAATTCTTCATCGTTCTCCATGAACACTTGAAGCTGCAACTCTGTTCTTTCACAACTCCATTATTTGGACTTGGAAACTAGCTAATATTTGTGCAAATAACTATGGAATCACAAAGCTAACCATAAGATGAGCCAAGAAAAAGAGACGAGGACAACCATTTTGGCAAAGTCAGGGATTGGTACTGACCCTTACCCAGGGATCGGTACCGATTCCTACTTCCTGATGATGTGGCACCTATTTTTGTGGGAGAATTGGTCTAAATCGTGTACAATGGGTTGGAGATATTTTATGCGAGATATTAGGCTCCTTACCTCTAAATAGGAAGGTAGAGCTCATTTTTCAGGATCTTTTGGCTCTAATTCTATTCTAAGCTATATTCTTGTAATTCTGAAAATCTAAGTGTTGGAGTTGTACCGACCCCTAAGAACTTCTGCCTCCAAGTCAAAAATAAGCAATAATAGAGTAAAGTGGACGTATGTTTTGCTTTGTCGGACCACTATAATTTGTTGTGTGTTCTCTTTTCCTTATTTTTTACTTTCTTCATATTATATTCTCTACGTTAATTCTTGTGTGTTTGTGCCATTTTAGTTCAAACACTTACACCATCCAAATATCATATGCACCTACTCATGGTTGCACCCTCAAAATAATATGTGCCTAGTCATGATTGCATTCTCAAAATAATATATGCCCTATCATGGCTACATCCTCAAAATAAATAGTCATCTACTTATGCCGCACTGCAACAATTCTTGATTCTAAGACCCACATAGTAATGTTTCTTACCAAGCGCTTCTGGTTAACAAAAACGACCACCATCGTTAGGTCAATGAATAGTCCACATTATAAAAGCATTGAACACTATGATATACGATGACACAAATGACCACCATCATAAGGTGAATGAATACTCAACATCATACGAGCATTATAACTATATGTACGCCCGAATCCTGCTATTTAGATGACCAAGATGCTAGACTCATATCGTATAAGTCTAAGGTACAAGATTACATCGTAAGACCTGGCGCTACACACATATTTTCCTAAGTATTGCCAAGGGAAATCTGATACAAATACCGAGCCAAAGGAACTACTCCCACCATAAAGCTGGAATAAGGAAAAGAAACAAAAACGAAATCAAGATGGAACTACGCTAAAATAATATGAAGCTACGACAAATTACAGATACTGCACTCACTCATTGAACATAGCATCAACACTATAATTTGAAATGGCTACAAGGTGAAGGAACCGATCTGTAGCTTGCTTCAATAGGTAGAACTGCGACATAGTTTTAAAGAAACAACGAGATGTAGAAACTGTGCTGGGGCTCTAAAAGCCACACGAACAATACAGGACTGCAGCACATCCCCTTAAGTGACTATATACAAACATGGATGTGCCACAATCTCAACCTAACATCCAGAAATTACCGGATTGCACCTCAATTTTGTATCAAAAGGCTGTAAGGATGCGCCTCTATTTAATGTTGATGTGACATAACAGCGCCGCAATCTATATGAATATCAAGTTAAGAAAGAACGCACCACCATTTTTCTATGACAAGATAGCGCCGCAATCCAAAAAACATTGATCTCAAGCATATTTATATTAATTAAGAATGACACAGTCCATTAGTAAGGGTTGAAATGCAAGGTCAGTAGTATTGCACAACAGAAGTCTTCCCACCGAAAGGGTTACCAGTGGTTGTGTATACATTGTACTGATGTGAGACATCTCTAACTATAGGACTTGTAGGATTATATGTTCGCATATAGGTGAAGGGAACGTACCAAAATAGGGTTCGCCTCGGTTGAAGTGTAAATGGGCCAAGTAGGGTCTACTTCAATCCTTAGGGGGTATGTGTTAAGTAACCAACTAGGTATTACCTTAATTGCGTTAGGCAATTTAAATGGGACGGTGAGCATATATTCGGTTCTATGTCCGCAAGGTTGGTACCTTATATGTAAGGAGTAAGGCTGTATACATAGGTCGAGAGCATCATCGGTCCTGAATCGGTTGGTATAAAAGGACTCAGGTTACGCCTATATGGACAACACCTCACACTAGTGTAGGTCATGTATGGGACATGCATCGCCTTATAATTTTTTGTTAGTTTGTTGTAATTAGGAGCCAAGGCTAGATAACCTCTAGACGTATTTAAGACGAGGTAAAATATGGCTATATAGTTGTAATGCCGTTGTTAGGTACTAATGGGAAGATCCTCGGTGTGTGCATGCAATTCAGTCTAGACAATAGATGGTGGATACCTAGCACGGTGCAGAGTTACGGATACTAGTGGGAATGGATCCTGGTCGATGTGGAACTGTTGTACTTATGTATATATATATATATACATATATATGCACATATGTAGTTATTGTATACCTCGAGTAGGTGGGGGCATATTGTACGCGTATATGAAGTTAAGACGACTAAGTTAAAATAGTAGACATAACACGTAATGGAAGACAATTGACATAAACTAGTGTTATATGTAAAGTATGTAATTTACTGGTCACTAGAACGTTGTTTTGACTCCCTCCTCATTACAACCCATAAGATAGACTTAGTGGTACAAGTACTGGTATAAGGCAGGAACTGTGGAAGAAAGAATTTCCTTCCGCATACTCGATAATAACAAGGGCACTAAATATCATAGGTATTGTCCTTGGTCAGTAATTATTATTTACTATACTTTACTATTCCGCTATGAGTTTATATTAATAGCGCTCTGCTATGCTTTTATTATTTATAGTATACCAACACTAATGATCTGTACTCTAGTGGACTTGGGTTTTCGATTTAGTGAAAATCCAAGCCCATTAAGATGCAGGCTATTGCATTTGGTATCAGAGCTTAGGTTAATTGATCATAGGAATTAAGATACATTGAGCGAACTTATTTTAATTTTTACTATATATATATATCTGTGTGTGTGTATAATATGCCAGAGTCTAGAAGTTATGATTATAGAAGTAGTTGCAACCATATTCTGAAAAGATGGAGAATGTGACTATGAGTTGGAACAATAGATGAAGTTGAAGAAATATGCCTATCCCGATCACCTCATTGAAAATAGGTTGTACTGTAAGGCATAGACTTAAGAAGAGCCTAAATGTGAAATATAGTAGTGTCCTTGAAGCTGGATGGTACTTGACTCCTTTGTTGGGCTTGGATTGCCCAATGGTTGTGGATCCCCATAGGATCGTCAATTGATTATGTATGTTAGATCTAGATAAGTGGAAAGGAAGAATAGATATATTGTAGATATCCGGAAGAAAGAATTTAATAAGTTCCTAAAGGAAGACGTGTAGACATTATTCTAAGATGCTAACTGAATTTTTAATATTATAGGAGAAGATAAGTCAGGAAGTAAGTGGAAAAGAAAAAAAGTACAAAAGAAGGGACAAATAAAAATCCACTGTAAATTAGAACCTTTATGAAAGAATTTAATATAAAAAGATTTGAGAAAAATATAAACAATATATTTGGAATGATTTTTCAAAGGATTGGTTTAAAAGTAGAAAAATACCCTATTTATGAAAAGTAAACAAATGTAAAATTTTCCGTAAAATAAAATACCTTTTATATTTAAATAAAAATTTCTAGTAGAAATTAAAATGTTGTTTGAACCGAAAATATTAGTTAAAATGGGTTTTAATAAAGAGGTATTTCATTTGAAAAAAAAACTAGAGCGTATATATAGCTCGTTGATTTTTCTAAGATGAAAAATTTTAAGTTTTAAAAATTCTTTTAAAGGGTTGGACAATAGGAAGTGATTCTGGTTTTAAATGGGGTCAAAAAGAATTGGAAAGAAAACAAGAACCTAGAAATAAAGCTGTAGGCGAGTGCACCGCTATAGGTAGATAGGAATCTTTCAGAACAGTCTGAACAAAGATGAAGAAGACGGAAGTGAAAGAAACAACATTAGTTATAATAGATAGTTATTATTCGATCTTGCTCGAAAAGGGTCCAGGTTCAACCTGGCCTAAGTAGACCAGGAGTGGTCAACCAGTAGCGGTCGACCTCCCCAGTATAAGTAGTCGACTAGTTATGGATTTTGAGTGTAATCCGAACCTCGAACGCAACGTAAAGTCATGTCTAGGTCGAGAAGCCCATTCATTCTCTCATCTCTTTCATTTTTATCACAGCCGACCTCCTCTTCTTCCATCATAAATTGAGCAACGACGATGACTCTACCTCAAGCAACACATGCGACAACATCAGCAGCATTAACGACCCTAAATACGAGCGGCCCTACACCCAATTCAGCCCTAAATCCAGATCTAGAACCCCCTATCAAACCAAATCATGGCACCTACATAGTGCAATATCTCCTCCCGCCACCCAAGTCTGACCCAGCAAGAGATCACGTGGCTTCAAGATGGCGAAGAAAAGGCGAAAAGCTATGAAGCAGCGGTGAATTTTGAATTTCTTCAAGGGCGACCAGTGAAGTTTAAGTACTTCACTGCTTATGGTTTGGAGGGCCTGTTTGTAGCTACAGTGCATGCGTCTAACTTCGAGTATTCATTTGACGAGGATGACAACAGCTTCACATCTGAAGTGAAGGAAGTAGAGATTCAGATGACAGACGAGCAGTTTGGAGGTATTTTGCATATTCCAATGGCATGAGAGGATTTGGAGGACACCACATCATTTAGCTAACATCTTCCCCAAGACGACAAGCTTCGACCAGATCTACCCTCTGGTGTAGAAGACCGCCTATGCCATTATAGGTGATATTCAGGTAAACTAGGCTAAGGCCATTATATTCCATTTCATAGGCCCGGGAGTTGGAACGCGGAGGAATTATATTCCCTACTGTCATCTTTTCACTCCCATCTTTCGACGGTATGGAGTTAGCTTTCGAGGAGAGCAAAGTGCAGACAAAGGCACTTGCACCATTGGGTAGGTTCTCCCTTAGGAGGATGGGGATCAAAGAGGTGCCTGCAGAGTCTAGAGCAAAGGAGGGAGCAGGGCAGGCGCATATGAAGTAGGTTCCATGGCCAGATTAGGAGGCTGCAGAGCCATAGCCTCATGTCCCTGAGTATGTAACGATCCGAGATTCATAGATCCAAATCGAGATCGAGATCGAGCTGTAGGAGATACATGTTGAGTAGCAAAGCTAGGGTTGTGATCTTGGATGCATAGCCGCCATAATCCAATCGTTGAATGGTGGCAGTGGTTTGGGCTTTCACGGAGGAGCAGGACCATCCCATAGCCCATAGGTATTTGTAGGATTAGTAGTAGCAGTTGTTATTTTCCTTCTGGCATTTCTTTTTTTTTTTGTTTTAGGCTTTGGGTTGTAAGCATTAGTTGTCTCTATTTGTATAAAACACGTACGATATTATAAGAAATGTTCTTCTGTATTTGTTTTCTGGATTGACCGCTATATTTATTGGGAAACAGTATGAATAAGAAAATCTCATAAAAGATACTTAATTAATGCAAAAGAATAAAACAAAGACTAGAAGTTTATAAAATAAATTAGGAAATTTATTAAACTAGCTACTGAAAGAAAATAAAATTAAGTCCTAAAAAGTATTAAAATTTTGGAAGATAAATTTTGGCGAGTGAAGGACAGGGAAAGGTTGTTGCGAAACCATGGGACACTATCCTTCGCCTTAAAAGCTAAAATTTATAAATGAACTTGTATGTTGATAATTGTTCTAAGAGAAAAGAAATGGGTTTTGAAATTTGAGAATTTACCGTGTAATAGGATAGAGCCAATCATAAATGTTAACCCATTGACTAAAGCCTGACTGCGAAGAATGTGGCTTAATTTGTATTGGAAAGTTAAAAACAAATACCTTTGAAATTTTTATTCAAAATCTTAGAGTTTTAAAATAAAATATTTTTGTGAATGTTTTGAAAAGAATGCTTTATTTTAAAATTTTCCAACCATTTCAATAATTTAATTGAAAAGAATTTTGAATGAAATGGGAGTATTTTCTGATTTTTGAAATGTCACATGCTTTGTGGAAGAAAAGTCGACGGGTTAACAAATATGAATTTTACTGTTCAGCAGAAGTGACAACATGTAAAATACAGTCAACGACGAGGAAAAAGATGGTTTAGCTTTGAAATTTCTTTTCTTTCCATACCTTGTTGATAAGGGAACAAAACTTATTTTAAAATTACTCTGTTTTAAATTTTAAAAATAATTTTCCTTACGTGGATGATACATGGAAAAGTTGGAAAAATAATTTAGGGCTAAAGTGAAGGTTCTAAGGTACAGAGGATTGGTGCACAAGAGAATGATGGAAATATGGAATTCTCCATTTACACTCCTTTTCCACCATAAGAATATAGGTTTAGAAAACTGGATTTGCAAAAATTTTGGATGTTTGAAATGGCATGCTATGTTTTGGATGGTAGGGATTAGATGCAAAATTAGTTGAACCATACTTCTATTTGTAGAGATGTGGGAAAATTTAGATGCAAAAACAAAAATTTTGATATCTAAAACTTGCATATATATAGAACTAGCAGTATATACAGGTTGTTTGCACAATATTTTCAAAATTAGTTTAAAGGATTCATTCATATAGGAAGTGCTTAATATTATTCTGCATACATATCATATATGTTGTGATACACCGTGCACTTTGCAAAATTGGTTGCACACTAATTGGATGGATTGGTTAGAATGGTTGTGCGCTATGTTATATGATTCAGCCTTTGAGTAATTTTAGGGATGAAATTCTTTTAAGGAGGGAGAATGTAACAGCTCTTAATTGAATGATAATTAATTAAAAAAAATAAATTAATAATTAGTAAAGCTGAAAATGGAATTTTCACAAATGTCAAAATTTGGTTATGAAACTTGCATCATTTCATCCGTGGTAATTTTCTGATCAATTTTCATATATAAAGTTCTACAATCGGAGTTCAAACGAAAAAAATTAACATTTGAAGAGTTCGGGTCCAAAATAATTATATATATAGTTAAGGAAATTAAAAAATTAACATTAATTAACATTAATAGATACCTAACGTCTAAGAAAAATTAAGGTTAATCAGATTAGAGAAGAATCATATCAAATAACTTTTAATACGAAACAGATAAACGTTTAACATAACAACACAACTGGTCGACCCCTTATTAGGTCCGGCCGACCTCTAGCAGTCGACCAGTGGTAAACATGCAATGCATATGTCACATAGGATGAACGGTCCAGATTTAATATAATCTAATTGAATGACGGTTATTGATTCAAACCCCAATAAATAAAGGCCCAACCCCTCACTTTTCTTCTCATATTTTCTTAAGAAACAGCGAAGCTGTGCCATTTTCTTTTCTCTATAAATTCTAAAATATGTATAAACTATAATATATATATATAAGTGGAGAATAGTGAAGTGTAGTAGAGAAGAAGAATAGAGTCGAATCGAATCGCCAAAGCCAAGGAAAACGTAAACCTAAATCCAAATCTAAATTAAATTCAAATCTCTTTTTGGATCTAAATTTCTAATATATATATATATATATGCTTTCGATACATATTTTGGTGGGAAGAAAGGGAGTCAAACATGAATAATAGTATTTAGATTTGGAGATTTAGAATCATAGAGATGAGTGAGAAATTATATATTTTTATATAATATTGGATTTATATCGTTGTAAATCTGTTCCTTATATGCGTGAATGTAAATTTTGGAGTTGTAGGCTTAAATATACACATGTAATGAATTTGAAAACCATGGCTACATATTTCGTGAACTGTTAACTTTGATTAAATCTTACATATACATGAATCTGGAAATAAGGGTGAAAATAGCCCCAAATTAGTGAGATTGTATAATAATTCCAGGTTGTTAGTTGAATATTATATGTTAGTAAACATGAATTGGAAGTTATTATAAATTGGATATGCATTTAAGTAGTATTTTAGTTTATAGAATGAAGTGTGTTGCAATGTAAATATTTATAAATTATCTAGTTTTATAATAATGAATAAAAGTGTATCATTTGAAATAACAAGGAACATGCCTAAAAGAAAGAGATGTACAAAAATATGGATGTTTGCCTTATTTTGTACCATCTATTTCAATACTTATAAAAAGAGAATTTCTTGTAATTCTAAATAAAACACAAGTCTTCTTTTAGATAATTTATATAAAATTACAATTTTAACGTATCCTTTTAGGAAGATGTAATTCCAACGCATTAAAATGCAGAAATCCCTAATATAAACAAAAGTATTGTAAGTAGTGATAATAATAATAATTTAATTGTTAGTCTAACAAATGAGATTTAAGATAAGTTGGAAAATAAACAATAAGCAATTAAGTATAAGTAAAGCAACAAAATGAGTAATTAAGAAAAGCTGGAGTAACTAAAGCAAATTAGTTTTGGTTAAAAAGGAATAGTAGAATATACATAATAATATCAAGTGGAAATCAAGCAATAAAAGATATTTAATCTATTAAATTAGAAATAGGTAGTAAATGACATTAAATGTCATTTATGAAACAAGAAGCAAGTTATGTGAAAAGAACTGAATACTAATAGTTGAATAAAAAGGTTAGTAAGTCAATAAAAATTTATATAGCCTCCAGTATGCGCTTATGATGGGTGTGAATTATTGGGCCTAGCCAATTACTTAAATTAATTAAGAATGACGCAGTCATTAGCAAGGGTTGGAATGTGAGGTTAGTAGTGTCGCACAATAGAAGTCTGTCCACCGAAAGGGGCTACCAGCAGTTCTGTAGACATTGTACCGAAAGGGGCTACGAGCCAATTACATTTTATGTATTGTACATTGTTACACTCATAGCTAGTTTCTAGCCCGACTCGGGGATGTTATTTTTTTAAAACTTTGGGTTAGACTGAGTTGTGTTATACGTTATAATATTGTAGTTGTATGTTTCCTTATGGGCTATGACCTGATGATGGAGCAGACGATGATGGCCGCTCTTTATTTCTCTTGTAGTGTTGTTTAATATGATGTGATGTGTACATGTATGGTGATCAAGTTATATATAATGATTATAGTGTATCTATCTTATTTAGTCGTGCACTTAACCTTGAGGTGTAGTATGTGAGAAATTATAATAGATTTTAGATATGATATATACTTATTATCTTTTTTCCTTTCAATATTGTTAATTGAGGGGTTATTTTGATATCTATATCTCTAATACTGAATTATTTAGTCCTGGAAACCTGTGATACTGCTTTATGTCGAGATGAGATACGTATTGTTATGATAAATTATTGTATTCAAATGTATCCATGTTAGCCCAAGAGAGTGTATATGAGAGGTCGCTCCTATGTTGTCCTCTACTCCGTGCCATCGAACAGTTTTTACTCTTGGATGGCATGGGTGCTTGGTCAAGGCGTCAGATTTTTGGTTCCAAAGCCCAAATTAGAATAATTTAGAGATAGAGACATACTTTGGCCTTATGGGAATGATACTTAAGATGGTTTTACCCATTTTTATACGGCTCTTACATATGATGTGCGAGTTTTTAAATGATCGAATACTACAAAATACTTATGTTAATAATACAATGCAGTATCATTTAAAAACTAACAAAATGATACTATACGATATCATTATATGAAAAAATCATGTAAAATCGATAAGAGATACAAAACTGATACTATATTATATTATTTAAATATAAAATGCTATAAAAAAATAGCCCTGCAATATGTAATTGAACACTTCATTTACAAAATGATATTACAATTCATAAAATACCGCTATAAATCAAAAAAGCACTACAGTAGTTCATAAATGCTATATAAAATAGCATTATGAATTGAAATAAATCCTTCTTCTAAAAAATGCTAGTATTTTCCATAAACTGCTATTAATGTTCAAAAACCATTACTGCATTTAATAATCAGCTAATTCACAAATAGCTACTATGAAATTTCATTATGAGCTAAATTGTATATGTTTAATCTAAAAATGCTGTTATAATTAGCATAGTATTACGACAAATAGCATTACAGGAGGAAATTTACATAACTATTTTTTCAAAAAAGATATTTAAAACTGATATTGGTCTATATCTTTACTATTCTTATCTTCTTCCCAATTTGAAGCTACTCCTCCTTCACCACCAGTACCACATCAACTCCAAAACATATCCGACCCCTTCATTCTCATTGCCATCAACAGTACCCTCCAATCTCGAGAATGTCATCATATTCTATCTGTAAACCCTATTGACCTCTTCTAATCCACCACCACCGTATCAACCACTATCCATCACCACTACTCAATCCAACACCTTTATAGAAGCCTTAATTTATCAGTTGACGTAGCTATGCCCTCCTATTAATCGACGCGCCTCCTATTATGTGTGTATGAACTTTGTCCTTGACATAAAGAAATAAGCGGGCTATCCTTGAGTCAAAAAAGGCCTTGAGTTTGTTCTTCAAGCTGTTTTCCCGTTTTATAATGTTAAAATTTTCAAATAAAAAGAAAATGACTTTTATTAGATTTAAACTCAAATAAATGGAAAGGATTTTGGTTCAATTCAAACTTTGCGTTATAAACTGTAAAACATATATATTAATTGGATATGGTTAGATATAGTCTTAAATTTTAATTGTTTTTGGAAAGTGAATTTTTTTTGAAAGTGGTCTCAAATCTTAAATTATATATATGTATATCTATGTATCTATGTATGTATATTTTACATTTTATAACAAGTCAAATATTTTATACCATATATAATATATAGATATTTATAACCACAAATAAAATATGTATATTTTATCCGTGGAGCTAAAATAAATAAATATTATAAATAGCATATAGCTATTTTTGTATAAATGTACGATATTGTGTTAGTTGTACATATTATATACCATGTTATCATAAATCCTAATGACCATAAACATCCATCTATTATTCATTAAATATACCTTTTAATTTATTCAATTACATGTTAAGATTTATATGAATATGGGTCTCTAAAGTAACTGTACCTAAATTAAATAATAAGTAACAAACAAATATATATATATATATATATATCTGTGTGTGTGTGATGGAAATTAATCAAACTACAGCATAATTAAATACATCTAACAAGCCCCTTTTTATTAGTGATCACTAAATATGATTTAGTGTAAATAAATTATTCATGTAAAGGTAAATAAGGTCTAGCACAAATTAATAAAAGATTTCTTTTGAAATTTTCCTCTTTTTATCTCGTTGCCAATGCACCTGATCCAACGTTGAGTTCCTTGATACAATATATGATCTAGCCCTCCTCCATGGTGCATGATCCTAGTGGAAAGAACTGCCTCCGCACAACCTAATTTCAAATATAAAAGTGCACTAACTTTTAGCCACTAAAGTACGAATAGGGAACAAACTATGCCAAGTAAGCACAAAAACATGTGCATGTCCAAAATGCCAAAATGTTACATGACTATGCAAATCAACAATGAAGTATAATCAGTCCACGGTTATATATCCAAAACCAAAATGCAGGTACACAGCTGGATATATGGAAAATGCATTTACAAAAATCATAAAATAGCAGTAGATATATCTACTTTGAGCACATGCGACAACTCATGACATGTTCATACCTAATAATATTATGGAAAAAGAAGCAACTATTATGTAATCAAAGAAATAAATAGAAAACGAGGAGAGAAAAGTAACATACTAAAGATCTCTGGACAAGATGACAAGTCTGCTCCTATACATGCAAATAAGCACACTTGAGGGGCAAATGTTGTATGCATTTTGTAACGGCCCGGATTTTTTGTACAGTTTATAATTAAATATTGGAATTATCTAAATAATTGAATCTTGGATTTAATTCGAATAAAAATGATTTCGAAAGCTTATTTAAATTCATTTTAAATAATAAATAGTTATTGTAAATTTTAATTTACAATTTAAGTGATTAAAATTGTTTTAAAAATGTAACGACCCAGAATTTTGAAAAAATTAAATTGAGAATATTTAATTAATTTTAAATATTTGAACAATAATTTAATTTGAATCCCCGATATAATTTTGAAATTTGCGATTAAACTTTAAAATTTAATCGATTGAAAGTTGAATAGAAATTTAAATCTTCAATTTACAGCTGAAGAAAAATATTTCAAAAGCTTGTAAAATTTATATTGATAATACTGAAGATAATAGAAGCTTCAGAAATTGATTCGGAAACAATCTGTTCAGTTTTGAAATTAAATCGTTCGAATCGATATTTAAAAATAGTCAATTTTCACACAGTCTCGGAATTCGACGAAACCAGTTCCATTGGGTCCGTAATATTGAATTATTGTCGGATTTCAAATTTCGTATTTTTCGGTGTTAATACGTGAGCACACGGTGGGTAAACGCATTGGAATTTAATCAAATTCAATTTAAATTTAAAATTTAAATTTTTGGTCAAAGGCAGCACGTTGTCTCCTTTAATCACGGAGAAAATCACGCTGAAGACAATGAAATTTATCGTGTAAGCACGACCTTCCCTCTGCAAAATCACGAAATTTTGTCTCCCTCCTTCCCATTTTAACTATTCTTCTTCAGTTTTAAAAATCTAAAACAATTAATGGCCGCGTCCATTTCCTCCCCAAATCAAAACCTGGAAATCGAATTCGTTCGATTTTCGAAAACAAATCGATCGCGTTCTTGGATTAATCAAAGCCTGGTACTCGCGCGCGGCAGTTGATGGGTTATCAAGACTTCATCGGCCGAACATCAAATTGAAAATTGGAAACCGAGGCGGCGGCGCTCGTGGCCTTGGCGATGGCGACGAATCGAGCGAACAAGTCTTGGGCGATGGCGATCGAGGTTGAAGCTGGAATGACGAGCAGTGGATCGCGAATTGAATTGTGATGGAGTCGCGTACGTTGTCGCGATAGTGGAGGCGCTCGTCTTCGCACCGTGAAATTGGGGTTCAGTGGAAGCTAGGATTTCGCGATTTCAATTTGGACATGGATGTGAGCTGCCTGATGGTAGTTCGAGTGGAACACGATAGCCGTGAGCTGAGCGATGGCGAGCGCGGTGGTAGGCGACAGGGAACTCGCGAGGGCGATGAGGCTGTGGGTTAGCGAGGTGGGATCGATGTGGCAGTAAGGTTCGAATCTCCTTTTCTAGTATTTTGGTTTAATATACATATACAGATTTTTCTTTTGATAAATAAAATAAAGCTGTTATAATTTATAACTTTAAAACAATAAAGTATAATATAGATTTTTAATTTGTACAGGAAATGCAGAAACAGTCTGTTTAGTTAAATATATATATATATATATATATAAGCTTGGAAAGTATATGTATACGTAAATGAACTTATACAGTTAAACAGAAAATTTTATTTATACATATATATATAGAAATATTATATAGTAAAGAAATCATGTAAATTTTTATAGATAAAGTTTGAAACAAATAAAAAAATATATGAATATATAAGGTTTGAAAAATTGGGATATTTTGAATGTTGAAAGTTATATAAAAAATTAAATTTTAGAATCTATATTGATTTGTTTTGAAAGAAAAAAAGGTGTAGTCCCGAAAGAAAAATAAATATAGGTATATACATTTTTAACTTACGGTTTAATCTAAAATTTTGTAGTGTGGAGATAAAATTTTAGTTTAAATCAAGCTATTATTTTAAAATGAATCATTGGCTAAATGAATTTATCAAATGGAAAATTTATTATTCGATTTGTTCGAATATTAACGAATTGTATAATTATTTATACTAGGTCAAAATCTGTAAAGAAATCAAGCCGAGAATGAAAATGGGATTGCAAAATAAATGCTAAGGTGAGATCTTCTCACTCAAAATAAATTTGGATTACAGTTATTGATTGATGATTGCTATTGGATGTGATATTAGATATAGTAGGATATATCTATATATAGCAATATATACATATTGGCATATGTATATATTGGATTGATGATTTCCCGCCTCGTATAGCGGATGAGACCCTATTGCGCCGTTAGTAAGCGGATTTTTATAAAACCCATATACCGCGATATTCCACCTTGAAGTGGAATGGTATTGTGCTAACGTCTTTGGATGCAGGGAAACAGGTTGGAGGGATCCAACTGGATTCCTCAACTGTATTTATTTATTTACAGATGTTGATATATATTCTGTTATCATATGATGATATATGATGTTTGATGTTGTGATGGACTAATTGATGCGTTGCATCATTGGATTCAAATTTTGAAGTTTTAAAATAACGATTTCAACTTTAAAAGAGAAATTAAGAGTGATTATTTGAAAGTATACGTTTTATTTGAATTTTTGAATTGATTTACTTTAAATAAATAAATGTTAGAAATTTAAAGGTATGGAAATTAAAATGTTTGTGAAATGTAACCAAAAGATGATTCTTGAAATAAATAGTTAAGTAATTTATAAAATAGTTTAAATTTGGATTTTTGAATTATTAAAAACGATGTACGTAAAAGATGTACAAAATTGATATTATCAATTAAAATTATTGGAATTTAAAACAAGTTTTTATAAGTGTTAGATAGAAAATTTATAGAATTATAAATTGTTAAAATATGAAGTTTATAGATTTATAAAGTATGAAGTTATAAAATGAATGAAATTGTATAATAAAAGATTATAAGAAATTCACTTAGAAATTGGATTTTTGCCTTTAAATGGGATATTTTATCAAATTGATTTATAAAGGAGATTTATAAATAAAAGTTGTTATAAAAGAGAAATAGAATTTATAAACGTGTTTATAAATTCGGAATCAATTGAATTTGATAAATTAAATGTAGAAGGTTATTAAAGGAAATATATTCGCGATTTTGGATAGCGAATTATCCTTAAATTGAATGTGTAAAAAAGACTGAAATTTGGTTAGTGAAGTATATTCACGATTTTGGGACAGTGAATATATTGTTAAGTAAAATGGACTTATTTTCGAAGAAGGGATATTAAAAATAAAGTTAAACGTTTTAAAGATGTTTTAAAATGTATTATGAATCGAAATCATAGATTTCAACATTCATTGGTGAAATAGACGTTTTCGAGAAATAAGGAAATGGTGGGCTATAACACTGTTGTTATAGTAAATGATTTCCGAAAGGAAATGTTTTTATATAGTATTGGGATTTACATATCTATCTTAATTTCGAATCCCTATACTAGTGATTTTTGAGTCGTCGTAACGATGTTTTACGTAACATTCGTTTTGACTCAAATTGATGTTGTTATAGAAAATAGATTTCCTTAAAGAATGAAATATATACTTAATTTGATTTAAGTATATTGAATATTTTCAAATGTTGAAAATAAATGGATTTGTGAACCACTTATTATTAAATAAGTATGGAAATGTTTTCCAAAACGAAATGAGATGTTTTTGGGAATTTATCTTCTTAAAGATAAATTGAAATTGAATATTTTGAAAACGATTGAAAATCGTGTATCAGTAGATATTTTTGAAATGTAAATTCACTATGGAATTTATAAAAGAAAGGGAAGTTGTTTAAAAATAAACGTTGATTTATTTTTTGAAGTGTGGAAATTTTATATCTAGTAAAGATATTTTTGGAAGTAAATAATTTGGAAAATTATTTGGAATCTGATGATGTTGCGCATCCTTATTGATAGTTAAATAACCGACTATCAATAATTACCTTGATAGGTATTTGTTGTGAATTGGATGAATTTGAATGCCACACTTATTTTTGAATTAACGCTCACTATTCGGGTTAGCCGGGAAAGGACCATGGGGTCGTATAACCCATTCCGAATATGTGATACGTCGTTATGAATCGCATTTGAAGACCGGTGTTGAAGACCGGATATTTTTGAAAACGGAAGGATTACCGTCGAGTTACTCTACATCGGCTGATCTCCGATTTAGAGGTTTTATCACCCTTAGTGACGGGAAGTCCGGACGTGATTAGAAAATTATCCGGATGTGCAAGGGCTTCGTGAGAAGTGCCTTCGGTTCTGTTCGATCCCGGAACAGACTTGTATGGATTGTATGTCTGACGTTACAATTTGAGATATAAAGCTGATTTCTTTCAAATACATTTCTGTTGGTGGCGGAGAATTTATTCTCTTAGCTTAACACCCTTCTCTGAGACGTACGAGCTCAGAGGTTATGTAGTTGAAATTCATCAGCGATATATCCCAATTTGGTAACGTGGCATACTGAGTGTTGCTGTGAAATGATCAGTGTTTAGTCATTTGCGATATGATCATTTGTTTGATCTTATATCTTTGTGATCATAGGTTGATCATTTTGTTTGACCCGAAGCATGGCTTTGTAGAAAGCGTAGCTTTGTGGATGAGACTTCGTCGAGCCTCACACCCCGGAAATGGTCAAAACAGGAAGAATGCGGCAAGGTTCTAGGGAGTAGCGCCCCTTAGTGTATGTCATTCCTTCTGGATAAAGGTGGTATCATGGTATGGAGCCCAGATACTTAAGCTCTATGGTTGCTGCAAATTTATTACTTTGTGGTTGTTGCGAATCGGGGATCCTCGGGAAGATCGGTGACGATCGGGGGATGGCATACGCGTGTCAGTAGTTACCTATTTTTGCAGAGGTAACCCGGCCTTGTGTTGGCAGAGATCCGGTTAGGTTCTCGGGTCGTCTATTCCAGGGACGTACCCATCGTGGATAGGAAGTTCCTTAGCCTGACCATTTGTTGGAAATCCAAAGAAACAATACGAGCCTTGTACGGTTTTAGTTGTAGAACCTATCATTCACTTATGGTGGTCACCACTGTTTGGATGGTAGCTATAGTAGGCATAAGTGCGGAATGCCTATGCTGGCTAAGATTAATATTATACTTTCGAAATGTTTTCTACACTATGCACTAATAATAATATCAAAAATGATTTGATTTTGCGTAGTAAGCATCTTTGACTATCATAAGAAGAAATCTCCTCCAATTCTGCGTTTGCATTATGTGTGTGGCGGGAGGTCTTATGGTAGTTTCATTTTCCAAAAGCATTGCGAATTGACTTTAAAATTATCTTGTTGTTGTTTTAAAGATAAACTGTTTTACGATCTCACACCAGTCTTGCTATATTACAGCATGATAGGGGATTCTCGCTTCGCGGTTTGGTGGCGAACGGGAGACTCTTACCCCTACATGTCCCTGAGAGGGATGGGTTGGTTAGGCAGAGGCCGTGACAGTCGAGAGGCTGTCCGTAAAAGCAAGTTTGGGGTATCAATGTTAGCCACGGTGGGGCTGGGATGGTTGAAAAGCCTACCGGTTGTGACCGCCGACGGTGGTCCATGACATTTGGTATCAGAGCATATGGTTAAGCGACAACCCTGCTCTGTTGGGTGTTACTCATTAGAGATAGAGTCATCAGTACTCTAGAATGAGTTGAGTGTAATAATAGATACGAGTGCGTATTTGTTAGTGAATATAAAAATTTGTTTTGTATTGTGTTGACTTATCGGTTGATTGTTTATGGATTCTGGTCGGTGCAGTCTAGCTAACTGTAATCGATAGGGGTTTCTAAACTCTTAAACAAGATAAACCGACATAGTATTGTTTTAAATAGGGTGAATGAAATAATTTTGCCCAAAACTATTTTTGTATACAAAAGAAATGGTTTTCTATAAATTATTATGATATATGGATGCATGGTTGTTAGGAAGTAATGATGTTAATTATCCTCATTAATATATATATGTGGAAATTGTATATGAAATTGGAATTAAAACAAAGAACCAGGAAATAAATCCATATACAAATGAAATTTAAGAATATAAATTATAAATGTGACTTATAATTTGAAACGGAATTCCAGAGAAGTTTTTGGAAATGTTTTGAAAAGAATTTGAAAATTTTGGAGATTTGGAAAGTTTAAATCATTTTTGATTTGAAAATGAATTTCAAAGGGTTTGAAAAGTATTTTGGAGAGTTGAAAGCTCTAAACTCTTTTAGGTCGCTGGAAAATAATCCTGATGATGATGGCCACATCATTAGAGTTCATTTTCGGGTTTCCAAAAGAGAAATTGCTACCAAATTGTTTTAAATGAAAGTTGTTTGAAAAATTCATTTCAAATTTGTAAAGTAAAGTATTGAAATAAAATTAGTAACTGAAACTAATTGAAGAAATGACAAATTAATATGGTTTGAAATGAATTAAATTCATATGGAATTTGAAATCCAGTTTAATATGAGTGGTTATAAACCATAATAGTGAGTTGAAAATAAATATAATGTGTATATGGAATATTTACATTGAACCTAAGAAAAGAAGTGTGAAATTCTTAAGTAAATGTGATATTGAAATTATTCTAAGTGATGATTGAATAAAGAATAAAACTGGAATTCAAACTGAATGTTGAAACAAATTTGAATAGAGAGAATTGGATTTGTGATGAATTAGTAATTGAAACTAATTTAAGATAGTGCAGTTGTAAATGACAGATAATTGATAAATTCAATATTCAGGAGATAAACTGAATCCAAATTAAATTGGAATTGTAAATCAAATTCAAATGATTTTGAAATGTAAAATGGAATGAGAATAAATATATAACTTCAATAGTAAACTAGAAGTGGTATAAGGAGTATGTATTGAAAATTTTGTAATAGAATTTGCAAAATGGTTTGAATGTGTAACTAGATATTATGGCTAGTAGGACATACAGGTGTTATAAAAGGAATTGGGATTTTGATTTCAAAGATAATTTGAATTTGCTCGAAAAGGTAAGTATTTAAATTTCTATATGAGATTTGCTGATTTCTTCTCTAGCCGCTTGGCCTTTTCTTTTTCTTTTTGAAATCTGAGAGTCCGTAGGGACGTTTTGTAGTCGTGCCGTATTAGCCGCGCAAAGGAGACGCTGGCGAAATTTTTTGAAAATTTAGAACGTTAGAAAAATTTTGAGAAAATTTTGGAAGTTTAAATTTTTTTTTTGAATTTGAATAAAAATTTGAATTGTTAAGAAACAATGTTGTTTTGAAACTTATAATTGAAGTTGGAAAACGAGTTGAATGATAACGAATCTTTAATAGAAAGATTTGTTTTGATAAATTGATAAAACTACTGAATTGTGAAAAATAGTAGACGAGTTAAGGACCATTTTTTCCTAACTTGTAATTTCGAGGACGAAATTCTTTTAAGGAGGGAAGTCTGTAACGACCCAGAATTTTGAACAAATTAAATTGAGAATATTTAATTAATTTTAAATATTTGAACAATAATTTAATTTGAATCCCCGATATAATTTTGAAATTTGCGATTAAACTTTAAAATTTAATCGATTGAAAGTTGAATAGAAATTTAAATCTTCAATTTACAGCTGAAGAAAAATATTTCAAAAGCTTGTAAAATTTATATTAATAATACTTAAGACAATAGAAGCTTCAGAAATTGATTCGGAAACAATCTGTTCAGTTTTGAAATTAAATCGTTCGAATCAATATTTAAAAATAGTCAATTTTCACACAGTCTCGGAATTCGACGAAACCAGTTCCATTGGGTCCGTAATATTGAATTATTGTCGGATTTCAAATTTCGTATTTTTCGGTGTTAATACGTGAGCACACGGTGGGTAAACGCATTGGAATTTAATCAAATTCAATTTAAATTTAAAATTTAAATTTTTGGTCAAAGGCAGCACGTTGTCTCCTTTAATCACGGAGAAAATCACGCTGAAGACAATGAAATTTATCGTGCAAGCACGACCTTCCCTCTGCAAAATCATGAAATTTTGTCTCCCTCCTTCCCATTTTAACTATTCTTCTTCAGTTTTAAAAATCTAAAACAATTAATGGCCGCGTCCATTTCCTCCCCAAATCAAAACCTGGAAATCGAATTCGTTCGATTTTCGAAAACAAATCGATCGCGTTCTTGGATTAATCAAAGCCTGGTACTCGCGCGCGGCAGTTGATGGGTTATCGAGACTTCATCGGCCGAACATCAAATTGAAAATTGGAAACCGAGGCGGCGGTGCTCGTGGCCATGGCGATGGCGACGACTCGAGCGAACAAGTCTTGGGCGATGGCGATCGAGGTTGAAGCTGGAATGACGAGCAGTGGATCGCGAATTGAATTGTGATGGAGTCGCGTACGTTGTCGCGATGGTGGAGGCGCTCGTCTTCGCACCGTGAAATTGGGGTTCAGTGGAAGCTAGGATTTCGCGATTTCGATTTGGACATGGATGTGAGCTGCCTGATGGTAGTTCGAGTGGAACATGATAGCCGTGAGCTGAGCGATGGCGAGCGCGGTGGTAGGCGACAGGGAACTCGCGAGGGCGATGAGGCTGTGGGTTAGCGAGGTGGGATCGATGTGGCAGTAAGGTTCGAATCTCCTTTTCTAGTATTTTGGTTTAATATACATATACAGATTTTTCTTTTGATAAATAAAATAAAGCTGTTATAATTTATAACTTTAAAACAATAAAGTATAATATAGATTTTTAATTTGTACAGGAAATGCAGAAACAGTCTGTTTAGTTAAATATATATATATATATATATAAGCTTGGAAAGTATATGTATACGTAAATGAACTTATACAGTTAAACAGAAAATTTTATTTATACATATATATATAGAAATATTATATAGTAAAGAAATCATGTAAATTTTTATAGATAAAGTTTGAAACAAATAAAAAAATATATGAATATATAAGGTTTGAAAAATTGGGATATTTTGAATGTTGAAAGTTATATAAAAAATTAAATTTTAGAATCTATATTGATTTGTTTTGAAAGAAAAAAAGGTGTAGTCCCGAAAGAAAAATAAATATAGGTATATACATTTTTAACTTACGGTTTAATCTAAAATTTTGTAGTGTGGAGATAAAATTTTAGTTTAAATCAAGCTATTATTTTAAAATGAATCATTGGCTAAATGGATTTATCAAATGGAAAATTTATTATTCGATTTGTTCGAATATTAACGAATTGTATAATTATTTATACTAGGTCAAAATCTGTAAAGAAATCAAGCCGAGAATGAAAATGGGATTGCAAAATAAATGCTAAGGTGAGATCTTCTCACTCAAAATAAATTTGGATTACAGTTATTGATTGATGATTGCTATTGGATGTGATATTAGATATAGTAGGATATATCTATATATAGCAATATATACATATTGGCATATGTATATATTGGATTGATGATTTCCCGCCTCGTATAGCGGATGAGACCCTATTGCGCCGTTAGTAAGTGGATTTTTATAAAACCCATATACCGCGATATTCCACCTCGAAGTGGAATGGTATTGTGCTAATGTCTTTGGATGCAGGGAAACAGGTTGGAGGGATCCAACTGGATTCCTCAACTGTATTTATTTATTTACAGATGTTGATATATATTCTGTTATCATATGATGATATATGATGTTTGATGTTGTGATGGACTAATTGATGCGTTGCATCATTGGATTCAAATTTTGAAGTTTTAAAATAACGATTTCAACTTTAAAAGAGAAATTAAGAGTGATTATTTGAAAGTATACGTTTTATTTGAATTTTTGAATTGATTTACTTTAAATAAATAAATGTTAGAAATTTAAAGTTATGGAAATTAAAATGTTTGTGAAATGTAACCAAAAGATGATTCTTGAAATAAATAGTTAAGTAGTTTATAAAATAGTTTAAATTTGGATTTTTGAATTATTAAAAACGATGTACGTAAAAGATGTACAAAATTGATATTATCAATTAAAATTATTGGAATTTAAAACAAGTTTATATAAGTGTTAGATAGAAAATTTATAGAATTATAAATTGTGAAAATATGAAGTTTATAGATTTATAAAGTATGAAGTTATAAAATGAATGAAATTGTATAATAAAAGATTATAAGAAATTCACTTAGAAATTGGATTTTTGCCTTTAAATGGGATATTTTATCAAATTGATTTATAAAGGAGATTTATAAATAAAAGTTGTTATAAAAGAGAAATAGAATTTATAAACGTGTTTATAAATTCGGAATCAATTGAATTTGATAAATTAAATGTAGAAGGTTATTAAAGGAAATATATTCGCGATTTTGGATAGCGAATTATCCTTAAATTGAATGTGTAGAAAAGACTGAAATTTGGTTAGTGAAGTATATTCACGATTTTGGGACAGTGAACATATTGTTAAGTAAAATGGACTTATTTTCGAAGAAGGGATATTAAAAATAAAGTTAAACGTTTTAAAGATGTTTTAAAATGTATTATGAATCGAAATCATAGATTTCAACATTCATTGGTGAAATAGACGTTTTCGAGAAATAAGGAAATGGTGGACTATAACACTGTTGTTATAGTAAATGATTTCCGAAAGGAAATGTTTTTATATAGTATTGGGATTTACATATCTATCTTAATTTCGAATCCCTATACTAGTGATTTTTGAGTCGTCGTAACGATGTTTTACGTAACATTCGTTTTGACTCAAATTGATGTTGTTATAGAAAATAGATTTCCTTAAAGAATGAAATATATACTTAATTTGATTTAAGTATATTGAATATTTTCAAATGTTGAAAATAAATGGATTTGTGAACCACTTATTATTAAATAAGTATGGAAATGTTTTCCAAAACGAAATGAGATGTTTTTGGGAATTTATCTTCTTAAAGATAAATTGAAATTGAATATTTTGAAAACGATTGAAAATCGTATATCAGTAGATATTTTTGAAATGTAAATTCACTATGGAATTTATAAAAGAAAGGGAAGTTGTTTAAAAATAAACGTTGATTTATTTTTTGAAGTGTGAAAATTTTATATCTAGTAAAGATATTTTTGGAAGTAAATAATTTGGAAAATTATTTGGAATCTGATGATGTTGCGCATCCTTATTGATAGTTAAATAACCGATTATCAATAATTACCTTGATAGGTATTTGTTGTGAATTGGATGAATTTGAATGCCACACTTATTTTTGAATTAACGCTCACTATTCGGGTTAGCCGGGAAAGGACCATGGGGTCGTATAACCCATTCTGAATATGTGATACGTCGTTATGAATCGCATTTGAAGACCGGTGTTGAAGACCGGATATTTTTGAAAACGGAAGGATTACCGTCGAGTTACTCTACATCGGCTGATCTCCGATTTAGAGGTTTTATCACCCTTAGTGACGGGAAGTCCGGACGTGATTAGAAAATTATCCGGATGTGCAAGGGCTTCGTGAGAAGTGCCTTCGGTTCTGTTTGATCTCGGAACAGACTTGTATGGATTGTATGTCTGACGTTACAATTTGAGATATAAAGCTGATTTCTTTCAAATACATTTCTGTTGGTGGCGGAGAATTTATTCTCTTAGCTTAACACCCTTCTCTGAGACGTACGACCTCAGAGGTTATGTAGTTGAAATTCATCAGCGATATATCCCAATTTGGTAACGTGGCATACTGAGTGTTGCTGTGAAATGATCAGTGTTTGATCATTTGCGATATGATCATTTGTTTGATCTTATATCTTTGTGATCATAGGTTGATCATTTTGTTTGACCCGAAGCATGGCTTTGTAGAAAGCGTAGCTTTGTGGACGAGACTTCGTCGAGCCTCACACCCCGGAAATGGTCAAAATAGGAAGAATGCGGCAAGGTTCTAGGGAGTAGCGCCCCTTAGTGTATGTCATTCCTTCTGGATAAAGGTGGTATCATGGTATGGATCCCAGATACTTAACCTCTGTGGTTGCTGCAAATTTATTACTTTGTGGTTGTTGCGAATCGGGGATCCTCGGGAAGATCGGTGACGATCGGGGGATGGCATACGCGTGTCAGTAGTTACCTATTTTTGCAGAGGTAACCCGGCCTTGTGTTGGCAGAGATCCGGTTAGGTTCTCGGGTCGTCTATTCCAGGGACGTACCCATCGTGGATAGGAAGTTCCTTAGCCTGACCATTTGTTGGAAATCCAAAGAAACAATACGAGCCTTGTACGGTTTTAGTTGTAGAACCTATCATTCACTTATGGTGGTCACCACTGTTTGGATGGTAGCTATAGTAGGCATAAGTGCGGAATGCCTATGCTGGCTAAGATTAATATTATACTTTCGAAATGTTTTCTACACTATGCACTAATAATAATATCAAAAATGATTTGATTTTGCGTAGTAAGCATCTTTGACTATCATAAGAAGAAATCTCCTCCAATTCTGCGTTTGCATTGTGTGTGTGGCGGGAGGTCTTATGGTAGTTTCATTTTCCAAAAGCATTGCGAATTGACTTTAAAATTATGTTATTGTTGTTTTAAAGATAAACCGTTTTACGATCTCACACCGGTCACCATGACTGACTCGGAGTTTATTGTTTCCCTTCTAAACTCTGGGTGACCACAAATTTCCACGCGGGCAGTCTAGAGTTAGATTATCAGGATATTCTAGATATTCTGGAGCTTTGGAGATAAGCTGGATGACGAGACGTAGTATTTGTATCTGATAGTATTTATTCCGCTGTGTATTCTGTATGAGGACAAGTTATATAACTGTCCATTGTTGTATATTGACTCTGATTAATGTATGTATATAAACTGATATAGTTCTTTGTTTTAAAAGACTAGTGTTTATTTATTATATATTGTTCCGCTGCGATATGTGAGATTCTGATATTGTTTCTGTATCTGATGTTGTTCTTCTTTCTTCTTTTTTTTTTCTTCTATCTTCTTCTTCTTCTGCCTTTTTCTTCTTCTTAAACCATCATAGTTCGTATTCCCGTTCATTTTGAGTTAATCAATGGAGATTAGTGGTTAATCAAGAGGTACGGATTTGCGGGACATGACAAAAAATAATTCGTTTTGATTAACGTGTGAAATTATCATTCCGGGGCATTGTCTCAGAGTTTGACGAAACTAGTACCATCGAACCCGGAATAATGAATTATTGTACGCCGATGAGTTTCGTGATGATCATATGTGCCGTATGATCGTGCGAGCTCGAAATGCACAACAAAAATTAAAAGTGAATAAAATATAATATTATTTGCCCATAAATACATCTCTACAGCTTAAAACCTTAAGACCTAATTCACTTCCCTCCTCTTCTCTTTCTAATTTTTCCTGCCGCTTATTTCAATTTCTTCCAACAATTGTTTTGAGAGAAATACTCAACGAAATCCAAAGATCTTAGATCCGATAGCTACGTATTGGCTAGAGCTTCACGATGGTGTGTGTAGTTTTGGGTGCGGCAGTGCTTGCCAGTGCTTGATTTGGGTTTTCCATGGCTAGGGCTAGCATTTACCGTTGAGTGAAGGGATATTAGGCCACACCGTCAATGGCGTTGTGCTAATAGAGCGAAGACAAGTTCATGGAAGCAATATAGGATGGTACGATGCTAGAAGGAGGAGTGCGACATCTACCTTGTCGTTATTTGAGTAGCAGGTCGTGAATTTATTTAGGATGCCAGAGTTGAATTTGAAGGTGTAGGCGAGTTCGTGGCAAAGGTTGGAGTCGTTTGGCATAAGCGAGGCCGTCTGGCTAAGGGAATCGGAAAGTGGCCTGATGATGGTGGATTTGGGTGCGGCATGTCACGATTGTCAGGGTACAGCCGGAGGAGTCGAAGTGGTGATGGCCACGTCGAGCTCAAGGAGAGAAATGTTTTAGCCCAGTCGGATCGTTATTTAGTGGAATCCTTCTCCATGTCGATAGGGATTGTGCATTGCATCTTGGGTAATCACATATCAATGTGCACGAGTGGGAGAAAGGAAGGGGATGAGGAAGATGGTTTGCAGCGGTAATAAGGTGATTAAGTTTATTAGTTAATAAATTTATTAATTAAGTTTAAAAATCCAAATTATTATAAAAATCATATCTTGTTCATACGACGTTTGATTGAGGCACCGTCTTTTACATTGGACTCGTATCGATGATATCTATGCATTGGAGTTAGAGTCGTCAAGTTTGGAGCTAGTTGGTATTTTAATCAAAATCAAACGGCATTTGATTTTGAACTATTCAAAAACACGAAAGCATTAATTAGAGCTTAGTTGAGTTTTACTCACTAGTTAGTTATATATTGTTGCATATATAATTGTTGTTGTACTGAAAATACAAATTATATAACGAACAATGCAAGTTATTACTTTTGGACCCAGCCTTGTTTTGTAAAAAAGTGAGAACATTATTATTGAGTATAATAATCTCTATTTGATCATCTATAACATGTATCGTGGCCTAGACTACTTGTTTACATGTTTGATATTCCTTTGTGAATACTGATAGTATGCTCTGAATGTTAGAAACGATGTAGTCGTTATAAACGTGCTTTGACATCTCTTATAAATGACATATGTTAAATTGGATAAATTAAGGGAAATTGTGGGAATATAAATGTACATATTTATTGGGTTCTATACTCTTTTTGGTGTGTTGGAACATGTGGGGAATTTGGAAATAGAAGTTATAAATGGTAGAAGCGAAATGATCACGATGGATGCACTTTGAAATCGTTGTGATCTGCAATTTTAATGTTAACTTTGAAAGACATCCTATAGCTTGTTTGTATTTATAATAAGTGCTATTAGCGTACATATTATCGGGAAATAATAAGGTTTAAATATATTCTTGAAAATCATTTATGGATTTATAAAGCGATGGATTTAGATTATTAAAGCAGGTTTTTAAATGAGTTTTAAATAAAAAGGTTTTAAAGTATAGTATAAGTATTTTCAAAAGAATGTTTTATTATATATATGGTTTTAAAAGTTATTAAAGAGTTTATTAAAAAAAATTAAAAGGATTTTATATTATATTATTTTACAAATGGTTTATAGTATTTTATTAAATATCTTAGTTTTATAACTAAATTAGTATAAGTATAAATATATATATCATTTTAAAGGTACTTAGTATATTTAGAATTTTTTATAAAGGATATTTATAAAAGGATATTTGTAAAGGATATTTATAAAAGGATATTGATAAAGGATTGTAATGGAATATTTTGTAAAGGGATTTAAAAGGAGTTTTGGATTATAACATCATGTTATAATGGATTGTTTTATAAACCGATTTAAAGGTATATTACCTTGTTTAATAAAGGGAGAAGTACTTAGAACTTTAATGGATACTTTAAAGTTAATGGTAAGTATTAAAGTGGATTTTGGGTTGATAGTATCGTGTTTATGCAACATCTATTTTAACCCATTAACTTTACTTTTGAAAAGTAATTGGATCTTTAAAATGGAATTTTAAAGATAACGGGATAGTAAAGTGCTTTGGGGTTTGTTGTAAACAATGTTTTAGTAACATTTGTTTTTAACCCCTTAGATAATATTGTAAAGTGTTAGAATATTATAAATGAGTTTAGGAAAATACTTATATCTTTAATAATGGGATTTTAAAGCGGATAACAAGTATGAAATGGTTTTGGTTTGTAGTGACAATGTTTGAGTAACATTCGTCTTAAGCCCTTCGAAATTGATTTGTGAATATACTTATATGATTGAGATAAGTATATGAATATTGTTGGGAAGTATTGGAACGTGTTGAAATGAATAGTGATGTTTGATTAAATAGTAGAGTTTGATTAACAAATGGAGTTTCATTTGCATTGGAGTTTTTGAGTAAAAATGGGTTTTACTAATAAAAGAGGTTTTAATTAATAAAGGAAGATTAATTAAAAAGAGGATTAAAAGTCGTTTATATGACTTGATCGTGCTCTGTGTGTTACTGCTTATGGATAGTATACAGGACTTGGTTTTCCCGTATGCGATTATTCTCATTGTATTGGGTTATTTGTTTATTTCATAGTTAAATAACCGACTATCAAATCTTGACCAGAATATACTCTGGAAATATCTAGAAGAAACACGAGGATTATATGGTACAATTATCTTCAATGATGCTATACTGTACATCTAGACTCGTTTTGCTCTTCTAGGAAGAATGATAAGGAAATACGACCACTTAAACGGTTAGGAGGTGATCTACGATCTTATGTATTGTCTGTTTATTTTCCACAGAACCGAGGTTGAGATTCCCGGGAAGTCGATCGATTGGTTTTGGAGCACCTGGTAAGCGTGGAAGTGTACTTATATGAGATGACTTGAAACCGTAACCACTCCAAAACCATATACGTGTTCTATGCCTTGGAAGAGGTTCGTGATTGCTTTGTGATGGCTTCATGGCTGGTTCATGATTGCTTCGCGATGATGGAATCTATGTGGAGATTCGAGATCTATTTGAGATGCTCGAACACATATAGTTGTTCGTGATCTATTTAGGATGTGGGAATCCATGTGTGATTCCGAGGCCTATTAAGGTATTGGAATCCATGTGTGATTCCGAGGCCTATTAAGGTATTGGAATCCATGTGTGATTCCGGGATGTTGAGGAATCCATGTGTGGTTTTGAGATCTGTTTGAGACATGGAAATCCATTTGTGGTTCCGTGATCTGTTCGAGTTGGAGCTCATGTGGAAAATCTGTTTGGGTGGGATTCGTGGGCTGGAATGCCGGACGTAGCCTCATCATCGGTATGGAAAAAATCAGAGATAGGAGACATAGCAAGTGAGGTTGGCAAACCCATAGGGTGCATGCGACTCCATTTCTGTATATACTTATTGGGATATGAATGTGGGAGCGATGCATCAGGTCTTAGCCAGACCAGCTATGGTTTTCCTATGGTATATTCACTAGAGATGTACGATGCTTCGAAAGGATATCTCTGATCCTTGTGCAGTAGTTCAAATTTTGCTTCCCTAGAGAGTTCTACATGGAAATTCTACACAATTAGTGAACGCGCCTTAGCGGTTATGATTATATACCTATTATTGTTGTGATGTACACTCACTTGCATCGCAGCTATGTGGTTATTTATATTCCACACCTTAGACATTATTATATTGTCACTAGATTTTATAATAGAATGGTTTGGTTATCGTAAGGGAAAAACTCGTTCGTGTTTATTGATGGCGTGGTCTTATGATATACCTTTATTTTGAAAGGTTTTAGGATATAATGAATTCTATGAGATTTGAGTTTCTCAAGCTGGTTTACTAGACTGATACGGGCGTTATTCTCTTATAATGCTCGGGTCGGCTTGAATATGTTTTCAAATTTAGTTGCGGTTCATTGGAGCCCTTACAAAGGAGCTGGATGGTTTCCTACCGTATTTATTTTCCATTGTATTACTTGATTGTATCTATCAGCAATTGTGAGGATAAGATGTTATAATTGTCGAGGCTAATGATAGATTATTTTTCTCTGATTTATGTATGTATATAAAAGTTTTCTTTTTGGTAAAGACCTTTTGAGATATTATATATTATCGTTCCGCATGTGAGATCCTGATATTGTGTTCCCTTCTTTCTTGTTCTATTTCTTTTTATTTTTATTTTACCCTAACTATTCATCTTTCTAACACTTTGGTGCTCTGCACATGAATACCGTTGATGTATTAGTGTCGACATCCGGGGGTCGAAAAGGCAGGTTCTAACACATTTTTACTCACACAATATTTCCAGCAGCCATAACAAATTCCAACAGCTAATGCATTGGGCCAAAAGATCTAGTTGATAAAAGCCTATGGTAATGTGCTCCTTCAAACCTAGCATAACATGCTTCAAGATAAATGCGATTTTCCACAAACCATCCTCATAACCATTCATTCCAATGTAAGATCAATAACTCACCCTTAAATTCATTTTTAGTAACCTCACATAATCGGAGCTCCTCAATTAATTCCCATAACAATCCACTATTGTCAACATTTCAGTCTTCTTTAATATTCTTTCCATGAACAATAATAAACACTAATTTTTTTTACCATTACCAATCCATATTTAATCTAATTACATTCTTTTAACTATTATCTCTGCATATACCATTTCCTCTGTAATAAGTGTCATTTTCTCCATTAATCACTCAATAAATATCCATATAAAGACTAATTGATCCCTCAATTAACTTGCATTCAAAATCTCATAAATCATCAATAACATCTCAGTTAAGCTTAACCATTAAAGCATTTATTACTAGATGACCAACCCATAATTAATGGCAATTCTGGTAGCTCATCACAACCATCCACCGCAAATCAGTCCGTTGGTAACGTCAGCTATTTTCTGCTATAAATATACATTCTTTTGTAAATAAGAATGAGACTTAACTTTGAAAGCATAGAAAATATACTGCTTTGGTACACTTATGTATTCTCCATCAGAGTACTACGAAGCCCTTAACTAGATGTTGTTCAAATAAGAACCTAACTGGTATAAATCTTTTATCTCTTTAATATTTCATAACTTATGTTTCTAATACTACTCACACATAACAAATATTATATTGCACATGATGATTTGAGATCTTCACAAATCTACCATAATTTCGATGTTACAAAAGATATCATCAACAAATTGAAAGTGTATAGGACCGTGTAATATGGATATATGATAAAACAGAGTATAGTGATGATAGTAATACTGTAAATAGTGTGGAATATAAAAGCAGTATAGTAAAATGACACCAGATAATTTATACTGGTTCGGAGCACCGTCCTACGTCAAGTCCCAGACTCCTTCTGGAATTTCACTAATAACAATACCCTCACTTAACCCGGAGGAACAGGTTTATACAACCCCTGAGCAGCCGAACAGGGACCTGAGCAGCAGAACAGGATTTTGCCTCAACAGCCGAAGAGGACTTCACACGCCCGAGCAGCATAACAGGACTTCGCTAATACAAAAGAATATCTGACACTGTGTGTTCTTGAAAACACTTATTTGTCTCTGATAGTACAAACTTCCTATAATCAAATCCTCAACTGTATGATGTGTATGTGAAGATATGCAAGGAAGGTGTTGCTAAGAATCGAAGATTATGAAAGTTAATTTGTAGATTCAAAGCAATAAAATGCTTGTATGCTGTTTGAATGCGAGTATGAGAGCATAATAAGAGTATAAGAAAGTTAGAATGATTTTCGGTAAATGTGAAGTGTTTGGGGACATGTATTTATAGTAGTCAGAGAGTTACTGCCATTGGTGAAGAGTTCTGACCAAGAGGAGCATCTATTTCCGTTCAGAGAAGGATCACAACTCTTCGCAGAATGAAGATGTCTATTCAAAATATGACAGTTGGGTTCAGGTCAGTCGACTGGTCGTTATTGGTCAGTCGACTGACTGTGCAACATTTAAAAAATAATATAAACAGTGCATACTCGTGTATGTACACCAGTCAGTCGACTAGTTGTTTATAGCCAGTCGACTGGCTGTAGTGTTTTTACACTATTAGCTATGTTTTGATTAAAAACTGAGAACAATGAAGTGCGGACTACTTGAGGATAGATTTTAACAAATTGCTAAGACTTGACCATAAGAAATAAACAGTGAAAACATAGATTCAAAGTCTCGATATCACCATAGTCCTTTGATTGTCTCTTTTTGTTGAGATTGATCGTGCATTCTCTTTTTCTTCTAAATTGCTTTGTCATGAATCAAAACTAGTGATTCAATACAAATGTATTATTTTTATTTTTATTTTCATAAATAAGTAGGACGTATGTGTTTATATGCAAAAAATAATCATCCTAAAGAATTCATGAATATCAGGACATTTATCTAATGAATATTAAGATGGTTGTGCAGCGTGTAGGATGTTTCTAATGTTTTTGGGTTGTTGCTGTGTTTTGATGAAAAATTCGTGTGTTTGTTTAATCTAATTAATATATATAACAATACATAGTTGCACATATTTTCCTCCAAATATAAATATATTAATTTTTTTTAATTTGTTGGTTTGAAATATGTTAAGAACACTAATAATTTTTTTAATATACATTATTGTCTCGACTCATAATTGTTAAATTAAGTTTGTGATGTGTTTGACAAATGTTTTATGATTTTTGAAATCATATTATACTATTTTTGCACTGCGACTTAGTTGCTATAAATTAATTTGGACAAAATAGTAGATTTATTTGTGTAATATATTTTAAATCCTATAAGTAGGATGCCTATCCGTACCTACATAAAAATATCAAAAACTTATAGTCATGGTGCATATTTAAAATATATTACAAAATATGAACCTATTTACGTTTTTCTTAGTCTATTATCGATACAGTTGTATATTACTAGTGTGATTGTCCTTTCCCTACTATGCAAGTTGGTTGTTCTTAGCGAATTTCCAGAATTTTTTGTTACTTATGTGTTTTTCGTAATTCACTTACCTTACATTTGTGCAACAACTACAAAAAGGTAAACCTCTTATGTAATGGATGATTAGATAATTTTCTATTTTTGTTGTGTGAAAAACTCTATTGCATAAGAAATATGAAACCTTGTTCCATTGAAGAAGGTCAGAATCAAGATACCAATCACTTCAACAAAATTCAAGTTGTGAGCAATTACCATTTAAAATCAAAAATAATAAACTTTTGGAAGAGATTTACGGAAAACATATTTTTACGGTATGAGTTTTCTAAATTTAGTTGTTATCTATAATATGTTACCATCATATCAGTTTTAATTTTTTTCCCCATTTTTGCAACTAGAGTAAATAATAGAAAGTTATTATCTTTTTAGTTTCATTATTTAGTTTTTTATTTACTGACTTGAGTTCATCTTTTGTAAGCTATTCATATGAAACTTAATAATCGTAGCCTGTTACAAAAAAAATGGATGGACAAATGCCTTAGACAATTCAATAATTTATTTTGGCTTTGACTACCTATATATAATTTTGTTTAATAAGATAATTTAGTTGAAATTCAATGTTTTCTATTTCATTTTAAGACTTAACTGTCAAATATATATTTCTAAAACTTGAATTCTAGTTACCAATATAACGTTACCTTATAAATCAAAATTATGTATCTCATTTTGAGAGATGGAATTAAAAATGAAACATTTATTTTTATTTTTGTAATTGCATTTCTTCAACTAATATCTTAGTCGAGGTCAATTTGAAAGTGATTCATACTAAAAATTGAGAATCTTAACCACTTAGCGAATCGTAGCTAAACATAACCCTTAGTTAATTCAGTTTTTTATTTTGATTTTTTACTTTCTTTCTGTAGTTTTCAACTTTATTTTATAAGTTGATAAGGATAACAGCTGTTTAAGCTTTTGGAAAGTTAGTGAAAAGGATATCAAGCAGTGTTCCTTCCTAAACTACATATTTGAGCTTAAGGTAGAAAGAAAGACTCATTATAAAAAATATGTGTAATTTAGGTTTTTATAGGCAATAAAGTAATAAAGGGGTGTAGCATGCAACAGAAATATATTTCCAAACAACTTAGTTTGTCAGCTCTGTATGTCTCACTTTGAAATAAATACTATGTACTAAGAAAAAAAGCTAATATGCTAGGAAATGTTAACTTGCTCATTTAAAAAAAATTCAATTTTTTTTAATATACTCTAGGAGAACCCGGTGGACCGGTAAACTCCTGAGGAGAATTAAGTTGTGCCTCTTCGCTTCAACTCATGGAACCTATAATCTCCAAGTACTATTTTTTGTGAGAAGTGTGTGCAAGGCAGGGCTCGAACCTAGGTCTGTGACCAAACCTAGGCACCCCTTTCCATTGCGCCACAACTGCGGACATATTTTTTCCCATTATGATTGCCTATTTAAGAAATTAACCAAAGCACTCGGTAATGAGTATAATATATTAAAATTATGATTGCTTTCTCAATCACTATAAAAATATATAGTCTTCGTAAACTTAAACTAATTATACAAACACAATTATAGTTATTTTATTTTTTACGTTGCTATGCTAATAAAATATAAATATTTAATGTTTTTACTATCATGATTTAAAACAAACTTTTACAAACTATAATATACACATATACACACACATACACACAACTATATGTGTAGCATGGTATTTCACATTGGTTATATAAAAGGTGAATATTTGACCCTTAGTATACTCTTTGCACAGTTCTTCTCATCGTATATACTTACTTCTTAGCAATTTAGGGAACTATTTACATTTACAATCTAATAAGTTTACTTTCAATCAACTAGGATGTTAATGATACCATTAATGCATATAACATACACAACAAAGATGAGTGATATCATATATGCTTTTAACATATTGATCATTCTACATATTATTTTATTATAAAAATTTCAATCTTTGACTATTCGTATTCTTATATTCATCTTCAGCGATCTTTCATTCATTATTTTTGTATTTACTCGAACATTTTATTCATCTTGAATTATTTATGTTTTTAATCATGTTTTGGAGCGATTGTGTTTCTAACAGCCTCATTTAATGTAGTTGTTTTTATGCAAAAAAATACAAAGGAATAAAAAAAACTTAGCTTATTGAATTGGTGGAGCTTGATCTAAAGGTTAGGTTTTTTTGTAATTGTTTGTCTATTCATTTAATTTAAGGTTAATTTTTTGGTTTTTTACTCTAAATTTCTAACTTCAAACCTTTGTTGCGAGTTTTATGCCCAAAACTTTATTCTCTCCATACTATTTTTTGAGTTTCATGATTATGAATATGGTTCCCTTCATTTCTCTTGTAGAATGTTACTAGATTAATAAATATATTGATACCATAATGGTCGGTGTCTCTTGTTGACTTGTAAAATCTATTAGAAGTAAAGTTGAACCTTTGTTTATTATCAAGCTAGATTTAAATTTGATTTCATTTGATTTTTTGGTTGATATGATTTTGTATTTTGTTTACTTTTGATCTAGCTATAGTAGGCAACTTTATAAATTAGTTAAAAGTTTGTTTCTAAATATGCATTCTTTAAACTTTTTTTTACTTAAATGGTTTATATTGTTTTACATGTCCTAATTTTTTTGTAAAATCTCATGTTAACCATCTTTATCAATTTAAAATTTACTCAATTTTCAAAGGTATTACTCTATATACACACTAAACCTATTGCTAATGCCACTCAAAGGGCTTTTAAGATTAAATAAGGAATGATACCATAGAAACCCTCTTCAGCCGATTATACAACTAAGTGAAAGAATAGTTATTCTTTTATGCAAAACTAAATGAAAATAGTGATCTGGTTATGCAAAACCAAACAATGCATATAAAACAACCCAAACCCAAATTATTAGAAATAATAACACCTTCTCATATCATCAACTAAAGGCGGAGGATATTGAAAGTAGCAATGATTCAAGGAAAGGACAAATCTTTCCAGCTTACTTTAGAAATATAAAGTGTAACGACCCGGAATTTTGGACCATTCGCATCCATTATAAGTGTATAGGTAGACACTCATGCCGGAGTTGAATTGCTCAAAATACCGCGTTGTTAATTTAAATTGGCAAAACTGAACATATACAGTATAAATAATCACAGATCACAGACATAGAGTAATAAATGCAGCGGAAATAAAAGAGATAGTAGTTCATGAAGCTACTATATGAATATATAAGATACATCAGAGTTTACAACAGAAGAGTAATACAATACATCAGATACAAATCAGAATACATCACTGGAATCATCGAATGCTGAAAGTAGAATAGATGGCTGGATCTTCAAGCAAAGCTCCAACTCCAAAGGTGAGTCTCGAAAGCTGAACTACTCAGTCTGACCCGAGCGTAAAGCAAAACACAAAATACTCGAGTCAGGATTAACATTCTCATATTAATAAATCCAACTCAAGTGAAATAGCAATTGAAATACAAGTAACTCAAAGGATGTTTGGAATAACCATCTTTTAAGGATCCGTTAAACTATCTACTATGTAGTAGTGTACGATAAGTAGATAATGTCTATCAGTAATATAAAGATATCAAAATAGTGTTAAGTCATGGCCCATTCCACCCTTAACACATTTTTATTCCCAAAAGCATATACAAGACCGTAGTTTCCCCAAAACCGGAAGTCACCAGAGGGCAATCCATATACTAAAGGTACAAATCAAAATCGTAGTGGTTGCGAATAGGATAATCAGTATGACAAGGTACATGAGGCGATACCAACTAGGATACTAGTAGTTGCCTGATCCGGACTGATGTTGGGCATAGCAGCTACTACCCCAACACCGCGAAACAACACTCCTAAATCAAGGGGTGCACCCAAATCGAATCACAAAAGTAATAGATATGGTATCGAAGAAGTGTGTCCGCTAGAGATGGCGATCCTCAATGGCCCGGCGCGGCTCCTGTTTTAGTCATGTCAAGGGTCATCCAAAATCGTTCTCTTTCTTCAGTCAACGCGTACATCATTCCAACCACTTCATTCTGGATCATCACTCCGCGCATAGTTATTAAAGTGGTTTCGGTTTAGATAGAGAGTATATCCATTACCGATCCCGGTCTCTTTAATAACTTTCGTAATTATTACACCGATTGGTCGTTTGTTTATTTCAAAACCAAATCAATTTCAATTTCAAATAGAATTCGTAAATCAACATTTCATTTGTCTTTCAAAACCAATTTCCAATAATTTACGTTTCAAAACTTCCAAATTATCATTTCAAAATCTTATAATACAATTTCAATTTATTTTTAAACAATTCAAATATTGATTCAAGTTCGTATATAAGTTTCATTCCGAAATCATTTAAATTAGTCTAATTTAACATTCAAATCAATTTCAAATTCATTTATCGATTTCATTCAATATTCGTTAAGTTACTTTATCATCCAAAACAATTTCTATTAAATTTCCAATTCATTAAATCAATTTCTTAAGTTCAACTTCATTAAATCAAAATTTACAATTTTGAATTAAATTAAATTCGTCAAATCAAATTCTTTAAAGTTCAAGTCTTACATTAATTTCAATAAATCACATTTTATTTCTTGTTAAAGAAATACAAAATTCCCTTATTTACTTACTTAAATAATTTTCCAAACTTAATTAATAAAGAAAACTCAATTTCGATTATTTACGAAGTAAAAATTTACTTATTCAAAAGTTAAATTTTACTTATTAAAGAATTCAATTTATTTAATTATTAAATAATTCAATCTTATTTAATTATTAAATAATTCAAAACTTAATTATTAAATAATTTCAAAGTTTAATAATTTCAAACTTAATTATAATTTCAAACTTGATTATCAAATCATTTCAAAGTTTAATAATTTCAAACTTAATTATATTTCAAAATTACTTATTAAATCATTTCAAAGTTTAATAATTTCAAACTTAATTATAATTTCAAAATTAATTATTAAATCATTTCTCAAATTAAACAACATTCTTTCATCGATTACATTGTAAATATTTTGTTTCAGATTATTAAATATTACAATTTCCTTTCATTAAAATTCAGATTTCAACTTCATTTCAAAACCATAATATTTATTCAAATAAAATCCTTATTTTATTTTTTTAAATCAAATTATTGACCAATCGGTTTTATTTAATTTTCTATCTTAGGTCAAAGTTCAACTTTTGGGTATTTATCATTTCAACCCGATTCCAATTCAATTCAAAATCAAAGCATAACAAAGGGAACTTGCAGTGTGATAACTGGGATGGTGTCAAAGTAAATAAACAAGCAATAACAACGAACAATAACAATCCAATAATCAATTCAAATAATCCCGAAATAACCGTATTAATTCGCATTGTTATTTGTACGAATTAATATAATTATTCCTAGAATCTACACTATCATTTCATGTAGATTAAAGATTATTACGTTACGGTTTTCACTTGTCATCTATTTACAATTTCATACATCATCAATTTTAACAACATACATTCAGTGGTTCGGGCGTAATTAAACAAATCCTACGTGTCAATAAATTCAACAGATAAAGGGGTCATATTATACAAATGTCAGTTAATCAAGTTTAACATTTAATTATCCTATATCAATTTCAATTGCATACTATTTATCATTTTAACACTAACAATTTAACGTCCAATATAAACATCAACAATCAATCAATTATCAGCCAAACTGTATTATCATCGCATAAATAATTAACAGATAATGGTGTCAGATGTCACAGGTGAACTGATATAGGCAATAGCATATATAACAGTGTAATTAACTAACAGCAGCATATTTCAATTATCGTTTCAATTGAAATCAAATCTAATAAATAAAAGAACGTTAATCGTGAGTGATTGCTCACCTTTCGAGGCTAGAGAAGTTCGACAATGGAATGAGTTACGAGATCCAAAGCAACAATAGATTGGCACGAATTTGACGGACAAAGCTGATAAATCAGAATACGGGTAAAACAAATCAGAATGGGGTCGAGGAAGATAATATGGTATAAGTGAACTTATATATATATATATAATCACATATAAAATTATGTTCTAAATCCAAATCTATATTAAATTATATATATAGTTTTCAAAAACCATAGCTTAATATTAGTGCACGCATATAAAATCAAACATGTATACATTATATATGTCTCACAATAAATATTGACTTTTAAAACACATATTTAATATATCCTATATATATATAAAATCTAAAACCAATAATAAACTTTTAAAACGAATCCCTATATTTACAAATTCAGCATCACTTACTTAATACCATCCATACGTGAACATAAATGCACGACGACCACATGATAAAACTTCACCTGACCTATGATATCTCATAACTAATATATTATACTTTCAAAACACACTATACTTATACTAACAGTATTACAAAAGTTAGGATTTTAAGTAACAGAATATGTGAACAAACCCAACACCTAACTTTCACATTTACTAACATATGTAACATACACACTAATATACTGTACATCTAAAATGTGAGAACTAAGCCTATGTTTTAAACATATATAATACTAGCAAAACAATACTTGTGTATATGATGACAACCAAACTAACCTATACGTACCTTAGACACAAAATAAACTAACAGGTTGTAAAAAAAAATCCTGTTATACAAATTAAAATCTATAGATATATGTTTAAAAACTGCAGACAGCATGCATATATGCGAATCCTAACACAAAGTAAAATAGATGCAGAGGCAAAATATATACATATAAAAACAAAATACTTCAATATAAATATATAAAACCAAACACTTATAATTTATATGCGAAAAGCAATTTCACCTATGCAGACAACTTAAACCTTTATAAAAACTAGCATCACTTAAGTATTATAACTACAAAATTCTATATATATAAAGCCGCCCAGATAAACACATGAATATATATTTATAACTAACAAATGTATACTTACTCATATACATTCGCAAATTTCAAATCTGGAAGATATGAAACAAATGAAGCCAAGCGGCTGTATAAAATATTTGTATAAACTATTTATTTTAAACCGTAACAAAATATTAGTTTAAAACTGTATGGATTTATTTTATAAGCTATAAACCACTCAACTTAATATACATAAAAATATATACTTAAAACTTTATACGTACAAATATAATGTGTAAGCAGAGCAGAAAGGCACGGCTTCCGGCCTTGGATGTCGAGTTGAAGGCGGAGGCCGGTTTGGCCAGAGGGTGGCCGGAGGTGCGATGGGCGGAGATAGATGATGGCGGAAGGCGGGCACAAGCTTTGTTGCGTGTGGCTGCTGTTGGTGGTGAGGTGCTCGAGCTGTGGAGGGACGTGGCAGAGGTGTGAGGTGATGCCGAGGAGGGGTGGTGGCGGATGAAGGCGATTGCAAATATAGGCGGAGAAGGTGGTGGAGCTTCGGTGGCAGGAGGTTGCGCTGCAGGTGTCAGGACATGGGGTGGTCAGTGCTTGGTGGAGTGTGGCGTGGGATCGGTGCGCAGTGGAGGGAAGCACGACGTTGGTGAGAGCCGGCGGAGGTCGCGGGTGCGCGCGAGTTTGATGAGGAGATGAAGACGTGGTGAGGAAGCTAGGCTCGACTTCTAGAAAATGAAATAGGGGAATGGGATGTCTGGTTCAAAAATTGAAGAGTGGGAGAAGAAAGGAAATAATACGTTTCCTTTTTATCTTTGAGGAGGAAAGGAAATTTTGCAAAAGTGGAAGAAAAGATGGCTACAGTTATTTGTAATGGTATATTTTCAATAGGCAGAACAAAGGAAACAGCTAGGAATGAAGTTTACGTTGGGAACAGAGGAAATCAAAACGTTGGAATTCACGACTAAAAATAAATGGATGACCATTGATTTTGCAAAAGTTATTAAAGCAAATTATTACATTGCTTGGGCTGCACGGTTCAGAGTTTGAAAAACAAGAAAAGCTAACGGTCACAATTAGAGGTACCGTTACAATGAACAGTTTATTCTTTTCGGTGCGTACCGAATCTCAGAATGCAGAGTTGGATATACCGTGGAGATCAGCCCGACGAGACGATCAAAACGATATATGGATATCAGTGGTACGAATGAATTTATAAAATTTCGAATTTTTCTACTGGCGGAAAATGCAAGAAAAACGTAGAAAAATAAGATCGACGGAGCCAAAGATGTCCGAATTTGGAAAAACGGCAAACTGACATCTTGCTCAGAAGATGGTTTAGAATTTTTCTATGTAAAAATATTTTGGTTCTGAAAACGTTTTATTTTCAACGCTTTTTAACTGATTAAATTGAAGTGAATTTTCGCGCGAAATAAACTTTCATATTTTCGGACGAAAATTTACTGGTTGCTATGTTTAACTAGACGTATTCCAAATATAAATTTTTATTTAAAAATTTTATCGTTTAAAAATTTCACAAAATTTCAACTAATTACGTTATTAAAACAGTTGAAATTTACGGGTCGTTACATAAAGTGTTCTTCCTATATAAATAGGATGTGCCTTGAGCTTACTTTTCTCTCTACTAAACCATCCCATACGTATTGATCATCCACCATTTTTTTATTCCTTTAGCATTTGATAAACCATTAACAACTTGTGCATACTGTGGATGGTTATGGACATATATATAGAATAATGGTAATATGACCTTCAGCCGATTTAGGGAAAATATCCAAATTTATAGGTAGTGAATGATTCTTTTGTTCCAACTTGATTGATAAATTAGTTTGTTTAGGTAACTTGGCTTTGAAACTTGAAACAAAAATCACACTTTCTTCACTTTTCGACAAAGGGTCATCTTCTGTCTCCCCTCTTTTTATAAAAATTAAGAAAAAAACATTAGCAAGAGCAAAGAAAATAGCCACATAAAAGTATTAGCTTTCAAACTAAATTTTTTATAGAACGGCATGAATTTACTAGAAACCAAGGATAATTATCCATACTTCTTTTTAATTACAAACTATGTTAAATTATAATAGGGTAATAAGGGATGAAAATTGCATTAAAATTTGATGGAAAGAGAACTAATTGGGTATTGTTACTTACACCCCAATTTTGAATATGTGGGAATCAAATTTTCTGAGCACTTCGTACAAAATTAAATTGTTATGAGAGGTATACATTTTATTACTAAAAAATATATTTTTACCACTTTTGCCCTTAGTGAAAACATCATAACCATAAACATTTTTATTTACTCTCTCCTTCTCCTACCTTTTCAAAAAAATAAGATCAAAAAATTCAACTCTATCTTCACATGTAGATACAAAATTTGTTTAGAAGGTAATGGAAATGTAATCTTTGAACCTAATTTATCATGTTGTTTTTAATATGGTAACAAATTGGATTTAAAATTATATCTAAATATTTGTCAATCATAATCAGCTTATATTATTTTCTTCAACAAAATATGCATGCTGGATGCTTTCTTGAGTAAGAATTTAACCTCGTCTCTTTCATATTGCAACTCCATCTAAAGATAAGTTGAATTCTCCATTATTTGATTAATGATTTTGGATTAAAGGTTAATGATAATTAAGGGAAAAAATAATGCAAATAAAGGAAAGGTTAATTAGATCAATTTGATTTTAATATTATGAGAAGGCTAGTTTGATTAGTATCCCTTGTAATAAAAAATCTTTTCATAGAAATGGCACCTTCATATCTAGTACTGGAGTATCAATAATAATACCCAACTAATTTTGTTTGACCACTCGGAATAAAATTAAGGAAGTGAGTGTGAGTGGGTAAGTGAACTAATTGGTTGAGTGGGAGGATAAATGGGTGAGGGGTATTAATTTTTGTGTGTAGATAGCAACGCCCATTTCAATGGTGGCGTTTAATCGACATTTTTGGGGATCTTATTGAGTATTAAGGTAGTTATCAATGATTTTGCATAAAAATCATTTAGCATCATGCTTTTTGAACTTTTTAGTAATTTGGAGAATTTATAGAAGGGACCATATTAAAGAATATTACCATGCAACTATTAAAAGGAATTATTTGGTACTAATTTTGTGACGACCCAACTTTCTACCACCAGAAAGTCGCATCATCATTAAGAAAAGAAAGAGGTGAGAAATAGAAAAGATAAAGAAGAAAGAACTAAACAACATCAGAATCTCACAGCGGAACGAATAAATTATATTAATCACCTAAATATTACATAATATACAACATCAATCAGAGTTACACAGATAATACATCACAGACTAGACAGTTATAAACACCTGTCTAGTTAATACAACTCGATACAACACAAATACAACACAGAGATACCAACACAGCGGAAAACTATATATCTATAACGCTGAAGCCTCCTGCTCCATTGCTCCTCCACAATTCGTCAAAGCAAACCTGAATCCCTTGGCTACCCGTAAAAATTTGGGTACCCGAGAGTTTAGGAAAAACAGAAATAAACTCCGGGTCAGACATGGGTCTGGTATGAGTAACAGGTTAAAGTTGCTTAACTTTGAAAAACCTTTGAAAACAAAAGGTATCACGTAAGACTTCCCACACATAAACATGGAAAAGTTTTTCCCTTACGCTAACCAAACTTTGATAGGAAATCCAGTGATATTATAATAGGTCTAGGGTTTTCAAGTAAATAAGAAATAGCTGAAATTGTTACATCTATTAAATTCCAGCATACTAGCCAACATGTGGGTAATACAATCAAATCCGATGGCGCTTATTGGATTTTGGATTCCATACAATGGCAGGGCTACTGGGGTACCGCCTGTCACAGTACGTGGCCTAGATCACCGTACCGAGGAGTACGCCCGCTCCCCTGCAACACAAGGCCGGAACCGTCCCTTACTAGACAGTCCCGAACAAAATAACCCCGCAGTTGTTTGCAACCAACTGCCCACACAGCCGAATAAAAAGGGACATCTAGACAGGGGTAATCTTGTCCTACTTGGGTGCTACCCACTAACCTTGCTGCACCTCCCCTGTTTTAGCCATTCCCGGTTGATGAGGCTTGAGGCTACGATTACCTTTAGAGAACACATCTCTTAGAATGCTCATCGTCCACCTAACGATGTTCTGAAAGCATTCAATCCATACAAGTTCGTTCCGAGTTCGAACGAAACCGAAGGCATTATCTCGTTACACTCATTTTGGAATCACCCTCAGAGTTAACGACAATAACCCTTGCACTCTGAATCTTCATCTCGAATCTATAAGTACTATCTCCGTCAAACTCATTACGGAATCACCCACAGAGTTATACTGACGAATAGTTCTTATACCTCGAGTCTTCACTTGCTCCATTTGAATTCCACGACCTAACGTTAATTTGGATCGATGTGGTTTTCGGGTCTCCAGACCTGGAATCCCGGTATACGGAAACCCGATCCCGGTCTCATCGAAATCCAAACCGTATCTTTTAAGGCCAAGTTGTTTTAAAGTTAAAACAATTCAATTCAATATTATCTATATACTCACAGATAGATAAATCACAATATAACAATGGATAATCACATTATCATCATAAACAAATAATCCATATTATCAACTCAAACAGATAATCAATATTATCATACTTAAAACAAGCATCCATATCACAATAGATGATCACAATCAATCAATGGGATAACAATATCATTCATCCATAAGCAATGATTTATCATTCACATCTGTAATTAATTTAAAATGAATTAAATTAATTACTTCTATCTCTAATTAATTTAAAGTAAATTAAATTAATTACTTCATCTATAAATCCTGCTTATACAACCATTAATTAAATAGAAATCAATTTAATTAATTATTCTCTAAATATTCATCTTGATTAAACACCTTTGATTTATCATTCTCTAATTACAATAAGTAATTAGTCTTTTAATTAATTCCACAAATTAATTATTTTAAATCATTCATAGTAATTAACATTTAATTACTTCATTTATTAATTTACTATAATTAATTACATTTGTCCTTAATTAATCACTTCATTATTTATTCTTCAATTAGTCCATTATAAATTCATCATTTATTATATTAGTTAATGATCTCTAATTTATATTTAGATTAAATTACTTCGTTTAAGTTAATTACATTAAGTAATTAAATCTTTAATTAAACACAATTATTAATCCCCTTGATTAATAATAAACCAGTAATTAACTATCCTTAATTACTTATTAAATAAATTAATTATCCCATAATTAATTATCTCCATTAATTAATCCCTTGATTAATTACATAAGTAATTACCCAAATTACTTACTTACAAATCATCTTATATTAATTACATTAAGTAATTACCATTTAATTACTTTCCTAAGTAATTATGCTCCATTAATTACACTAAGTAATTCCACTTCCAATTTACCAAATGACTATCTTTAAATTAATTAAACTAAATTAATTAACTTAAATTAATCATATCATCAAAATTAATTACAATAAGTAATTAATCTCTTAATTACTTTTATCAAGTAATTACACTTAACAATTTACACTAGATTATCTAAATTTATTAATCTAATTAATTATCAAAATTAATCACATTAATTTATTATTTAATCCTTAGTTAATTTCCTTCATTAACTAATAACATTTCTTAATTCACTTCTTAATTAATCTCTAATTCTAAATCATTAATTATGAATTAAATAAATAAGTCATTCCTTAATTATCTTATTAGTTAAATCACTTTAATATCTTAATTATCTCTAAGATAATCCATTTCTTTATAAATGATTTCATTAGCATTAAAGTGTAAAACATTACACTTTTGGATTTAAATTTAAATTACATTTTGAATTTAAGATTCAAAATGATTATTCCTTTAAACATTTATCCAATTTAAAGTTCAATTTATTTATTTGAAACCGATTACTGTGAAAACTATTTGATTTAAACTTGTTTTTACAATATTCAGATTTAAAACTGATTAAGATTTCAGATTTGAATACAAGAAACTTGAATCTATATTTAACATTGATTTGAACTTGACTTTAACTTTGATTTAAAACTTTTATTCCATTCCAGTTTAGAATTCAAAATATAAATTTGTATTCATCCTTCAACTGGATTTAAACTTTGTTTTTACACCTGGTATACAATTTAAAGTTCATTTAAATTTGTTTAAAATTGATTTGCTTCCAGGTTTTACGAAAGCCTGGAACAAACATCTGACTCGAGCCAACCCAGAATGCTTCGAGTCGTATGCCTTCCTGCTTCGAGTCTATCACTCGAATAACTCGAGTATTACACGAGTACAATACCCTCACCAAAAATTTCCAGAAACAAACAAACCTTCAAATGTCCATCGTGCATATGCACGGAGGCTGTGGACGATTCCGATCATCAACGATGATCATCCCTCATCCCCTAGCATCCCCAGAATCCAACTCGAGCATCAGATTGCCCCTGCATCAACTCGAACTCGAATTCGAGTAAAAACCCAAAACCTGGAACTAAGCATCAGAACAACCCCCAACCTGGAAGTCAATTCGCGAGCACATCCCCGACCACCAAAGTGGCTGAAACTCCGGCTAGGCCATTGTCTACTTCCAAGCTTCAATCACCCAAGACCCCTTAACACTCGATCAACTGTGGGAGGTGGGGTACTCGAATTTCCTAGGCTTGTCAAAACTAGGGCTCCAAACCAAGAATCCACCACCGCTACCTCCTCAATAAAATGCAACACCATCAACCATTTTTCCCATCAACTACAATCACTCAACCATCACTTCCCAAGATTCCGACCCCTCCAAACATTTGAGTCACCAGAAAACCCCACAAATTCATTTCCAGTTCATCCTAGAACTACTCCTTAATTCTTCTAATTAAAAATTATGATTTTGGTGTTAAAAATCATGTTATAGTTTTTGTTTTCACTTTAATATACTGAATTCGTAATTTACAAAGTTTGAGTTTCTCACTTTGTTTATTATACACTGTTGTTTCCATATTTCAGAGATACTCAGGCTTGAAATTTAGCTTAATTAAGTTTTTAAACATTAGTCCATAACAAATCAAACAGCTTTTGTTTGTAATCCAAACCCTAACAACAATTGATTGAAGAGAATGTAAATTTAAATCCTAACAGGAAACTGGAAAACTAAAAACAGAGAACATTCATATGGAAATAGACAGGCATACATCAGATTGCATTTACATGTATACATACTACAATGTTTACCACAGAAATAACAAGCAACCATATTTAATCTTAAGTTTTGAAAAATATGTTACTCACCAGTTTTTGAAAGACAGAGCACTTTACTTTGAAACAGGCTTTTGAAACTGCTAGCTGAAACCTATGTCTTGATCTTCATTTGAATTTGTTGAATGATGTTGTTTGAATTTGAAAAAAATACTTCAGTTTGAAAAAGAAGAAAGAGTGCTTGCTTATTTTATTTTCTCTGGTTTGCTATGAATAGAACAAAGAAAAAGAAGAAGAAGATATACATGTATATATAGAGAATGGTTTCCTGGTTTTAAGCAAGATAGGTACAAACATACATATTTTCTTCGATCAGGTATTTAGTATATTGGAGCTGAGATAATAGTTTAAACAGTTCGAAATGACAATAAGCTTGCTTTCATTAAATGCTTAGAGTACTATCCTATGCTTTTGAAATTCTTTTCCCTGCATTTATGTTTCAGTCTACAACATTCCTACTAGCCTGCACATACATATTTACCTTACTTTGCATTAACTACACCATACTTATATTATACTTTACTAGTCTACAGCCTGCAACATATACCTATTTTATACAAATTCGAGATGATCATAACATTACTTTGTTTACTTGCCTTATTTTGTTTTCATACATGCCTGCACTACATATATACAAAGATAACTTATATTTTTACTTTGCATTTTTCTACATTCTTGCCTACTAACTTTAGCTATTGCATACTTGCCTTACATATTCTACAACCTGCACTATATATATATTTGCCTAGTCATGTTTTAGTTTAGGCTCAAAGATATACAAAGTTGTATTGTCATCAAAGTTATAATATCAACCTATATATATATATATATCTAGTGTTCATATATACACTCTTACCTTATAATAAAAATTGCTATAGTTATTTGTTGTAGAATTTAAACCTAAGTATTTAAATTCAAATCATAAATGTAGTTATTTTAAAGTTATCAATTAATTACTTACCTATCATTATTTCATTTTATACTTATATTAAGTATTTATAAGGTATCTTTTAATTTAAACAAATTTTAAAAGATTCATTTCTAATTTATAAATCAAAGTTTCTTATAAGATATATATATATATAACAATTTCTATTTATATTTAAAAATCTACTAAAATTTACATTATATTATTAATAGGGTTGAAAAATAACTCATTATTAAATTAAAACAATTTATAAAAGAAATTATCACTTATTACTTGTTTACTTATTTAAATTCAAACTATATTTAAAAAGAAGAACAAAGCAACCTAATTTATAAATCTTATCCAAATTTAAACTCAAACTAAAATAAACTTAAAACAATTAATATCTTCCTAAGTATTTAAACCATACAGTAATTTATTTTAAATAGCCATAAAACAAATATATATATTAATTCAAATTATAATTACCAAAAATATTTAAGTTAGAAAGCATATCTTAATTTATTAAATTTAAACAGATCCTGTCTATTCACAATATATATACAAGTATATAAATAAAACAATTTATTTAGCTTTTTAAAAGATAAATTATCAGCCCAATATTTATTCAGAAGAAAATTATTAGTTCAATTCAAGTCTTATTATTAATTAAAATCAGATCAATTTAATTTTTAAAGCCGATTATTAAATTGATATTGTTCAAAATTTCCGGGATGTTACAAATTTCATTTAATTTAAATTCAAACTAACTGAACTATTAGTTACGATTAATTCTCTTTAATGCTTATTAATTTGAGAGTCCAATCCTAGTTCAATAAAATATTTGATTCTTTGATGGATTAAGATTGATTTTCTGTTTTACATAATCACATATTATAAAATTTACCATTATGAGTTATGTAGTTTTTAATCATTAGTGCACATTTTGACGAATTAGGATCATGTTTGAGCATTAAAGTTGGAAGATGCATATTTGACTAGTTACGACTTTTGGGAATCTATTATACTAATGATAATGCAATGGATGCTAATATATACATAATTATTAGTTTATACAACTAATTTCATGATGTAACGACCCAGAATTTTGAACAAATTAAATTGAGAATATTTAATTAATTTTAAATATTTGAACGATGATTTAATTTGAATCCCCGATATAACTTTGGAATTTGGCGATTAAAATTATAAAATTTAATCTATTGAATAGAATAAAAAATTAAATCTTCAATCATAAGCTGAAGAAAAATATTTCAAAGGCTTTGAAAATTCATATTGATAATACTGAAGATAATAGAACTCTCAGAATTGAATTTGAAATTGAATTGTTCAGTTTTGAAAATTAAATCGTTCGAATCGATATTTAAAAATAGTCAATTTTCACACAGTCTCGGAATTCGACGAAACCAGTTCCATTGGGTCCGTAATATTGAATTATTACCGGATTCCAATTTTCGTAATTTTTGGAGTTGTTGTTTGAGCATACGAAATTTAAACGCGTTGAACTTTGTTTTGAAACAAATTAAAATATATATTCACATCAGCCACCCTACTTCTGAGCAAGTCGACCTACTCTGCTTAATCATCGTTCTCTTGTCTCCTTCCTCTTCTTCTTTTTAAAACATCAAGCCGACAATTCAAAAAAAAAAAAAAGAAGTAATAACCGGGGGAAAAAAATGGTGAAACGAACGAACGAAATCTCGTTCAAAAAGGGGCAAAATCAGTATAATAGTGGGTCGTTCTTTCCTTCTGCTTTTTCAAGGATCGAATCACGCACTTTTCCTCCTTCGTCTTTCACGAATTATCAAAGGGAACTCCTGGTCGTAGCAAAACTTAACTTCAAGTCGAAAAGAAAATCGAAAATGGCGGGCCTCGTTCTAAAATAAAATGCGATACTTTAGTATGAAACCCGAGCTACCTCGCCTTCTTCATTCGAAAATCAAATTGTTCAGCCTCGTATAAGATAAAATAAAATATGGGTCTCGTTCAGAGGGAGATCGCGAGTTGCCCTAGTTCGAAGTCGAAGGCGGGGAGCACGATTTCAATCGCGTTGCCAACCCTTAGTCCATTCTTGAATCGATGCTAGCAGGGGATATTCGTTTGAATCGAATCAAGCGAGGCGATGATTGGGTGTGGTTGTTCGAGCTCACGATCGGAGGGGATTTGTCGCGTTCGAGCGGCATCTGCTAGAGATCTCGCAAGAGCAATCAATGGCGGCATCGGGAAGTTGAAGTGGAAGCACTCGCATGCGTGAAGACTGGGTCACGGTGGCACTCGTGAGGCTCGGCAGGGGGGTGTCTCGCGATCCTGGTAGGCTCGCGTTCGAGCGTAGGGGCGGCAAGGCTGGTATTTCGATCTGCTGTTAGGTAGAAATTTTGTCTTGTTCATTTTTAATTTAATTTATACTATAGAAAAAAAATATAGTGATATATAAATCCCAGTATTTAATTTTTCCAGTAAAGTAAATTTCTGATTTTGGGGGTTTACAGAAAAGAAAATATTTGGTTAAAATGGGATTTAGTTTTAAATTTAACTTTTAATTAAATCAATTTATTAAAAGGAAATTGGTTTAAGGTAATAGGTTTAGAATTAAAAGAAATAGAAATTTTAAAAGAAATAGAAATTTTAAAAGTTGAGAAACTTTTGGATAAAACCAGATTTATAAAAATCTGTATAGAATATTTTAAAATACACATAGATTTTATTTTAGTATATGGGTCGTCTTTATAAATACTTATATAATTTCTAAAAAGGAAGTTATCTTAAAATAAAATATAAAGAATAGTGGTTTAAGATAAAATCACTTGTTAATTTAAAATTTTCAAATAGAAAATTTTATATATGGAAAGGACTTTGAAAAATATATAAGGTTGAAAAGGAATTTTTAAAATACATACTAGTTGGATTAAAACTATTAAACGGTAATTGGTTGTTCGATTTATTTCGAATATTAACGAAATGTATAAATTGTTTATACAAGGTCAAAACCGTGAAGAAATGGTCAAAATGGAAATTGGATGGCAAATTAAAAAGCTAAGGTGAGATTTTTCTCACTCAAATTGAATGTGGAATTTTTGCAGTTATTGATGATTGCTATTTGGATGTGCTGTTAGATATAGTAGGATATATCTATTATATATATAGCAATATATACATATTGGCATATGTATATATTGGATTGATGATTTCCCGCCTCGTATAGCGGATGAGACCCTATTGCGCCGTTAGTAAGCGGATTTTTATAAAACCCATATACCGCGATAATTCCGTACTGGAGCGGAATTGGTATTGTGCTAACATCTTTGGATGCAGGGAAACAGGTTGGAGGGATCCAACTGGACCCCTCACATTGATTGAATTTATTTCTATTGTGATATGAATCTGTGAATGATTATAGTGATGCTATTAATCATATTGATATCTGGAAATTGTTTGAAAGCTAAAATTTAGCTGAATGGATGTTTGACATCATTGGATTCCAAAGATAAACGAAATTGAATTTTTGAAATTCATGTAGAAAATTTCTAAGTGAATCAATTTTTGAAATTGAAGAAATTTTGAAGAAAGGAATTTTTAAAGTATAAAAAGTAAATTTTTATAATCGTATTGAATAAATTCCAGAATAAAGTGAAAATGCTAAATAAATGGATTTCATAAAAAGTGATTATAAATTGAAGAATTTAATTTAAATTTGGATTTTTAAATAGATTGAAAGAAACGATTGAAATTTATTTCCTTAAAAAAGGAATTTATTAAAAGAAGATAAGCTGGAAATCCAACTAGAAATTTAATTGGTAAATTGAAATAAATTGGAGAATCAATGTAAAATGATTTCAATTTGAAGAATCCATTTTGAAACAGAATATTGAATAATTTGAGAAAAAATGAGGAATTTACTTAGTAGTGATAAATAAATTTAGAAATCAATATTGAAATTGATTTGGTATTGAAGTTTTTACAAATAGAATTGAAATTTATAAAAGTTGTTTATAAATCCGAAATCACTTATTTTGATAAGTAAAATATAGAAGTTAATAAAAAGAAGATTTATAAGTTGAAATTGTTATTAAAACAGAAATAGAATTTATAAACTTCGTTTTATAAATTCGAAATCGATTGAATTTGATAAATTATATATATAGGAGATTATTGAAGAAGATATATTCGCGAGTTTTGAATAGCGAATTTTTATTGAAATAAAATGTGTAGAAATGACTGAAATTGGGTTAAGTGAAGTATATTCACGATTTTGGACAGTGAATATATTTTTAAGTAAAATGGATAGGGTTTTGGGAAAGTGATATTATAAAATGAAGTTAATTGTTTTAAAAGATATTTTAAAACGTGTTATGAACCGAAAGCATAGATTTCAACATTTCTTGTTGAAATAGACGTTTTCGAGAAATATAAGGAAATGGTGGACTATAACACTGTTGTTATAGTAAATGATTTCCGAAAGGAAATGTTTTATATAGTATTGGGATTTATATATCTACCTTAATTCCGAATCCCTATACTATTGATTTTGAGTCGTCGTAACGATGTTTTACGTAACATTCGTTTTGACTCAAATAAAGGTGTTAAAAGAATGTTTTCCTTAAAGAATGAATTTATACTTAAATTTGATTTTAAGTATATCGAATATTTTCAAATGTTGAAAATAAATGGATTTGTGAATTACTGACTTATTTTTAAATAAGTATGGAAATGCTTTTCCAATATGAAATGAACTGTTTTGAGATTTTATCTTCAAAGATAAATTGAAATGTGGAAATTGATTTGAAATTGTTTTCAAATGGTTAAGTGTGGAAATAATATATCTAGTAAAGATATTTTTGGAAAATAAATAATTTGGAAAATTATTTGGAATCTGATGATGTTGCGCATTTTTATTGATAGTTAAATAACCGACTATCAATAATTACCTTTAGATAGGTATTTGTTGTGAATTGGATGAATTTGAATGCCACACTTATTTTTGAATAATCGCTCACTATTCGGGTTAGCCGGGAAAGGACCATGGGGTCGTATAACCCATTCCGAATATGTGATACGTCGTTATGAATCGCATTTGAAGACCGGTGTTGAAGACCGGATATTTTTGAAAACGGAAGGATTACCGTCGAGTTACTCTACATCGGCTGATCTCCGGTTTAGAGGTTTTATCACCCTTAGTGACGGGAAGTCCGGACGTGATTAGAAAATTATCCGGAAATGCAAGGGCTTCGTGAGAAGTGCCTTCGGTTCTGTTCGATCCCGGAACAGACTTATATGGATTGTGTGTCTGACATTACAATTTGAGATATAAAGCTGATTTCTTTCAAATACATTTCTGTTGGTGGCGGAGAATTTATTCTCTTAGCTTAACACCCTTCTCTGAGACGTACGAGCTCAGAGGTTATGTAGTTGAAATTTATCAGCGATATATTCCCAATTTGGTAACGTGGCATACTGAGTGTTGCTGTGAAATGATCAGTGTTTGATCATTTGTGATATGATCATTTGTTTGATCTTATATCTTTGTGATCATAGGTTGATCATTTTTTTTTGACCCGAAGCAGGGCTTTGTAGAAAGCGTAGCTTTGTGGACGAGACTTCGTCGAGCCTCACACCCCGGAAATGGTCAAAACAGGAAGGATGCGGCAAGGTTCTAGGGAGTAGCGCCCCTTAGTGTATGTCATTCCTTCTGGATAGAGGTGGTATCATGGTATGGAGCCCAGATACTTAACCTATGTGGTTGCTGCAAATTTATTACTTTGTGCTTGTTGGAAATCGGGGATCCTCGGGAAGATCGGTTACGATCGGGGGATGGCATACGCGTGTCAGTAGTTATCTATTTTTGCAGAGGTAACCCGGCCTTGTGTTGGCAGAGATCCGGTTAGGTTCTCGGGTCGTCTATTCCAGGGACGTACCCATGGTGGAAAAGGAAGTTCCTTAGCCTGACCATTTGTTGGAAATCCAAAGAAACAATACGCGACTTGTACGGTTTTTAGTTGTATTACCTGCTATGGAATGTGGCGGTAACCTGCTATTGAACATAGTAGCTATAGTAGGCATAAGTGCGGAATGCCTATGCTGGCTAAGATTAATATTATACTTTCGAAATGATTTCTACACTATGCACTAATAATAATATCAAAAATGATTTGATTTTGCGTAGTAAGCATCTTTGACTATCATAAGAAGAAATCTCCTCCAATTCTGTGTTTGCATTGTGTGTGTGGTGGGAGGTCTTATGGTAGTTTCATTTTCCAAAAGCATTTCGAATTGACTTTAAAAATTATTTTGTTGTTATAAAAAAAATAACTGTTTTACGATCTCACACCAGTCACCATGACTGACTCAGAGTTTATTGTTCCCTTCTAAACTCTGGGTGCCCACAAATTTCCACACGGGCAGTCTAGAGTTATGTTATCAGGATATTCTGGATATTCTGGAGCTTTGGAGATAAGCTGGACGACGAGACGTAGTATTTGTATCTGATAGTATTTATTCCGCTGTGTATTCTGTATGAGGACAAGTTATATAACCGTCCATTGTTGTATATGACTCTGATTGATGTATGTATAAACTGATATAGTTCTTTGTTTTAAAAGACTAGTGTTATCTATTATATATTGTTCCGTTGCGATATGTGAGATTCTGATATTGTTTTCTGTTTCTGTTCTGATGTGTTGTTCTTCTTTTCTTTTTCTTCTTTCTTCTTCTGCTTTCTTCTTCTTCTCTTTTTCTTCTATCTTTTCTTCTACCTCTTCTTTCTAAAACCCTCACTATTGGAGTTTCCGGCACTCGATTGCTCGACAGTCGATAAAGGGAGTATCGATGTCGAATTTTCGAAAGTCGAAAATTTCCGTACGTGACAGCGTGGTATTAGAGCATATGGTTAAGCGACAACCCTGCTCTGTTGGGTGTTACTCATTAGAGATAGAGTCAGCAGTATTCTAGAATGAGTTGAGTGTAATAATAGATATGAGCGCGTATTTGTTATTGAATATAAAAATTGTTTTGTATTGTGTTGACTTATCGGTTGATTGTTTATAGATTCTGGTCGGTGCAGTCTAGCTAACTGGAATCGATAGGAGATTCTAAACTCTAAACAAGGTAAACCGACACAGTATTGTTTTAAATAGGGTAAATGAAATAATTTTGCCCAAAACTATTTTTGTATAGAAAAGAAATGATTTTCTATGAATTATCATGGTATATGGATGTTTGGTTGTTATAAAATAATAACATGGAATTATTATCATTGTTATATGAAATGGAATGAGAAATTGAAATAATAACCAAAGATTTGAAAATAAATCCATTTAACGAATGAAATTTATAAATGTGAATTGAAAGATAAAGAGATGAACTCACATACAAATGAAATTTGAGAATGTAAATTATAAATGTGATTTGTAATCTAAAACGGGATTCCTGAGAAGTTTTTGAAAATGTTTTAAAAGGAATTTGAAAATTTTGGAGATTTGGAAAGTTTAATTCCTTTTTGATTTGAAAATGGATTTCAAAGGTTTTGAAAAGTATTTTGGAGAGTTGAAATCTCTAAACTCTTTTCGGTCGCTGGAAAATAATTCCGATGATGATCGCGACATCACCGGTATTCATTTTCGGGTTTCCAAAAGATGAAATTGCTGTCAAATTGTTTTAAATGGAAGTTGTTTGAAAAATTTGGGTTTGGGTTTTTTTTGAATTGTTTTCAAAATGGTTTTGAAATGTTGAAAAAACTCTGGAATGCTATATAAAAATATTTATGGAATATTATGGAATTGATAACTTATACAAATTGAATCTTGATAGAATAAATTTAACTTAAAAGAATGAAGTTAAATCAAAGCAAGTATAAGTGAATCAATTAAATGAAAATGAGATTGAAAGTTGAAATTCATTTCGAATTCGTAAGCAAATGAATTGAATTGAATAATTATAAATGAAAGGTGAATTAAAATTCATATGGAATTTGAAATCCAGTTTAAATGTAAGTAGATTTAATCGAAATAGAATTAAAATAAATTGAATTGATATCAATTTGAATTAGTAATTGGAACTAATTTAAAATAGTGCAGTTATGAATGTGTAACAACCCTGTATTTTACAATTAATTTTAATTTGATTTTTCCAAATTTAAGAGCTTTATTTATGAAAAGAATAAATTTTGTTATTTTTAATATAAACTTTGACTTTGATGTGGATTAGAATTCCAAATATGACTAAATTTAATATTTCCTGAAAATGTGAATTTTGGTCAATAGTCAAACTTTGACTTTTAAGTTTAAATTTTTAATAGTTTTAAATTATAAATTTTATCTTTTATTATGAAAATAGATTTAATAACTTGAACACCACTTTTCGTTTCGTTGAAAACGGAGTTAAAATGTAAAAGTTATGTACATTTCAATTTTTAGTATAATTTGTTTATTTGTGCAATTTTGTCTATTTTAAATTTTTTTAAATCATATTTTCTTTCTTATATTTTGTTTTAATATGTGTTAATATGTTTTTATGTATATTTTGTCTTTTTATGTTTTTAAATTGATAATAGTATTTTTCCAAAATTTACTATATTTATTTTTCATTTTAAAGGCTGTTTTCCTATTTTCTGCTATTTTCTTCATTAAAAATTATATGTAAATTAAATTTTAAATATTTATTTTGTGAATATATTTTTATTTTATGTTATTAGTTATGTTTAAAATTATATTACAAGCTCATATGATTTTTCCAAAATTTATTCCAATTAATTTCAAATTTTCTAGACTAGTTTACTATTTTTAGCTATTTTCTTATTTAACCTTATATAAATTAATAAATATTATATATATTTTTATATTTTGATAGATTTTCGAATTCTTATCTGGTATTACTATTATTACCAAAAATATAAAGTTATTTAAAATAAAATAAAGAAATATGAAAAGGTTTTGACTTTTGAATTGCTTTTGACTCTTTGAATTCCACCTCTTCATTTTCCACCAACTCTTCATTTCTTTTGACATAACTCTCCACATTTTCAGCCGATCACTTCATTTTTCAACTCACGTATCTTTTTCCTCCTTCCTGAACAAAAAAATTTCGGCCTCCCCTTGATTGAAGAGTTTGGTAAAATTCTATCTCTCTTTTTCTTCTTTTTCCACTTATGTTGATTTTTCTAGTTTGATTTTTTTGCACTTGTATCACCTCATGTAGGTTTGGCCATGCCTCCCTTGCTGCTTAGCCGCCTCCACCACCTGATGGCACACCACCAACACCTCCTCCTCACCAGCCATCCAAGCCATGAACCCCCTTGGTGATGCATATCAACAAAAGTTTCAAAACACCCCTTCATACTAGCCTAACCGAGCACCACACTCATTCCATCACCTTCCACCACCATGGCCGCCACCAACACCACCTCCACCACCACCTGGACCCTCTGCCACGTCATCACAGTGGACCCCACTCCTCTGGCCATGACACATAGGGCCTTGGTAGAGCCCAAATCCTTGTCAAAACCCATGTGTATGCATGCTTATGTATGTTATTCACTTCTACCACTTTGGCACCATCACAAATGACCTCTAGGCCGACCCATACCCACCATAACCTGACCCAAACACCTGCTATTGTCATGTATTTTCCATCATGGCTGAGCCTAGTAAAGGTAAAAAGCAAGTGCAAAGCATTTCTATTTGATTCTGTGCAGCCTATTCTACTGTAGTTTTGATCGTAGCTGATTTGAAACTAATCGTTGTTATATTGTTTTGTTTGACTTATATTCAAGGGATTTGGTACTTTGGCTCCTCCACTCTTATTTGAATCGTGTTATCGTGCTTGTTTGGATCCCATTCGTGCAGTCGTCGTCGTTTCTCCAGCACAAAACTGTGAGTTATTCTCACCAGACAATATGTACCTATATAACTAGTAAATTGACACCCTGTGAATCTGTAGAAATATATTATCATGTTATATATGCCTATATTATTATCATATGATGTTCACACCTGTTATTACACCTGTTATATCATATGTTACTGTTATTTAATGTTATTCTGTTATTTATATCAGTTATCACCATTGCAAGTTCCCTGTAGATTAGAATCACTATGGGTTGAAATGATACATACCCGAACGGACTTTAGAATAGGGAAAAATCGTTATGGGCTGAAATGATAGGCCTGAATGGTTTTTATTTAATTTATTTTAACTTGGGATTGCGGGTTTGAAATGATAGAACCCGGATTTTTCTTTTTAAACTGCGGATCGAAATGATACATATCCGTATCACTTGACCTAGGCTAGAAAACTATATACAGGCCCGTGGTTATTTTATAAAGTGTTTTGGATATTTTTAAGTATTTTAAAAATTATAAATTTATGAAATTTGATTTAAATAGATTTTGAAATGTTTAAAATAAAGAAATTATGATTTTTCTATGTGTTAAAAATGTAATTAATGAATGGTTTAACTGGATTTTTGAAATATAACTTAATTGGAAATTTGGAATTTGGTTAAAAATGATATTTAAGTTATATAAATAAAATGGATATTAAATTTTATTTGGAAATGGTAAATATGATAATTTGATTAAATGTGAATTTAAGTGATTTATTAAAGTATTATTGATTTTTTCTATGAATTTAAGTGGTTAAATAAATGAATGTTTAAAAGTGATCTTTTAAAATAGAACTTGACTTGGAAATGTGAAATTTGGTTTTAATTAAAGGTTTTAGTTAATTAAATAAAATCGAAAATTTAGTTAAATTTGTGAAATGGTAATTTAAATTTGAAGTGTTAAGTTATTTGTTGAAATGTGAAGAATTGGAAACTTTTACACTTAAATTTATTAAGTAAATTGTTGAAAATTGGATTTAATTATAAGAAATTTATTGTGAAAAAGATACATGTTAAATGATATGTAAATGAACATTTTAAATGTTAAATTATGATTTTTAAAATGTTTAAAGAGTTTAAAATGAAGTTATTTAATTGCTGGAAATACACTAAAAAGCTGGAAATCACTTTTAATAGCATTCAGAAATGCTATGGTTCTGAATTACACTAAAAATTGAATAAAAGGGCTACTACAGCATTTCTGATATGCTGCAGTTGCTGTAGTTGAACTTATAGGCTAATATTGAACCCAGGTCTATTATAGCATTCTCTGGAAATGCTATAATGGTCTGCAGTCTTTGCTGAAATCAAATTTAACCCTTGTTTTGAAATCTGAACTACCGCAGCACTTCTGAAATGCTGTCTTTTCTGTTTTGAACTATAATTCAACTAAAACTGAGTTTTAACAGCAGTTTTAAGTGCTGTCTTTGCTGAATTAAAAATGTTTTCAAATATAACTTATAGCAGTTGTTTTTAAATGCTGTGAAATGCTGAAATTTTAATAATTAGGGTTTTTGACTTAGTAAACGAACTCAGAATGGTTTGAAATTTTGGAAATTGAATACTTGATTTGAAAATATAATAATTACACTTTTAAAAGGTTTTAATGAATTACTTTGATTGGAATAAACTATTTAAAGGTGATTTGAAATGATAGTAAATGAACGATATCTTTGAATTTAAAAGGTATTTAAAGTTGAATATTTGGATTTGAACTGATAGGATATTTTATTTTAATAAAATGGTTTGAAATGAAGTTTTGTAAGGATATGATATTTTATGATATTAAAATGATTTGAAATGAAGTTTTGAAATGATATGATATTTTAAAAATATGGAAATGGTTTGGAATTGATTTAATCTTTATTTTGATAAAGATTTGGATTTGAAATGATATTCTATTTTGAAGTATAAACTGTTTTTAAACTTATAACCACGGGTTATAATAACGTTGGGTTGTTAAAGAGACCGGGATCGGATATGGACATACTCTTTGTCTTACCGAAAACCACTTTGGCAACTGTGTACGCGGTGGAGATTCCAGAATGAAGTAGGATGGTGGCGACGTTCTTAAGGTATGTTACGTGGACCCAACTCCCGTGAGTTGGCATAAGGTGGCTAAAACAGGAGCGATCTCGGACCAGTGAGGTAGCACCTCTTCTCGGACACATTTCTTCGATATTATACTCTTACTTGTGATTGATTAGATGGCCATCCTCCGATTTGGGAGTGTTGTTCGAGGTGGAACGGTAGTGGCTGCTATGCGTATCCATCAGTCCGTGTGCGTAATTGGTATATCTACCCTGGCATTGCCTAGTTGTGCCGTGTCACCTACCATATCGAGCTTTACTACGATTATGATTTTAAGATCCGACCGCGTTAAGGTTCTCCATCCCCTTAACGCTATTTTCTATATGATTATACTTTACTTATTTAGACACTATTATAATAGCGAATATTACTACATAGTAGATATTTTAATGGATCCTTAGAGGATGGGCGGTCCCAAGCATCTTCTAAGTTACTTGTACCTTTATTACAGTTCACTTGAGTTGGTTTACATTATATAAGTATATATTGTCCTGACTCGAGTGTTTTGTGTTTTGCTTTACGCTCGGGTCAGCCTGAGTTATTCACAGATTTGGATTTCCACCTTCTGGAGATTTGAATCGCTGGAGATTATCTGCTAGTCTTCTTCTATCTACTTCAGTTATGTTGCTCTGTTCAGCTTGTACTTGGTTATCTTATTGATACTTCTGTTGTACTCTATTTCTTCTGTTGTATCTTATGTAACTCTGATATATTTACATAGTAGCTTCATGAACTACTATTTCTTTTACTTCCGCTGCATTATTTTACTCTGTGTCTGTGATCTGTGATTATATTTATTTACCGTATATTCTGAGATTTGCCAAATTTTAATTATAACGCGGTATTTTGAGCAATTCAACTCCGACATGTGTGTCTGCCTATGCACTTATAATGGATGCGAATGGTTGAAAATATCGGGTCGTTACAGTTGGTATTAGAGCTTTGGCTTTGAGGCAAAACTTAGAATGTATGGTAAATTTATTTACAGAATCACTTTCGTTCGAGTTTGAATCTCTTCCTTTTGATTCGTTTTCCTTTGAATTTTGGAACGTTCCCTACGGTTCCGAAATTCATTCGTGTCCCTCACTATTCATCATCTTTTGATTCTGGAGTATCCCATAACTCCACTTCGAATGATCTTCATAGTGAATTGGCGGTCTCGCCAATATTCTAATTTTCTTGTAAAGGGGTGAAAATCCTTTACAATCAGCATCGATTAACCAGAGATTTATATTTATCCTTGGTTTAGATGCTAATATCTTTTGTTATTCCAAACTCTATCTCTTGAGATCGAAGGTAGATTTACCCCAGAAAATCCACATTTGATCTTATCCATTAAGTCAGGGTTGACCCGTTTAAGGTTGTCCGCGATTTATCTAAGCTTACCCATCTCTCTACTCTGTTTAATCATCTTATCTTTTGTTTCCAAACTCTCCAAACATTTTGAACTATGTTTTTAAATCTATGTTTTGTTTTATATATTGTGTTGTTTGAGTTGTTGATGTTGATTTGGGTTTCCGATCGATTCGTGTGACGACCCGACTTTCCACTCCCGGAAAATCGCATCGACAGAAAGAAAGAAAGGGGTGAGAAATAGAAAAGAGAAGAAGAGAAAAGAAATCAACAGATACTCACAACGGAAACGAAACGAAATATAATATATCACATAAATATTACATAGTATCATATACATCATCTATCAGAGTTACACAGATTACACATCACATACTAGACAGTTATAAACATCTGTCTAGTTGTTACATCTCAACACAATACAGATCAATACAAAGATCAACACAGCGGAAAACTACTATCTATATCTACAACGTCGAAGCCTCCTGCTCCATTGCTCCTCCAGATTACTCGTCAAAGCTAAACCTGAATCCCTTGGCTACTCGTAAAAATTTGAGTACCCAAGAGTTTATAAAACAGAAATAAACAACTTGGGTCAGACATGGGTCTGGTGTGAGTAACAGGTTAAACTTGTTTAACTTCAAAACCTTTTGAAAAAAAAAGTATCACGTAAGACTTCCCACACATAAACATGGGTAAGTTTTTACCTTACGCTAACCAAAACATTTGATAGGAAATTCGATTGTATTATAATAGGGTCTAGGGTTTTCAAATAAATATGAAATAGCTGAAATTGTTACATTATTAAATTCCAGCATACTAGCCACAAAGTGGGTTATACAATCAAGTCCGTTATCACTTATTGGAAATTGGATTCCATACAATGGCAGGGCTACCGGGGTACCGCCCGTCACAGTACGTGGCCTAGATCACCGTACCGAGGATCACTCCCAATCCCCTGCAACACAAGGTCGGAACATCCCTTACTGGATAATTCCCGCACAAGGTATCCCAGCAGTTGGAGCTCACAACTGCCCACACAGCCGAATAATAATAAGAAGGGACCTCTAGACAGAGATAATCTTGTCCTACTTGGGTGCTACCCACTAACCTTGCTGCACCTCCCCTGTTTTAGCCATTCCCGGTTTGTGAGGCTTGAGGTCACGATTACCTTAAAACAGAACACATCACTTAGAATGCTCATCGTCCACCTGACAATGTTCTGAAAGCATTCAATCCATACAAGTTCGTTCCGGGTTCGAACGAAACCGAAGGCATTATCTCGTTACACTCGTATTGGAATCACCCTCAGAGTTAACGACAATAACCCTTGCACTCTAAATCTTTATCTCGAATCTGAAAGTACTATCTCCGTCAACTCATTACGGAATCACCCACAGAGTTATACTGACAAAGAATCGTTCTTACACCTCGAGTCTTCACTTGCTCCATTTGGATTTCACGACCTAACGTAAATTTGGATCGATGTGGTATTCGGGTCTCCAGACCTGGAAATCCGGTATACGGAAACCCGATCCCGGTCTCATCGAAATCCAAAACGTATCTTTTAAGGCCAAGTTGTTTTAAAGGTTAAAACAATTTAATTCAATTATCTTTATACACTTAGAAAGATAATTCACAATAGATAATCAACATTATCAATATCATCAGATAATCCATATTATCACAATTCAACTAAACATCCATATCACATAGCATATATCTCATCAGAGATATCAATCAAATGCAAAGCATTCAGTATTATCATCCATCCATAAGTAATGATCTATATCATCTCTAATTAATTTAAAGTTAATTAAATTAATTACTTTTATTTTATAAATCCTTCTTACTTAAACATTAATTAATTACAAATTAATTAATTATCCTCTAATTACCTTTTTCAATTAATCATCTTTGATTAATTATCTTTTAATTACCTCCAAGTAATTTATCTTTAATTAATTACTCAAATTAATTAACCTTAACCACTTATAGTAATTAACCTTTAATTACCTCATTAATTAATTAACTATAATTAATTAAATTAATCACTATAATCAATTATATTAAACCTTAATTAATTTCATTAATTAATCACTTCATTTATTAATTATACTTAATTAATCAATCTTAATTACATCATTTATTAATTAATGATCCTTAATTACAACTTAATTATTAATTACTTTAATTAAATTAATTACATTAAGTAATTAAACTTTAATTAAAACACATTTATTAATCACTTTTGATTAATCTCCTTCAATCAGTAATTAACTACCCTTAATTACTTTCATTTACTAAATTAATTACTCCTTAATTAATTTCTTAATTAATCCCTTGATTAATTAACAAGTAATTAAACTCAAATTACTATCCTTAATACATAACCAATCAATTAATTACATCAAGTAATTATCTATTATTTACTTCTTAAATAATCATACCTTAATAATTACATTAAGTAATTATTATTAAATCATCTCTTGATTATCCTAAATTAATTAAACTTAATTAATTAACTTAACTAAATCAAATTAACTCCATTAATTACAAATGAGTAATTAATTCCTTAATTACTTTTATTTAGTAATTACATTTAAACCATTTTCACAAATGATTATTTTTAAATCAATTTATCTAATTAATTATCAAAATTAATCACATTAATTAGTTATTTAAATAATCACAAGTTAATGACCTACATTAACTATTAACAACCCTTTAATTACTTTTCTTAAGTAATTAACTTAGATTAATTATTATTAATTTCAAATTAATAAATCTTAATAACCAATTTAATTAACCTAATTTATTTAGTTAATTAAGTGTTAACCATAACTTAATTAATATTTAATTACTTTATTAATTAATTCTTAATCATTAATTAATATTCTAATTATAATCCTTAATTACAAATTTATTAATCTTAATCACTAATTAATTAGTTTAAACCATTAATTACCTATTTAATTAATCCAAATGATTAATTAATCAATTAAATAAATTATCCATTAAATTTCCTAATAAATTTAATGAACACAAATCTCTAATTACTTTAAGATAAAACTTGTTCTTATTAATAATCAAGTTATCATTTACAAAGTATTTTAAATCAATTTACTTTAATTCTATCTTCAAAATTTCATTTAAATTTAAAGATTTAAAATGAAACAAATTATCTTTAACCATGTTTAAAACAACATTTCTAAAACTCTTTTAATTTACAAGTGAAAGAAATACTCATCTTATAAAATAACTTAAGAATTTGAATCAAATTTACTTTTAAATTTCAACCATTTAATATATATTTTAACAATTAAAGTTATGCAAATAATTAAATTCAAAAACTTTCTTTTATTACAAATCTGGGATACAGATTTAAATTAAATTCCAGATTACATTTAGATTTAAACTTACTTCCAATTTAAAACTCAATTTTTAAATTTAATTATCTAAACCTTTCAATGGTTGCTAAAATATCTAAATTTCAACAACTTATTTCATTTTTGAACTTAAATTCAATTTAAACTGGCATCAGATTTAAATCTAAATTTTAGACTTGTTTAAAAACCCTTACTTAAATCATTTAAACTCAGTTTTAAAATTTTAAAACAGTTTAGTTTATAAAATCTGGAACCCAGACTTTTACCCGAGCCTTTGCAATTCTACTTCGAGTCGCATCCCCTTAAACCCGAGTCTCCCTCGAAATAACTCGAACAAAACGCGAGACCTCCCTTTGTAAAAACAGATTTCACCAAAACCCAAATTTCCGTGCACCGTGCACATGCACCAGAGACGTAGTCACCTCCGACCATCCACGATGGCTTTCCCACATCGGCATCCATCTTCACACCATCTCTCGATCATCAGATCACTATACAAATCTCAAAATCAAATTCGAGACCTTCAACCCACCTGGAACAATAACCTGGAACCCATCAGTTCGAATTCGCCAAAGCCTGTCAACATCTCCTCGCCTTCAAAATCCCGATCACCAGAGGTTCTGGAATTCCGATCATGTCTTCGTCAAACCCAAACCTTCCCTTACCCAAAACCCTGAAACACTCGATCGATAGGATAAGCCGTGGTGTTCATTTTTCCCTAACCCAGTAAAACTAGGTTTATAAATTTAAATCCTAAATTATTTCTACCTCACTGCCTTAATTTAAATTCTAATAATTTTCCCTTCATCCTCGATCATTCCACTATTACCAGACAAAATATTGGTCAATCAATCCTCCTAGATTAACAGTTCTAACCAAAAATCCATTTTCAGTTAAAACCAGAACTGCTCTTTTAATTCTAAACTAAAAGTTATGATTTTAATGTTAAAAATCATGTTATAGCTTATATATTCAATACATATACTTGAATTTATAAATTACAAAGTTAAGTTTTACTTTATTTCAACATGCATTGATATTTTAGGCTTTCAGAGACACTCAGATTTTAATTTGACTTAACTAAAATTTTTAAGCTTAAACTTATGATCACCCAAACAATTTTTGTTTGTATCACAATTCATAACAATGCTTAGATCATGAGATAGGGGAATTTAGAACAAAAATACTGGTCTTGAATCTGGGAACAGAGGCATTTCAGATATTAGCATCCATACACGCATATATACATTCACACATATACCCAACATGCACCATAAATATATATACATATAACCATACGAATTCATACATATGAACATGCAACTGGTTATTTTATTTAGGTTTTCTTTTTTTTTTTATAAAAAGTTACTCACCTTATTTAAACAGAGGCAGCCTTTAGCTTTTGAAAACTGCTTTTGTATTTTAAAACTTGAATTGCCTTGCTTATTTGACTTTTAAACTGAGTTGCTGGAAAGATACTTTTGCTTTTAAAACTTGAAACTGAGAAACTTGCATTCCTTATCTTCTTTGATTCTAAACTTGAGTTGTTGAAGCTTTTAATTGCTTTGAACATGATTCCAGAGATGAAAGAATTTCAGCAGGCTGAAGACTTGATTGTGAAAATGAGATAGGTTTTGATCTTTGATTTAAAAGAGTGATTTTGATTTTGGGTTGGAGGCATAATTGTTTACTGATTATCAGATTTGCATTAGAGAGGAAGATGGTTTCTTGTTTTTGAAAAGGAAAATAGAAAAGAATGAAATAAAGAAGATATGCAAATGTTTATATATGTGAATTTATGATTTTATAAAAATAAAAGAAAAAGAAAAATAAATTAAGACACTTGTCACTTTCATTGATTACTTACATTACACATGTTAAAACAATAACTTAAGATAATGACATATGTCTCTTAAGTAGTTTTTTACATATTTATTTATTTTAGAAGTATATCAAATGGCTTTTCTTATTTATAAAATACTTATCTATATATATACAAATTACTTTTTAAAGAAAGAAAACTAAATTTATGTATAACTAAAAGTTTATACAATTTTCTAAACTCTACAACAAATTTAAATATTTATTCCATTGAATTTCAAAACTTAATTTCAAATTCAATTTTAATTAAATCCTAAGATTCAATTTAAAAGTCAAGTTATATATATATTCATATACAACTACTTATTCAATTAAATAACAATTTCATATTCTTTAAAATCCATTCATATTAATAAAAATAATACATTATACTTATTATATGAAATTAACATATTTGATATTTAAATAATTTATATAAGAGATTATATTATCAAGTGATATTTTTAAAAAGAAACAAAACAAGCCTTTTTGTTAACTCTTATATAATTTTAAACTTAAGTAAAAATATCTTAAGCAATTAAAGTATTTTAAAACTATAAATTTACTAATTTAAATAACTTTGAAAAGTCATATTAAATTAAATCTAAATTCCCAATTTACCCAAAGCTTCTATTTACAATATATATAAATAAATATATATATTCAAATAGAAAATTATCTTATTAACTTTTAAAAGATAAAATCACCAATTAATACTAATTTAATCAGATTATTAAATTAAATACAAATTTTATTATCAAAGATCATCAATATCAATTTAATTATTTAACAGATTATTAAATTGATATTGTTAAAATTTCCGGGATATTACATTCCTTCCCCCTTAAAATAATTTCGTCCCCGAAATTTAAACAAAGGTAATTTAATAATCTTATTAAAGATTTTAAATTTTAAAACACAAGCATATACTATCATCCATATGCTAACAACCATAGCAACCAATTCATCCAATCAATCAAATCTAACTATCCAAACAAAATTCTAGATAGAATTCCTCGAGTTTCCCCAAGTATATATATACCGGGATACTCGCTCTACAACAATCTAAACTACTAAGCTATAGATCTTCTACTCATCTAGATCTACAGAACTAAACAGAATATCAGACTACAGACGAGTCTGACTCAACAACTAAACCTTCCAGAACTGCTGATGAAGAACACAAGCATAAACTGAACAACACATCCAAGAATATGGTTCAACGGATTCATAAAGAAAACTCAGATACTCCATCAAAACCTGAGCTGCTTCACCAAACTCCATCTCTAGAAAACATCCTTCTACTCAGCTGAACCACCGGTATCAAATCTGGAATCCAGTCGATAAGAAAACTCAACCTTCAGATGCGGACAACTCCTGACTTCTCTGAAGATACTCATAAAAACTCTGATAACCCAAGAGAACCCTCAAACTATCGCAAGTCACTTTTGTGATCAATCCAGCCTATTTCCAAAGAAAACTGTTCCTCTTAACAAATCAGAACAGCCCATAATTAACTATCCAATCCATCGAAGAAATGGATGCACCCTGCTGCTTCTGAATTTCACCTCCAGAAAAACTGCTCAGCCAGAAAACTTCCTGCCAACACAGAACACTCCAAGCTGCACTGCTGATACTGATGCCAAGGACTTTCTATCCAAAGATCTTTGAGAAACTCGAACTCCAAACCAAACAGAAACACCATGCTGAACTCAGCCACAACACTGAAGCATACACTTTTTAAACTTGTTCTAAAGAAAACATTTTCGGGAACAATCCATAATCACTGCATCTCATCACACAGCTACTATTACCTGAGGTATCAAGATACCATCACTTGCTTCTGTTCAACCGATAGATCCAAACTCTACTCATCCAACTTTACAGATAAACTCAGAACCTTAACAGGTTTCCTTCAGAGATTCGATGAAATCCTTCATCACAGCAAAACTTACTCGAGACAGTATTGGGTCTACAGTCTCGATAAATACACTTCCAACCTTAATTCCAACCATTTGTAGTCGTGTTTCATACACTACTACCCTATCTACCTTTATATCTTATATTGGAGAACCTGTACGGGTAACCCAACAATATAGGTAGAATATATATATAGTTATATAAAAATTACAAATACGCTCTCTCACGATAGATACCACTCCAGAGCTAGGTATTCACTCAACCAATAGCTCTGATACCACGTGTGACGACCCGACTTTCCACTCCCGGAAAATCGCATCGACAGAAAGAAAGAAAGGGGTGAGAAATAGAAAAGAGAAGAAGAGAAAAGAAATCAACAGATACTCACAGCGGAAACGAAACGAAATATAATATATCACATAAATATTACATAGTATCATATACATCATCTATCAGAGTTACACAGATTACACATCACATACTAGACAGTTATAAACATCTGTCTAGTTGTTACATCTCAACACAATACAGATCAATACAAAGATCAACACAGCGGAAAACTACTATCTATATCTACAACGCCGAAGCCTCCTGCTCCATTGCTCCTCCAGATTACTCGTCAAAGCTAAACCTGAATCCCTTGGCTACTCGTAAAAATTTGAGTACCCAAGAGTTTATAAAACAGAAATAAACAACTTGGGTCAGACATGGGTCTGGTGTGAGTAACAGGTTAAACTTGTTTAACTTCAAAACCTTTTGAAAAAAAAAAGTATCACGTAAGACTTCCCACACATAAACATGGGTAAGTTTTTACCTTACGCTAACCAAAACATTTGATAGGAAATTCGATTGTATTATAATAGGGTCTAGGGTTTTCAAATAAATATGAAATAGCTGAAATTGTTACATTATTAAATTCCAGCATACTAGCCACAAAGTGGGTTATACAATCAAGTCCGTTATCACTTATTGGAAATTGGATTCCATACAATGGCAGGGCTACCGGGGTACCGCCCGTCACAGTACGTGGCCTAGATCACCATACCGAGGATCACTCCCAATCCCCTGCAACACAAGGTCGGAACATCCCTTACTGGATAATTCCCGCACAAGATATCCCAGCAGTTGGAGTTCACAACTGCCCACACAGCCGAATAATAATAAGAAGGGACCTCTAGACAGAGATAATCTTGTCCTACTTGGGTGCTACCCACTAACCTTGCTGCACCTCCCCTGTTTTAGCCATTCCCGGTTTGTGAGGCTTGAGGTCACGATTACCTTAAAACAGAACACATCACTTAGAATGCTCATCGTCCACCTGACAATGTTCTGAAAGCATTCAATCCATACAAGTTCGTTCCGGGTTCGAACGAAACCGAAGGCATTATCTCGTTACACTCGTATTGGAATCACCCTCAGAGTTAACGACAATAACCCTTGCACTCTAAATCTTTATCTCGAATCTGAAAGTACTATCTCCGTCAACTCATTACGGAATCACCCACAGAGTTATACTGACAAAGAATCGTTCTTACACCTCGAGTCTTCACTTGCTCCATTTGGATTTCACGACCTAACGTAAATTTGGATCGATGTGGTATTCGGGTCTCCAGACCTGGAAATCCGGTATACGGAAACCCGATCCCGGTCTCATCGAAATCCAAAACGTATCTTTTAAGGCCAAGTTGTTTTAAAGGTTAAAACAATTTAATTCAATTATCTTTATACACTTAGAAAGATAATTCACAATAGATAATCAACATTATCAATATCATCAGATAATCCATATTATCACAATTCAACTAAACATCCATATCACATAGCATATATCTCATCAGAGATATCAATCAAATGCAAAGCATTCAGTATTATCATCCATCCATAAGTAATGATCTATATCATCTCTAATTAATTTAAAGTTAATTAAATTAATTACTTTTATTTTATAAATCCTTCTTACTTAAACATTAATTAATTACAAATTAATTAATTATCCTCTAATTACCTTTTTCAATTAATCATCTTTGATTAATTATCTTTTAATTACCTCCAAGTAATTTATCTTTAATTAATTACTCAAATTAATTAACCTTAACCACTTATAGTAATTAACCTTTAATTACCTCATTAATTAATTAACTATAATTAATTAAATTAATCACTATAATCAATTATATTAAACCTTAATTAATTTCATTAATTAATCACTTCATTTATTAATTATACTTAATTAATCAATCTTAATTACATCATTTATTAATTAATGATCCTTAATTACAACTTATTTATTAATTACTTTAATTAAATTAATTACATTAAGTAATTAAACTTTAATTAAAACACATTTATTAATCACTTTTGATTAATCTCCTTCAATCAGTAATTAACTACCCTTAATTACTTTCATTTACTAAATTAATTACTCCTTAATTAATTTCTTAATTAATCCCTTGATTAATTAACAAGTAATTAAACTCAAATTACTTTCCTTAATACATAACCAATCAATTAATTACATCAAGTAATTATCTATTATTTACTTCTTAAATAATCATACCTTAATAATTACATTAAGTAATTATTATTAAATCATCTCTTGATTATCCTAAATTAATTAAACTTAATTAATTAACTTAACTAAATCAAATTAACTCCATTAATTACAAATGAGTAATTAATTCCTTAATTACTTTTATTTAGTAATTACATTTAAACCATTTTCACAAATGATTATTTTTAAATCAATTTATCTAATTAATTATCAAAATTAATCACATTAATTAGTTATTTAAATAATCACAAGTTAATGACCTACATTAACTATTAACAACCCTTTAATTACTTTTCTTAAGTAATTAACTTAGATTAATTATTATTAATTTCAAATTAATAAATCTTAATAACCAATTTAATTAACCTAATTTATTTAGTTAATTAAGTGTTAACCATAACTTAATTAATATTTAATTACTTTATTAATTAATTCTTAATCATTAATTAATATTCTAATTATAATCCTTAATTACAAATTTATTAATCTTAATCACTAATTAATTAGTTTAAACCATTAATTACCTATTTAATTAATCCAAATGATTAATTAATCAATTAAATAAATTATCCATTAAATTTCCTAATAAATTTAATGAACACAAATCTCTAATTACTTTAAGATAAAACTTGTTCTTATTAATAATCAAGTTATCATTTACAAAGTATTTTAAATCAATTTACTTTAATTCTATCTTCAAAATTTCATTTAAATTTAAAGATTTAAAATGAAACAAATTATCTTTAACCATGTTTAAAACAACATTTCTAAAACTCTTTTAATTTACAAGTGAAAGAAATACTCATCTTATAAAATAACTTAAGAATTTGAATCAAATTTACTTTTAAATTTCAACCATTTAATATATATTTTAACAATTAAAGTTATGCAAATAATTAAATTCAAAAACTTTCTTTTATTACAAATCTGGGATACAGATTTAAATTAAATTCCAGATTACATTTAGATTTAAACTTACTTCCAATTTAAAACTCAATTTTTAAATTTAATTATCTAAACCTTTTAATGGTTGCTAAAATATCTAAATTTCAACAACTTATTTCATTTTTGAACTTAAATTCAATTTAAACTGGCATCAGATTTAAATCTAAATTTTAGACTTGTTTAAAAACCCTTACTTAAATCATTTAAACTCGGTTTTAAAATTTTAAAACAGTTTAGTTTATAAAATCTGGAACCCAGACTTTTACCCGAGCCTTTGCAATTCTACTTCGAGTCGCATCCCCTTAAACCCGAGTCTCCCTCGAAATAACTCGAACAAAACGCGAGACCTCCCTCTGTAAAAACAGATTTCACCAAAACCCAAATTTCCGTGCACCGTGCACATGCACCAGAGACGTAGTCACCTCCGACCATCCACGATGGCTTTCCCACATCGGCATCCATCTTCACACCATCTCTCGATCATCAGATCACTATACAAATCTCGAAATCAAATTCGAGACCTTCAACCCACCTGGAACAATAACCTGGAACCCATCAGTTCGAATTCGCCAAAGCCTGTCAACATCTCCTCGCCTTCAAAATCCCGATCACCAGAGGTTCTGGAATTCCGATCATGTCTTCGTCAAACCCAAACCTTCCCTTACCCAAAACCCTGAAACACTCGATCGATAGGATAAGCCGTGGTGTTCATTTTTCCCTAACCCAGTAAAACTAGGTTTATAAATTTAAATCCTAAATTATTTCTACCTCACTGCCTTAATTTAAATTCTAATAATTTTCCCTTCATCCTCGATCATTCCACTATTACCAGACAAAATATTGGTCAATCAATCCTCCTAGATTAACAGTTCTAACCAAAAATCCATTTTCAGTTAAAACCAGAACTGCTCTTTTAATTCTAAACTAAAAGTTATGATTTTAATGTTAAAAATCATGTTATAGCTTATATATTCAATACATATACTTGAATTTATAAATTACAAAGTTAAGTTTTACTTTATTTCAACATGCATTGATATTTTAGGCTTTCAGAGACACTCAGATTTTAATTTGACTTAACTAAAATTTTTAAGCTTAAACTTATGATCACCCAAACAATTTTTGTTTGTATCACAATTCATAACAATGCTTAGATCATGAGATAGGGGAATTTAGAACAAAAATACTGGTCTTGAATCTGGGAACAGAGGCATTTCAGATATTAGCATCCATACACGCATATATACATTCACACATATACCCAACATGCACCATAAATATATATACATATAACCATACGAATTCATACATATGAACATGCAACTGGTTATTTTATTTAGGTTTTCTTTTTTTTTTATAAAAAGTTACTCACCTTATTTAAACAGAGGCAGCCTTTAGCTTTTGAAAACTGCTTTTGTATTTTAAAACTTGAATTGCCTTGCTTATTTGACTTTTAAACTGAGTTGCTGGAAAGATACTTTTGCTTTTAAAACTTGAAACTGAGAAACTTGCATTCCTTATCTTCTTTGATTCTAAACTTGAGTTGTTGAAGCTTTTAATTGCTTTGAACATGATTCCAGAGATGAAAGAATTTCAGCAGGCTGAAGACTTGATTGTGAAAATGAGATAGGTTTTGATCTTTGATTTAAAAGAGTGATTTTGATTTTGGGTTGGAGGCATAATTGTTTACTGATTATCAGATTTGCATTAGAGAGGAAGATGGTTTCTTGTTTTTGAAAAGGAAAATAGAAAAGAATGAAATAAAGAAGATATGCAAATGTTTATATATGTGAATTTATGATTTTATAAAAATAAAAGAAAAAGAAAAATAAATTAAGACACTTGTCACTTTCATTGATTACTTACATTACACATGTTAAAACAATAACTTAAGATAATGACATATGTCTCTTAAGTAGTTTTTTACATATTTATTTATTTTAGAAGTATATAAAATGGCTTTTCTTATTTATAAAATACTTATCTATATATATACAAATTACTTTTTAAAGAAAGAAAACTAAATTTATGTATAACTAAAAGTTTATACAATTTTCTAAACTCTACAACAAATTTAAATATTTATTCCATTGAATTTCAAAACTTAATTTCAAATTCAATTTTAATTAAATCCTAAGATTCAATTTAAAAGTCAAGTTATATATATATTCATATACAACTACTTATTCAATTAAATAACAATTTCATATTCTTTAAAATCCATTCATATTAATAAAAATAATACATTATACTTATTATATGAAATTAACATATTTGATATTTAAATAATTTATATAAGAGATTATATTATCAAGTGATATTTTTAAAAAGAAACAAAACAAGCCTTTTTGTTAACTCTTATATAATTTTAAACTTAAGTAAAAATATCTTAAGCAATTAAAGTATTTTAAAATTATAAATTTACTAATTTAAATAACTTTGAAAAGTCATATTAAATTAAATCTAAATTCCCAATTTACCCAAAGCTTCTATGTGACGCCCCACCTCTATACCCACGCTAACCAAGAACACTACGATGTAGTGCTGTCAATTAGCGTGGAGAATAAGGCTGTGGAGGAGCGACCATCCATGTAACTTCTTTGTGCGAGCATCGATACGTCAGATAGAATAGAATGCATATCTTTTAAGGAGGAAATCCGACATACCGATACAAACACAAAGCTATCACACGGTGGCTATATATAATCTTCGGAAACAAACATAGAAATAATCATAACGACAATCAGTCACAGACATCCATATCACAAAGGCGGAAGAAGATATGAATAAATATATATAACACATAAAAGTGTACATCAGAGTAGTGGTCAGAAAGATCCACGATAATACAAAAGAATAGCATCACGTGCTATACAAAAGAATAAGTACACAACATAGAGTCTATATCTCAAAGGTGTACATCCAAAAACTACTAATCTAAGTAGTTAGCCAAAAGTCAGAGTAATCCGGAAGAGAAGTCAAGCAGAAGCACCTGTAACATCTCGGTCTGACCCGAGTATTATTTATAAGAAAATAATAAACGGATCAGTCTAACCATAAATATCAGATGACATGATATAGGATAAGGGGTATGGCATAAACATATAATAACCATGATGGCATACTACTATAAGTATGTAAATGATAATCAACAAGGGATTAATCAATGTCACAAGAATCTTCTCAAAGATCCAAACACATAAAAAGGTAATGACACACGAATTCACCAATACACAAAAACCTGATATCATATCAGTGAAAATCACAAAAGTTGGTGAAGCACTAAATCCAGAAATCAACACACGAAATCCAGAACAAATCCCAGAAATCAACACACGAAATCCAGAAATCACTAAAAGGGGGAAGTCCGACACACGGACGAGAAGTTATCTCATGGAAGCTATCCATTTAAATTTTCCGAACACACGGATGGCCCGAAGGCAAGTCCGACACACGGACGAAGAGACATCGCACATTGCTAGTCTAAACCATAAAATGATCATCATCGATCATAAAGAAGTGTCAATCACACTAAGCTAGTAAATATATGAGTTTAGCTTCATGTCCCATAACCACTTGCTTAACTTAAATATTTACGAACAAACTGTAGATCATCACTAGGAAATTGTCACAAAAGGGTTCAATCGAACAAGTCCAAGAGCTAACCGACGAAGTGAACGCAAGCGTTTCATACCACTCGTTTTACTAAGTCGTTTAAGTCGATTTCTCATTCGAGTGAAGTAAAGGCTTGTATATACTAGTAGATTGAAAATCGGTTTGAGAAAACGAACTTTTGATATTTAAAATAGTGTTGAAATCGCTTTGATGAAAGAGTGTTGATATTTACTATTAGTATTGAAACCTTCATATATCTTTAAAGTGACAAGTCATGAAACGATTGTAGAAACAAATCAATTCACGTTCGAAGACGTGAGTAAAGTCCAATGAAGTCAATCCCAAAACCATCAAAGTAGAAATTCTGATAAATGTTTTTCAGATGAGATTGCCTACGCAGAGTAATACGGGGTTCGACCTAAGTGAAGGCAGGCTGGTCAAGCGACCTAAGGAAAAGTAGGTCATACGACCTAAGGGAAGACTGCCGTGCGACCTAGCAGAAGAACATGTTAAACGACCAAGTACTAACTCGCGAGCGACCTAACGAAGTGCGCGACCTAACAGTGAGGCGCGACCTAAGTGTTCACGACCTAAGAAAATGCGCGACCTAACAGGGTTCGCGACCTAAGATAGGCGAACGACCTAACTGTCTGAATTGTCGAGCGACCTAAGGGTTAACTCGCGAGCGACCTAACAGAGGTATTCGACCTAAAACTCGTGACCTAAGGAAGGTGCGCGACCTAACTGGTTCGCGACCTAAGGATGGTGCGACCTAACAGGTTCGCGACCTAAGGTCTTGCGACCTAACTGGTTCGCGACCTAAGGTCTTGCGACCTAACTGGTCCGCGACCTAAGGTCTTGCGACCTAAGGAGGGTGCGCGACCTAAGGTCAACACGACCTAACGACCTAAGGATGAGCGACCTAACTCCGAGCGAGCTAAAAATGGCCAGAACGACCTAAGTGCTAACTCGCAAACGACCTAAGTCCTTAACTCGTGAGCGACCTAACACTTAACTCGTGAGCGACCTAACTTTGCCTGGGGATTATAGGTCGGCAACGACCTAAGACTTAAGGTTTAACTCGCGAACGACTTAGCATTTTGCCTAGAGATTATAGGTCGGCAACGACCTAAGAAGTTAACTCGTGGACGACCTAGGGATGGCCAGAAACGACTTAAGCCCAGAAAAATCACCAAAACGCTGAAAATTGCAGTTTTTCGCCAATCCAATCCAAACCAAATGCAAATGTTGATGCAAATGCAATAGGGGATCATTCCCAACAGTCCAAGATAGATATAGGCAAGATGTGAGATCAAAAATCTCACCTTTTCCACGAAATTGATGAAGATGAAGATTGAAAGCAAGGGGAAGCAATCCAAAGCTTGAATCCACAATCTTCTACTTGAATTTGATGTTGAATCTCGGATTTGCAATAGAATTTGAGTTGGGAGTTTTAATTTCTCTTTCCCTCCACCATTTTTGAAGAAGCTTGAAGTATTTGATGAAGTGATGAAGAGAAGAGGGGGTTGGGCTGAGTTAAGAAGGTGCAGTCCAAACCAAAGTCTCAAGCGGGAAAAGTGACGAAAATTTCACTATCTCCAAACATATCGAAGTTTACACTCAAAAAGATCGCAAACGTCATTTTGAACTCAATGGGGGTGGTCTCGAGTCCTAATTTGACCGTATGCAAAAAGTAGCTTTTCGGACTAACATCCGACTAACGATAAAATATTTAAATATAAAATCGATAGATATGCGGGTTGTTACATTCTATTTACAATATATATAAATAAATATATATATTCAAATAGAAAATTATCTTATTAACTTTTAAAAGATAAAATCACCAATTAATACTAATTTAATCAGATTATTAAATTAAATACAAATTTTATTATCAAAGATCATCAATATCAATTTAATTATTTAACAGATTATTAAATTGATATTGTTAAAATTTCCGGGATATTACAGTTCGTCTGATCAACGCTATCGATAGGATTTCTAAAACACTTTGACAGAACAAACTGACACAATATTATTTTAAAAATTGTTAATGAAATAAATTTTGATGTATATAAGTAAATTTATGGAACTTAATAAATTGATTTAAATTGATAATTTGAAATGATAATACTTGATTTATCATTTACTGTCTGCAAATGAATTTATAAATAGTTGTTTATAAATTTATTTGGGAACTGAAAGGAATTTAAAACAATAAATTTAAGAATTTAATTTCCAATGGATTCAAACCTTGTGTTTAAAATTTTTAAAAGGATATAATTTAGTATTTTTGAATAAAAAATTTGTCTCTAAAGGATTTTAAAGTTTAAAAATTAAGTGCTCTTCTCTTTGTCGCTGGAAAATAATTTCGGTGATGACTGCAGCATCATCGACGTTCATTTTCGAGTTTCGAAGTGAAGAAACCATTATGTAGTCCTGCTACAGTTTTTTTTTGGGAAATTTGATTGATTTGAATTTCTAAAAGATGATTTGATTTATAATATATATATATATATATGATTTAAATTTGATTTGACATATTATGTACATATATTTATTTATCTCTAACTGGTTTGAAGGAAATCGGAAATTAATTCTTACATTTTTTTTCTTAAAGAATAATTTCAATTATAAATTTGGATAAATGATTCAAACTTGAGATAATTGAATTGGAAAGTTTTACTTGTATAACACACAATTTCATTCCAATATAACTTACCAAAATTACACATAAGTTGAATATGAAATTGGATAATATACAATATAGAAAGGATTTTATAAATAAAATTTGAGTGGTTATAATAAATGTTATACACTTAAGTTTTAGTTATAAAAGATTTACAGAGGTAAATAGTGAAAAAGGAATTTAAAGAGATTTTATTTAAATAACTTAATAATCAAATTTGATTTAATATGGAACCTTAAGTCTAACCTAGGAATTTTAATAATGGTTATTTCCTGAAATGAATATGTTGTATAATAAATAATGTATCTTTGAATAGATAAAATAAAATACATTGGAATTGGACATTTTGTAATAAAGTTTATTTAACTCGAATTCATAGTTTAATTGATGTCTAAATGAATAAATGTGTAAAGAAATTTGATTGTTATATTTGCTATATAAATATTTTATTTATGAAATAGATATGTTTTGAAAAATGAATGATTATGATTTAAATAGTTAAAATGTATTTTAACATCACTAAAAATTGATAATTGAGAATTTGGTTTTCTAATGGAATTTTAAGTGTAACTTATTAAAGGAATATCTATTTGTGAAATGGGTATTTTAAATAAAGAGTTAGGCTATGTGTTAAATTAAGAGCTAACTAAAATAGTGAACTTTTAACTTAATAAATGAAGTATAGTTTGATTTGGATATTCCATTCATAAAAGTTTGTTTTAATAAGTCATAAGTTAAATAATATCCAAATGAATATTTCTGGAATTAAACTGATTTGAAGTACTAATATACCTACTGTAGCATTTTATAAGTGATGTTGTTTTGAAAATACAGTGTTTTGGAAATTTTTTTAAAAATTGAATGAACTTAGAAATGTTACAACTGTAAAATGAATATTGTTTGATCTTGGATTAAAATGGTTTAAATGTAGATTATTTTTTTAAAAGAAGTTATGATTTTCTAAGTATTATGTTTTTTTTAGAATAACATTTCCAAGTGTTATGATTTTAGTAGTGTGATTTCCAAATGATAAACATCCCTAAATTGTTATGATTTCAAAGCATTATGGTTTCAAATTATTATCTTATTTTGTTTTTCAAACCATCTTTTGGTTGTCCTTATTTTCCCTCATCTTGCTACAGGCTGGTATAAGCATCTTTCTATAATCTTTCTGTTTAGAAATCTTTCTGTAATCTTTGATAATCTTTGTTACTCATCCGGATCTGAACACTGTTTTCCATTCATAGACCGTCGGTCAAGTGAAAGGGAGATTCTGACTCTAGAGGATTTTTTTTCGTGCTTATATTCTTGATTTGATCACCTCCATCTTGTTAAACTTGCCTATAACAATAGTTATCAGGTGTAATTCCAATATTCTTATCATCTTGTCTTAATTCTATTCATTCTATCTTTTTAGGTGCTTTCCCGTACCTCGTTCCTTTTCGGGGACGAAAAGTTTTGAGTGGGGGAGAGTGTAACAACCCTGTATTTTACAATTAATTTTAATTTGATTTTTCCAAATTTAAGAGCTTTATTTATGAAAAGAATAAATTTTGTTATTTTTAATATAAACTTTGACTTTGATGTGGATTAGAATTCCAAATATGACTAAATTTAATATTTCCTGAAAATGTGAATTTTGGTCAATAGTCAAACTTTGACTTTTAAGTTTAAATTTTTAATAGTTTGAAATTATAAATTTTATCTTTTATTATGAAAATAGATTTAATAACTTGAACACCACTTTTCGTTTCGTTGAAAACGGAGTTAAAATGTAAAAGTTATGTACATTTCAATTTTTAGTATAATTTGTTTATTTGTGCAATTTTGCCTATTTTAAATTTTTTTAAATCATATTTTCTTTCTTATATTTTGTTTTAATATGTGTTAATATGTTTTTATGTATATTTTGTCTTTTTATGTTTTTAAATTGATAATAGTATTTTTCCAAAATTTACTGTATTTATTTTTCATTTTAAAGGCTGTTTTCCTATTTTCTGCTATTTTCTTCATTAAAAATTATATGTAAATTAAATTTTAAATATTTATTTTGTGAATATATTTTTATTTTATGTTATTAGTTATGTTTAAAATTATATTACAAGCTCATATGATTTTTCCAAAATTTATTCCAATTAATTTCAAATTTTCTAGACTAGTTTACTATTTTTAGCTATTTTCTTATTTAACCTTATATAAATTAATAAATATTATATATATTTTTATATTTTGATAGATTTTCGAATTCTTATCTGGTATTACTATTATTACCAGAAATATAAAGTTATTTAAAATAAAATAAAGAAATATGAAAAGGTTTTGACTTTTGAATTGCTTTTGACTCTTTGAATTCCACCTCTTCATTTTCCACCAACTCTTCATTTCTTTTGACATAACTCTCCACATTTTCAGCCGATCACTTCATTTCTCAACTCACGTATCTTTTTCCTCCTTCCTGAACAAAAAAATTTCGGCCTCCCCTTGATTGAAGAGTTTGGTAAAATTCTATCTCTCTTTTTCTTCTTTTTCCACTTATGTTGATTTTTCTAGTTTGATTTTTTTGCACTTGTATCACCTCATGTAGGTTTGGCCATGCCTCCCTTGCTGCTTAGCCGCCTCCACCACCTGATGGCACACCACCAACACCTCCTCCTCACCAGCCATCCAAGCCATGAACCCCCTTGGTGATGCATATCAACAAAAGTTTCAAAACACCCCTTCATACTAGCCTAACCGAGCACCACACTCATTCCATCACCTTCCACCACCATGGCCGCCACCAACACCACCTCCACCACCACCTGGACCCTCTGCCACGTCATCACAGTGGACCCCACTCCTCTGGCCATGACACATAGGGCCTTGGTAGAGCCCAAATCCTTGTCAAAACCCATGTGTATGCATGCTTATGTATGTTATTCACTTCTACCACTTTGGCACCATCACAAATGACCTCTAGGCCGACCCATACCCACCATAACCTGACCCAAACACCTGCTATTGTCATGTATTTTCCATCATGGCTGAGCCTAGTAAAGGTAAAAAGCAAGTGCAAAGCATTTCTATTTGATTCTGTGCAGCCTATTCTACTGTAGTTTTGATCGTAGCTGATTTGAAACTCATCGTTGTTATATTGTTTTGTTTGACTTATATTCAAGGGATTTGGTACTTTGGCTCCTCCACTCTTATTTGAATCGTGTTATCGTGCTTGTTTGGATCCCATTCGTGCAGTCGTCGTCGTTTCTCCAGCACAAAACTGTGAGTTATTCTCACCAGACAATATGTACCTATATAACTAGTAAATTGACACCCTGTGAATCTGTAGAAATATATTATCATGTTATATATGCCTATATTATTATCATATGATGTTCACACCTGTTATTACACCTGTTATATCATATGTTACTGTTATTTAATGTTATTCTGTTATTTATATCAGTTATCACCATTGCAAGTTCCCTGTAGATTAGAATCACTATGGGTTGAAATGATACATACCCGAACGGACTTTAGAATAGGGAAAAATCGTTATGGGCTGAAATGATAGGCCTGAATGGTTTTTATTTAATTTATTTTAACTTGAGATTGCGGGTTTGAAATGATAGAACCCGGATTTTTCTTTTTAAACTGCGGATCGAAATGATACATATCCGTATCACTTGACCTAGGCTAGAAAACTATATACAGGCCCGTGGTTATTTTATAAAGTGTTTTGGATATTTTTAAGTATTTTAAAAATTATAAATTTATGAAATTTGATTTAAATAGATTTTGAAATGTTTAAAATAAAGAAATTATGATTTTTCTATGTGTTAAAAATGTAATTAATGAATGGTTTAACTGGATTTTTGAAATATAACTTAATTGGAAATTTGGAATTTGGTTAAAAATGATATTTAAGTTATATAAATAAAATGGATATTAAATTTTATTTGGAAATGGTAAATATGATAATTTGATTAAATGTGAATTTAAGTGATTTATTAAAGTATTATTGATTTTTTCTATGAATTTAAGTGGTTAAATAAATGAATGTTTAAAAGTGATCTTTTAAAATATAACTTGACTTGGAAATGTGAAATTTGGTTTTAATTAAAGGTTTTAGTTAATTAAATAAAATTGGAAATTTAGTTAAATTTGTGAAATGGTAATTTAAATTTGAAGTGTTAAGTTATTTGTTGAAATGTGAAGAATTGGAAACTTTTACACTTAAATTTATTAAGTAAATTGTTGAAAATTGGATTTAATTATAAGAAATTTATTGTGAAAAAGATACATGTTAAATGATATGTAAATGAACATTTTAAATGTTAAATTATGATTTTTAAAATGTTTAAAGAGTTTAAAATGAAGTTATTTAATTGCTGGAAATACACTAAAAAGCTGGAAATCACTTTTAATAGCATTCAGAAATGCTATGGTTCTGAATTACACTAAAAATTGAATAAAAGGGCTACTACAGCATTTCTGATATGCTGCAGTTGCTGTAGTTGAACTTATAGGCTAATATTGAACCCAGGTCTATTATAGCATTCTCTGGAAATGCAATAATGGTCTGCAGTCTTTGCTGAAACCAAATTTAACCCTTGTTTTGAAATCTGAACTACCGCAGCACTTCTGAAATGCTGTCTTTTCTGTTTTGAACTATAATTCAACTAAAACTGAGTTTTAACAGCAGTTTTAAGTGCTGTCTTTTCTGAATTAAAAATGTTTTCAAATATAACTTATAGCAGTTGTTTTTAAATGCTGTGAAATGCTGAAATTTTAATAATTAGGGTTTTTGACTTAGTAAACGAACTCAGAATGGTTTGAAATTTTGGAAATTGAATACTTGATTTGAAAATATAATAATTACACTTTTAAAAGGTTTTAATGAATTACTTTGATTGGAATAAACTATTTAAAGGTGATTTGAAATGATAGTAAATGAACGATATCTTTGAATTTAAAAGGTATTTAAAGTTGAATATTTGGATTTGAACTGATAGGATATTTTATTTTAATAAAATGGTTTGAAATGAAGTTTTGTAAGGATATGATATTTTATGATATTAAAATGATTTGAAATGAAGTTTTGAAATGATATGATATTTTAAAAATATGGAAATGGTTTGGAATTGATTTAATCTTTATTTTGATAAAGATTTGGATTTGAAATGATATTCTATTTTGAAGTATAAACTGTTTTTAAACTTATAACCACGGGTTATAATAACGTTGGGTTGTTAAAGAGACCGGGATCGGATATGGACATACTCTCTGTCTTACCGAAAACCACTTTGGCAACTGTGTACGCGGTGGAGATTTCAGAATGAAGTAGGATGGTGGCGACGTTCTTAAGGTATGTTACGTGGACCCAACTCCCGTGAGTTGGCATAAGGTGGCTAAAACAGGAGCGATCTCGGACCAGTGAGGTAGCACCTCTTCTCGGACACATTTCTTCGATATTATACTCTTACTTGTGATTGATTAGATGGCCATCCTCCGATTTGGGAGTGTTGTTCGAGGTGGAATGGTAGTGGCTGCTATGCGTATCCATCAGTCCGTGTGCGTAATTGGTATATCTACCCTGGCATTGCCTAGTTGTGTCGTGTCACCTACCATATCGAGCTTTACTACGATTATGATTTTAAGATCCGACCGCGTTAAGGTTCTCCATCCCCTTAACGCTATTTTCTATATGATTATACTTTACTTATTTAGACACTATTATAATAGCGAATATTACTACATAGTAGATATTTTAACGGATCCTTAGAGGATGGGCGGTCCCAAGCATCTTCTAAGTTACTTGTACCTTTATTACAGTTCACTTGAGTTGGTTTACATTATATAAGTATATATTGTCCTGACTCGAGTGTTTTGTGTTTTGCTTTACGCTCGGGTCAGCCTGAGTTATTCACAGATTTGGATTTCCACCTTCTGGAGATTTGAATCGCTGGAGATTATCTGCTAGTCTTCTTCTATCTACTTCAGTTATGTTGCTCTGTTCAGCTTGTACTTGGTTATCTTATTGATACTTCCGTTGTACTCTATTTCTTCTGTTGTATCTTATGTAACTCTGATATATTTACATAGTAGCTTCATGAACTACTATTTCTTTTACTTCCACTGCATTATTTTACTCTGTGTCTGTGATCTGTGATTATATTTATTTACCGTATATTCTGAGATTTGCCAAATTTTAATTACAACGCGGTATTTTGAGCAATTCAACTCCGACATGTGTGTCTGCCTATGCACTTATAATGGATGCGAATGGTCTAAAATATCGGGCCGTTATAGAATGAAAGATATTTAATAAATTCAAATATTTCAGAATTGAAGATAAATTGAATTCAAGTAGAATTGAAATGGTGAATTGAATTTAAATGAAATTTGAAATGTAAAATTGAATGATAATAGATGTATAACTTCAACAGTGAAGTAAAAATGTATAAGCAGTTTATATTGAAAATTTTGTAATAGAATGTGCAAAATGGTTTGAATATGTAACTAGATATTATGGCTAGTAGGACATACAGGTGTTATAAAAGGAATTGGATTTGATTTTCAAAGATAAGTTTGAATTGCTCGACAAAAGGTAAGTATTTGAATTTTAATATGAGTTTTTGATGATTTCTTGTCTAGCCGCTTGGCTTTTTCTTTTTCTTTTTGAAATCTGAGAGTCCGTAGGGACGTTTTGTAGTTGTACCATATTAGCCGCGCAAAGGAGACGCTGGCGAAATTTTTCGGAAATTTAGGGCGTTAGAAAATTTTTGAGAAAATTTTGAAAGTTAAAATTTGAATTTGAATTTAAATTTGAATTGTTAAAGAAACAATATTGTTTGAAAACTATGAAAGGTTTAGAAATTTAGTTGAATGATAACGAATCTTTAATAGAAAGATTTGTTTTGATAAATGGATAAAACTATTTAGATTGTGAAAAATAGTAGACGAGTTAAGGACCATTTTTCCTAACTTGTAATTTCGGGACGAAATTCTTTTAAGGAGGGAAGTCTGTAACGACCCAGAATTTTGAACAAATTAAATTGAGAATATTTAATTAATTTTAAATATTTGAACGATGATTTAATTTGAATCCCCGATATAACTTTGGAATTTGGCGATTAAAATTATAAAATTTAATCTATTGAATAGAATAAAAATTTAAATCTTCAATCATAAGCTGAAGAAAAATATTTCAAAGGCTTTGAAAATTCATATTGATAATACTGAAGATAATAGAACTCTCAGAATTGAATTTGAAATTGAATTGTTCAGTTTTGAAAATTAAATCGTTCGAATCGATATTTAAAAATAGTCAATTTTCACACAGTCTCGGAATTCGACGAAACCAGTTCCATTGGGTCCGTAATATTGAATTATTACCGGATTCCAATTTTCGTAATTTTTGGAGTTGTTGTTTGAGCATACGAAATTTAAACGCGTTGAACTTTGTTTTGAAACAAATTAAAATATATATTCACATCAGCCACCCTACTTCTGAGCAAGTCGACCTACTCTGCTTAATCATCGTTCTCTTGTCTCCTTCCTCTTCTTCTTTTTAAAACATCAAGCCGACAATTCAAAAAAAAAAAAGAAGAAGTAATAACCGGGGGGAAAAATGGTGAAACGAACGAACGAAATCTCGTTCAAAAAGGGGCAAAATCAGTATAATAGTGGGTCGTTCTTTCCTTCTGCTTTTTCAAGGATCGAATCACGCACTTTTCCTCCTTCGTCTTTCTCAAATTATCAAAGGGAACTCCTGGTCGTAGCAAAACTTAACTTCAAGTCGAAAAGAAAATCGAAAATGGCGGGCCTCGTTCTAAAATAAAATGCGATACTTTAGTATGAAACCCGAGCTACCTTGCCTTCTTCATTCGAAAATCAAATTGTTCAGCCTCGTATAAGATAAAATAAAATATGGGTCTCGTTCAGAGGGAGATCGCGAGTTGCCCTAGTTCGAAGTCGAAGGCGGGGAGCATGATTTCAATCGCGTTGCCAACCCTTAGTCCATTCTTGAATCGATGCTAGCAGGGGATATTCGTTTGAATCGAATCAAGCGAGGCGATAATTGGGTGTGGTTGTTTGAGCTCACGATCGGAGGGGATTTGTCGCGTTCGAGCGGCATCTGCTAGAGATCTCGCAAGAGCAATCAATGGCGGCATCGGGAAGTTGAAGTGGAAGCACTCACGTGCGTGAAGACTGGGTCACGGTGGCACTCGTGAGGCTCGGCAGGGGGGGTGTCTCGCGATCCTGGTAGGCTCGCGTTCGAGCGTAGGGGCGGCAAGGCTGGTATTTCGATCTGCTGTTAGGTAGAAATTTTGTCTTGTTCATTTTTAATTTAATTTATACTATAGAAAAAAAAAATATAGTGATATATAAATCCCAGTATTTAATTTTTCCAGTAAAGTAAATTTCTGATTTTGGGGGTTTACAGAAAAGAAAATATTTGGTTAAAATGGGATTTAGTTTTAAATTTAACTTTTAATTAAATCAATTTATTAAAAGGAAATTGGTTTAAGGTAATAGGTTTAGAATTAAAAGAAATAGAAATTTTAAAAGAAATAGAAATTTTAAAAGTTGAGAAACTTTTGGATAAAACCAGATTTATAAAAATCTGTATAGAATATTTTAAAATACACATAGATTTTATTTTAGTATATGGGTCGTCTTTATAAATACTTATATAATTTCTAAAAAGGAAGTTATCTTAAAATAAAATATAAAGAATAGTGGTTTAAGATAAAATCACTTGTTAATTTAAAATTTTCAAATAGAAAATTTTATATATGGAAAGGACTTTGAAAAATATATAAGGTTGAAAAGGAATTTTTAAAATACATACTAGTTGGATTAAAACTATTAAACGGTAATTGGTTGTTCGATTTATTTCGAATATTAACGAAATGTATAAATTGTTTATACAAGGTCAAAACCGTGAAGAAATGGTCAAAATGGAAATTGGATGGCAAATTAAATAGCTAAGGTGAGATTTTTCTCACTCAAATTGAATGTGGAATTTTTGCAGTTATTGATGATTGCTATTTGGATGTGCTGTTAGATATAGTAGGATATATCTATTATATATATATAGCAATATATACATATTGGCATATGTATATATTGGATTGATGATTTCCCGCCTCGTATAGCGGATGAGACCCTATTGCGCCGTTAGTAAGCGGATTTTTATAAAACCCATATACCGCGATAATTCTGTACTGGAGCGGAATTGGTATTGTGCTAACATCTTTGGATGCAGGGAAACAGGTTGGAGGGATCCAACTGGACCCCTCACATTGATTGAATTTATTTCTATTGTGATATGAATCTGTGAATGATTATAGTGATGCTATTAATCATATTGATATCTGGAAATTGTTTGAAAGCTAAAATTTAGCTGAATGGATGTTTGACATCATTGGATTCCAAAGATAAACGAAATTGAATTTTTGAAATTCAAGTAGAAAATTTCTAAGTGAATCAATTTTTGAAATTGAAGAAATTTTGAAGAAAGGAATTTTTAAAGTATAAAAAGTAAATTTTTATAATCGTATTGAATAAATTCCAGAATAAAGTGAAAATGCTAAATAAATGGATTTCATAAAAAGTGATTATAAATTGAAGAATTTAATTTAAATTTGGATTTTTAAATAGATTGAAAGAAACGATTGAAATTTATTTCCTTAAAAAAGGAATTTATTAAAAGAAGATAAGCTGGAAATCCAACTAGAAATTTAATTGGTAAATTGAAATAAATTGGAGAATCAATGTAAAATGATTTCAATTTGAAGAATCCATTTTGAAACAGAATATTGAATAATTTGAGAAAAAATGAGGAATTTACTTAGTAGTGATAAATAAATTTAGAAATCAATATTGAAATTGATTTGGTATTGAAGTTTTTACAAATAGAATTGAAATTTATAAAAGTTGTTTATAAATCCGAAATCACTTATTTTGATAAGTAAAATATAGAAGTTAATAAAAAGAAGATTTATAAGTTGAAATTGTTATTAAAACAGAAATAGAATTTATAAACTTCGTTTTATAAATTCGAAATCGATTGAATTTGATAAATTATATATATAGGAGATTATTGAAGAAGATATATTCGCGATTTTTGAATAGCGAATTTTTATTGAAATAAAATGTGTAGAAATGACTGAAATTGGGTTAAGTGAAGTATATTCACGATTTTGGACAGTGAATATATTTTTAAGTAAAATGGATAGGGTTTTGGGAAAGTGATATTATAAAATGAAGTTAATTGTTTTAAAAGATATTTTAAAACGTGTTATGAACCGAAAGCATAGATTTCAACATTTCTTGTTGAAATAGACGTTTTCGAGAAATATAAGGAAATGGTGGACTATAACACTGTTGTTATAGTAAATGATTTCCGAAAGGAAATGTTTTATATAGTATTGGGATTTATATATCTACCTTAATTCCGAATCCCTATACTATTGATTTTGAGTCGTCGTAACGATGTTTTACGTAACATTCGTTTTGACTCAAATAAAGGTGTTAAAAGAATGTTTTCCTTAAAGAATGAATTTATACTTAAATTTGATTTTAAGTATATCGAATATTTTCAAATGTTGAAAATAAATGGATTTGTGAATTACTGACTTATTTTTAAATAAGTATGGAAATGCTTTTCCAATATGAAATGAACTGTTTTGAGATTTTATCTTCAAAGATAAATTGAAATGTGGAAATTGATTTGAAATTGTTTTCAAATGGTTAAGTGTGGAAATAATATATCTAGTAAAGATATTTTTGGAAAATAAATAATTTGGAAAATTATTTGGAATCTGATGATGTTGCGCATTTTTATTGATAGTTAAATAACCGACTATCAATAATTACCTTTAGATAGGTATTTGTTGTGAATTGGATGAATTTGAATGCCACACTTATTTTTGAATAATCGCTCACTATTCGGGTTAGCCGGGAAAGGACCATGGGGTCGTATAACCCATTCCGAATATGTGATACGTCGTTATGAATCGCATTTGAAGACCGGTGTTGAAGACCGGATATTTTTGAAAACGGAAGGATTACCGTCGAGTTACTCTACATCGGCTGATCTCCGGTTTAGAGGTTTTATCACCCTTAGTGATGGGAAGTCCGGACGTGATTAGAAAATTATCCGGAAATGCAAGGGCTTCGTGAGAAGTGCCTTCGGTTCTGTTCGATCCCGGAACAGACTTATATGGATTGTGTGTCTGACATTACAATTTGAGATATAAAGCTGATTTCTTTCAAATACATTTCTGTTGGTGGCGGAGAATTTATTCTCTTAGCTTAACACCCTTCTCTGAGACGTACGAGCTCAGAGGTTATGTAGTTGAAATTTATCAGCGATATATTCCCAATTTGGTAACGTGGCATACTGAGTGTTGCTGTGAAATGATCAGTGTTTGATCATTTGTGATATGATCATTTGTTTGATCTTATATCTTTGTGATCATAGGTTGATCATTTTTGTTTGACCCGAAGCAGGGCTTTGTAGAAAGCGTAGCTTTGTGGACGAGACTTCGTCGAGCCTCACACCCCGGAAATGGTCAAAACAGGAAGGATGCGGCAAGGTTCTAGGGAGTAGCGCCCCTTAGTGTATGTCATTCCTTCTGGATAGAGGTGGTATCATGGTATGGAGCCTAGATACTTAACCTATGTGGTTGCTGCAAATTTATTACTTTGTGGTTGTTGGAAATCGGGGATCCTCGGGAAGATCGGTTACGATCGGGGGATGGCATACGCGTGTCAGTAGTTACCTATTTTTGCAGAGGTAACCCGGCCTTGTGTTGGCAGAGATCCGGTTAGGTTCTCGGGTCGTCTATTCCAGGGACGTACCCATCGTGGAAAAGGAAGTTCCTTAGCTTGACCATTTGTTGGAAATCCAAAGAAACAATACGCGACTTGTACGGTTTTTAGTTGTATTACCTGCTATGGAATGTGGCGGTAACCTACTATTGAACATAGTAGCTATAGTAGGCATAAGTGCGGAATGCCTATGCTGGCTAAGATTAATATTATACTTTCGAAATGATTTCTACACTATGCACTAATAATAATATCAAAAATGATTTGATTTTGCGTAGTAAGCATCTTTGACTATCATAAGAAGAAATCTCCTCCAATTCTGCGTTTGCATTGTGTGTGTGGTGGGAGGTCTTATGGTAGTTTCATTTTCCAAAAGCATTTCGAATTGACTTTAAAAATTATTTTGTTATATAAAAAAAATAACTGTTTTACGATCTCACACCAGTCACCATGACTGACTCGGAGTTTATTGTTCCCTTCTAAACTCTGGGTGCCCACAAATTTCCACACGGGCAGTCTAGAGTTATGTTATCAGGATATTCTGGATATTCTGGAGCATTGGAGATAAGCTGGACGACGAGACGTAGTATTTGTATCTGATAGTATTTATTCCGCTGTGTATTCTGTATGAGGACAAGTTATATAACTGTCCATTGTTGTATATGACTCTGATTGATGTATGTATAAACTGATATAGTTCTTTGTTTTAAAAGACTAGTGTTATCTATTATATATTGTTCCGCTGCGATATGTGAGATTCTGATATTGTTTTCTGTTTCTGTTCTGATGTGTTGTTCTTCTTTTCTTTTTCTTCTTTCTTCTTCTGCTTTCTTCTTCTTCTCTTTTTCTTCTATCTTTTCTTCTACCTCTTCTTTCTAAAACCCTTACTATTGGAGTTTCGGGCATTCGATTGCTCGACAGTCGATAAAGGGAGTATCGATGTCGAATTTTCGAAAGTCGAAAATTTCCGTACGTGACACATGACTAATAAACTTAATTGATATACTAGCTATAAAAGTTAGAAGGTCAAGTGGTAAAACAGTTAAGTTTCAAGGCTACACAAAACAAGAGATCAACATGAATTGGATTCACGATCTCGAATCTCACAAGTGGATAAAGTCTCGAGATCATTCCATTCGGATATCATCATGGAAACAACCGCTCGTTGCTTACGACTAAGGGCATCGGCAACACGATTACCCTTTCCGAGAATATAGGAAATATCAAGATCATAAGATGCAAGGAACTCGAGCCAACGTTGTTGATGCAAATTAAGTTCCTTTTGAGAAAATAAATATTTCAAAGATTTATGATCGGTGTAGAGAACAAATTTCTCTCCTAAAAGATAATGATGCCAAATTCTAAGAGCGAAAACAATGGCCGCGAGCACTAGATCATGAGTGGCATATCCAGTCTCGGTAGGCTTTAATTGTATAGAAGTATAAGCGATAACGCGTTTCCTTTTTACATGAGAATGACACCCAAACCAATACGACTAGCATCGGTACAAACAATAAAGTCTTGATTCCCTTTGGGAATCACAAAAATAGGAGCATCGGAAAGGAGTTCTTTTAATTGATCCTCTTTCTCGAAAAGCTAAGACTTTCAAAATTATAATTAACTTTGTGTAATCATCTTTTTAGAAAAATTTACTCTTTACAAGTCAATTTATTGTGTCTGACAGTCTCATCATAGCGTTTAGGAGATTCCTATCAATAACGTTTAGGAGATTGACATGGGAGGAAGTAGTAAAAAGGGACTTGAAGGATTAGAATATATCCGAAGAGTTGGTGTTGGATAGGAGTGTGTGGAAGTTAGCAATCCACGTACCAAAACCATGAGCTAGGCATTTTTTTTTGCTTAGGGTTGGTGTAGGGGTAGTGTTATAAGTTTTAGATTATAGGACCAGCGAATAGGAGCCTAAGACGTAGTGTTTCGTCTACGGTCAATATTACTATTAGTATTATTATTATCATCATCATGCTATTTTTAATTTTTTTTTATTATATATATATTTATATGTATATTTATTTTATATTTATATTTGTTTTTATTTTACTTACTTATTATTATTATTATTTGTTTACTTATTTTACTTTATTTTATTATTATCATGGTTTTTGTTATTATTATTATTGTTATTATGACTTTTAAATTGACTTTGTCATTTAGTTTTGGGTTCCATCTCTAGCTGACCTCAACTTGTTTCGGAATAATGACTTAGTTATTATTGTTACTATTAAAGAATGTGTAATTTAGTTAACTTGAACTTTACATGTTTATTTTAATTGATTATTAATATTTTTAATGATTTAAGACTAAGATTCAACAAGGAAGAAATATTACCATATTTTCTCATCTTTCATGTGGGTGGTACTATTTACACCCACCTAAATACTTATTAACGCTGCATAAATATTTAATAAAATTAAATCATAAAACCTACTTCAAAAACCTACCTTTGAATTAAAAGAAGATAAAGAAGAAAACACGAATGGTTATGCATAATCGAGCAACATAAAATACAATGAAATCTAATCCTCACATATAATTATGTTCAATCCTATTAACAATTAGTGGTAGAAAAAAATGAGATGAATAATGTAAGAGAAAATATTTTAGATTTTAGTTTAGGGGTTGATGAGTTAAGATAATTAATTATATTTAGGATACGCATGTATATCAATATTATTTTAAATATCATTAATATTCTAGGGATAGGATAATCATAATTAAATTATATTTGATTATATCATATTGCTTCCTATTGCAATTAGTTTCGTCTAGTTTCGTTGTTTTGTTTTCTTATTGAAACAATAACAAAAATAATAATGATTATATATTTATGATCGAACTACTACCGAAGGCATCATATTTGAGCAAAAAATTATTCTTTACTACCTTAATCTTAATTAGTGTTGCACATTTACAAAAAAAATAGAAAATCTACTTTCAATTAAAGTTAGTAACGACTTAGTTGCAAATAAATTAGTTGGATTCATATGTACTGATGAAACATTAGATAACAAAAGAGTGAATATGGAGAAACTGAATAGAGAGTTTGATTTCATTGTTCGGAGAGAGAGAGGCAAAGTCAAGTTATGGTTTTGAGAAAATAAAAAAAATACATGAAAAGGTAGGTGCGGGTGGATATGGGTGGGTGAGCGAAGTATTTGATTGGATGAGAGAATAAATGTATGAGAGAAGGTGTTTAGGTTTGTGTAAATAGTATCACTTTTAACATACAATCGATTAATTGTAGCTGAATTATCAAATAGATGTTTATTTTGTTCTTTAGCTAGCATTAAAGACAACCAATTCAAGTATCAATGTGTAATCGATTCTCTAATTTTATTTATGTAATGATCTGCTCTTCCGACCCCGGAATGTCGACCACTAATACTGTAACGACCCGTAAATTTTAACTGGTTTTAATAACGTTATTAATTGAAATTTTAAACGATAAAATTTTGAAATATAAATTTGATTTTTGGAATGCGTCTAGTTAAACATAGCAACTGGTAAATTTTTGTCCGAAATTATGAAAGTTTATTTCGCGCGTAAATTTACTTCAATTTAATCAGTTAAAAAGCGATGAAAATAAAATATTTTCGGAACCTAAATATTTTTACATAGAAAAATTCTAAACCATCTTCTGAGCAAGATGTCATTTTTCGTTTTTCCAAATTTGGACTTCTTTAGCTCCGTCGATCTTATTTTTCTACGTTTTTGCTGCATTTTCCGCTGGTAGAAAATTCGAATTTTTATAATTCAATCGTACCACTGATATCTGTATACCGTTTTGATCGTCTAGTCATGCTGATCTCTACGGTATATTCAATTGTAAATTTCGACGTCCGGTGGACGACGAAATCTGTAAACGTAGGACCATATCGGTACCGTGTTTTGTGATTTGTGGTCCTTGTAACTTTCAATATTCCACCGTTCGAAATCAAACAGTCATTAGCAATATTTTCAGCTCTCGACCTTTTGATATTCCCTGTTTTAAATTGACGTGTTGGTTCATTTCCTTGAATTTTCATTTCCAATTCATCAATGCATAAAATAACACTTCACCTGAAGCTTTATTAACAACTGTAGCCTACTTCAACCACTCCTCTTCTCTTTCCTCACTCTTCTGTTCGGCTTTGAAAAAAAAAAAGAAGTAAAAAACCAAGTTAGTCACCACGTGCTCCTCCCCTCACCTCACCCACGTTTTCACGCTGGCCAGCACACAAACCGACAACTGACCTTCACTTCCAACATTGCTCCGACCTTTCCACTACCACTCCTCCGCCACCTCAAACCCGCCCGCTTCGAGCATCCACCAGTAACCCCAAGCACGGCCCAAACCTTCCACGACCTGACACTGTAACGATACGGATTTTCGCGCTCGAAAATCAACATCCATACTTTACATCGTATTCGAATGCCGTAGATTTGACCGTTCAAATCCGAGTCGCCGGAGCTTATAACACAGTTAAGTAAACAACAAAGCGGAATAAATGAATAATACATTGATATACAATATCTGATACAACAGAGCGATACAATGAATATCAATATACATCAGAGATACGATACAACAATTAGCAGCGGAAAAGAAAACGATAACAACAACAGCGGATAATCTCCATCTTCAAAGCACTAAGCCAGATATAGCTCGAACTCCCAATAACGAGGCACAAAGATAAGCAAGTGCAATCCGATCCAAAGACTGAACTAGCTCCAAATAAATCTACAAATCTGACTATCTGAAAAACCCAACTCTAGACTGCTCGTGTAGAAAAATTTTGAGCATCCAGAGTTTAGGAAAGAAACAATAAACTCCGGATCAGTCATGGGACTGGTGTGAGCAACAAAAACAGTTTATCTTTAGAACAAATAGCAGAGAATTTTAAAGTAAATTCGCAATGCTTTTGGAAAATGAAACTACCATAAGACCTCCCACCACACACACAATGCAAACGCAGACTTGGAGGAGATTTCTTCTTATGATAGTCAAAGATGCTTACTACGCAAAAATCAAATTCTTTTATTATTATTATTAGTGCATAGTGTAGAAAACATTTCGAAAGTAGAATATTAATCTTAGCCGACATAGGTACCATTATAGTATGCCTACTATAGCTACCATATTAAATGGCAGGTTCTACAACTAAAACCGTACAAGGTTCGTATTGTTTTGTTTGGATTTCCAACAAATGGTCAGGCTAAGGAACTTCCTATCCACGATGGGTACGTCCCTGGAATAGACGACCCGAGAACCTAACCGGATCTCTGCCAACACAAGGCCGGGTTACCTCTACAAAAATAGGTAACTACTGACACGCGTATGCCATCCCCCGATCGTCACCGATCTTCCCGAGGATCCTCGATTTCCAACTACCACAAAGTAATAAACTCATAGCATCTACAGAGGTTAAGTATCTGGGCTCCATACCATGATACCACCTTTATCCAGAAGGAATGACATACACTAAGGGGCGCTACTCCCTAGAACCTTGCTGCATCCTTCCTGTTTCGACCATTTCCGGGGTGTGAGGCTCGACGAAGTCTCGTCCACAAAGCTACGCTTTGTCACAAAGCCATGCTTCGGGTCAAACAAATGATCAACCTATGATCACAAAGATATAAGATCAAACAAATGATCATATCGCAAATGATCAAACACTGATCATCACACAGCAACACTCAGCATGCCACATTACCAAATTGGGATATATCGCTGATAAATTTCAACTACATAACCTCTGAGCTCGTACGTCTCAGAGAAGGGTGTTAAGCTAAGAGAATGAATTCTCCGCCACCAACAGAAATGTATTTGAAAGAAATCGGCTTTATATCTCAAAGTGTAATGTCAGACATGTAACCATACAAGTTTGTTCCGGGATCGAACAGAACCGAAGGCACTTCTTACGAAGCCCTTGCAATTCCGGGTAATTTCCAATCACGTCCGGACTTCCCGTCACAAAAGAGTGATATGAATCTCTATACCGGAGCAACTCAGTGCAGAGACATTCGACAGGTTGTCCTTTCATTTTCGAAAAATATCCGGTCTTCAACACTGGTCTTCAAATGCCATCCATATACGACGTATCACTATTCGGAATGGGTTATACGACCCAAAGGTCCTTTCCCGGCTAACCCGAATAATGAGCGCAATATTCAAAACATATGGATATTGGGATTTCAATTAAGTCACAACTTATTACCCAAAAATCTTTCTTCAAATGGTCTAAACAAATTACCATTTTAATCTTTTAAACAAAAAGATTCAATTCACAAAGTTCACTTAATTTCACAAAGATTCATTCATAGATTTTCCAAATCAATTTCCATTTCAGTTTAACTCGTTAAATCTTTAAATCAAAGATTTAACTAATAGCTTTCAAAACAATTCCATTTCGAATGGGTTAAATAAATCATCATTTTAAATCTGTTAAAAATAAACATATTTAATTCATAGCTTTCAAAAAGAGAATTCATTCATAACTTGGAAAAACATTTTTCAATTCGATCTTGAAATTCCTTTAATTAAACTGGAATTTCATTCCTTATATATATGAAAGCTTTTATCATTTGAAAACAAACAGTTTTCATTTCGGAAAATCTGATTCATTCATACGAGTTGAAATCCTTGGGTTAAATTCAAATTCCCAACTTATACTTTTAAAATGGTTAAATTCATACAAACACATTTTATATCATCTTTAGTCCCTAGTTTCAATCATAGGCTTTAATTTCAAATTTGAATTCAAATTTAAATCTAATTATTTAAATTTTCAAAAACTCGGTTAAGTTATTCAAAATAACTTTTATCTTTGAAATTCCGTTTCAAAAGCTTCTACTTTAAACCCAGATTTCAAATTTCAAAATCAATTGAAATTAAAATTTTCAATTTCAAAAACATCAAATTTAAATTATCTGTGACTTAACCGATTTCCACGTGAAATCCATATTTGTGTGTGTAACAGTGTAGTCCAGGGGTTTAACACAATAGTGCAACACAATGAATCATCACAGATCAGAATATAGAAATATAGTTGATAAGCGATACAAATTATAACGCTTATCGTACAGATCACAGATATATATCACAGATAATAAATTACATCACAGATAATTTATCACAGATCATAATACAAATCAGGGTGTATCACAAAGCATCATATATCAGAGATATCAAACAATTCATATCATTCAACAGAATCCAAACATTCATAAGTAAGGTCAGTTAATTGTTTGATTAATTCAAATCAGATTTATTACTAATGAATACTACAAATCTTGGTTAATTAATCATTAATTAATTATAAAACATTTGGATTAATTATTCTTAAATCATTGATTAATCTTCTGTTATAATACATCAATTAATTATAACCAGTAATTACCCATAAATTAATCTCTAATTATTAGATTAATTTAAACCTCAAATTTCTTATTTAATTAATTACAAAATAAATTAATCTTAACAAATCTCATTTATTAATCCTTAATAACTCCCCATTTGATTAATTTCCCTTAATTGATCATAACAAGTAATTATCCCTATTTGATTACTTTTATTAAGTAATTATCATTAATTAATCACCTTTAATAAATTTATCATCTTTAATTAATTACCTTAAATTTTAGATCAATTATCTCTTAATTATTAATTTATAAACTTAATTATTTATCATTCAATCATTATCATTAGTCAATTAATTATTCTTGAAATTAAACACTTAATTAACCTTTAATTCTTAATAAATTAAATATATTACTTATATTTAATTTCCTTTTAATTATTAATTAAATTTATAAAATAAAATAATTATTAACTTGATAAACTTAAAGTTATAAAATTTCCTTTAACATTTAAGATATTTTCAAGTAAAAGTTTAAAAACAAATTTAAATTTAAATCTCAGGAAAAACTGTTTTTATAAGAATTCCTGGTATGCTTCGAGTCGGACTCGAGACCCACTCGATAGCCACTCCGGGTTTACCCTGAAATCTCCCCTGGTTTAAAAACTTAGACAAAATTTTAAGCTTTTTTTTTTAAAAAATAAACAGGCTATCCCCCCTGTTTTCTACTCGAGTTCGTACCCGAGTAAAACCCCCAAATCCCCGAATCCTACTTCGAGTCGACATCATCTTCCCCAACGAACGAACCCATACATCACCGTGCACACGTGCACGTGCACAGCTCCGATCTTCTCCTCCAGTCGACGTCGCCTCGTCGAGCAAGTCGACCATCACCTACGACTCAATCCCTGACCACCTGAACTTCGTCCATCAACGCAAATCGAATTCGAGCTGGATTACCACCTGGAAACGAACAGTGAAACAACACCCCGCCTGGAAACCTCCTCGTGCTCGACACTCCGACCACCAGATCGCCAGCGCCTCCGGCCGTAGCCTCATCCACCTCTCCTCTACCTAAACCCAGAGTCGCGAGTCACTCGATCCAACAATGATTCCGTACGAACGAGATTCCACAGCACCTAAAAACTAGGTTTAGGAAAAAGAAATCGACGCCGTCGCTTCCACGCTCATCTGACCACACTTCTACCATTTTTCTGAGCACCACCCATCACTCCTCTACCTCCAAACCAAAACTCAACCTCTCCAGACGACGAGATCGTCCACGGCAACCCAAAACACTTAAAACAGATGAACTAAAACTGCTCTTCACTCCCTTGCTTAAAAATTCTAAAACTTGTTTTAAAAAAACTAATTTTGTATGTAGTTTAGGTTTATACCCCTGAATCTTTAAAACAAGAAGTTTGATTTTAGACATATTTAAAGTTGTATATGCTTTCTTGGTTTTCCAGAGCAACTTCAAGTTAGTTTAACTTATAAAAATTTTTAACATCTACATTTTAGTTAAACAAACAATTGTTGTTTACATTTTACATCCAAACAGTTATTAAAAACAAGAGAGAAAGGTTTGTTTACGTATTCACTCAAAGAAAAGTCATCAGATAACAGAGCATGAATGAAACAGATACATCCAAATACTTGCACATACATACATATACAAGATACATATCACAAGGAAAAGCATTCCATATTAACTTAAAATATAGATTTAAAATAAAGTGTTACTCACTTGGTCCAAAAGAAAGAAAAGAACAGAGCTTCTTTGTTGAACCAGGTTTTGAATTTGCTTACTGAAATCCTTTAGATCTCTGGTCTGTAGTTGATTGTATTGTTGTAAATGTTGAAGCTTGTTTTCTTTGAGTTGAATAATGTTTTAGTTTATTTGTTTACAAAGTGATATCTCAGTTTTTCTTTGCTAAGGATTTTCGAAACTAAAATGAAGTTGATATAAAGAGAGAAGTAGATATATCAAAACAATGAGTTGTACAGGGTTTATTGTTTTTGTTTATAAAGCAGGGTATGGGGCGAGATGTTTGTATGTACTTAGGGATGGTATTATTATGACTTTATTTCGGCTGGTAGATGATTTGTTGTGGAGGCTAAAGATATTTGTCTTATTTTATTTGCTAGGCTGGTAGTAGTTTCCAGGTTAATAGCTTGCTTTCACTCCTCTTTTCAAAAACTTGTGCATATCATTTTCGGCTGAGAAGATGGTTGTGGTGGCTTGCATTACTTATATTTGTTTTGTTTTCTATTTTATTTTAGTCTACACACTTTATTTATTTTGTACAAAGATATGTTATTATCTTTGCTTTTCTTATACTTTGTTTTACTATAGATACTTATCATTTATCCTTGCATATTTGACTAAAATTTTATCTTTGTTTACTTATGTATTTATATTTATTGTTTGTTTTGTTTATGTTTGATAGTTTGCATATATTTTGTTATGTATGTACATAGATTTTTATTTGCTATGCTTTTGTTTAATTACATATGCTTTGATTATTTTGTTTGTAAATATTTCATCACTTTATAATGTTATTAGATTTTATTTTGCCTTATCTCAATTGTTATAAGATGAGTAAACTCCTATATTTAACATGTTGTTAAATTTTATTTTATACTTATGCTTTAATATTTATAAGGTTTATTCTATTTCAAACATTTACTTCTATTTTAACTTAAATTATTTATTAAACCATTTATCAAAGATTCAAATCACCTATATATACAAATATATATTATTTCAAATTTACTCACATATACACTATTTACAATATTTTAATCTCAAATGATTTATACAGAATATACTTGGATATCGGGGAAACTCGCTCTCAATTTATCAATTAAATTTACAAATTTTTATCTAAAATTTATTTAATTGTCAATTTAATTCATAAATTCATTTAATTATAAATTTAAATAAATTTAAATTTCAGGGTCGTTACAAACTTCCCCCCTTAAAAGAATTTCGTCCTCGAAATTCGCAGGCACGAAAACAATACAGAGATAGACATATTCGATCTCCTATAATTCCTCAAACACAAGATTCGGATTCCGAATTCAAGTCGGAATATCTCAAAACACATACCAATTTGTCCCTCTTCGGACTTTGGTGTTCACAAGAAATTCAATAGAATTTCAAATTCGATTTCAAATGAAATCGTTTTATTGATTTAATTAAATTTTAGCCTTCATATTCTTTTAATCAATTTACCTCAATTTAAAATTTCCAATTTCAAATTCATTAAGGTTTAATTCAAAAAGCTGATAAGAAACCGATGAAATATGAAGTAAGGATCTTCTACAACGATTCGTAGAGCCATCACCGCACCGAAACTACTTCTGGAGCTGTCACGAAGCAATCAAAAGAATTTTGAAAAACGAATCAAAGGAAATTGATAGAGAAAGTTGTTTCCACTGTTGCAGGGTATTGACCATTTATAGTCGTATTCCCTGTCCCCTATCTCGTCCTCTTCTTGTACTCATACTCACTATCAGTGGATAGTAAGAGAATTTACTGAGACGTTCAGACTGATATCTTAGGGATATACTCATTCTAGGGTATACTTCACCCTATCTCTAATGAGCTACTTAATGTGTTATACTCCTGAACTAAAGTTCAACCTTAGCTCTGATACCACTTGTAACGATACGGATTTTCGCGCTCGAAAATCAACATCCATACTTTACATCGTATTCGAATGCCGTAGATTCGACCGTTCAAATCCGAGTCGCCGGAGCTTATAACACAGTTAAGTAAACAACAAAGCAGAATAAATGAATAATACATTGATATACAATATCTGATACAACAGAGCGATACAATGAATATCAATATACATCAGAGATACGATACAACAAATAGCAGCGGAAAAGAAAACGATAACAACAACAGCAGATAATCTCCATCTTCAAAGCACTAAGCCAGATATAGCTCGAACTCCCAATAACGAGGCACAAAGATAAGCAAGTGCAATCCGATCCAAAGACTGAACTAGCTCCAGATAAATCTACAAATCTGACTATCTGAAAAACCCAACTCTAGACTGCTCGTGTAGAAAAATTTTGAGCATCCAGAGTTTAGGAAAGAAACAATAAACTCCGGATCAGTCATGGGACAGGTGTGAGCAACAAAAACAGTTTATCTTTAGAACAAATAGCAGAGAATTTTAAAGTAAATTCGCAATGCTTTTGGAAAATGAAACTACCATAAGACCTCCCGCCACACACACAATGCAAACGCAGACTTGGAGGAGATTTCTTCTTATGATAGTCAAAGATGCTTACTACGCAAAAATCAAATTCTTTTATTATTATTATTAGTGCATAGTGTAGAAAACATTTCGAAAGTAGAATATTAATCTTAGCCGACATAGGTACCATTATAGTATGCCTACTATAGCTACCATATTAAATGGCAGGTTCTACAACTAAAACCGTACAAGGTTCGTATTGTTTTGTTTGGATTTCCAACAAATGGTCAGGCTAAGGAACTTCCTATCCACGATGGGTACGTCCCTGGAATAGACGACCCGAGAACCTAACCGGATCTCTGCCAACACAAGGCCGGGTTACCTCTGCAAAAATAGGTAACTACTGACACGCGTATGCCATCCCCCGATCGTCACCGATCTTCCCGAGGATCCTCGATTTCCAACTACCACAAAGTAATAAACTCGTAGCATCTACAGAGGTTAAGTATCTGGGCTCCATACCATGATACCACCTTTATCCAGAAGGAATGACATACACTAAGGGGCGCTACTCCCTAGAACCTTGCTGCATCCTTCCTGTTTCGACCATTTCCGGGGTGTGAGGCTCGACGAAGTCTCGTCCACAAAGCTACGCTTTGTCACAAAGCCATGCTTCGGGTCAAACAAATGATCAACCTATGATCACAAAGATATAAGATCAAACAAATGATCATATCGCAAATGATCAAACACTGATCATCACACAGCAACACTCAGCATGCCACATTACCAAATTGGGATATATCGCTGATAAATTTCAACTACATAACCTCTGAGCTCGTACGTCTCAGAGAAGGGTGTTAAGCTAAGAGAATGAATTCTCCGCCACCAACAGAAATGTATTTGAAAGAAATCGGCTTTATATCTCAAAGTGTAATGTCAGACATGTAACCATACAAGTCTGTTCCGGGATCGAACAGAACCGAAGGCACTTCTTACGAAGCCCTTGCAATTCCGGGTAATTTCCAATCACGTCCGGACTTCCCGTCACAAAAGAGTGATATGAATCTCTATACCGGAGCAACTCAGTGCAGAGACATTCGACAGGTTGTCCTTTCATTTTCAAAAAATATCCGGTCTTCAACACCGGTCTTCAAATGCCATCCATATACGACGTATCACTATTCGGAATGGGTTATACGACCCAAAGGTCCTTTCCCGGCTAACCCGAATAATGAGCGCAATATTCAAAACATATAGATATTGGGATTTCAATTAAGTCACAACTTATTACCCAAAAATCTTTCTTCAAATGGTCTAAACAAATTACCATTTTAATCTTTTAAACAAAAAGATTCAATTCACAAAGTTCACTTAATTTCACAAAGATTCATTCATAGATTTTCCAAATCAATTTCCATTTCAGTTTAACTCGTTAAATCTTTAAATCAAAGATTTAACTAATAGCTTTCAAAACAATTCCATTTCGAATGGGTTAAATAAATCATCATTTTAAATCTGTTAAAAATAAACAGATTTAATTCATAGCTTTCAAAAAGAGAATTCATTCATAACTTGGAAAAACATTTTTCAATTCGATCTTGAAATTCCTTTAATTAAACTGGAATTTCATTCCTTATATATATGAAAGCTTTTATCATTTGAAAACAAACAGTTTTCATTTCGGAAAATCTGATTCATTCATACGAGTTGAAATCCTTGGGTTAAATTCAAATTCCCAACTTATACTTTTAAAATGGTTAAATTCATACAAACACATTTTATATCATCTTTAGTCCCTAGTTTCAATCATAGGCTTTAATTTCAAATTTGAATTCAAATTTAAATCTAATTATTTAAATTTTCAAAAACTCGGTTAAGTTATTCAAAATAACTTTTATCTTTGAAATTCCGTTTCAAAAGCTTCTACTTTAAACCCAGATTTCAAATTTCAAAATTAATTGAAATTAAAATTTTCAATTTCAAAAACATCAAATTTAAATTATCTGTGACTTAACCGATTTCCACGTGAAATCCATATTTATGTGTGTAACAGTGTAGTCCAGGGGTTTAACACAATAGTGCAACACAATGAATCATCACAGATCAGAATATAGAAATATAGTTGATAAGCGATACAAATTATAACGCTTATCGTACAGATCACAGATATATATCACAGATAATAAATTACATCACAGATAATTTATCACAGATCATAATACAAATCAGGGTGTATCACAAAGCATCATATATCAGAGATATCAAACAATTCATATCATTCAACAGAATCCAAACATTCATAAGTAAGGTCAGTTAATTGTTTGATTAATTCAAATCAGATTTATTACTAATGAATACTACAAATCTTGGTTAATTAATCATTAATTAATTATAAAACATTTGGATTAATTATTCTTAAATCATTGATTAATCTTCTGTTATAATTCATCAATTAATTATAACCAGTAATTACCCATAAATTAATCTCTAATTATTAGATTAATTTAAACCTCAAATTTCTTATTTAATTAATTACAAAATAAATTAATCTTAACAAATCTCATTTATTAATCCTTAATAACTCCCCATTTGATTAATTTCCCTTAATTGATCATAACAAGTAATTATCCCTATTTGATTACTTTTATTAAGTAATTATCATTAATTAATCACCTTTAATAAATTTATCATCTTTAATTAATTACCTTAAATTTTAGATCAATTATCTCTTAATTATTAATTTATAAACTTAATTATTTATCATTCAATCATTATCATTAGTCAATTAATTATTCTTGAAATTAAACACTTAATTAACCTTTAATTCTTAATAAATTAAATATATTACTTATATTTAATTTCCTTTTAATTATTAATTAAATTTATAAAATAAAATAATTATTAACTTGATAAACTTAAAGTTATAAAATTTCCTTTAACATTTAAGATATTTTCAAGTAAAAGTTTAAAAACAAATTTAAATTTAAATCTCAGGAAAAACTGTTTTTATAAGAATTCCTGGTATGCTTCGAGTCGGACTCGAGACCCACTCGATAGCCACTCCGGGTTTACCCTGAAATCTCCCCTGGTTTAAAAACTTAGACAAAATTTTAAGCTTTTTTTTAAAAAAAATAAACAGGCTATCCCCCCTGTTTTCTACTCGAGTTCATACCCGAGTAAAACCCCCAAATCCCCGAAGCCTACTTCGAGTCGACATCATCTTCCCCAACGAACGAACCCATACATCACCGTGCACACGTGCACGTGCACAGCTCCGATCTTCTCCTCCAGTCGACGTCGCCTCGTCGAGCAAGTCGACCATCACCTACGACTCAATCCCTGACCACCTGAACTTCGTCCATCAACGCAAATCGAATTCGAGCTGGATTACCACCTGGAAACGAACAGTGAAACAACACCCCGCCTGGAAACCTCCTCGTGCTCGACACTCCGACCACCAGATCGCCAGCGCCTCCGGCCGTAGCCTCATCCACCTCTCCTCTACCTAAACCCAGAGTCGCGAGTCACTCGATCCAACAATGATTCCGTACGAACGAGATTCCACAGCACCTAAAAACTAGGTTTAGGAAAAAGAAATCGACACCGTCGCTTCCACGCTCATCTGACCACACTTCTACCATTTTTCTGAGCACCACCCATCACTCCTCTACCTCCAAACCAAAACTCAACCTCTCCAGACGGCGAGATCATCCACGGCAACCCAAAACACTTAAAACAGATGAACTAAAACTGCTCTTCACTCCCTTGCTTAAAAATTCTAAAACTTGTTTTAAAAAAACTAATTTTGTATGTAGTTTAGGTTTATACCCCTGAATCTTTAAAACAAGAAGTTTGATTTTAGACATATTTAAAGTTGTATATGCTTTCTTGGTTTTCCAGAGCAACTTCAAGTTAGTTTAACTTATAAAAATTTTTAACATCTAGATTTTAGTTAAACAAACAATTGTTGTTTACATTTTACATCCAAACAGTTATTAAAAACAAGAGAGAAAGGTTTGTTTACGTATTTACTCAAAGAAAAGTCATCAGATAACAGAGCATGAATGAAACAGATACATCCAAATACTTGCACATACATACATATACAAGATACATATCACAAGGAAAAGCATTCCATATTAACTTAAAATATAGATTTAAAATAAAGTGTTACTCACTTGGTCCAAAAGAAAGAAAAGAACAGAGCTTCTTTGTTGAACCAGGTTTTGAATTTGCTTACTGAAATCCTTTAGATCTCTGGTCTGTAGTTGATTGTATTGTTGTAAATGTTGAAGCTTGTTTTCTTTGAGTTGAATAATGTTTTAGTTTATTTGTTTACAAAGTGATATCTCATTTTTTCTTTGCTAAGGATTTTTGAAACTGAAATGAAGTTGATATAAAGAGAGAAGTAGATATATCAAAACAATGAGTTGTACAGGGTTTATTGTTTTTGTTTATAAAGCAGGGTATGGGGCGAGATGTTTGTATGTACTTAGGGATGGTATTATTATGACTTTATTTCGGCTGGTAGATGATTTGTTGTGGAGGCTAAAGATATTTGTCTTATTTTATTTGCTAGGCTGGTAGTAGTTTCCAGGTTAATAGCTTGCTTTCACTCCTCTTTTCAAAAACTTGTGCATATCATTTTCGGCTGAGAAGATGGTTGTGGTGGCTTGCATTACTTATATTTGTTTTGTTTTCTATTTTATTTTAGTCTACACACTTTATTTATTTTGTACAAAGATATGTTATTATCTTTGCTTTTCTTATACTTTGTTTTACTATAGATACTTATCATTTATCCTTGCATATTTGACTAAAATTTTATCTTTGTTTACTTATGTATTTATATTTATTGTTTGTTTTGTTTATGTTTGATAGTTTGCATATATTTTGTTATGTATGTACATAGATTTTTATTTGCTATGCTTTTGTTTAATTACATATGCTTTGATTATTTTGTTTGTAAATATTTCATCACTTTATAATGTTATTAGATTTTATTTTGCCTTATCTCAATTGTTATAAGATGAGTAAACTCCTATATTTAACATGTTGTTAAATTTTATTTTATACTTATGCTTTAATATTTATAAGGTTTATTCTATTTCAAACATTTACTTCTATTTTAACTTAAATTATTTATTAAACCATTTATCAAAGATTCAAATCACCTATATATACAAATATATATTATTTCAAATTTACTCACATATACACTATTTACAATATTTTAATCTCAAATGATTTATACAGAATATACTTGGATATCGGGGAAACTCGCTCTCAATTTATCAATTAAATTTACAAATTTTTATCTAAAATTTATTTAATTGTCAATTTAATTCATAAATTCATTTAATTATAAATTTAAATAAATTTAAATTTCAGGGTCGTTACAGACACCCACTAGACAACCACCACGCAGCCCCAGCCTTGAAACCCTTTGCAACTGATCCACTCCCCTCAACCCAGAGCACGTGACAGCGCCGCCACCTGGTTCTTCCTCGCCACCAACCCGAACACTCTCTCCCTCTCTCTTATTGCCTTGCCGTGCTCCACCAACAGCCGTTCCTCCTTCTTATCGTTTGCTTACTCACATATATATATATATATATATATTATGAAGTATATATATATTTGAGTATATATATGTTCTGCTGACCAAGAACCTCTGCACCGCTTTTCCTCACCACGTGGACACCCTGCAAATGCATGTAGTCTTCTCTGATGCATTCTCTTTTGGTAAAAATATATATTTATACTTGATTTTCATATTCCATCTATATTATATATGTTTTTGAGATTGAAATAGGTGATGTGTTGCATATATGTAATGCGGCCGTTATATAAGCTATGTTGTATATATTTTGACAGGAAAAAAAAAGAAAAAAAGAAAAAAGAAAAAAGAAAAAGAAAGAAATAAAATAATTTTAGTATGTAGGCTTATATCCTATTATTTTTATAATAATATTTCAGTAAGTTGTTAACATACTCTCAATCTGTTGTATATAGTTTAGCTTATTGGGTAATATATTTTGTCTTAAAGCGGCTGCATCTGTTATAAAATTTTGTTTACAGCAAAGAATATATACCATGTAATATATGTTTGAAACAGTTTGATACCAATATATACAGTGTTTTAAATATATTAGTTTTTATATATATATATATATGCTGTTGGATTTTGAATATGTATATAACATTGGCTTTGAAACAGTTTTATAGGTTATAAAATATATAATTTATAAAAGTATATATGTTTTAGTTAAAGATTTATTTTAAATATAGGCTGTATATTTGAATATATCTTCCTTTATATGTGTCGTATTATATAATTATATATAAGTGCTTTATATGTATTATGTCAACTTATATATATATATATTTTAAGTATGCAAATTTTTGGATAATTTATATAAATCTTGTATATATAGCGTTACTATTAAATATATATTTGATATTCTCTGTTCAACATTTAATTGAGTTTTCTATGCTTATATATATATATTTGTTAATATATACTGAGTTGGGTTTGTATATATATGTATAATTAGCTTGAATATATATTGTATAAATTGCAGTATGGGTTTGAATATATACCATGTTTGTCGGTACATATTATAGAATATAAGATTTGGTTATATAAAGGTTTATATGTATAGATTTGAATAAGTTATAATAATATTTTATTTGTTTGTACAGTTTTATATTGATATTCTATAAGTCTACTCTGATCCTATAGTTTAGATATTTTTTTTTAAAACACTTATTTTAAATGTTGAAGGGAATATAATACAATAAGATGCTGGAATTTTTATCTGTTTTATCTTAGGGTATGTGTTTTTAAACTTTATATTGATTTTTGAGAAAATGTAACTATACGATTTACATTTCGTTTTAATTTATGTCAAATTGATTCTAATTGTTTCATCGATCCCTCATTACCAGCTTTGTTCTTCTAATTCGTGCCGACCTCGCCCTGCTTTGAAATTCATGCTTGAATTCGTAGCTTGTTCTGTTGTCAAACTCCTCTGGCCTCAAAAGGTGAGCAATCACTCACGATTAACGTTCTTTTATTTATTAGATTTGATTTCAATTGAAACGACAATTGAAATATGCAACTGTTAGTTTTACACTGTTATATCTGTTATTACCTGAATCATTTCACATGTGACATCTGACACCATTATTTGCTATTTATACAATGATAATCCAGTTTAGTTGATAAATGATTGATTGTTGATGTTGATATTGGACGATAAATTGTTAATGTTAAAGTGATAAATAATATGCAATTGAATTGATATATGATAGTTAACGATTTAAATTGGATCTATATGTTGAATTTGATTAGTTAAAAATTCGTATAATGTGACCCCTTTAATGTTAAATTAATTGACATGTAGGATATGGTTAATTTCACCTTGAACCGTTGAATGTAGGTTGTTTAAATTGATGATGGATGAAATTTTAATAGATGACAGGTGAAAAACCGTAATGTAATAACCTTTAATCTACATGAAATGATAGTGTAGATTCTAGAAATAATTATATTAATTCGCACAAACAACAATGTGAATTAATACGATTATTTCGGGATTATTTGAATTGATTATTGGATTGATATTAATTGTTGTTATTGCTTGTTTATTTACTTTGACACCATCCCAGTTATCACACTGCAAGTTCCCTTTGCTATGCTCTGATTTTTGAATTGAACTGAAATCGGGTTGAAATGATAAATACCCAAATTGAACTTGACCTAGGATAGAGAATTAAATAAAACCCGATTGGTCAATAATTTGATTTAAAACTAAAATGAAGATTTTATTTGAATAAATAATATGGTTTTGAAATGAAGTTGGGAATTGAATTTTGATGAAATTTAAATGTGAATATTTAATAATCTGAAACAAAATATTAATAAAGAAATTGGTGAAAGAATGGTGTTTAAAATTTAATTATTAAGTTTGAAATTATTTAATAATTAAGTCTTTGAAATTATTTAATAACTAAATAAGATTGAATTATTTAATAATTAAATGAAATTGAATTCTTGATATATGAAATTGAACTTCGTAATAAGTGAAATTGAACTTCTTTAATAAGTAAAGTTGAGTTATGAAATAATTAAGTTTTAAAATTTGTAACTAAGTAAATAAATAAGTGAAATTGAATTTTCTTTAACAAGAAATAAAATGTGATTTATTGAAATAAATGTAAGACTTGTAATTTTAAGAATTGATTTGACAAATCTAATTTAATTCAATTTGAAGTTTTGATATAATGAAGTTGAACTTAAGTAATTGATTTAATGAATTGGAAATTAAATGGAAATTGTTTTAAATGACAAGGTAACTTAACGAATATTGAATGAAATCGATAAATGGATTTAAATTGATTTGAATGTTAAATTTAATTAATTTAAATGATTTTGGAATGGAACTTTTGTACGAACTTGAATCAATATTTGAATTTTGTAAATGAAAATTGAAATTGAATTATAAGATTTTGAAACGGTAATTTGGATGTTTTGAAACGTAAATTTTGGAAATTTGTTTAGAAAGACAAAGGAAATGTTGACTTATAAATTCTAATTGAAATTGAAATTGATTTGGTTTTGAAATTTATTAAACGACCAATCGGTGTAATAATTACGAAAGTTATTAAAGAGACCGGAATCGGTTAGGGACATACTCACTGTCTAAACCGAAAACCACTTTAATAACTGTACGTGGAGTGTGATCCAGAATGAAGTGGTTGGAATGATGTACGTGATGACTGAAGAAAGAGAACGATAATGGATAGCCTTGACACTTGTGTCAAATTGGAAATGACTAAAACAGGAGCCGTGCCGGGCCAAATGGGGGCTAGCTACCTCGAGCGAACACACTTCTTCGAAAACTACTTATTACTTGTTGTCGATTGGTGCACCCTTGATTTTGGGAGTGTTGTTCGCGGTGTTGCGGTCGCTGCGGCGATGCGTTCTCACCAGTCCGGATCAGGCAAACGGTAGTTTCACTACCTTGGGTATTGCCTCATGTGCCTTGTCATACTTGTATCCCTTTATACGCGACCACTACGATTTGTTTTGTGTTATACCTATGGAGTACTCCCTGATAGCCCACTAGTTTACGGTGGAGTTTACAGTGCTGTATAGACTATAACGCTTATATAAAATGTGTTAAGGGGGATAATGGTAACGCCTTAACACTATTTTGATATCTTATATTACTGATAGACATTTTCTACTTATCGTACACTACTACATAGTAGATAGTTTAACGGATCCTTAAAGGATGATTATTCCAACATCCTTTGAGTTACTTGTATTTCAATTACTATTTCACTTGAGTTGGATTTATTTATATAAGAATGTTAATCCTGACTCGAGTGTTTTGTGTTTTGCTTTACGCTCGGGTCAGACTAAGTGTACCAGTATTCGAGACTCACCTTTGAAGTTGGAGCTTGCTTGAAGATCCAGCCATCTATTCTGCTTTCTGTATTCGATGATTCCAGTGATGTATTCTGATTTGTATCTGATGTATCGTATTACTCTTCCGTTGTATCTAGTTTAACTCTGATGTAACTTATATATTTATATATTAGCTTCATGAACTACTATCTCTTTTATTTCCGCTGCAAATTATTACTCTGTGTCTGTGATTATTTATTTACTGTATATGTTCAGTTTGCCAAATTTAAATTAACAACGCGGTATTTTGAATTATTCAAGTCCGACATGTGCGGATGCGAATGGTCCAAAATACTGGGTCGTTACAAGTGGTATCAGAGCTTTGGTAGCTCTAGGCAAAACTTAGCATATAGGGTAAATGTATTTACAGAATGACTCTCATTCGAGTTTCAATCTCTTCCTTTTGACTCGATTCCTTTGAATTTTGGAACGTTCACTGCGGTTCCAAAAATTCATTCGTGTCCCTTACTATTCGTCTTCTTTCAATTTTGGAGCACCCCATAACTCCATTTTGAATGATATCTATAATGAGTTGGCGGTCCCGCCAATCTCAAATTGATTTGTAAAGGGGTAAAACTCCTTTACAATAGACATCGATTTACCGAAGATTTCTGTATCCTCGGTTTACGATGCTATCTATCTCCTGCTATGTCAAATTCTTTCTCTTGAGATCAATGTCGATTTGCCTTGGAATTCTACATTGATCTTATTCTTGAAGTCACGGTTGACCCAGTTAAGGTTGCCCGCGATTTATATAAATTTATCAATCTTCCTACTTTGCTATTAATCATCATATCTTGTTTCGAACTTATCTTCGAAAAATTTCTCTTTGATTTAAGTCCATCAAATTTGAAACCCTATCCTTATTTTGAAAATTCATTCCTGTATCGTTGAGCAAAGAAATGTATTTGTAAACTAATATATATAAATGCTTTAAATATATGCTATGTTGTTTGAGTTGTTGAGGTTGATTTGGGTTTCCGATCGATTCGTCTGATCAACGCTATCGATAGGATTTCCAAAACACTTGAGCAGAGCAAGCTGACACAATGTTGTTTTCAAATTTGGAAAATAAAATAAAGTTTGTATGATTTTACTATATATATAAGTATGAAATTTTCTTTAACCAAACAGTAATAAATTAATTATTGGAGTGATAATATTTTATTATCATTTATTGTTTTGTAAACAATTGACTATTGCAATATAAATAATTGAAGTTATAAACTTGGCTATAATGCAAATTTGAAATTTGAAATGTATTTAAATCAAGAATTTGAGAATTTAATTTTTTGGGTGATTTCAATTTGGTTTTTAAGTTTTAAGTGTATAGTATTTAAAATATTTTCACATAGAAATCGTTTTCAAAGAATTTTAAATGTTGAAATCAGTGCTCTTCTCTTTGTCGCTGGAAAATAATTTCGGTGATGGCGGCCACATCATCGACATTCATTTTCGAGTTTCGAAGTGGAGAAACCATTCTGTAGCTTTGCTACGGTTTTGTTTTGAGGGAAAAAATATATATATATTTTGATTTGAATTTCTTCAGTATATTTTGATTCACATATATATAGGTATCTTATTTTAAAATTTAATTTGATTTGATATAAATATATTATATATATCTCTAAATTGTTTAAAGTTAATCGGAAATCTAATTCTTAAATTTTGTTAAAGGATGATTTTAATTATAAATAAAACCAAAATTTGGAATAAATATTTAAACTTGAATAATTGAATTGGGAAAATTTTATTTGTATATTGTTCAACTGCATTCTAATACAACTTACTTAAATCATTCAGAAGTTGAATATGTAATTGGATAATATATAAGATAAATTGAATTTATAAATAAAATTTGAGTGTTTATAATAAATGTTATACACTAAATTTTGATTATAAAGATGTTAATAGAGTTAGATAGGATAATAAGTAAACTCAGTTAATAATGAAATAAATTTGTTTTTAAAGAATTAATAAATTTGTTTTGAAAGAATTAATAAATTGAAATTTGATCAACATATGAAAATACCTTGAATTTAAAAGAAATTAATAGATGTAAATTAATTTAAATCGAAACTTTTATGTTTTAAATTAATTTATATGGGTTGAATATATGTGAGTAGATATATTAAGTAGAATAAATTTAACAGTAATTTGGAATAAAGAAGAATTTAAAATTGTTGAAGAAAATATGATTATAATAAAAGACTATTCAAAATTAATGGTTTTAGAAATTGTAAATTGAAGAAAATGGGATAATAAGATAATGAATTTAGAAATAGTTGAGATTGATTTTAGTGAAATCAAATGGATTAAATCAATTATTGAATATCAATTAATTTAAATTTGAATTTATATGGTTTAAATTAATTGTTATTTTGTATTTCAAATCAGTTTTTCTTTCTGGTTGTTTCTATTCTCCTACCTCGTTCCTTTTCGGGGATGAAAAGTTTTGAGTGGGGGAGAGTGTAACGACCCGTAAATTTTAACTGGTTTTAATAACGTTATTAATTGAAATTTTGCGAAATTTTAAACGATAAAATTTTGAAATATAAATTTGATTTTTGGAATGCGTCTAGTTAAAGATAGCAACTGGTAAATTTTCGTCCGAAATTATGAAAGTTTATTTCGCGCATAAATTTACTTCAATTTAATCAGTTAAAAAGCGATGAAAATAAAATATTTTCGGAACCTAAATATTTTTACATAGAAAAATTCTAAACCATCTTCTAAGCAAGATGTCATTTTTCGTTTTTCCAAATTTGGACTTCTTTAGCTCCGTCGATCTTATTTTTCTACGTTTTTGCTGCATTTTCCGCTGGTAGAAAATTCGAATTTTTATAATTCAATCGTACCACTGATATATGTATACCGTTTTGATCGTCTAGTCGTGCTGATCTCTACGGTATATTCAATTGTAAATTTCGACGTCCGGTGGATGACGAAATATGTAAACGTTGGACCATATCGGTACCGGGTTTTGTGATTTGTGGTCCTTGTAACTTTCAATATTCCACCGTTCGAAATCAAACAGTCATTAGCAATATTTTCAGCTCTCGACCTTTTGATATTCCCTGTTTTAAATTGACGTGTTGGTTCATTTCCTTGAATTTTCATTTCCAATTCATCAATGCATAAAATAACACTTCACCTGAAACTGTTACTCTACTTTATTAACAACTTTAGCCTACTTCAACCACTCCTCTTCTCTTTCCTCACTCTTCTATTCGGCTTTGAAAAAAAAAGAAGTGAAAAACCAAGTTAGTCACCACGTGCTCCTCCCCTCACCTCACCCACGTTTTCACGCTGGCCAGCACACAAACCGACAACCGACCTTCACTTCCAACATTGCTCCGACCTTTCCACTGCCACTCCTCCGCCGCCTCAAACCCGTCCGCTCCGAGCATCCACCAGTAACCCCAAGCACGGCCCAAACCTTCCACGACCTGACACCCACTAGACAACCACCACACAGCCCCAGCCTTGAAACCCTTTGCAACCGATCCACTCCCCTCAACCCAGAGCACGTGACAGCGCCGCCACCTGGTTCTTCCTCGCCACCAACCCGAACACTCTCTCCCTCTCTCTTATTGCCTTGCCGTGCTCCACCAACAGCTGTGCCTCCTTCTTATCGTTTGCTTACTCACATATATATATATATATTATGAAGTATATATATATTTGAGTATATATATGTTCTGCTGATCAAGAACCTCTGCACCGCTTTTCCTCACCACGTGGACACCCTGCAAATGCATGTAGTCTTCTCTGATGCATTCTCTTTTGGTAAAAATATATATTTATACTTGATTTTCATATTCCATCTATATTATATATGTTTTTGAGATTGAAATAGCTGACGTGTTGCATATATGTAATGTGGCCGTTATATAAGCTATGTTGTATATATTTTGACAGTAAAAAAAAGAAAAAAGAAAAAAGAAAAAAGAAAAAAGAAAAAGAAAGAAATAAAATAATTTTAGTATGTAGGCTTATATCCTATTATTTATATAATAATATTTCAGTAAGTTGTTAACATAGTCTCAATCTGTTGTATATAGTTTAGCTTATTGGGTAATATATTTTGTCTTAAAGCGGCTGCATCTGTTATAAAATTTTGTTTACAGCAAAGAATATATACCATGTAATATATGTTTGAAATAGTTTGATAACAATATATACAGTGTTTTAAACATATTAGTTTATATATATATATATATATATGCTGTTGGATTTTGAATATGTATATAACATTGGCTTTGAAACAGTTTTATAGGTTATAAAATATATAATTTATAAAAGTATATATGTTTTAGTTAAAGATTTATTTTAAATATAGGCTGTATATTTGAATATATCTGCCTTTATATGTGTCGTATTATATATTTATATATAAGTGCTTTATATGTATTATGTCAACTTATATATATATTTTAATTATGCAAATTTTTGGATAATTTATATAAATCTTGTATATATAGCGTTACTGTTAAATATATATTCGATATTCTCTGTTCAACATTTAATTGAGTTTTCTATGCTTATATATATATATTTTTGTTCATATATACTGAGTTGGGTTTGTATATATATGTATAATTAGCTTGAATATATATTGTATAAATCGCAGTATGGGTTTGAATATATACCATGTTTGTCGGTACATATTATAGAATATAAGATTTGGTTATATAAAGGTTTATATGTATAGATTTGAATAAGTTATAATAATATTTTATTTGTTTGTACAGTTTTATATTGATATTCTATAAGTCTAATCTGATCCTATAGTTTAGATATTTTTTTTAAAACACTTATTTTAAATGTTGAAGGGAATATAATATAAAAAGATGCTGGAATTTTTATCTGTTTTATCTTAGGGTATGTGTTTTTAAACTTTATATTGATTTTTGAGAAAATGTAACTATACGATTTACATTTCGTTTTAATTTATGTCAAATTGATTCTAATTGTTTCATCGATCCCTCATTACCAGCTTTGTTCTTCTAATTCGTGCCGACCTCGCCCTGCTTTGAAATTCGTGCTTGAATTTGTAGCTTGTTCTGTTGTCAAACTCCTCTAGCCTCGAAAGGTGAGAAATCACTCACGATTAACGTTCTTTTATTTATTAGATCTGATTTCAATTGAAACGACAATTGAAATATGCAACTGTTAGTTTTACACTGTTATAACTGTTATTACCTGAATCAGTTCACCTGTGACATCTGACACCATTATCTGCTATTTATACAATGATAATCCAGTTTAGTTGATAAATGATTGATTGTTGATGTTGATATTGGACGATAAATTGTTAATGTTAAAGTGATAAATAATATGCAATTGAATTGATATATGATAGTTAACGATTTAAATTGGACCTATATGTTGAATTTGATTAGTTAAAAATTCGTATAATGTGACCCCTTTAATGTTAAATTAATTGACACGTAGGATATGGTTAATTTCACCTTGAACCGTTGAATGTAGGTTGTTTAAATTGATGATGGATGAAATTGTAATAGATGACAAGTGAAAAACTGTAATGTAATAATCTTTAATCTACATGAAATGATAGTGTAGATTCTAGAAATAATTATATTAATTCGCACAAACAACAATGTGAATTAATACGATTATTTCGGGATTATTTGAATTGATTATTGGATTGATATTGATTGTTGTTATTGCTTGTTTATTTACTTTGACACCATCCCAGTTATCACACTGCAAGTTCCCTTTGCTATGCTCTGATTTTTGAATTGAATTGGAATCGGGTTGAAATGATAAATACTCAAATTGAACTTGACCTAGGATAGAGAATTAAATTAAACCCGATTGGTCAATAATTTGATTTAAAAATAAAATGAAGATTTTATTTGAATAAATAATATGGTTTTGAAACGAAGTTGGGAATTGAATTTTGATGAAATTTAAATGTGAATAATTAATAATCTGAAACAAAATATTAATAAAGAAATTGGTGAAAGAATGTTGTTTAAAATTTAATTATTAAGTTTGAAATTATTTAATAATTAAGTCTTTGAAATTATTTAATAACTAAATAAGATTGAATTATTTAATAATTAAATGAAATTGAATTCTTGATATATGAAATTGAACTTCGTAATAAGTGAAATTGAACTTCTTTAATAAGTAAAGTTGAGTTATGAAATAATTAAGTTTTAAAATTTGTAACTAAGTAAATAAATAAGTGAAATTGAATTTTCTTTAACAAGAAATAAAATGTGATTTATTGAAATAAATGTAAGACTTGTAATTTTAAGAATTGATTTGACAAATCTAATTTAATTCAATTTGAAGTTTTGATATAATGAAGTTGAACTTAAGTAATTGATTTAATGAATTGGAAATTAAATGGAAATTGTTTTAAATGACAAGGTAACTTAACGAATATTGAATGAAATCGATAAATGGATTTAAATTGATTTGAATGTTAAATTTAATTAATTTAAATGATTTTGGAATGGAACTTTTGTACGAACTTGAATCAATATTTGAATTTTGTAAATGAAAATTGAAATTGAATTATAAGATTTTGAAACGGTAATTTGGATGTTTTGAAACGTAAATTTTGGAAATTTGTTTAGAAAGACAAAGGAAATGTTGACTTATAAATTCTAATTGAAATTGAAATTGATTTGGTTTTGAAATTTATTAAACGACCAATCGGTGTAATAATTACGAAAGTTATTAAAGAGACCGGAATCGGATAGGGACATACTCACTGTCTAAACCGAAAACCACTTTAATAACTGTACGTGGAGTGTGATCCAGAATGAAGTGGTTGGAATGATGTACGTGATGACTGAAAAAAGAGAACGATAATGGATAGCCTTGACACTTGTGTCAAATTGGAAATGACTAAAACAGGAGCCGTGCCGGGCCAAATGGGGGCTAGCTACCTCGAGCGAACACACTTCTTCGAAAACTACTCATTACTTGTTGTCGATTGGTGCACCCTTGATTTTGGGAGTGTTGTTCGCGGTGTTGCGGTCGCTGCGGCGATGCGTTCTCACCAGTCCGGATCAGGCAAACGGTAGTTTCACTACCTTGGGTATTGCCTCATGTGCCTTGTCATACTTGTATCCCTTTATACGCGACCACTACGATTTGTTTTGTGTTATACCTATGGAGTACTCCCTGATAGCCCACTAGTTTACGGTGGAGTTTACAGTGCTGTATAGACTATAACGCTTATATAAAATGTGTTAAGGGGGATAATGGTAACGCCTTAACACTATTCTGATATCTTATATTACTGATAGACATTATCTACTTATCGTACACTACTACATAGTAGATAGTTTAACGGATCCTTAAAGGATGATTATTCCAACATCCTTTGAGTTACTTGTATTTCAATTGCTATTTCACTTGAGTTGGATTTATTTATATAAGAATGTTAATCCTGACTCGAGTGTTTTGTGTTTTGCTTTACGCTCGGGTCAGACTGAGTGTACCAGTATTCGAGACTCACCTTTGAAGTTGGAGCTTGCTTGAAGATCCAGCCATCTATTCTGCTTTCAGTATTCGATGATTCCAGTGATGTATTCTGATTTGTATCTGATGTATCGTATTACTCTTCCGTTGTATCTAGTTTAACTCTGATGTAACTTATATATTTATATTGTAGCTTCATGAACTACTATCTCTTTTATTTCCCCTGCAAATTATTACTCTGTGTCTGTGATCTGTGATTATTTATTTACTGTATATGTTCAGTTTTCCAAATTTAAATTAACAACGCGGTATTTTGAATTATTCAAGTCTGACATGTGCGGATGCGAATGGTCCAAAATACTGGGTCGTTACAAATACATCTACGGTATTTGTGCTGAGCACTCAAGTGCCGAAAAGTTGAATTGTTAGGGTAAAATAGAAAGAAAAAGAAATAAAATAAGAAGGAAGAGAACAAAATATCAGAATCTCATAGCGGAATGATAATATACAATATCAAAGGTACAATACAAAGGGTAATTCCAATACAGAAATTTCGGAGTTACAAAACCTAAGTACTATCATTAGCCTGGACGGTTATAACAACCTATCTTCACAAATATTGATACATTATATAGTAATACAGCAAAAATAAGAATACTATGGTAGGTGAAACATTCAGCTCGGCTCCTCGACCTTTAAAGAACATCAACAAAAACCTGCCTTTCTCAGACTACTCGAAAGAGCACATGAGGAATTTAGCAAAAACAAAAACCAAGCATCAAACATAAGTCTGGTAAAAGAAACTCAAGAAATACGTTATCAACATATAATAGTACTTTTGAGACCGCATGGAATGCCATAATGGTTATCCCCTCGAAAGAAACACCATCTAATAAGTACATAAGGTGATATGATATATAATGTCTAGGGTGTAGAATATAAGTATATAACATAGCCTGAATGGTTACATTCATTACATCCGATAGCATATTAGAGAATACAATCAAAACCCAATAAGGAACATTTGCATAATGGATTTTCCTCGGAGATCTCTTCGAAGAAGCCAAATCCAAACTCCATGCACAAGGATCAGAAACCATCTTTCAAGTGCCTTATATCTCTCGATAAAAATATACCATAAGGTAAACACAAAGGCCCACGCCCAAACATAAATGTGAACCACATGGTAGCAAATATCATCAACTTTTATGCCCAACAATATCGATAAGCATACTCTAGATATTGACAATACCCTATCGTAGGACGCAATACCCCAAATTGTGCATCCTACTATGTCTTTAGCCATTTCTGATGTCGAGGTCACATTTGGCATCTTTCACACATCTTCATCATTCGAAGTGAACACGAATCCTCAATTGTATTTCCACATCTCAAACAGATCTCGAAACCACACATGAATTCCAATATCTCAAACATATCCACTTCCAAGAGATAGAACAAGTATCTCAGCCTTGAAGTGGGTTTCAATAAGTAAAACACTTACCAATCCCGATCTCTTTAAGACTGAATCGACGAATTTGGTCAGTCAATAATAATGAGATCGATCGCATATGGAAACCAAGTCCCGTATATTTATCACGTTTCTGATATTTTCATCTCACACCATCTCTCGATCAAGAGTGAATCCAGTATGTTAAAGCTCTATTGCTCATATCCCTACACAAACATCAGTCTTAATTCCATCAGATAGACAAGCCTACTTCATCTTTAGTGCTAAGTATACAATTAAATGTTTTCCATAAACAAGTAAACATACAAAGCATGATCAAGTCATACAAAGCACGACTAAGTCACATAAGCGACTTCTAATCCCCTTTTGTTTAATTAATCTTTTATTAATTAAAACATCTTTTATTTGTAAAACTTCTTTTATCCATACAAAGATTCCTTATTTATAATTTCCTTCAAAATATCCATTTTATGGATCTAAGTACTTTCACAAATCCATTCAAATAGGTTTAAGACAAATGATACTTAAACATTGTCATTACAAACCCAAAAAACCATTTCACTTATGCTTATCTTTAAAACATTCTTTTAAAGATCTATTTACATTCATAAGTTTAATCAAAAAGGGTTAAAGACGAATGTTACTAACACATTGTCACAACAAATCCAAAACCATTTCACTTATGCTTATCTTTAAAACATTCTTTTTAAAGATCTAATTAAGTTTAATAATATGTTAAATTCGATAGTCTAATCGATTATCTAGTCAAAACACTTCCTCATACAAATCAATGTTCATATACTTAACTCATTTCTGACATTTCAACTTAACAATTCCTCGTCCAAGAGTCAAGCCAGGTAAGTTAGAGCACTAGTTGCATCAAAGACTTGCCTAAACACTTCATTGTTGAATCTCACAAATAGACAAGTTTACTCGTCGACTTTTAGTGTTAAGTATAGCATTAATGATTTCCATAAACAAGTAACAAACAATATGATTAACCCATTTCCGACATTCCCGACTTAACTACTTCTCATTCAAGAGGGAAGCTCGGTAGGTTAGAGCTCTATTGCTCCATCCCTACTCGATATTAATCTTAACTCTCACAAATAGATAAGCCTACTTCGTTGGCTTTTAGCATTAAGAAAAGTTAATTACCTTTTTAAACAAGTAAGTAAACAAAAAGATTAACACATTTTTGATATTTCAACTTAACTATTCCTCATTTAAGAGGGAAGTCCGGTGGGTTAGAGCTCTACTGCTCCATCCCTACTCGACATCAATCTTAATTCTCGAAAATAGAGAAGTCTACCACATCGGCTTTTAGCGTTAAGCCTAGTCAGTTACCTTTTTCCAAACTTATATATACTTTAAAAATACTTGTAAATAGGTTTTAAATGTCTATGTAAAATATTACTTGAAAATAACTGATTATAATTTGATCAAAAACATGTTTTATATTATAAAACCTCTTTACTTTGAAAATACATATATAATTATTAAAAATATATTTAAACTTCAAACCAACGTTAAGATACTTCAAAATGTGTTTGGAAACATCTTTAAAAAGATTAGAGAAAAATGCCAAATTTAAACATTTGAAAACATAAGCAACTTACTACAGCATTTATAAATGCTGTTAAAAGTCCTTAAAAACAACATTGAAAAGCACGATCTTTGCGACTAGTTTTCACAACTTTAACAAATAATTTAAGACTTGAAAGTTTTATAATAAGTACCACCATTAGGAAAATTAAATACCATGAAAAGAAACCCTTAAGAGTATCTTCCATTTTTATATATATAAATTCCTGAAAACAGGGGATTTGGAAGTGCACTTACAACGACTATTCTCGCTTCAAACACTTTCAAACCTACTTCAATTTATCATACAAGTTAAACAACCATATAAACATCACTTCAAGGTCATGTCACATGTTTAAGAGGGTAATAGAAGTGATGTTATACAATATAAAGTTATCATTTGCTTTTGAATAGGGGTTCAAATTTTATAACTTTACTTAGTTAATGTCACTTTAACTTTATACTTTGCACACAACATATATATACACAACGTATACTTATGAGATAGTGAGATAACTCAATTGGATCCATGCCAAACCTAATCATAAAGACACAAGGATCAAAGAACCACCTCTTGACATAACCAAAAGCCTAAAGATCCAAGCTTTAGCACTTTCAAATCAAAGCAACACCTTCCCTCCTCCTCCTATGCTCATGCCCCCCCCCACGATCCCCCTCTTCCTCCTATCTTCTCCTACTTTTTACTTTCTAATCATGATTCCATGATGTTTTAGGCCTATAGCCAAAGTTTAGAAGAGATTGTAGATGATTTGGTTAAGAAAAACAGTTAAATAAGAATTAGTGGATTAGTGCTTAAGCATTTCCTCCATTTTTAGTTCTCATTCTTCATTTCAAGCTTTGTGAATTTGTGATTTATTAACAAGGTGCGTCTCTCCTTATATAGGCTTTAAAATGGTGTAGCATAAGCTTGTTCTCACTCTCCTTTCATGTCATAAATCTTACCTCCCATCACATCACCTTTAAGAGTTAATACTTCCGATTTAAGCTCATTTTTGTAATATCTTTGACGACATCATCCAAAAAGTTTACTTCCATAAATAGTAAAAAAACATTTGATTAATTTCCTAGTAAAATAAATGTATGTAAAAAAAATTCTGAACAACTTCTAAAGGTTAAACGGCATAAAATGATTTTCGGTCACATTATCGATATTTTTTCAAAGTATTTATTTTTGCAAACATTTTTTCAAAACAAGTTTACCATCATTACTTATGATTTAAAAGGGAGTTAAAAAGATTTTTAAGTTATTTAAATAACATTAAATCCAAGGTTCAAATATTTAAATAATTCAGATATTTAAATATGAAGTGTTTGAAATTCCGGATCGCTACAATTTGCAATAAAATAGTACATTAAATTCACACTATAAATGGTACTCAAATATCAGTTATCACAATATCTTTTTACTTCGGTACTCAAATATCAGTTATCATAATATCAGAATAATTTGTTGTTGTCAACTCCCTGGACTTGAAAGATGATGTAAGAAAAGTCCCTCCCGAATAAGTTATGAAAATTAGGTCCCTATTTTTAGATTTTGGCTAATTTATACCGCTTTTGCCCCTGAAAAAAAATGCTAAGTCAATCTGTAGCGTGATGGGTTCGGCTTCAATCTGTAGCATGTGAGAGAGGAGAAGGATTTCGACGGCCTTGATTTTGAACTTTGAGATGAACGGCTGATGGTAATTGTATTGATAATTCCAAAGGAAAATTGTGTTAAATTTGTATGCAAACTATAAAAATTCATATCTAATGCATACGTTGTCGAAATTCGACGAAACAGGAAACGTTGGAATCGCAGCGACATGATCTACGCTGCGATGCAGATCTAGGATCGTTTGGAGCAAGTAAGAATTTTAGATTAAATTGAACGGACTCGATTTAATTTAAAATTTGAAACGCCGAATTCAAGGTGAGTTAATCTCACTCACATCTGGAATTTCCAGTTAATTTATATAGCAAATATTTAAATAATTGATTGGGTTGATTGTTGACGTGATAATTATTATCAGATTTGGTCGATATTTATTTGTCGAGCTAATTTCTGTGGATGCAGGGAAACAGGTTGGAGGGATCCAACTGGATTCCTCACAATATATAATATATGTATTATTTTCATAATTAGTGATGTATTTCACTTATACACTGTGATAGATTAATTTGGAACTTGTTGTTCTGTATGATGAAATAAATATAAGCGGATATTTAAATTATAACTAAATTAAATTGAGATAAAAAGGAAATTTAATGAATTTTCAATTAAGAATTTAAGGGAATTTAAAATCGGGAAAATTGGTTTGAAATTGTCAATGGTTTTGGAACCGTGATTGGAATAGAAATGGGAAATAGAAATTTATAAATTGGATTTATAAATGGAATGGGATTTTATTGGGAAATAAATTTGAAGTACAGATTTCCAATGGGAAATTCTATAAGAAGTGAAATGGATTAAAAATAATAGTGAGATTATTTTTAAAGGATGGGAAGTGTATCTTTCTTGGAAATTTAGTATGTTTTAAAGAAGAGTTTTCAAAATATAATTGGCAGTTTAAAATGTGTTTAGAATATTTTAGAAAAATCATTATCTTTAATTATTTTTAAGTAAAAAATAAGTATTTATTAAGTAATTATGGTATTTAATTATTTTAAAGGTAAATTGATATTATGTTTTCTAAAGGAAATTTTATTTTAAGTATTTGATATAATAACTATATGTTAAAAAGAAATTTTTGATTAAAGTTATGCAAGAAATCTTTTATAAATTTTCAAAATTTTATTTTGATTAAAGAATTTGGTAACTGATTTTAAATAATTCAAGTATATATTTTGGAAGTGATTTTCCAGGAATGGAAAATGTATTAAAAATAAATAAAGGTGTTTATTTTTAAAGTGTTGGAAGAAATTTACGGGATTTAAACGTAAATTTGAATTGAAATAAATCTAGCAGGATTTATAAAAGAATTCTTTGGTTTATTCTGAAATGGAAGTGAATTTCCCTGAAAAGCCAAGTATGTTTTAAAAGCAGATTTTTGAGCAGAAGTTGATATTTTGAAATTGTTTTTAAAGGAATGTTTTAAGAAATTAATTGGGTTGTGAAAATTTTAAAAGTAAATATTACTAAATTAGTTATAATAGTAATTAATTTAAAGGGTTAATTGGATTATGTTTAAAAAGGAATATTATTATCATTGATATTTTATAAAATGGATTTATTTAAAAATAGTTAGTTAAAGTTTTATTTGGAACTTGTATAGAACTTTGTAACTCTCCTGGTAAAATTTAGTTTGACTTAACTTTTATTTTAAAATTAGCTTTATATTTTATAAAATAGTTTTACCTTAAATATTCTTAAAATATATTTTGAATAAAATGGTTAAGTAGTTTAATTTAAATATTTAAGGTATAAATTAGAATAAAGTGATTTAAATTATTTTAAAATCTAAAGTATTTGTACTTGGCGATTTCAGTGGAAATAGAAAATGTTTGGAAATTTATTTCCATAAAAGGAAGTGGGTTTAAACTGTTTTCAAAGGGTTGAAAATAGAAATGTATCTTGCGAAGATATTTTGAGGAAAACAATAAATTTGAGGAATTATTTATTGTTTGATGGATGTTTGTGAATGTTAATTGATAGTTAAATAACCGACTATCAAAATTGGCCAATGCGCTGATCGTTTCGAAGAGACCGGATCGAGATTAATTTCTCGAAAACCACTTCGATTCGGTTTGTACGTTTTTCGTGTGGAAACGAGTTCGGAGTCGAAGATGGAGCAGTGAAGTGCAAGGGCTATTCGCTACTAATCCCGAGGATATTTCCAAAAGGGATGTAGTAGGAGTAGTGCCTTCGGTTCCGTTCGAACCCGGAATGGACTTGTATGGATGAATGCTTTCGGAACATCGTCAGGTGGACGATGGGCATTCTAAGGGATATGTTCTTTAAAGGTAACGCTTAGCCTCGAGCTTCATCAACCGGGAATGACTGAAAATCAGGGGTTATGCAGCAAGGCTATGTGGGTAGCGCCCATTAGGGTGAGGTCATCCTGTCTAGATGTCCCTTTTTATTTCGGCTTAGTGGTGCGGTTGCTGATCCCAACCGTGGGGTGATCTTACTCGGAATTACCCTTAGGTAGTTCCGGCCTTGTGTTGCAGGGGATCGGGCGTGATCCTCGGTACGCTGATCTAGACCAGGTACTGTGACAGGTGGTACCCCAGTATCTAGTCATTAGTTGGAAATCCATTCTCCCTACGTGCCTTTACAGTTTTGTTTGTATACCTATTAGCTAGAATTTAATAGATGTAACAATTTCAGCTATTTGAATAAGTATTTGTATATAGACACTATTATAATATCAGAAGATTTTTATAAGAAAATGATTTGGCTATCGTAAGGTAAAAACCCGACATGTTTATTTGTGGCATGGTCTTACGAGATGCTTTTGTTTTCAAAGGATTTTTGAAACTTTAATAATCAATTTGGGTGTATTTATGTCACGCTGGTATTCCAGACTTACTCAGGTGTAATTTCATTATAATGCTCGGGTCAGACCGAGTATTATATACAAGATAGGTTGCTATGGAGCTCAGGAGAGGAGCTGGAGACCGAAGCGTATTATCCGTATTTGTTTATATCCGCTGCTGTGATTGTTTATGTAACAACCCGCATTTATACGATAATATATTTTAAATATTTTATTTAATATGACATCGTCTATTCGTATTGAAAATCCTAAATATGAATTTTTATCGTGTTCGAATTAGTTGTTCTAATGGATTCAAATCGTGTTTTAAATATCACCAAAGTGATTAATAAACATGGTTAAAAGTATTCGGGCTTTATAAATTTTTAAAATCTTGGCCCATGCTTGATTTGTTGCCGTGATAAGTGATAACCCATCCCCTTCATCCATTCGAAATCCCTAAGCCCAAAATTGAAGAAAACGAAAGAATGGCGGTCTCGTCTCCTCCAAACTAGGGCTTCGTTTTCGAATTCGCTCGTCTCTGTGATGATTGGCCGCTTCCATGGAGTCGTTCTCGTCGCCGCTTCGAAGCAAGGTGAGTTAAACTCACATCTAATTCGAACTGTTACATGATTATCTTGACTTCGTTCGTATGTTCGATTTTCGTGACTTGGGATTTAAGTGATTTAGTAATTGATGGTTCGCTTAATTTGGGTTTGTACCCCTCGTCTTCATTCGTATATGGTCTTTGAATTGTGATGGTTCAGGTTTCTCAACTTGTTCGATTTCGTTCAATGTTGTTGTTTTTTTTTCTGCTCTGCCACGCGATCTTCGTTTTGAATTTTTGAAATGATCAATGCTTTCTTCGATTTTTGGTATGGCCGTTGTTTTCCTTGGCTTTGAAGGATTTCGTGAGTTGTCTCGGTTTCATGGCTTACTGTCGAATTACATTGTCCATTGCTTTATCTCGTGACACCCACTAACTTCTGTCACTTGATTGTGTGAAGGAAATTCCATGACTTTGTCTTATAGTTAGTGATCACCATTGCTTTGATAGTGGTTCTGACCGTTCCAATGTTTTGGGCCTTTGCCTTTTGTTTTGGTACCGTGCCTTATTCTCAACGGTGATACCTGAACTACCCCGTTTTGCTGTTGTACCATGTTGTATTGAATTTGATACCACTCCGGTTGAACTTTTGATGTTCGTTGGCCTTGAGTTGAACCTATTTTGAGACTTGGGTTTGACCTTGGTTTGATGTGTTAGCTGAGCTTATTTGTGTAGTCTTCATCTTGTTCAGTAGTACAGCAGAGTTTAACATGTCTCTGTTATTTACTTTTGCCATAAAAGCAACATTATAGTGTTCTTCACTGTTTGCATTTGCATACCACTGTAATTCTATCACCTGTGACTCGAGTTCTTTACTTGATGTCATTTGAGCTCCTTCATGATATTTTCATGTTATTGCTACACTTGTATGTGTCGTTCACCATTGATACAATGTTTTAGTTACATCTTTTGATCTGCACATCCAGGTGCCTTCTCTGTCTCATTTATTCTTTTGGTTCCACTGCACAACTTTGAGCCTTCTTGCTTATGCTCAGATCATTTCGAGTTTGGGCTTGCATCTGAGTTTTTGTGCAGTTTGCCTTGTATTTTGTTGTGGTCGCAGTCCCATTTTTGTTGCAAATTTGGACTGTATATATATTGACTGGAGCCTTTTATTGTTCTACTGCAACTTTGGTTTGCAAAACTGATGTGCAGTAGCCAGTTGCACTTGTCCTGTCTTCTTGTTTATTCCTGAGCACTTCGACCTGTTGCACACATTGCTGTTGTAGATGTTGATGTTGTAGTTGTTCGACTTGGCATTTGATCTGTAGTTGGTCTGTAGCATGATATTGCATTTGCACTGACTTCTTTGTGGTTTAGTTTCATACTACTATCACTTGTTTCGAGCTCATATACATGTTTTACAGTTGCATTCCTGTATATGTGTTCTGATATTTTTGGGTTGACTTGAGCAGTGCTATTTACTTCCATGTCTGATTTAGTGGTTCATATGCTTGGTGTACTTGAGTCACTTTGGTATTGAGTTGCTTCCTTTACTTTGACATTTTGTTTCAAGTGTCCCTGTCTTTGTAATGTTCATCTGATTTATGGTCTTACTGTCTCCATTCAAAGAAATGTTGTTGCAGTGAGCTCTTTCGTTGCTGCACTGTCTTGTTCTCGAATCGGATACATCGCATTGATGCCTTGTATCATTTGCATTTTGTCATTTTGATTCACTGATGGCATTTGGATTGTATTTGAGTTGTCATCAGTTGCATGCGTTCCTCTGCATTCATTGTTGTCCACCCTGGTTTCACTGCTTTGACTTGTCTGTCCTGTGATTGCCACTGACACTTGATCTTGCTGTGATATTGTGACTTGGTTCACTTTGTCACTGCACATCTACATATGCTTGACCTATTTCTATTGTAGTTGTACTTGGGTATACACTGCATATCCATGTGTCATTTTCGCTTGCATCTGTTCATCCCTGAGCACCTGCTGACCTGCTGCATTTTCGTAGCAGTTTTACCCTTGTCCCTTGTGGTGACTTTATACTCTGTTGTGGCGAGGCAGTGCACGCGTGCGTGCACTGCAGCCACACCGAATTGACAGTTTTAATCGATATCTCTTTTATTCTTAATTCATCGACCTGTTGCGTAATTCGTAGGCTGTATTGGCGAGGCAGTACACGTTAGAGTGTACTGCAGCCAATTAGCATTGATATTTTTTAATTTGACATTTCAATTATTTAAACTGCTTTGGATTTCTGTTTCGTGGATTAACACTGTTTAGTGATATATCTGCCGTTATCCGGTTCTTTTATCGAGAAGTTGGATATACGATATTTCTGTGACTTTCATCTATATTGAGATTGATTATTATTGCTTCTATGCTCTAATAACTGATTTTGAATTAGACTGACCCGAGTATTATTTTCTTTTGAATGTAATACTCGGGTCAGACCGAGTATTTACAGGTTGTAGATTTTTAGCTTTGGGTTGCTGCTAGAGCTATGAAGACTTTTTATATCATTTGAAGTGGTCTTCGTCTTGTTGTAGTAGTCAGTGTGTCTGTTTTAAGATGACAATGTATTCATGTATATTAGTCGATAATGTACTTGTATCTATAACTTCTTTAGTCGACAGTTGTAGTTGTATCATTTGTATTGTGTCAAATGTATTGTAACTGATATCAGTTATTGTATATATGAGACTTTTCGTTCCATCTGTATTCCGCATTTATGTTATCTGTGTTATTTTTATATTTATTGTCCTAAACTATTATAGCCACTGTGTAGTAGCTTTGAGTTTGTAACGGTATGTCGGATTTCCTCTAAAAGATGAAATGCATGTTATTCTATCTGACATATCGGTGCTCGCACAAGGCAATTACATGGATGGTCGCTCCTCAACAGCCTTATTCTCCGTGCTAGTTGACAGCACTACTCCGTAGTGTTCTTGGCTAGCGTGGGTATAGAGGTGGGGCGTTACAGCTTGGTATCAGAGCCTGGGGTTTAGGACAATTATAAAACATAACTTAGATGGAGCAGGTGTTACAACTATTTGTCGATGTTTTATCTCTCATCTTTACATATGATTATTTTTGACTGTTAGGTATGAATTCCTAACGCTTATTCTTGTGTTTTCGGCTTTGAATTGATTTAGCCGATGTTGATTTTGTTTTAATTTGGCAAATTAAAGCCATTTTGACTTTTGGACTTTGTTCCACTTTTGTTCTATGCTATGAGTGTCATTGTGTACCTGTTACACTGTGATGAAAAATAGCTGGACCAGTTGCAAATTGAGTGATTTTGATTTCTCATTCACATCTAGTTTGAATCTCAGCGAGTTTGAACTCGATATTTTGTGGTTTCCTCATCTTGAATTCCATTCGACTTCGGTCACTTTGATTTTGAGAAATTGCTAATTTCTTGATCTTTTTTTTAAGACTCTGATTTTGTTTGCCGTTGGTTTCTTTGATAATGATGATTGATTCATTTTGTACTCGACTACGGCTATCAATTGTTGACTTCGACATTGACTTGATTCTTACTTTTGTTGAAGTCAATTATGCATTTCTACTCGTTTTGCTTTGTTTTTCCAGTTGATATCGATTCTTCTTTCCTAATTAGTTGTTATCACCTTTATTGATTTTGATAACTTCTATTTTCTGGAATTTTTGGGTGTTCCTATTTTAATAACTTCAGTATCGATTTCTTTGGATTCCATTCACATCTTCGTATGTGAATTCTTGTGATTGATTGTTTCTACAATCATTTTTGTGATTTGTCACTTTAAAAATATAAAGGTTTTCTATACTAGTAGTAAATATTAAAATCCTTTTCTCCAAACGATTTCAAAAATTATTTTACTACAAAGCTCTTTTCCTAAATCGTTTTCCAATCTATTAATATATACAAGCCTTTATTTCACTCGTATGAGAAATTGAATTAAACGGCCTAGTAAAACAAGTGGTATGAAACGCTTGCGTTTACTTCGTCGGTTAACTCCTGGACTTGTTCGATTGAACCCTTTTCGTGACAATTTCCTAGTGAAGATTTACAGCTTGTTCGTAAATATTTAAGTTAAGCAAGTGGTTATGGGACATGAAGCTAAACTCATATATTTATTAGCTTGGTGTGATTGACACTTCTTTATGATCATGACGATCATTTTTATGATTTAGACTGGACCTCATCGGTGTGATTTCGTCTCACACATATCTCTTGGGCTTTGAGGATTGTCTAGACACCAGTGTGTGATTTCGTCTCACACATATTGCACGGTTAGACTAGGCCTCATCGGTGTGATTTTGTCTCACACATATCTCTTGGGCTTTGAGGGTTGTCTGGATACTCTTTGTGTGATTTTTATGATTTAGACTAGCAACTGTGCGATGTCTCTTTGTCTGCGAGGGAGACTAGACCCCGCTTTGTTGTAGGGTAGCGCCCTACGGTCTTCGGGCCATTCCTGTGTGAAAATTTAATGGATGGCTTCCATGAGATAGCGTCTCGTCATGTGATACCGGTCGGTGAGTTTTCATACTCCCATTTTTGTGATAGGCCTTTCCCCTTTTCTTTTTATGATTTAGACTAGCGATTATGCGATGTCTCTTTGTCTGCGAGGGAGACTAGACCCCACTTTGTTGTAGGGTAGCGCCCTACGGTCTTCGGACCATTCCTGTGTGAAACTTTATTGGTTAGCCACCAAGAGATAGCGTCTCGTTCATGTGATACCGGTGTTTTGGAGTTTTCATACTCCCATTTTTATGCTAGGCCTTCCCCCCTTCATGTGTTTTCTGGATTTCTTGTGATGATTTCTAGAATTTGTGCTTCACCAATTTTCGTGATTTCTATTGACAAGTTTCGTCAATTTTTGTGTATTGGTGAATTCATGTGTTATTAACTTGTTATGAATACAAGTTTAGGGTATGAAATCCCTTTCTATCTTTGAGAAGATTCTTGTGACATTTTTGGATGAATGAAAATTCATTTGGCATTATATTTTGATGCCAGTTATTTTGATGAGATTTTGACGTGTTAACTTCAGTACTCGTCAATTTTGAAAAGGATTTACAAGCGGTTCTCCCGCAATACTGATATTGCTAATTTGATCACGTGTTTTCAAAATTCATTATTTTTAAAAGTTGTTCAAAAATATAAGTTAAAATTGTTTTCAAAATTTTTACAGCTTACATTTTCAAAAGAACGAGGAAGCGATTTAAACATTTCAGAAAAATCGAGGACTATGACCCCTTTCTTTTACTGATTCGCTTAATTCCAGACTTGTCCGTTTGAGAATGTGAAATGTTATTTTTTAAAAACACACAATCCTGCACTTTCAAGGAAACGATAAAGAGATTTAAACGATTTAGCAAAAGTACGGACTATGAAACCATACTTTTACTACTTCGGTTAATTCCGGACTCGTTAATTGAATATTTATGACTTCTGATTATCGTTTTTGATAATCAGATATTTGTGAAATTTGATTATCGTTTAAGATAATTAAATATTTTTCGATTTGATTAATCGAATATTTGTGTTTCTGATTATCGTTTTTGATAATCAGATATTTGTGAAATTTGATTATCGTTTGAGATAATTAAATATTTTTCGATTTGATTAATCGAATATTTGTGTTTCTGATTATCGTTTTTGATAATCAGATATTTGTGAAATTTGATTATCATTTGAGATAATTAAATATTTTTCGATTTGATTAATCGAATATTTGTGTTTCTGATTATCGTTTTTGATAATCAGATATTTGTGAAATTTGATTATCATTTGAGATAATTAAATATTTTTCGATTTGATTAATCGAATATTTGTGTTTCTGATTATCGTTTTTGATAATCAGATATTTGTGAAATTTGATTATCGTTTAAGATAATTAAATATTTTTCGATTTGATTAATCGAATATTTGTGTTTCTGATTATCGTTTTTGATAATCAGATATTTGTGAAATTTGATTATCGTTTGAGATAATTAAATGTTTTTTTTTTCGATTTGATAATCGAATCTTTGTGATTTCTGCTTATCGTTTTTGATAATCAGATATTTGTGAAAATTCGATTATCATTTTAGATGATTTAATATTTGCGATTTTGAGGTTCGAGCTTCATCTTTTTCTCTGACGATTCAGGTGAGTAATTTGATTTACTCACATTCAATTCGTGCAGTACGTGATTTCTGCTCTGATTCCTTTTCTTTCAATTGCTAGAACTCGATTGATTCTTGCTTTTGATAGTCGTCTGACTTTGATTCCTTGATCCCCACGATGTTGATTCTTTCAGTCGAACCTTTTGATCCTATATCTGATACTTCCATAATTCTAATGCTTCCCCCTGTTGACCTTTGCTTTGCGTATGCATTCGACATTGCCATGCTCTTATGGTTGTTACCTTTTATCCATTTATTCCTTATGATTGCGAGGACGCAATTTCTTTAAGGAGGGAAGTCTGTAACAACCCGCATTTATACGATAATATATTTTAAATATTTTATTTAATATGACATCGTCTATTCGTATTGAAAATCCTAAATATGAATTTTTATCGTGTTCGAATTAGTTGTTCTAATGGATTCAAATCGTGTTTTAAATATCACCAAAGTGATTAATAAACATGGTTAAAAGTATTCGGGCTTTATAAATTTTTAAAATCTTGGCCCATGCTTGATTTGTTGCCGTGATAAGTGATAACCCATCCCCTTCATCCATTCGAAATCCCTAAGCCCAAAATCGAAGAAAACGAAAGAATGGCGGTCTCGTCTCCTCCAAACTAGGGCTTCGTTTTCGAATTCGCTCGTCTCTGTGATGATTGGCCGCTTCCATGGAGTCGTTCTCGTCGCCGCTTCGAAGCAAGGTGAGTTAAACTCACATCTAATTCGAACTGTTACATGATTATCTTGACTTCGTTCGTATGTTCGATTTTCGTGACTTGGGATTTAAGTGATTTAGTAATTGATGGTTCGCTTAATTTGGGTTTGTACCCCTCGTCTTCATTCGTATATGGTCTTTGAATTGTGATGGTTCAGGTTTCTCAACTTGTTCGATTTCGTTCAATGTTGTTGTTTTTTTTCTGCTCTGCCACGCGATCTTCGTTTTGAATTTTTGAAATGATCAATGCTTTCTTCGATTTTTGGTATGGCCGTTGTTTTCCTTGGCTTTGAAGGATTTCGTGAGTTGTCTCGGTTTCATGGCTTACTGTCGAATTACATTGTCCATTGCTTTATCTCGTGACACCCACTAACTTCTGTCACTTGATTGTGTGAAGGAAATTCCATGACTTTGTCTTATAGTTAGTGATCACCATTGCTTTGATAGTGGTTCTGACCGTTCCAATGTTTTGGGCCTTTGCCTTTTGTTTTGGTACCGTGCCTTATTCTCAACGGTGATACCTGAACTACCCCGTTTTGCTGTTGTACCATGTTGTATTGAATTTGATACCACTCCGGTTGAACTTTTGATGTTCGTTGGCCTTGAGTTGAACCTATTTTGAGACTTGGGTTTGACCTTGGTTTGATGTGTTAGCTGAGCTTATTTGTGTAGTCTTCATCTTGTTCAGTAGTACAGCAGAGTTTAACATGTCTCTGTTATTTACTTTTGCCATAAAAGCAACATTATAGTGTTCTTCACTGTTTGCATTTGCATACCACTGTAATTCTATCACCTGTGACTCGAGTTCTTTACTTGATGTCATTTGAGCTCCTTCATGATATTTTCATGTTATTGCTACACTTGTATGTGTCGTTCACCATTGATACAATGTTTTAGTTACATCTTTTGATCTGCACATCCAGGTGCCTTCTCTGTCTCATTTATTCTTTTGGTTCCACTGCACAACTTTGAGCCTTCTTGCTTATGCTCAGATCATTTCGAGTTTGGGCTTGCATCTGAGTTTTTGTGCAGTTTGCCTTGTATTTTGTTGTGGTCGCAGTCCCATTTTTGTTGCAAATTTGGACTGTATATATATTGACTGGAGCCTTTTGTTGTTCTACTGCAACTTTGGTTTGCAAAACTGATGTGCAGTAGCCAGTTGCACTTGTCCTGTCTTCTTGTTTATTCCTGAGCACTTCGACTTGTTGCACACATTGCTGTTGTAGATGTTGATGTTGTAGTTGTTCGACTTGGCATTTGATCTGTAGTTGGTCTGTAGCATGATATTGCATTTGCACTGACTTCTTTGTGGTTTAGTTTCATACTACTGTCACTTGTTTCGAGCTCATATACATGTTTTACAGTTGCATTCCTGTATATGTGTTCTAATATTTTTGGGTTGACTTGAGCAGTGCTATTTACTTCCATGTCTGATTTAGTGGTTCATATGCTTGGTGTACTTGAGTCACTTTGGTATTGAGTTGCTTCCTTTACTTTGACATTTTGTTTCAAGTGTCCCTGTCTTTGTAATGTTCATCTGATTTATGGTCTTACTGTCTCCATTCAAAGAAATGTTGTTGCAGTGAGCTCTTTCGTTGCTGCACTGTCTTGTTCTCGAATCGGATACATCGCATTGATGCCTTGTATCATTTGCATTTTGTCATTTTGATTCACTGATGGCATTTGGATTGTATTTGAGTTGTCATCAGTTGCATGCGTTCCTCTGCATTCATTGTTGTCCACCCTGGTTTCACTGCTTTGACTTGTCTGTCCTGTGATTGCCACTGACACTTGATCTTGCTGTGATATTGTGACTTGGTTCACTTTGTCACTGCACATCTACATATGCTTGACCTATTTCTATTGTAGTTGTACTTGGGTATACACTGCATATCCATGTGTCATTTTCGCTTGCATCTGTTCATCCCTGAGCACCTGCTGACCTGCTGCATTTTCGTAGCAGTTTTACCCTTGTCCCTTGTGGTGACTTTATACTCTGTTGTGGCGAGGCAGTGCACGCGTGCGTGCACTGCAGCCACACCGAATTGACAGATTTTAATCGATATCTCTTTTATTCTTAATTCATCGACCTGTTGCGTAATTCGTAGGCTGTATTGGCGAGGCAGTACACGTTAGCGTGTACTGCAGCCAATTAGCATTGATATTTTTTAATTTGACATTTCAATTATTTAAACTGCTTTGGATTTCTGTTTCGTGGATTAACACTGTTTAGTGATATATCTGCCGTTATCCGGTTCTTTTATCGAGAAGTTGGATATACGATATTTCTGTGACTGTCATCTATATTGAGATTGATTATTATTGCTTCTATGCTCTAATAACTGATTTTGAATTAGACTGACCCGAGTATTATTTTCTTTTGAATGTAATACTCGGGTCAGACCGAGTATTTACAGGTTGTAGATTTTTAGCTTTGGGTTGCTGCTAGAGCTATGAAGACTTTTTATATCATTTGAAGTGGTCTTCGTCTTGTTGTAGTAGTCAGTGTGTCTGTTTTAAGATGACAATGTATTCATGTATATTAGTCGATAATGTACTTGTATCTATAACTTCTTTAGTCGACAGTTGTAGTTGTATCATTTGTATTGTGTCAAATGTATTGTAACTGATATCAGTTATTGTATATATGAGACTTTTCGTTCCATTTGTATTCCGCATTTATGTTATCTGTGTTATTTTTATATTTATTGTCCTAAACTATTATAGCCACTGTGTAGTAGCTTTGAGTTTGTAACGGTATGTCGGATTTCCTCTAAAAGATGAAATGCATGTTATTCTATCTGACATATCGGTGCTCGCACAAGGCAATTACATGGATGGTCGCTCCTCAACAGCCTTATTCTCCATGCTAGTTGACAGCACTACTCCGTAGTGTTCTTGGCTAGCGTGGGTATAGAGGTGGGGCGTTACAGTTTAGAATTGTCTGGCTGGTAATTGTTGTTTGTTGTGATATACTCTGGTGATTTATTGTATAAAACAGATATTGTTTTAATTTGTGTAAAGATCTGTTATTATATATTATATATTGTTCCGCTGTGATTGTGAGATTCTAATGTTGTTTAGTTCCTTCTTTCTTCTATCTTCTTCCTTTTTCCTCAACAATATGTCTTTTCCGGCACTCGATCGTCGACATATTATACAGTAGTGTATTTTGTGTCGATTTTCGAGAATCGAGAAGGGCGGGTCATCACACTTGGTATCAGAGCATAGGTTGGCGACAACCTAGGCTTTGGTGGGGAAATTACTCATTAGAAATAGAGTCAGAAGTACTCTAGAATGAGTTGAGTGTAATAATAGATATGAGAGCGTACTTGTTAGTGAATATAAAAACTGTTTTTGTACTGTGTTGACTTATCGGTTGAGTATTTATGAATTCTGGTCGGTATGGGAAGTACAACCGTATCGATAGGGGTTTCTAAACTCTTAAACAAGATAAACCGACATAGTATTGTTTTTAAAAGTGGGTAAATGAAATAATTTTACCCAAAATTATATTTTGATATAAAAGAAATAAATTTTTGAAATTATTACATATATATTTGGATGTTTGGTTGTTAATATTATAATCAAATAGGAATCTAAAATTTGAAATGGTTATAACCAAATAGAATTTTATAAGTAGGACTTATCCAAAGAAATATAACTAAGATTTGATTTAAACCAGAATTCTGGAAGTAAAGAAGCACTGAACTCACTTCAGTCGCTGGAAAATAATCCTGGTGATGATGGCCACATCATCAAAATTGATTTTCGAGTTCCTAAAGTGATGGATTTGCTACCGTGGTGATTGGTTATAATATTGGTTTGGACTTGTCGGGTATACAAGTTGTTTTAGAAATTTGAAGGGGGAAATTTGTTTTGGTAAAACCAAGTTATTTTAGAATCTGGAGATCTGATTTGATACACCAAGTGGGTATGTGTTGATTATTATTTCAAAATGGTTTTGAAATAAATCCGGGTGATGGAATTCTGGAAATTCTATTTAAATAAAATGTGAAAGGTTAAGATGAAATCAGTTATTGAAATTATAAATGAAGTTGATCCAAATAAGAAGGAAATTGAAAATTTTAATATTGGAATTAAGATTTCACTTGAGTGAATGAAAGTGAATAAAATGTATTCGCAGTTAACTCAGGGTAAGTTAAATAAATTGGAATTGGAGTTGAATTAATTTGGATAAAATTGAGATGTAAAATGATGATAATTGTGGGTTAAAATTGTGTAAATGAAATTTATACCCTTAAGCTATTAAGTGATATATATATATATATATATAATCTGGAATTGTGATTATAAGGTGAAAATGAATAAAGAGCAATATAAGCTTTTAAATAAATAAGTTGGTGAACTTATGAATAGGAAATGGAATTGAGAAACCAAAGTAAGATGGTTTGTATTTTATAGAAAATCCAAATTTAAATCCTAAGTGAATTGTAAGGTGAGATAAGGTATAGTGAAATATAAATTGTGAATGAACTTAAGTTAGTAAATAAGTTTTGAACTTATATATGGAGAAATAAAATTTATTCGAATTGGATTTGATTTAAATTAAAGTAATTTAGTTGAATTTGGACTGAATTGAAATCAAGATTCAGTTAGGTTATAAATAGTATTGAAGGGGATTAAATTCTTACTTAAATTAGTAAGGGAATGGTATGAATTTTGTAACGATCCCGGATTTTATAAATATTTAAATTGATAATTAATTTGATTTTTGAATAAAAATTGTGAAATAAATTGGTAAATTAATTTGAGTTTCTCCGATCATTCAAATAAAATATGTGTTAATCACTTTAATTTTAATCTTATATTTTAATCTCATAAATCTATACAAAACAATGTAATACAAAATAGACTACAAAAATAAAAAATAGAAATAGATGTATATAAGATATATTATAAAATATAAAGCAAACAAATTAGTTAAATTCTAACAACATATTAAAATTAGAAAATTATTTATATTATAAAATAATAAGATTAAAGAAAAATAAAATACACTTAAATATGAAAATAAATATATGTATACACTTGTAAAAGAAAAAAAACCTAACATATTCAAGAATGAAACAAGTAAACAAGCAAATGAAGATAAGTATGAACAAAAGAAAAGAAGACAATACAATATATTCAAGTGTGAACAATAAAGAGGTAAGTATGTGTAAACAAAATCAAATTGGATATGAATAATAAAATGAAACAAGTAAATGTATGTGTGCTAGCTTGCAAAAGAAAGGGAATAAAAATACATTCAAGTATATATTGTATAAGTATGAAACACTTGAAAAAGGAAAACAAAATATATACATATGAATGAAGCTTGCAAGAGAAGGAACAAATAAACATATATTTTGTACAACTAATTAATGCAGCACCAAGGCAAGGTTATATCAGCCAACAAAGATAAAAATATCTCTGGTTTCTATTGTACAAAATTATATCAACTTGTACAAATAACATTATCACCTGTAAACTCATTTTCTTTTATCAGCCTTCTCATTTTAAGTTCGTCCATTTACATCTGGAAAGAAAAGAAAAAAAAACTTAAACATAATTCAATATAAACAATAGTACAATTAAAACAAACCAGATCAATCAAATAATCAAGAAAAGACTCCAGCTTGTATTTTCAAATCTTGATTCATCAAAGAAGCCCCGTTCTTCTTCTGAAATCACTGTGAGTAAACAAACTATTTTAAGACTTAAGTTTAATTAAATCTGTGTGCATGATTCATGAAAAATATTGTGCTTGTTTGAGTATCTTCTTCAGTTTCAACTCTGTACATCTATACCAATATGTATGAGTTGTGCATACCTTTATTTCTCTGTTTTCTGGGTTTCAGGGTGGAAATAAACATGTAAATTCAATTTCTTTTCATTTAATCATTACCAGACTTAGGATTTAAAACAAACAAGTGTGTTTAAGTATAGAGTAAGGTCTAAAAATTGTTGTAAGTTCGATAGGGATGAATTGCCTCTGTCAATTAAACTTTGCAGGGCAAACTTAAATTTTATGATGAATTCGAATGTCGCAGATTATTGATTCAATTATATAACGTGAATTATCATTCGAAAATAGGATTTTTAAAACAAATATTGTGATTTTTCATTGAGTATACAAAGAGCAGTTTTCAGTTGATTTGAAAATAGGTTTCGAGCAATTTCAGATGATCGGAGGAACTAGAGAGGCCGGGGTTTCTCGTGGAGATGGAGGAGCCTACGGTGGTGCGTGAAAAAATACCAGGAGATGCCCTCGATCATCGAGGCGGCGGCGGCAAGCAATTTTCTTTCGTAAACCTAGTTTTAGGTGTAATTGATATTTCGATTCGTGCGTCATCAATAGGTGATCGAGTTCGACGTGGTTTGGGGGGTTGGTAGAGGAGGTGTTGAGGAGTGGATGGCCAAAGTTTCGTGATTTCCGGTGGTCAGAGGAGGATGAATGAGGCGATTTTTTGATCGTCGTTTTGGTCCAGTTTCAAGTCAGATGCTCGATTTCGTTTTGATGTTCAGATTTTTGATCTGGGTGGTCAGGTCGTTGGTGGAGGAAGTCGTCGACATGTCGTGGGTCTTGGCGATGGTCGGAGGAGGGTGGCTCATTGATGCACATGCACCATGAATTTGTGTGTGTCGGTAACTAAAGTTTGGGAAGATGGGTTATAACTCGAAGGTGTCTTCGGGTAATTGTATTACTTGCTTGAGTATTGGTTCGAGTAATTGTTGAGTTGCACCGGGTATTAAAAACTTAAACAAAAATTCTAAGTTTTAAAATGAAAATTTGGGGTTAGCTCGGGAATGACTCGAAGTAAACAGGCATGTGTCTTGGGTGATGCTCGGGGAAGAACTCGAGCCAGAGTAGAGTTTGCGTGGGTTTTACTCGAGCTCGCGAAGGGTTTAGTTTAACAGTGTTAACTTAAAAATAAAAATAAAAATTTGTTAAATCATTTGAATTTAAAAATGAAATTGAAATTGTAAAAGAAAGATTTAAACAAGAGATCAAAATTTGTAAACCTATACCTTAAGCTTAACCTGGAATTCCAGATTTTGAGAAAGTAAATTTTTAAAATTTTAAATGTTTAAAATGAATTTAAATGTTAAATTTTACTTTTTAATATGTGAATTTAAAAAGGAATTTGATTTAAACTCTCAAATTTTCTTTCATAACAAAGGTATTACTTTAACATGAGAAATTAAAAGTTAGAGAAAAATAATTTGGTCTTAAACTTTATTAAAAACCAATTGGTATTTATTCTAAATCTTGAATTTAAAATGAATTTTTTTAAAGGTGAATTAAATACCAATGTTTCAATCTATTGATAAGGGATAATTAAACCATTTAAAAAAATGAGATTTGTTTAAATTTAATAAAGATATAATGATGAGGTATAATTCATTAATTATTAATTTAAGTAAATGGATAATTTGTTTATTTAATTAATTTATGATTTGGATTAATTGAATAATTAATTAAAGGGTTAAAATAATTAATGAGAGTTTAAAGATTTATTGGTAATTAAGGATTATTAATTAAATGTTAATCAATAATCAAAGTTGATTAATCAAGTGATTAATCAATAATTAATTCAAGGATCATGTGATAAATTAATTAAGGTAATTAATGTGAGATTAATTAGTTTAAGTTAAAGATTAATTAACTAATGAAAATGTTTAGAGATAATTATTTAATTAAAAGAAATTAATGTATGGTTAGAGTTAATTAAGTAATTAAGGATAATTATTTATTAAGGATAATTAATCAAATAAAGATTAATTAAGGATGAATTTATAAATGAGATTAATTAACTATGATCAATTAAGAATAATTTAATTAATTAAGGTAATTGATTAATTAATTCATATCAAATGACTTGTAATTAATTTATCAGGATTGGATTACGAATTCATCAGTAATTAATTTAATTGAAAATAAATTAAATTAATTAGGATTAAACAATTGATTAATCCCACTTGTAAATGATTTTTGGATGCCTGACCTTACTTATAAATGATTGTATTATATGCGATGCCTTGAATTGATTGTCCTATCTGATCCGTGATATCTTGTTCTGTGGATTGAGCTGTGTATAATTTAATCATTTATTTGTGATACATCTGTATATTATTTTTGAATCTGTGAATGAACAATGAGCGTTATAGTTTATACCGCTTATCAACTATATTTATGTATTTTGATCTGTGATGATTGAATGATGTTGCACTATTGTGTGTGAAACCCCTGGACCACACTCTTACACACACAAATATGGATTTCACATGGAAATCGGTTAAGTCACAGATGATTTAAATTTAATGTTTTAGAAATTGAAATTTTAATTTCAATTGATTTTGGAAATGAATTTGGGTTAAATGTTAAATCTTTTGAAAAGGAATTTTTAAGATAAAAGTTATTTTGAATAACTTGGTAAAGCTCCCAATTTAAATAATTTAATTTGAATTCAAAATTTGGAATTGAATTCCATGTTTGGAAATTATGGTTAAAGATGTTATAAATATGTTTATATGAATTTAAACCATTTTAAAAGCATGGTTTTGAGAATTTGAATTTAACCCAAGGACTTTCACTCGTATAAAAGAATCAGATTTTCCGAAATGAAAACTATTTGTTTTCAAATAATAGAAGCTTTCATATAAGGAATGAATGTCCAAATTGTGTCAAAGAATTTCAAGTTGAAATGAAAATGGTTTTCCAAGTTATGAGTGAATTCTTTTTGAAAGCTATAAGTTAAATCTTGATTTAAAGATTTAATGAGTTAATCCAATTGAAATGGAAATCGATTTGGAAATCTATGAATAGATCTTTGTGAAACTGGGTGAACTTTGTGAATTGAATCTGTTTATTTTTAACAGATTTAAAATGGTAATGTGTTTAAACCATTTGAAAGAGAAATTTGGATAATAAGTTGTGACTTAATTGAAATCCCAATATCCATATGTTTTTAAAATATTACGCTCACTATTCGGTTTAGCCGAGAGAGGACCTTTGTGTCATATAACCCATTCCGAATAAGTGATACGTCGTATATAGATAGCAATTGAAGACCGGTGTTGAAGACCGGGTATTTGTGAAAACGATAGGATAACCTATCGATTGTCTCTGCACTGGGTAGCGCCCGGTATAGAGATTCCCTAAGTGATGGGAAGTCCGATCGGGATTGTGAATACCCGGATTGCAAGGGCTTCTTTGGAAGTGTCTTCGGTTCTGTTCAAACCAGGAACAGACTTGTATGGTTGTATGTCTGACATTACACTTTGAGATATAAAGCTGATTTCTTTCAAATACATTTCTGTTTGGTGGCGGAGAATTTATTCTCTTAGCTTAACACCCTTCTCTGAGACGTACGAGCTCAAAGGTTATGTAGTTGAAGGTTATCAATGATATACTCCCAATTTGGTAGTGTGGCATGCTGAGTGTTGCTGTGTGTTGATGGTCATTTGCTGATCAAAGCATGGCTTTGTGAAAAAGCATAGCTTTGTGGACGAGACCTCATCGAGCCTCACAAACCGGAAATGGTCGAAACAGGAAAGATGCGGCAAGGTTATGAGGGTCTCTCCCTTTAGGGTATGTCATTTCCTTCTGGAAAAAGGTGATATCATGGTATGGAGCCAGATATTTACCTGTGTGGTTGCTCCAATCTCATTTACTGTGTGATTATTGCTGTGTGATCGAGGCCTCAGATAAAGGTCCCAAAGGACCGGGGGGTGGCATACTCGAGTAGTAGTTACCTAGTGACAGAGGTAACCCGGCCTTGTGTTGGCAGAGATCCGTGTAGGTTCTCGGGACGTCCCTCCAGAGGCTTTTTATGTGGCATAGGAAGTTCCTTAGCCTGACCATTTGTTGGAAAATCCAAAGAAACAATACGAGCCCTTTAAGATTGCAATTTGTATAACCTGTCTCCTCAGGCGGCAGCTATAGCAGGCATAATATAATGGTACCTATGCTGGCTAAGATTAATATTGTATTTTCGAAATGTTTTCTGCACTATGCACTAGTAATAATATCAAAAGCGTTTTCCTTACGTATGAAGCATATTTGACTATCATAAGAAGAAATCTCCTCCAAGTCTGCGATTGCATTGTGTGTGTGGTGGGAGGTCTTATGGTAGTTTCATTTTTCAAAAGCATTGCGGATTACAATGTTTAAAATCCTTTTGTTGTTTGTTTTAAAGATAAACTGTTTTTGTTACTCACACCAGTCCCATGACTGACTCGGAGTTTATTGTTCCCTTCCTAAACTCTGGGTGCCCATAATTTTCCACACGGGCAGTCTAGAGTTGGGTTTTTCAGATAGTCAGGTTTAGTGTATTATCTGGAGCTAGTTCAGTTTTTGGAGTTCACGCCGACTACCGCCCTTGCTTCTCTTGGTGAAACGTGATGGTGGTTCGAGCTTGATGTTGGAGTTATTGGTCTCATTCTCTTTGTCGGATCATTTGGAGTTATCACTTCTGTTTTCCGCTGTATCATTATTTATCTCTGATATTCTTGTATCTTATTGATATCATTATTGTATATCATTCTGGATATTGTATTCATTGGAGTTGTATATGATATCATCTATTTCTTTATTCCGCTGTGTTGTTATACTTATTGTGTTATAAGCTCCGGGGAGCCAGAATTCGGCATTTGAATCTACGGCATTCGAGTACAAGTGAAGTACGGGTGCCGATTTTCGAAGGCCGAGTTCAGGAACCTTACAAGTGGTATCAGAGCCGAGGTTAAATTTTAGCTCAGGAGTATAACACATTAAGTAGCTCATTAGAGATAGGGTGAAGTATACCCTAGAATGAGTAATCCCTAAGATATCCGTCCGTATAACTCAGTAAATTCTCTTACTGTCTACCGATAGTAAGTATGAGTGCAAGAAGAGGATGAGATAGGGGACATGGGAATACGACTATAAATGGTCAATACCCTATAACAACAAGGAAGAAAACTTTTACTCTATTAGTCTCTTTTGTTCAGCATCTTTTTCTCAATTCTTCGATAGTTCCTGGTAGATCCAAGAAGAAGGAGATTCGATATATTAATATGGGACATAAACTCCAACTGAGTCAGAAATTGTTGTTTGGATGTATTGGTTGCTTTGGTTGCTATGGTTGATAGGTATACTTTAGTTTCTAAACTAAAAGTTTTGAAAATTGTATCTATATATCTATCTATTCTTTGGGTCCCAATATATTCTACGAATGGTTAGTTATCCCTTCGAACTAACCAATGCCATTGCATACTTTGTAGATCTGCATAACCCGAGTATCTTGTGGAACAACTAAAAAGATTCGTTCTTGTATCTATTGTTGATATTCTGATTTGGTAAGCCAAATCCAGAATAGATGTTCAGTTAATTTGATGAAATATTTTTCATCTATCTTTGTGTCTCCTTGGCAAATTTCGAGGATGAAATTTTTTTAAGGGGGGAAGGTTGTAACGATCCCGGATTTTATAAATATTTAAATTGATAATTAATTTCATTTTTGAATAAAAATTGTGAAATAAATTGGTAAATTAATTTGAGTTTCTCCGATCATTCAAATAAAATATGTGTTAATCACTTTAATTTTAATCTTATATTTTAATCTCATAAATCTATACAAAACAATGTAATACAAAATAGACTACAAAAATAAAAAATAGAAATAGATGTATATAAGATATATTATAAAATATAAAGCAAACAAATTAGTTAAATTCTAACAACATATTAAAATTAGAAAATTATTTATATTATAAAATAATAAGATTAAAGAAAAATAAAATACACTTAAATATGAAAATAAATATATGTATACACTTGTAAAAGAAAAAAAAATTAACATATTCAAGAATGAAACAAGTAAACAAGCAAATGAAGATAAGTATGAACAAAAGAAAAGAAGACAATACAATATATTCAAGTGTGAACAATAAAGAGGTAAGTATGTGTAAACAAAATCAAATTGGATATGAATAATAAAATGAAACAAGTAAATGTATGTGTGCTAGCTTGCAAAAGAAAGGGAATAAAAATACATTCAAGTATATATTGTATAAGTATGAAACACTTGAAAAAGGAAAACAAAATATATACATATGAATGAAGCTTGCAAGAGAAGGAACAAATAAACATATATTTTGTACAACTAATTAATGCAGCACCAAGGCAAGGTTATATCAGCCAACAAAGATAAAAATATCTCTGGTTTCTATTGTACAAAATTATATCAACTTGTACAAATAACATTATCACCTGTAAACTCATTTTCTTTTATCAGCCTTCTCATTTTCAGTTCGTCCATTTACATCTGGAAAGAAAAGAAAAAAAACTTAAACATAATTCAATATGAACAATAATACAATCAAAACAAACCAGATCAATCAAAGAATAAAGAAAAGATTCCAGCTTGTATTTTCAAAGCTTGATTCATCAAAGAAGCTCCGTTCTTCTTCTGAAATCACTGTGAGTAAACAAACTATTTTAAGACTTAAGTTTAATTAAATCTATGTGCATGATTCATGAAAAATATTGTGCTTGTTTGAGTATCTTCTTCAGTTTCAACTCTGTACATCTATACCAATATGTTTGAGTTGTGCATACCTTTATTTCTCTGTTTTCTGGGTTTCAGGGTGGAAATAAACATGTAAATTCAATTTCTTTTCATTTAATCATTACCGGACTTAGGATTTAAAACAAACAAGTGTGTTTAAGTATAGAGTAAGATCTAAAAATTGTTGTAAGTTCGATAGGGATGAATTGCCTCTGTCAATTAAACTTTGCAGGGCAAACTTAAATTTTATGATGAATTCGAATGTCGCAGATTATTGATTCAATTATATAACGTGAATTATCATTCGAAAATAGGATTTTTAAAACAAATATTGTGATTTTTCATTGAGTATACAAAGAGCAGTTTTCAGTTGATCTGAAAATAGGTTTCGAGCAATTTCAGATGATCGAAGGAACTAGAGAGGCCGGGGTTTCTCGTGGAGATGGAGGAGCCTACGGTGGTGCGTGAAAAAATACCCGGAGATGCCCTCGATCATCGAGGCGGCGGCGGCAAGCAATTTTCTTTCGTAAACCTAATTTTAGTTGTAATTGATATTTCGATTCGTGCGTCATCAATAGGTGATCGAGTTCGACGTGGTTTGGGGGGTTGGTGGAGGAGGTGTTGAGGAGTGGATGGCCAAAGTTTCGTGATTTCCGGTGGTCAGAGGAGGATGAACGAGGCGATTTTGTGATCGTCGTTTTGGTCCAGTTTCAAGTCAGATGCTCGATTTCGTTTTGATGTTTAGATTTTTGATCTGGGTGGTCAGGTCGTTGGTAGAGGAAGTCGTCGACATGTCGTGGGTCTTGGCGATGGCCGGAGGAGGGTGGCTCATCGGTGCACGTGCACCATGAATTTGTGTGTGTCAGTAACTAAAGTTTGGGAAGATGGGTTATAACTCGAAGGTGTCTTCGGTAATTGTATTACTGGCTCGAGTATTGGTTCGAGTAATTGTTGAGTTGCACCGGGTATTAAAAACTTAAACAAAAATTCTAAGTTTTAAAATGAAAATTTGGGGTTAGCTCGGGAACGACTTGAAGTAAACAGGCATGTGTCTCGGGTGATGCTCGGGGAAGAACTCGAGCCAGAGTAGAGTTTGCGTGGGTTTTACTCGAGCTCGCGAAGGGTTTAGTTTAACAGTGTTAACTTAAAAATAAAAAAATGTGTTAAATCATTTGAATTTAAAAATGAAATTGAAATTGTAAAAGAAAGATTTAAACAAGAGATCAAAATTTGTAAACCTATACCTTAAGCTTAACCTGGAATTCCAGATTTTGAGAAAGTAAAGTTTTTAAAATTTTAAATGTTAAATTTTACTTTTTAATATGTGAATTTAAAAAGGAATTTGATTTAAACTCTCAAATTTTCTTTCATAACAAAGGTATTACTTTAACATGAGAAATTAAAAATTAGAGAAAAATAATTTGGTCTTAAACTTTATTAAAAACCAATTGGTATTTATTCTAAATCTTGAATTTAAAATGAATTTTTTTAAAGGTGAATTAAATACATATGTTTCAATCTATTGATAAGGGATAATTAAACCATTTTAAAAAATGAGATTTGTTTAAATTTAATAAAGATATAATGATGAGGTATAATTCATTAATTATTAAGTTAATTAAAATGGATAATTTGTTTATTTAATTAATTTATGATTTGGATTGATTGAATAAGTAATTAAAGGGTTAAAATAATTAATGAAAGTTTAAAGATTTATTGGTAATTAAGGATTATTAATTAAATGTTAATTAATAATCAAAGTTGATTAATCAAGTGATTAATCAATAATTAATTCAAGGATCATGTGATAAATTAATTAAGGTAATTAATGTGAGATTAATTAGTTTAAGTTAAAGATTAATTAACTAATGAAAATGATTAGAGATAATTATTTAATTAAAAGAAATAAATGTATGGTTAGAGTTAATTAAGCAATTAAGGATAATTACTTGTTAAGGATAATTAATCAAATAAAGATTAATTAAGGATTAATTTATAAATGAGATTAACTATGATCAATTAAGAAAAATTTAATTAATTAAGGTAATTGATTAATTAATTCATATCAAATGACTTGTAATTAATTTATCAGGATTGGATTACGAATTCATCAATAATTAATTTAATTGAAAATAAATTAAATTAATTAGGATTAAACAATTGATTAATCCCACTTGTAAATGATTTTTGGATGCCTGACCTTACTTATAAATGATTGTATTGTATGAGATGCCTTGAATTGATTGTCCTATCTGATCTGTGATATCTTGTTCTCTGGATTGAGCTGTGTATAATTTATTCATTTATTTTTGATACATCTGTATATTATCTGTGAATTTGTGAATGAACGATGAGCGTTATAGTTTATACCGCTTATCAACTATATTTATGTATTTTGATCTGTGATGACTGAATGATGTTGCACTATTATGTGTGAAACCCCTGGACCGCACTCTTACACACACAAATATGGATTTCACGTGGAAATCGGTTAAGTCACAGATGATTTAAATTTAATGTTTTTGAAATTGAAATTTTAATTTCAATTGATTTTGGAAATGAATTTGGGTTAAATGTTAAATCTTTTGAAATGGAGTTTTTAAGATAAAAGTTATTTTGAATAACTTGGTAAAGCTCCCAATTTAAATAATTTAATTTGAATTTGAATTCAAAATTTGGAATTGAATTCCATGTTTGGAAATTATGGTTAAAGATGTTATAAATATGTTTATATGAATTTAACCCAATTTAAAAGTATGGTTTTGAGAATTTGAATTTAACCCAAGGACTTTAACTCGTATAAAAGAATCAGATTTTCTGAAATGAAAACTATTTGTTTTCAACTAATAGAAGCTTTCATATAAGGAATGAATGTCCAAATTGTGTCAAAGAATTTCAAGTTGAAATGAAAATGGTTTTCCAAGTTATGAGTGAATTCTTTTTGAAAGCTATAAGTTAAATCTTGATTTAAAGATTTAATGAGTTAATCCAATTGAAATGGAAATCGATTTGGAAATCTATGAATAGATCTTTGTGAAACTGGGTGAACTTTGTGAATTGAAACCGTTTATTTTTAACAGATTTAAAATGGTAATGTGTTTAAACCATTTGAAAGAGAAATTTGGATAATAAGTTGTGACTTAATTGAAATCCCAATATCCATATGTTTTTAAAATATTACGCTCACTATTCGGTTTAGCCGGGAGAGGACCTTTGTGTCATATAACCCATTCCGAATAAGTGATACGTCATATATGGATAGCAATTGAAGACCGGTGTTGAAGACCGGGTATTTGTGAAAACGATAGGATAACCTATCGATTGTCTCTGCACTGGGTAGCGCCCGGTATAGAGATTCCCTAAGTGATGGAAAGTCCGATCGGGATTGTGAGTACCCGGATTGCAAGGGCTTCTTTGGAAGTGCCTTTGGTTCTGTTCGAAGCAGGAACAGACTTGTATGGTTGTATGTCTGACATTACACTTTGAGATATAAAGCTGATTTCTTACAAATACATTTCTGTTTGGTGGCGGAGAATTTATTCTCTTAGCTTAACACCCTTCTCTGAGACGTACGAGCTCAGAGGTTATGTAGTTGAAGGTTATCAAAGATATACTCCCAATTTGGTAGTGTGGCATGCTGAGTGTTGCTGTGTGTTGATGGTCATTTGTTGATCAAAGCATGGCTTTGTGAAAAAGCGTAGCTTTGTGGACGAGACCTCATCGAGCCTCACAAACCGGAAATGGTCGAAACAAGAAAGATGCGGCAAGGTTATGAGGGTTGCTCCCTTTAGGGTATGTCATTTCCTTCTGGAAAAAGGTGATATCATGGTATGGAGCCCAAATATTTACCTGTGTGGTTGCTCCAATCTCATTTACTGTGTGATTGTTGCTGTGTGATCGAGGCCTCGGATAAAGGTCCCAAAGTACCGGGGGGTGGCATACTCGAGTAGTAGTTACCTAGTGACAGAGGTAACCCGACCTTGTGTTGGCAGAGATCCGGGTAGGTTCTCGGGACGTCCCTCCAAAGGCGTTTCCATATGGCATAGGAAGTTCCTTAGCCTGACCATTTGTTGGAAAATCCAAAGAAACAATACGAGCCCTTTACGATTGCAATTTGTATAACCTATCTCCTCAGGCGGCAGCTATAGCAGGCATAATATAATGGTACCTATGCTGACTAAGATTAATATTGTATTTTCGAAATGTTTTCTGCACTATGCACTAGTAATAATATCAAAAGCATTTTCCTTGCGTAGGAAGCATATTTGACTATCATAAGAAGAAATCTCCTCCAAGTCTGCGATTGCATTGTGTGTGTGGTGGGAGGTCTTATGGTAGTTTCATTTTTCAAAAGCATTGCGGATTTCAATGTTTAAAATCCTTTTGTTGTTTGTTTTAAAGATAAACTGTTTTTGTTACTCACACCAGTCCCATGACTGACTCGGAGTTTAATGTTCCCTTCCTAAACTTTGGGTGCCTACAATTTTCCACACGGGCAGTCTAGAGTTGGGTTTTTCAGATTGTAACAACCCGGGGTTTTGTAAGAACTAATTATCGTCAAATGACGATTAAATTGGTTGTTAATAGCTATTGGGATTTTTATCGGGTTGAAGTTCTTTTGAATATTAGTTAAGGGTATTTGGGCTTTGAACCTTGGCCCACGTTTTCATTTGTTTTGAAGCCGTGATAATATTCATACCCGTCTCCTTAGTCTTTTGATCGGAAAACCCTAAAACAACGAATGAAAGAAAGTGGTGGTTGCTCGTTCTCATTTGTTCCTCTTTTCTAAATTAGGGCTTGTGAAAACTAGGGCTTTCGATCTTTGATTTCGGCTGCGAGATTGGGTTGGGTTCTTCGACAAGGTGAGTGAATTTCGACTTCACTCACATCTAATTCGAAGTACTACTTATATATGATTTGAGATCTTGACTTCGTTTATATGAGTTTAATCTCCTTATTTGCGTTCGTATATAATTGTTTGAAGTTGTTAACCGATTTGCGTTGGCCGTTCTACTTTGTTTCGATGTTGATGATTTTTGACTTGGTTCGTCTTCTTGTTTTCCACGGCTTGATGATTTTGCTGTGATGATTTGGGTTGTTCGACTTCGGCCTTCTCTTTAATATTGGACTGTTGTCTTCGGCCACTTGACTTTGTTAAAACTTGTACCTTGGTTATTTTGTGTCTCTTACATTTTTAATTCGATTGCCAAGGCATCAAGTTTGTTTTCGTTGTCTTCGACTTGATTTTGAGATGGAAAGAATCAGTTTTGGTTTTGTTCGACCTTGCTTATGTGATATTTCTAATGGCTTCGGCCTTGATTTGAAACTGCAATTGTAAAAAGGTTCGACCTTGATTTCGTTGAAATTTGGCTTTGCAATTTCTTTAAGAATTGACCTCAGCCTGACTTTATTATAACTATTAAGTGCTTTGAGTTTCATCGTGATTGCCCTGGTCTTCAAGTGGGTGATGCACGTATATATTCTTTGAGTTGCTTTGAGTCTTCACTGCAACCATATTTTCACCGTTTTATGTACCTTATCCATGTTATGCTGTCATTTGATCAAAACTGCTACATGATGCTTGGTGCCTAGGCTTTGATGTATCGAGTTGCATCAATAGTCTTTGCATTTGCTTTGGCATTGAATCAGATCTTTGGGTCTGGTCCTCGATGACGCTTGACTACTTGTTGTTCAGGTAGTTATGTGTACACCACTAACTTTGGCTTCTCTGTTTTTGGTTGTGAATCGAGTTGATGTTTTGGTTTGACTCGACTTGATAGTTTTACTTGTTGCTGCAGTAGTGTTGCAGTCATTAACTTGTAACACTTGCTGTTTACTGGAGTCAGTGGTTCATCACTATCGTATTGATATTGCTTTGCGTTTATTTTCCTTGTCCACTATTTCATTTGAAGTCTGGCACTTCACCATTGACTGTTTCATTGTACATTTGGATTTTGAGTCTAATTCTTGAGTTCATTTGACTTGGTTTTCAAGTTGAAGCTGCTGCACCACTGGTTTCACGATGTATCTTTGCATTGTTTTTCAAAACTGTTGTAGTTTTGTTGCTGTTTCAATTTGGTTTGAATGGTGGCCTTGCTCTATCACCTGTTTATTCAAGTCTGCATATATGTGCATACATACACTTGTATGTGTGTATGCATATATTATTGGATTTATACCGAGCGTGAGTTGTTTTGAGTGTGGCTTGTGCCTTTGTGACATTTGCAGTTTGATTATTGCACCTGTACCATGTATCTGCTGCCTTTGTGTTTTCGGTCATAACATTCATGTGTACCCCTGAATTTTGGCGAGGCAGTGCATGCGAGCGTGTACTGCAGCCAAATTCAGAATGGATGTTTTAAATTGATGATTTCGATTGTCGGAATTGTTTCGTGTTGCCAAATTCAATATATTTTGAAGTGTATTTTGATTTGGTTTAATCTGATGATTTTGTTGATATATACTTATCTTTTAAATAGTTAGATTATGTGCTTTCTAATTATCATATCGATAATTAGATTTTTGTTGTTTACGCTGTTTTGTTGGCTTGGGTTTCACTTTGACCACTTGCTGTTAATTGCCGTTTAGGCAATTCTGTTGTTTCTAAATTATTTTCATTGATAATCTTTTTACTTATCCTTGTTGATGATTTGAATTTGCTGATTTGTGGTTTAACACTGTTTAGTGTTATATCTACCGTTATCCGATTTCCTTGTTAAAGGCTTGGATAGATGAGATTTCTGTGACTGTCGTCTATTTGGTTATTTATTATTATTGCTTCTGTGCATTAATAACTGAGTTTGAATTAGACTGACCCGTGTATTATTTCTTTTGAATGTAATACTCGGGTCAGACCGAGTTATTACAGGTTGTAGATATCTTGCTTTGGGTTGCTTCTTGAGCTATGAAGTCTCTTCATATCTTTTGGAGTAGTCGTCATCATTTTGTAGTAGTCAGTGTATCTGATCTAGGTTGATATGTATTCATGTATATTATTCGATAATGTACTTGTATATATAACTTCCAGAGTCGACAGTTGTAGTTGTATCATATGTATTGTATCACATGTATTGTAACTGCCTTCAGTTATATATATATGAGATTTGATATTAGCTGTGTTCTGCATTTAGCTTATCTGTGTTATTATTTTATATATATTGTCCTAAACTATTATGAACCATCATAGTTAGTTTTATACTGGAATTGGATATGTCGATGGGAGTAATAAACAGAGATGAAAATAAATATACCATTCCTATCGAGGTAACCAATACTAGTGTAAGGCCTAACTACGGATGGTCGCTCTTATCCAGCCTTATTCTTCGTAATAACAGACAGTATTTCTTTTAATACTCTTTGTTATTGTGAGCATAGAGGTGGGGCGCCACACAGATAGTCAGGTTTAGTAGATTATCTGGAGCTAGTTCAGTTTTTGGAGTTCACGCCGACTACCGCCCTTGCTTCTCTTGGTGAAACGTGATGGTGGTTCGAGCTTGATGTTGGAGTTATTGGTCTCATTCTCTTTGTCGGATCATTTGGAGTCATCACTTCTGTTTTCCGCTGTATCATTATTTATCTCTGATATTCTTGTATCATATTGATATCATTGTTGTATATCATTCTGGATATTGTATTCATTGGAGTTGTATATGATATCATCTATTTCTTTATTCCGCTGTGTTGTTATACTTATTGTGTTATAAGCTCCGGGGAGCCAGAATTCGGCGTTTGAATCTACGACATTCGAGTACAAGTGAAGTACGGGTGCCAATTTTCGAAGGCCGAGTTCAGGAACCTTACAAATTTAAATTGGTTATATAAAATTTAGTTAGACTTGAATTAAATTTGGGTAAGAATTGAATTGAGAGAAAGTTTAATTTAGTTGAAATGGTATTGAATGAATTAAATTCTCACTCAACTAAATTCAAAAGAATTGTTTGAAGGTGAATTTAGCGTAAGCTAAATTTAAATAATAAAGGGTAATGGGACGAATAAAATTTTTGTAGCTTATTAAAAATTTGAAAAGACAAAATAAAATCCAGTTTTGGTACAGAATAATTGGAATGGTCATGTTATTAGTAAATTCAGGAATGGATTGAGAAGGTGAATATAAATTTAAAATGGATTGCAAATAAACTAATTGGATTAAAAATTGTAATGGATTGGAATTTGATTAGATGAGGATCAAAATTAAAATAAAAATAAAATTGATGTAAGTGAAATGGGATATGATAGAGTTGTGATGACTTAAGAAAATTGTGAAATAGTTGTTGTCGAGCTTATGTAATGAACTTGAAGTAAGAATAAGGATTTGATTTAGTAATTGCAATGAAATAAAATTTGTTTGGGTTGTGCATACTTCCGAATAAAATAAAACTAATATAAATTTAAGTTAGAATTAATTTAAAATGACTTAAGCTTAAGTCATGGTTATTTGCATGACTAATATCAAAATGTGCATAGCAATGTGTCGTTGGGCATAAAAGAAAACAAATGAATTAAAAGAAGCAAACGTAGTTAGCTTTTGAATCAATTGAAATAAGTGATGGTTATTTGCATTGAAATTGGTCGTTTTGTTGTAAACGAAAGTGAATTGATTTAAAGAAGCAAATAAAGTTTGTTTTTGAATGAATTGAAATGGATTGAAATCTAATTAAGTGGATTTATATATAAATGCAAATAAAGCATAAAAGAAATGCAAATATATCAAATTTAAATAAAAATTTGATTTTGAATCAATTTGGAATTGAATTGAAATAATTTGATGTAAGGAAAGCATATGTTAACCATATTGAAGTGAATTATGAATGTGATGCAAATTAATCAATTTGGAATTGGGTAAGGAGAAATTATGTAAGTGGGGCTTATAAATCAAATTGATATGGATATGAGATTAGTTGATGCAATTTTGAATTGTATGTAGTGAACTTGATTGTGAATCATTTTGAGTGGAATAAATGATATGTGGATTTATGAAGGAACTAAAATAGTGTTGAAACTTATGGTTGCTTATAAAATATGGTTAACAGGTAGAATTATGGAAATTGGTTGGTTGGGCTATGTAATGGTTGTGTTTGGTTAAGAATTATGTACGGAAGGTTGTTAAAAATTTCATATTATTGAAAACTGATGTGTTTTTTTGAGTAAGTACAGGTACGGGAGGCGATCGATAGAATTGAAGCGCGTAAATGCATTATATATTAGCCGCTTGCTTTTAAAATGCTAATAAAAAGGTACGCCTACGCAATAAATTGGGAAATGATATATATATTGTGGTATAATTTGTTTTCCGACCGTGTGGGTCGATGTATATATATTTATCTCTATTGTGATATTGTAAAAGGCTCTCCATACAAAGGAGACGTTGTCAAAAAAATTCAAAAATTTTGGGAGTTAGAAAATTTTTGGAAATTTTTGAAAATTTTTGGTTAACTAGGATAGTTGATTTTTGAAATGAAGTTGTAAACAAAACTTTGGAGTTATAAATGAAGAGAATGGTTTTGGAATTGAACTAAGAGTTTTGGTGAAGTAAATGTAAGTTTTTAACTAAGTAAATTTGGGTAAGTAAATGAGTTTGGAAGCATTTTCCTACCTTAGCAAATTTCGAGGACGAAATTTTTATAAGGGGGGAGGAATGTAACGACCCGGAATTTTGGTCGTTAGATTTTGAACATTTAATTCATTTTAAATGTTAAATGTGAATCATAATTTGATTTGAAATAAGAATTTTTGGTTAAATCAATAAGATTTGTTACAGTTTCAAATATGACTATTAAATTGGATTTGGATAAATAATAATTAAATATTTGAAATTGGGATAATTTGTGAATCTGGATGTAAATGGGTATGGATATGGTTTCTAAGATTTATTTTGAGTCTAGTTTGATTTGAATTTTAATATTGGACTTTTGGATGGAATCAAAAGTCGATAAGTTAAATTTGGAATTTTTATATTAATTTAATAGTGGAAATTAATATATAATAATAATGTAAATAATCAGATTTTGGTCCGGAATGAATCAGAATGATTTCTAATGTGAATATAAATTCCATACGGTTTATAATTAAGTTAGTAAAATGTTAAAAGTGAAATTTTAAATGATTTCGACGATTTTGGAAATCGTTCGAATTAATCGACGTGTTAAAATAGCTGGCACAGTCTCGGAATTCGATGAAACCAGTTCCATTGGATCCGTAATAATTAATTATTATCGGATTTCAATTTTCGTAGCAATCGGAGTTGTCGTTTGACCGTGGCAGCTCAAAACGCTTAGAAACTATTTTAATCGATTCAATTTAAAATTGATCGTTTATTTCCGTAACTCGCACATATGACCGAATTAGCCTCCAAAACATGTTCCATTGTGTTCAGAACGCGGGTAAAACCTTATAAACGCCTGGCGGCACGTGTGATTTGGAGTTCGTTTTTAAAAGCTGGTTAAATTTGAGAATATTAATAAAATATTATTATATATCCTTATATATGCGTGAACGCAGCCAAAAACCCTAGCAGAGTGTTGAGCCGCCGTCTCCATTCGTTTCAATGGCCGAAATGCTCTGAAGTTCCTCCTCGTTTTCCTCCAAATCTATCAACCCATTGCAAAAACTCTCAACTGCATTTTTGTAGAGCGTGCCGAGGACTATCTATCCAACGGCCGAGATGATGTTTAACTTTGTGGATCGTCGGGATTATCGCCGTGAAGTGTGCGCGTTCGTACGTGTTTTCTGGGCAACTGGGGACGCCGAGCTCGTCGCGATTCCTGGTAGTGGTGCGTGGAGGCTAGGGCGATGCATGGTGGTCGCCGATTGTCCCAGATGTAGCCGTCGTGGCCGCGTTGGCGAACCCTAGAGGAGCAGTGATGGGTTCGGCTTCAATCTGTAGCATGTGAGAGAGGAGAAGGATTTCGACGGCCTTGATTTTGAACTTTGAGATGAACGGCTGATGGTAATTGTAGTGATAATTCTAAAGGAAATTTGTGTTAAATTTGTATGCAAACTATAAAAATTCATATCTAATGCATACGTTGTCAAAATTCGACGAAACAGGAAACGTTGGAATTGCAGCGACATGATCTACGCTGCGATGCAGATCTGGGATCGTTTGGAGCAAGTAAGAATTTTAGATTAAAACGAACAGACTCGATTTAATTTAAAATTTGAAACGCCGAATTCAAGGTGAGTTAATCTCACTCACATCTGGAATTTCCAGTTAATTTATATAGCAAATATTTAAATAATTGATTGGGTTGATTGTTGACGTGATAATTATTATCAGATTTGGTCGATATTTATTTGTCGAGCTAATTTCTATGGATGTAGGGAAACAGGTTGGAGGGATCCAACTGGATTCCTCACAATATATAATATATGTATTATTTTCATAATTAGTGATGTATTTCACTTATACACTGTGATAGATTAATTTGGAACTTGTTGTGCTGTGCTATGATGAAATAAATATAATCGGATATTTAAATTATAACTAAATTAAATTGAGATAAAAAGGAAATTTAATGAATTTTCAATTAAGAATTTAAGGGAATTTAAATTCAGGAAAATTGGTTTGAAATTGTCAATGGTTTTGGAACTGTGATTGGAATAGAAATGGGAAACGGAAATTTATAAACTGGATTTATAAATGGAATGGGATTTTATTGGGAAATAAATTTGAAGTATAGATTTCCAATGGGAAATTCTATAAGAAGTGAAATGGATTAAAAATAATAGTGAGATTATTTTTAAAGGATGGGAAGTGTATCTTTCCTGGAAATTTAGTATGTTTCAAAGAAGAGTTTTCAAAATATAATTGGCAGTTTAAAATGTGTTTAGAATATTTTAGAAAAATCATTATCTTTAATTATTTTTAAGTGAAAAATAAGTATTTATTAAGTAATTATGGTATTTAATTATTTTAAAGGTAAATTGATATTATGTTTTCTAAAGGAAATTTTATTTTAAGTATTTGATATAATAACTATATGTTAAAAAGAAATTTTTGATTTAAGTTATGTAAGAAAACTTTTATAATTTTTCAAAATTTTATTTTGATTAAAGAATTTGGTAACTGATTTTAAATAATTCAAGTATATATTTTGGAAGTGATTTTCCAGGAATGGAAAATGTGTTAAAAATAAATAAAGGTGTTTATTTTTAAAGTGTTGGAAGAAATTTACGGGATTTAAACGTAAATTTAAATTGAAATAAATCCAGCAGGATTTATAAAAGAATTCTTTGGTTTATTCTGAAATGGAAGTGAATTTCCCTGAAAAACCAAGTATGTTTTAAAAGCAGATTTTTGAGCAGAAGTTGAAATTTTGAAATTGTTTTTAAAGGAATGTTTTAAGAAATTAATTGGGTTGTGAAAATTTTAAAAGTAAATATTACTAAATTAGTTATAATAGTAATTATTTTAAAGGGTTAATTGGTATTATGTTTAAAAAGGAATATTATTATCATTGATATTTTATAAAATGGATTTATTTAAAAATAGTTGGTTAAAGTTTTATTTGGAACTTGTATAGAACTTTGTAACTCTCCTGGTAAAATTTAGTTTGACTTAACTTTAATTTTAAAATTAGCTTTATATTTTATAAAATAGTTTTACCTTAAATATTCTTAAAATATATTTTGAATAAAATGGTTAAGTAGTTTAATTTAAATATTTAAGGTATAAATTAGAATAAAGTGATTTAAATTATTTTAAAATCTAAAGTATTTGTACTTGACGATTTCAGTGGAAATAGAAAATGTTTGGAAATTTATTTCCGTAAAAGGAAGTGGGTTTAAACCGTTTTCAAAGGGTTGAAAATAGAAATGTATCTTGCGAAGATATTTTGAGGAAAACAATAAATTTGAGGAATTATTCATTGTTTGATGGATGTTTGTGAATGTTAATTGATAGTTAAATAACCGACTATCAAAATTGGCCAATGTGCTGATCGTTTCGAAGAGACCGGGATCGAGATTAATTTCTCAAAATCCACTTCGATTCGGTTTGTACGTTTTTCATGTGGAAACGAGTTCGGAGTCGAAGATGGAGCAGTGAAGTGCAAGGGCTAGTCGCTACTAATCCTGAGGATATTTCCAAAATGGATGTAGTAGGAGTAGTGCCTTCGGTTCCGTTCGAACCCGAAACGGACTTGTATGGATGAATGCTTTCGGAACATCGTCAGGTGGACGATGGGCATTCTAAGGGATATGTTCTTTAAAGGTAACGCTTAGCCTTGAGCCTCATCAACCGGGAATGACTGAAAATCAGGGGTTATGCAGCAAGGCTATGTGGGTAGCGCCCATTAGGGTGAGGTCATCCTGTCTAGATGTCCCTTTTTATTTTGGCTTAGTGGTGCGGTTGCTGATCCCAACCATGGGGTGATCTTACTCGGAATTACCCTTAGGTAGTTCCGGCCTTGTGTTGCAGGGGATCAGGCGTGATCCTCGGTACGCTGATCTAGACCAGGTACCGTGACAGGTGGTACCCCAGTACCTAGTCATTAGTTGGAAATCCATTCTCCCTACGTGCCTTTACGGTTTTGTTTGTATACCTATTAGCTGGAATTTAATAGATGTAACAATTTCGGCTATTTGAATAAGTATTTGTATATAGACACTATTATAACATCAGAGGATTTTTATAAGAAAATGATTTGGCTATCGTAAGGTAAAAACCCGACATGTTTATTTGTGGCGTGGTCTTACGAGATGCTTTTGTTTTCAAAGGATTTTTGAAACTTTAATAATCAATTTGGGTGTATTTATGTCACGCTAGTATTCCAGACTGACTCGGGTGTTATTTCATTATAATGCTCGGGTCAGACCGAGTATTATATACAGGATAGGTTGCTATGGAGCTCAGGATAGGAGCTGGAGACCGAAGCGTATTATCCGTATTTGTTTATATCCGCTGCTGTGATTGTTTAGAATTGTCTGACTGGTAATTGTTGTTTGTTGTGATATACTCTGGTGATTTATTGTATAAAACAGATATTGTTTTAATTTGTGTAAAGATCTGTTATTATATATTATATATTGTTCCGCTGCGATTGTGAGATTCTGATGTTGTTTAGTTCCTTCTTTCTTCTATCTTCTTTCTTTTTCCTCAACAATCTGTCTTTTCCGGCACTCGATCGTCGATATTTTATACCGTAGTGTATTTTGTGTCGATTTTCGAGAATCGAGAAGGGCGGGTCGTCACACTATTTGAAGTATTTAAATTTCAAAATTGAAATATACAAAACTAAATTAGGAGAATTTATGAACCTTATGTTGATTAATGCATGGGAGAGTGTATGTGAAATGAGAAAGTGTCTGTTTTATTCCAAAATGAGCGTAATATTGTAAATGTATGATATATATTAAGTAAAAAATGGTGTATATGATTTTTACAAAGTTTTCAATGTATGCATAGTAATTTACAATATATGAATACAATTTTCCAAACATAATATTGAAATCTTAATTGGAAGGAGGTAAAGATTTAAGTGAATGTTAGGATAATAGAGATTGAATTCATCAGTAGTTTCAAATAGTTGCTTTCAATAATTATTTGTTAGTGTTGAATAATTATTTGAAGGATTCAAAAAATAACTTATCTTACTATATCGATCGAACTTGATTTAAAGGTTAGTTTTTTCATTTGGTCTTTCATTTAATTTGAGGTTAAATTTTCTATTTTTTTCTTCTTCAAAATTTCTAATTTTAAATCCTTGATTCAAGTTCAACGCTAAAAACTTTGTTATTTTCTTATTTTTCCAGTTTGTATGGTTGTGAATATGTTTCCCTTCAGATTTGTTATACAAACGTACTGGATTTATAGATATATGGATATCATAGAATCTCATGTTAATTTGTAAAATCTTTTACAAGCAAAGTTTAAATTTTTGTTTCATTCTCAATATCATTTTTGTTCTTTTGTTTAGCACGACTTTTTCATTTTGTTTGTTTTTGATCTAGCTGCAATATGCAACTTTGAATTAAAATTATAATCCTAAATTTGGGTTTTTTAAACTTTTTTATGGTAAAGTATATTCATACACCGAAATAAATCTAACACACATCATTGTTTTGCTAAGAATATGTATTTCTAAACTACCCTTCTTTCTTAATCGCATTTTTTAGTCTTTTTCTCACAACCCATCAAATTAAAACATTAAAATTAATGATATTTAATCAAATATACAATTTTATTAAGAAGTTAATGAATTTACTGTCATAAACTTAAAATATCGACTAAGACTACTTTCATAACTAACCGCTCTAGTTTTAAAGTATTTAATCTTTTTCTACAAAATTAGACTTTATTTCACTGAAATTATAAACTTTATAGAAAATAAAGAAGTTACAATATTAGTGCCAAAAATTAAAATTCATTTTATATAAATTTTATATAATTTAATGTTAGGAATTTCATGATTGGTCAAAATGGGTTCTAAATTTTAAAGAGGGAAGATAATGGAGATTAAAATAAGTGTAATTTTGTAAAATAATGATGAATGTAAAGTAATTTTTAGTGTATTTTAGGTTATTATATTTTCTTGCGTATTTTAAGTGATTATTGGTGTATAATAGAATTAGACCTTTTTTTATTGTCTTACCTAACCTAAACGTATTGTTTATAAAATCTTATATTAACTGTCTTTGTCAATTTAGAATTTAATGAAATTTTCAGTGGTTTTATTTAATGGCTAATTTTTGGGATCTTATTGAGCAGTAAGGTAATTATCAATGATTTTTTATAAAGTTAGTTTGAAATTATGTTATTTTGATTCTTTTTGTAATTTGGATAACATAATATAAAGGATCATGTCAAATATATTACCACACAACCCATGAAAGGAATTATATGACATTAATTTCATTTAATTTGAAATCGAGCTAATAAAAGAATTAATTACGATGAATTCTCTTTAATGGTAATCAATTTGACACCACTCTTAGTTCAATAAAAAGTTTATTCTATGATGGATTATGATTGATTTTTAGTTCTAGTTAATCGCATATTATCAAAATGTACCTTAATTTGATCATGCTATGTAGTTCAAGATCATATTATTTGCACATGTTTTGAAACGATGACTGCGGTCTAGCATCAAAATTAATGGATGCATAATTGACGAGTCATGATTTTTAAGAGTTAAATATAGTAAAAATGATGTAACAGGTATCATATACATACATACATATATACATATATATATATCTGTGTGTGTGTGCGCGCGCGTGCAATTATTTTATATGACTTAGTACATGATTTACAAACTCAAATGGTATACTAATTGCAAAAGTTAGTAGGTTGAGTGGTGAAACAGTAACGACCGGGATTTTCGACCCTCAAAAATCGACACTAATACGTTCACTGTATCACATGCCAAGAAATCGAATGTCGGAAAACCCGATTGTTAGGGGAAAAAAAGAAGAAGATAAGAAGAAAACTAAACAATAACATAGAATCTCACAAATCGCAGCGGAACAATATATAATAGATAAATACAGATCTTTATATAAAAAGAAACTGTAACTGTTAATATACATACAATCATCAGAGTACAACAGTCAACAAAGCAATTTGGACAGTTATAACAACTTGTCCTCACAAGTACTGAATATACAGTTTAACACACACAGCGGAAAATAACCAAATACGTGTAATAAGCCTGAAATCCTCCAGCTCGTCTCCTGAGCTCCATAGCATCCTAACCTGGATCTGCAATACTCGGTCTGACCCGAGCATTATAATAAAATAACACACGAGTCAGTCTGAAAAACCAGCGTGAGAAAACACACCCAACTGGATTTAAAGTTATAAGAAAATCTTTGAAATCAAAGGGTATCTCGTAAGACCACGTCACACATAAACACGACGGGTTTTTACCTTACAATAACCAAATCACTTTTATATAGAAATTCTGTGATATTATAATAGTGTCTAAGTACAAATACTTATTAAAATAGCTGAAATAACATCTCACATTTCAACATAGTTGGGCACAATCAAAATCGTACGGTCAAAATCGTACGGCGCTTATTGGAGATTCCATACAATGACTAGGCACTGGGGTACCACCTATCATGGTACACGTCTATAAAATATACCGAGATCGAACCTCATCGAACGTTGCCCCGCTTCAGACGCGCTTCCAGCCACAACATTGACCTCTCTAACACCTTCGTACACCAAAAAAAGACCCAAGACTGCTGCAACATTCATCTCCATCTAGCTGCCACAACGTGCCACCATTATCGATCTCCACCATTCATTAGCTTTGTCTTGACGTCGCCTACGAGTTTCTAGTTGACGACGAAGGCTGAAAACGCCTTGGATGGTCATGATGAGCTCGTGGCTATTGGATTTGGAGGAAATTGCTTTTGAAAAGAACGAACGTTCTCAGGTGTAAGGTCGCGATTTATACGTAAAGAAGGTAGTCTCGTACAACGATAGGGTGGCTGTATGTAGGGTGGCTTGAAATGAAAGAATATTGGCGGAAGGGTTAAATCGATATAAATATATATTATTTAATTTCAAAATATCAGGCTATTAAATTTCAAACCCCGATCGAGACGTGCCGCCCGGCGTTCCTAATGTTTTAACCCTATTCCGAACGTAATGGGACTAGTCTCAAGCCCCAATGCGATCGTATGGAGAAGATAGCTTTTTGAACCCAATTATAATATTAAATTCCCAATATTAATTTCAACGCATTTCTATCCCGTACGACCAAACTGTGCATTTGATCGCTACGAAATTTAATAGCGTGTTATAATTCATTATTACGGACCCAATCACATAGGTTTCATCAAAATCCGAGACTGTGCCCCAGAAGGCTATTTTCACTTGTTAATTAAAATGGGTCATTTTCAAAATTGAATAAATCACCTTTAAATCCAATTTAAAAGTTTTATTGTTTTCATTCTTGTTAATAGAAATTTAATAAGCCTTTAAATCATTTTTATCTGAATAAAAATTAAAGATTTAATTATTTAAACGATTTTCAATTATCAAATTTAGCAATTAAATTATCCAATAAATCACTATATTTGAAATTCAAGTTATTAAATATATAAAATTAACTTTTAAATATTTAAAATCAATTAAATATTTCAATTTCAAATATCCAAAATTCTGGGTCGTTACATTCTCCCCCCCTTAAAAGAATTCCGTCCTCGCAATTGCCAAGGTAGGAAAATGCCCAAACCCATTCTTTTATTTATAACCAATTAGTTGAAATAACTTCCCAAATCCATTTAAGCCTTTGACTTTCAAGAATCAATTTGTTGAAACCTTGCCATTACTTTTAATAAATTTCCAAATTCATCCATAGATTCCAAATAATATTATCCATTCAATCATATCAAGGTATAACTCAAAAATCAATTTTTAGTTATCAAAAATTTTTCTTCAAAATTTCTAACTCTTAAAATTTTTAGAAAATTTCGCCAGCGTCTCCTTTGGGCGGCTAGATCAGAACAACTACAAATCTCCACTATGGCCCAAACCAACAAAAGAAAACAAAAGCAAAGTGGCTCAATCATAAAACCATCAAATTTAAACAACAATTTAAACATGTACCTCTTTGTTGGGCAACCCATTTTTACTTATGAAACCAAAGGCATCAAATTAGTTCTTGCTTTTAAATATCGGCATCTTATACTAATGATATCCAATCATATAGTTCATAACCAGATTATTCTACATTTTCAATTTCCAAAATTTTCTTTACTAAAACCGTATGATGTACATATATCATCCGTACGCAATATCAAATCTGATCGCTCATTTGATCACACAGTTTCACTTCTGAACTAGTATCGTCCACACGACCACTATAGTGCGGACTCAGATCTAGTTCCTTGATTAGAAACCGTCATTCTCCTTGCATAGCCATATACTATGATAGAGAATCCCAGAATCAACCAAAAATCCATATCCAGTGTTCACCGTCGAGAATCGAATGAAAAATCCTAACTCGGATCGATATAAATTATCTCAAAATTCTTTGCTCGAATCTGGATCAGACCGTTATACGAATAAAATAATATACGTACAACTTACGTATTTATATCCATTGATTTCTTAACTATACCAAATTTTCTTGTTCACATTCATTCCACTTACAATCAATTATTCATAATCATTATTCACATTCTCTTATTTACTTACTATATTCCTTTCCATACTGATATCATTTAAGAATTATTCCACCAAATTCTATGTTCAACACATTTCACTTCATACTTACTTCATTTATGGATTATTCCATAAATTTTCTTAAGTTTATAAACATTTTACACAACTCTTCTCATGTTTATTACCATTTCACAACTTAAGTTTATATCTATTTCTATTCAAATTCAATTTTAATTCCATTAACTCAATTTATCTTCCAATTTCAATATTCCAACCATATTCCAAAACATATTCACTCACTAATTTATTCAATTAGTTCCTTCCTTAATTCATTCCCAAAAATTCTTTTATTTAACCTAACTTAGGCCAAATTTTCAAATTTCACTTTATTTATTTATTTTAAGTTAAATTTCATTCCACAGTTGAATTTATCATTCACGTTTAAAAATTTACCACTGTTTTAACTTGCTAATTTTCAAAATTTATAAGTTATCAAACTTATTTTCTCATATTTTCAGTAAAACATTTTAAATGAAAATCCCAGAGTTTAAAAACCTCATTCTAAAGTATTTCAAATCATTTTTGAATCATATATAGATATATATATACTCACAATCCCTTGGTATATCAAATCATTCTTTTGAATTTCAAAAACAAAACCATTTTACCAAACAAAACTCCAATGGTAGCAATTCCTCTCTTGGAAACTCAAAAATAAACGTCGATGATGCTGAAGTCATCACCGAAATTATTTTCCAGCGACTGAAGTGAGTTCAGTGCTTTCTATTCCTTTTAAACCCTTTTAAATATTTCTATTCAAAAACATTTCCAAATAATACTATTATTATTTTTCTAAAACTTTGAAAGACAATTTCCAAAACCAACGGAAATTAAATCCCCAAATCCCCAGCTTTTAAATCCTTTCTACTCATAAACCATATTTATAATATACTTCTGAAATTTCATTTCCTTTCAATTTATAAATCACATTTATAAATCATAATCCCATGTTGTTATATGAAATTATTTCTTAACTTTTAATCTTTCTTACATTATAATATCAACCTTAATTAGAACATGACAACAATAAATGATAATCAAATATTATCATTCTCTAACATCCAAGCACACCATATATACCATAATAATTTCCTGAAAAGTTATTTCTTTATATATAAAATATAATCAAGGTAAAATTATTTCATTTACCCAATTTCAAAACAATACCATGTCGAATTGTTCTGTTCCAGTGTTTAGAGATTCCAATCAATAACGTTCATTACTCGTATTGATCAAAATCCATATGCCACTCAACAAATCAACCAACACAATATAAAACTTATTTATATCACTAACAAATACACGCTCATATATATATATATACACACACTCAAACTCATTATAGGGTGCCAATGTCCCTATTTCTAATGAGTTACCCCATCAAAGCCAAGGTTCTCGCTTAACCTTCAGCTCTGATACCAAATGTAATGACCAAGATTTTCGACCCTTAAATATCAACACTAATACGTTCACTGTATCACATGCCAAGAAATCGAATGTCGAAAAACCCGATTGTTAGGTGAAAAGAAGAAGAAGAAAAGAAGAAAACTAAACAATAACATAGAATCTCACAAATCGCAGCGGAACAATATATAATAGATAAATACAGATCTTTATACAAAAAGAAACTGTAACTGTTAATATACATACAATCATCAGAGTACAACAGTCAACATAGCAATCTGGACAGTTATAACAACTTGTCCTTACAAGTACTGAATATACAGTTTAACACACACAACAGAAAATAACCCAGTACATGTAATACGCCTAAAATCCTCCAGCTCGTCTCCTGAGCTCCATAGCATCCTAACCTGGATCTGCAATACTTGGTCTTACCCGAGCATTATAATAAAATAACACCTGAGTCGGTCTGGAAATCAGCGTGAGAAAACACACCCAACTGGATTTAAAGTTATAAGAAAATCTTTGAAATCAAATGTTATCTCTTAAGACCACGTCACACATAAACACGATGGGTTTTTACCTTACAATAACCAAATCACTTTTATATAAAAATCTGTGATATTATAATAGTGTCTAAGTACAAATACTTATTAAAATAGCTGAAATGCTTGCATCTCACATTTCAACATAGTTGGGCACAATCAAAATCGTACGACGCTTATTGGAGATTGGATTCCATACAATGACTAGGCACTAGGGTACCATCTATCACGGTACACGTTTAGAAAATGTACCGAGATCGAACCTATCGATCCCTGCCAACACAAGACCGACCTACCCCTTACTGGATAGTACCGAATATGTCATCACCCTGATTTCTTTGCAACCCTTTATAGATCTCATGCACAACCAATCCATAAATATGTAGATGTAGGGTAATCTAGAAAGGTGACAACATACCCTAATGGGTGCGACCCACTTAGCCTTGCTGCATCTCCCTTGATTTTCAGTCATTCCTGGTTGATGAGGCTTGAGGCTACGTTTTACCTTAAGAATAGCATTCATACTTGGAATGCTAACACTGCCTTCCAAGCAAGCAATGCAATGATAGCATTCATCCATACAAGTTGTTCTAGGACTGAACAAACCGAATCTCCAAGAACTCCATCTTCATTATCTTCATTGATATTATAATTCGCAACACTCAAATCGGATCGAAGTGGTTTTCGGATAATCAAATCCGATCTCGGTCTCTTAGAAACAATCAACGAAATTGGCCAGATTTGATAGTCGGTTATTTAACTATCAAATTTCACACATATGCAGTCACTAGGCCATATTATAAATCTTTCGAACATTTATCACAAAATATCTTTACAAAGATATATATATATATATATTCAATCTCTTCCAATATTCAATATTTGAAAACACTTTCGAATACTTATATCCATAACAGGATATTTCCAAATCATATCAACACTTAGAAATATTTCCAAATCCAACTTATAATTCATTACTTAGAAAAATATTTCTATAAAATCATTTCGTAGTTAAAATATTTCCAAAACCATCGACTTCAATACTTAGGAAAAGAATATAAATCTTTTTCCAAAAATAATTTCTAATATCCATACATAGGAAATATTCCATACTTATCTCATAAATCTTCGAAATTTTATTAGTTCCCTATACAATTTCCAAAAATTATCGATTATACTTATTTATAATCCAACTAACTATTTATAACTCATTTATTGAATTTAGATTCATTTTCGAAGTTCCCATATCAAATTTCCTTTCTCAAATTTTCTGAAGTTCCCGAATTCCATTATAAGATTTTCTCTTATAAAATCACATCCATTAAATAAAACCCAGTTCACAAATCTCGAGAGCATTTATAAATAAATTGCAATCACATACTTTTAAACTATATATATATATATATAATAATAAATTTTAAAACATAGTTAAATAATTATTTGAAATATCAAAGCACTTTTAAAATAAACGTCAATAACTAATTCCAATTCATTTATAAAATTTCAAATCGATTTACAAAACTTGTTTATAAAACATAGAATTCATTTCAACAAATTTAAATATTTAAATAACTAACTTTCTGAAATATTTTAATCCAATTAATAGTTTAATAAATAAAAATCCTTTTCTAAAAACAAACCCTAAATTCTTGTGAAAATCATTTTTAAAATTCAACATACCCTTTTTTATACTTATAAATCTCCCTCAATTTATCTCAAATCGATTTACATTTCCAATTTCATAACTTTTTCCCAAATTCCAAAATAGAATTTTCTATTTCTTTTTAAACCGATTTCCATATCTCATTTTTAAATTCACACTGTGAATTTATATTTTCAAATTTATCAAATGATAAACATTCCACTTATTTATAAACATTGTTTATAAGTTTATAAACTCAACTCTCATTCCTCTGTTCAAATCTCATTTCTAAATCGATTTCTATTTAAAATTCCATTTAGAAATCTATTATTAATAAAACCAATTATATTCCAAATCCATTCAAAAAAACTCGATTTCAACTTCTATTTAAAATTTTTGAATCATTAAAATCTATTGTTCCAAATTCCTTGTATAAATTAATTTCAAAAATATTTATTTGAAATCGCTTTGCAAAATAGTTAAGTGAATTCCAAATTAAATCTTTTTATTTAATTCATATTCATTCCTTATCGAATATTCCAAATCAATATAAATATATTTATTTCCCACAAATCGCCCTTTTGGATTCCTTTTTAAAATTCGAAAATATTCTTTATGGTATTTAAAATACCAAAATAAGGCCAGTGCTACTATAGCATCCAATAAATCAAATCACACAACAATCCATAACAGATTATCCAATCACATCATATATCGCTATATATGAAAAACAATCAATAAAATTTGAGGAATCCAGCTGGATCCCTCCAACCTGTTTCCCTGCAACCACATATGTTATATAATCACAATAATATAATCACTGCTTCGAGGCAGGATATCGAAATAAAAAGGGTCATCGCTATTATGCGGGGCGCATAGTGTCTCATCCGCTCTAATCCGTGGGAATATACCCAACTACTAATATATATACTAATATATAATATAACATCCAACTGATAATAATAATTTATCAATTCATCCAATCAACCAATAAATATTTTTTAACTATTAAAAATAAAACCAATTATCCAAAATGAGTGAGATTTACTCACCAAAATTCCAATTGTTGCTTTCGCGTTCGGGTTGGTCTATTGTCGAACAACTTTCGACTATAGCTAAAAATTCAACTAGTTCGAATCTTCCCAAATTTAGTTCCAAATTGTACATCTCGATGATACAAGCGCAACGCAACTGATCGCGTTAGATTTCGACACTTTTAAAATCCTTAATCCCGCCTCTAATCCTTTCCCCCTCTTCTCGTGTTGACCACGTCCATGTCCCTTTAACCGCGCCTCAACCTCGCTACGGTGTGATTCCAACCACTACACCTCCTCCCCTAGGTTTGCCTGACCCCCAGCTACCCTTGGCCCCAACCGGCATCGCCTAAAACGTCGTCAGGCTCCACCAGCAACCCATCGAAGTCGACTCCCCCTTTCTTCGATTTTCCGACCATCCCCACCGCTAGGGCCAACTCCAGCCTGCCGCAACCTCATCGAACGTTGCCCCGCCACAGACGCGCTTACAGCCACCGCCTCAACCTCCCTAGCACCTTCGTACGCCGAAAAAAGACCCAAGACTGCTGCAACGTTCATCTCCATCTACCTGCCACAACATGCCACCATTATCGATCTCTACCGTTCATTAGCTTTGTCTTTACGTCGCCTACCAGTTTCTAGTTGACAACGAAGGCTGAAAACGCCTTAGGTGGTCGTCATGAGCTCATGGCCGTTGGATTTGTGGGAAATTGCTTTTGAAAAGAACGAACGTTCTTAGGTGTAAGGTCGCGATTTATACGTGAAGAAGGTAGGCTCGTACATGATAGGTTGGCTGACTGTATGTAGGGTGGCTTGAAATGAAAGAATATAGGCTGAAGGGTTAAATCGATATAAATATATATTATTTAATTTCAAAATATCAGGCTATTAAATTTCGAATCCCGAACGAGACGTGCCGCCTGGCGTTCCTAATGTTATAACCCTATTCCGAACGCAATAGGACTAGTCTCGAGCCCCAATTCAATCGTATGGAGAAGATAACTTTTTGAACCCAGTTATAATATTAAATTCCCGATATTAATTTCAACGCGTTTCTATCCCGTACGATCAAACGATGCATCTGATCGCTACGAAATATAACGGCGTATTATAATTCATTATTACAGACCCAATGACATAGGTTTTGTCGAAATCCAAGACTGTGCCCCAGAAGGCTATTTTCACTCGTTAATTAAAACGTGTCATTTTCAAAATTGAGTAAATCACCTTTAAATCCAATTAAAAAGTTTTATTGTCTTCATTCTTGTTAATAGAAATTTAATAAGCTTTTAAATAATTTTTATCCAAATAAAAATTCAAGATTCAATTATTTAAACGGTTTTCAATTATCTAATTCAGCAATTAAATTATCCAATAAATCACTATATTTGAAATTCAAGTTATTAAACCTATAAAATTACCTTTAAATATTTAAAATCAATTAAATATTTCAATTTCAAATATTCAAAATTCTGGGCCGTTACAGAAATTATTAATTTTCGCTAATGTTTTCAGTTTCAAAAATAATGATAAATTATGTCCTTTTGTACTTTTAGTTTTAAAAATAACTTCTTATCTTTACAAAGATTATTTTCAAAAATTCACTTTGACCACTTGTTGTTAATTGCCGTTTAGGCAATTCTGTTGTTTCTAAATTATCTTCATTGATAATATTTTCACTTATCCTTGTTGATGATTTGAATTTGCTGATTTGTGGTTTAACACTGTTTAGTGTTATATCTACCGTTATCCGATTTCCTTGTTGAAGGCTTGGATAGATGAGATTTCTGTGACTGTCGTCTATTTGGTTATTTATTATTATTGCTTCTGTCCATTAATAACTGAGTTTGAATTAGACTGACCCGTGTATTATTTCTTTTGAATGTAATACTGGGTCAGACCGAGTTATTACAGGTTGTAGATATCTTGCTTTGGGTTGCTGCTTGAGCTATGAAGTCTCTTCATATCTTTTGGAGTAGTCGTCGTCATTTTGTAGTAGTCAGTGTATCTGATCTAGGTTGATATGTATTCATGTATATTATTCGATAATGTACTTGTATATATAACTTCCAGAGTCGACAGTTGTAGTTGTATCATATGTATTGTATCATGTATTATAACTGCCTTCAGTTATATATATATGAGATTTGATATTAGCTGTGTTCCGCATTTAGCTTATCTGTGTTATTATTTTATATATATTGTCCTAAACTATTATGAACCATCGTAGTTCGTTTTATACTGGAATTGGGTATGTTGATGGGAGTAATAAACAGAGATGAAAATAAATATACCATTCCTATCGAGGTAACCAATACTAGTGTAAGGCCTAACTATGGATGGCTGCTCCTATCCAGCCTTATTCTTCGTAATAACAGACAGTATTTCTTTTAATACTCTTTGTTATTGTGAGCATAGAGGTGGGGCGCCACAGTTGGTATCAGAGCGAGGGGTTTATGGACATAATATATAACATAACTTAGATGGAACATGTGTTACAACTATTGTTGATGTTTTATTTGTGCTTTGAGTCAAAACTAAAGTTTTGAAATTATGATGAAATTTTTAAATATCTTTATTTAAAATTAAAAGTGAAATTGTGTTTTGATGAGATATTAATTTGTGTTCTGTTTATCAGAGTGCGCAGCGGAAACAGTACGACTGCTTTCACTGAGTACAGCTGATAACCCTTTTGATTTAAAAATCAAAATATGAAAATGAAATAAATTTCATTGTGATGTTACATAGATGTGTTTATTTTGTTTTCTTTGAAAATTTCGAATCCGATTTGAGGATCCGAAGTGATTGCTGTTATGTGGTTTTGTTGAGAATTTTGTTGCTTTGAATTATCTTCATTGAAGATATAATCGAGTGATTTCTTTGTTTATTTTGTAGTGTACGTGCAAATTTAAGTTGCACGTTACTACATTAATTATACGTTGAACCGGTGTTTGGTTTAAACGTATTTTGTTGCCGTTATTTTTATAGTGGGATTTTTACATCGGTGCTAAATTTTTGAAGCACGGTATTTTGTTGACATTTTTAATGGATGAAAATTCACTGGTATTATATTTTGATGTAAATTATTTTAATGAGATTTTGACGTTTAAAAATTACTGTCGCTTTGACTTCAGTAACCGTCAATTTTAAAGTGGATTTTCAAGCGGTTATTCCGCAATGCTGATTTTGAGATCCGATTTTATGGTGTTTTGGGAAGTACAATTTCCTTTTCAAAATTGCTACTGATATTGCTGTTTTAATCACGTGTTTGAAATTTTTTTTTAAAATAAAATTGTTTTCAAAATTTTTACAGTTTGCGCTTTCAAAAGAATGAGGAAGCGATTTAAACGCTTCAGCAAAATTGAGGACTATGAACCCTCACTTTTACTGATTCGCTTAATTCCGGACTTGTCCGTTTGAGAACGTAAAATGTTATTTATATAAAATACACAATTTTGCACTTTCAAGGAAACGATGAAGAGAATCAAACGATTTAGTAAAACTCGTGGTATGGGACATGTGCGATTGCTATTTCGGTTAATTCCGGACTCGTAAATTGAAACATATGATGTTTGATGATTTTGATGATTTTGTGTGCTTTCGGGCCACTCTGCAGGACCTTCGGGTCATTTGTTGGGCTTTCGGGCCACTTTGCTGGACCTTCGGGTCAAATACCAGTACTAGACCATCGGGTCATTCGTTGGGCGCCAAAATTATGATGACAGTACTTGGTAGGCTTCGGCCATATGTTGTTGCACGTGCGGCGTAGCTTAGACTCGCCATCTGCTGGGATCGATCCACCTTTTATGTTGATTTTCTAGTCATCTTAATTGATTTCTAGATATTTGTTGTTTCTAATTATCTGCAGGTAATTAGATATTTTGTAACGACCCAGTAATTTGGACAATTCAAATCGACAATAAATCCACACATGCCGGACTTGAATAATTCAAAACAATGGATTGTAAATAAAATTTGGCAAAACTCAGCATATATAGTAAATAAAATAATCACAAACATAGAGTAATATAACAATAATACAGCGGAAACAAAAGGATAGTAGTTCATGAAGCTACTATATATATATAACAAAGTTAAACAAGATACAACAGAAGTCTCGAATACAATAGATGTCTCAATACAATAATCAAATACAAGATCTGAATACATCACTGGAATCAACTGAATAACTGAAAACAAGATCGATAGATAGCTGGATCTCCAAGCGAAGCTCCAACTCCAAAGGTAAGTCTCAAATACTGTATCACTCAGTCTGACCCGAGCGTAAAGCAAAACACAAAACACTCGAGTCAGGATTAACATTCTTATATCAATAAATCCAACTCAAGTGAAATATCAACTAAAATACAAGTAACTTAAAGGATGTTTGGGATAACCATTCCCTAAGGATCCGTTAAACTATTTACTATGTAGTAATATATGCTATATACAGTAGTGTCTAATTAGTAAAGTATAATCATATAAAAAATAGCGTTAAGGGGATGGTGAACCTTAACGCGGTCGGATCTTTAAACCAAAATCGTAGTGGGCTCGATATGGTAGGTGACACGGCACACAAGGCAATGCCAGGGTAGATATACCAATTACGCATCCGGACTGGTGGTGACGCATAGCAGCCACTACCGCCCACCTCGAACAACACTCCCAAATCAAGGGGTGCACCCAATCAATCACAAAGTAATAGAATGGTATCGAAGAAGTGTGTCCGATCAGAGGTGCTACCTCCTTGGCCCGTCAATCGCTCCTGTTTTAGCCACCTTATACCAACTCACGGGAATTGGGTCCACGTATATACCTTAAGATCGTCGCCACCATCCTACTTCATTCTGGAAACTCCACCGCGTACACAGTTGTCAAAGTGGTTTTCGGTATCGACAGAGAGTATGTCCATATCCGATCCCGGTCTCTTTAACAACCAATCGTTATTATAACACCGTGGTCATTTCAAAATAGTTTATACTTCAAAACCAAAATATCATTATCATTTCAAAACCCAATTTAATACGATATCAATTTCACTTCAAATACATCCATTTTCAAAATCATATCACTTTCCAAAGTTATAACACTTTCGAAATCATAGTCTTTTTTAAAAATCAAAACACATTGGAAATCACAGCTTTGAAATCATAGCATTTTGGATATCATAACACTTTCCTCTTAAACAGTTTAGATATTAAAATTAGTATATATAATAAAATAGTTTATAAATATAAAATAATTTATATAAAATAGTTATAAGTTAAAACAATATATATATATATATATATATTAAAATAATTAAAAATAGTTTATATTACAATAGTTTATAAAATAATATAAAAATAGTTTAAATATAATTTAAAAAGACTTTATATAATCAAATAGCTACCACAAATTCATAAATCAATTCAAATCAACTCGAATTCCAAAATTCACATTTAATTCAATTTAAATTCGTAAATTCCAACTCAATTCAGCTTCCAAATAAACCATTTCAAATTATCGATTTCAAATACATATTTGAACCATAAAATAAGCCATTTCAATTTTTATATATTTCAAATCTTTATATATTCAATATTTCAAAACTAAATTGGATAATTTCATATATATATCAAATTCACTTTACTATTATTTGGTTTTGAAATATTTACTTAATCATTTCAATAACATCTAAATACAACTTCAATTTACAAATTTAAATAAATAAAATAGCCCATTTAAATTTATATAAGTTTGAAATATTCATTTAAGTCACTTTTAATCAAATTCAAGTTATAAAACATATCTTTTAAAATTCCAAATTCAATAAATTTCAAATAAAACTTATTTAAGTAAATTTCTTAAATAAATAAAATTTCAAATCAACTTCAAATTTATCTTTTCAAATTGAATCATTATAACTCTATATTTGAAATATATATATATATATATATATATATATATTGTAAATACTTAAACATATTATATATCAACTTTATTAAATCAACTTTGATAAATCTTTAAAATCAATATTTATCAAAACCATATATTTCTTTTCAAACCATAGAAATCATTTTCAAAATATTTATATAGACCAACGGTGCCTGTATAAAATTTTCTATCATATGGTCAAGTGATACAGATATTTATCATTTCAATCCGCAATTTAAATATATACGGATACGGGTATATATCATTTCAACCCGCAATCCCAAATTCAATTAATTGAAAATCGCTTGGGTTTATCATTTCAACCCATAACGATTTTCTCCTATTCTACAAGATCGTTCGGGTATGTATCATTTCAACCCATAGTGATTCTATACTAACAGGGAACTTGCAGAGTGATAACAGATATGATAATAAAATAACAACAGTAATAGGCATATATCATCAATATAAATAACAGATAATGGTGTCAGATGTCACAGGTGAACAGATATAGATAATGGCATATATATAACAATGTAAATAACTAACAGTAGCATATTTCAATTGACGTTTCAATTGAAATCAAATTTAATACATATAAGAACATTAATCGTGAGTGATTGCTCACCTTTCGAGGCTAGAGGAGTTTTGACAAAGAATTTTGAGTTACGAAATCCAACGCAAAGCTAGATTGATCGCGAATTCGATGGAAACTGAAAGACAAGGAATTGACGAAATCAAATTAGAACCGATCGATGAAGATAATTGGTATAGATGAACAATATATACAAAAAAAAATCATATTTTAAATACAAACACATTTTAGTTTAAATATATATATGTATAATAAATATAAGCTGATATATATACTTACTTATATACACACTAAATATATTTATCTAAAATTTTGGAAATAATTGTAAATACTAGCAGACAAATTGTTAAAACGACAACCATATGAATAACCAAACCCATACTCATGCGAGCTTGCATGTATAACTATATCTATGCTTAAATATATTCCTATCATATTGTAAAGTTAATATAGATTTAATTATTACAGTATAGAAATAACCCAACAGGTCATAGGAAAGTTAGAAGACCTTGCACACCTTATATTGTCTATACTTTATATACGAAATTTTCAAAATCGATATATTTTCAAAAATAAGAACAAAGACACAAATATATGCAGACCCAAACTTGTATCCTTAATATACAAAACAAACGAAAACTAAACCGTATAACATATTTATAAACATACGTATATAACAGTAAATAACATGCATATATGCCTTTTAAACTTTTATAAACTAACAGAATATACAAACTTACTTAATCATATACACGTCTACAAATATATGCAACAATTATATGCATACCCAACTTATGTAATGCAGACCGATTTTCTATAATATAATACCCATAAACAAGGTCTCTATCTATAAATTTTAAAACCAACTACTGTATACACTCCTCCACTTAGCAGCAAAAGCCAGACCATTATATACAGCCTATATTGTATACTATACCAAACTATATAACAAATATAACGTGAATAACACTTAAACCCCTCAAGTCAGTATATATCGGTTATCAGAATACATAAGCTAACATATATATATATATATATATTAATATAATTAGATATAATACAGTATATATATGATATAGCTTTATATAATAAGAACCCATATATGTTAAAAGTATATATTGTAATAACATGTAAAACAAACTAGATGTGCACAAATGAGGACATGCAGACACATGAAGATGAGAAAGAGTATGAACAAATACCTATATATAATAAAGTCGTAAAGAATATAATATAACGCTTCTTTAAATTCCACTGCATAACCAATATATGAACATAATCTAACTATAACTATATGAACCAATATACGAACATATTATAACTATATGAACATAAACTAATACTGTAACTATAACTATATACAGTACTGTACTTTATATGTAAAATAGATTTATAAAACATAAATATATACAGTATAAACTTTATATTATACTACAACTAACAAATATAACTTTATATGTATATACAAACTCTTACAGTGAAGCTATGTAAATCATATTTGTATACAAAATGATATATTTATATTTATATGAAATCTAAACTTCAAAACTGTTATAAATAACATAACATTTATATATAATATGTATACTTAACTACAACAATTCAATAGCGGAAGGGAAGGCTCGGCCGAGATGGAGGCTTGTGGGGTGGGTAGCAGGCGGAGCTTGGGTCGAGTGTGCCTGGTCAGGTGGTGGCGGGTTCAAGCGAAGGCTTGGAGATGTCGGAGTGGTCGAGTTGGAGGAGTGGGAAGGCGGGGCGGAAGAACTGGACGGTGAGGACGAGAAGAGGGTTGCGGAGGTAGCAGTGGCGGTCTGTGCAGGCACGGTAGACAAAGGAAATGAAGGTTGGTGGGTCTAAAAATGAGGGAGTAGTTTTGGTAAAATGGGAGAGGACGGTAGAGTTTTGATCTCTCTAAATTGAAAGGAAAGCAATTTTCTAGTAACAGCTGTATAAAAAAACAGGTAGAAAAGGAATGGTCGCAATAGTGAAGTCAGACATTATTGAAAATAAAAGGGAAAGGCAAGAGAGTGACAGGTTACAGGTAGAAGAAAAACGCTTTGCAAAATTTAAAGTGAGCTTTCAATTTTTAATAAATACAAAAAAAAACGTATCCAAGTTTATATGTTTAAACTTTCCAGCTGTATTGGGTGTCAACGGCTGAAATTTAGTAAATAATAAAATAAATGAGAGCAAGCAACTGTTTACCCCAACCGTTTGAAATTTGAATGGACACAACGATCAAAGTGTAAAAATGGTATCGATATGGTTACCATTTTCATGGATTCCGGTGCGTACCGGATCTCAAAATGCAGAGTTGAATATACAGCCGAGATCAGCACGACGAGACGATCAAAACAGTATACAGATATTAGTGGCAAGATCATCCGATCAAAATTCGGTATTGGTACCGGAAATGCTGCTATTTCGCCGAAAATAAGATCGACGGAGCAATAGATATCCAAATTTGACGAAACGAAAGATGACGTCTCACTCAGAAGATGATTCACAAATTTTCTATGTAAAAATATTTAGGTTTGGAAAACATTTTGTTATCACCAATTTTAACTGATATAAATTGGAATAAAATTACATTAGAAAATAAACTTCCTGTAACGACCCGACTTTCCAGACCCGGAAAATCGAACCATTTTAGTTAAGAAGAAGAGGTAGAAGAAGAAAAATAGAAAACAAAATCAGAATCTAACCATCGCAGCGGAATAAAATATAATATATATCAACAGATCTTTACACAAATCAAAAGCTATATCTGTTTATACAATACATCATCAGAGTACATCATCAGAGTACATCAACATCCATAACATACAACTGAATACACAGCGGAAAAATAATAGCAAGTACGAGAGTACGTATCGCCATCCAGCTCGTCTCCCGAGCTCCACAGCATCATATCCTGAACCTGTTTATCTCGGTCTGACCCGAGCATCATATAAAACAATACCCGAGTCAGTCTGGAATACCAGCGTGAGAAAATCACACTTAATTGATTATTAAAGTTTCAAAATCCTTTTGAAAATAAAAGCATCTCGTAAGACCACGCCACAAATAAACATGTCGGGTTTTTACCTTACGATAGCTAAAACACTTTTTATCAAATTCCTCTGATATTATAATAGTGTCTATATACAAATACTTATTAAAATAGCTGAAATTGTTACATTATTAAATTCCAGCATACTAGCCACAACGTGGGTAATACAAACAAAACTCGTACAAGGCACGTAGGGAGAATGGATTTCCAACGAATGACTAGGCACTGGGGTACCACCTGTCACAGTACGTGGCCTAGATCACAGTACCGAGGAGTACGCCCGCTCCCCTGCAACACAAGGCCGGAATCATCCCTTACTGGATAATTCCAAATAAAATCATCCCACGGTTGGGATCAGCAACCGCACCACTAAGCCGAAATAAAAGGGACATCTAGACAGGGATGACCTTACTCTCAAGTGGGTGCTACCCACGAAGCCTTGCTGCATAACCCCTGATTTTCAGTCATTCCCGGTTGATGAGGCTCGAGGCTAAACGATACCTTTTCAGAACATATCCCTTAGAATGCCCATCGTCCACCTGACGATGTTTCGCAAGCATTCGTCCATACAAGTCCGTCCCGGGTCCGAACGGAACCGAAGGCACTATTCCTACTACATCCATTTTGGAAATATCCTCAGGATTAGTAGCGACTAGCCCTTGCACTTCACTGCTCCATCTTCGACTCTGAACACGTTACACGAAACGTACAAACCGAATCGAAGTGGTATTCGAGTCTCCAGACCTAGAATCCTGGTATACGGAAACTCGATCCCGGTCTCTTCGAAACGATCAGCGCATTTGGCCAATATTGATAGTCGGTTATTTAACTATCAATTAACATCCACAAGCAACCATCACACACAATAAATAATTTACCACATTATTTATTTACCCAAATATCTTTCCAAGATATATTTCTGAATTTTCAAAACTCATTTGAAAACAATTTCAAAACAGTTCCCGCTTACGGAATACATTTCCAAATATTTATTTCCTCTGAAACACCAAGTACAAAATACTTTTAAATTTTAAAATAATTTAAAACACTTTATTTAAATATACTTTATAACATTGAAATCAAACTACTTTAATACTTTATTAAAAATATATACTTTAAAATAAACCACTTTATAATTATAGACTAAATTTCTCCTTTATAAAACATAATAGCAAATCACTTTAAACAATTACTATAATAATAGATTTTTTTGAAAATACTTACTTTAGAAATTTAACATTTTGAAATAATAGATTTTCTAAAATTTGATTTTTAACATAACAATAAATCCTTTAACCAATATTTAAAATTGCTCAAAAACAAAATGTACTTGGCTACCCAGGAAATACACTTTCTTTCCACATCTTTAAAATAAATCACCATTTATTCTAAACCCAATCCACATTTCTTTATAAATCCCCATCTTGAATTTATATTTAAATATCCACTGATATTTCCCCTTACTTTATAAACCCAGTTTATAAATTCCAAAATCTCATTCCTCTTTTAAATTTCCAATTTCAAACATTTAAATCAATTCTATATTTGATTTCAAATTTGCTTTATCTTGAAATAAAATTCCTTATTTACTCTTTAATTAGAATTAAATTCTTGAATTAAAAGTAATTTCTTTATTCTTTTAAAACATTATCACTTTGGTTTAAAATTTATTACTCCTCTGTAATTTAAAATTTCTTTTTCCCCATATCTGTTAAGATTCCAAATCACTTTATTTTTATTTCAATTTATTATTAATTCTATTCCAATTCACTTGAATTGTTTTACTTAAACTTCTATCCTTTTATTTCTTTCCAAAAATTCCATTCCATAGAATTTATAACTCATTATACTGGGAATTCAAATCAACCACATTATCCAATATAAAATCATCACAGAATATCAAATATCATAACACAGAATATTTAAACAAATTAAATATTTGAGGAATCCAGTTGGATCCCTCCAACCTGTTTCCCTGCATCCACAGACGTTAGCACAATACCAATTCCACTTCGAGGTGGAATATCGCGGTATATGGGTATATAAAATATCATCCGCTATTATGCGGCGCATAGGGTCTCATCCACTATATAATGTGGGAATATCAACAACTCCAATATATACATATGCCAATATATATATATTGGTATATACTACTATATACCATATCAATCAAATCAATCAATTCAATCATCCATCAGTATTTAAATTTAACCAATTAAATTTAAATTTAACTGAGTGAGATTAACTCACCTTTGACCTTTAATTTGCGATCCAATCCAATCCGGTCTGTCCTTTCCCGATTCCAGACCTTGTACAACATCATTACACATCTTCATTAATCACCGAGGTAATTTAAATTTTGTTTTTAATTTAAAGTTGACTTACCCATCTTATGCAACTTCCCAAATTAAACGTTTAAAACCCTCCTTTATTTCCCCCACCAATCTCATCTATATTATATTTCCGGTTCAAAAATGATTACATAAACCGTATATAACTTCATTTTGTTTTTATCCCTTTCTCACTAGAAAATTTTCTATTTCAGCCTTTATATTACTTCTAAAATCTCGTCCGTATGTATAATTAAATTAAAAGTTCAAACTTACTTATCATTTAAATCAAAATGTTATAAAATTAAATTACCAAAAGATATATTCTTAAAATCAAACGATAAGCTGATATATGCATTTATATCGTTCTGATCTATATATATGTCGAACCTGTACGTATATATATATCCTTTTCTTCTGCATGCATAAAATTTATCACGGCGGCATTTTATTTAAATTTTTCCCACTAGACAAAATTCCATCTTTAAACATATATGTTGATATATATATTTTAAATTGAAAAGAAATAAAAATAAGAAACAGCAGATACCTCACTGCCCTAGGGATGAACTCGATGCTGCTCGACACCCTGACTTCGGCGAACAACCACCACAACAACCGAGCTACATGCCTTCGAACTCCTGTCGCACTTTATTCAGTTAAAGATCAGCCGCCACCACTACACTCACCACCATAAAAGCTCTGCGCCTCCATCTTCTTCACGCTTAAATCGCAGTCGACAAACCCTCAAAACAAACACTACCGGCCCTCCCAGTCGACCCACCGACGTCGATCTCCACTTCGTAGCCCACGCTGAATTCGAGTTTGATCGGGAAGAATCGCGACGTTATCGCGTGAATGGGATCGCGATGCCACAGAAAACGCGAATGCCAGAAATCATTTTCGAACTCGATTCGAATTTCTGGATCCCATTTCAATCGATATAGAGGGGACGAGATTCGCTTGGGGATCGGTTGCCATTTATTTTGGATGTCGTTGATTTTTGAGTTGAAAAAAATGTTGCCCCTTATCAAACAGTTTCGATCTGAAACGAAAAGGAACAAAGGAGGAAGATGCGATTTTGAAGAAGTAATATTTTGCTCGGTCATTTTTCGAAACTGGTTTCGAATTGACAAAATGAAGGAAAGGGGAAAGGTAATTTGAATTCAAAGTGGAAGAAAGGAAGAAAACTCAATTGCCTTAGAGAGTGCTCGGCTGTTTTGATTTTGATATTTTAGTTTGATAGCTTCTTAGAGAAGAGAAGGGGTACGAGATTTGAAAGAAAGGAGGCATGGCTCACACGAAAAGTAAGAGTGGCTGCTGATTTGATTTTTTTTAAATCAAATAAAGATATTTAAATCGGTTAATTATTCTCTTGGCGTTTATATTTCGTACGATCACACGATAGCTCCGAAAACTACGAAATTTGAAATCCGATAATAATTAAATATTACGGATCCAATAGAACTGGTTTCATCGAATTCCGAGACTGTGCCCCGGAAAGATATTTTTAAATTCAAATTTAAAACGATAAATTTTTAAAACTGAACAAATCATCTTCACATTCAATTTCAACACTTCTATTATTTCCAGTATCATTTATATGAATTTTTCAAGCCTTCAAAATATTTTTAATTAGCTTAGAATACCAGATTTACTATTCTATCCAACTTCAAATAAATTTAATTTAATTATTAAATTACTCAATAAATAGCAATATTTGAAATTTAAGTTTATAATTAACCTCTGAATATTTAAAATTAATTAAATATTCCAATTTCAAATATACAAAAATTCCGGGTCGTCACATTCCTCCCCCCTTAAAAGAATTTTGTCCCCGAAATTACTAGTTAGGAAGAATGATTCAATCCCCGTTAACTATTTCCCAAATTCAAACAGTTTTAACAATACCCAAACAATCTTTTATTAATGATACACTAATCATCTTTTAACTTCTCAAACTTATTCATAAGTTCAACCCATACCACCTACTTATCCATTCAAATTTAAATTTGAATTCAAATTTTGAATTATCAAAATTTTCTCAAAATTTTTCCAACTCCCTAAATTTCCGAAAAATTTCGCCAGCGTCTCCTTTGCGCGGCTAGCTCGGTACTACTACAAAATGGCTCTACGGCCTCCCAATCTCAAAAAGGAAACAAAAAGCCAAGTGGCTAGATCAAAAACCCAATCAAATTTCATATAGAAATTCAAATACATACCTTTTGTCGGGCCATTTAAATTTAATCTTCTAAAATCAAAAATCCCAATCTATCCGTTGCTTTTATACACCTGTATATCCTACTAAGCAATAATATTCAATCACAATTCCAAAGTCATTTTATACTTTCCTTTACAAATTTCCAATATTTGTTTTACTTAAGCCCGTACGATGCACATATATCATCCGTACGCAATATCACATTCGATCGCTCAATCGATCACACAATTTCACTTCCGAACTAGTATCGTCCACCCGACTTCCTAGTGCGGACTCAGATTTGGTTTCTTGATCAGAAACCGTCATTCTCCTTGCATAGCCACAAACTATGATAGAGAATATCCAGAATCAATCAACAATCCATATCCAGGCTCGCCGTTGAAAATCGAGTGAAAAATTCCAACTCGGATCGATATATCTATCTCGAAATTCTGTGTTCGACATCTGGACCAAATAGCTATGCGAATAAAATAATATACGTACATCTTACGTATAAATTCCAATTGATTATCAGTTATATCAATTCTCCTTTATTCACATTCCTTTTTGATTGTTATCCCCTTATTCACAACTATCCCATTCTCATCTTCAAATTTTAATCGTCATTCAATTATTCACCTAGAATAATTTTCCTCCATACCAAATTTACTTAAGAATTCACCATTCCTTTCTTAAGTCCAATATAAACATTTTATATACTTCTTGGATTTGTTTTACTTCATTTTTGAAGTTTATATTTATTTTCACTTCCCCATTTAAGTTTATTTTCACTACTATTTACTTAGCCCTTACAATTTCATTTAAACTCAAATTGGCTTCCATTTTGAATATGGATTAGTTCCACTTCCTAATTAATTTAAATCTCAATTAAAAGTTTATTTGCAAGCTTACTTTCCTTAGTTCTTTCGATTTCACTTACTTTACATTCATATTTAAACTAGATTCAATTATTCGGTTCCAATTCCATTTGCTTAGCAAATTTAGATTATTTATCGTTAATGAAAATTTTCAAAAATTTTCTAACTCCCAAAATTTACGGAAAATTTTGGCAGAGTCTCCCTTGTACGGAGGGACTTCTGCGATATCGCAGGATGCACAAATATATATATACATCGGCCTCAGGCCGGAAATCACAATATATATCAATATATGCAGTTCATATTTCCTATTTTGAATTTTTGCGTAAGCGTACCTTATTTTAGCATTTTTAAACAAGCGGCTATTTATTTTAGCATTTAGCGCAGTCAAAACCAGCAAAGCGACTTCCATAAACCTGTACTTACTCAATTTAAACAGGTTAGTGACAAATATTCAAAGTTTATTAACATCTTACTAAATTTCAATAGCTAACATTTGTATAACCTAAGCAATATCCACTAAACACCTCCATAAGTAAGTTTATAAGGTTCCAATGCAAATTTAAATGCTTTCAAATCCATTTACACACCATCTCATTCAATTCATTTCGATTTATTCCTTCCCACTTGAATTTTATTTTCAACTCAGACCATAGTTATTCAATCCATCTCTATTTAACTTGATTCTATTTCAATCAAATCTCATTTCACTCTACAAATTTATTTGATTAATAGCAAGGCCATTTCAATTTATCTCTACTAAATTGGATTTTATTTGCAATACAAACCATCACCACTTTAATCCAATTCCGTTTTATTTTTACAACACCTTTGCTAAATTTTAAATCATTGTCAGTCTAGGTCGAATTCTATTTAAACTTCGAGTTTATTTCCAAACTCTATTGCTAACTCACAGTTTAATCTAAATTTAACCACCTTAAATTCCATTAACTAACTTATTATCAAATTAGTTTGTTTCCAAATTTTAAACCCAATATTCGATTTTTATTTCAAAAATCACTCTTAACAATTTTACTTGAGTTCAATCTATTTCATAATTTAAAATTTGGATTTTTATATTCATTACCGTTACAAGAAATTTTATTTGGCTTATTTATCTTACTTCCAAATTTTATAAGTCACATTCTTTTATATTCATACTTCCATCTATTTAAAATAAATTTTATTCACATTTTATCTTTTAACTCAGAATTATACATTTTATTTAGCCAATAAATATTTTTATTATTCCATAAATAACTTTAAATAAGATTCCAGAGTTTTAAACAATTTTCCAAAATTTCAAAATCACTTTTGAAATCAATCACATCCAAACTCCTTTGGTAAATTCAATTATCCCTTTGAATTTCAAAACCAACCCAGTTCACAATCAATTCCAATTTAAAACAGTTTGGTAGCAATTTCTCTTTGGAAACTCGAAAATGAACATCGATGATGCTGCAGTCATCACCGAAATTATTTCCCAGCGACCGGAAGAGAATTAAATGCTTTTATTTCTTTAAACCATTTCAAATATTTTTAAATTTCAAATCTTTCTAGATTCCAAACTCAACTCAAAATATTCCTGAAATAATACCACTTATTATTTCTTTAAACTCTTTGAAAACTATTTTCAAATCTCAAGGAATTTCAAACCTTTCCCAAAATTCCAAACTTAAAATCCATTCCGATTTATTTTCCACATTTCTCTGGAATTCTATTTTAAAGTACAAATCTCATTTGTATATGAAGTTTATTTCAATTTTATAAATTACATTTGTAATCTATATCTCAAATTTTATTTTATTATAAAATTTTATTCTTTGCTTTGGTTATAAATTTCACTTTCTAGTTAAGTTTCCATATATTAATGATAATAATTCCATATTATCACTTCTAACATCCAAACAACCATATATATTAACTAGAATAGTTTACAAAACGTTTCTTTTTATACAAAAATAATTTGGGTAAAATTATTTTATTTACCCTACTTTAAAACAATACTGTGTCGAATTGTTCTATTCAAGTGTTTAGAGATCCCTATCAATGTTGTGGCGTCCCACACATCGACCAGAATCCATAAACTACTCAATAAACCAATCAACACAATATAAAACAAATTTTATATTCACTAACAAATACGCGCTCATATCTATTAATACTCTCAAAATTCCCACCAGAGCCAAGGTTATCGCCAACCTTCGCTCTGATACCACTGTAACGACCCGACTTTCCAGACCCGGAAAATCGAACCATTTTAGTTAAGAAGAAGAGGTAGAAGAAGAAAAATAGAAAACAAAATCAGAATCTAACCATCGCAGCGGAATAAAATATAATATATATCAACAGATCTTTACACAAATCAAAAGCTATATCTGTTTATACAATACATCATCAGAGTACATCATCAGAGTACATCAACGTCCATAACATACAACTGAATACACAGCGGAAAAATAATAGCAAGTACGAGAGTACGTATCGCCATCCAGCTCGTCTCCCGAGCTCCACAGCATCATATCCTGAACCTGTTTATCTCGGTCTGACCCGAGCATCATATAAAACAATACCCGAGTCAGTCTGGAATACCAGCGTGAGAAAATCACACTTAATTGATTATTAAAGTTTCAAAATCCTTTTGAAAATAAAAGCATCTCGTAAGACCACACCACAAATAAACATGTCGGGTTTTTACCTTACGATAGCTAAAACACTTTTTATCAAATTCCTCTGATATTATAATAGTGTCTATATACAAATACTTATTAAAATAGCTGAAATTGTTACATTATTAAATTCCAGCATACTAGCCACAACGTGGGTAATACAAACAAAACTCGTACAAGGCACGTAGGGAGAATGGATTTCCAACGAATGACTAGGCACTGGGGTACCACCTGTCACAGTACGTGGCCTAGATCACAGTACCGAGGAGTACGCCCGCTCCCCTGCAACACAAGGCCGGAATCATCCCTTACTGGATAATTCCAAATAAAATCATCCCACGGTTGGGATCAGCAACCGCACCACTAAGCCGAAATAAAAGGGACATCTAGACAGGGATGACCTTACTCTCAAGTGGGTGCTACCCACGAAGCCTTGCTGCATAACCCCTGATTTTCAGTCATTCCCGGTTGATGAGGCTCGAGGCTAAACGATACCTTTTCAGAACATATCCCTTAGAATGCCCATCGTCCACCTGACGATGTTTCGCAAGCATTCGTCCATACAAGTCCGTCCCGGGTCCGAACGGAACCGAAGGCACTATTCCTACTACATCCATTTTGGAAATATCCTCAGGATTAGTAGCGACTAGCCCTTGCACTTCACTGCTCCATCTTCGACTCTGAACACGTTACACGAAACGTACAAACCGAATCGAAGTGGTATTCGAGTCTCCAGACCTAGAATCCTGGTATACGGAAACTCGATCCCGGTCTCTTCGAAACGATCAGCGCATTTGGCCAATATTGATAGTCGGTTATTTAACTATCAATTAACATCCACAAGCAACCATCACACACAATAAATAATTTACCACATTATTTATTTACCCAAATATCTTTCCAAGATATATTTCTGAATTTTCAAAACTCATTTGAAAACAATTTCAAAACAGTTCCCGCTTACGGAATACATTTCCAAATATTTATTTCCTCTGAAACACCAAGTACAAAATACTTTTAAATTTTAAAATAATTTAAAACACTTTATTTAAATATACTTTATAACATTGAAATCAAACTACTTTAATACTTTATTAAAAATATATACTTTAAAATAAACCACTTTATAATTATAGACTAAATTTCTCCTTTATAAAACATAATAGCAAATCACTTTAAACAATTACTATAATAATAGATTTTTTTGAAAATACTTACTTTAGAAATTTAACATTTTGAAATAATAGATTTTCTAAAATTTGATTTTTAACATAACAATAAATCCTTTAACCAATATTTAAAATTGCTCAAAAACAAAATGTACTTGGCTACCCAGGAAATACACTTTCTTTCCACATCTTTAAAATAAATCACCATTTATTCTAAACCCAATCCACATTTCTTTATAAATCCCCATCTTGAATTTATATTTAAATATCCACTGATATTTCCCCTTACTTTATAAACCCAGTTTATAAATTCCAAAATCTCATTCCTCTTTTAAATTTCCAATTTCAAACATTTAAATCAATTCTATATTTGATTTCAAATTTGCTTTATCTTGAAATAAAATTCCTTATTTACTCTTTAATTAGAATTAAATTCTTGAATTAAAAGTAATTTCTTTATTCTTTTAAAACAGTATCACTTTGGTTTAAAATTTATTACTCCTCTGTAATTTAAAATTTCTTTTTCCCCATATCTGTTAAGATTCCAAATCACTTTATTTTTATTTCAATTTATTATTAATTCTATTCCAATTCACTTGAATTGTTTTACTTAAACTTCTATCCTTTTATTTCTTTCCAAAAATTCCATTCCATAGAATTTATAACTCATTATACTGGGAATTCAAATCAACCACATTATCCAATATAAAATCATCACAGAATATCAAATATCATAACACAGAATATTTAAACAAATTAAATATTTGAGGAATCCAGTTGGATCCCTCCAACCTGTTTCCCTGCATCCACAGACGTTAGCACAATACCAATTCCACTTCGAGGTGGAATATCGCGGTATATGGGTATATAAAATATCATCCGCTATTATGCGGCGCATAGGGTCTCATCCACTATATAATGTGGGAATATCAACAACTCCAATATATACATATGCCAATATATATATATTGGTATATACTACTATATACCATATCAATCAAATCAATCAATTCAATCATCCATCAGTATTTAAATTTAACCAATTAAATTTAAATTTAACTGAGTGAGATTAACTCACCTTTGACCTTTAATTTGCGATCCAATCCAATCCGGTCTGTCCTTTCCCGATTCCAGACCTTGTACAACATCATTACACATCTTCATTAATCACCGAGGTAATTTAAATTTTGTTTTTAATTTAAAGTTGACTTACCCATCTTATGCAACTTCCCAAATTAAACGTTTAAAACCCTCCTTTATTTCCCCCACCAATCTCATCTATATTATATTTCCGGTTCAAAAATGATTACATAAACCGTATATAACTTCATTTTGTTTTTATCCCTTTCTCACTAGAAAATTTTCTATTTCAGCCTTTATATTACTTCTAAAATCTCGTCCGTATGTATAATTAAATTAAAAGTTCAAACTTACTTATCATTTAAATCAAAATGTTATAAAATTAAATTACCAAAAGATATATTCTTAAAATCAAACGATAAGCTGATATATGCATTTATATCGTTCTGATCTATATATATGTCGAACCTGTACGTATATATATATCCTTTTCTTCTGCATGCATAAAATTTATCACGGCGGCATTTTATTTAAATTTTTCCCACTAGACAAAATTCCATCTTTAAACATATATGTTGATATATATATTTTAAATTGAAAAGAAATAAAAATAAGAAACAGCAGATACCTCACTGCCCTAGGGATGAACTCGATACTGCTCGACACCCTGACTTCGGCGAACAACCACCACAACAACCGAGCTACATGCCTTCGAACTCCTGTCGCACTTTATTCAGTTAAAGATCAGTCGCCACCACTACACTCACCACCATAAAAGCTCTGCACCTCCATCTTCTTCACGCTTAAATCGCAGTCGACAAACCCTCAAAACAAACACTACCGGCCCTCCCAGTCGACCCACCGACGCTGAATTCGAGTTTGATCGGGAAGAATCGCGACGTTATCGCGTGAATGGGATCGCGATGCCACAGAAAACGCGAATGCCAGAAATCATTTTCGAACTCGATTCGAATTTCTGGATCCCATTTCAATCGATATAGAGGGGACGAGATTCGCTTGGGGATCGGTTGCCATTTATTTTGGATGTCGTTGATTTTTGAGTTGAAAAAAATGTTGCCCCTTATCAAACAGTTTCGATCTGAAACGAAAAGGAACAAAGGAGGAAGATGCGATTTTGAAGAAGTAATATTTTGCTCGGTCATTTTTCGAAACTGGTTTCGAATTGACAAAATGAAGGAAAGGGGAAAGGCAATTTGAATTCAAAGTGGAAGAAAGGAAGAAAACTCAATTGCCTTAGAGAGTGCTCGGCTGTTTTGATTTTGATATTTTAGTTTGATAGCTTCTTAGAGAAGAGAAGGGGTATGAGATTTGAAAGAAAGGAGGCATGGCTCACACGAAAAGTAAGAGTGGCTGCTGATTTGATTTTTTTTAAATCAAATAAAGATATTTAAATCGGTTAATTATTCTCTTGGCGTTTATATTTCGTACGATCACACGATAGCTCCGAAAACTACGAAATTTGAAATCCGATAATAATTAAATATTACGGATCCAATAGAACTGGTTTCATCGAATTCCGAGACTGTGCCCCGGAAAGATATTTTTAAATTCAAATTTAAAACGATAAATTTTTAAAACTGAACAAATCATCTTCACATTCAATTTCAACACTTCTATTATTTCCAGTATCATTTATATGAATTTTTCAAGCCTTCAAAATATTTTTAATTAGCTTAGAATACCAGATTTACTATTCTATCCAACTTCAAATAAATTTAATTTAATTATTAAATTACTCAATAAATAGCAATATTTGAAATTTAAGTTTATAATTAACCTCTGAATATTTAAAATTAATAAAATATTCCAATTTCAAATATACAAAAATTCCGGGTCGTCACACTTCCAAATTTTCTGACGAAAATTTCCTAGTTGCTATGTTAAAACAGACGCATTTCAAATATCAAATTTAAATTTCAAAATTTTATTGTTTAAAGTTTCACAAAATTCAATTAATTAAATAAATAAAATCACTAAATTTTACGGGTCGTTACACTCTCCCCCACTCAAAACTTTTCGTCCCCGAAAAGGAATGAGGTAGAAGAATAGAAACAACCAGGAGAAAAGAGGTTGAAAACAAAATAAAACAACTATTTCAAACCATAAAAATTTCAATTTAAATTAATTAGTATTTAATAATTGAATTTATCTATTTGATTTCACTTAAGTTAAATCAATCTATCTATTTCTGAATTCATTATCCTATTATCTAGTCATCCTCAATTAACAATTTCTAAATCATCAATTTGTATAATCATTTATTATACTCATATTTTATTCAGAAAATTTAATTCTTTTATTCCAAATTATTATTAAGTTTATTCCACTTAATATATCTTATTACATATGTTTAAACCATATAAATTAATTTAAACCATATAAATTTCAATTTAAATTAATTAGTATTTAATAATTGATTTTATCTATTTGATTTTACTTAAGTTAAATCAATCTATCTATTTCTGAATTCATTATCCTATTATCTAGTCATCCTCAATTAACAATTTCTTAATCATCAATTTGTATAATCATTTATTATACTCATATTTTATTCAAAAAATTTAATTCTTTTATTCCAAATTATTATTAAGTTTATTCCACTTAATATATCTTATTACATATGTTTAAACCATATAAATTAATTTAAACCATATAAATTTCAATTTAAATTAATTTATACTCAATAATTGACTTTAAATTCAAGGTATTTCCATAGGTTAATCTAATTTCAATTTATTAATTCCTTCAAAACAAATTTATTTGTCTCATCTATTATTCAATTAAATTATTATTCTATTTCTCTCTATTAACATCTTTATAATAAAATTTAAGTATATAACATTTATTATAACCACTCAAATTTTATTTATAAATTTCTTTATATTGTATATTATCCAATTACATTTTCAGCTTCTGAATAATTTAGGTAAGTTATATTAGAATGAAATTGGGTATTATACAAGTAAAATTTTCCAATTTAACTATTCCAATTTAAATATTTATTCAAGAATTCAAGAATTTAAGAGTTAAATTTCCGATTTCAATTCAAACCATTTAGATATAAATATATATACTATATATATCAAATTAAATCTATGATCATATACCAATATATATTTTATAAATCAAGTCATACTTCAGAAACTCAAATCAAATTTATTTTTCAAAACAAAAATGTAGCAAAACTACAGAATGGTCTCTCCACTTCAAAACTGAAAATGAATGTCGATGATGCGGCCGTCATCACCGAAATTATTTTCCAACGACAAAGAGAAGAGCACTGATTTAAACATTTAAAATTCTTTGAAAACCATTTTATTCGAAAATACTTTAAATAATATACATTTTAAGACTTTAAAACAAAGTTTGAAATCACCAGAAATTTAATTCTTAAATTCTCAATTTAAATTCATTTCAATTCCAAATATATTTATAAACAATAGTCATTTTGCAATAGTCAATGACTTACAAAACAATTTAATGATAAATCAAATATTATCATTTTCAACAACCAAATTATTTAACTTTTAATTCCAGAAAATTTTTCTTATATATTTATAATATAATCTTACAAATTTATTTCATTTATCAAATTTGAAAATTATATTGTGTCAGTTTGCTCTGTTCAAGTGTTTTGGGATTCCTATCGATAGCGTTGATCAGACGAATCGATCGAAAATCCTAACCAACATCAACAACTCAAACAACACACTATAAACATAAACTATTTTATATTAATTACAAATACACTCCCTCACACGATGATTCCAGAATTGGATTCCAACACAAGGATAGAGATCCAAATATAGAGGGACTCTAATCAAAGAGAATTCTAATCTAAAATAGATAGGCTCAAAACGAAGGTTAGATGATTGCATTTCAAGCAGGAAGATGGATAAAGTTGTATAAATCGCGGGCAACCTTAACCGGGTCAACCGTGACTTCATAGATAAGATCGATGTAGAATTCTGAAGCAAATCGACATTCGATTACCAGAGGTAGAATTCGGGTATAGCATAAGATAGCAGCACCGTAAACCGAGGATACAGAAATCTCCGGTGAATCAATACCGATTGTAAAGGAGTTTCACCCCAGTACAAATTATTCGAAGATTGGCGAGACCGCCGATTTATTATAGAGATCATTCGAAGTGGAGTTATGGGATACTCCAGAATCAAAAGACACGAATAGGGGAGACACGAATGGACTTTGGAACCGAAGTGAACGTTCCAAAATTCAAAGGAACCGAGTCAAAGAAGAAGGAATTCAAGCTTGAACGAAAGTGAATCTGTAATTGAATTTACTACATATGCTAAGTTTTGCCTAAAACCAGAGCTCTGATACCACATGTAACGACCCAGTATTTTGGACAATTCAAATCGACAATAAATCCACACATGCCGGACTTGAATAATTCAAAACAATGGATTGTAAATAAAATTTGGCAAAACTCACCATATATAGTAAATAAAATAATCACAGACACAGAGTAATATAACAATAATACAGCGGAAACAAAAGGATAGTAGTTCATGAAGCTACTATATATATATATAACAGAGTTAAACAAGATACAACAGAAGTCTCAAATACAATAGATGTCTCAATACAATAATCAAATACAAGATCTGAATACATCACTGGAATCAACTGAATAACTGAAAGCAGGATCGATAGATAGCTGGATCTCCAAGCGAAGCTCCAACTCCAAAGGTGAGTCTCAAATGCTGTATCACTCAGTCTGACCCGAGCATAAAGCAAAACACAAAACACTCGAGTCAGGATTAACATTCTTATATCAATAAATCCAACTCAAGTGAAATATCAACTGAAATACAAGTAACTTAAAGGATGTTTGGGATAACCATTCCCTAAGGATCCGTTAAACTATTTACTATGTAGTAATATACGCTATATACAGTAGTGTCTAATTAGTAAAGTATAATCATATAGAAAATAGCGTTAAGGGGATGGTGAACCTTAACGCGGTCGGATCTTTAAACCAAAATCGTAGTGGGCTCGATATGGTAGGTGACACGACACACAAGGCAATGCCAGGGTAGATATACCAATTACGCATCCGGACTGGTGGTGACGCATAGCAGCCACTACCGCCCACCTCGAACAACACTCCCAAATCAAGGGGTGCACCCAATCAATCACAAAGTAATAGAATGGTATCGAAGAAGTGTGTCCGATCAGAGGTGCTACCTCCTTGGCCCGTCAATCGCTCCTGTTTTAGCCACCTTATGCCAACTCACGGGAGTTGGGTCCACGTATATACCTTAGGATCGTCGCCACCATCCTACTTCATTCTGGAAACTCCACCGCGTACACAGTTGTCAAAGTGGTTTTCGGTATCGACAGAGAGTATGTCCATATCCGATCCCGGTCTCTTTAACAACCAATCGTTATTATAACACCGTGGTCATTTCAAAATAGTTTATACTTCAAAACCAAAATATCATTATCATTTCAAAACCCAATTTAATACGATATCATTTTCACTTCAAATACATCCATTTTCAAAATCATATCACTTTCCAAAGTTATAACACTTTCGAAATCATAGTCTTTTTTAAAAATCAAAACACATTGGAAATCACAACTTTGAAATCATAGCATTTTGGAAATCATAACACTTTCCACTTAAACAGTTTAGATAATAAAATTAGTATATATAATAAAATAGTTTATAAATATAAAATAATTTATATAAAATAGTTATAAGTTAAAACAATATATATATTAAAATAATTCAAAATAGTTTATATTACAATAGTTTATAAAATAATATAGAAATAGTTTAAATATAATTTAAAAAGACTTTATATAATCAAATAGTTACCACAAATTCATAAATCAATTCAAATCAACTCGAATTCCAAAATTCACATTTAATTCAATTTAAATTCGTAAATTCCAACTCAATTCAGCTTCCAAATAAACCATTTCAAATTATCGATTTCAAATACATATTTGAACCATAAAATAAGCCATTTCAATTTTTATATATTTCAAAGCTTTATATATTCAATATTTCAAAACTAAATTGGATAATTTCATATATATATCACATTCACTTTACTATTATTTGGTTTTGAAATATTTACTTAATCATTTCAATAACATCTAAATACAACTTCAATTTACAAATTTAAATAAATAAAATAGCCCATTTAAATTTATATAAGTTTGAAATATTCATTTAAGTCACTTTTAATCAAATTCAAGTTATAAAACATATCTTTTAAAATTCCAAATTCAATAAATTTCAAATAAAACTTATTTAAGTAAATTTCTTAAATAAATAAAATTTCAAATCAACTTCAAATTTATCTTTTCAAACTGAATCATTATAACTCTATATTTGAAATATATATATATATATATTATAAATACTTAAACATATTATATATCAACTTTATTAAATCAACTTTGATAAATCTTTAAAATCAATATTTATCAAAACCATATATTTCTTTTCAAACCATAGAAATCATTTTCAAAATATTTATATAGACCAACGGTGCCTGTATAAAATTTTCTATCATATGGTCAAGTGATACAGATATTTATCATTTCAATCCGCAATTTAAATATATACGGGTATATATCATTTCAACCCGCAATCTCAAATTCAATTAATTGAAAATCGCTTGGGTTTATCATTTCAACCCATAACGATTTTCTCCTATCCTACAAGATCGTTCGAGTATGTATCATTTCAACCCATAGTGATTCTATACTAACAGGGAACTTGCAGAGTGATAACAGATATGATAATAAAATAACAACAGTAACAGGCATATATCATCAATATAAATAACAGATAATGGTGTCAGATGTCACAGATGAACAGATACAGATAATGGCATATATATAACAATGTAAATAACTAACAGTAGCATATTTCAATTGACGTTTCAATTAAAATCAAATTTAATACATATAAGAACATTAATCGTGAGTGATTGCTCACCTTTCGAGGCTAGAGGAGTTTTGACAAAGAATTTTGAGTTACGAAATCCAACGCAAAGCTAAATTGATCGCGAATTCGATGGAAACTGAAAGACAAGGAATTGACGAAATCAAATTAGAACCGATCGATGAAGATAATTGGTATAGATGAACAATATATACAAAAAAAATCATATTTTAAATACAAACAAATTTTAGTTTAAATATATATATGTATAATAAATATAAGCTGATATATATACTTACTTATATATACACTAAATATATTTATCTAAAATTTTGGAAATAATTGTAAATACTTGCAGACAAATTGTTAAAACGACAACCATATGAATAACCAAACCCATACTCATGCGAGCTTGCATGTATAACTATATGTATGCTTAAATATATTCCTATCATATTGTAAAGTTAATATAGATTTAATTATTACTGTATAGAAATAACCTAACATGTCATAGGAAAGTTAGAAGACCTTGCACACCTTATATTGTCTATACTTTATATACGAAATTTTCAAAATCGATATATTTTCAAAAATAAGAACAAAGACACAAATATATGCAAACCCAAACTTGTATCCTTAATATACAAAACAAACGAAAACTAAACCGTATAACATATGTATAAACATACGTATATAACAGTAAATAACATGCATATATGCCTTTTAAACTTTTATAAACTAACAGAATATACAAACTTACTTAATCATATACACGTCTACAAATATGTGCAACAATTATATGCATACCCAACTTATGTAATGCAGATCGATTTTCTATAATATAATACCTATAAACAAGGTCTCTATCTATAAATTTTAAAACCAACTACTGTATACACTCCTCCACTTAGCAGCAAAAGCCATACCATTATATACAACCTATATTGTATACTATACCAAACTATATAACAAATATAACGTGAATAACACTTAAACCCCTCAAGTCAGTATATATTGGTTATCAGAATACATAAGCTAACTGTCACGTCCTGAAATTTTCGACTTTCGAAAATTCGACATCGATACTCACTTTATCGACTGCCGAGCAATCGAGTGCCGGAAACTCCAATAGTGAGGGTTTTAAGAAAAAGAAAAAGTAGAAGAGGAAGAAGATAGAAGAAAAAGAGAAGAAAGAAAGAAGAAGAACAACAGAAAACACATCAGAACAGAAAACAATATTCAGAATCTTACACATCGCGGCGGAACAATATATAATAGATAAATGAATAATCTTTAAAACAAAGAACTATATCATTTTATACATACATCAATCATCAGAGTCAATATACAACAATGGACAGTTATATAACTTGTCCTCATACAGAATACACAGCGGAATAAATAATATCAGATACAAATACTACGTCTCGTCCTCCAGCTTATCTCCAAAGCTCCAGAATATCCAGAATATTCTGATAATCTAACTCTAGACTGCCCGTGTGGAAATTTGTGGGCACCCAGAGTTTAGAAGGGAAACAATAAACTCTGAGTCAGTCATGGTGACTGGTGTGAGATCGTAAAACAGTTATTCTTTAAAAATAAACAGCAGAGAATTTTAAAGTCAATTCGAAATGATTTTGGAAAATGAAACTACCATAAGACCTCCAACCACACACACAATGCAAACGCAGAATTGGAGGAGATTTCTTCTTATGATAGTCAAAGATGCTTACTACGCAAAAATCAAATTCTTTTTGATATTATTATTAGTGCATAGTGTAGAAAACATTTCGAAAGTATAATATTAATCTTAGCTAACATACGACCAGTATCGTATGCCTACTATAGCTACCATCCAAACAGTGGGGCGCCACCATAAGTGAATGGTAGGTTCTACAACTAATACCGTACAAGGCTCGTATTGTTTCTTTGGATTTCCAACAAATGGTCAGGCCAAGGAACTTCCTATCCACGATGGGTACGTCCCTGGAATAGACGACCCGAGAACCTAACCGGATCTCTGCCAACACAAGGCCGGGTTACCTCTGCAAAAATAGGTAACTACTGACACGCGTATGCCATCCCCCGATCGTCACCGATCTTCCCGAGGATCCCCGATTCGCAACAACCACAAAGAAATAAATTTGCAGTAACCACAGAGGTTAAGTATCTGGGCTCCATACCATGATACCACCTTTATCCAGAAGGAATGACATACACTAAGGGGAGCTACTCCCTAGAACCTTGCCGCATCCTTCCTGTTTCGACCATTTCCGGGGTGTGAGGCTCGACGAAGTCTCGTCCACAAAGCTACGCTTTCTCAAAAAGCCCTGCTTCGGGTCAAACAAAATGATCAACCTATGATCACAAAGATATAGGATCAAACAAATGATCATATCACAAATGATCAAACACCGATCATTTCACAGCAACACTCAGTATGCCACGTTACCAAATTGGGATATATCGCTGATGAATTTCAACTACATAACCTCTGAGCTCGTACGTCTCAGAGAAGGGTGTTAAGCTAAGAGAATAAATTCTCCGCCACCAACAGAAATGTATTTGAAAGAAATCAGCTTTATATCTCAAATTGTAACGTCAGACACACAATCCATACAAGTCTGTTCCGGGATCGAACAGAACCGAAGGCACTTCTCACGAAGCCCTTGCATTTCCGGATAATTTTCTAATCACGTCCGGACTTCCCGTCACTAAGGGTGATAAAACCTCTAAACCGGAGATCAGCCGATGTAGAGTAACTCGACGGTAATCCTTCCGTTTTCAAAAATATCCGGTCTTCAACACCGGTCTTCGAATGCAATTCATAACGACGTATCACATATTCAGAATGGGTTATACGACCCCATGGTCCTTTCCCGGCTAACCCGAATAGTGAGCGTTTATTCAAAAATAAGTGTGGCATTCAAATTCATCCAATTCACAACAAATACCTATCCAAGGTAATTATTGATAGTCGGTTATTTAACTATCAATAAAGATGCGCAACATCATCAGATTCCAAATAATTTCCCAAATTATTTAATCTTCCAAAATATCTTTATTAGATATAAAATTTCCACACTTCAAAAATAAATCAATATTTATTTTTAAACGACTTCGCTTTCTTTTATAAATCCCGTATCGAATTTATACTTTCGAATATCTACTGATATTCGATTTTCAAATCGTTTTCAATATTCTGTTTCAATTTATCTTTACAAGATAAATTCTCAAACGTTTCATTTCATTTTGGAAAAGCATTTCCATACTTAATAATAAGTATTTCACAAATCTATTTATTTTCAACGTTTGAAAATACTCGATATACTTAAATCAAATTAAGTATATATTCATTCTTTAAGGAAAACATTCTTTTAACATCTATTTGAGTCAAAACGAATGTTGCATAAAACATCGTTACGACGACTCGAAATCAATAGTATAGGGATTCGGAATTAAGATAGGTATATATATAAATCCCAATACTATATAAAACAATTTCTTCCGGAAATCATTTACTATAACAACAGTGTTATAGTCCACCATTTCCTTAAATTTCTCGAAAACGTCTATTTCAACAATGAATGTTGAAATCTATGTATTCGATACTTAACACGTTTTAAAACATCTTTTAAAACAATTAACTTCATTTTTATAATATCGCTTTCCCAAAACAAATTCATTTTACTTAACAATATATTCACTGTCCAAAATCGTGAATATACTTCACTAACCCAATTTCCATCATTTCTACACCTTTTTATTTCAATAAAAATTCGCTATCCAAAATCGCGAATATATCTTCTTTAAATAATCTTCTATATTTAATTTATCAAATTCAACTGATTTTCGAATTTATAAAACAATGTTTATAAATTCTATTTCTCTCTTATAACAACTTGCTTTATAAACTCTCTTAGATAACCTTCCATAATTCATTTATCAAAATTGAGTGATTTTAGATTTTTAAAACAATTTTTATAAATTTCTTTTACGCTTTATAACAATTTCAGCTTCAAAAATCATTTTATCAGCAAGTTCTATTTATATTCCATCTAAGGGCAAAAAATCAAATTTATAAGTAGATTTTCTTATAAATCTTTTATTCCACAATTTCATTCACATTTTATAATTCATAATTTATCAATCTATAAATTTCATATCTTCACATTTTATAATTATAAAATTTCATATCTTCACATTTTATAATTATAAATTTCATATCTTCACATTTTATAATTATAAAATTTTAGGCGTTTATTTATTTGAAAATAAATCAACTCACAAATTAAATAAAACGTCTATTCCAACAAATCACTTTAAAAACCCTTTTAAAGTAAAAGATGTTATTTTTAAACTTCAAAACTGAATCCGATGATGCAACGCATCAATTAGTCCATCACAACATCAAACATCATATATCATCATATGATGACAGAATATATATCAACATCTGTAAATAAATAAATAAATACAGTTGAGGAATCCAGTTGGATCCCTCCAACCTGTTTCCCTGCATCCAAAGACGTTAGCACAATACCAATTCCGCTCCAGTACGGAATTATCGCGGTATATGGGTTTTATAAAAATCCGCTTACTAACGGCGCAATAGGGTCTCATCCGCTATACGAGGCGGGAAATCAATCAATCCAATATATACATATGCCAATATGTATATATTGCTATATATATATAGATATATCCTATCATATCTAATAGCACATTCAAACAAATCAATCAATTCAAGCAACAAATAACTGAAAATTCCACTTTTCAATCGAGTGAGAAAAATCTCACCTTAGCTTTTTATTTTGCAATCCAATCCAATTCTTCTTTCATTTTCTCGATATACACCTTGTATCAAACAATTATACAATTTATCAAATTTCGAATAATTCGAATTACCAATTATCGTTTAATAGATTTAATTAACTAATTGTTTAGTTTTACACCAATTTTGTCCTTAATAAATTTATTGAACTAATGATCTTTATTTTCAACCGATCTCTTTAAATAATTTCATTTAACAAAAATCTTAATTTCAAAATAACTTTACTTTATGGTATAATATATACACATATGTAAATCAACGTTTTACAAACTTACTGTATATATCCTATTTTGATTTCCTGTATATAACCACAGTGATTACTTTACTGTATATGTGTATATATATATAAAAATAAATTGCCTTATAAACTTACTGCTAATTTTCTCAAAAAATTACACAAATTTTAAACTGCTGCACATTACAATCTTATATATATATATATTGAAAAATCTGTTTTCATTTGACCTCATATAAAATCTCAGATTTTAAACTAAATTAAGGCTGATTAAAAGTTTTAAAAACTGTAAAAACTTTACCTCACTTGTCAAAAATCAAAGTTGACGCATTGAATTCGTCTGCCAAACCCTCCACCAGCCCTCGCGAGCACACTCATTCAATTGCCTGAACCGCCGATGCCTTACCCCAATCGCGATACCCCAAATCGCAACCACCACCTCGTCGAACCCTCTAGCGCCGCCTACATCCCAGTCGAACACGCTGCTCCCAATCACCTGACTTCACCTTTGCTCACGACAGTTGACATCAGCGAACCCTCCCCACTGCGTGCTCGAAAATGAACGCCTCTCGAGCTCCACCTTCACGCTGGCTTCACCCACGCGCGCGCCTCGCAACCCCATCGCGAGCCTCCATGTCGCCCAGTCGCACTCGCTCTTCCACTCGGCACGCACGAGAACAAGTCCCCGAGCTCGCCTCTGCCACCTGACATCGCGACGCTCGAAGTCGCCATCTCCCCTAAGTCGCGGCTACCCCTACTGACCTCGCGTGCGCCTCTTGCCCTAGCCTCGACCGCGAATGGGTTTCGATTTGAGGACTGTGGCCATTTATTTGTTTTCGCGATTGAATAGAAGGAGGAACCCTCGGCTGTTGAAATGTTTGAAAATGAAGGAGGAAGGGGCGAAGCGTACTGGAGATAGAGGATTTTAAGTTCGGCCATTTAAATTTTCTCGTTTGACTTTAAAAACTGAAAAGAGATGAGGACGAGATGTTTAAAAAATGAAAGAGGTATGGGTTTCACGATAAATTCTCGTGATCTTCGGCGTGATCTAAGGGAGGGACGTGCTATAGTTGACTAATGAAAATATAGATTTAAATTTGAATTTCGTTAAAAATTCAAATGCGTTTTCCTGTCGTGTGCCCACATACAAGCACCGAAAAATACGAAAATTGAAATCCGTCAATAATTCAATATTACGGACCCAATGGAACTGGTTTCGTCGAATTTCGAGACTGTTTGAAAAACGACTATTTTTAAATATCGGTCAAACGATATAAATTTCAAAACTGATCAAATCAATTCGAAATTGGATTCTGAAGCTTCTGTTATCTTCAGAATTATCAATATAAATTTTACAAGCGTTTGAAATATTTTTCTTCAGCTTTAAATTGAGGATTCAAATTTTTATTCAACTCTCAATCGATTAAATTTTAAAGTCTAACCGCAAATTCCAAAGTTATATCGGGGATTCAAATTAAATCATCGTTCAAATATTTAAAATTAATTAAATATTTTCACTTTAATTCGTTCAAAATTCTGGGTCGTTACAGACTTCCCCCCTTAAAAGAATTTCGTCCTCGAAATTATAAGTTAGAAAAAAATGGTCCTTAACTCGTCTACTATTTTTTTCACAATTCAATGGTTTTATCAATTTTTCAAACAAATCTTTCTACTAAAGATTCGTTATCATTTTAACTAACTCTCCAATTTCAATTATAAGTTTCAAACAACATTGATTTACTTCAATTCAAATTTAAATTCAAATTTAAAATTCAAACTTTCAAAATTTCTCAAAAATTTTCTAACACTCGAAATTTTCGAAAAATTTTGCCAGCGTCTCCTTTGCGCGGCTAATACGGTACGACTACAAAACGTCCCTACGGACTCTTAGATTTCAAAAAGAAAAGGAAAAAGCCAAGCGGCTAGACAAGAAATCATCAAAAACTCATATTATAATTCAAATACGTACCTTTTTGTCGAGCAATTCAAATTCTCTTCAAAATTAAAATCCCAATTCCTTTACACCTGTATATCCTACTAGCCATAATATCTAGTTACATATATTCAAACTATTCTGCAAATTCTATTACAAAATTTTCAATATCAACTGCTTATATATCTTTAGCTTACTTCACTGTTGAAGTTATATATTCATATCCATTCAATTTTTACATTTCTAATCTCATTTGAATTTAATTCACAATTTCAATTCTATTTGAGTTCAATTTATCTTAAATTTTGAATTTCATTCCAATCAGATTTCAAATATTCTACAAGTTATCAACTTATCTACATCTTGATTTATACAATCATTTATACATTCACATTCACAATTCCATTTCATTAAGGAATTTTATTTTCAATTATCTTTTTGGAATTCTATTTTCATTTATAAATTCATTTACAATTTATATTCACCATTTTATTCATATATGAATTCATTTCCTTATACTTTCAATTCACATTTATAGATTTCATTTGTTAATGAACTTTAATTCCAATCGCAATTACATAATTTACATTAACAATTTCTATTTGTATAAGTTATCAATTCAATCATATTCCATAAATATTCTTATACAGTATTCCAGAGTCTTTTCAACCTTTCAAAACCATTTTGAAAACAATTCAAATTTATCTTTTGAATTTTCAAAACAAAACTCAATTTTCCAAACAACTTCCATTTAAAACAATTTGGCAGCAATTCCTCCTTTGGAAACCCGAAAATGAACACCGGTGATGTCGCGATCATCATCGAAATTATTTTCCAGCGACCTAAAAGAGTTTAGAGCTTTCAATTCTCCAAAATACTTTTCAAAACCTTTGAAATTCATTTTCAAATCAAAAAGGATTTAAACTTTCCAAATCTCCAAAATTTCTTTTCAAAACATTTCCAAAACTTCTCTGGAATTCCGTTTCAAATTACAAATCACATTTATAATTTATTGTGACGACTCGGAATTTTTGAGCATTTGGAATTGGATATTTAATTTATTTTAAATATTCAAAAGTAAATTATTAACTAGAATTTCAAAATATCAATATTTATTGGATAATAAATTGTAGAATTTAATTATCGAAATTCGGTGAATTATTGAATCTAGAGCTTTAAGCCTGTTAAAAATAATTTAAAGGATTGTAAAAATTATATTGATAGTACTGAAGACAGTAAAAGTGTTGAAACTGAATTTGGAAGTAATTTGTTAAGTTTTAAAAATATATTGTTTAAATTGAATTTAAAAATAGCCTTCCAAGGCACAGTCTCGGAATTCGACGAAACCAGTTCCTTTGGGTCCGTAATATTGTATTATTATCGGATTTCAATTTTTGCAGTGTTTGGAATTACTGTTGAATCGTACGATTGGTTAATGCCCAGATATTTTAATTGAATTTAACATTAATAATTGAGCCTTCTCCTCTACGCCACTTTCCCCTTTTTATTTATTTCGTTCCATCCCATCTTCCCCCTCATGCCTTCCTCTTAACGAAAAAAAAAAACCGAGCGTTCAAATCTCAGTAAAAAGAAATAAAATAAATAGGGCCGCATCTTTTCTCTACTAATCGAAATCAATTTTCTATTCTCCCTCTGTTCGAATGGCGGAACGAATTGTTCCTACGTTCGTTCGAATCGAACTATATCAGGCCGCCTCTTCTCGAATTGATCCGCGAGCGCAAGGGATGGGGAAGGAACTCGTGAGTGTGCGCGTGTGTTTGATGCGCATAGGGGAGTTCATCGATGCGGCGACGGCTCAACTAGGGTTTCGCGATTGTAATCGGGGTTCGGCAGGCGAGTCGCCAATTAGCAGCTGGGCGTGGGTTTTGGGAGTCTTGTCTTTCGATTAGGGTTGGAGGTTGCCGCTGGTGCGTTCGTCGATGGGGGTCGCGTCGTGGCTTCTGGTGGCGATCAGCGTGACCTCCTGCTCGAATTCGCGTGGCCGAGGCTGGGTTGAGGAGTTGATGTCGGGGAATGATGCAGAGGGTTGGGTCGCGAAGTTCACCAGTGAGGTTTAAAATCATGGAAACAAGCTGGTTTTGTTGGATTGCAAATCAGAAATCAAAGGTGAGTTAATCTCACTCAGTTGAATTTTATTTTAAATTTAAATGGTTAAATTTAAATAATTGATTGGATGATTGCATTGATTGAATATGCTATATTATATATATAGTAGTATATAGCAATATATACATATTGGCATATGTATATATTGGAGTTGATATTCCCGCATTATATAGCGGATGAGACCCTATGCGCCGCATAATAGCGGATGATATTTTATAAACCCATATACCGCGATATTCCACCTCGAAGTGGAATTGGTATTGTGCTAACGTCTGTGGATGCAGGGAAACAGGTTGGAGGGATCCAACTGGATTCCTCAAAATATTTAATTTTTGTTTAAATATTCTGTGATATGATTGTTGTTATCCTGTGATAATTTATATTGGATAATCTGGTTGGATTGAATTTCCCAGTATAATGAGTTATCAAAAGCAATTGAATTGGATTTTTGGAAAATATAAAAGAGTAAAATTAAGTTAAGTAATTCTAGTGAATACGAATAAATTAAATATGGAAAAGAGGAATTTTGAATAAATAGAGAAATGTTGAATTTAAAGAAGACTTATGTGATGTTATTTAAAGGGATAAAAATTTATTTTAATTCAATGTTTAAATGTAATTAAAAAGAGAAGGAATTTGGGAAATCTGAAACTTGTGTTTCGGTTTAAAGATTTTAAATCATAATGAGAAATAAAATCTAGAAGTTAATGAATTTGGAAATAAATGGATTAAGTAAGAAAATTTATTTCAAAGTAAAATAAATTAGGAAATCAATTATAAATTGATTTAAATACTTTGGAATTTGAATTTTAAAGAGAAATGAGATTTGGGAGAGATAAACTGGGTTTGTAAAGTAAAATAAAATATCAGAGAATATTTGAAATTATAATTTCAAAGTGGGAATTTATAAAAGGATATGGTTTGGTTTAAAAATAAATGTTATTTTATTTTTAAAAGATGGGAGTGAGAAGGATATTTCTCTGTATAGCCAAGTACGTTTTCAAAGCAATTTTAATATAAGTTAAAAGTTCTAATTGTATTTTTAAAAGCATATTTTAGAAAATTTATTATTTCTAAATGTTAATTTCCTAAGTAAATATGTTTTGGAAAATCTATTCTTTGTAAATGTTTAAACTTTAAAGTAAGTATTTTTCAAATCTATTATTGTAGTAATTACATAAAAATGATTTGGTATTATGTTTTAAAAAGAGAAATTTAGTTTATATTTGTAAAGTGGTTTCATTTTAAATATTTCTTAAGTATATATTTTGTTAAGGTATTAAAGTAGTTTTTTTTTTTTAAATTTCAATATTATTAAGTATATTTATAGTAAAGTGTTTTAAGATTATTTTAAAATCTAAGTGTTTTGTACTTGGTGTTTCAGAGGAAATAAATATTTGGAAATGTATTCCGTAAGCGGAAACTGTTTTGAAATTGTTTTCAAATGAGTTTTGAAAATTCGGAATTATATCTTGGAAAGATATTTGGGCAAATAAATAATGTGGGGAATTATTTAATTGTGTGATGGTTGCTATGGATGTGAATTGATAGTTAAATAACCGACTATCAATATTGGCCAATGCGCTGATCGTTTCGAAGAGACCGGGATCGAGTTTCCGTATACCGGGATTCTAGGTCTGGAGACTCGAATACCACTTCGATCCGGTTTGTACGTTTCGTGTAACGACTTCGGAGTCGAAGATGGAGCTGTGAAGTGCAAGGGCTAGTCGCTACTAATCCTGAGGATATTTCCAAAATGGATGTAGTAGGAGTAGTGCCTTCGGTTCTGTTCAAACCCAGAACGGACTGGTATGGACGAATGCTTGCGAAACATCGTCAGCGGACGATGGGCATTCTAAGGGATATGTTCTCTAAAAGGTATCGTTTAGCCTCGAACCTCATCAACCGGGAATGACTGAAAATCAGGGGTTATGCAGCAAGGCTTCGTGGGTAGCTCCCACTGGAGGGTAAGGTCATCCCTGTATAGATGTCCCTTTTTATTTCGGCTTAGTGGTGCGGTTGCTGATCCCAACCGTGGGGTGATTTTATTCGGGATCATCCAGTAAGGGATGGTTCCGGCCTTGTGTTGCAGGGGAGCGGGCGTACTCCTCGGTACAGTGATCTAGGCCACGTACTGTGACAGGTGGTACCCCAGTGCCTAGTCATTCGTTGGAAATCCATTCTCCCTACGTGCCTGTACGGTTTTGATTGTGCCCAACTATTGCTGAAACGTGAGATGCAAGCATTTCAGCTAGATTCTAGTTTACTTTCTGTAGACACTATTATAATATCAGAGGATTTTGATATAAAGTGTTTTAGCTATCGTAAGGTAAAAACCCGACATGTTTATTTGTGGCGTGGTCTTACGAGATGCTTTTGTTTTCAAAGGATTTTGAAACTTTAATAATCAATTTGAGTGTGATTTTCTCACGCTGGTTTTCCAGACTGACTCGGGTATTGTTTTATATAATGCTCGGGTCAGACCGAGTATTATAGGTTACAGGATATGATGATGTGGAGCTCAGGAGACGAGCTGGATGACGATACGTACTCTCGTACTTGCTATTATTTTCCGCTGTATATTCAGTTGTATGATATTGATGTGATGTACTCTGATGATGTATTTGGATGTATATATATATACAGATACAGTTTGATTTGTGCAAAGATCTGTTGATATATATTATATTTTATTCCGCTGCGTATGTGAGATTCTGCTGTTGTTTTCTATTTTTCTTCGTCTACCTCTTCTTCTTAACTAAAATGGTCCGGTTTTTCGTGTTAGAAAAACTCGGGTTGTTACACTTGGTATCAGAGCTTAGGCTGGCAATAACCTTGGCTCGGGTGGGAATTTTGAGAGTACTAATAGATATGAGCGCGTATTTGTTAGTGAATATAAAATGGTTTTATATTGTGTTGGTTGGTTTATTGAGTGGTTTATGGATTCTGGTCAATGCGAGTAATTAACGTTATTGATAGGGATCTCTAAACACTTGAATAGAACAATTCGACATAGTATTGTTTTAAATAGGGTAAATGAAATAATTTTACCCAATTTATTTTTGTATACAAAAGGTATAATTTTTGTAAATTATTGTAGTATTTGGTTGCTTGGTTGTTAGGAAGTGATTATATTAAATTATTATCATTTAAGTGTGTAAAATTGATTAAGAAATTGAAAATTTATAACCCAGTTGAGAAATAAACTTATATAACAAATGGAATTTGAGACTATAAATTATAAATGTAATTTATATGTTGAAATAAACTTCATATACAAATGAGATTTGTAAATGTAAATTGTAAGGGTGATTATAATTTTGAAATAGAATTCCAGAGAATATTTGAATGTAGATTTAAAGGAAATTTGGAATTTTGTGAAGTTTAAAATCCCTTTGAGTTTGGAAATGGTTTTCAAGGGTTTTGGAGAAATAATGGTGATATTATTTCGGTAATATTTTTGAAATTAGATTGAAATCTGGGAAGATTTGAAAGTTAAAATATTTGAAATGTTTTTAAAGAAATAAAAGCATTTAATTCTCTTCGGTCGCTGGAAAATAATTCCGATGATGATCGCGACATCATCGGTGTTCATTTTCGAGTTTCCAAAGAGAAATTGCTACCGAACTATTTAAAATTGGAAATGATTGTGAACCGGGTTGGTTTTGAAATTCAAGGGGATAATTGAATTTACCAAAGGAGTTTGGATATAGTTGATTTCAAAAGTGATTATGAAATGTTGAAAGTTGTTTAAACTCTGGAATTTTATTAAAATGATTATGGGATAATAAATAAAGTTTGGATACTCACAAAAGGTTGAAGTAAGTAAGAAAACGGGAATATATATATATATACATATATATATATATAATAAGTTAGAGTATAAGCCAATTAATAGAAGTAAAATAAAATTGATTTCGAGATCAATTGGATTGAATATGAGCTTGTTGGATTAAAAATGAATAAATCCAAACTGGAATTATAAAATAATATTGAACTCAAGGAAAGATGATGTAGTAGTTTTTATTGAGATAAAACCAAATATTGGTTTAAAAATTGAAAGTAAGCTGTTTATCTAAATAAATTGTTTGATAAGTATGTTAATGAAACTTAACTCGACTATATGGATTGTGAGTTAATAATGAAGCCTAGAAATAAATTTGAATTAAAAATAGAAGTTGACTGGAATTTATAGTGAACTGAAAATAAGTGGAAATGTTGAAACTAAAAATAAAAATGGGATTGGAATAAAATGGTATTGATTTGTATTGTAAATAAAATTGTATAATCCGAGTTAAAAAGTAAAAGGCGAATAGAATTGGTTTTAAATAGGTGAAAGTATGATATAAAGAAGTTGCGACTTATAAAATTTAATAGTGGAAGAATAGCTAAATTGAATTTGGTTGTATTTTGGAAAAATGGATAGGAAGCCAAAACTTGAATTATAAAATAGAGTTGGATTGAAATGGTTTATTTATTTAGTTGGAAGTAAATTGAAATAACCTCAGATTGATTGGAAATTTTGTCGGAACCTTGTAGATTGGCTTATGGAAGTGTTTAGTGGATATCGCTTATGTTATACAAATGTTAACTATTGAAATTTAGTAAGATGTTAATGAACTTTGAATATTTGTCACTCACATATTTATATTGAGTTAGTACAGGTTCAGGGAAGCCGTTTGGCTGGTTTTGACTGCGTTAAATGCTAAAATAAATCGTCGCTTACTTAAAAATTGCTATAATAAGGTACGCTTATGAAAAAAAATTCAAAATAGGAGATATGAACTGCATATATTGATATATATTGTGATTTCCGGCCTGAGGCCGATGTATATATATATTTGTGCATCCTGCGATATCGCAGAAGTCCCTCCGTACAAAGGAGACTCTGCCAAAATTTTCCGTAAATTTTGGGAGTTAGAAAATTTTTGAAAATTTTGAAAATTTTCATTAACGATAAATAATCTAAATTTGCTAAGCAAATGGAATTGGAACCGAATAATTCAATCTAGTTTAAATATGAATGTAAAGTAAGTGGAATCGAAAGAACTGAGGAAAGTAAGCTTGCAAGTAAACTTTTAATTGAGATTTAAATTAATTTGTAAGTGGAACTAATTCAATAGTCAAATGGAAGCCAATTTGAATTCAAATGAAGTTGCGTGGGCAGAATGAATAGTAATGAAAATAAACTTTGATAGTAAAGTGAAAATTAATGTAAGAAGTGTATAAATATTTATATTAAACTTAAGGATTGGAAAAATGAAATTCTTTAAGTGAAGTGGGTATGGAGGAAAATTATTCTAGGTGAATAATTGAATGACGATTAAAATATGAAGATGTAAATGGGATAGTTGTGAATAAGGGGATAACAATCAAAATGAATGTGAATAAAAGAAAATTGATATAATTGGTAATCAATTGGAATTTATACGTAAGATGTACGTATATTATTTTATTCGCATAGCTATTTGGTCCAGATGTCGAACACAGAATTTCGAGATAGTTTTATCGATCCGAATCAGGATTTTTCACTCGATTTTCGACGGCGAACCTGGATATGGATTGTTGATTGATTCTGGATATTCTCTATCATAGTTTGTGGCTATGCAAGGAGAATGACGGTTTCTGATCAAGGAACCAGATCTGAGTCCGCACTAGGAAGTCGGGTGGACGATACTAGTTCGGAAGTGAAATTGTGTGATCGAGTGAGCGATCAAATGTGATATTGTGTACGGATGATATATGTGCATCGTACGGGCTTAAGTTAAGTAAATATTGAAAATTTGTAAAGAAGTCAATAAAATGACTTTGGAATTTGTGATCGAATATTATTGCTTAATAGGATATACAGGTGTATAAAAGCAATGAATAAATTGAGATTTTTGATTTTAGAAGATAAAATTTAATGGCCCGACAAAAGGTATGCATTTGAATTTCTATATGAAATTTGATTGGGTTTTGGATCCAGCCACTTGGCTTTTTGGTTTTCTTTTGAGATTTGGGAGGCCGTAGAGCCATTTTGTAGTAGTACCGAGCTAGCCGCACAAAGGAGACGCTGGCGAAATTTTTCGAAAATTTAGAAAGTTAGAAAAATTTTGAGAAAATTTTGATAATTCAAAATTTGAATTCAAATTTAAATTTGAATGGATAAGTAGGTGGTATGGGTTGAACTTATGAATAAGTTTGGGAAGTTAAAAGATGATTAGAGTATCATTAATAGAAGATTGTTTGGGTATTGTTAAAACTGTTTGAACTTGGGAAATAGTAATGGGTATTGGATCATTCTTCCTAACTAGTAATTTCGGGGACGAAATTCTTTTAAGGGGGAAGGAATGTGACGACCCGGAATTTTTGAGCATTTGGAATTGGATATTTAATTTATTTTAAATATTCAAAAGTAAATTATTAACTAGAATTTCAAAATATCAATATTTATTGGATAATAAATTGTAGAATTTAATTATCGAAATTCGGTGAATTATTGAATCTGGAGCTTTAAGCCTGTTAAAAATAATTTAAAGGATTGTAAAAATTATATTGATAGTACTGAAGACAGTAAAAGTGTTGAAACTGAATTTGGAAGTAATTTGTTAAGTTTTAAAAATATATTGTTTAAATTGAATTTAAAAATAGCCTTCCAAGGCACAGTCTCGGAATTCGACGAGACCAGTTCCTTTGGGTCCGTAATATTGTATTATTATCGGATTTCAATTTTTGCAGTGTTTGGAATTACTGTTGAATCGTACGATTGGTTAATGCCCAGATATTTTAATTGAATTTAACATTAATAATTGAGCCTTCTCCTCTACGCCACTTTCCCCTTTTTATTTATTTCGTTCCATCCCATCTTCCCCCTCATGCCTTCCTCTTAACGAAAAAAAAAACCGAGCGTTCAAATCTCAGTAAAAAGAAATAAAATAAATAGGGCCGCATCTTTTCTCTACTAATCGAAATCAATTTTCTATTCTCCCTCTGTTCGAATGGCGGAACGAATTGTTCCTACGTTCGTTCGAATCGAACTATATCAGGCCGCCTCTTCTCGAATTGATCCGCGAGCGCAAGGGATGGGGAAGGAACTCGTGAGTGTGCGCGTGTGTTTGACGCGCATAGGGGAGTTCATCGATGCGGCGACGGCTCAACTAGGGTTTCGCGATTGTAATCGGGGTTCGGCAGGCGAGTCGCCAATTAGCAGCTGGGCGTGGGTTTTGGGAGTCTTGTCTTTCGATTAGGGTTGGAGGTTGCCGCTGGTGCGTTCGTCGATGGGGGTCGCGTCGTGGCTTCTGGTGGCGATCAGCGTGACCTCCTGCTCGAATTCGCGTGGCCGAGGCTGGGTTGAGGAGTTGATGTCGGGGAATGATGCAGAGGGTTGGGTCGCGAAGTTCACCAGTGAGGTTTAAAATCATGGAAACAAGCTGGTTTTGTTGGATTGCAAATCAGAAATCAAAGGTGAGTTAATCTCACTCAGTTGAATTTTATTTTAAATTTAAATGGTTAAATTTAAATAATTGATTGGATGATTGCATTGATTGAATATGCTATATTATATATATAGTAGTATATAGCAATATATACATATTGGCATATGTATATATTGGAGTTGATATTCCCGCATTATATAGCGGATGAGACCCTATGCGCCGCATAATAGCGGATGATATTTTATAAACCCATATACCGCGATATTCCACCTCGAAGTGGAATTGGTATTGTGCTAACGTCTGTGGATGCAGGGAAACAGGTTGGAGGGATCCAACTGGATTTCTCAAAATATTTAATTTTTGTTTAAATATTCTGTGATATGATTGTTGTTATCCTGTGATAATTTATATTGGATAATCTGGTTGGATTGAATTTCCCAGTATAATGAGTTATCAAAAGCAATTGAATTGGATTTTTGGAAAATATAAAAGAGTAAAATTAAGTTAAGTAATTCTAGTGAATACGAATAAATTAAATATGGAAAAGAGGAATTTTGAATAAATAGAGAAATGTTGAATTTAAAGAAGACTTATGTGATGTTATTTAAAGGGATAAAAATTTATTTTAATTCAATGTTTAAATGTAATTAAAAAGAGAAGGAATTTGGGAAATCTGAAACTTGTGTTTCGGTTTAAAGATTTTAAATCATAATGAGAAATAAAATCTGGAAGTTAATGAATTTGGAAATAAATGGATTAAGTAAGAAAATTTATTTCAAAGTAAAATAAATTGGGAAATCAATTATAAATTGATTTAAATACTTTGGAATTTGAATTTTAAAGAGAAATGAGATTTGGGAGAGATAAACTGGGTTTGTAAAGTAAAATAAAATATCAGAGAATATTTGAAATTATAATTTCAAAGTGGGAATTTATAAAAGGATATGGTTTGGTTTAAAAATAAATGTTATTTTATTTTTAAAAGATGGGAGTGAGAAGGATATTTCTCTGTATAGCCAAGTACGTTTTCAAAGCAATTTTAATATAAGTTAAAAGTTCTAATTGTATTTTTAAAAGCATATTTTAGAAAATTTATTATTTCTAAATGTTAATTTCCTAAGTAAGTATGTTTTGGAAAATCTATTCTTTGTAAATGTTTAAACTTTAAAGTAAGTATTTTTCAAATCTATTATTGTAGTAATTACATAAAAATGATTTGGTATTATGTTTTAAAAAGAGAAATTTAGTTTATATTTGTAAAGTGGTTTCATTTTAAATATTTCTTAAGTATATATTTTGTTAAGGTATTAAAGTAGTTTTTTTTTTTAAATTTCAATATTATTAAGTATATTTATAGTAAAGTGTTTTAAGATTATTTTAAAATCTAAGTGTTTTGTACTTGGTGTTTCAGAGGAAATAAATATTTGGAAATGTATTCCGTAAGCGGAAACTGTTTTGAAATTGTTTTCAAATGAGTTTTGAAAATTCGGAATTATATCTTGGAAAGATATTTGGGCAAATAAATAATGTGGGGAATTATTTAATTGTGTGATGGTTGCTATGGATGTGAATTGATAGTTAAATAACCGACTATCAATATTGGCCAATGCGCTGATCGTTTCAAAGAGACCGGGATCGAGTTTCCGTATACCGGGATTCTAGGTCTGGAGACTCGAATACCACTTCGATCCGGTTTGTACGTTTCGTGTAACGACTTCGGAGTCGAAGATGGAGCTGTGAAGTGCAAGGGCTAGTCGCTACTAATCCTGAGGATATTTCCAAAATGGATGTAGTAGGAGTAGTGCCTTCGGTTCTGTTCAAACCCAGAACGGACTGGTATGGACGAATGCTTGCGAAACATCGTCAGCGGACGATGGGCATTCTAAGGGATATGTTCTCTAAAAGGTATCGTTTAGCCTCGAACCTCATCAACCGGGAATGACTGAAAATCAGGGGTTATGCAGCAAGGCTTCGTGGGTAGCTCCCACTGGAGGGTAAGGTCATCCCTGTCTAGATGTCCCTTTTTATTTCGGCTTAGTGGTGCGGTTGCTGATCCCAACCGTGGGGTGATTTTATTCGGGATCATCCAGTAAGGGATGGTTCCGGCCTTGTGTTGCAGGGGAGCGGGCGTACTCCTCGGTACGGTGATCTAGGCCACGTACTGTGACAGGTGGTACCCCAGTGCCTAGTCATTCGTTGGAAATCCATTCTCCCTACGTGCCTGTACGGTTTTGATTGTGCCCAACTATTGCTGAAACGTGAGATGCAAGCATTTCAGCTAGATTCTAGTTTACTTTCTGTAGACACTATTATAATATCAGAGGATTTTGATATAAAGTGTTTTAGCTATCGTAAGGTAAAAACCCGACATGTTTATTTGTGGCGTGGTCTTACGAGATGCTTTTGTTTTCAAAGGATTTTGAAACTTTAATAATCAATTTGAGTGTGATTTTCTCACGCTGGTTTTCCAGACTGACTCGGGTATTGTTTTATATAATGCTCGGGTCAGACCGAGTATTATAGGTTACAGGATATGATGATGTGGAGCTCAGGAGACGAGCTGGATGACGATACGTACTCTCGTACTTGCTATTATTTTCCGCTGTATATTCAGTTGTATGATATTGATGTGATGTACTCTGATGATGTATTTGGATGTATATATATATACAGATACAGTTTGATTTGTGCAAAGATCTGTTGATATATATTATATTTTATTCCGCTGCGTATGTGAGATTCTGCTGTTGTTTTCTATTTTTCTTCGTCTACCTCTTCTTCTTAACTAAAATGGTCCGGTTTTTCGTATTAGAAAAACTCGGGTTGTTACATTTATATTCTCAAATTTCATTTGTATGTGAATTTATTTCTTAACTTTGGAGTTACGATTTCAATTTCTTATTCAATTTCAGTGATGATAATTCACTATTATTACTTCCTAACATCCATGCAACCATATACTATAGTAATTCATAGAAAAACATTTCTTTTCTATACAAAAATAGTTTTGGGCAAAATTATCTCATTTACCCCATTTTAAAACAATATTGTGCCGAACTGTTCTATTCGAGCGTTTAGAAACCCCTTCGATACAGTTTTGCAAGACTGTGCCGACGAAGGTTCATATACCACTCAATAAACCAATCATCACAATACAAAACAATTTTATATTAACTAACAAATACGCGCTCGTATCTATTATTACACTCAAACTCATTCTAGAGTACTACTGACTCCATCTCTAATGAGTAACACCCAACAGAGCAGGGTTGTCGCTTAACCATATGCTCTGATACCACGCTGTCACATACCGAAGTAAGCGGTCACAACCGGTAGGCTTTTCAACCATCCCGGCCCCACCGTGGCTGACAATGGTACCCCAAACTTGCTTTTACGGCCAGCCTCTCGACTGTCACGGCCTCTGCCTAACCAACCCATCCCTCTCAGGGACATGTAGGGGTAAGAGTCTCCCGTTCGCCACCAAACTGCGAAGCGAGAATCCCCTATCATGCTGTAATATAGCAAGACTGGTGTGAGATCGTAAAACAGTTATTCTTTAAAAATAAACAGCAGAGAATTTTAAAGTCAATTCGAAATGCTTTTGGAAAATGAAACTACCATAAGACCTCCCACCACACACACAATGCAAACGCAGAATTGGAGGAGATTTCTTCTTATGATAGTCAAAGATGCTTACTACGCAAAAATCAAATTCTTTTTGATATTATTATTAGTGCATAGTGTAGAAAACATTTCGAAAGTATAATATTAATCTTAGCCAACATACGACCAGTATCGTATGCCTACTATAGCTACCATCCAAACAGTGGGGCGCCACCATAAGTGAATGGCAGGTTCTACAACTAATACCGTACAAGGCTCGTATTGTTTCTTTGGATTTCCAACAAATGGTCAGGCCAAGGAACTTCCTATCCACGATGGGTACGTCCCTGGAATAGACGACCCGAGAACCTAACCGGATCTCTGCCAACACAAGGCCGGGTTACCTCTGCAAAAATAGGTAACTACTGACACGCGTATGCCATCCCCCGATCGTCACCGATCTTCCCGAGGATCCCCGATTCGCAACAACCACAAAGAAATAAATTTGCAGTAACCACAGAGGTTAAGTATCTGGGCTCCATACCATGATACCACCTTTATCCAGAAGGAATGACATACACTAAGGGGCACTACTCCCTAGAACCTTGCCGCATCCTTCCTGTTTCGACCATTTCCGGGGTGTGAGGCTCGACGAAGTCTCGTCCACAAAGCTACGCTTTCTCAAAAAGCCCTGCTTCGGGTCAAACAAAATGATCAACCTATGATCACAAAGATATAGGATCAAACAAATGATCATATCACAAATGATCAAACACCGATCATTTCACAGCAACACTCAGTATGCCACGTTACCAAATTGGGATATATCGCTGATGAATTTCAACTACATAACCTCTGAGCTCGTACGTCTCAGAGAAGGGTGTTAAGCTAAGAGAATAAATTCTCCGCCACCAACAGAAATGTATTTGAAAGAAATCATCTTTATATCTCAAATTGTAACGTCAGACACACAATCCATACAAGTCTGTTCCGGGATCGAACAAAACCGAAGGCACTTCTCACGAAGCCCTTGCATTTCCGGATAATTTTCTAATCACGTCCGGACTTCCCGTCACTAAGGGTGATAAAACCTCTAAACCGGAGATCAGCCGATGTAGAGTAACTCGACGGTAATCCTTCCGTTTTCAAAAATATCCGGTCTTCAACACCGGTCTTCGAATGCAATTCATAACGACGTATCACATATTCGGAATGGGTTATACGACCCCATGGTCCTTTCCCGGCTAACCCGAATAGTGAGCGTTTATTCAAAAATAAGTGTGGCATTCAAATTCATCCAATTCACAACAAATACCTATCCAAGGTAATTATTGATAGTCGGTTATTTAACTATCAATAAAGATGCGCAACATCATTAGATTCCAAATAATTTCCCAAATTATTTAATCTTCCAAAATATCTTTATTAGATATAAAATTTCCACACTTCAAAAATAAATCAATATTTATTTTTAAACGACTTCGCTTTCTTTTATAAATCCCGTATCGAATTTATACTTTCGAATATCTACTGATATTCGATTTTCAAATCGTTTTCAATATTCTGTTTCAATTTATCTTTACAAGGATAAATTCTCAAACGTTTCATTTCATTTTGGAAAAGCATTTCCATACTTAATAATAAGTATTTCACAAATCTATTTATTTTCAACGTTTGAAAATACTCGATATACTTAAATCAAATTAAGTATATATTCATTCTTTAAGGAAAACATTCTTTTAACATCTATTTGAGTCAAAACGAATGTTGCGTAAAACATCGTTACGACGACTCGAAATCAATAGTATAGGGATTCGGAATTAAGATAGGTATATATATAAATCCCAATACTATATAAAACAATTTCTTCCGGAAATCATTTACTATAACAACAGTGTTATAGTCCACCATTTCCTTAAATTTCTCGAAAACGTCTATTTCAACAATGAATGTTGAAATCTATGTATTCGATACTTAACACGTTTTAAAACATCTTTTAAAACAATTAACTTCATTTTTATAATATCGCTTTCCCAAAACAAATTCATTTTACTTAACAATATATTCACTGTCCAAAATCGTGAATATACTTCACTAACCCAATTTCCATCATTTCTACACCTTTTTATTTCAATAAAAATTCGCTATCCAAAATCGCGAATATATCTTCTTTAAATAATCTTCTATATTTAATTTATCAAATTCAACTGATTTTCGAATTTATAAAACAATGTTTATAAATTCTATTTCTCTCTTATAACAACTTGCTTTATAAACTCTCTTAGATAACCTTCCATAATTCATTTATCAAAATTGAGTGATTTTAGATTTTTAAAACAATTTTTATAAATTTCTTTTACGCTTTATAACAATTTCAGCTTCAAAAATCATTTTATCAGCAAGTTCTATTTATATTCCATCTAAGGGCAAAAAATCAAATTTATAAGTAGATTTTCTTATAAATCTTTTATTCCACAATTTCATTCACATTTTATAACTTCATAATTTATCAATCTATAAATTTCATATCTTCACATTTTATAATTATAAAATTTCATATCTTCACATTTTATAATTATAAATTTCATATCTTCACATTTTATAATTATAAAATTTTAGGCGTTTATTTATTTGAAAATAAATCAACTCACAAATTAAATAAAACGTCTATTCCAACAAATCACTTTAAAAACCCTTTTAAAGTAAAAGATGTTATTTTTAAACTTCAAAACTGAATCCGATGATGCAACGCATCAATTAGTCCATCACAACATCAAACATCATATATCATCATATGATGACAGAATATATATCAACATCTGTAAATAAATAAATAAATACAGTTGAGGAATCCAGTTGGATCCCTCCAACCTGTTTCCCTGCATCCAAAGACGTTAGCACAATACCAATTCCGCTCCAGTACGGAATTATCACGGTATATGGGTTTTATAAAAATCCGCTTACTAACGGCGCAATAGGGTCTCATCCGCTATACGAGGCGGGAAATCAATCAATCCAATATATACATATGCCAATATGTATATATTGCTGTATATATATAGATATATCCTATCATATCTAATAGCACATTCAAACAAATCAATCAATTCAAGCAACAAATAATTGAAAATTCCACTTTTCAATCGAGTGAGAAAAATCTCACCTTAGCTTTTTATTTTGCAATCCAATCCAATTCTTCTTTCATTTTCTCGATTTACACCTTGTATCAAACAATTATACAATTTACCAAATTTCGAATAATTCGAATTACCAATTATCGTTTAATAGATTTAATTAACTAATTGTTTAGTTTTAAACCAATTTTGTCCTTAATAAATTTATTGAACTAATGATCTTTATTTTCAACCGATCTCTTTAAATAATTTCATTTAACAAAATTCTTAATTTCAAAATAACTTTACTTTATGGTATAATATATACACATATGTAAATCAACGTTTTACAAACTTACTGTATATATCCTATTTTGATTTCCTGTATATAACCACAGTGATTACTTTACTGTATATGTGTATATATATAAAAATAAATTGCCTTATAAACTTACTGCTAATTTTCTCAAAAAATTACTCAAATTTTAAACTGCTGTACATTACAATCTTATATATATATATATATATATTGAAAAATCTGTTTTCATTTGACCTCATATAAAATCTCAGATTTTAAACTAAATTAAGGCTGATTAAAAGTTTAAAAAACTGTAAAAACTTTACCTCACTTGTCAAAAATCAAAGTTGACGCATTGAATTCGTCTGCCAAACCCTCCACCAGCCCTCGCGAGCACACTCATTCAATTGCCTGAACTGCCGATGCCTTACCCCAATCGCGATACCCCAAATCGCAACCACCACCTCGTCGAACCCTCCAGCGCCGCCTACATCCCAGTCGAACACGCTGCTCCCAATCACCTGACTTCACCTTTGCTCACGACAGTTGACATCACCGAACCCTCCCCACTGCGTGCTCGAAAATGAATGCCTCTCGAGCTCCACCTTCACGCTGGCTTCACCCACGCGCGCGCCTCGCAACCCCATCGCGAGCCTCCACGTCGCCCAGTCGCACTCGCTCTTCCACTCGGCACGCACGAGAACAAGTCCCTGAGCTCGCCTCTGCCACCTGACATCGCGACGCTTGAAGTCGCCACCTCCCCTAAGTCGCGGCTACCCCTACTGACCTCGCGTGCACCTCTTGCCCTAGCCTCGACCGCGAATGGGTTTCGATTTGAGGACTGTGGCCATTTATTTGTTTTCGCGATTGAATAGAAGGAGGAACCCTCGGCTGTTGAAATGTTTGAAAATGAAGGAGGAAGGGGCGAAGCGTACTGGAGATAGAGGATTTTAAGTTCGGCCATTTAAATTTTCTCGTTTGACTTTAAAAACTGAAAAGAGATGACGACGAGATGTTTAAAAAATGAAAGAGGTATGGGTTTCACGATAAATTCTCGTGATCTTCGGCGTGATCTAAGGGAGGGACGTGCTATAGTTGACTAATGAAAATATAGATTTAAATTTGAATTTCGTTAAAAATTCAAATGCGTTTTCCTGTCGTGTGCCCACATACAAGCACCGAAAAATACGAAAATTGATATCCGTCAATAATTCAATATTACGGACCCAATGGAACTGGTTTCGTCGAATTCCGAGACTGTTTGAAAAACGACTATTTTTAAATATCGGTCAAACGATATAAATTTCAAAACTGATCAAATCAATTCGAAATTGGATTCTGAAGCTTCTGTTATCTTCAGAATTATCAATATAAATTTTACAAGCGTTTGAAATATTTTTCTTCAGCTTTAAATTGAGGATTCAAATTTTTATTCAACTCTCAATCGATTAAATTTTAAAGTCTAACCGCAAATTCCAAAGTTATATCGGGGATTCAAATTAAATCATCGTTCAAATATTTAAAATTAATTAAATATTTTCACTTTAATTCGTTCAAAATTCTGGGTCGTTACACTAACATATATATATATATATATTAATATAATTAGATATAATACAGTATATATATGAAATAGCTTTATATAATAAGAACCCATATATGTTAAAAGTATATACTGTAATAACATGTAAAACAAACTAGATGTGCACAAATGAGGACATGCAGACACATGAAGATGAGAAAGAGTATGAACAAATACCTATATATAATAAAGTCGTAAAGAATATAATATAACGCTTCTTTAAATTCCACTGCATAACCAATATATGAACATAATCTAACTATAACTATATGAACCAATATACGAACATATTATAACTATATGAACATAAACTAATACTGTAACTATAACTATATACAGTACTGTACTTTATATGTAAAATAGATTTATAAAACATAAATATATACAGTATAAACTTTATATTATACTACAACTAACAAATATAACTTTATATGTATATACAAACTCTTACAGTGAAGCTATGTAAATCATATTTGTATACAAAATGATATATTTATATTTATATGAAATCAAAACTTCAAAACTGTTATAAATAACATAACATTTATATATAATATGTATACTTAACTACAACAATTCAATAGTGGAAGGGAAGGCTCGGCCGAGATGGAGGCTTGCGGGGTGGGTAGGAGGCGGAGCTTGGGTCGAGTGTGCTCGGTCAGGTGGTGGCGGGTTCAGGCGAAGGCTTGGAGATGTCGGAGTGGTCGAGTTGGAGGAGTGGGAAGGCGGGGCGGAAGAACTGGACGGCGAGGACGAGAAGAGGGTTGCGGAGGTAGCAGTGGCGGTCTGTGCAGGCACGGTAGACAAAGGAAATGAAGGTTGGTGGGTCTAAAAATGAGGGAGTAGTTTTTGAAAAATGGGAGAGGACGGTAGAGTTTTGATCTCTCTAAATTGAAAGGAAAGCAATTTTCTAGTAACAGCTGTATAAAAAAAAACAGGTAGAAAAGGAATGGTCGCAATAGTGAAGTCAGACGTTATTGAAAATAAAAGGGAAAGGCAAGAGAGTGACAGGTTACAGGTAGAAGAAAAACGCTTTGCAAAATTTAAAGTGAGCTTTCAATTTTTAATAAATACAAAAAAAACGTATCCAAGTTTATACGTTTAAACTTTCCACCTGTATTGGGTGTTAACGGTTGAAATTTAGTAAATAATAAAATAAATGAGAGCAAGCAACTGTTTACCCCAACCGTTTGAAATTTGAAAAGAAATCTTTGGTGGAAGGGGATGAAGTCAGATGTGGCCAGATATGTTGCAAGGTGCATGACTTGCCAACAAGTCAAGGCAGAGACACAAAGGCCATCAGGACTATTGCAACCCCTTAGTATTCCACAGTGGAAGTGGGAGGATATATCTATGGATTTCATAAATGGTCTTCCTAGATCTAAGAAGGGAAACACAAGTATATGGGTAATAGTAGATAGGCTAACTAAGGTAGCACATTTTATCCCAGTTAAAGCAGAAAGAAATGCTCCAAAATTGGCTCAAATATTCATGAAAGAGGTAGTAAGGTTGCATGGCATACCCAAAACCATTGTGAGTGATAGAGATACCATCTTCACCTCAAGATTTTGGAAAAGTTTTCAAGAGGCCATGGGAAGTGAATTGTGCTTAAGCACTGCCTACCATCCACAATCAGATGGTCAAACTGAGGTGGTGAACAAAGTCTTAGAGGATTTGTTGAGAGCATGTACACTGGACTTTGGAGGCAACTGGGAAGACCACCTCCATCTAGCTGAATTCACATACAATAACAGTTACCAAAGCACCATAGGGATGGCACCATTTGAAGCCTTATATGGCAAGCCATGTTTATCACCTATATGCTGGGTAGAGACTGGAGAAAGGGCTGTTCTTGGACCTGAATATGTTAAAGAAACTACAGAGAAAATTGGGTTAATAAGAAAAAGAATAGCAGCAGCTCAAGATAGGCAAAAGAAATTTGCAGATAGGAAGAGAAAGCAAGTGGAATATGAAGTGGGAGACTTTGTTTTCGTCAAGATTTCACCTATGAAGAAAGTCTTGAGATTTGGCAAGCAAGGTAAGCTTACACCAAGGTATGTTGGACCCTATAAAATTCTGGAAAGGATTGGTTCATTGGCTTACAAATTAGAACTACCAGAGGAAATGAAAGCAATGCATAATGTTTTTCATGTGTCCCAACTTAGAAGATGGGTACATGATAAAGAAGACATTTTGGAAGAGCCTACCAAAATTCAAATAAATCCTGACTTGGTTTATGAAAAAGAACTAGTGGGGATTATAGCCAAGGAAGAAAAGAAATTAAGGAGCAAAACCTTGAAACTAGTTAAAATCCAGTGGAGTAGTGATCCTAATGACTGCACATGGGAGTTAGAGGATAAGATTAGAATGGATTATCCTAAGCTTTTTGCAAATTAAAAGGTAATAATTTTTTTTTTCTGGAAAATTTTGTTATGCATGGTTGATATGGTTGAATTTGTTTGCTTATGCATATGTTTGATAAGTTTTCAGAAAAGAAAAAGATGCTTATTATAAATGTTAGAAAAATTGTGAGGACACAATTCCTAAAAGGAGGGGTGAATGTAATACCCCAAAATTTTGTGAAAAATCATTTTTGTAAAATGATTTAATTTTTGAAATATTTAGATTTAAATATGGTGAAATTTCTGGAATAAATAGTGTGCAAGTATATGTGTGCACGTGCACACTGAAATGGCACAAGGAAGAACTCCAGATTTCTTGGATTTAAAACAAGAATTAAAAAGCAATACAAACATGATTTTGCAACATGGATATTTGATTTCTGGAATTATATGGATCATCTTAGAAAATAAGAAAAGTAAGTTTTACTTTAAATCAGTAAACAGTTTTATTTAAAACCCAGAAAAGAAAATTATACATATGTATATGTTATAAGGATTTGTAAACCTGTATACCTATAGGTGCATATGTTTCTGAAATTAAAGAGGAATTAAATAAGCCTAGAAAAGATATGTTTACAAATATACATTTTTACTGAAAAGTATATATATATATATATATATATATATAAGCAAGTGAAACTATAACATTAAAATGACATGAAATGTTATACAAGTCAATATGCTTGTATAGGTAAAAATAGCAAAGGGGAATTCTCAGAAATAATTAAAATATGAAATAGGATAGTCACACTTTTAACATGACTAGGTGAGTGGCCATTTTCTGAAAAGTAAAAGGAAGAAAATGCAGCCTTTAAATTGGTTAATATGGCCGGGGTATTATGAATGAAAAATGCATGATGCTAGCCAGGACAGAAATGGAATTCTGTTTTAACAAAACCCTAGTGGAAAAAAATGCATATAAATAGGCAGTTTAGCCAGTAGAATTATCTTTACCCCGAGCTGCACAAAAATAAGAAAAGAAGAAAAATATTGGAAGGAAGGAGAAAATACTCATACAAGGATTTTCTGGATTAATAAGAAGAAACATTTAGGTGAGTAACCTCACTGAGTTCATGGCATTAAGACCTGAGATGAGGCAGCCACTTTTATATTGCCATTTATATATTTCTGGTTTTGATGTATATGATTTCATCAATGCTTTTTGGATGTCTTATTTTAAATCTGATATGATTTAATATGGATGATTTTGATGATCTTTGATTGGTTAAGACATTTGTCTTTGGATGTGTATCATACTGTTTTATTTATACTCATAAATGTTAAAGTCTAGGATCTTAAAATTATATAGAGAATACTCTCAACTGTTATAGATCTATGGCATGGAAACTTTACAAAAAAATGTTGGGAGCTGCATTATACTTGGTATAAGTGCTGAGGCTTGAGAAGAAAAATGTTAAGGGTGCAATAGAAATTTTCTAAGTGCTGAGCCCTTAATCAAATCAAAAAAAAAGAAGAAACCCACAAGCTAAAATTATGATTGAACCAGATCCTGAATCTGAATCAATCATAAAGGCTTGCAGATCAATATAATAAGAACATGCCATGCCTCTTTTTACAGTTGAAAATATTCTTATATTTTACCAAGATCAAGACATATTGACCCCATTTAGGAAATAACTGTCTGCTTATTTCTGAGGAGAATTATGCTAGGAAAGATTATGGATGTTTCCATGTTTGCAGTGACATGTTCACTTAGCATATTTGATGATAGGATTTAAGACAATACACTAGTAAATAAACTAGGGAAGGGAAGGCCAAGAAGACTGCTGGAATGCTTGTCATATTTGAAGTATGCAAGTTGGCACATGGTTTGTTTAAGCCCTGAGATCTTTGTGCAATGATGTGAATTAGTTCATTGCAATGTGTCCCAGTGATTCCTTAATAGCAGATGAGGCAGGGATTTAAATTGAATTATACAACCTGAAAATGAAGAAATAGGAATATGGATATTTCTTAGGTTGAAAGGTATGGAACCAAGATGGTTCCAGTGAATGCAAATGTTGCAAATAGATAATTATGTTTGCATGATTATGTATGCAAGTGTAAGAATGATAAATGAATATATCATACCTGAATCAACTTAATTATACTATGTTAAAGTAGTTGATTGCAGAAATTTGCTTAAATAACAAGTTAGTACCCTTATATTCTCTATTGCTTAATATCATGAATGTATTGATGTTACTCATACCAGATCATAGATCTGACCCTTGTTTGCTCATGGCATCTGGGGTGTCTCATTTTAAAATGAGGCAGCCACTCATGCTCTTTCAGGTAACCCAGGCACTAAGTAAAAAAAATGAAGTCATGGCTATTATGGAGGAGTGAATGAACATGCTAGCTAGTTTCAATAAGAGCTTAAATTGATTAAATCTGCATGTACTCAGGAAGAATTTTATGTTTCTAAGATTTCCAGTCATGTAATGAATTCAATTATGGTTAGATGGACTAGTTGTATCATGTTAAATATATTGTTATGCACTAAGGTTTGATTTGTTTTTGAAGAAGTGTCTGAAACATAAACAAGAAATATATGCTCAAGTATCAGCTATAAAAATCTGGTAAGAAATATACAATTATATGAGCTACTGTTTTGCATAATTTATATATATGTATTAGCTAATCTTGAGACATAACAGAGCACTGAGTTTTAGAATAAAATCTGGATTTAGCAAGAAGTAAACTCAAAAGGATTCTATTTTCTTTTTACTGAAATGCTTTGTAAATAAGTTTGAATTCATTTCTGAATTGTATTGAGAAAAGTAAAATGTTTTTAAAAGCTTCAGATAGAATGCAATGAATGGTATCTCCATTGTTTTGAACTAGTATGTAGCAGATACAGGATTCATGAGTTAACCAGCTTCAAATAAATGAAGTATTGGTTGATCATGATAGATTGTATTTTGAAAATAAAAATGCATTTCAAAAGCTTAGTACATTTAGCAATTGTTTCACCCAGTTTTCTGGTAAATGAGCAAAGATATTGACATGTACATGTATATCTGTGTACATGTTGATATCTGGGTAAAAATATAAACATAAATTCCTAGAACAGTTGTAGGAATGGGTTCCAAAAATAATAAAGTAAGAAATACTGTTTTGCATGTTAGATTATAGGCAAAAATTAAATATATATGTGCAGATATAGGTAGATATCAGATTTCAAACCATACAGGAGAAAAATGAAAAGAAAAACAAAAATTGTGTTTGAACCGACCAGCATAGCACTCGAACTCGTGACCTCTCATGTATAAGTTAGGCGCGTTTCCATTACGCCTAGATGTTGCTTGTGTTCACTTAGGATCCACTTTCTTTTAGCCTGATTTTGACACTATACAGACTTTTACACAATCATCCATATTAAAAGCTTGCTTTCCACTGATTATTACTTGATCATTTCTTAATTAGACTAACAAACTAAAGTACATGTTTCCAGTGGATTCTATGGTCAAAAATCAATTAATCTGAATTGCTAAAATCTAAATCAAACAGAATGTTCTTGTACAAAAAAATAAAGTATATACTCTGAATTTAAACAAGAGGAACACATACATCTTCATATGTATGTGTATGTTATTAGATATACACTGATATATTTATATTGGTAAGTTATTTTGATCCTGGATATATTTTGTTTATTGGAGAAAGAAAATGACCCTGGGAAATATATTTGTAATGAATGATATATCTATATATCATCTCTTAAAAAAAAATCCTTATGAAATTAGGGTGGAAATAGGAGGGTCATTTCAGTTGGTATCAGAGCACTTGGTTGCATTGATTGTTAAGTATTATAGAAATGTATTATGTCTGTTTGTTTTGGATGAAATAATTTAGATAAGAAAATAAAAATTATAGAAGTACTCATAATATACTAATACCATTTGCCCAGAATTTAGTTAGCAGACCATGGTAGGAAGAGGATCTCATCACAATGCAGGACCCAGTGCACCCCAAATGCTTGATATGCAAGAATTTGTGAGGGTTTTAAGAGATGGGATTGGGCATAGACCTGAGAACCCACATGAAGAGCTTTCAAAACTACTGAAGACTTATTCCAATTTGGGAGGCAAGAGTTTTGAAGGAACTGAGAGTGTGATGGAAATTCAAGCATGGTTGAGAACGCTTGATAGGATTTTTAATGACATGCAGTTGGATGACCAAAGGAAGAGGCAAGTAGCTTCTAGACAACTGAAAGGGGTAGCTTTAAGCTGGTGGGAGGTGATCATAGCTGGGAGAAATGAAAATGAAATCACTTGGAATCAGTTCAAGGAGATGTTGGAGGCAAGATTTGTACCAGCATCAGCCAAGACCATTTTGCTTGAAGAATTTATCAAACTTAGGCAGGGAACTTTGAATGTCACTGAATACACTCAAAAGTTTGAGGGGCTATCTAATTATGGAGCAATGCTAGTGGCAGATGAAGCATCCAAAAATGATAGGTATATAAAAGGACTGAACCCAGGACTTAGCAGAGCTATGCTACCATATGCAGATAGAACATTTGATCAAGTAATTGATCTGGCCTTGAAACTGGAACAACATGACAAAGAAAGAGAGAAATATAGGAATCTTAAGAGCAACAACAAGAAGGATAAGGGAAGATATCACCCTTATGATAAAAAGAAGGAGGAGGCAGACAACAGGAAGAGTAAAGATACAAAAGCCAATGATACTAAGAAGAAATTGGTTTGCCATCATTGTGGAAAAGAAGGACACATCAAACCAAGGTGCCCAGAGTTAAAAGGAGGAGCCTTCAAATGCTACCTATGTGGGAAGGAGGGGCATATGAAGAGGAACTGTCCTGAGAATAAACAGCAAGGGAAATTGGCAACTTTGGAAGGTAAAGGCAAATCTGCAGTGAAAATTGATGCTGAAAATCATGGCCAAGTGGAAGGTACATTACTCATTTGTGCCATACCCATACCAGTAGTATATGATACTGGAGCAACACACTCTTTGATTTCCTATGAATTAGTTAAAGTGTTAAAATTAAACTGCATTTTGGTTGAAACCCCATTGCTTATACAAAGTCCCCTAGGGAGTTCTAGTGTTTTGAACATGAATTGTGTGGATGTGGAGTTAAACATAGGAGGAAACATTTTTATTTCCAATTTATATGTTTTAAATTACCCAAATATAGGAGTTATATTGGGGGTAGATTGGTTAAGGCAATTTAAAGCCATAATTAATTTAGACTCATCCACCATATCATTGCAAAATTCTAGAGGCCAGAGGATCACAGTTCTATGTGAAATAGCTAAGGAAGGGAAATTATGTCATTTAGTTGACTTAGAAAAAGATCTCAGTGAACTAATCATTGAAGAAATTCCCATAGTTAATGAATACTTGGATGTGTTTGGGGAAGTTAAGGGTGTTCCACACCACAGACCAGTTGAGTTCCAAATTAATCTCATTCCAGGAGCAAGTCCAATAATCAAGAAACCTTATAGAATGGGGCCAAGTGAACTGAAAGAATTGAAAAATCAGTTGGAAGAATTAGAAGGCAAGGGATTTATAAGGCCAAGCAATTCCTGCTGGGGTTCTCCAGTAGTGTTTGTAAGAAAACATGATGGTACCTTGAGAATGTGCATAGATTACAGGGAACTAAATAAAGTAACCATCAAGAATAAATACCCATTGCCTAGAATAGATGATCTCTTTGACCAACTCAGTGAAGCTAAAATATTTTCTAGGCTAGACTTAGCATCAGGATTCCATCAAATGAAGGTTGAAGACTCAAGTGTTAAGTATACTGCATTTAACACAAGATATGGCTTGTATGAATTTTTGGTTATGCCATTTGGTTTGACAAATGCTCCTTCATATTTTGTTGATTTAATGAATAGAATATTTAGAGATTATTTAGACAAGTTTGTACTGATTTTTATTGATGACATTTTGGTTTATTCTAAGACAGTGGAAGAGCATAAAAATCATTTGCATTTAGTTTTGTCAAGGCTAAGGGAAAATGATTTAAAGGCAAAATTTTCAAAATGTGCATTTTGGAAAGAAGAAGTGCATTTTCTTGGGCATGTTATCTCTGCCAAAGGAATATCAGTAAACCCTAATAAGGTAGTGGCAATTCAAGCATGGAAAAGGCCTAGTACCATCAGTGAGATTAGATCATTTATGGGGATGGCAGGATATTATAGGAGATTTATAAAAGATTTCTCAAAAATATCATCACCACTTACCAATTTAACTAGAAAGAACCAAGCCTTTGTATGGACAGAAAAATGTGAGCAAGCTTTTATCAAAATAAAGGAAGCTCTGATTAATGCACCAGTATTGAGAGTGCCAGAAGGAAATGAAAATTTGGTTGTGTACACTGATGCAAGTGGCTCTGGGTTAGGGGTTGTGTTGATGCAGCAAGACCAGGTGGTAGCCTATGCATCTAGGCAATTAAAGCCACATGAAACCAGGTATGCAACCCATGATCTTGAACTAGCAGCAGTTGTGTTTGCTTTGAAACTTTGGAGACATTATTTGTTAGGTGCCAAATTCATTTTGTACACTGATCATAAGGCACTGAAATATTTATTCTCACAAAAAGATTTGAATATGAGGCAACATAGATGGGTAGAGTTCCTAGCTGCCTATGATCTAGATATACTGTATACACCAGGCAAGGCAAATAAAGTTGCAGATGCCTTGAGTAGACAACATGCCAAGGTAGCCATGTTGATGATGGAAGAGTTTAGGGATTTGTCTATACTTACTGATTTGGAAATTGAGGAAAACAGAAAGGTACAAATGATGCCCATTGAAGAAGGTGAAGGTAAAGGGAAATTAAGTATGATATCTCTGCAATCAGATTTACTTCTTAAGATTGGGAAAATGCAGGAACAAGACCTAAACATGGTGGAAAAGAAAATGCTCATATCAAAAGGGGAGGAAGTAATAAATTATCAAATTGATAAAAATGGTTATTTAAGGAATAAAAATAGGATATGTGTTCCAGAAAATATAGAATTGAAGGAGGAAATATTAAATGAGTACCATAGGAGTAAGTACTCCATACACCCAGGTAGCACCAAGATGTATCAAAATTTGAAAAGAAATCTTTGGTGGAAGGGGATGAAGTCAGATGTGGCCAGATATGTTGCAAGGTGCATGACTTGCCAACAAGTCAAGGCAGAGACACAAAGGCCATCAGGACTATTGCAACCCCTTAGTATTCCACAGTGGAAGTGGGAGGATATATCTATGGATTTCATAGATGGTCTTCCTAGATCTAAGAAGGGAAACACAAGTATATGGGTAATAGTAGATAGGCTAACTAAGGTAGCACATTTTATCCCAGTTAAAGCAGAAAGAAATGCTCCAAAATTGGCTCAAATATTCATGAAAGAGGTAGTAAGGTTGCATGGCATACCCAAAACCATTGTGAGTGATAGAGATACCATCTTCACCTCAAGATTTTGGAAAAGTTTTCAAGAGGCCATGGGAAGTGAATTGTGCTTAAGCACTGCCTACCATCCACAATCAGATGGTCAAACTGAGGTGGTGAACAAAGTCTTAGAGGATTTGTTGAGAGCATGTACACTGGACTTTGGAGGCAACTGGGAAGACCACCTCCATCTAGCTGAATTCACATACAATAACAGTTACCAAAGCACCATAGGGATGGCACCATTTGAAGCCTTATATGGCAAGCCATGTTTATCACCTATATGCTGGGTAGAGACTGGAGAAAGGGCTGTTCTTGGACCTGAATATGTTAAAGAAACTACAGAGAAAATTGGGTTAATAAGAAAAAGAATAGCAGCAGCTCAAGATAGGCAAAAGAAATTTGCAGATAGGAAGAGAAAGCAAGTGGAATATGAAGTGGGAGACTTTGTTTTCGTCAAGATTTCACCTATGAAGAAAGTCTTGAGATTTGGCAAGCAAGGTAAGCTTACACCAAGGTATGTTGGACCCTATAAAATTCTGGAAAGGATTGGTTCATTGGCTTACAAATTAGAACTACCAGAGGAAATGAAAGCAATGCATAATGTTTTTCATGTGTCCCAACTTAGAAGATGGGTACATGATAAAGAAGACATTTTGGAAGAGCCTACCAAAATTCAAATAAATCCTGACTTGGTTTATGAAAAAGAACCAGTGGGGATTATAGCCAAGGAAGAAAAGAAATTAAGGAGCAAACCTTGAAACTAGTTAAAATCCAGTGGAGTAGTGATCCTAATGACTGCACATGGGAGTTAGAGGATAAGATTAGAATGGATTATCCTAAGCTTTTTGCAAATTAAAAGGTAATAATTTTTTTTTTTTGGAAAATTTTGTTATGCATGGTTGATATGGTTGAATTTGTTTGCTTATGCATATGTTTGATAAGTTTTCAGAAAAGAAAAAGATGCTTATTATAAATGTTAGAAAAATTGTGAGGACACAATTCCTAAAAGGAGGGGTGAATGTAATACCCCAAAATTTTGTGAAAAATCATTTTTGTAAAATGATTTAATTTTTGAAATATTTAGATTTAAATATGGTGAAATTTCTGGAATAAATAGTGTGCAAGTATATGTGTGCACGTGCACACTGAAATGGCACAAGGAAGAACTCCAGATTTCTTGGATTTAAAACAAGAATTAAAAAGCAATACAAACATGATTTTGCAACATGGATATTTGATTTCTGGAATTATATGGATCATCTTAGAAAATAAGAAAAGTAAGTTTTACTTTAAATCAGTAAACAGTTTTATTTAAAACCCAGAAAAGAAAATTATACATATGTATATGTTATAAGGATTTGTAAACCTGTATACCTATAGGTGCATATGTTTCTGAAATTAAAGAGGAATTAAATAAGCCTAGAAAAGATATGTTTACAAATATACATTTTTACTGAAAAGTGTATATATATATATAAGCAAGTGAAACTATAACATTAAAATGACATGAAATGTGATACAAGTCAATATGCTTGTATAGGTAAAAATAGCAAAGGGGAATTCTCAGAAATAATTAAAATATGAAATAGGATAGTCACACTTTTAACATGACTAGGTGAGTGGCCATTTTCTGAAAAGTAAAAGGAAGAAAATGCAGCCTTTAAATTGGTTAATATGGCCGGGGTATTATGAATGAAAAATGCATGATGCTAGCCAGGACAGAAATGGAATTCTGTTTTAACAAAACCCTAGTGGAAAAAAATGCATATAAATAGGCAGTTTAGCCAGTAGAATTATCTTTACCCCGAGCTGCACAAAAATAAGAAAAGAAGAAAAATATTGGAAGGAAGGAGAAAATACTCATACAAGGATTTTCTGGATTAATAAGAAGAAACATTTAGGTGAGTAACCTCACTGAGTTCATGGCATTAAGACCTGAGATGAGGCAGCCACTTTTATATTGCCATTTATATATTTCTGGTTTTGATGTATATGATTTCATCAATGCTTTTTGGATGTCTTATTTTAAATCTGATATGATTTAATATGGATGATTTTGATGATCTTTGATTGGTTGAGACATTTGTCTTTGGATGTGTATCATACTGTTTTATTTATACTCATAAATGTTAAAGTCTAGGATCTTAAAATTATATAGAGAATACTCTCAACTGTTATAGATCTATGGCATGGAAACTTTACAAAAAAATGTTGGGAGCTGCATTATACTTGGTATAAGTGCTGAGGCTTGAGAAGAAAAATGTTAAGGGTGCAATAGAAATTTTCTAAGTGCTGAGCCCTTAATCAAATCAAAAAAGAAGAAGAAACCCACAAGCTAAAATTATGATTGAACCAGATCCTGAATCTGAATCAATCATAAAGGCTTGCAGATCAATATAATAAGAACATGCCATGCCTCTTTTTACAGTTGAAAATATTCTTATATTTTACCAAGATCAAGACATATTGACCCCATTTAGGAAATAACTGTATGCTTATTTCTGAGGAGAATTATGCTAGGAAAGATTATGGATGTTTCCATGTTTGCAGTGACATGTTCACTTAGCATATTTGATGATAGGATTTAAGACAATACACTAGTAAATAAACTAGGGAAGGGAAGGCCAAGAAGACTGCTGGAATGCTTGTCATATTTGAAGTATGCAAGTTGGCACATGGTTTGTTTAAGCCCTGAGATCTTTGTGCAATGATGTGAATTAGTTCATTGCAATGTGTCCCAGTGATTCCTTAATAGCAGATGAGGCAGGGATTTAAATTGAATTATACAACCTGAAAATGAAGAAATAGGAATATGGATATTTCTTAGGTTGAAAGGTATGGAACCAAGATGGTTCCAGTGAATGCAAATGTTGCAAATAGATAATTATGTTTGCATGATTATGTATGCAAGTGTAAGAATGATAAATGAATATATCATACCTGAATCAACTTAATTATACTATGTTAAAGTAGTTGATTGCAGAAATTTGCTTAAATAACAAGTTAGTACCCTTATATTCTCTATTGCTTAATATCATGAATGTATTGATGTTACTCATACCAGATCATAGATCTGACCCTTGTTTGCTCATGGCATCTGGGGTGTCTCATTTTAAAATGAGGCAGCCACTCATGCTCTTTCAGGTAACCCAGGCACTAAGTAAAAAAAATGAAGTCATGGCTATTATGGAGGAGTGAATGAACATGCTAGCTAGTTTCAATAAGAGCTTAAATTGATTAAATCTGCATGTACTCAGGAAGAATTTTATGTTTCTAAGATTTCCAGTCATGTAATGAATTCAATTATGGTTAGATGGACTAGTTGTATCATGTTAAATATATTGTTATGCACTAAGGTTTGATTTGTTTTTGAAGAAGTGTCTGAAACATAAACAAGAAATATATGCTCAAGTATCAGCTATAAAAATCTGGTAAGAAATATACAATTATATGAGCTACTGTTTTGCATAATTTATATATATGTATTAGCTAATCTTGAGACATAACAGAGCACTGAGTTTTAGAATAAAATCTGGATTTAGCAAGAAGTAAACTCAAAAGGATTCTATTTTCTTTTTACTGAAATGCTTTGTAAATAAGTTTGAATTCATTTCTGAATTGTATTGAGAAAAGTAAAATGTTTTTAAAAGCTTCAGATAGAATGCAATGAATGGTATCTCCATTGTTTTGAACTAGTATGTAGCAGATACAGGATTCATGAGTTAACCAGCTTCAAATAAATGAAGTATTGGTTGATCATGATAGATTGTATTTTGAAAATAAAAATGCATTTCAAAAGCTTAGTACATTTAGCAATTGTTTCACCCAGTTTTCTGGTAAATGAGCAAAGATATTGACATGTACATGTATATCTGTGTACATGTTGATATCTGGGTAAAAATATAAACATAAATTCCTAGAACAGTTGTAGGAATGGGTTCCAAAAATAATAAAGTAAGAAATACTGTTTTGCATGTTAGATTATAGGCAAAAATTAAATATATATGTGCAGATATAGGTAGATATCAGATTTCAAACCATACAGGAGAAAAATGAAAAGAAAAACAAAAATTGTGTTTGAACCGACCAGCATAGCACTCGAACTCGTGACCTCTCATGTATAAGTTAGGCGCGTTTCCATTACGCCTAGATGTTGCTTGTGTTCACTTAGGATCCACTTTCTTTTAGCCTGATTTTGACACTATACAGACTTTTACACAATCATCCATATTAAAAGCTTGCTTTCCACTGATTATTACTTGATCATTTCTTAATTAGACTAACAGACTAAAGTACATGTTTCCAGTGGATTCTATGGTCAAAAATCAATTAATCTGAATTGCTAAAATCTAAATCAAACAGAATGTTCTTGTACAAAAAAATAAAGTATATACTCTGAATTTAAACAAGAGGAACACATACATCTTCATATGTATGTGTATGTTATTAGATATACACTGATATATTTATATTGGTAAGTTATTTTGATCCTGGATATATTTTGTTTATTGGAGAAAGAAAATGACCCTGGGAAATATATTTGTAATGAATGATATATCTATATATCATCTCTTAAAAAAAAATCCTTATGAAATTAGGGTGGAAATAGGAGGGTCATTTCAATATTTGTTGATTTGAGATTTCTGATTATCGTTTTTGATAATTAGATATTTGATGCTTTGTGATTATCGTTTTTGATAATTAGATATTTGTTGTTTTCTGATTATCATTTTTGATAATTAGATATTTGTTTATTTGAGTTCTAATTATCTTTGTTGATAATTAGATATTTGATGTTTCTGATTATCGTTTTTGATAATTAGATATTTGTTGTTTCTGATTATCGTTTTTGATAATTAGATATTTGTGATTTCTGATTATCGTTTTTGATAATTAGATATTTGTTGATTTGAGATTTCTGATTATCGTTTTTGATAATTAGATATTTGATGCTTTCTGATTATCGTTTTTTATAATTAGATATTTGTTGTTTTCTGATTATCGTTTTTGATAATTAGATATTTGCTGATTTGAGTTCTAATTATCTTTGTTGATAATTAGATATTTGATGTTTTCTGGTTATCGTTTTTGATAATTAGATATTTGTTGTTTCTGATTATCGTTTTGATAATCGGATATTTGTTGTTTCTAATTATCGTTTTTGATAATCGGATATTTGATGTTTTCTGGTTATCGTTTTTGATAATCAGATATTTGTTGTTTCTGATTATCATTTTTGATAATCGGATATTTGTTGTTTCTGATTATCGTTTTTGATAATCGGATATTTGTTGTTTCTGATTATCGTTTTTGATAATTAGATATTTGATGTTTCTGATTATCGTTTTTGATAATTAGATATTTGTTGATTTGAGATTTCAGATTATCGTTTTTGATAATTAGATATTTGTTGATTTGAGAATTCTGATTATTGTTTTTTTATAATTAGATATTTGTTGATTTGAGAATTCTGATTATTGTTTTTGATAATTAGATATTTGTTGATTTGAGATTTCTGATTATCGTTTTTAATAAATGGATAATTGTGTTTTCTGATTATCTACTTGATAATTAGATTTTGTTGAGAATTTGTGAATTTCTTTTATGAAATTAAAAGATTTCTTTGACGTCTGTGTTCTTGACCTTTATTTTTCTAGCTTAACGAGTTTATGTTAGAAAAATAATTGTTATTGACGACTTTAATTATGAAAATTGCGGGGACGCAATTTTTATAAGGAGGGGAGTCTGTAACAACCCGGGGTTTTGTAACAACTAATTATTGTCAAATGACGATTAGATTGGTTGTTAATTTCTATTGGGATTTTTATCGGGTTGAAGTTCTTTTGAATATTAGTTAAGGGTATGTGGGCTTTGAACCTTGGCCCACGTTTTCATTTGTTTTGAAGCCGTGATAATATTCATACCTGTCCCCTTATTCTTTTGATCGGAAAACCCTAAAACAACGAATGAAAGAAAATGGTGGCTGCTCGTTCTCGTTTGTTCCTCTTTTCTAAATTAGGGCTTGTGAAAACTAGGGCTTTCGATCTTTGATTTCGGCTGCAAGATTGGGTTGGGTTCTTCGACAAGGTGAGTGAATTTTGACTTCACTCACATCTAATTCGAAGTACTTCTTATATATGATTTGAGATCTTGACTTCGTTTATATGAGTTTAATCACCTTATTTGCATTCGTATATAATTGTTTGAAGTTGTTAACCGATTTGCGTTGGCCGTTCTACTTTGTTTCGATGTTGATGATTTTTGACTTGGTTCGTCTTCTTGTTTTCCATGGCTTGATGATTTTTCTATGATGATTTGGGTTGTTCGACTTCGGCCTTCTCTTTAATATTGGACTATCGTCTTCGGCCACTTGACTTTGTTAAAACTTGTACCTTGGTTATTTTGTGTCTCTGACATTTTTAATTCGATTGCCAAGGCATCGAGTTTGTTTTCGTTGTCTTCGACTTGATTTTGAGATGGAAAGAATCAGTTTTGGTTTTGTTCGACCTTGCTTATTTGATATTTCTAATGGCTTCGGCCTTGATTTGAAACTGCAATTGTAAAAAGGTTCGACCTTGATTTCGTTGAAATTTGGCTTTGCAATTTCTTTAAGAATTGACCTCAGCCTGACTTTATTATAACTATCAAGTGCTTTGAGTTTCATCGTGATTGCCCTGGTCTTCAAGTGGGTGATGCACGTATATATTCTTTGAGTTGCTTTGAGTCTTCACTGCAACCATATTTTCACTGTTTTATGTACCTTATCCATGTTATGTTGTCATTTGATCAAAATTGCTACATGATGCTTGGTGCCTAGGCTTTGATGTATCGAGTTGCATCAATAGTCTTTGCATTTGCTTTGGCATTGAATCAGATCTTTGGGTCTGGTCCTCGATGACGCTTGACTACTCGTTGTTCAGGTAGTTATGTGTACACCACTAACTTTGGCTTCTCTGTTTTTGGTTGTGAATCGAGTTGATGTTTTGGTTTGACTCGACTTGATAGTGTTACTTGTTGCTGCAGTAGTGTTGCAGTCATTAACTTGTAACACTTGCTATTTACTGGAGTCAGTGGTTCATCACTATCGTATTGATATTGCTTTGCGTTTATTTTCCTTGTCCACTGTTTCATTTGAAGTCTGGCACTTCACCATTGACTGTTTCATTGTACATTTGGATTTTGAGTCTAATTCTTGAGTTCATTTGACTTGGTTTTCAAGTTGAAGCTACTGCACCACTGGTTTCACGATGTATCTTTGCATTGTTTTTCAAAACTGTTGTAGTTTTGTTGCTGTTTCAATTTGGTTTGAATGGTGGCCTTGCTCTGTCACCTGTTTATTCAAGTCTGCATATATGTGCATACATACACTTGTATGTGTGTATGCATATATTATTGGATTTATATTGAGCGTGAGTTGTTTTGAGTGTGGCCTTGTGCCTTTGTGCCTTTGTGACATTTGCAGTTTGATTATTGCACCTGTACCATGTATCTGCTGCCTTTGTGTTTTTGGTCATAACATTCATGTGTACCCCTGAATTTTGGCGAGGCAGTGCATGCGAGCGTGTACTGCAGCCAAATTCAGAATGGATGTTTTAAATTGATGATTTCAATTGTCGGAATTGTTTCGTGTTGCCAAATTCAATATATTTTGAAGTGTATTTTGATTTGGTTTAATCTGATGATTTTGTTGATATATAATTATCTTTTAAATAGTTAGATTATGTGCTTTCTAATTATCATATCGATAATTAGATTTTTGTTGTTTACGCTGTTTTGTTGGCTTGGGTTTCACTTTGACCACTTGCTGTTAATTGCCGTTTAGGCAATTCTGTTGTTTCTAAATTATCTTCATTGATAATCTTTTTACTTATCCTTGTTGATGATTTGAATTTGCTGATTTGTGGTTTAACACTATTTAGTGTTATATCTACCGTTATCCGATTTCCTTGTTAAAGGCTTGGATAGATGAGATTTCTGTGACTGTCGTCTATTTGGTTATTTATTATTATTGCTTCTGTGCATTAATAACTGAGTTTGAATTAGACTGACCCGTGTATTATTTCTTTTGAATGTAATACTCGGGTCAGACCGAGTTATTACAGGTTGTAGATATCTTGCTTTGGGTTGCTTCTTGAGCTATGAAGTCTCTTCATATCTTTTGGAGTAGTCGTCGTCATTTTGTAGTAGTCAGTGTATCTAATCTAGGTTGATATGTATTCATGTATATTATTCGATAATGTACTTGTATATATAACTTCCAGAGTCGACAGTTGTAGTTGTATCATATGTATTGTATCACATGTATTGTAACTGCCTTCAGTTATATATATATGAGATTTGATATTAGTTGTGTTCCGCATTTAGCTTATCTGTGTTATTATTTTATATATATTGTCCTAAACTATTATGAACCATCATAGTTCGTTTTATACTGGAATTGGATATGTCGATGGGAGTAATAAACAGAGATGAAAATAAATATACCATTCCTATCGAGGTAACCAATACTAGTGTAAGGCCTAACTACGGATGGTCGCTCCTATCCAGCCTTATTCTTCGTAATAACAGACAGTATTTCTTTTAATACTCTTTGTTATTGTGAGCATAGAGGTGGGGCGCCACACAGATAGTCAGGTTTAGTAGATTATCTGGAGCTAGTTCAGTTTTTGGAGTTCACGCCGACTACCGCCCTTGCTTCTCTTGGTGAAACGTGATGGTGGTTCGAGCTTGATGTTGGAGTTATTGGTCTCATTCTCTTTGTCGGATCATTTGGAGTCATCACTTCTGTTTTCCGCTGTATCATTATTTATCTCTGATATTCTTGTATCATATTGATATCATTGTTGTATATCATTCTGGATATTGTATTCATTGGAGTTGTATATGATATCATCTATTTCTTTATTCCGCTGTGTTGTTATACTTATTGTGTTATAAGCTCCGGGGAGCCAGAATTCGGCGTTTGAATCTACGACATTCGAGTACAAGTGAAGTACGGGTGCCAATTTTTGAAGGCCGAGTTCAGGAACCTTACAAATTTAAATTGGTTATATAAAATTTAGTTAGACTTGAATTAAATTTGGGTAAGAATTGAATTGAGAGAAAGTTTAATTTAGTTGAAATGGTATTGAATGAATTAAATTCTCACTCAACTAAATTCAAAAGAATTGTTTGAAGGTGAATTTAGCGTAAGCTAAATTTAAATAATAAAGGGTAATGGGACGAATAAAATTTTCGTAGCTTATTAAAAATTTGAAAAGACAAAATAAAATCCAGTTTTGGTACAGAATAATTGGAATGGTCATGTTATTAGTATATTCAGGAATGGATTGAGTAGGTGAATATAAATTTAAAATGGATTGCAAATAAACTAATTGGATTAAAAATTGTAATGGATTGGAATTTGATTAGATGAGGATCAAAATTAAAATAAAAATAAAATTGATGTAAGTGAAATGGGATATAATAGAGTTGTGATGACTTAAGAAAATTGTGAAATAGTTGTTGTCGAGCTTATGTAATGAACTTGAAGTAAGAATAAGGATTTGATTTAGTAATTGTAATGAAATAAAATTTGTTTGGGTTGTGCATAATTCCGAATAAAATAAAACTAATATAAATTTAAGTTAGAATTAATTTAAAATGACTTAAGCTTAAGTCATGGTTATTTGCATGACTAATATCAAAATGTGCATAGCAATGTGTCGTTGGGCATAAAAGAAAACAAATGAATTAAAAGAAGCAAACGTAGTTAGCTTTTGAATCAATTGAAATAAGTGATGGTTATTTGCATTGAAATTGGTCGTTTTGTTGTAAACGAAAGTGAATTGATTTAAAGAAGCAAATAAAGTTTGTTTTTGAATGAATTGAAATGGATTGAAATCTAATTAAGTGGATTTATATATAAATGCAAATAAAGCATAAAAGAAATGCAAATATATCAAATTTAAATAAAAATTTGATTTTGAATCAATTTGGAATTGAATTGAAATAAATTGATGTAAGGAAAGCATATGTTAACCATATTGAAGTGAATTATGAATGTGATGCAAATTAATCAATTTGGAATTGGGTAAGGAGAAATTATGTAAGTGGGGCTTATAAATCAAATTGATATGGATATGAGATTAGTTGATGCAATTTTGAATTGTATGTAGTGAACTTGATTGTGAATCATTTTGAGTGGAATAAAATGATATGTGGATTTATGAAGGAACTAAAATAGTGTTGAAACTTATGGTTGCTTATAAAATATGGTTAACAGGTAGAATTATGGAAATTGGTTGGTTGGGCTATGTAATGGTTGTGTTTGGTTAAGAATTATGTACGGAAGGTTGTTAAAAATTTCATATTATTGAAAACTGATGTGTTTTTTTGAGTAAGTACAGGTACGGGAGGCGATCGATAGAATTGAAGCGCATAAATGCATTATATATTAGCCGCTTGCTTTTAAAATGCTAATAAAAAGGTACGCCTACGCAATAAATTGGGAAATGATATATATATTGTGGTATAATTTGTTTTCCGACCGTGTGGGTCGATGTATATATATTTATCTCTATTGTGATATTGTAAAAGGCTCTCCGTACAAAGGAGACGTTGTCAAAAAATTTCAAAAATTTTGGGAGTTAGAAAATTTTTGGAAATTTTTGAAATTTTTTGGTTAACTAGGATAGTTGATTTTTGAAATGAAGTTGTAAACAAAACTTTGGAGTTATAAATGAAGAGTATGGTTTTGGAATTGAGCTAAGAGTTTTGGTGAAGTGAATGTAAGTTTTTAACTAAGTAAATTTGGGTAAGTAAATGAGTTTGGAAGCATTTTCCTACCTTAGCAAATTTCGAGGGCGAAATTTTTATAAGGGGGGAGGAATGTAACGACCCGGAATTTTGGTCGTTAGATTTTGAACATTTAATTCATTTTAAATGTTAAATGTGAATTATAATTTGATTTGAAATAAGAATTTTTGGTTAAATCAATAAGATTTGTTACAGTTTCAAATATGACTATTAAATTGGATTTGGATAAATAATAATTAAATATTTGAAATTGGGATAATTTGTGAATCTGGTTGTAAATGGGTATGGATATGGTTTCTAAGATTTATTTTGAATCTAGTTTGATTTGAATTTTAATATTGGACTTTTGGATGGAATCAAAAGTCGATAAGTTAAATTTGGAATTTTTATATTAATTTAATAGTGGAAATTGATATATATAATAATAATGTAAATAATCAGATTTTGGTCCGGAATGAATCAGAATGATTTCTAATGTGAATATAAATTCCATACGGTTTATAATTAAGTTAGTAAAATGTTAAAAGTGAAATTTTAAATGATTTCGACGATTTTGGAAATCGTTCGAATTAATCGACGTGTTAAAATAGCTGGCACAGTCTCGGAATTCGATGAAACCAGTTCCATTGGATCCGTAATAATTAATTATTATCGGATTTCAATTTTCGTAGCAATCGGAGTTGTCGTTTGACCGTGGCAGCTCAAAACGCTTAGAAACTATTTTAATCGATTCAATTTAAAATTGATCGTTTATTTCCGTAACTCGCTCATATGACCGAATTTGTAACGACCCGGAATTTTGAACAAATTAAATTGAAAATATTTAATTAATTTTAAATATTTGAACGATAATTTAATTTGAATCCCCGATTCAACTCTGAATTTTGCAATTAAACTTTAAAATTTAATCTATTGGATTGAATAAAAATTTATATCTTCAATTTTAAAGTTGAAGAAAAATATTTCGAAAAGCTTTTAAAATTCGTATTGATATTACTGAAGATAATTAAAACTTCAGAATCGAATTTAAAATAAATGTGATCAGTTTGAATCTAAATCGTTCGAACCGATATTTAAAAATAGTCAATTTTCAAACAGTCTCGGAATTCGACGAAACCAGTTCCATCGGATCCGGAATATTGTATTATTGTCGGATTTCAAATTTCGTAGCATTCGGGATGGTTATGTGACCATACGATAGTTAAACGCGTTGGAATTTAAATGGAATTCAATTTAAATTTAAACTTTAAATTTGTCAAATGCAACACGTTCTCTTCCTTAAATCACGCCGAAGATGACGAGAATTTATCGTGTAAACCATACCCCTTTCATCTCAAGGTAATGGCCGAAGCTCTCCTCTCGTTTAAACGAAAGACATCGAATTCCTTTCTTCAATTCATACTTCCCCTCTCCCTCCTCGTTTCAAAACCCAAATCCACAAATTCTTTTAGACTAATAAAAAAAATATACGAAGGGGGAAAGGCTGTTAATCAGAGCACGTCAATGGTGGCGGCACAAGGCAAGGGCGCGCACGATTTCGAGCGCCGTTGGAGTGTCGCGGTTGCCATAGGGCATTCGCGAGTGGGTCGCGATCTCGAATTGGGCAAGCTAGGGTTTCAAGCGTGACGGCGACAAGGGGTAGTGTAACGACCCAGAATTTTTGATAATTAAAATTTGAATATTTAATTGATTTTAAATATTAATAAATGGAATTTAGAAGTCGAATGATTTATTTTTCGAATGTTGGATTTTATTCGATAAATTAAATAGTGAAATTCCAGAGATAATTGAAAATCGAGTTTAAAATGATTGAAATTGATTTGGAAAATTGTTTTTAATCATACTGGAGTTATAGAAAGGTTATAGAACTTTTAAAATTTAATTTGGAGTTAATATGTGAAAATTGAATATTTTAATATTTAATTATCGAGTGTAAAAATAGCCAATTTTCGAACAGTCTCAGAATTGAACGAAACTAGTTCCATTGGATCCGTAATAGTTAGTTATTATCGGATTTCAATTTTCGTAGCAATCGGAGTTGTCATTTGACCGTGGCAGCTCGAAACGCATCGATATCGTTTTAATTTTAAATCGTCGAGTTAAAAATAGTCATTTTTCAAACAGTGTCGGATTTCGACGAAACCAGTTTCATCGGATCCGTAATGTGATATTATTGTAAGATTTCAAATTTCGTAATTTTTGGATTTACCATTTGTCCGGTACGAATTAAAACGCCTCAAAATCGATTTAAATCGGTTTAATTTAAATTGATCGTTTAAATCCATATCTCACACAGACGATCGAATTAGCTTCCGAAACCTATTCCATTGCGCTCGGAACATGGGGTAAACCTTAGAAACGTCAGCCGGCACGTTCGATTCGGAGTTCGGAAAATTTCGATGAATAGTAAATTTGGCCATTTTCTATATAAGCACCTCCATATTTCATTTTGCAAAAGAAAATTGAAAACCCTAATCACCAAGGCCAGCCGCCACTTGCTATTTCGAAGGCCAGAATCTCGTTTCGTTCTTCCCAATTCTTCTTTCAATCCATCGACAATTAGAGGAAAATGTCAACTGCAAAGGTGAAGAGCTTCGCAAGCTCTACGATGTGAACAGTCGTGATCAAATTTCGAGCAACCTGGATGCCACTAGGAGGCCGCGACTTCCTGCCGTTTCATCTCGTTTTGCGCGAGCTAGGTGGGACCGAGTTCGAAGCCACTCCGGTCGTTGGTGGAGCACGTGGAGGCGAGTTGAACTGAGGTGCCTGATCGTCGTTTAGACGAGTGTTTGGGTCGCGTGATTTAGGGTTGGGAGGTGGCGTGTTGGGTATCTGCGTACGTGATATTCACGTTTGGGGGAGAAGCAAGGGTAGCGGCCAGATTTCATCTCCTGGGAACGAACGGTTGTGATGATAGGGTTTAAAATTTTTAATTAAAATGTTAATTAAGTGATATTTAAATTTGTATAAATTTTGAAATGAGATATCTTCTTCATACGAGGTCTGTTTCGGACGAGATTTTTTGCGATGGGATCGTATCGTCGTATACTACGCTATGCAACTGGATTGGAGTCGTTTGGAGCTAGCGAAAATTTCGGGTAAAATTAAACGCTCGTTTAATTTTATTCGAAATAAACGCTGAAAATCAGAATTGAAATCACGGTGAGATCTTCTCACTCAGATTTAAATTTGAATTGCAGTTATTGATTGTTATTTGGATGTGCTATTAGATATAGTAGGATATATCTATATATATATAGCAATATATACATATTGGCATATGTATATATTGGATTGATTGATTTCCCGCCTCGTATAGCGGATGAGACCCTATTGCGCCGTTAGTAAGCGGATTATTTTTATAAAACCCATATACCGCGATAATTCCGTACTGGAGCGGAATTGGTATTGTGTTAACATCTTTGGATGCAGGGAAACAGGTTGGAGGGATCCAACTGGATTCCTCAACTGTATTTACTTATTTACAGATATTGATGTATATTCTGTTATCATATTGATATATGATATTGACTGTTGTGATGGACTAATTGATGCTGTTGCATCATCGGATTCAGTTTTGAAATGTAAAAAAAAAATAACGACTTTTACTTTAAAAAAGGTTTTTAAAGTGATTTTTGAAAATATACGTTTTATGGAATTTTTGAATCGATTTATAAACGTAAAATTTTAAAGTTATAAAAGTTATAATTTTTAGTGAAATATAACCGAAGTGTCGTTTTTGAAATAAAAGTCGATTTATTTATAAAATGGTTTAAGTTGGGATTTTTGAATAACTATAAACGATTTGTATAGAAAGATTTATAAAATTGATATTTTTGTAAATCAAAATATTAGACTTATAAAACGAATTTCATAAGTGTTAAAAAGAAGTATAAATGGATTTCATAAGTGGATGAAATTAATAGATTTATATTGTGAAGTTAAAAATGAATGAAGTTGTAGAATAAAGGATTTATAAGTAATTTGCTTATAAATTGGATTTTTGCCTTTAAATGGAATATTGATCGAATTTGTTCATAAATGATTCTTTTTGAAAGTTGAAATCGTTATTAAGTACAAATGCGATTTATAAACGTTGTTTATAAATCCGAAATCACTTATTTTTATAAGTAAATTTTAGAAGTTAATAAAATGAGATTTATAAACTGGAGTTGTTATATAAAATAGAAAATGGAATTTATAAACGTTGTTTTATAAATTCGGAAATCAATCAATCAAATTTGATGAATTTAAGATAGAAGGTTATTAAGGGAATTTTATCCACGATTTTGGATAGTGGACAATTCTTGAAATAAATGTGTAGAAAAGATTTAAATATGGTTAAGTGAAGTATATTCACGATTTTGGATAGTGAATATGTTTTAAGTAGAATGGATATGGTTTTGGGAAAGCGATATATAAAATGAAGTTAATTGTTTTAAAAGATGTTTTAAAACGTGTTAAGTATCGGATACATAGATTTCAACATTCATTGTTGAAATAGACGTTTTCGAGAGATAAGGAAATGGTGGACTATAACATTGTTGTTATAGTAAATGATTTTCGAAAGAAAATGTTTTATGTAGTATTGGGATTTATATATATCTATCTTAAAATCCGAATCCCTATACTAGTGATTTCGAGTCGTCGTAACGATGTTTTACGCAACATTCGTTTTGACTCAAATAGATGTTAAAATTTATGATTTCCTTAAAGAATGAATATATACTTAATATTGATTTAAGTATATCGAATATTTCCAAATGTTGAAAATAAATGATTTGTGAAATACTTATTATTTAATAAGTATGGAAATGCTTTTCCAATATGAAATGAACTGTTTTGAGATTTTATCTTCAAAGATAAAATGAAATGTGGAAATTGATTTGAAATTGTTTTCAAACGGTTAAGTGTGGAAATAATATATCTAGTAAAGATATTTTTGAAGATGAAATAATTTGGAAAATTATTTGGAATCTGATGATGTTACGCATCTTTATTGATAGTTAAATAACCGACTATCAATAATTACCTTGAGTAGGTATTTGTTGTGATTGTATGAATTTGAATGCCACACTTATTTTTGAAATAAGCGCTCACTATTCGGTTTAGCCGGGGAAGGACCATGGGGTCGTATAACCCATTCCGAATATGTGATACGTCGTTATGAATTGCATTCGAAGACCGGTGTTGAAGACCAGATATTTTTGAAAACGGAAGGATTACCGTCGAGTTACTCTACATCGGCTGATCTCCGATTTAGAGGTTTTATCACCCTTAGTGACGGGAAGTCCGGACGTGATTAGAAATTTATCCGGATATGCAAGGGCTTCGTGAGAAGTGCCTTCGGTTCTGTTCGATCCCGGAACAGACTTGTATGGATTGTGTGTCTGACGTTACAATTTGAGATATAAAGCTGATTCCTTTCAAATACATTTCTGTTGGTGGCGGAGAATTTATTCTCTTAGCTTAACACCCTTCTCTGAGACGTACGAGCTCAGAGGTTATGTAGTTGAAATTTATCAGCGATATACTCCCAATTTGGTAACGTGGCATACTGAGTGTTGCTGTGAAATGATCAGTGTTTGATCATTTGCGATATGATCATTTGTTTGATCTTATATCTTTGTGATCATAGGTTGATCATTTTGTTTGACCCGAAGCAGGGCTTTTTGAGAAAGCGTAGCTTTGTGGACGAGACTTCGTCGAGCCTCACACCCCGGAAATGGTCGAAACAGGAAGGATGCGGCAAGGTTCTAGGGAGTAGCGCCCCTTAGTGTATGTTATTCCTTCTGGATAGAGGTGGTATCATGGTATGGAGCCCAGATACTTAACCTATGTGGTTGCTGCATTATTATCTATGTGGTTTGTTGGAAATCGGGGATCCTCGGGAAGATCGGTTACGATCGGGGGATGGCATACGCGTGTCAGTAGTTACCTATTTTTGCAGAGGTAACCCGGCCTTGTGTTGGCAGAGATCTAACCGTAATGTTAGGTTATTTCTCGGGTCGTCTATTCCAGGGACGTACCCATCGTGGATAGGAAGTTCCTTAGCCTGACCATTTGTTGGAAATCCAAAGAAACAATACGAGCCTTGTACGGTTTTAGTTGTAGAACCTGCCATTTAATATGGTAGCTATAGCAAGCATACTATAATGGTACCTATGCTGGCTAAGATTAATATTCTACTTTCGAAATGTTTTCTACACTATGCACTAATAATAATATCAAAAAGAATTTGATTTTTTGCGTAGTAAGCATCTTTGACTATCATAAGAAGAAATCTCCTCCAAGTCTGCGTTTGCATTGTGTGTGTGGTGGGAAGTCTTATGGTAGTTTCATTTTCCAAAAGCATTTCGAATTGACTTAAAAAAAAATTATCTTGTTGTTATAAAGAATAACTGTTTTACGATCTCACACCAGTCACCATGACTGATCCGGAGTTTATTGTTCCCTTCCTAAACTCTGGGTGCCCACCAATTTCCACACGGGCAGCCTAGAGTTATATTATCAGGATATTCTGGATATTCTGGAGCTTTGGAGATAAGCTGGATGGCGAGACGTAGTATTTGTATCTGATAGTATTTATTCCGCTGTGTATTCTGTATGAGGACAAGTTTATATAACTGTCCATTTTTGTATATTGACTCTGATGATTGATGTATGTATAAAATGATATAGTTCTTTGTTTTAAAAGACTAGTAATTATCTATTGTATATTGTTCCGCTGCGATGTGTAAGATTCTGATATTGTTTTATGTTCTGATGTTGTTCTGTTGTTCTTCTTTCTTCTCTTTTCTTCTTCTTCTACCTTTTTCTTCTATTTAAAACCCTCACAATTGGAGTTTCCGGCGCTCGATTGCTCGGCAGTCGATAAAGTGAGTATCGATGTCGAATTTTCGAAAGTCGAAAATTTCGGTATGTGACAGGTAGCTGGCGACGAAGTACTTCGCGAGGTCGCGATAGAGTGAAGGCTAGGGCTTCACGAAAATTCACGGCGGCTCGATGGGAGGCGCGAGTTCGATGCGATTTCGAGATGATGGTGGAAGCTTCGGCGAAGATGCCTGGTCACGAGCAGGCGATGGACGTAGGCAGAGTCGAGTTCGACTGGGGTAGGAGCTCGCAACCGTGAACGCGAAGTGATGAGAGTGGTGGTGTTGGCCGTGAGTTTTCCTGGAAACGATCAATATAGGTATTGCAACTTTATATTTGATTTACTTTTATATAAATTGTTTATATGCAGAGATTTTTATAAAAAAGTATGGAAACAAATTTTCTAGTTGGAAAGGAATTAAATAAAATGAAGTTATATGCTGTTCGTATAATTAGGTTTAAATAGAAATTTTATATTTTGCAAGGACTAAAATAATTTTGATTTTGATAATATATATATATATATATATATATATATAGGAATCAGCCCACCTTTAAGAAATAGGTATATTTATTTGAGAAATTAGGATATATATATATATAACCTGCCACTGGATTTATAATTTGGGCAGAAATTTATTTCAGACAGTTATAAAATAAAATATTGTAACGACCCGGCTTCCTATGCCCAGAAAGTCGCATCATTATGAAGAAAGAAAGGGGTAGAAAATAGAAAAGAAGAGAAGAAAGAAAGAAACAACAACAACGATCTCACAGCGGAACGAATAAATTATATTAATAACATAAACTATTACATAGTTTACAACAATTTACAGAGTTACACAGCATATACATCACTTACTAGACAGCTATAAACATCTGTCTAGACATTACAACTCAAATACAAGACAAGACACTATCACAGATATCAACACAGCGGAATACTATATCTACGAACGCCGAAGCCTCCTGCTCCATTGCTCCTCCAAAATATTCGTCAAAGCTAAACCTGAATCCCTTGGCTACTCGTAAAAATTTGAGTACCCAAGAGTTTATAAAACAGAAATAAACACTTGGGTCAGACATGGGTCTGGTGTGAGTAAACGGGTTAAAATTGTTTAACTTCAAAACCTTTTGAAAACAAAGGTATCACGTAAGACTTCCCACACATAAACATGGAAAAGTTTTTACCTTACGCTAACCAAAACATTTGATAGGAAATCCAGTTATATTATAATAGGGTCTAGGGTTTTCAAGTAAAATACAGAAATAGCTGAAATGCTTACATCTCACATTCCAACATAGTTGGGCACAACTAATACGTACGGCACTTATTGGAGTTTGGATTCCATACAATGGCAGGGCTACTGGGGTACCGCCCGTCACAGTACGTGGCCTAGATCACCGTACCGAGGAGTACGCCCGCTCCCCTGCAACACAAAGCCGGAACCATCCCTTACTGGATAATTCCGAACAAGATAACCCCGTAGTTGGCACGACCAACCACACACTAAGCCGAATAAAAAGAAAAGGGACCTCTAGACAGGGATCTATCTTGCTCTCAGTGGGTGCTACCCACGAAGCCTTGCTGCACCTCCCCTGTTTTAGCCATTCCCGGTTGATGAGGCTTGAGGTTACGATTACCTTTAATCAGAACATATCACTTAGAATGCTCATCGTCCGCCTGACGATGTGCTGAAAGCATTCAATCCATATAAGTTCGTTCCGGGTTCGAACGAAACCGAAGGCATTATCTCGTTACACTCGTTTTGGAATCATCCTCAGAGTTAACGACAATAACCCTTGCACTCTGAATCTTCATCTTCACTTGAGATTCACGACCTATCGTTAATTTGGATCGATGTGGTATTCGGGTCTCCAGACCTGGAATACCGGTATACGGAAACCCGATCCCGGTCTCATCGAAATCCAAAGCGTATCTTTTAAGGCCAAGTTGTTTTAAAGGTTAAAACAATTTAATTCATTATCTTTATACACAAAGAAAGATAATTCACAACAGATAATCAACATTATCAGATAATCCATACAATTCAACTAACATCCATATCATACAGCATATATCTCATCAGAGATATCAATCAATGCCAAGTATTCAATACTATCACCCATTCATAAGTAATGATTTATATCATCTCTAATTAATTTAAAGTGAATTAAATTAATTACTTCATTTTATAAATCCTTCTTACTTAACCATAAATAAATTACAAATTAATTAATTATCCTTTAATTACCTTTTTCAATTAATCATCTTTGATTAATTATCTTTTAATTACATCCAAGTAATATATCCTCAATTAATTTCTCAAATTAATTATCCTTAACCACTTATAGTAATTAACCTTTAATTACTTCATTAATTAATTAACTAAAATTAATTAACTTAATCAACTATAATTAATTACATTAATCCTTAATTAATTACATTGATTAATTACTTCATTTATTAATTATTACTTAATTAACCAATCTTAATTACATCATTAATTATATTAATTAATGATTCTTAATTATACATTAATTATTAATTACTTAATTAAATTAATTACATTAAGTAATTAACCTTTAATTAAACAACATTTATTAATCACCCTTGATTAATCTTCAATCAGTAATTAATTACCCTTAATTACTTTCATTAACTAAATTAATTACTCCTTAATTAATTTCTTAATTAATCCCTTGATTAATTCACAAGTAATTAAACTCAAATTACTTCCATTCTTAAATCATCTTCCATTAATTACATCCAGTAATTACCATTAATTACTTTACTAAGTAATTACAGTCCATTTAATTAATCACATTAATTAATTAGTCTTAATTAATCTTATTTATTAATTAACTTTAATTAATCACATTAATTAATTATCTATGTAATTAATCCTTAATTACCTTTCATTAATTACTTCCATAAAGTAATTATTCTTTTTAATTAATTACATTTAGTAATTATCCATTTATTACTTACACTAAGTAATTACACTTCATTAATTACATTTAAGTAATTATTCTTATCAAATTACCAAGTGATTATCTTAAATTAATTAAACTTAATTAATTAATTTAAAACTTTTCAAAATTATTTAATTAATTACCTTAAGTAATTAATTCCTTTAATTATTTCTATTAATTAACCTCTAGTTAATGGTTCATCTCTTAGTTCATTAACTACCCACTAATTGCTCTATTAATTAATTATTCTTAATTACAAATAAGTAATTAACCTTTAATTCATTTTACTAATTAATTATCTTTAATTAATATCAACCTTTTTAAAATAAACTCTTCATTTAAATTAAATACTTATTCTATTATTAACTTTATTAAAACCAATTTAGGAATCAATTATATATTTGAAAATATATTTTACTTTAAAACAAAACAATTTAAACCCTTAGTTTTTAATATACTTAAAATCTTTGGAAATCCTTTTCAAACATGTTTAATTAAATTAAACAAATATTTATCTTTGGAAACTTAATTTCCATATCCTTTAAACTTATATATTTAAAATATATTTGAAACATAGTTTAAACATTACTTTAATTACTTTGGATATAACTTAACAACTTGAAACATGCTTATTTAAACTTGTTTAAATTTCTTAAAACTTATTAACAACTTCACCTTTAAACTTAACTAATCATCTTTTTTATAAAAACTGACTGTTTTAAATCTTTAAAACATTAAAACTTATCTAAACACTACAACATAGAAACTCGAGTTAACCCTCACTAAAACCCGAGCCAACATACAATTTTCCCGAGCTCAGACTCGAGTATTTCGCTTATCCCACTGCTTCGAGAAAACCACGCAACTTCACGAGTCAATCCCGAGTTTCCAGCTTCTTCCCAAATCCTATCATCGCCAGACACATACGTGCACACGTGCACGTGCACGCCGTACCCACGTCTCTCCGACCAACTCTCCGCTCTTCGACAAGTAGTTGACACCTCCCACTGTCCTTCCGACCATCCATCTCCGATGAATTCGCGAGAAAACAAAATCGAGCAACTCGATCCCATTAGAACCCAAACAACCAAAGTCTGGAACCCAACCTCATCGAAAAATCAACCACCAGCCATCGCCTCCGACCACTGGAATTCACGCCGACCGATCCAAAGCTGCGCCACGCCACGATGAACCATTTCCCCAACACGCGATCGATTCCGATCCACTCTCGTCGTCGCACATCCCTCAGCAACCTCATCATTCTATCTGGCCATCGAACCCTAGATCGACTTCGCCAAGCTACTCCGGCCATTAGAAAAATCCCAAACCATTTTTCCCAAGATACCCATACTCCATACTACCTTCAGCCCAAAACTCAATCGATTCCAACACGTAGATCGCCAGAATTCGATGATCAACCCAATTTTGAACAAACCTGATTATCTCATTAATTCCCAAACTAAAAATCTCAATTTACCACCTAAATTCATGATTTTTCTCAACATATCAGATTCTAAGATCAAAAACTTAAATTAAAATGATTGATTTTTACTTATTTAGATCTTCACTGTATTTTGTCATTTTTGTGAAAATTACTAAATATAAAATCCTAAAACTACTTTTAATATTAATACTATACAGTAAGAATCATTTTCCATTCAGAGATTAAGGCTTAATTTCGATTGTAGAGAGAGATATGGGTTTTTTTCTTTCATATGACATATAATCCTGTAAATAAGAATAGAGAACAACATATACATATGCATATATATTTCCACAGAATCATCTTTATATATATACATGCATGCATTCACATCCAACACATAAAACAATTTAAACTATATTACTGCTACATTTATCACTAATAACAATTATAGGATCAGATTAAAACTGTTTTTAAAATAAAGTTTACTCACCAGATTTGAATGGAACAGAGAGCAGAGCACCATTTTGACAAGCTTATGATACTTTTAAACTAGATATGCTTTTGCCTTTGAAAACTGCATGCATGCTTGTTTGAAAAAGATGTAGACTTCTTTAATTTCCAGATTTGAAAAGAAACAGGCTTGATTTATGACTTCCAGATTTTGAAAAATGCAGGCTTTGTTTTCAGATTGAAGAGAGGTTACAGGCTTTCATTCCAGGTTTTAAACAAATGCAGATTGGAGTTCCAGATTTTGAAAAAGTATTGCATACTTTTGTTTTGATTTGGAAAATGTTTTTACTGATTTGAAGAAGAAGATTTTTAGAGGATTGATTACAGATTTTGGTTGAGAGGAATGTTTGATTACTAATTTGTTTATGAGGAGAATTTTGTTACAGATTTTGAAGAATGGTTACAGGCTGAAAGTTTCTTACTTCAGATTTTTATTTCCTCTTAGCTTTTAAATGTTGCCAAAGAATAGATAGAGAAAAGTATATGTATTTAGGCTGAAAATCATTTAATAAAAATAAAAGAAAATTTAATCTAAAAATGCCACTTGTTTTAGGATTCAACACTTGTCATATATCTTAGTTCATAAATTTACACATATTATTTTGAGTCTTAATATGATAACACTTGTATTTATATGTGTTAATTGGTTTATACTTATTTTAAACAAGCCTTTATATGTTTACACATGTCCTTTTATTTAATTTATATTTATTCTAAACGTAAACTTTTTTTCTTTATTTATTAAATACAATTACTTATCTATATATATATATATAGATAACTTCTTAAAGAGAATAAAATCAATTATACTTATAAATAAAAGTTCATACATATATTTTAAAATACAAAACTATTAAAATGTATATTAGAAATTTAAAACAAGACTTTATTTATTTATTAAATTTCAAACCAAAGCCTATCTATTTACAATATATATATATATATATATATATACATTATAAATAGAAATCATTTTATTAGTTTTTAAAAGATAAAATTCACTAATTAAATATTTATTTAATTAGATTATTAAATCAATTCAAACATTTATTATCAAAGATTATCAAATCAATTTAATTATTTAAACAGATTATTAAATTGATATTGCCCCAAATTTCCGGGATATTACATTCCTCCCCCCTTAAAATAATTTCGTCCCCGAAATTTAAAACAAAGGTAATTTAATAATCTATTTAAATCACAAACAAATATTATCATCCATATGCTAACAACCATAGCAACCAATCATCCAAACAAACAATTCTAACTATCTAGCCAAAATTCTGAATAGAATTTCCTCGAGTTTCCCCAAGTATAAATATACCGGAATACTCGCTCTACAAAATCCAAACAATCAACAATACTAAGCTATAGAGTTCTTACTCATCTAGATCTATAGAACTAAACAAGATATCAGACTACAGACGAGTCTGACTCAACAACCAAAACTTCCCGAACTACTGGTTCCAAAATCAAAGATAGATCAAACACGTACTCCCTCAGAGATACGTAAAATACATTGAATTCCAGTTATCCAAACTGACAATTCAATCCAGTAGATCAAACTCTTATCCAAATCAGAACACCGAAAAGATCCAATATAACTCGGAGCTAACTTCCGAGACTTACCCAATCTTATAGCTCCCTTTAACCAGAGAAAAACTTCACAACAACGAAGTCTCCAACTTCGAATTTCAAATTCCTTCGTCTCTTATCCACAAAATTCTTCAGACGATCCTGGCTTCCTACAAATCCTTCCTGATCAACTAAGACCAAAAACACCAACTCTACTCACAAACATCAGAAGACTGAACTAACTTCTCCGATCTGGAAAAGACAAACAGATGTACTCGCCAAATTGCTTCTGCTGCACCACTCTGATCTGGAGAAGAATGAAAATGCTGATGAAGAACACAAGGACGGACTGGACAACACGTCCCAGAAATTTCAAATAACTCAAGAGAATACTCAGCAATCGCAAGTCACTTTTGCGATCAACCCAACCTATTTCCAAAGAAAACTGTTCTATCTTTACCAATCAGAATAGCTCATACTTAACTATCCAATCTATCGAAGAAATGGATCCACTCTACTGCTTCTGAACTCTACCTTCAGAAAAACTGCTCAACCAGAAAACTTCCTGCCAATGCACAGAATACTCCGAGCTGCACTGCTGCCACAAATGCCAAAGACTTCCTTTTCCAAAGCTCTTCGAGAAACTCGGACCTCAACCAAAAGAATCACCATGCTGAACTCAGCCACAACACCGAAATAGACACACTTCATTAACTTGTTCCAAAGAAAACATCTTCAGGAACATCCATCGTCACTGTATCTCATCATATAGCTACTATTACCTGAGGTATCAAGATACCATCACACACTTCTATACATCCGACAGATCCAAACTCTACTCATCCAAACTTCAAAGATAAACTCCGAACCATTACAGTTTCCTTCGGAGATCGATGAAATCCTTCACCACAGCAAAGCTTACTCGAGACAGTATTAGGTCTACAGTCTCGACAGATACACTTCCAACCTCAACATTCAAACTCCAACTATTGGTAATTGTGTTACACACACTACCACCTTATCTACCTTTATAACTTATATTGGAAAACCCGAACAGGTAACCCAATAAATAGGTAGAAATACATAAATATATATATTTAAAATGATATTTTTTTTTATATAGAAATTATTTCTGGGTAAAATTATTTCATCTACCTCTTTAAAACAATATTGTGTCCGTTGGCCTGGTTCAAGTGTTTAGAGATCCCTATCAATAACGTTAGCTACTCGTATTGACCAGAATCCATATACCACTCAACCGATCAATTAACACAATATAAAACCATTTTATATAACTAACAAATACGCGCTCTCGAATATATATACACTCAGACTCAAACAGGTTGCTACAGATCCTGTCTCTAATGAACAATCCTTCCGAACCTAGGTATTCACTCAACCTAGTGTTCTGATATTCACTTAACCAAAAGCTTAGGCATTCGCTCAACCTAAAGCTCTGATACCATATGTAACGACCCGGCTTCCTATGCCCAGAAAGTCGCATCATTATGAAGAAAGAAAGGGGTAGAAAATAGAAAAGAAGAGAAGAAAGAAAGAAACAACAACAACGATCTCACAGCGGAACGAATAAATTATATTAATAACATAAACTATTACATAGTTTACAACAATTTACAGAGTTACACAGCATATACATCACTTACTAGACAGCTATAAACATCTGTCTAGACATTACAACTCAAATACAAGACAAGACACTATCACAGATATCAACACAGCGGAATACTATATCTACGAACGCCGAAGCCTCCTGCTCCATTGCTCCTCCAAAATATTCGTCAAAGCTAAACCTGAATCCCTTGGCTACTCGTAAAAATTTGAGTACCCAAGAGTTTATAAAACAGAAATAAACACTTGGGTCAGACATGGGTCTGGTGTGAGTAAACGGGTTAAAATTGTTTAACTTCAAAACCTTTTGAAAACAAAGGTATCACGTAAGACTTCCCACACATAAACATGGAAAAGTTTTTACCTTACGCTAACCAAAACATTTGATAGGAAATCCAGTTATATTATAATAGGGTCTAGGGTTTTCAAGTAAAATACAGAAATAGCTGAAATGCTTACATCTCACATTCCAACATAGTTGGGCACAACTAATACGTACGGCACTTATTGGAGTTTGGATTCCATACAATGGCAGGGCTACTGGGGTACCGCCCGTCACAGTACGTGGCCTAGATCACCGTACCGAGGAGTACGCCCGCTCCCCTGCAACACAAAGCCGGAACCATCCCTTACTGGATAATTCCGAACAAGATAACCCCGTAGTTGGCGCGACCAACCACACACTAAGCCGAATAAAAAGAAAAGGGACCTTTAGACAGGGATCTATCTTGCTCTCAGTGGGTGCTACCCACGAAGCCTTGCTGCACCTCCCCTGTTTTAGCCATTCCCGGTTGATGAGGCTTGAGGTTACGATTACCTTTAATCAGAACATATCACTTAGAATGCTCATCGTCCGCCTGACGATGTGCTGAAAGCATTCAATCCATATAAGTTCGTTCCGGGTTCGAACGAAACCGAAGGCATTATCTCGTTACACTCGTTTTGGAATCATCCTCAGAGTTAACGACAATAACCCTTGCACTCTGAATCTTCATCTTCACTTGAGATTCACGACCTATCGTTAATTTGGATCGATGTGGTATTCGGGTCTCCAGACCTGGAATACCGGTATACGGAAACCCGATCCCGGTCTCATCGAAATCCAAAGCGTATCTTTTAAGGCCAAGTTGTTTTAAAGGTTAAAACAATTTAATTCATTATCTTTATACACAAAGAAAGATAATTCACAACAGATAATCAACATTATCAGATAATCCATACAATTCAACTAACATCCATATCATACAGCATATATCTCATCAGAGATATCAATCAATGCCAAGTATTCAATACTATCACCCATTCATAAGTAATGATTTATATCATCTCTAATTAATTTAAAGTGAATTAAATTAATTACTTCATTTTATAAATCCTTCTTACTTAACCATAAATAAATTACAAATTAATTAATTATCCTTTAATTACCTTTTTCAATTAATCATCTTTGATTAATTATCTTTTAATTACATCCAAGTAATATATCCTCAATTAATTTCTCAAATTAATTATCCTTAACCACTTATAGTAATTAACCTTTAATTACTTCATTAATTAATTAACTAAAATTAATTAACTTAATCAACTATAATTAATTACATTAATCCTTAATTAATTACATTGATTAATTACTTCATTTATTAATTATTACTTAATTAACCAATCTTAATTACATCATTAATTATATTAATTAATGATTCTTAATTATACATTAATTATTAATTACTTAATTAAATTAATTACATTAAGTAATTAACCTTTAATTAAACAACATTTATTAATCACCCTTGATTAATCTTCAATCAGTAATTAATTACCCTTAATTACTTTCATTAACTAAATTAATTACTCCTTAATTAATTTCTTAATTAATCCCTTGATTAATTCACAAGTAATTAAACTCAAATTACTTCCATTCTTAAATCATCTTCCATTAATTACATCCAGTAATTACCATTAATTACTTTACTAAGTAATTACAGTCCATTTAATTAATCACATTAATTAATTAGTCTTAATTAATCTTATTTATTAATTAACTTTAATTAATCACATTAATTAATTATCTATGTAATTAATCCTTAATTACCTTTCATTAATTACTTCCATAAAGTAATTATTCTTTTTAATTAATTACATTTAGTAATTATCCATTTATTACTTACACTAAGTAATTACACTTCATTAATTACATTTAAGTAATTATTCTTATCAAATTACCAAGTGATTATCTTAAATTAATTAAACTTAATTAATTAATTTAAAACTTTTCAAAATTATTTAATTAATTACCTTAAGTAATTAATTCCTTTAATTATTTCTATTAATTAACCTCTAGTTAATGGTTCATCTCTTAGTTCATTAACTACCCACTAATTGCTCTATTAATTAATTATTCTTAATTACAAATAAGTAATTAACCTTTAATTCATTTTACTAATTAATTATCTTTAATTAATATCAACCTTTTTAAAATAAACTCTTCATTTAAATTAAATACTTATTCTATTATTAACTTTATTAAAACCAATTTAGGAATCAATTATATATTTGAAAATATATTTTACTTTAAAACAAAACAATTTAAACCCTTAGTTTTTAATATACTTAAAATCTTTGGAAATCCTTTTCAAACATGTTTAATTAAATTAAACAAATATTTATCTTTGGAAACTTAATTTCCATATCCTTTAAACTTATATATTTAAAATATATTTGAAACATAGTTTAAACATTACTTTAATTACTTTGGATATAACTTAACAACTTGAAACATGCTTATTTAAACTTGTTTAAATTTCTTAAAACTTATTAACAACTTCACCTTTAAACTTAACTAATCATCTTTTTTATAAAAACTGACTGTTTTAAATCTTTAAAACATTAAAACTTATCTAAACACTACAACATAGAAACTCGAGTTAACCCTCACTAAAACCCGAGCCAACATACAATTTTCCCGAGCTCAGACTCGAGTATTTCGCTTATCCCACTGCTTCGAGAAAACCACGCAACTTCACGAGTCAATCCCGAGTTTCCAGCTTCTTCCCAAATCCTATCATCGCCAGACACATACGTGCACACGTGCACGTGCACGCCGTACCCACGTTTCTCCGACCAACTCTCCGCTCTTCGACAAGTCGTTGACACCTCCCACTGTCCTTCCGACCATCCATCTCCGATGAATTCGCGAGAAAACAAAATCGAGCAACTCGATCCCATTAGAACCCAAACAACCAAAGTCTGGAACCCAACCTCATCGAAAAATCAACCACCAGCCATCGCCTCCGACCACTGGAATTCACGCCGACCGATCCAAAGCTGCGCCACGCCACGATGAACCATTTCCCCAACACGCGATCGATTCCGATCCACTCTCGTCGTCGCACATCCCTCAGCAACCTCATCATTCTATCTGGCCATCGAACCCTAGATCGACTTCGCCAAGCTACTCCGGCCATTAGAAAAATCCCAAACCATTTTTCCCAAGATACCCATACTCCATACTACCTTCAGCCCAAAACTCAATCGATTCCAACACGTAGATCGCCAGAATTCGATGATCAACCCAATTTTGAACAAACCTGATTATCTCATTAATTCCCAAACAAAAAATCTCAATTTACCACCTAAATTCATGATTTTTCTCAACATATCAGATTCTAAGATCAAAAACTTAAATTAAAATGATTGATTTTTACTTATTTAGATCTTCACTGTATTTTGTCATTTTTGTGAAAATTACTAAATATAAAATCCTAAAACTGCTTTTAATATTAATACTATACAGTAAGAATCATTTTCCATTCAGAGATTAAGGCTTAATTTCGATTGTAGAGAGAGATATGGGTTTTTTTCTTTCATATGACATATAATCCTGTAAATAAGAACAGAGAACAACATATACATATGCATATATATTTCCACAGAATCATCTTTATATATATACATGCATGCATTCACATCCAACACATAAAACAATTTAAACTATATTACTGCTACATTTATCACTAATAACAATTATAGGATCAGATTAAAACTGTTTTTAAAATAAAGTTTACTCACCAGATTTGAATGGAACAGAGAGCAGAGCACCATTTTGACAAGCTTATGATACTTTTAAACTAGATATGCTTTTGCCTTTGAAAACTGCATGCATGCTTGTTTGAAAAAGATGTAGACTTCTTTAATTTCCAGATTTGAAAAGAAACAGGCTTGATTTATGACTTCCAGATTTTGAAAAATGCAGGCTTTGTTTTCAGATTGAAGAGAGGTTACAGGCTTTCATTCCAGGTTTTAAACAAATGCAGATTGGAGTTCCAGATTTTGAAAAAGTATTGCATACTTTTGTTTTGATTTGGAAAATGTTTTTACTGATTTGAAGAAGAAGATTTTTAGAGGATTGATTACAGATTTTGGTTGAGAGGAATGTTTGATTACTAATTTGTTTATGAGGAGAATTTTGTTACAGATTTTGAAGAATGGTTACAGGCTGAAAGTTTCTTACTTCAAATTTTTATTTCCTCTTAGCTTTTAAATGTTGCCAAAGAATAGATAGAGAAAAGTATATGTATTTAGGCTGAAAATCATTTAATAAAAATAAAAGAAAATTTAATCTAAAAATGCCACTTGTTTTAGGATTCAACACTTGTCATATATCTTAGTTCATAAATTTACACATATTATTTTGAGTCTTAATATGATAACACTTGTATTTATATGTGTTAATTGGTTTATACTTATTTTAAACAAGCCTTTATATGTTTACACATGTCCTTTTATTTAATTTATATTTATTCTAAATGTAAACTTTTTTTCTTTATTTATTAAATACAATTACTTATCTATATATATATATATAGATAACTTCTTAAAGAGAATAAAATCAATTATACTTATAAATAAAAGTTCATACATATATTTTAAAATACAAAACTATTAAAATGTATATTAGAAATTTAAAACAAGACTTTATTTATTTATTAAATTTCAAACCAAAGCCTATCTATTTACAATATATATATATATATACATTATAAATAGAAATCATTTTATTAGTTTTTAAAAGATAAAATTCACTAATTAAATATTTATTTAATTAGATTATTAAATCAATTCAAACATTTATTATCAAAGATTATCAAATCAATTTAATTATTTAAACAGATTATTAAATTGATATTGCCCCAAATTTCCGGGATATTACAAATATGCAGAAGAAAAAAAATATAGTTATGGTTGATATATTAAATTTAGTTTTGAAAAGTAAAATTTTAGTTAAAATTTTAAAGTAGAAATTAGTTTTAAATTTAATTTCTAGTTAAGCAAATTTATTAAAGGAAATTTGGTTTAAAATAAAATCTCTGGTGAATAAAAGAAAATATAGTTTCGAATTTAAATTCTGGTTGAATCAATTTATTAAAAGGAGGATTTGTTCAAAATAAAAACCACTTGGAAATGTACACTTATCAAATGAAATTTAATTTATTCGATTGATTCGAATATTAATCGATTGTATAAAATTGTTATACAAGGTCGAATACAATGAAGAAATGATCAAAATGGAAATGGATGGCAAATTAAAAAGCTAAGGTGAGATTTTTCTCACTCAAATTGAATGTGGAATTTTTGCAGTTATTTATTGACTGATTGATTGCTATTTGGATGTGGTATTAGATATAGTAGGATATATCTATTATATATATAGCAATATATACATATTGGCATATGTATATATTGGATTGATGATTTCCCGCCTCGTATAGCGGATGAGACCCTATTGCGCCGTTAGTAAGCGGATTTTTATAAAACCCATATACCGCGATAATTCCGTACTGGAGCGGAATTGGTATTGTGCTAACATCTTTGGATGCAGGGAAACAGGTTGGAGGGATCCAACTGGATTCCTCAACTGTATTTACTTATTTACAGATATTGATGTATATTCTGTTATCATATTGATATATGATATTGACTGTTGTGATGGACTAATTGATGCTGTTGCATCATCGGATTCAGTTTTGAAATGTAAAAATAACGACTTTTACTTAAAAAGGGTTTTTAAAGTGATTTTTGAAAATATCCGTTTTATGGAATTTTTGAATCAATTTATAAACGTAAAATTTTAAAGTTATAAAAGTTATAATTTTTAGTGAAATATAACCGAAGTGTCGTTTTTGAAATAAAAGTCGATTTATTTATAAAATGGTTTAAGTTGGGATTTTTGAATAACTATAAACGATTTGTATAGAAAGATTTATAAAATTGATATTTTATAAATCAAAATGTTGGACTTATAAAACGAATTTTATAAGTGTTAAAAAGAAGTATAAATGGATTTCATAAGTGAATGAAATTAATAGATTTATATTGTGAAGTTAAAAATGAATGAAGTTGTAGAATAAAGGATTTATAAGTAATTTACTTATAACTTGGATTTTTGCCTTTAAATGGAATATTGATCGGATTTGTTCATAAAATGATTCTTTTAAAAAGTTGAAATCGTTATAAAGTACAAATGCGATTTATAAACGTTGTTTATAAATCCGAAATCACTTATTCTTATAAGTGAATTTTAGAAGTTAATAAAATGAGATTTATAAACCGGAGTTGTTATAGAAAATAGAAAATGGAATTTATAAACGTTGTTTTATAAATTCGGAAATCAATCAAATTTGATAAATTTAATATAGAAGGTTATCAAGGAAATTTTATCCACGATTTTGGATAGTGGATAATTCTTGAAATAAATGTGTAGAAAAGATTGAAATGTGGTTAGTGAAGTATATTCACGATTTTGGACAGTGAGTATATTTTTAAGTAAAATGGATATGGTTTTGGGAAAGCGATATTATAAAATGAAGTTAATTGTTTTAAAAGATGTTTTAAAACGTGTGAACTATCGAAATCATAGATTTCAACATTTATTGTTGAAATAGACGTTTTCGAGGAAGAAGGAAATGATGGACTATAACACTGTTGTTATAGTAAATGATTTCTGAAAGGAAATGTTTTATCTAGTATTGGGATTTATATATCTATCTTAATTTTCGAATCCCTATACTAGTGATTTTGAGTCGTCGTAACGATGTTTTACGTAACATTCGTTTTGACTCAAATAAATGTGCTTAAGAGAATGATTTCCTTAAAGAATGAAATGTATACTTAATTTTGATTTAAGTATATGAATATTTTCCAAGTGTTGAAAATAAATGATTTGTGAAATACTTATTTTTAAATAAGTATGGGAATGCTTTTCCAATATGAAATGAACTGTTTTGAGATTTTATCTTCTTAAAGATAAAATGAAATTGAATATTTAAAATCGATTTGAAAATCGTATATCAGTAGATATTTTGAAATATAAATTCACTATGGAATTTATAAAAGAAATGGAAATCTGTTTAAAAATAAATATTGATTTATTTTTGGAGTGTGGAAATTATATATCTAGTAAAGATATTTTGGGAAATAAATAATTTGGAAAATTATTTGGAATCTGATGATGTTGCGCATCTTTATTGATAGTTAAATAACCGACTATCAATAATTACCTTGAGTAGGTATTTGTTGTGAATTGGATGTATTTGAATGCCACACTTATTTTTGAATAAGCGCTCACTATTCGGGTTAGCCGGGAAAGGACCATGGGGTCGTATAACCCATTCCGAATATGTGATACGTCGTTATGAATTGCATTCGAAGACCGGTGTTGAAGACCGGATATTTTTGAAAACGGAAGGATTACCGTCGAGTTACTCTACATCGACTGATCTTCGATTTAGAGGTTTTATCACCCTTAGTGACGGGAAGTCCGGACGTGATTAGAAAATTATCCGGAAATGCAAGGGCTTCGTGAGAAGTGCCTTCGGTTCTGTTCGATCCCGGAATAGACTTGTATGGATTGTGTGTCTGACGTTACAATTTGAGATATAAAGCTGATTTCTTTCAAATACATTTCTGTTGGTGGCGGAGAATTTATTCTCTTAGCTTAACACCCTTCTCTGAGACGTACGAGCTCAGAGGTCATGTAGTTGAAATTTATCAGCGATATATTCCCAATCTGGTAACGTGGCATACTAAGTGTTGCTGTGAAATGATCAGTGTTTGATCATTTGTGATATGATCATTTGTTTGATCTTATATCTTTGTGATCATAGGTTGATCATTTTGTTTGACCCGAAGCATGGCTTTGTAGAAAGCGTAGCTTTGTGGACGAGACTTCGTCGAGCCTCACACCCCGGAAATGGTCAAAACAGGAAGGATGCGGCAAGGTTCTAGGGAGTAGCGCCCCTTAGTGTATGTCATTCCTTCTGGATAAAGGTGGTATCATGGTATGGAGCCCAGATACTTAACCTCTGTGGTTACTGCATTATTTTTTCTATGTGGTTTGTTGGAATCGGGGATCCTCGGGAAGATCAGTGACGATCGGGGGATGGCATACGCGTGTCAGTAGTTACCTATTTTTGCAGAGGTAACCCGGCCTTGTGTTGGCAGAGATCTAACCATAATGTTAGGTTATTTCTCGGGTCGTCTATTCCAGGGACGTACCCATCGTGGATAGGAAGTTCCTTAGCCTGACCATTTGTTGGAAATCCAAACTCCAATACGAACTTTGTACGGTATTAGTTGTAGAACCTGCCATTTACGTACGGTGGTCACCACTGTTTAGATGGTAGCTATAGTAGGCATACGATACTGGTCGTATGTTGGCTAAGATTAATATTATACTTTCGAAATGTTTTCCACTATGCACTAATAATAATATCAAAAAGAATTTGATTTTTGCGTAGTAAGCATCTTTGACTATCATAAGAAGAAATCTCCTCCAAGTCTGCGTTTGCATTGTGTGTGTGGTGGGAGGTCTTATGGTAGTTTCATTTTCCAAAAGCATTGCGAATTGACATTAAAGTTTTCCTGTTGTTTATTTTAAAGATAAACTGTTTTACGATCTCACACCAGTCACCATGACTGACTCAGAGTTTATTGTTCCCTTCTAAACTCTGGGTGCCCACAAATTTCCACACGGGCAGCCTAGAGTTATGTTATCAGGATATTCTGGAGCTTGAAGATAAGCTGGATGACGAGACGTAGTATTTGTATCTGATAGTTTTTATTCCGCTGTGTATTCTGTATGAGGACAAGTTATATAACTGTCCATTGTTGTATATGACTCTGATTGATGTATGTATAAACTGATATAGTTCTTTGTTTCAAAAGACTAGTGTTATCTATTATATATTGTTCCGCTGCGATGTGTAAGATTCTGATATTGTCTCTGTTCTGTGTTTCTATTGATGTCGTTCTGATGTTTTTCTGTTGTTCTTCTTCCTTCTCTTTCTTTCTTTCCTTTTCTGCTTTCTTCTTCTTCTGCCTTTTTCTTCTTCTTAAACCATCATAGTTCCTATTCCCGTTCATTTTGAGTTAATCAATGGAGATTAGTGGTTAATCAAGAGGTACGGATTTGCGGGCCATGACAAATGGTATCAGAGCATATGGTTAAGCGACAACCCTGCTCTGTTGGGTGTTACTCATTAGAGATAGAGTCAGTAGTACTCTAGAATGAGTTTGAGTGTAATAATAGATATGAGCGCGTATTTGTTAGTGAATATAAAAATGTTTTATATTGTGTTTGCTTATCCTTTGAGATGTTTGTGAATTTTGGTCGGTATGTGGGACGCCATATTATCGATAGGGGTTTCTAAACACTTAAACGAGGCAAGACGACATAGTATTGTTTTAAAATAGGGTGAATGAAATAATTTTACCCAAAACTATTTTTGTATAAGAAAAGAAATGATTTTCTATGAATTATCATAATATATGGATGTTTGGTTGTTAGGAAAGTGATGATATTGAAATGTTATCATTACTATTGAAACTGAATAAGAAATTGAAATCATAACTCCAAAATTAAGAAATAAATTCACATATACAAATGAAATTACAGAATGTAAATTATAAATGTGATTTGTAATTTAAAACGGAATTCCAGAGAAGTTTTTGGAAATGTTTTGAAAAGAATCTGAAAATTTTGAGATTTGGAAAGTTTAAATCCTTTTTGATTTGAAAATGAATTTCAAAGGTTTTGAAAAGTATTTTGGAGGAATGAAAAGCTCTAAACTCTTTTCGGTCGCTGGAAAATAACTTCGGTAATGACTCCAGCATTATCGATGTTCATTTTCGGGTTTCCAAAAGAGAAATTGCGGCCAAATTGTTTTAAATGGAAGTGTTTGGAAAAATTGGATTTTGTTTTAGAAAATTCAAAAGATAAATTTGAATTGTTTTCAAAAATGGTTTTGAAAAGGTTGAAAAGACTCTGGAATTGAGTATTGAATTATGAAAATAAAATTGTGAATGAATGAATCAATTTGCAATTGCAAGTACATGAATGTAAATTGAATTCAAATTGAAATCCAGTTTAATATAAGTGGTTATAACCCAAAATAGTGAATTGTAAATAAATTTTGGGAGCGAACAAAAGTGAATAAAACTGGAATTGAAACTGAATGTTAAAAACAAATTTGAATAAAATAAATTGGAATTTGTAATGAGTTAGTAACTGAAGCTAATTTAAAATAGTGCAGTTATGAATGAGAGATAATTGGTAAATTCAATATTCAGAAGAGAAATAGAATCCAAATTGAATTGAATGATGAATTTAACTCAGATAGGAAATTGTAAAGTGTAAATTGAATTCAAATGGAATTTGAAATGAAAAATTGAACGAAATTGAATATGTAACTTCAATAGCGAATTTAAAGAGGATATAAGAAGTATATATTGAAATTTTATAATCGAATTTGCAAAATAGATTGAATGCTGTAACTAGATATAATGGCTAGTAGGATATACAGGTGTATAAAGGGATTGGAAAATTTATTTCGAAGATAATTTGAATTGCTCGACAAAAGGTAAGTGTTTAAATTTCTATATGAGTTTTTGATGATTTCTTGTCTAGCCGCTTGGCTTTTTCTTTTTCTTTTTGAAATCTGAGAGTCCGTAGGGACGTTTTGTAGTCGTACCGTATTAGCCGCGCAAAGGAGACGCTGGCGAAATTTTTCGAAAATTTAGGGCGTTAGAAAATTTTTGAGAAAATTTTGAAAGTTTAAATTTGAATTTGAATTTAAATTTGAATTGTTAAGGAAAACAATGATGTTAGAAAATTTTGAAAATGTTTAGAAATTTAGTTGAATGATAACGAATCTTTAGTAGAAAGATTTGTTTTGATAAATGTGATAAAACTATTGGATTGTGAAAAATAGTAGACGAGTTAAGGACCATTTTTCCTAACTTGTAATTTCAAGGACGAAATTCTTTTAAGGAGGGAAGTCTGTAACGACCCGGAATTTTGAACAAATTAAATTGAAAATATTTAATTAATTTTAAATATTTGAATGATAATTTAATTTGAATCCCTGATTCAACTCTGAATTTTGCAATTAAACTTTAAAATTTAATCTATTGGATTGAATAAAAATTTATATCTTCAATTTTAAAGTTGAAGAAAAATATTTCGAAAAGCTTTTAAAATTCGTATTGATATTACTGAAGATAATTAAAACTTCAGAATCGAATTTAAAATAAATGTGATCAGTTTGAATCTAAATCGTTCGAACCGATATTTAAAAATAGTCAATTTTCAAACAGTCTCGGAATTCGACGAAACCAGTTCCATCGGATCCGGAATATTGTATTATTGTCGGATTTCAAATTTCGTAGCATTCGGGATGGTTATGTGACCATACGATAGTTAAACGCGTTGGAATTTAAATGGAATTCAATTTAAATTTAAACTTTAAATTTGTCAAATGCAACACGTTCTCTTCCTTAAATCACGCCGAAGATGACGAGAATTTATCGTGTAAACCATACCCCTTTCATCTCAAGGTAATGGCCGAAGCTCTCCTCTCGTTTAAACGAAAGACATCGAATTCCTTTCTTCAATTCATACTTCCCCTCTCCCTCCTCGTTTCAAAACCCAAATCCACAAATTCTTTTAGACTAATAAAAAAAATATACGAAGGGGGAAAGGCTATTAATCAGAGCACGTCAATGGTGGCGGCACAAGGCAAGGGCGTGCACGATTTCGAGCGCCGTTGGAGTGTCGCGGTTGCCATAGGGCATTCGCGAGTGGGTCGCGATCTCGAATTGGGCAAGCTAGGGTTTCAAGCGTGACGGCGACAAGGGGTAGCTGGCGACGAAGTACTTCGCGAGGTCGCGATAGAGTGAAGGCTAGGGCTTCACGAAAATTCGCGGCGGCTCGATGGGAGGCGCGAGTTCGACGCGATTTCGAGATGATGGTGGAAGCTTCGGCGAAGATGCCTGGTCACGAGCAGGCGATGGACGTAGGCAGAGTCGAGTTCGACTGGGGTAGGAGCTCGCAACCGTGAACGCGAAGTGATGAGAGTGGTGGTGTTGGCCGTGAGTTTTCCTGGAAACGATCAATATAGGTATTGCAACTTTATATTTGATTTACTTTTATATAAATTGTTTATATGCAGAGATTTTTATAAAAAAGTATGGAAACAAATTTTCTAGTTGGAAAGGAATTAAATAAAATGAAGTTATATGCTGTTCGTATAATTAGGTTTAAATAGAAATTTTATATTTTGCAAGGAATAAAATAATTTTGATTTTGATAATATATATATATAGGAATCAGCCCACCTTTAAGAAATAGGTATATTTATTTGAGAAATTAGGATATATATATATAACCTGCCACTGGATTTATAATTTGGGCAGAAATTTATTTCAGACAGTTATAAAATAAAATATGCAGAAGAAAAAAAATATAGTTATGGTTGATATATTAAATTTAGTTTTGAAAAGTAAAATTTTAGTTAAATTTTTAAAGGAGAAATTAGTTTTAAATTTAATTTCTAGTTAAGCAAATTTATTAAAGGAAATTTGGTTTAAAATAAAATCTCTGGTGAATAAAAGAAAATATAGTTTCGAATTTAAATTCTGGTTGAATCAATTTATTAAAAGGAGGATTTGTTCAAAATAAAAACCACTTGGAAATGTACACTTATCAAATGAAATTTAATTTATTCGATTGATTCGAATATTAATCGATTGTATAAAATTGTTATACAAGGTCGAATACAATGAAGAAATGATCAAAATGGAAATGGATGGCAAATTAAAAAGCTAAGGTGAGATTTTTCTCACTCAAATTGAATGTGGAATTTTTGCAGTTATTTATTGACTGATTGATTGCTATTTGGATGTGGTATTAGATATAGTAGGATATATCTATTATATATATAGCAATATATACATATTGGCATATGTATATATTGGATTGATGATTTCCCGCCTCGTATAGCGGATGAGACCCTATTGCGCCATTAGTAAGCGGATTTTTATAAAACCCATATACCGCGATAATTCCGTACTGGAGCGGAATTGGTATTGTGCTAACATCTTTGGATGCAGGGAAACAGGTTGGAGGGATCCAACTGGATTCCTCAACTGTATTTACTTATTTACAGATATTGATGTATATTCTGTTATCATATTGATATATGATATTGACTGTTGTGATGGACTAATTGATGCTGTTGCATCATCGGATTCAGTTTTGAAATGTAAAAATAACGACTTTTACTTAAAAAGGGTTTTTAAAGTGATTTTTGAAAATATCCGTTTTATGGAATTTTTGAATCAATTTATAAACGTAAAATTTTAAAGTTATAAAAGTTATAATTTTTAGTGAAATATAACTGAAGTGTCGTTTTTGAAATAAAAGTCGATTTATTTATAAAATGGTTTAAGTTGGGATTTTTGAATAACTATAAACGATTTGTATAGAAAGATTTATAAAATTGATATTTTATAAATCAAAATGTTGGACTTATAAAACGAATTTTATAAGTGTTAAAAAGAAGTATAAATGGATTTCATAAGTGAATGAAATTAATAGATTTATATTGTGAAGTTAAAAATGAATGAAGTTGTAGAATAAATGATTTATAAGTAATTTACTTATAACTTGGATTTTTGCCTTTAAATGGAATATTGATCGGATTTGTTCATAAAATGATTCTTTTAAAAAGTTGAAATCGTTATAAAGTACAAATGCGATTTATAAACGTTGTTTATAAATCCGAAATCACTTATTCTTATAAGTGAATTTTAGAAGTTAATAAAATGAGATTTATAAACCGGAGTTGTTATAGAAAATAGAAAATGGAATTTATAAACGTTGTTTTATAAATTCGGAAATCAATCAAATTTGATAAATTTAATATAGAAGGTTATCAAGGAAATTTTATCCACGATTTTGGATAGTGGATAATTCTTGAAATAAATGTGTAGAAAAGATTGAAATGTGGTTAGTGAAGTATATTCACGATTTTGGACAGTGAGTATATTTTTAAGTAAAATGGATATGGTTTTGGGAAAGCGATATTATAAAATGAAGTTAATTGTTTTAAAAGATGTTTTAAAACGTGTGAACTATCGAAATCATAGATTTCAACATTTATTGTTGAAATAGACGTTTTCGAGGAAGAAGGAAATGATGGTGTCACGTCCCGACTTTCTATGCCCAGAAAGACGTATCGTGAATTAAGAAAGAAAGGGATAGAAGAAGAAAAGAAAGAAAAGAAGAAAGAACAACAACATCAGAAACTCACAGCGGAACGAATGAAATATAATATATCATATAAAATATTACATAGTATCATATACATCAGAGTTACACAACTTATACAACACATATTAGACAGTTATAAACATCTGTCTAATTCATACAACTCAAGTATCACAGATACAGACACAACATATACACAGCGGAATCATCATATATCTACACGGTGAAGCCTCCTGCTCCAAATCTCCTCCAGAATTCGTCAAAGCTAACCTGAATCCCTCGACTACTCAATACAATATTAAGTACCCAAGAGTTTAATAAAACAGAAAATAAACACTTGGGTCAGACATGGGTCTGGTGTGAGTAAACGGTTAGATTGCTTAACTTTGAAAACTTTTGAAAAACACAAGTATCACGTAAGACTCCCCACAAATAAACATGGGTAAGTTTTTACCTTACGCTAACTAAAACGTTTGATAGGAAATCTGATTGTATTATAATAGGGTCTAGGGTTTTCAAGTAAAATACAGAAATAGCTGAAATGCTTACATCTCACATTCCAACATAGTTGGGCACAACTAATACGTACGGCACTTATTGGAGTTTGGATTCCATACAATGGCAGGGCTACTGGGGTACAGCCCGTCACAGTACGTGGCCTAGATCACCGTACCGAGGAGTACGCCCGCTCCCCTGCAACACAAAGCCGGAACCATCCCTTACTGGATAATCCCGAACAAGATAACCCCGTAGTTGGCGCGGCCAACCACACACTAAGCCGAATGAAAAGAAAAGGGACCTCTAGACAGGGATCTATCTTGCTCTCAGTGGGTGCTACCCACGAAGCCTTGCTGCACCTCCCCTGTTTTAGCCATTCCCGGTTGATGAGGCTTGAGGTTACGATTACCTTTAATCAGAACATATCACTTAGAATGCTCATCGTCCGCCTGACGATGTGCTGAAAGCATTCAATCCATACAAGTTCGTTCCGGGTTCGAACGAAACCGAAGGCATTATCTCGTTACACTCGTTTTGGAATCACCCTCAGAGTTAACGACAATAACCCTTGCACTCTGAATCTTCATCTTCACTTGAGATTCACGACCTATCGTAAATTTGGATCGATGTGGTATTCGGGTCTCCAGACCTAGAATTCCGGTATACGGAAACCCGATCCCGGTCTCATCGAAATCCAAAACGTATCTTTTAAGGCCAAGTTGTTTAAAGGTTTAAACATTTAAACTTATTCAGGATGATATAAACAGATAGATAAATCATATTATCACAATTGATAATTCATATCAACATTCATCTCACAAAGCAGCATATATCGTATATATATCAGAGATATTCAAATCATCCAATATCAACCAATCACCCAATATCAAACATCCAGTATTAATCAATTATCTAAACAGAATTGATTAACTCCAAATCAATTTAATTAACCTTTAATTAAATTAATTACTATCCTTTAATCACTTGGATTATCTTAATCCTGCTTCATTGATTTATTACATATCAATTTATTAATCATCTCTTAATGATCTTTCTTAATTAATCTTCCTTGATTAATTATACTTTAATTACATTAAGTAATTACCCTTTAATTAATTATAGAAATTAATTATTCTTAACCATATACAGAAATAACCTTTAATTACTATCATTAATTACAATAATTAATGATCCTTCATTTACTTCCATTAATTAATTTAACTATAATTATTTTCATTAATCCTCAATTAATTATAATTAATTAATCATACTTTAATTAATCACTTTTATTAATCAACCTTGATTAATTTCATTACTTATATTAATTAATGATCCTCTAAATACTTCATTAATTAATTAACCTTCTAGTTAATTAAATAATTAATCTTTAATTAACCATATTCATTAATTAATTAATCATAAACAGTGATTAAGCATCCCGTAATTACTTACCTTAATTAATTAACTCCTTAATTAATTATATTAATTCTTAATTAATTAATTACTCATTTAATTAATTACCTTATCAAGTAATTAACCACATTATTAATTAACCTTAATCCTTTAATTAATTAATTACTCTTTAATTAATTAATTAATTAATTAACTCTTTAATTAATTTTATTAATAAATCCTTTAATTAATAACATCAAGTGATTAACTCTTAATTACTTCCATTAGTAATTCTTCTTAAATTAATTACCTTTAGTAATTATTCATTAATTACTTCACTAAGTGATTACACTTAATTAATTATAAGTGATTATCTTTAATTAATTAGACTAATTAATTAACCTAAAATTAATTACTCAATTAATTAATCCCTCAATCTCTAATTCATTTATTTATTAATTACATTCATTTCCACTAATTACTTCATTAAGTAATTATTCTTAATTACAAATAAGTAATTAAGCTTTAATTTATTTTATTAATTAACTATTCTTAATTAATCTCAACATAACAAATTTAGAATAAACCTGTATTTATATTAAATACTTACTCAAATCATTTACTTTATTAAAACAAATTTTAAAATCAATTTTGAAATATAATTTATTTTAAACAAAGCAATTCAAACATTTAATTTCAATATACTTAAAATCTTTGGAAACCATTTCAAACATGTTTAATCAAATTAAACGATTATTTATTTAAAACTTGTTTGAAATACTTAAAAACTTGTCCATGCTTTAAATTTTAAAACCAAGATATAATTTGCTATAAAATCTCAAAACCTGGTTACTTAAATAACCCGAGTAAAACCCCAAAACCACACGAGTCTGCCCCGAGTCTTCCACCAAACTTCATCTGCTTCGAGTCAAACACCCACTCGCACGAGCCCAAACCCGAGTACAACCCTCCGTTCCCAAACCATCGAAACCACCCAGACATGGCATAGTGCCTGTGCACGTGCACAACGACCACGATCGCCGACGAACTCCACCCTGGCCTCTGACGAGTCGACAACAACCACGGCAACACTCGCGAACATCCAACTATCTCGATTCGATCTAAAATCGAATTCGACCCAAAAACCCATACCACCTGAAACATACATCATCGGAATTTCGACCCCCTCCGATGATCCTTGCCTCGAGAAGCTCCGCCGCCTTCACCGTAGCTCCGCCTCGACCTTCAACACCTCCAGCACCTTCGCGAACGACTCCGGTGCACCATCGTCATCGTGCGAAGCTCGACAACTACCTCGACAAAAACCGGTCACCAAGCCCTAGTTCAACCTCCCCTGACCGTTACGATCACCAGAAAATTCCACCTCCATTTTTCCAGAGAACGTCACCACATTGGCCATCTCCAAACCAAACATCATCCAACTCGATCACGCCGATCATCGGCAATCAACGAAGATACCCAAAACGAACATCTCGAAAATTCTCATGAATTAACAATCTAAAAATTATGATATGAATATTAAAATTCGTGATTTCAAATCACGAACACATTCATGCAATTTAAAACAGAAATTGCATTGATTTGGTTTTTAACATATGTATATATTTTTACTGTTATTACATTTTACAATTGATTTGCTGAGTTAAAAATACTAATTCTATTTTTAAAATCAACAACAGACACAAACAATCAACTTTCATTCAAACATCAAAGTCTAATATTGATTCTATAGGGAGATTTTGAATTTTTATTAAGGAAATCAAATCCTGTAAGTAAGAACAGAGAAGATATATGCATACAGGAGCTTATATATACACAGACATTTCACAATTCAATATGCATTCACAGATAACATTCATATAAACATATAAGCATTATCACACAACAATCCATCACATGCATCAAAGTTAATTCACAGATTTTAAAACTGTTTTTAAAAATGTTTACTCGCCTTTTTTAAAAGTAGAGAAATTCCCAGGCTTTAAATTTTTCTGGCAAATGCTTTTGATTTAAAAACTTGAATTGCTGTTGAATCTGAAATCTTTGCATTTGAATCTACAATTGCTTGCTGTTGCATTACTTATTGAATTTTAATCTGAAGTTGATCTCAGGTTGCATTAGAGGATTTTGTTTTCCAGGTTTTCTTGCTTGATAAACTTGTTACAGGCTTTTACTTGAGGGGATTTAAATTTTAAACAGAGGTGAATCTTGGCTTTATCTTTTGATTTTGAAAAATGTTTACTGGATTTGGAAAGCTTGAAATTCTTTTTCGTTACAGCTGAGAATAGGAAAAGAAGATTGAAGAGATGAAAAGTATACTTTTTATAAATTAAGTTATGATTTATTTAAAATTAAAGAAAATAAAATTTAAAAGATGACACTTGTTTTAAAAACTTACATTTGTCAACTATGCCATTTAATTATACTACACATGTTACTAACATGTCTTAAGGTATTAACACATGTCCTTAAGTATTTTATGTTTCTTAAATGTTAATAAAAAGCTTTTCATACTTAACTTATTAATTAATAAACACTTATCTTAATATATGTATATATATAATTACTTTAGAGAAAATATTATAAAACAAGTTATATACAAATAAAATCTTATACAAATTTTTTTTAAATCCGAAATGATTATCTTTATTGTTTAAGAGATAAAAGTTAAAATTCTAAATACCCTTTGAAAAGTATTATATTAAATTATACTTCCAAATTACAATCTATATATACTAAAATTTGAAAGCATTTTATTTAAACTCAAACCAAAACTTCAATATATACAAATATACATATACATTTTAAATAGAAAATATTTTTAACCTTAATTTGAGAATTATTATATTAAATTTCAAACAACTTCAAATCATAACATATACATACATATATATTACAATTTGAAAATACAATCTTTTATTTAAACAAAAGATTCTCTATTCACAATATATATATCAATATATACATTATAAATAGAATCTATTTTTATTAGCTTTGAAAGATAAATTTTATCCATTTTAAATTGTTAGAAATGATATAAATAAATATTACCAAATTAAATTTTTATTAGCCTATAAAGGATTAAATTACCAATTTAAATTAAAATTATAAAGGAAAATTATCAATCCAATTAAATTATTAATAAATATTATTAAATTGCTATTGCCCAAAATCCCGGGTCATCACATTCCTCCCCCCTTAAAAGAATTTCGTCCCCGAAATTAAAAGCAAAGGTAATTTAATAATCCAGCAAAGATTTTAATTTCAAACAGCAAATCATACCTATCATCCAGTTACTAACAACCAAAACAACCAATCAAACAATCAAACCTAACTAACTATCCTAATACAAATCAGGATAGATCTTACTAACACTATCTAGAGTTTCCCAAGTATAAATCACTGGAATACTCGCTCTACAGAATCTAAACTAACAACACCACTATGATCCAGAGCTACTCCCTTCTCTAGATCCACTAATCTAAACAAAATATCACATCACACTCAAGTCCAACACAACTTCCAAATCCATCTGAACTGCAGATTCCATAACCAGGGATGAATCATACACGTACTCCCTCAGAGATACGTGAAATACAATGAATTCCAGCTATCCAAATTGGCCATTCAATCTTGTAGATCAAAGAACTAATCCTCACAAGTTCACAAGAAAATTCCAAAATATTTTGGAGCTAGCTTCCAGACTTACCAAATCTTATAGCTCTTATAATCGAGGAAAATTTAAACAGTTTCCAATTTCCAACTCCGAATTTCAAACTCTGACTCATATCTGCATAGCTCACCAGACGATCCCGAGCTACCTCATCTCTTCCTGATCAACTTAACCTTTGCTGATGCTTCTTGAAACAACTGGACCAAGAACAAAATGATTTCCAGATCCTATCAACAAGATGATATTCCAAAATCTACTGAAATCCACAAACTCTACTCCACAAGAAATAGAAGACTGAACTTCCTTCTTCCAGATTCCAGAAAATTCTATACACACTTAGAAATTCACATAAACGTCTTGTAGAAATCTGAGGTTACTTCCTTTCTTGCACAGCTACTACCTTTGCTTCCGCTGCACAACTCTGATTTTGAAATAGATGAGAATGTCGATGAACTCGAGCACAAACTAGATCCACAAACAAGCGGGAACATTGGTTATCTTAAAGACATAGCCAACTACTCAAAGAATGGACGAGTCCTCGGTCAATGGTACTGTCTTCAGCTATCCTTGGCTAGAGGAAACTCGAAACTAGAAGCAGAAGAGAAAACACAGATACTCCATAAAATTCTAAGATACTTCACCAAATCCTTCTCTAGGAACCAAATCGATATAAACTAAATCTTTGACCTCTTCGATAACTTTTACTTCCTCTTGAGATGTCTCAATTTCATACAAAAGATTACTCAAGATGAACTCTCAAAATAATCGCAATTCACTTTTGCGATCCTACCTAGTTCGGATTCCAAAGAAACTGTTCTCTCTTTACTAATTAAAACAGCCTTAAACTTTTCCAAACAAGGTTAACCCTTCAAGAAAACATCACCATCTACTCGGACTGCTGATAGAAGAACCACAAAGATTCTGGAACCATCGAAGAAACGAACCACACCGCTGCTTCCAAACTCTATCTTGACAGCACACCGAACACTCCGAGCTGCACTGCTATCACAGCTAACCAAGAACTTCTAATCCAAAGGCTTCTCAAAACTAAAACCATCAACAAACCTCTCAACGAATCTCCGAGATGGCAGACATCCAAAAGAAACTCGGGCTCCAAACCAATCGCCAATAACTTACTCTTCTTAAGGGAACAATGAGACCATGTCCGACGAACAACTAATCGACCTTAGTCCCATACTTCAAAATAGACAAAACTCTCTTACTTGATATCAGAGAATTCCTATACAGTCGAGTCTTTCCTGCGGTAGACATCAACTGTTCCTCCAATACCTTCTTAATCTTGTTCCAAAAGAAAATCTCCTTCGGGAACATACATAGATACTGCGTCTTATCACACAACTGCTCCTTCCTGAAGTCGCCAAGCTACCATCACTTACTTCTGCACAACTGATAGATTCAACTCTAGAAAATCTGCTCACCCGAGCTCAACCAATCTTACATTCCAATAATGGACTCCGAATCTTGAAAAGGATTTTCTTCAGAGATCCGAGACATCCTTACTCCATACTGCCAATTTACTCGAGACGATATTGGGTTTACAGTCTCGATATATACTTCCAACCTCAAACATTCAAACTCCAACTATTGGTAATTGTGTTACACACACTACCACCTTATCTACCTTTATAACTTATATTGGAAAACCCGAATAGGTAACCCAATAAATAGGTAGAAATACATAAATATATATATTTAAAATGATACTTTTTATATAGAAATTATTTCTGGGTAGAATTATTTCATCTACCTCTTTAAAACAATATTGTGTCCGTTGGCCTGGTTCAAGTGTTTAGAGATCCCTATCAATAACGTTAGCTACTCGTATTGACCAGAATCCATATACCACTCAACCGATCAATTAACACAACATAAAATCATTTTTATATAACTAACAATTACGCGCTCTCGAATATATATATATATACACTCAGACTCAAACAGGTTGTTACAGATCCTGTCTCTAATGAACAATCCTTCCGAACCTAGGTATTCACTCAACCTAGTGCTCTGATATTCACTTAACCAATAGCTTAGGTATTCGCTCAACCTATGCTCTGATACCAACTGTCACGTCCTGACTTTCTATGCCCAGAAAGACGTATCGTGAATTAAGAAAGAAAGGGATAGAAGAAGAAAAGAAAGAAAAGAAGAAAGAACAACAACATCAGAAACTCACAGCGGAACGAATGAAATATAATATATCATATAAAATATTACATAGTATCATATACATCAGAGTTACACAACTTATACAACACATATTAGACAGTTATAAACATCTGTCTAATTCATACAACTCAAGTATCACAGATACAGACACAACATATACACAGCGGAATCATCATATATCTACACGGTGAAGCCTCCTGCTCCAAATCTCCTCCAGAATTCGTCAAAGCTAACCTGAATCCCTCGACTACTCAATACAATATTGAGTACCCAAGAGTTTAATAAAACAAAAAATAAACACTTGGGTCAGACATGGGTCTGGTGTGAGTAAACGGTTAGATTGCTTAACTTTGAAAACTTTTGAAAAACACAAGTATCACGTAAGACTCCCCACAAATAAACATGGGTAAGTTTTTACCTTACGCTAACTAAAACGTTTGATAGGAAATCTGATTGTATTATAATAGGGTCTAGGGTTTTCAAGTAAAATACAGAAATAGCTGAAATGCTTACATCTCACATTCCAACATAGTTGGGCACAACTAATACGTACGGCACTTATTGGAGTTTGGATTCCATACAATGGTAGGGCTACTGGGGTACCGCCCGTCACAGTACGTGGCCTAGATCACCGTACCGAGGAGTACGCCCGCTCCCCTGCAACACAAAGCCGGAACCATCCCTTACTGGATAATCCCGAACAAGATAACCCCGTAGTTGGCGCGACCAACCACACACTAAGCCGAATGAAAAGAAAAGGGACCTCTAGACAGGGATCTATCTTGCTCTCAGTGGGTGCTACCCACGAAGCCTTGCTGCACCTCCCCTGTTTTAACCATTCCCGGTTGATGAGGCTTGAGGTTACGATTACCTTTAATCAGAACATATCACTTAGAATGCTCATCGTCCGCCTGACGATGTGCTGAAAGCATTCAATCCATACAAGTTCGTTCCGGGTTCGAACGAAACCGAAGGCATTATCTCGTTACACTCGTTTTGGAATCACCCTCAGAGTTAACGACAATAACCCTTGCACTCTGAATCTTCATCTTCACTTGAGATTCACGACCTATCGTAAATTTGGATCGATGTGGTATTCGGGTCTCCAGACCTAGAATTCCGGTATACGGAAACCCGATCCCGGTCTCATCGAAATCCAAAACGTATCTTTTAAGGCCAAGTTGTTTAAAGGTTTAAACATTTAAACTTATTCAGGATGATATAAATAGATAGATAAATCATATTATCACAATTGATAATTCATATCAACATTCATCTCACAAAGCAGCATATATCGTATATATATCAGAGATATTCAAATCATCCAATATCAACCAATCACCCAATATCAAACATCCAGTATTAATCAATTATCTAAACAGAATTGATTAACTCCAAATCAATTTAATTAACCTTTAATTAAATTAATTACTATCCTTTAATCACTTGGATTATCTTAATCCTGCTTCATTGATTTATTACATATCAATTTATTAATCATCTCTTAATGATCTTTCTTAATTAATCTTCCTTGATTAATTATACTTTAATTACATTAAGTAATTACCCTTTAATTAATTATAGAAATTAATTATTCTTAACCATATACAGAAATAACCTTTAATTACTATCATTAATTACAATAATTAATGATCCTTCATTTACTTCCATTAATTAATTTAACTATAATTATTTTCATTAATCCTCAATTAATTATAATTAATTAATCATACTTTAATTAATCACTTTTATTAATCAACCTTGATTAATTTCATTACTTATATTAATTAATGATCCTCTAAATACTTCATTAATTAATTAACCTTCTAGTTAATTAAATAATTAATCTTTAATTAACCATATTCATTAATTAATTAATCATAAACAGTGATTAAGCATCCCGTAATTACTTACCTTAATTAATTAACTCCTTAATTAATTATATTAATTCTTAATTAATTAATTACTCATTTAATTAATTACCTTATCAAGTAATTAACCACATTATTAATTAACCTTAATCCTTTAATTAATTAATTACTCTTTAATTAATTAATTAATTAATTAACTTTTTAATTAATTTTATTAATAAATCCTTTAATTAATAACATCAAGTGATTAACTCTTAATTACTTCCATTAGTAATTCTTCTTAAATTAATTACCTTTAGTAATTATTCATTAATTACTTCACTAAGTGATTACACTTAATTAATTATAAGTGATTATCTTTAATTAATTAGACTAATTAATTAACCTAAAATTAATTACTCAATTAATTAATCCCTCAATCTCTAATTCATTTATTTATTAATTACATTCATTTCCACTAATTACTTCATTAAGTAATTATTCTTGATTACAAATAAGTAATTAAGCTTTAATTTATTTTATTAATTAACTATTCTTAATTAATCTCAACATAACAAATTTAGAATAAACCTGTATTTATATTAAATACTTACTCAAATCATTTACTTTATTAAAACAAATTTTAAAATCAATTTTGAAATATAATTTATTTTAAACAAAGCAATTCAAACATTTAATTTCAATATACTTAAAATCTTTGGAAACCATTTCAAACATGTTTAATCAAATTAAACGATTATTTATTTAAAACTTGTTTGAAATACTTAAAAACTTGTCCATGCTTTAAATTTTAAAACCAAGATATAATTTGCTATAAAATCTCAAAACCTGGTTACTTAAATAACCCGAGTAAAACCCCAAAACCACACGAGTCTGCCCCGAGTCTTCCACCAAACTTCATCTGCTTCGAGTCAAACACCCACTCGCACGAGCCCAAACCCGAGTACAACCCTCCGTTCCCAAACCATCGAAACCACCCAGACATGGCACAGTGCCTGTGCACGTGCACAACGACCACGATCGCCGACGAACTCCACCCTGGCCTCTGACGAGTCGACAACAACCACGGCAACACTCGCGAACATCCAACTGTGACGACCCGGCTTTTTCTCCACAAAAGTCGTATCATCTTGAAGAAAGAAAGAGATAGAAAAGAGAAAAGATAGAGAAGAAAGAAGAATAATATCAGAATCTAAACAGCGGAACGAATAAATTATATTAATCAAATAAGATATTACATTGTATCATATACATCAGAGATACACAGCTTATACAACACATACTAGACAGTTATAAACACCTGTCTAGTCATTACAATTCAAGATACAACTTAAACAAACGACTCAGAGATACACACAGCGGAACCACTTATATATCTACAAACGCTGAAGCCTCCTGCTCCATTGCTCCTCCATAGATTCGTCAAAGCAAACCTGAATCCCTTGGCTACTCGTAAAAATTTGAGTACCCAAGAGTTTATAAAACAGAAAATAAACACTTGGGTCAGACATGGGTCTGGTGTGAGTAAACGGTTTAGATTACTTAACTTCAAAACCTTTTGAAAACAAAGGTATCACGTAAGACTCCCCACACATAAATATGGGTAAGTTTTTACCTTACGCTAACCAAAACATTTGATAGGAAATCCAGTTATATTATAATAGGGTCTAGGGTTTTCAAGTAAAATACAGAAATAGCTGGAATGCTTACATCTCACGTTCCAACATAGTTGGGCACAACTAAATCGTACGGCACTTATTGGATTTTGGATTCCATACAATGGCAGGGCTACTGGGGTACCGCCCGTCACAGTACGTGGCCTAGATCAACGTACCGAGGATCACTCCCAATCCCCTGCAACACAAGGCCGGAACATCCCTTACTGGATAATTCCCGCATAAGAAACCCCAGCGGTTGTAGCTATTCAACCGCCCACACAGCCGAATAAAAAGAAGGGACCTCTAGACAGAGGAATCTCATACTACTTGGGTGCTACCCACTAACCTTGCTGCACCTCCCCTGTTTTAGCCATTCCCGGTTTGATGAGGCTTGAGGCTACGATTACCTTTAATCAAAACACATCACTTAGAATGCTCATCGTCCACCTGACGATGTGCTGAAAGCATTCAATCCATACAAGTTCGTTCCGGGTTCGAACGAAACCGAAGGCATTATCTCGTTACACTCATTTTGGAATCACCCTCAGAGTTAACGACAATAACCCTTGCACTCTGAATCTTCATCTTCACTTGAGATTCACGACCTATCGTTAATTTGGATCAATGTGGTATTCGGGTCTCCAGACCTGAATACCGGTATACGGAAACCCGATCCCGGTCTCATCGAAATCCAAAACGTATCTTTTAAGGCCAAGTTGTTTAAAGGTTTAAACATTTAAACTTATTCAGGATGATATAAACAGATAGATAAATCATATTATCACAATTGATAATTCATATCAACATTCATCTCACAAAGCAGCATATATCATATATATATCAGAGATATTCAAATCATCCAATATCAACCAATCACCTAATATCAATCATCCAATATTAATCAATCATCTAAACAGAATTGATTAACTCCATATCAATTTAATTAACCTTTAATTAAATTAATTATTATCCTTTAATTACTTGGATTACCTTAATCCTGCTTACTAGCATTAATTAATTACAAATTAATTAATTAATCATCTCTTAATGATCTTTCCTAATTAATCTTCCTTGATTAATTATACTTTAATTACATTCAAGTAATTATTCTTAACCATATACAGTAATTAACCTTTAATTACTATCATTAATTACAATAATTAATGAACCTTCATTAATTAATTAACTATAATTAATTATATTAATTCTTAATTAATTACAATTAATTAATCATACTTAAATTAATTGCTTTTATTAATCAACCTTGATTAATTAATAATCCTCTAATTACTTCATTAATTAATTATATTCTTAACCATTAATAGTAATTAATCTTTAATTACTTTCATTAATTACATTAATTAATAATCCTTAATTAATTACTTCCATTAATTAATTAACTATAATTAATTACATTAATCCTTAATTACTTAAATTTATTAAACTTAAATTAATCACTTCTATTAATCCATCTTGATTATCATAAACAGTAATTATCATCCTATAATTTACTTATCCTAATTAATTAACTCCTTAATTAATTACTTTAATCCTTTAATTAATTACACCAAATAATTAATCCTTAATTACTTCTCATTAAGTAATTATCCTTTAATTAATTACATCTTGTAATTATACATTAATTACTTATACTAAGTAATTACACTTTTTAACCTTATTAAGTATTCATACTTAATTTTTTATCAAGTGATTATCTTTATTTAACTTAAATTAATCACATCCATTTATTATTTAAGATTGAGTAATTCATTCCTTAATTATTCTTAAATAAATTAATTAACCTTAATTACAGATTAATTATTCTTTAATTATTAATTAATAAACCTTAATTATCAATTAATAAAACTTAATAGCAAATTAATCAATCCTTAATTATTATTTAATTAATCTTTAATTACCATTTGATTTATCCTTAATTAATTTTTAATCATTAATTAATAATCTCTAATTATTTAATTAATGAGTCTTGATTACAAATTAATTAACTTCTAATTAATTAATTAATAACTATTAATAAATTCTAAGTCAAAAATTAATTAAATTAATCACCCTTAAATTATTTTATTAAATTATCAAAAATCTTAATTATCTTTAACCAATCATTTTCCTTTGTTAATTACTACATCACATTAATTAAACTTAACCTTTAATTAACATTTAATTATATTTACAAATTGATTTAGTTTTAAAACATTTTATTTAAGTTTTAACAAACTTAAATTAATCAAACATACCCTTAAATAAAGTTTAAGAACATTTTAAAAGAGGTTTAGACAAGTTTAAACAGAGAACCATCTTTAAATTTCAACATGTTATTAATAAAACTTTAATACGTGCTTAACACCTCCTCTCCCGATCCCTGCTTCGAGTCATCTCACCTTCCTACTCGAGATCGCTTCGAGTTTTCCCAACTTCTTCTTTTTAACTCTGTTACATTTTAAATTCTAAAATTTTCTGTAAAGATTTAAAACTTTCAAAACGACCCGTAGCAAACTCGAGCAACATCCCAACTTTCCCGAGAGTAAACCCAAACCAACATCATCTTCTCAATACCCAAACCACTGACACGCTGCTGACATCTGTACACATGTACAGATGATCGGAGCAACTCCGGTCAACGTCGCCATTGCCAGCACATCGTCTTCGACCACCATTCTCGATTCCGATCACCCAAACCTCACATCGATTACAAACTCAAAATCGAACACTATCGAGCCTACTGAAACAAAATAGTTCGAGCAAAACTTACTCGCACTTCCTAACTCCGACCACCGGAGATCACTGCATCACGCCTGGACCTTCGCCTGAGACCCCTTCTTCTTTTCCCCCACCTGCGGTTGCCTCCGAAGCAGCCATGTCTACGAATGAGCCTCCAAATCATCGTTGACCCAAACAGGTCGTTAAACCCTATATCACAATCGTCCTGCCACCACGGTGGTTAATAAATCCACCGATTATTTTTCCTAGGATCCCTATCGCACCAGCCTCCTCCAGCAATGATCTCGATGATCATTTCTTCCACGATTGCCAGAAATCGACGAAAAAGTGATTTCCGTTCAACTCACTATATCTCGACAATCATAAACTTAAAAATCTTGTTTTGATTATTAAAATTCAACATTTTTCAATTCGAAACAGTTTATATAATCAAAACTCGAAATTACATCATTCGATTTTTCTGCCTTATGTTGATTATCACTGACATTACTAGATTCCAGAAATTCTACTAATTAACTTTAATTAAAGTTATTTTTAAAACTTGAATCTAACTATTTCTAACAGTTTTCCTTTAAAGATTATAACTTAAAATTTCTTGCAAATTGAGATATGAATTTTTGAAAGTAAGTCTTGAGTCTGGGAAATAACAGAGACCAGTTTATAAATGTAAAATCAGACATGCACACATGTAACAGAGCAATTCAAAATATATTCCAGATATAAACAATCATGCAAACCATAATACAACAATTATATACGAATTTATCACATGCATCCATACAATCATAGATTAAAACTGTTTTAAATTGAAAGTTTACTCACTGGAAAATTAAAGCAGTGGAGAACTGACAAATCCAAACATGCACAGACAAACACACATATATATATATCAGGTATTCACACTTATAAATACACATGCAAGCATTTATCATTCCAGAAATCTATCAAGCAACAAAACAATTATTACTTAGGATTTTAAGTAGATGTTTACTCACATTTTTAATGAAGTGCAGAGGTGATTTAAACTGAGATGAAGCTTTGAAAACTTGAATGGAAATGGAGCTGAAGACTTTGAATTGCCTTAAAACTTTGAAAACTGAATTTGCTTGATTTCTGGAATTTGAAAAACTGAAGCTTTGAATTCGAATCTGAAGTTGAAGTTTGATTCTTGCTTTAAACAGAAATGCTTCAGGTTTGCTCTTGACCCAAATTATTCATTTGCATGCACTTGAAAGATGATGCAGATATGGGAAATGCAGAGCTTAGAACTGGATTGAAAATTTGTTTTGAACTTTTGAAAACATACTACAGGTTGCAGTTTCTATTTGCACTTGATTTCTGGTTATGGTATTTGGTTTGGGAAATTGAGTTACAGGGAAATAAATTTTGCAGATTTGAATTTTTGAGGAAAATCTCAGGTTTTTAAACTTGAACAATGGTTTCAGATTTTGATTTTTGAGGAACTTTTCAGGCTTTTGATAACAGAATGGTTTTGGTATAAAGAGATTACAGGAAAATAAACATTGCAGCTTTGATTTGCACTTTGGTTTTAGATTTGAATTTGAGGGAAAATTCAGATTCGATTCTGCCATAGTTTGCTTATCTTTTGAGAAGAAGATATAAAAAGAAAAATGTGAAAGAAGATTAGGAATGTTTATAAGTAAATTTAGATTTTATTAATATTAAAAGAAAATACAAATAAAATGACACATGTCTCTATCTTATATTAATGTTTTAACACTTGTTATCAAAGTGATTTATAACTTAACACTTGTCAATATTTATTTATTTTTATCCTAAAAGAATTTTAAAAACTTTTTAAATATGATTTCCTAATTAACTAATATGTTTTCTTAATTTATAAATACTTTTCTAATTAAATTCCTAATAAACAAACACATTTAAAAATTTATATAAATACAATCTTTAAAAGAAAATAAAATAAAACCAATTATATTTTAAATAAAATATATATAATATTGCAAAAATCATTTTTTTTTTAAATACTATTTCAAAAGTCTTTGTATTTATTCTTATTAAATAAATACATATCCAAATTTCTATAAAAAGAATAATATAAAACAAATCTATTTTTAAATAAAAACTTATCCATATGATTTAAATCCAAACTATATTATTATTTTCATTTCCAAGATATATATTTTTTTTTCAAATTCAATTCTTACATTCAAATTCAAAGTCAATTTAAAGTCCAATTTAAAATCAATTTAAATAAATATAGATATCCATTTCAAACAAACATATTATTACTTATCAATAATTATCCTATTTAAAATCAATATACATATATATATATATACATTTTAAACAACCCTTATTAAATTTGAAAATAATAAGTCTATTTAAAATCTATTTATATTTATATTTAAAAACAACTCATTATTTAATTGTTTGAAAATAACAATTTTACCAATTTTAAATAATTAACTTACAAGATTATCACATTTTAAATTCCCTGAAATCCCGGGATATCACATTCCTTCCCCCTTAAAAGAATTTCGTCCTCGAAATTTAAAACAAAAGATAATCCAAAGTTTTATTTTATTTCAATCAATTTAGGCATACATATCAGCCATACACAACCAAGCAAACAATTTCATCCAAACAACCAATTCAAACAAACAAACAATTCTAGCTATCCGGACATAGATCCGGATAAGCTTCCTAAATTTCCACGAGTTTCCCCAAGTATACATATATACCGGGATACTCGTTCTAAAGACAATCTTAAACTACGAAGCTACAGAGCTCCTACTCATCTAAATCTACAAAACTAAACAGGATATCAGACTACAGACAAGTCTGACTCAACAACCAAATCCTTCCCGAACTACTGGTTCCAAAACCAGAGATAGATCAAACACGTACTTCCTCAAAGATACGCGATATACTCTGAATCTCAGTTATCCAAACTGGCAATTCAAATCTTATAAGCCAAACACTTATCCAAATCAGAATATAGAAGAGATCTAAAACAACTCGGAGCTGACTTCCCAGACTTACCCAATCTTATAGCTCCCTTTTACTAGAGAAAACTTTAATAATAACGAAGTCTCCAACTTCGAATTTCAAATTCCTCCATTTCTAATCCACATAATTCTTTTGACGGTCCTGGGTTGCCTATATCCATTCCGATCAGCTCAACCTTTACTGATGCTATTTGAAACAAACTGAACCAAAAACAACCCAACAAAATGATCCTCACAAGATCTACCCAAAATCTACTCCCCATTATCAGTAGACTGAACTTACTTCTCCTATCTAGAAAAATTTCCTGTAGAAACCCTCTAATCCAAACACTGCAACTTCCGGTTGCTTCCATTCTAGAACAACTGCAATCCTACTTCCGCTGCACCACTCTGATCTGGAGCAGATGAGAATGCCGTCGATGAACTCGAGCACAGACTAGACAACACATTCTGGAGATAAGGTTCAATAGATCCATAAAAATAAAACTCAGAAGTTCCATGAAATACTGAGCTGCTTCACCAAATCCTTTCTCTAGGAGACATTCTTCGACCTAGCTGAACTTCCGGTAGAAATCCTGAAATCAAGTCGATACAGAACTCAATCTCAAATGCAGACAAACTTCTGACTTCGCTGAAGACATCCAGAAAAACTCTGATAACTCAAGAGAATACTCAGCAATCGCAAGTCACTTTTGCGATCAACCCAGCCTAATTATCCAAGAAACTGCTCTCTCTTTACCAATCAGAACAGCTTATGCTTTTTAACCAATCCATCGAAGAAATGGATCCTCTCTACTGCTTCTGAATTCTACCACTAGAAAACTGCAAAGCCAAAAGATCTTCTTGCTGGAACACAAAACTCTTCTGGGTTGCACTGCTGACACAGATGCCAGAACTTCCTATCCAAAGCTTCTCGAGAAACTCTGACCTCAAACCAAACAAAATCACCATGCTGAACTCAGCCACAACACCGAAGCAGACACACTTCCTTAGACTTGCTCCAAAAGAAAACATCTTCAGAAACATCCAGTCACTGCGTCTCATCACACAACTACTCCTTCCTGAGTTACTCAGATACCATCACTTGCTTCTGCTCATTCGACAGATCCAAACTCCACTCATCCCACTTCAAAGATGGACTCCGAACCTTAACAGTTCCTTCAGAGATCAATGAAATCTTTACACCATAACAAAGTTCACTCGAGACGGTATTGGGTCTACAGTCTCGTCAGATAGACTTCCAACCTCAACATTCAAACTCCAACCATTGGTAGTCGTGTTTCACACACCACCACCATATCTACCTTTATAACTCATATTGGAAAACCCGAACAGGTAACCCAATAGATAGGTAGAAATATGTATTTAAGTTATATAAAAATTACAAATACGCTCTCTCAGGATAGACATCACTCCAGAGCCTAGGTATTTACTCAACCAAGAGCTCTGATACCAACTGTGACGACCCGGCTTTTTCTCCACAAAAGTCGTATCATCTTGAAGAAAGAAAGAGATAGAAAAGAGAAAAGATAGAGAAGAAAGAAGAATAATATCAGAATCTAAACAGCGGAACGAATAAATTATATTAATCAAATAAGATATTACATTGTATCATATACATCAGAGATACACAGCTTATACAACACATACTAGACAGTTATAAACACCTGTCTAGTCATTACAATTCAAGATACAACTTAAACAAACGACAGATACACACAGCGGAACCACTTATATATCTACAAACGCTGAAGCCTCCTGCTCCATTGCTCCTCCATAGATTCGTCAAAGCAAACCTGAATCCCTTGGCTACTCGTAAAAATTTGAGTACCCAAGAGTTTATAAAACAGAAAATAAACACTTGGGTCAGACATGGGTCTGGTGTGAGTAAACGGTTTAGATTACTTAACTTCAAAACCTTTTGAAAACAAAGGTATCACGTAAGACTCCCCACACATAAATATGGGTAAGTTTTTACCTTACGCTAACCAAAACATTTGATAGGAAATCCAGTTATATTATAATAGGGTCTAGGGTTTTCAAGTAAAATACAGAAATAGCTGGAATGCTTACATCTCACGTTCCAACATAGTTGGGCACAACTAAATCGTACGGCACTTATTGGATTTTGGATTCCATACAATGGCAGGGCTACTGGGGTACCGCCCGTCACAGTACATGGCCTAGATCAACGTACCGAGGATCACTCCCAATCCCCTGCAACACAAGGCCGGAACATCCCTTACTGGATAATTCCCGCATAAGAAACCCCAGCGGTTGTAGCTATTCAACCGCCCACACAGCCGAATAAAAAGAAGGGACCTCTAGACAGAGGAATCTCATACTACTTGGGTGCTACCCACTAACCTTGCTGCACCTCCCCTGTTTTAGCCATTCCCGGTTTGATGAGGCTTGAGGCTACGATTACCTTTAATCAAAACACATCACTTAGAATGCTCATCGTCCACCTGACGATGTGCTGAAAGCATTCAATCCATACAAGTTCGTTCCGGGTTCGAACGAAACCGAAGGCATTATCTCGTTACACTCATTTTGGAATCACCCTCAGAGTTAACGACAATAACCCTTGCACTCTGAATCTTCATCTTCACTTGAGATTCACGACCTATCGTTAATTTGGATCAATGTGGTATTCGGGTCTCCAGACCTGAATACCGGTATACGGAAACCCGATCCCGGTCTCATCGAAATCCAAAACGTACCTTTTAAGGCCAAGTTGTTTAAAGGTTTAAACATTTAAACTTATTCAGGATGATATAAACAGATAGATAAATCATATTATCACAATTGATAATTCATATCAACATTCATCTCACAAAGCAGCATATATCATATATATATCAGAGATATTCAAATCATCCAATATCAACCAATCACCTAATATCAAACATCCAATATTAATCAATCATCTAAACAGAATTGATTAACTCCATATCAATTTAATTAACCTTTAATTAAATTAATTATTATCCTTTAATTACTTGGATTACCTTAATCCTGCTTACTAGCATTAATTAATTACAAATTAATTAATTAATCATCTCTTAATGATCTTTCCTAATTAATCTTCCTTGATTAATTATACTTTAATTACATTCAAGTAATTATTCTTAACCATATACAGTAATTAACCTTTAATTACTATCATTAATTACAATAATTAATGAACCTTCATTAATTAATTAACTATAATTAATTATATTAATTCTTAATTAATTACAATTAATTAATCATACTTAAATTAATTGCTTTTATTAATCAACCTTGATTAATTAATAATCCTCTAATTACTTCATTAATTAATTATATTCTTAACCATTAATAGTAATTAATCTTTAATTACTTTCATTAATTACATTAATTAATAATCCTTAATTAATTACTTCCATTAATTAATTAACTATAATTAATTACATTAATCCTTAATTACTTAAATTTATTAAACTTAAATTAATCACTTCTATTAATCCATCTTGATTATCATAAACAGTAATTATCATCCTATAATTTACTTATCCTAATTAATTAACTCCTTAATTAATTACTTTAATCCTTTAATTAATTACACCAAATAATTAATCCTTAATTACTTCTCATTAAGTAATTATCCTTTAATTAATTACATCTTGTAATTATACATTAATTACTTATACTAAGTAATTACACTTTTTAACCTTATTAAGTATTCATACTTAATTTTTTATCAAGTGATTATCTTTATTTAACTTAAATTAATCACATCCATTTATTATTTAAGATTGAGTAATTCATTCCTTAATTATTCTTAAATAAATTAATTAACCTTAATTACAGATTAATTATTCTTTAATTATTAATTAATAAACCTTAATTATCAATTAATAAAACTTAATAGCAAATTAATCAATCCTTAATTATTATTTAATTAATCTTTAATTACCATTTGATTTATCCTTAATTAATTTTTAATCATTAATTAATAATCTCTAATTATTTAATTAATGAGTCTTGATTACAAATTAATTAACTTCTAATTAATTAATTAATAACTATTAATAAATTCTAAGTCAAAAATTAATTAAATTAATCACCCTTAAATTATTTTATTAAATTATCAAAAATCTTAATTATCTTTAACCAATCATTTTCCTTTGTTAATTACTACATCACATTAATTAAACTTAACCTTTAATTAACATTTAATTATATTTACAAATTGATTTAGTTTTAAAACATTTTATTTAAGTTTTAACAAACTTAAATTAATCAAACATACCCTTAAATAAAGTTTAAGAACATTTTAAAAGAGGTTTAGACAAGTTTAAACAGAGAACCATCTTTAAATTTCAACATGTTATTAATAAAACTTTAATACGTGCTTAACACCTCCTCTCCCGATCCCTGCTTCGAGTCATCTCACCTTCCTACTCGAGATCGCTTCGAGTTTTCCCAACTTCTTCTTTTTAACTCTGTTACATTTTAAATTCTAAAATTTTCTGTAAAGATTTAAAACTTTCAAAACGACCCGTAGCAAACTCGAGCAACATCCCAACTTTCCCGAGAGTAAACCCAAACCAACATCATCTTCTCAATACCCAAACCACTGACACGCTGCTGACATCTGTACACATGTACAGATGATCGGAGCAACTCCGGTCAACGTCGCCATTGCCAGCACATCGTCTTCGACCACCATTCTCGATTCCGATCACCCAAACCTCACATCGATTACAAACTCAAAATCGAACACTATCGAGCCTACTGAAACAAAATAGTTCGAGCAAAACTTACTCGCACTTCCTAACTCCGACCACCGGAGATCACTGCATCACGCCTGGACCTTCGCCTGAGACCCCTTCTTCTTTTCCCCCACCTGCGGTTGCCTCCGAAGCAGCCATGTCTACGAATGAGCCTCCAAATCATCGTTGACCCAAACAGGTCGTTAAACCCTATATCACAATCGTCCTGCCACCACGGTGGTTAATAAATCCACCGATTATTTTTCCTAGGATCCCTATCGCACCAGCCTCCTCCAGCAATGATCTCGATGATCATTTCTTCCACGATTGCCAGAAATCGACGAAAAAGTGATTTCCGTTCAACTCACTATATCTCGACAATCATAAACTTAAAAATCTTGTTTTGATTATTAAAATTCAACATTTTTCAATTCGAAACAGTTTATATAATCAAAACTCGAAATTACATCATTCGATTTTTCTGCCTTATGTTGATTATCACTGACATTACTAGATTCCAGAAATTCTACTAATTAACTTTAATTAAAGTTATTTTTAAAACTTGAATCTAACTATTTCTAACAGTTTTCCTTTAAAGATTATAACTTAAAATTTCTTGCAAATTGAGATATGAATTTTTGAAAGTAAGTCTTGAGTCTGGGAAATAACAGAGACCAGTTTATAAATGTAAAATCAGACATGCACACATGTAACAGAGCAATTCAAAATATATTCCAGATATAAACAATCATGCAAACCATAATACAACAATTATATACGAATTTATCACATGCATCCATACAATCATAGATTAAAACTGTTTTAAATTGAAAGTTTACTCACTGGAAAATTAAAGCAGTGGAGAACTGACAAATCCAAACATGCACAGACAAACACACATATATATATATCAGGTATTCACACTTATAAATACACATGCAAGCATTTATCATTCCAGAAATCTATCAAGCAACAAAACAATTATTACTTAGGATTTTAAGTAGATGTTTACTCACATTTTTAATGAAGTGCAGAGGTGATTTAAACTGAGATGAAGCTTTGAAAACTTGAATGGAAATGGAGCTGAAGACTTTGAATTGCCTTAAAACTTTGAAAACTGAATTTGCTTGATTTCTGGAATTTGAAAAACTGAAGCTTTGAATTCGAATCTGAAGTTGAAGTTTGATTCTTGCTTTAAACAGAAATGCTTCAGGTTTGCTCTTGACCCAAATTATTCATTTGCATGCACTTGAAAGATGATGCAGATATGGGAAATGCAGAGCTTAGAACTGGATTGAAAATTTGTTTTGAACTTTTGAAAACATACTACAGGTTGCAGTTTCTATTTGCACTTGATTTCTGGTTATGGTATTTGGTTTGGGAAATTGAGTTACAGGGAAATAAATTTTGCAGATTTGAATTTTTGAGGAAAATCTCAGGTTTTTAAACTTGAACAATGGTTTCAGATTTTGATTTTTGAGGAACTTTTCAGGCTTTTGATAACAGAATGGTTTTGGTATAAAGAGATTACAGGAAAATAAACATTGCAGCTTTGATTTGCACTTTGGTTTTAGATTTGAATTTGAGGGAAAATTCAGATTCGATTCTGCCATAGTTTGCTTATCTTTTGAGAAGAAGATATAAAAAGAAAAATGTGAAAGAAGATTAGGAATGTTTATAAGTAAATTTAGATTTTATTAATATTAAAAGAAAATACAAATAAAATGACACATGTCTCTATCTTATATTAATGTTTTAACACTTGTTATCAAAGTGATTTATAACTTAACACTTGTCAATATTTATTTATTTTTATCCTAAAAGAATTTTAAAAACTTTTTAAATATGATTTCCTAATTAACTAATATGTTTTCTTAATTTATAAATACTTTTCTAATTAAATTCCTAATAAACAAACACATTTAAAAATTTATATAAATACAATCTTTAAAAGAAAATAAAATAAAACCAATTATATTTTAAATAAAATATATATAATATTGCAAAAATCATTTTTTTTTATACTATTTCAAAAGTCTTTGTATTTATTCTTATTAAATAAATACATATCCAAATTTCTATAAAAAGAATAATATAAAACAAATCTATTTTTAAATAAAAACTTATCCATATGATTTAAATCCAAACTATATTATTATTTTCATTTCCAAGATATATATTTTTTTTTCAAATTCAATTCTTACATTCAAATTCAAAGTCAATTTAAAGTCCAATTTAAAATCAATTTAAATAAATATAGATATCCATTTCAAACAAACATATTATTACTTATCAATAATTATCCTATTTAAAATCAATATACATATATATATATATACATTTTAAACAACCCTTATTAAATTTGAAAATAATAAGTCTATTTAAAATCTATTTATATTTATATTTAAAAACAACTCATTATTTAATTGTTTGAAAATAACAATTTTACCAATTTTAAATAATTAACTTACAAGATTATCACATTTTAAATTCCCTGAAATCCCGGGATATCACACCAACTATCTCGATTCGATCTAAAATCGAATTCGACCTAAAAACCCATACCACCTGAAACATACATCATCGGAATTTCGACCCCCTCCGATGATCCTTGCCTCGAGAAGCTCCGCCGCCTTCACCGTAGCTCCGCCTCGACCTTCAACACCTCCAGCACCTTCGCGAACGACTCCGGTGCACCATCGTCATCGTGCGAAGCTCGACAACTACCTCGACAAAAACCGGTCACCAAGCCCTAGTTCAACCTCCCCTGACCGTTACGATCACCAGAAAATTCCACCTCCATTTTTCCAGAGAACGTCACCACATTGGCCATCTCCAAACCAAACATCATCCAACTCGATCACGCCGATCATCGGCAATCAACGAAGATACCCAAAACGAACATCTCGAAAATTCTCATGAATTAACAATCTAAAAATTATGATATGAATATTAAAATTCGTGATTTCAAATCACGAATACATTCATGCAATTTAAAACAGAAATTGCATTGATTTGGTTTTTAACATATGTATATATTTTTACTGTTATTACATTTTACAATTGATTTGCTGAGTTAAAAATACTAATTCTATTTTTAAAATCAACAACAGACACAAACAATCAACTTTCATTCAAACATCAAAGTCTAATATTGATTCTATAGGGAGATTTTGAATTTTTATTAAGGAAATCAAATCCTGTAAGTAAGAACAGAGAAGATATATGCATACAGGAGCTTATATATACACAGACATTTCACAATTCAATATGCATTCACAGATAACATTCATATAAACATATAAGCATTATCACACAACAATCCATCACATGCATCAAAGTTAATTCACAGATTTTAAAACTGTTTTTAAAAATGTTTACTCACCTTTTTTAAAAGCAGAGAAATTCCCAGGCTTTAAATTTTTCTGGCAAATGCTTTTGATTTAAAAACTTGAATTGCTGTTGAATCTGAAATCTTTGCATTTGAATCTACAATTGCTTGCTGTTGCATTACTTATTGAATTTTAATCTGAAGTTGATCTCAGGTTGCATTAGAGGATTTTGTTTTCCAGGTTTTCTTGCTTGATAAACTTGTTACAGGCTTTTACTTGAGGGGATTTAAATTTTAAACAGAGGTGAATCTTGGCTTTATCTTTTGATTTTGAAAAATGTTTACTGGATTTGGAAAGCTTGAAATTCTTTTTCGTTACAGCTGAGAATAGGAAAATAAGATTGAAGAGATGAAAAGTATACTTTTTATAAATTAAGTTATGATTTATTTAAAATTAAAGAAAATAAAATTTAAAAGATGACACTTGTTTTAAAAACTTACATTTGTCAACTATGCCATTTAATTATACTACACATGTTACTAACATGTCTTAAGGTATTAACACATGTCCTTAAGTATTTTATGTTTCTTAAATGTTAATAAAAAGCTTTTCATACTTAACTTATTAATTAATAAACACTTATCTTAATATATGTATATATATAATTACTTTAGAGAAAATATTATAAAACAAGTTATATACAAATAAAATCTTATACAAATTTTTTTTAAATCCGAAATGATTATCTTTATTGTTTAAGAGATAAAAGTTAAAATTCTAAATACCCTTTGAAAAGTATTATATTAAATTATACTTCCAAATTACAATCTATATATACTAAAATTTGAAAGCATTTTATTTAAACTCAAACCAAAACTTCAATATATACAAATATACATATACATTTTAAATAGAAAATATTTTTAACCTTAATTTGAGAATTATTATATTAAATTTCAAACAACTTCAAATCATAACATATACATACATATATATTACAATTTGAATATACAATCTTTTATTTAAACAAAAGATTCTCTATTCACAATATATATATCAATATATACATTATAAATAGAATCTATTTTTATTAGCTTTGAAAGATAAATTTTATCCATTTTAAATTGTTAGAAATGATATAAATAAATATTACCAAATTAAATTTTTATTAGCCTATAAAGGATTAAATTACCAATTTAAATTAAAATCTTAAAGGAAAATTATCAATCCAATTAAATTATTAATAAATATTATTAAATTGCTATTGCCCAAAATCCCGGGTCATCACAGATGGACTATAACACTGTTGTTATAGTAAATGATTTCCGAAAGGAAATGTTTTATCTAGTATTGGGATTTATATATCTATCTTAATTTTCGAATCCCTATACTGGTGATTTTGAGTCGTCGTAACGATGTTTTACGTAACATTCGTTTTGACTCAAATAAATGTGCTTAAGAGAATGATTTCCTTAAAGAATGAAATGTATACTTAATTTTGATTTAAGTATATGAATATTTTCCAAGTGTTGAAAATAAATGATTTGTGAAATACTTATTTTTAAATAAGTATGGGAATGCTTTTCCAATATGAAATGAACTGTTTTGAGATTTTATCTTCTTAAAGATAAAATGAAATTGAATATTTAAAATCGATTAGAAAATCGTATATCAGTAGATATTTTGAAATATAAATTCACTATGGAATTTATAAAAGAAATGGAAATCTGTTTAAAAATAAATATTGATTTATTTTTGGAGTGTGGAAATTATATATCTAGTAAAGATATTTTTGAAGATGAAATAATTTGGAAAATTATTTGGAATCTGATGATGTTGCGCATCTTTATTGATAGTTAAATAACCGACTATCAATAATTACCTTGAGTAGGTATTTGTTGTGAATTGGATGTATTTGAATGCCACACTTATTTTTGAATAAACGCTCACTATTCGGGTTAGCCGGGAAAGGACCATGGGGTCGTATAACCCATTCCGAATATGTGATACGTCGTTATGAATTGCATTCGAAGACCGGTGTTGAAGACCGGATATTTTTGAAAACGGAAGGATTACCGTCGAGTTACTCTACATCGACTGGTCTTCGATTTAGAGGTTTTATCACCCTTAGTGACGGGAAGTCCGGACGTGATTAGAAAATTATCCGGAAATGCAAGGGCTTCGTGAGAAGTGCCTTCGGTTCTGTTCGATCCCGGAACAGACTTGTATGGATTGTGTGTCTAACGTTACAATTTGAGATATAAAGCTGATTTCTTTCAAATACATTTCTGTTGGTGGCGGAGAATTTATTCTCTTAGCTTAACACCCTTCTCTGAGACGTACGAGCTCAGAGGTCATGTAGTTGAAATTTATCAGCGATATATTCCCAATCTGGTAACGTGGCATACTAAGTGTTGCTGTGAAATGATCAGTGTTTGATCATTTGTGATATGATCATTTGTTTGATCTTATATCTTTGTGATCATAGGTTGATCATTTTGTTTGACCCGAAGCATGGCTTTGTAGAAAGCGTAGCTTTGTGGACGAGACTTCGTCGAGCCTCACACCCCGGAAATGGTCAAAACAGGAAGGATGCGGCAAGGTTCTAGGGAGTAGCGCCCCTTAGTGTATGTCATTCCTTCTGGATAAAGGTGGTATCATGGTATGGAGCCCAGATACTTAACCTCTGTGGTTACTGCATTATTTTTTCTATGTGGTTTGTTGGAATCGGGGATCCTCGGGAAGATCGGTGACGATCGGGGGATGGCATACGCGTGTCAGTAGTTACCTATTTTTGCAGAGGTAACCCGGCCTTGTGTTGGCAGAGATCTAACCGTAATGTTAGGTTATTTCTCGGGTCGTCTATTCCAGGGACGTACCCATCGTGGATAGGAAGTTCCTTAGCCTGACCATTTGTTGGAAATCCAAACTCCAATACGAACTTTGTATGGTATTAGTTGTAGAACCTGCCATTTACGTACGGTGGTCACCACTGTTTAGATGGTAGCTATAGTAGGCATACGATACTGGTTGTATGTTGGCTAAGATTAATATTATACTTTCGAAATGTTTTCCACTATGCACTAATAATAATATCAAAAAGAATTTGATTTTTGCGTAGTAAGCATCTTTGACTATCATAAGAAGAAATCTCCTCCAAGTCTGCGTTTGCATTGTGTGTGTGGTGGGAGGTCTTATGGTAGTTTCATTTTCCAAAAGCATTGCGAATTGACATTAAAGTTTTCCTGTTGTTTATTTTAAAGATAAACTGTTTTACGATCTCACACCAGTCACCATGACTGACTCGGAGTTTATTGTTCCCTTCTAAACTCTGGGTGCCCACAAATTTCCACATGGGCAGCCTAGAGTTATGTTATCAGGATATTCTAGAGCTTGGAGATAAGCTGGATGACGAGACGTAGTATTTGTATCTGATAGTTTTTATTCCGCTGTGTATTCTGTATGAGGACAAGTTATATAACTGTCCATTGTTGTATATGACTCTGATTGATGTATGTATAAACTGATATAGTTCTTTGTTTCAAAAGACTAGTGTTATCTATTATATATTGTTCCGCTGCGATGTGTAAGATTCTGATATTGTCTCTGTTCTGTGTTTCTATTGATGTCGTTCTGATGTTTTTTTGTTGTTCTTCTTCCTTCTCTTTCTTTCTTTCCTTTTCTGCTTTCTTCTTCTTCTGCCTTTTTCTTCTTCTTAAACCATCATAGTTCGTATTCCCGTTCATTTTGAGTTAATCAATGGAGATTAGTGGTTAATCAAGAGGTACGGATTTGCGGGCCATGACAGAATTAGCCTCCAAAACATGTTCCATTGTGTTCGGAACGCGGGTAAAACCTTATAAACGCCTGGCGGCACGTGTGATTTGGAGTTCGTTTTTAAAAGCTGGTTAAATTTGAGAATATTAATAAAATATTATTATATATCCTTATATATGCGTGAACGCAGCCGAAAACCCTAGCAGAGTGTTGAGCCGCCACTACGCCATAGATGGCCTATTGCAACAAAATTACAAGGTGTTGCTAGCTACAATGTAACGATAGCTATGCTGATTTTTGTCTATTGCAACATTCACTTCAATGTGTTAGCATAGATATTAGCAAAATGTTGCAGTAGCTATAAATATATTCAAATTAAAAAAATTAATAAAATTTTACACCTCAGCGATCCACACCATCATTTAAAACAAAATCTCAACCATCAATCCACACCATCAATCCACACCTTAGCAATTTCCATTTCCCGCTTTACTTTTCTTTCTCGTTCCCCTCCGTGTGAAAATTAGGGCACACGATTTTTTTTTTCTCGTTCCTCTCTGTGAAAACTAGGGCACGTGATTCCAGTTGCTTTTGATGCTCTGATTGATCGAATCTAGTGTGAGAAACGTTCCTGGTAGCTTTCTCCTTCGTTCTCCTTGATTGATTGCTCGAATTGCTTTGACTTCGTCGTCGGGTGCGATGTGATATTATTTGGTATGTATTATGCCTTCTGGTTTACTTGATTATTCTCGATTTTGGTTACACTCGCACGCTTTTGTCGATGATGAATTGGGATTTATTTATATGCTTTATTTCCTAATCTCGAGTTTAATCTTTCTGTTGGACTTTGAGAAATCTGCTATGTTGGATTGCGATGATGTATTGGTATGTTGGATTTTGGTTCACTGGCTTGATTTTGCTTTGCCGATGATGAATTGCGATGTGATATTATTTGGTATGTTGGATTTTGGTTCACTGGCTTGTTTTTGATTTCTGATCTGAGCTTGTTAGCTCCTTTCTACTGCATTTGTTAAACCAGAACTTGAACCTTTGTTAAACTTGTTCACATACCTTTGTACCTTGCTCACATACCTTTCTGCCTGATGCATTCACTGTTTTTGCTTGATGGGCTGCCTATGTGTACTGCTGTGTTTCTTGCACTGGCTTGTCTACATTTTGCTGAACCTGGTTCTTGTTTGTTTTGTTGGTTGCTTGCCCCTGAGTTGAATCTAGTCGATGACTCGGGTTTGACCTTGTGCCGTGTCCATTTTTTTTGGTTTGTCTACATATCTGGCTGCACTTGAGTATGAACTTGCACTTGAGTAGTTGCACTTGAGTAGTTTCTTGTATCAAGCCTTATGATGCATGTATGTTCATCCATGTACATGCATTTCTTGGTCATGTTATGTTGCTTGCTGTGTTGAGTACTACTTTGTGCACTTGGCTTCTCCTTTGTACATTTTTGCCTAAACTGTTGCTTGCTGTCTTCCATACTGTCTTGTATCCATGTGTTGCATTCATGTTTGGCTTATGCACTTGTGAATAGCTGACTTGTGCACTGTTTTGCTGCTGCACTGGTTTTTCTGCCATGTCCATTTTTGTGGGAATTTTCAATCGTCCATGAGATAAAAAATGGGAAACGGCCTTGTGATATATGCAGTGATACACTGTGTATATCATAGGTTGTCCGTGCAAATATTTGGTCCTTATTAGAAAAAAAATATGAAAAGAAACAACCCAAATACCTGAGGCAAATAATATAACAAAAATATTTTCATTTTCTGTTCGAGTTAAATATTATTTTCCAGATTACTGCTTTTGAATTATATGTGACAGGTATTGAAGACTGGACAGCTGGATACAAGCTTGAAGACAGAGTCAAATCAAATGTGCATGAGTTATGAGTGCATGAGCTTGAAGACAGGTTTCAAAGAAGGCTCGATCTTCCGAAATCGGATGAATCGGGCGGTGCCCTGGACCCCCGCCGGTGCTGCGCCCGGACCCGCTACTCGGCTCGCCTTCGGCTCGGCACTCGGGTCGTCATATATTTGTCAGTGTCGGTGTCTGTATAAATTGAAACTGCATATGTAATGAGTGAACTGAGTGATGTAGTGAGGAATATCTGTATATGTGAATATCAATGTTATATATCATTGAATTGTAAAATAGTGGAGTCAGGAATTTGTACTATTTCAAATGTTGAAATAAAATATTTATTTAAATAAATTACTGTTTGAATATCAAATTCTGTGCAATAGCATTTTATTAAATAAATATTTATATTAAAAAATCAAATATGCTCTACATTGTGGGCCCCACAAATTCAGAAAGTTAATATCTATAGCAACATTTTGGAATGTTGCTACAAACACCTATGGATGTTGCTATAGACCCAAATAGGGTTCTATTGCAACAATATTTCTTATGTTGCCTTAGTTAGTCAAAATGTTGCCTTTGAGGTCTGCGGCAACGCGGCAAAATGCATCACCGAGAAAGTGTTGCCTTTGCCCTTTTTTAGCATATAGCAACATTTTTTGGCACTTCCTGCATCACTTCTTGTGTGTTGCAGTATGCAATCTATGGCGTAGTGCGCCGTCTCCATTCGTTTCAATGGTCGAAATGCTCTGAAGTTCCTCCTCGTTTTCCTCCAAATCTATCAACCCATTGCAAAAACTCTCAACTGCATTATTGTAGAGCATGCCGAGGACTATCTATCCAACGGCCGAGATGATGTTTAACTTTGTGGATCGTCGGGATTATCGCCGTGAAGTGTGCGCGTTCGTACGTTTTTTCTGGGAAACTGGGGACGCCGAGCTCGTCGCGATTCCTGGTAGTGGTGCGTGGAGGCTAGGGCGATGCATGGTGGTCGCCGATTGTCCCAGATGTAGCCATCGTGGCCGCGTTGGCGAACCCTAGAGGAGCAGTGATGGGTTCGGCTTCAATTTGTAGCGTGTGAGAGAGGAGAAGGATTTCGACGGCCTTGATTTTGAACTTTGAGATGAACGGCTGATGGTAATTGTAGTGATAATTCTAAAGGAAAATTGTGTTAAATTTGTATGCAAACTATAAAAATTCATATCTAATGCATACGTTGTCGAAATTCGACGAAACAGGAAACGTTGGAATTGCAGCAACATGATCTACGCTGCGATGCAGATCTGGGATCGTTTGGAGCAAGTAAGAATTTTAGATTGAATCGAACAGACTCGATTTAATTTAAAATTTGAAACGCCGAATTCAAGGTGAGTTAATCTCACTCACATCTGGAATTTCCAGTTAATTTATATAGCAAATATTTAAATAATTGATTAGGTTGATTGTTGACGTGATAATTATTATCAGATTTGGTCGATATTTATTTGTCGAGCTAATTTCTGTGGATGTAGGGAAACAGGTTGGAGGGATCTAACTGGATTCCTCACAATATATAATATATGTATTATTTTCATAATTAGTGATGTATTTCACTTATACACTGTGATAGATTAATTTGGAACTTGTTGTGCTGTGCTATGATGAAATAAATATAATCGGATATTTAAATTATAACTAAATTAAATTGAGATAAAAAGGAAATTTAATGAATTTTCAATTAAGAATTTAAGGGAATTTAAATTCAGGAAAATTGGTTTGAAATTGTCAATGGTTTTGGAACTGTGATTGGAATAGAAATGGGAAACGGAAATTTATAAACTGGATTTATAAATGGAATGGGATTTTATTGGGAAATAAATTTGAAGTATAGATTTCCAATGGGAAATTCTATAAGAAGTGAAATGGATTAAAAATAATAGTGAGATTATTTTTAAAGGATGGGAAGTGTATCTTTCCTGGAAATTTAGTATGTTTCAAAGAAGAGTTTTCAAAATATAATAGGCTGTTTAAAATGTGTTTAGAATATTTTAGAAAAATCATTATCTTTAATTATTTTTAAGTGAAAAATAAGTATTTATTAAGTAATTATGGTATTTAATTATTTTAAAGGTAAATTGATATTATGTTTTCTAAAGGAAATTTTATTTTAAGTATTTGATATAATAACTATATGTTAAAAAGAAATTTTTGATTTAAGTTATGTAAGAAAACTTTTATAATTTTTCAAAATTTTATTTTGGTTAAAGAATTTGGTAACTGATTTTAAATAATTCAAGTATATATTTTGGAAGTGATTTTCCAGGAATGGAAAATGTGTTAAAAATAAATAAAGGTGTTTATTTTTAAAGTGTTGGAAGAAATTTACGGGATTTAAACGTAAATTTAAATTGAAATAAATCCAGCAGGATTTATAAAAGAATTCTTTGGTTTATTCTGAAATGGAAGTGAATTTCCCTGAAAAACCAAGTATGTTTTAAAAGTAGATTTTTGAGCAGAAGTTAAAATTTTGAAATTGTTTTTAAAGGAATGTTTTAAGAAATTAATTGGGTTGTGAAAATTTTAAAAGTAAATATTACTAAATTAGTTATAATAGTAATTATTTTAAAGGGTTAATTGGTATTATGTTTAAAAAGGAATATTATTATCATTGATATTTTATAAAATGGATTTATTTAAAAATAGTTGGTTAAAGTTTTATTTGGAACTTGTATAGAACTTTGTAACTCTCCTGGTAAAATTTAGTTTGACTTAACTTTAATTTTAAAATTAGCTTTATATTTTATAAAATAGTTTTACCTTAAATATTCTTAAAATATATTTTGAATAAAATGGTTAAGTAGTTTAATTTAAATATTTAAGGTATAAATTAGAATAAAGTGATTTAAATTATTTTAAAATCTAAAGTATTTGTACTTGGCGATTTCAGTGGAAATAGAAAATGTTTGGAAATTTATTTCCATAAAAGGAAGTGGGTTTAAACTGTTTTCAAAGGGTTGAAAATAGAAATGTATCTTGCGAAGATATTTTGAGGAAAAAAATAAATTTGAGGAATTATTTATTGTTTGATGGATGTTTGTGAATGTTAATTGATAGTTAAATAACCGACTATCAAAATTGGCCAATGTGCTGATCGTTTCGAAGAGACCGGGATCGAGATTAATTTCTCAAAATCCACTTCGATTCGGTTTGTACGTTTTTTGTGTGGAAACGAGTTCGGAGTCGAAGATGGAGCAGTGAAGTGCAAGGTCTAGTCGCTACTAATCCTGAGGATATTTCCAAAATGGATGTAGTAGGAGTAGTGCCTTCGGTTCCGTTCGAACCCGAAACGGACTTGTATGGATGAATGCTTTCGGAACATCGTCAGGTGGACGATGGGCATTCTAAGGGATATGTTCTTTAAAGGTAACGCTTAGCCTCGAGCCTCATCAACCGGGAATGACTGAAAATCAGGGGTTATGCAGCAAGGCTATGTGGGTAGCGCCCATTAGGGTGAGGTCATCCTGTCTAGATGTCCCTTTTTATTTTGGCTTAGTGGTGCGGTTGCTGATCCCAACCGTGGGGTGATCTTACTCGGAATTACCCTTAGGTAGTTCCGGCCTTGTGTTGCAGGGGATCAGCCGTGATCCCGGTACGCTGATCTAGACCAGGTACTGTGACAGGTGGTACCCCAGTACCTAGTCATTAGTTGGAAATCCATTCTCCCTACGTGCCTTTACGGTTTTGTTTGTATACCTATTAGCTGGAATTTAATAGATGTAACAATTTCGGCTATTTGAATAAGTATTTGTATATAGACACTATTATAACATCAGAGGATTTTTATAAGAAAATGATTTGGCTATCGTAAGGTAAAATCCCGACATGTTTATTTGTGGCGTGGTCTTACGAGATGCTTTTGTTTTCAAAGGATTTTTGAAACTTTAATAATCAATTTGGGTGTATTTATGTCACGCTAGTATTCCAGACTGACTCGGGTGTTATTTCATTATAATGCTCGGGTCAGACCGGGTATTATATACAGGATAGGTTGCTATGGAGCTCAGGATAGGAGCTGGAGACCGAAGCGTATTATCCGTATTTGTTTATATCCGCTGCTGTGATTGTTTAGAATTGTCTGGCTGGTAATTGTTGTTTGTTGTGATATACTCTGGTGATTTATTGTATAAAACAGATATTGTTTTAATTTGTGTAAAGATCTGTTATTATATATTATATATTGTTCCGCTGCGATTGTGAGATTCTGATGTTGTTTAGTTCCTTCTTTCTTCTATCTTCTTTCTTTTTCCTCAACAATCTGTCTTTTCCGGCACTCGATCGTCGATATTTTATACCGTAGTGTATTTTGTGTCGATTTTCGAGAATCAAGAAGGGCGGGTCGTCACACTATTTGAAGTATTTAAATTTCAAAATTGAAATATACAAAACTAAATTAGGAGAATTTATGAACCTTATGTTGATTAATGCATGGGAGAGTGTATGTGAAATGAGAAAGTGTCTGTTTTATTCCAAAATGAGCGTAATATTGTAAATGTATGATATATATTAAGTAAAAAATGGTGTATATGATTTTGGCAAAGTTTTCAGTGTATGCATAGTAATTTACAATATATGAATACAATTTTCCAAACATAATATTGAAATCTTAATTGGAAGGAGGTAAAGATTTAAGTGAATGTTAGGATAATAGAGATTGAATTCATCAGTAGTTTCAAATAGTTTCTTTCAATAATTATTTGTTAGTGTTGAATAATTATTTGAAGGATTCAAAAAATAACTTATCTTACTATATCGATCGAACTTGATTTAAAGGTTAGTTTTTTCATTTGGTCTTTCATTTAATTTGAGGTTAAATTTTCTATTTTTTTCTTCTTCAAAATTTCTAATTTTAAATCCTTGATTCAAGTTCAACGCTAAAAACTTTGTTATTTTCTTATTTTTCCAGTTTGTATGGTTGTGAATATGTTTCCCTTCAGATTTGTTATACAAACGTACTGGATTTATAGATATATGGATATCATAGAATCTCATGTTAATTTGTAAAATCTTTTACAAGCAAAGTTTAAATTTTTGTTTCATTCTCAATATCATTTGTGTTCTTTTGTTTAGCACGACTTTTGCATTTTGTTTGTTTTTGATCTAGCTGCAATATGCAACTTTGAATTAAAATTATAATCCTAAATTTGGGTTTTTTAAACTTTTTTATGGTAAAGTATATTCATACACCGAAATAAATCTAACACACATCATTGTTTTGCTAAGAATATGTATTTCTAAACTACCCTTCTTTCTTAATCACATTTTTTAGTCTTTTTCTCACAACCCATCAAATTAAAACATTAAAATTAATGATATTTAATCAAATATACAATTTTATTAAGAAGTTAATGAATTTACTGTCATAAACTTAAAATATCGACTAAGACTACTTTCATAACTAACCGCTCTAGTTTTAAAGTATTTAATCTTTTTCTACAAAATTAGACTTTATTTCACTGAAATTATAAACTTTATAGAAAATAAAGAAGTTACAATATTAGTGCCAAAAATTAAAATTCATTTTATATAAATTTTATATAATTTAATGTTAGGAATTTCATGATTGGTCTAAATGGGTTCTAAATTTTAAAGAGGGAAGATAATGGAGATTAAAATAAGTGTAATTTTGTAAAATAATGATGAATGTAAAGTAATTTTTAGTGTATTTTAGGTTATTATATTTTCTTGCGTATTTTAAGTGATTATTGGTGTATAATAGAATTAGACCTTTTTTTATTGTCTTACCTAACCTAAACGTATTGTTTATAAAATCTTATATTAACTGTCTTTGTCAATTTAGAATTTAATGAAATTTTCAATGGTTTTATTTAATGGCTAATTTTTGGGATCTTATTGAGCAGTAAGGTAATTATCAATGATTTTTTATAAAGTTAGTTTGAAATTATGTTATTTTGATTCTTTTTGTAATTTGGATAACATAATATAAAGGATCATGTCAAATATATTACCACACAACCCATGAAAGGAATTATATGACATTAATTTCATTTAATTTGAAATCGAGCTAATAAAAGAATTAATTACGATGAATTCTCTTTAATGGTAATCAATTTGACACCACTCTTAGTTCAATAAAAAGTTTATTCTATGATGGATTATGATTGATTTTTAGTTCTAGTTAATCGCATATTATCAAAATGTACCTTAATTTGATCATGCTATGTAGTTCAAGATCATATTATTTGCACATGTTTTGAAACGATGACTGCGGTCTAGCATCAAAATTAATGGATGCATAATTGACGAGTCATGATTTTTAAGAGTTAAATATAGTAAAAATGATGTAACAGGTATCATATACATACATACATATATACATATATACATATATGTGTGTGTGTGTGTGCGCGCGCGTGCAATTATTTTATATGACTTAGTACATGATTTACAAACTCAAATGGTATACTAATTGCAAAAGTTAGAAGGTTGAGTGGTGAAACAGTAACGACCGGGATTTTCGACCCTCAAAAATCGACACTAATACGTTCACTGTATCACATGCCAAGAAATGGAATGTCGGAAAACCCGATTGTTAGGGGAAAAGAAGAAGAAGATAAGAAGAAAACTAAACAATAACATAGAATCTCACAAATCGCAACGGAACAATATATAATAGATAAATACAGATCTTTATATAAAAAGAAACTGTAACTGTTAATATACATACAATCATCAGAGTACAACAGTCAACAAAGCAATTTGGACAGTTATAACAACTTGTCCTCACAAGTACTGAATATACAGTTTAACACACACAGCGGAAAATAACCAAATACGTGTAATAAGCCTGAAATCCTCCAGCTCGTCTCCTGAGCTCCATAGCATCCTAACCTGGATCTGCAATAATCGGTCTGACCCGAGCATTATAATAAAATAACACACGAGTCAGTCTAAAAAACCAGCGTGAGAAAATACACCCAACTGGATTTAAAGTTATAAGAAAATCTTTGAAATCAAAGGGTATCTCGTAAGACCACGTCACACATAAACACGACGGGTTTTTACCTTACAATAACCAAATCACTTTTATATAGAAATTCTGTGATATTATAATAGTGTCTAAGTACAAATACTTATTAAAATAGCTGAAATAACATCTCACATTTCAACATAGTTGGGCACAATCAAAATCGTACGGTCAAAATCGTACGGCGCTTATTGGAGATTCCATACAATGACTAGGCACTGGGGTACCACCTATCATGGTACACGTCTATAAAATGTACCGAGATCGAACCTCATCGAACGTTGCCCCGCTTCAGACGCGCTTCCAGCCACAACATTGACCTCTCTAACACCTTCGTACACCGAAAAAAGACCCAAGACTGCTGCAACATTCATCTCCATCTAGCTGCCACAACGTGCCACCATTATCGATCTCCACCATTCATTAGCTTTGTCTTGACGTCGCCTACGAGTTTCTAGTTGACGACGAAGGCTGAAAACGCCTTGGATGGTCATGATGAGCTCGTGGCTATTGGATTTGGAGGAAATTGATTTTGAAAAGAATGAACGTTCTCAGGTGTAAGGTCGCGATTTATACGTAAAGAAGGTAGTCTCGTACAACGATAGGGTGGCTGTATGTAGGGTGGCTTGAAATGAAATAATATTGGCGGAAGGGTTAAATCGATATAAATATATATTATTTAATTTCAAAATATCAGGCTATTAAATTTCGAACCCCGATCGAGACGTGCCGCCCGGCGTTCCTAATGTTTTAACCCTATTCCGAACGTAATGGGACTAGTCTCAAGCCCCAATGCGATCGTATGGAGAAGATAGCTTTTTGAACCCAATTATAATATTAAATTCCCAATATTAATTTCAACGCATTTCTATCCCGTACGACCAAACTGTGCATTTGATCGCTACGAAATTTAATAGCGTATTATAATTCATTATTACGGACCCAATCACATAGGTTTCATCAAAATCCGAGACTGTGCCCCAGAAGGCTATTTTCACTTGTTAATTAAAATGGGTCATTTTCAAAATTGAATAAATCACCTTTAAATCCAATTTAAAAGTTTTATTGTTTTCATTCTTGTTAATAGAAATTTAATAAGCCTTTAAATCATTTTTATCTGAATAAAAATTAAAGATTTAATTATTTAAACGATTTTCAATTATCAAATTTAGCAATTAAATTATCCAATAAATCACTATATTTGAAATTCAAGTTATTAAATATATAAAATTAACTTTTAAATATTTAAAATCAATTAAATATTTCAATTTCAAATATCCAAAATTCTGGGTCGTTACATTCTTCCCCCCTTAAAAGAATTCCGTCCTCGCAATTGCCAAGGTAGGAAAATGCCCAAACCCATTCTTTTATTTATAACCAATTAGTTGAAATAACTTCCCAAATCCATTTAAGCCTTTGACTTTCAAGAATCAATTTGTTGAAACCTTGCCATTACTTTTAATAAATTTCCAAATTCATCCATAGATTCCAAATAATATTATCCATTCAATCATATCAAGGTATAACTCAAAAATCAATTTTTAGTTATCAAAAATTTTTCTTCAAAATTTCTAACTCTTAAAATTTTTAGAAAATTTCGCCAGCGTCTCCTTTGGGCGGCTAGATCAGAACAACTACAAATCTCCACTATGGCCCAAACCAACAAAAGCAAAGTGGCTCAATCATAAAACCATCAAATTTAAACAACAATTTAAACATGTACCTCTTTGTTGGGCAACCCATTTTTACTTATGAAACCAAAGGCATCAAATTAGTTCTTGCTTTTAAATATCGGCATCTTATTTACTAATGATATCCAATCATATAGTTCATAACCAGATTATTCTACATTTTCAATTTCCAAAATTTTCTTTACTAAAACCGTATGATGTACATATATCATCCGTACGCAATATCAAATCTGATCGCTCATTTGATCACACAGTTTCACTTCTGAACTAGTATCGTCCACACGACCACTATAGTGCGGACTCAGATCTAGTTCCTTGATTAGAAACCGTCATTCTCCTTGCATAGCCATATACTATGATAGAGAATCCCAGAATCAACCAAAAATCCATATCCAGTGTTCACCGTCGAGAATCGAATGAAAAATCCTAACTCGGATCGATATAAATTATCTCGAAATTCTTTGCTCGAATCTGGATCAGACCGTTATACGAATAAAATAATATACGTACAACTTACGTATTTATATCCATTGATTTCTTAACTATACCAAATTTTCTTGTTCACATTCATTCCACTTACAATCAATTATTCATAATCATTATTCACATTCTCTTATTTACTTACTATATTCCTTTCCATACTGATATCATTTAAGAATTATTCCACCAAATTCTATGTTCAACACATTTCACTTCATACTTACTTCATTTATGGATTATTCCATAAATTTTCTTAAGTTTATAAACATTTTACACAACTCTTCTCATGTTTATTACCATTTCACAACTTAAGTTTATATCTATTTCTATTCAAATTCAATTTTAATTCCATTAACTCAATTTATCTTCCAATTTCAATATTCCAACCATATTCCAAAATCATATTCACTCACTAATTTATTCAATTAGTTCCTTCCTTAATTCATTCCCAAAAATTCTTTTATTTAACCTAACTTAGGCCAAATTTTCAAATTTCACTTTATTTATTTATTTTAAGTTAAATTTCATTCCACAGTTGAATTTATCATTCACGTTTAAAAATTTACCATTGTTTTAACTTGCTAATTTTCAAAATTTATAAGTTATCAAACTTATTTTCTCATATTTTCAGTAAAACATTTTAAATGAAAATCCCAGAGTTTAAAAACCTCATTCTAAAGTATTTCAAATCATTTTTGAATCATATATAGATATATATATATACTCACAATCCCTTGGTATATCAAATCATTCTTTTGAATTTCAAAAACAAAACCATTTTACCAAACAAAACTCCAATGGTAGCAATTCCTCTCTTGGAAACTCAAAAATAAACGTCGATGATGCTGAAGTCATCACCGAAATTATTTTCCAGTGACTGAAGTGAGTTCAGTGCTTTCTATTCCTTTTAAACCCTTTTAAATATTTCTATTCAAAAACATTTCCAAATAATACTATTATTATTTTTCTAAAACTTTGAAAGACAATTTCCAAAACCAACGGAAATTAAATCCCCAAATCCCCAGCTTTTAAATCCTTTCTACTCATAAACCATATTTATAATATACTTCTGAAATTTCATTTCCTTTCAATTTATAAATCACATTTATAAATCATAATCCCATGTTGTTATATGAAATTATTTCTTAACTTTTAATCTTGCTTACATTATAATATCAACCTTAATTAGAACATGACAACAATAAATGATAATCAAATATTATCATTCTCTAACATCCAAGCACACCATATATACCATAATAATTTCCTGAAAAGTTATTTCTTTATATATAAAATATAATCAAGGTAAAATTATTTCATTTACCCAATTTCAAAACAATACCATGTCGAATTGTTCTGTTCCAGTGTTTAGAGATTCCAATCAATAACGTTCATTACTCGTATTGATCAAAATCCATATGCCACTCAACAAATCAACCAACACAATATAAAACTTATTTATATCACTAACAAATACACGCTCATATATATATATATATACACACTCAAACTCATTATAGGGTGCCATTGTCCCTATTTCTAATGAGTTACCCCATCAAAGCCAAGGTTCTCGCTTAACCTTCAGCTCTGATACCAAATGTAATGACCAAGATTTTCGACCCTTAAATATCAACACTAATACGTTCACTGTATCACATGCCAAGAAATCGAATGTCGAAAAACCCGATTGTTAGGTGAAAAGAAGAAGAAGAAAAGAAGAAAACTAAACAATAACATAGAATCTCACAAATCGCAGCGGAACAATATATAATAGATAAATACAGATCTTTATACAAAAAGAAACTGTAACTGTTAATATACATACAATCATCAGAGTACAACAGTCAACATAGCAATCTGGACAGTTATAACAACTTGTCCTTACAAGTACTGAATATACAGTTTAACACACACAACAGAAAATAACCCAGTACATGTAATACGCCTAAAATCCTCCAGCTCGTCTCCTGAGCTCCATAGCATCCTAACCTGGATCTGCAATACTTGGTCTTACCCGAGCATTATAATAAAATAACACCTGAGTCGGTCTGGAAAACCAGCGTGAGAAAACACACCCAACTGGATTTAAAGTTATAAGAAAATCTTTGAAATCAAATGTTATCTCTTAAGACCACGTCACACATAAACACGATGGGTTTTACCTTACAATAACCAAATCACTTTTATATAAAAATCTGTGATATTATAATAGTGTCTAAGTACAAATACTTATTAAAATAGCTGAAATGCTTGCATCTCACATTTCAACATAGTTGGGCACAATCAAAATCGTACGACGCTTATTGGAGAATGGATTCCATACAATGACTAGGCACTAGGGTACCATCTATCACGGTACACGTCTAGAAAATGTACCGAGATCGAACCTATCGATCCCTGCCAACACAAGACCGACCTACCCCTTACTGGATAGTACCGAATATGTCATCACCCTGATTTCTTTGCAACCCTTTATAGATCTCATGCACAACCAATCCATAAATATGTAGATGTAGGGTAATCTAGAAAGGTGACAACATACCCTAATGGGTGTGACCCACTTAGCCTTGCTGCATCTCCCTTGATTTTCAGTCATTCCTGGTTGATGAGGCTTGAGGCTACGTTTTACCTTAAGAATAGCATTCATACTTGGAATGCTAACACTGCCTTCCAAGCAAGCAATGCAATGATAGCATTCATCCATACAAGTTGTTCTAGGACTGAACAAACCGAATCTCCAAGAACTCCGTCTTCATTATCTTCATTGATATTACAATTCGCAACACTCAAATCGGATCGAAGTGGTTTTCGGATAATCAAATCCGATCTCGGTCTCTTAGAAACAATCAACGAAATTGGCCAGATTTGATAGTCGGTTATTTAACTATCAAATTTCACACATATGCAGTCACTAGGCCATATTATAAATCTTTCGAACATTTATCACAAAATATCTTTACAAAGATATATATATATATATATATATATTCAATCTCTTCCAATATTCAATATTTGAAAACACTTTCGAATACTTATATCCATAACAGGATATTTCCAAATCATATCAACACTTAGAAATATTTCCAAATCCAACTTATAATTCATTACTTAGAAAAATATTTCTATAAAATCATTTCGTAGTTAAAATATTTCCAAAACCATCGACTTCAATACTTAGGAAAAGAATATAAATCTTTTTCCAAAAATAATTTCTAATATCCATACATAGGAAATATTCCATACTTATCTCATAAATCTTCGAAATTTTATTAGTTCCCTATACAATTTCCAAAAATTATCGATTATACTTATTTATAATCCAACTAACTATTTATAACTCATTTATTGAATTTAGATTCATTTTCGAAGTTCCCATATCAAATTTCCTTTCTCAAATTTTCTGAAGTTCCCGAATTCCATTATAAGATTTTCTCTTATAAAATCACATCCATTAAATAAAACCCAGTTCACAAATCTCGAGAGCATTTATAAATAAATTGCAATCACATACTTTTAAACTATATATATATAATAATAAATTTTAAAACATAGTTAAATAATTATTTGAAATATCAAAGCACTTTTAAAATAAACGTCAATAACTAATTCCAATTCATTTATAAAATTTCAAATCGATTTACAAAACTTGTTTATAAAACATAGAATTCATTTCAACAAATTTAAATATTTAAATAACTAACTTTCTGAAATATTTTAATCCAATTAATAGTTTAATAAATAAAAATCCTTTTCTAAAAACAAACCCTAAATTCTTGTGAAAATCATTTTTAAAATTCAACATACCCTTTTTTATACTTATAAATCTCTCTCAATTTATCACAAATCGATTTACATTTCCAATTTCATAACTTTTTCCCAAATTCCAAAATAGAATTTTCTATTTCTTTTTAAACCGATTTCCATATCTCATTTTTAAATTCACACTGTGAATTTATATTTTCAAATTTATCAAATGATAAACATTCCACTTATTTATAAACATTGTTTATAAGTTTATAAACTCAACTCTCATTCCTCTGTTCAAATCTCATTTCTAAATCGATTTCTATTTAAAATTCCATTTAGAAATCTATTATTAATAAAACCAATTATATTCCAAATCCATTCAAAAAACTCGATTTCAACTTCTATTTAAAATTTTTGGATCATTAAAATCTATTGTTCCAAATTCCTTGTATAAATTAATTTCAAAAATATTTATTTGAAATCGCTTTGCAAAATAGTTAAGTGAATTCCAAATTAAATCTTTTTATTTAATTCATATTCATTCCTTATCGAATATTCCAAATCAATATAAATATTTTTATTTCCTACAAATCGCCCTTTTGGATTCCTTTTTAAAATTCGAAAATATTCTTTATGGTATTTAAAATACCAAAATAAGGCCAGTGCTACTATAGCATCCAATAAATCAAATCACACAACAATCCATAACAGATTATCCAATCACATCATATATCGCTATATATGAAAAACAATCAATAAAATTTGAGGAATCCAGCTGGATCCCTCCAACCTGTTTCCCTGCAACCACATATGTTATATAATCACAATAATATAATCACTGCTTCGAGGCAGGATATCGAAATAAAAAGGGTCATCGCTATTATGCGGGGCGCATAGTGTCTCATCCGCTCTAATCCGTGGGAATATACCCAACTACTAATATATATACTAATATATAATATAACATCCAACTGATAATAATAATTTATCAATTCATCCAATCAACCAATAAATATTTTTTAACTATTAAAAATAAAACCAATTATCCAAAATGAGTGAGATTTACTCACCAAAATTCCAATTGTTGCTTTCGCGTTCGGGTTGGTCTATTGTCGAACAACTTTCGACTATAGCTAAAAATTCAACTAGTTCGAATCTTCCCAAATTTAGTTCCAAATTGTACATCTCGATGATACAAGCGCAACGCAACTGATCGCGTTAGATTTCGACACTTTTAAAATCCTTAATCCCGCCTCTAATCCTTTCCCCCTCTTCTCATGTTGACCACGTCCATGTCCCTTTAACCGCGCCTCAACCTCGCTACGGTGTGATTCCGACCACTACACCTCCTCCCCTAGGTTTGCCTGACCCCCAGCTACCCTTGGCCCCAACCGGCATCGCCTAAAACGTCGTCAGGCTCCACCAGCAACCCATCGAAGTCGACTCCCCCTTTCTTCGATTTTCCGACCATCCCCACCGCTAGGGCCAACTCCAGCCTGCCGCAACCTCATCGAACGTTGCCTCGCCACAGACGCGCTTACAGCCAACGCCTCAACCTCCCTAGCACCTTCGTACGCCGAAAAAAGACCCAAGACTGCTGCAACGTTCATCTCCATCTACCTGCCACAACATGCCACCATTATCGATCTCTACCGTTCATTAGCTTTGTCTTTACGTCGCCTACCAGTTTCTAGTTGACAACGAAGGCTGAAAACGCCTTAGGTGGTCGTCATGAGCTCATGGCCGTTGGATTTGTGGGAAATTGCTTTTGAAAAGAACGAACGTTCTTAGGTGTAAGGTCGCGATTTATACGTGAAGAAGGTAGGCTCGTACATGATAGGTTGGCTGACTGTATGTAGGGTGGCTTGAAATGAAAGAATATAGGCTGAAGGGTTAAATCGATATAAATATATATTATTTAATTTCAAAATATCAGGCTATTAAATTTCGAATCCCGAACGAGACGTGCCGCCTGGCGTTCCTAATGTTATAACCCTATTCCGAACGCAATAGGACTAGTCTCGAGCCCCAATTCAATCATATGGAGAAGATAACTTTTTGAACCCAGTTATAATATTAAATTCCCGATATTAATTTCAACGCGTTTCTATCCCGTACGATCAAACGATGCATCTGATCGCTACGAAATATAACGGCGTATTATAATTCATTATTACGGACCCAATGACATAGGTTTTGTCGAAATCCAAGACTGTGCCCCAGAAGGCTATTTTCACTCGTTAATTAAAACGTGTTATTTTCAAAATTGAGTAAATCACCTTTAAATCCAATTAAAAAGTTTTATTGTCTTCATTCTTGTTAATATAAATTTATTAAGCTTTTAAATAATTTTTATCCAAATAAAAATTCAAGATTCAATTATTTAAACGGTTTTCAATTATCTAATTCAGCAATTAAATTATCCAATAAATCAGTATATTTGAAATTCAAGTTATTAAACCTATAAAATTAACCTTTAAATATTTAAAATCAATTAAATATTTCAATTTCAAATATTCAAAATTCTGGGCCGTTACAGAAATTATTAATTCTCGCTAATGTTTTCAGTTTCAAAAATAATGATAAATTATGTCCTTTTGTACTTTTAGTTTTAAAAATAACTTCTTATCTTTACAAAGATTATTTTCAAAAATTCACTTTGACCACTTGCTGTTAATTGCCGTTTAGGCAATTCTGTTGTTTCTAAATTATCTTCATTGATAATATTTTTACTTATCCTTGTTGATGATTTGAATTTGCTGATTTGTGGTTTAACACTGTTTAGTGTTATATCTACCGTTATCCGATTTCCTTGTTGAAGGCTTGGATAGATGAGATTTCTGTGACTGTCGTCTATTTGGTTATTTATTATTATTGCTTCTGTCCATTAATAACTGAGTTTGAATTAGACTGACCCGTGTATTATTTCTTTTGAATGTAATACTGGGTCAGACCGAGTTATTACAGGTTGTAGATATCTTGCTTTGGGTTGCTGCTTGAGCTATGAAGTCTCTTCATATCTTTTGGAGTAGTCGTCGTCATTTTGTAGTAGTCAGTGTATCTGATCTAGGTTGATATGTATTCATGTATATTATTCGATAATGTACTTGTATATATAACTTCCAGAGTCGACAGTTGTAGTTGTATCATATGTATTGTATCATGTATTATAACTGCCTTCAGTTATATATATATGAGATTTGATATTAGCTGTGTTCCGCATTTAGCTTATCTGTGTTATTATTTTATATATATTGTCCTAAACTATTATGAACCATCGTAGTTCGTTTTATACTGGAATTGGGTATGTTGATGGGAGTAATAAACAGAGATGAAAATAAATATACCATTCCTATCAAGGTAACCAATACTAGTGTAAGGCCTAACTACGGATGGCTGCTCCTATCCAGCCTTATTCTTCGTAATAACAGACAGTATTTCTTTTAATACTCTTTGTTATTGTGAGCATAGAGGTGGGGCGCCACAGTTGGTATCAGAGCGAGGGGTTTATGGACATAATATATAACATAACTTAGATGGAACATGTGTTACAACTATTGTTGATGTTTTATTTGTGCTTTGAGTCAAAACTAAAGTTTTGAAATTATGATGAAATTTTTAAATATCTTTATTTAAAATTAAAAGTGAAATTGTGTTTTGATGAGATATTAATTTGTGTTCTGTTTATCAGAGTGCGCAGCGGAAACAGTACGACTGCTTTCACTGAGTACAGCTGATAACCCTTTTGATTTAAAAATCAAAATATGAAAATGAAATAAATTTCATTGTGATGTTACATAGATGTGTTTATTTTGTTTTCTTTGAAAATTTCGAATCCGATTTGAGGATCCGAAGTGATTGCTGTTATGTGGTTTTGTTGAGAATTTTGTTGCTTTGAATTATCTTCATTGAAGATATAATCGAGTGATTTCTTTGTTTATTTTGTAGTGTACGTGCAAATTTAAGTTGCACGTTACTACATTAATTATACGTTGAACCGGTGTTTGGTTTAAACGTATTTTATTGCCGTTATTTTTATAGTGGGATTTTTACATCGGTGCTAAATTTTTGAAGCACGGTATTTTGTTGACATTTTTAATGGATGAAAATTCACTGGTATTATATTTTGATGTAAATTATTTTAATGAGATTTTGACGTTTAAAAATTACTGTCGCTTTGACTTCAGTAACCGTCAATTTTAAAGTGGATTTTCAAGCGGTTATTGCGCAATGCTGATTTTGAGATCCGATTTTACGGTGTTTTGGGAAGTACAATTTCCTTTTCAAAATTGCTACTAATATTGCTGTTTTAATCACGTGTTTGAAATTTTTTTTTAAAATAAAATTGTTTTCAAAATTTTTACAGTTTGCGCTTTCAAAAGAATGAGGAAGCGATTTAAACGCTTCAGCAAAATTGAGGACTATGAACCCTCACTTTTACTGATTCGCTTAATTCCGGACTTGTCCGTTTGAGAACGTAAAATGTTATTTATATAAAATACACAATTTTGCACTTTCAAGGAAACGATGAAGAGAATCAAACGATTTAGTAAAACTCGTGGTATGGGACATGTGCGATTGCTATTTCGGTTAATTCAGGACTCGTAAATTGAAACATATGATGTTTGATGATTTTGATGATTTTGTGTGCTTTCGGGCCACTCTGCCGGACCTTCGGGTCATTTGTTGGGCTTTCGGGCCACTTTGCTGGACCTTCGGGTCATCTGATGGACCTTCGGGTCAAATACCAGTACTAGACCATCGGGTCATTCGTTGGGCGCCAAAATTATGATGACAGTACTTGGTAGGCTTCGGCCATATGTTGTTGCACATGCGGCGTAGCTTAGACTCGCCATCTGCTGGGATCGATCCACCTTTTATGTTGATTTTCTAGTCATCTTAATTGATTTCTAGATATTTGTTGTTTCTAATTATCTGCATGTAATTAGATATTTTGTAACGACCCAGTAATTTGGACAATTCAAATCGACAATAAATCCACACATGCCGGACTTGAATAATTCAAAACAATGGATTGTAAATAAAATTTGGCAAAACTCAGCATATATAGTAAATAAAATAATCACAAACATAGAGTAATATAACAATAATACAGCGGAAACAAAAGGATAGTAGTTCATGAAGCTACTATATATATATATATATAACAAAGTTAAACAAGATACAACAGAAGTCTCGAATACAATAGATGTCTCAATACAATAATCAAATACAAGATCTGAATACATCACTGGAATCAACTGAATAACTGAAAACAAGATCGATAGATAGCTGGATCTCCAAGCGAAGCTCCAACTCCAAAGGTAAGTCTCAAATGCTGTATCACTCAGTCTGACCCGAGCGTAAAGCAAAACACAAAACACTCGAGTCAGGATTAACATTCTTATATCAATAAATCCAACTCAAGTGAAATATCAACTAAAATACAAGTAACTTAAAGGATGTTTGGGATAACCATTCCCTAAGGATCCGTTAAACTATTTACTATGTAGTAATATACGCTATATACAGTAGTGTCTAATTAGTAAAGTATAATCATATAAAAAATAGCGTTAAGGGGATGGTGAACCTTAACGTGGTCGGATCTTTAAACCAAAATCGTAGTGGGCTCGATATGGTAGGTGACATGGCACACAAGGCAATGCCAGGGTAGATATACCAATTACGCATCCGGACTGGTGGTGACGCATAGCAGCCACTACCGCCCACCTCGAACAACACTCCCAAATCAAGGGGTGCACCCAATCAATCACAAAGTAATAGAATGGTATCGAAGAAGTGTGTCCGATCAGAGGTGCTACCTCCTTGGCCCGTCAATCGCTCCTGTTTTAGCCACCTTATACCAACTCACGGATGTTGGGTCCACGTATATACCTTAGGATCGTCGCCACCATCCTACTTCATTCTAGAAACTCCACCGCGTACACAGTTGTCAAAGTGGTTTTCGGTATCGACAGAGAGTATGTCCATATCCGATCCCGGTATCTTTAACAACCAATCGTTATTATAACACCGTGGTCATTTCAAAATAGTTTATACTTCAAAACCAAAATTTTATTATCATTTCAAAACCCAATTTAATACGATATCAATTTCACTTCAAATACATCCATTTTCAAAATCATATCACTTTCCAAAGTTATAACACTTTCGAATTCATAGTCTTTTTTAAAAATCAAAACACATTGGAAATCACAGCTTTGAAATCATAGCATTTTGGATATCATAACACTTTCCTCTTAAACAGTTTAGATATTAAAATTAGTATATATAATAAAATAGTTTATAAATATAAAATAATTTATATAAAATAGTTATAAGTTAAAACAAAATATATATATATATATATTAAAATAATTAAAAATAGTTTATATTACAATAGTTTATAAAATAATATAAAAATAGTTTAAATATAATTTAAAAAGACTTTATATAATCAAATAGCTACCACAAATTCATAAATCAATTCAAATCAACTCGAATTCCAAAATTCACATTTAATTCAATTTAAATTCGTAAATTCCAACTCAATTCAGCTTCCAAATAAACCATTTCAAATTATCGATTTCAAATACATATTTGAACCATAAAATAAGCCATTTCAATTTTTATATATTTCAAAGCTTTATATATTCAATATTTCAAAACTAAATTGGATAATTTCATATATATATCAAATTCACTTTACTATTATTTGGTTTTGAAATATTTACTTAATCATTTCAATAACATCTAAATACAACTTCAATTTACAAATTTAAATAAATAAAATAGCCCATTTAATTTATATAAGTTTGAAATATTCATTTAAGTCACTTTTAATCAAATTCAAGTTATAAAACATATCTTTTAAAATTCCAAATTCAATAAATTTCAAATAAAACTTATTTAAGTAAATTTCTTAAATAAATAAAATTTCAAATCAACTTCAAATTTATCTTTTCAAATTGAATCATTATAACTCTATATTTGAAATATATATATATATATATATATTGTAAATACTTAAACATATTATATATCAACTTTATTAAATCAACTTTGATAAATCTTTAAAATCAATATTTATCAAAACCATATATTTCTTTTCAAACCATAGAAATCATTTTCAAAATATTTATATAGACCAACGGTGCCTGTATAAAATTTTCTATCATATGGTCAAGTGATACGAATATTTATCATTTCAATCCGCAATTTAAATATATACGGGTATATATCATTTCAACCCGCAATCCCAAATTCAATTAATTGAAAATCGCTTGGGTTTATCATTTCAACCCATAACGATTTTCTCCTATTCTACAAGATCGTTCGGGTATGTATCATTTCAACCCATAGTGATTCTATACTAACAGGGAACTTGCAGAGTGATAACAGATATGATAATAAAATAACAACAGTAACAGGCATATATCATCAATATAAATAACAGATAATGGTGTCAGATGTCACAGGTGAACAGATACAGATAATGGCATATATATAACAATGTAAATAACTAACAGTAGCATATTTCAATTGACGTTTCAATTGAAATCAAATTTAATACATATAAGAACATTAATCGTGAGTGATTGCTCACCTTTCGAGGCTAGAGGAGTTTTGACAAAGAATTTTGAGTTACGAAATCCAACGCAAAGCTAGATTGATCGCGAATTCGATGGAAACTGAAAGACAAGGAATTGACGAAATCAAATTAGAACCGATCGATGAAGATAATTGGTATAGATGAACAATATATACAAAAAAAATCATATTTTAAATACAAACACATTTTAGTTTAAATATATATATGTATAATAAATATAAGCTGATATATATACTTACTTATATACACACTAAATATATTTATCTAAAATTTTGGAAATAATTGTAAATACTAGCAGACAAATTGTTAAAACGACAACCATATGAATAACCAAACCCATACTCATGCGAGCTTGCATGTATAACTATATCTATGCTTAAATATATTCCTATCATATTGTAAAGTTAATATAGATTTAATTATTACAGTATAGAAATAACCCAACAGGTCATAGGAAAGTTAGAAGACCTTGCACACCTTATATTGTCTATACTTTATATACGAAATTTTCAAAATCGATATATTTTCAAAAATAAGAACAAAGACACAAATATATGCAGACCCAAACTTGTATCCTTAATATACAAAACAAACGAAAACTAAACCGTATAACATATTTATAAACATACGTATATAACGGTAAATAACATGCATATATGCCTTTTAAACTTTTATAAACTAACAGAATATACAAACTTACTTAATCATATACACGTCTACAAATATATGCAACAATTATATGCATACCCAACTTATGTAATGCAGACCGATTTTCTATAATATAATACCCATAAACAAGGTCTCTATCTATAAATTTTAAAACCAACTACTGTATACACTCCTCCACTTAGCAGCAAAAGCCAGACCATTATATACAGCCTATATTGTATACTATACCAAACTATATAACAAATATAACGTGAATAACACTTAAACCCCTCAAGTCAGTATATATCGGTTATCAGAATACATAAGCTAACATATATATATATATATATTAATATAATTAGATATAATACAGTATATATATGAAATAGCTTTATATAATAAGAACCCATATATGTTAAAAGTATATACTGTAATAACATGTAAAACAAACTAGATGTGCACAAATGAGGACATGCAGACACATGAAGATGAGAAAGAGTATGAACAAATACCTATATATAATAAAGTCGTAAAGAATATAATATAACGCTTCTTTAAATTCCACTGCATAACCAATATATGAACATAATCTAACTATAACTATATGAACCAATATACGAACATATTATAACTATATGAACATAAACTAATACTGTAACTATAACTATATACAGTACTGTACTTTATATGTAAAATAGATTTATAAAACATAAATATATACAGTATAAACTTTATATTATACTACAACTAACAAATATAACTTTATATGTATATACAAACTCTTACAGTGAAGCTATGTAAATCATATTTGTATACAAAATGATATATTTATATTTATATGAAATCAAAACTTCAAAACTGTTATAAATAACATAACATTTATATATAATATGTATACTTAACTACAACAATTCAACAGTGGAAGGGAAGGCTCGGCCGAGATGGAGGCTTGCGGGGTGGGTAGGAGGCGGAGCTTGGGTCGAGTGTGCTCGGTCAGGTGGTGGCGGGTTCAGGCGAAGGCTTGGAGATGTCGGAGTGGTCGAGTTGGAGGAGTGGGAAGGCGGGGCGGAAGAACTGGACGGCGAGGACGAGAAGAGGGTTGCGGAGGTAGCAGTGGCGGTCTGTGCAGGCACGGTAGACAAAGGAAATGAAGGTTGGTGGGTCTAAAAATGAGGGAGTAGTTTTGGTAAAATGGGAGAGGACGGTAGAGTTTTGATCTCTCTAAATTGAAAGGAAAGCAATTTTCTAGTAACAGCTGTATAAAAAAACAGGTAGAAAAGGAATGGTCGCAATAGTGAAGTCAGACATTATTGAAAATAAAAGGGAAAGGCAAGAGAGTGACAGGTTACAGGTAGAAGAAAAACGCTTTGCAAAATTTAAAGTGAGCTTTCAATTTTTAATAAATACAAAAAAAAACGTATCCAAGTTTATATGTTTAAACTTTCCAGCTGTATTGGGTGTCAACGGCTGAAATTTAGTAAATAATAAAATAAATGAGAGCAAGCAACTGTTTACCCCAACCGTTTGAAATTTGAATGGACACAACGATCAAAGTGTAAAAATGGTATCGATATGGTTACCATTTTCATGGATACCGATGCGTACCGGATCTCAAAATGCAGAGTTGAATATACAGCCGAGATCAGCACGACGAGACGATCAAAACAGTATACAGATATTAGTGGCAAGATCATCCGATCAAAATTCGATATTGGTACCGGAAATGCTGCTATTTCGCCGAAAATAATATCGACGGAGCAATAGATATCCAAATTTGACGAAACGAAAGATGACGTCTCACTCAGAAGATGATTTACAAATTTTCTATGTAAAAATATTTAGGTTTGGAAAACATTTTATTATCACCAATTTTAACTGATATAAATTTGAATAAAATTACATTAGAAAATAAACTTCCAAATTTTCTGACGAAAATTTCCTAGTTGCTATGTTAAAACAGACGCATTTCAAATATCAAATTTAAATTTCAAAATTTTATTGTTTAAAGTTTCACAAAATTCAATTAATTAAATAAATAAAATCACTAAATTTTACGGGTCGTTACACTCTCCCCCACTCAAAACTTTTCGTCCCCGAAAAGGAATGAGGTAGAAGAATAGAAACAACCAGGAGAAAAGAGGTTGAAAACAAAATAAAACAACTATTTCAAACCATAAAAATTTCAATTTAAATTAATTAGTATTTAATAATTGAATTTATCTATTTGATTTCACTTAAGTTAAATCAATCTATCTATTTCTGAATTCATTATCCTATTATCTAGTCATCCTCAATTAACAATTTCTAAATCATCAATTTGTATAATCATTTATTATACTCATATTTTATTCAGAAAATTTAATTCTTTTATTCCAAATTATTATTAAGTTTATTCCACTTAATATATCTTATTACATATGTTTAAACCATATAAATTAATTTAAACCATATAAATTTCAATTTAAATTAATTAGTATTTAATAATTGATTTTATCTATTTGATTTTACTTAAGTTAAATCAATCTATCTATTTCTGAATTCATTATCCTATTATCTAGTCATCCTCAATTAACAATTTCTTAATCATCAATTTGTATAATCATTTATTATACTCATATTTTATTCAAAAAATTTAATTCTTTTATTCCAAATTATTATTAAGTTTATTCCACTTAATATATCTTATTACATATGTTTAAACCATATAAATTAATTTAAACCATATAAATTTCAATTTAAATTAATTTATACTCAATAATTGACTTTAAATTCAAGGTATTTCCATAGGTTAATCTAATTTCAATTTATTAATTCCTTCAAAACAAATTTATTTGTCTCATCTATTATTCAATTAAATTATTATTCTATTTCTCTTTATTAACATCTTTATAATAAAATTTAAGTATATAACATTTATTATAACCACTCAAATTTAATTTATAAATTTCTTTATATTGTATTTATCCAATTACATTTTCAGCTTCTGAATAATTTAGGTAAGTTATATTAGAATGAAATTGGGTATTATACAAGTAAAATTTTCCAATTTAACTATTCCAATTTAAATATTTATTCAAGAATTCAAGAATTTAAGAGTTAAATTTCCGATTTCAATTCAAACCATTTAGATATAAATATATATACTATATATATCAAATTAAATCTATGATCATATACCAATATATATTTTATAAATCAAGTCATACTTCAGAAACTCAAATCAAATTTATTTTTCAAAACAAAAATGTAGCAAAACTACAGAATGGTCTCTCCACTTCAAAACTGAAAATGAATGTCGATGATGTGGCCGTCATCACCGAAATTATTTTCCAACGACAAAAAGAAGAGCACTGATTTAAACATTTAAAATTCTTTGAAAACCATTTTATTCGAAAATACTTTAAATAATATACATTTTAAGACTTTAAAACAAAGTTTGAAATCACCAGAAATTTAATTCTTAAATTCTCAATTTAAATTCATTTCAATTCCAAATATATTTATAAACAATAGTCATTTTGCAATAGTCAATGACTTACAAAACAATTTAATGATAAATCAAATATTATCATTTTCAACAACCAAATTATTTAACTTTTAATTCCAGAAAATTTTTCTTATATATTTATAATATAATCTTACAAATTTATTTCATTTATCAAATTTGAAAATTATATTGTGTCAGTTTGCTCTGTTCAAGTGTTTTGGGATTCCTATCGATAGCGTTGATCAGACGAATCGATCGAAAATCCTAACCAACATCAACAACTCAAACAACACACTATAAACATAAACTATTTTATATTAATTACAAATACACTCCCTCACACGATGATTCCAGAATTGGATTCCAACACAAGGATAGAGATCCAAATATAGAGGGACTCTAATCAAAGAGAATTCTAATCTAAAATAGATAGGCTCAAAACGAAGGTTAGATGATTGCATTTCAAACAGGAAGATGGATAAAGTTGTATAAATCGCGGGCAACCTTAACCGGGTCAACCGTGACTTCATAGATAAGATCGATGTAGAATTCTGAAGCAAATCGACATTCGATTACCAGAGGTAGAATTCGGGTATAGCATAAGATAGCAGCACCGTAAACCGAGGATACAGAAATCTCCGGTGAATCAATACCGATTGTAAAGGAGTTTCACCCCAGTACAAATTATTCGAAGATTGGCGAGACCGCCGATTTATTATAGAGATCATTCGAAGTGGAGTTATGGGATACTCCAGAATCAAAAGACACGAATAGGGGAGACACGAATGGACTTTGGAACCGAAGTGAACGTTCCAAAATTCAAAGGAACCGAGTCAAAGAAGAAGGAATTCAAGCTTGAACGAAAGTGAATCTGTAATTGAATTTACTACATATGCTAAGTTTTGCCTAAAACCAGAGCTCTGATACCACATGTAACGACCCAGTATTTTGGACAATTCAAATCGACAATAAATCCACACATGCCGGACTTGAATAATTCAAAACAATGGATTGTAAATAAAATTTGGCAAAACTCACCATATATAGTAAATAAAATAATCACAGACACAGAGTAATATAACAATAATACAGCTGTCACGTACCGAAATTTTCGACTTTCGAAAATTCGACATCGATACTCACTTTATCGACTGTCGAGCAATCGAGTGCCGGAAACTCCAATAGTGAGGGTTTTAAGAAAAAGAAAAAGTAGAAGAAGAAGAAGATAGAATAGAAGAAGAAAATAGAGAAGAACAACAGAACAACATCAGAACAGAAAACAATATCAGAATCTTACACATCGCAGCAGAACAATATATAATAGATAAATGAATAATCTCTAAAACAAAGAACTATATCATTTTATACATACATCAATCATCAGAGTCAATATACAACAATGGACAGTTATATAACTTGTCCTCATACAGAATACACAGCGGAATAAATACTATTAGATACAAATACTACGTCTCGTCCTCCAGCTTATCTCCAAGCTCCAGAATATCCAGAATATCCTGATAATCTAACTCTAGACTGCCCGTGTGGAAATTGGTGGGCACCTAGAGTTTAGAAGGGAAACAATAAACTCCGAGTCAGTCATGGTGACTGGTGTGAGATCGTAAAACAGTTTATCTTTAAAATAAACAGGAATATTTTTAAAGTCAATTCGCAATGCTTTTGGAAAATGAAACTACCATAAGACCTCCCGCCACACACACAATGCAAACGCAGAATTGGAGGAGATTTCTTCTTATGATAGTCAAAGATGCTTACTACGCAAAAATCAAATTCTTTTTGATATTATTATTAGTGCATAGTGTAGAAAACATTTCGAAAGTATAATATTAATCTTAGCCAACATACGACCAGTATCGTATGCCTACTATAGCTACCATCTAAACAGTGGTGACCACCGTACGTAAATGGCAGGTTCTACAACTAATACCGTACAAGGTGCGTATTGGAGTTTGGATTTCCAACAAATGGTCAGGCTAAGGAACTTCCTATCCACGATGGGTACGTCCCTGGAATAGACGACCCGAGAACCTAACCGGATCTCTGCCAACACAAGGCCGGGTTACCTCTGCAAAAATAGGTAACTACTGACACGCATATGCCATCCCCCGATCGTAACCGATCTTCCCGAGGATCCCCGATTTCCAACAAACCACATAGATAATAATGCAGCAACCACATAGGTTAAGTATCTGGGCTCCATACCATGATACCACCTCTATCCAGAAGGAATGACATACACTAAGGGGCGCTACTCCCTAGAACCTTGCCGCATCCTTCCTGTTTCGACCATTTCCGGGGTGTGAGGCTCGATGAAGTCTCGTCCACAAAGCTACGCTTTCTCAAAAAGCCCTGCTTTGGGTCAAACAAAATGATCAACCTATGATCACAAAGATGTAAGATCAAACAAATGATCATATCACAAATGATCAAACACTGATCATTTCACAGCAACACTCAGTGTGCCACGTTACCAAATTGGGATATATCGCTGATAAATTTCAACTACATAACCTCTGAGCTCGTACGTCTCAGAGAAGGGTGTTAAGCTAAGAGAATAAATTCTCCGCCACCAACAGAAATGTATTTGAAAGAAATCAGCTTTATATCTCAAATTGTAACGTCAGACACACAATCCATACAAGTCTGTTCCGGGATCGAACAGAACCGAAGGCACTTCTCACGAAGCCCTTGCATATCCGGATAATTTTCAATCACGTCAGGACTTCCCGTCACTAAGGGTGATAAAACCTCTAAATCGAAGATCAGCCGATGTAGAGTAACTCGACGGTAATCCTTCCGTTTTCAAAAATATCCGGTCTTCAACACCGGTCTTCAAATGCAATTCATAACGACGTATCACATATTCGGAATGGGTTATACGACCCCATGGTCCTTTCCCGGCTAACCCGAATAGTGAGCGCTTATTCAAAAATAAGTGTGGCATTCAAATTCATCCAATTCACAACAAATACCATATTCAAGGTAATTATTGATAGTCGGTTATTTAACTATCAATAAAGATGCGCAACATCATCAGATTCCAAATAATTTTCCCAAATTATTTCATCTTCAAAAATATCTTTTACTAGATATAAAATTTCCACGATTCAAAATAAATCAATATTTATTTTTAAACAACTTCCCTTTCTTTTATAAATTCCATAGTGAATTTATATTTTTCGAATATCTACTGATATTCGATTTTCAATTGATTTCAAAAATTCATTTTCGATTTATCTTTAAGAAGATAAATTCTCAAAACGTTTCATTTCATTTGGAGAAACATTTCCATACTTATTTAAAATAAGTGTTTCATAAATCATTTATTTTCAACATTTGAAAATATTCAATATACTTAAATCAAAATTTAAGTATAAATTCATTCTTTAAGGAAAACATTACTATAACAACATTTATTTGAGTCAAAACGAATGTTACGTAAAACATCGTTACGACGACTCAAAATCACTAGTATAGGGATTCGAAATTTAGATAGGTATATAAATCCCAATACTACATAAAAACATTTCCTTTCGGAAATCATTTACTATAACAACAGTGTTATAGTCCATCATTTCCTTATATTTTCGAAAACGCCTATTCCAACAATGAACGTTGAAATCTATGCTTTCAATTCACAATACATTTTAAAACATCTTTAAAATGTTTAACTTCATTTTTAAAATCACTTCTTCAAAAAATGAATCCATTTTATCCAATAATATATTCACTGTCCAAAATCGTGAATATAATTCACTAATTACTTTCCACTATTTTCTACACATTTTATTTCAATAATAATTCGCTATCCAAAATCGTGAATATATCTCCTTTAACAATCTTCTATATTTAATTTATCAAATTCAATTGATTTCGAATTTATAAAAAACAACGTTTATAAATTCTAATTTTATTTTATAACAACTTTGATTTAAAATCTTCCTTTATTAACTTCTATACTTTACTTATCAAAATAAGTGATTTCGGATTTATAACCAACTTTTATAAATTCCAATCCCATTTATAAAAACTTCAATACCAAATCAATTTCAATATTGATTTCTAAATTTATTTTCCATCCCAACTCATTTTATATTGACTTTCCAAATTCGTTTCAATTTGCCAATTAAATTTATAGTTGGACTTCCAACTTATTTCCTTTTTAAATAAATTTCTCTTAAAGAAAATAAATCTCTTTATCTTTTTCAAACTATTTAGAAATCCAAATTTTAATTAAATTCTTCAATTTAAAATCACTATTATACGAAATTCATTTATTTGACATTTTCACTTGATTCTGGAATTAATTCAATAAGATTATAAAAATTAACTTTTTATACTTTAAAATTCCTTTCTTCGAATTTATTCAATTTCTAAAAATTTATTTACTTAAAAATTTCTATTTTGATTTCAAAAATTCAATTTCATTTATTTTTGGAATCCAATGATATCAAACATCCATTCAGCTAAATTTTAGCTTTCAAACAATTTCCAGGCATCAATATGATCAATATAATCATTCACAGGTTATCGCATCACAGTAGAAATAAATTCAATCAATGTGAGGGGTCCAGTTGGATCCCTCCAACCTGTTTCCCTGCATCCAAAGACGTTAGCACAGTACCAATTCCGCTCCAGTACGGAATTATCGCGGTATATGGGTTTTATAAAAATCCGCTTACTAACGGCGCAATAGGGTCTCATCCGCTATACGAGGCGGGAAATCATCAATCCAATATATACATATGCCAATATGTATATATTGCTATATATATAGATATATCCTAAAATATCTAATATCACATCCAATAGCAATCATCAATCAATAATAACTGTAAAATCAAATTTCCTTCGAGTGAGAAAGATCTCACCTTAGCTTTTAATTTTGCAATCCAATCCAATTCTTCTTTCGTTTTCTCGATTTTAACCTTGTATATAACAATTTATACAATATATTAATATCCGAATGAATTGGCTAATTAATTTTCAATTGATAATTCAATTTACCCATAATTTATTTTTATTGTAAATAAATACCTTTAAAGTTTTGACAAATCTCTTATAACAACTATTTTCTAGTTATCAAAAATTTCACAAGTTAAATAAATTGATTCCCATTTTATAAACTTAATTTAACAAATTCTTTATTTAAACAAACAAGTAACTTCCCTAACTAATATCTTCCTTTACTGTTAAACTTTATATTTTTCAATCTGTACACATATGTATATATTTTTCTCAAAACCTAACTCTATATATACATTAAAATTTGCAAGTATATCTATATAGATACATATACATTTATTTTTTCGATTTCCTAATTATATTTAGATCAAATGAAGAACAACTTAAATCCAGAAAGCTGTTTAACATTTTTAGATTTTCTTTACTGTAACATAATATATATTTTTTTTTTCTTCCACACTCGTTTAATAAATTTAACTAAAAATAATAATAATAAATCTGCCCTTACCTTACTGCTACCAGCCAAGCATCGCGACCATCATTCTCGCCTACACGCGAGCTCGTCGACGAAGCCCTATCCTCCATCGTGTGGCCCACTGCCCAACCCTAAAGTCGAGCATGAATCCCCATCCAACTCGAGAACTCCACGCTGCCGTCGCCGCCCAATCGCCATCGGCCTACACCCCAGGCGAACCCACTGTCATCGAGTAACACGCCTCCGCACGCATCCCTAGTCATTCGCGAAGCCCTTCATCATGCGAGCTCCATCACCATCCCCATCTCGAATACCCGCTTCGCCTCCACCAAGTCGCGACTACGCGCGTTGCCGCGTCGACTACCCATGCTCCTCCAATTGAAAACGCGCCGCCTAGATCGATCGTGCTCGCGTGCGAGAGCCTCCCCCACCGCTACAGTGATGTGAGCCCCTCAACGTCGAAGTCGAAATCGACTTCGATTTCGTCTGATGCGAATTCGTTTTTGAATTAGAGAGGAAAGAAAGGAGTAAGGGGAACTCGATTATTTTTTTTTATTTGAGGACGAGATTACAGGATTTGAAGAGGGGAAGAACGATAAGTGGTTTTCGAATATAAGGAGGAATGGCTCGAGATTTAAATTTTTAAAAGAAACTGCAGCCATTCTTTGAAATGAAAGGGTATGGTTTGCACGATTTTTGTTCGTGATATCAGGCGCGATACAAGGAAGATAATTTGCTGACTTTGACCAAATTTTAAATTTAAATTTAAATCGAATTCGTTTTAAAACTTCAACGCGTTTTCTAACCGTGTGCTTACGTATTAACACAAAAAAATACGAAATTTGGAACCCGGCAATAATTCAACGTTACGGACCCAACGGAACTGGTTTCGTCGAATTTCGAGACTGTTTGAAAAATGACTATTTATAAATATCGGTTAAACGATATAAATTTCAAAACTGATCAGAACAGTTTAAATTTCAATTCTGAAAGTTCGATTATCTTCAGTGTTATCAATATAATTTTTACAAGCGTTTGAAATATTTTTCTTTAGCTTTAAATTGAAGATTCAAATTTTTATTCAGCATCCAACAAATTAAATTCTGTAATTAAATCGCCAATTTCAAGGTTATATTCGGAATTCCAATTAAATTATCGTTCAAATATTTAAAATAAATTAAATATTCTCAATTTAATTCGTTCAAAATTCAGGGTCGTTACAGACTTCCCTCCTTAAAAGAATTTCGTCCTCGAAATTACAAGTTAGGGAAAATGGTCCTTAACTCGTCTACTATTTTTCAACATCCAATAGTTTTATCAATTTATCAAAACAAATCTTTCTACTAAAGATTCGTTATCATTTCTACTAACTTTCCAACTCCAATTAAAGTTTCAAACAACATTGCTTTACTTCAAAATTCGAATTTAAATTCAAATTTCAAATTTAAACTTTCAAAATTTTCTCAAAAATTTTCTAACGCCGTAAATTTTCGAAAAATTTCGCCAGCGTCTCCTTTGCGCGGCTAATAAGGCACGACTACAAAACGTCCCTACGGACTCTCAGATTTCAAAAAGAAAAAGAAAAGCCAAGCGGCTAGAGAAATAAGTCATCAAATCTCATATTCGAATTCAAATACTTACCTTTTGTCGAGCCATTCAAATTTATCTTCGAAATTAAATTCCAATTCCTGTATATCCTACTAGCCATAATATCTAGTTACATATATTCAAACCATTTCGTACATTCAATTACAAAATTTTCAATATAACTGCTTATATCATCTCTAATTCACTATTGAAGTTATATATTCAATTTCGTTCAATTTTGCATTTTCAAATTCATTTGGATTCAGTTCACAATTTCAATTCTACTTGAATTCAATTTATCTTCAATTCTGAAATATTGAATTTATCAATTATCTTTCATTCATAACTGCACTATTTTAAATTAGTTTCAATTACTAATTCATTCGTCTTCGATTTGAATTTCATTCCAATCAGATTTCAAATATTCTATAAGTTATCAACTTATTTACATCTTGATTTATACACTCATTTATACATTCACATTCACAATTCCATTTCATTAAGGAATTTTATTTTAAATTATCTTCTTGGAATTTCCAAAACAAAACCCAAATTTTCTTAAACAACTTCCATTTAAAACAATTTGACAGCAATTCCTCTTTTGGAGACCCGAAAATGAACACCGGTGATGTCGCGATCATCATCGGAATTATTTTCCAGCGACCGAAAAGAGTTTAGAGCTTTCATCTCTCCAAAATACTTTTCAAAATCTTTGAAATTCATTTCCAAGCCAAAAAGAATTTAAACTTTCCAAATCTCCAAAATTTTCAAATTCTTTTCAAAACATTTCAAATACTTCTCTGGAATTCCGTTTCAAATTACAAATCACATTTATAATTTACATTTTTTTATTTCATTTATATGTGAATTTATTTCTTAACTTTGGAGTTACGATTTGAATTTCTTATTCAATTTATATAACAATGATAATATTTCAATGTTATTATTTCCTAACAACCAAGCATCCATATACTATAATAATTCATAGAAAATGATTTCTTTTCTATACAAAAATAGTTTTGGGCAAAATTATCTCATTTACCCGTTTTAAAATCAATATTGTGTCGGTTTACCTTGTTTAAGAGTTTAGAAACCCCTATCGATCACAGTTAGCTAGACTGCACCGACCAGAATCCATAAACAATCAACCGATAAGTCAACACAATACAAAACAATTTTATATTCAAATAACAAATACGCGCTCATATCTATTATTACACTCAACTCATTCTAGAGTACTACTGACTCTATCTCTAATGAGTAACACCCAACAGAGCAGGGTTGTCGCTTAACCATATGCTCTGATACCACTTTGTCACGTACCAAAATTTTCGACTTTCGAAAATTCGACATCGATACTCACTTTATCGACTGCCGAGCAATCGAGTGCCGGAAACTCCAATAGTGAGGGTTTTAAGAAAAAGAAAAAGTAGAAGAAGAAGAAGATAGAATAGAAGAAGAAAATAGAGAAGAACAACAGAACAACATCAGAACAGAAAACAATATCAGAATCTTACACATCGCAGCGGAACAATATATAATAGATAAATGAATAATCTCTAAAACAAAGAACTATATCATTTTATACATACATCAATCATCAGAGTCAATATACAACAATGGACAGTTATATAACTTGTCCTCATACAGAATACACAGCGGAATAAATACTATCAGATACAAATACTATGTCTCATCCTCCAGCTTATCTCCAAGCTCCAGAATATCCAGAATATCCTGATAACCTAACTCTAGACTGCCCGTGTGGAAATTGGTGGGCACCCAGAGTTTAGAAGGGAAACAATAAACTCCGAGTCAGTCATGGTGACTGGTGTGAGATCGTAAAACAGTTTATCTTTAAAATAAACAGGAATATTTTTAAAGTCAATTCGCAATGCTTTTGGAAAATGAAACTACCATAAGACCTCCCGCCACACACACAATGCAAACGCAGAATTGGAGGAGATTTCTTCTTATGATAGTCAAAGATGCTTACTACGCAAAAATCAAATTCTTTTTGATATTATTATTAGTGCATAGTGTAGAAAACATTTCGAAAGTATAATATTAATCTTAGCCAACATACGACCAGTATCGTATGCCTACTATAGCTACCATCTAAACAGTGGTGACCACCGTACGTAAATGGCAGGTTCTACAACTAATACCGTACAAGGTGCGTATTGGAGTTTGGATTTCCAACAAATGGTCAGGCTAAGGAACTTCCTATCCACGATGGGTACGTCCCTGGAATAGACGACCCGAGAACCTAACCGGATCTCTGCCAACACAAGGCCGGGTTACCTCTGCAAAAATAGGTAACTACTGACACGCGTATGCCATCCCCCGATCGTAACCGATCTTCCCGAGGATCCCCGATTTCTAACAAACCACATAGATAATAATGCATCAACCACATAGGTTAAGTATCTGGGCTCCATACCATGATACCACCTCTATCCAGAAGGAATGACATACACTAGGGGGCGCTACTCCCTAGAACCTTGCCGCATCCTTCCTGTTTCGACCATTTCCGGGGTGTGAGGCTCGATGAAGTCTCGTCCACAAAGCTACGCTTTCTCAAAAAGCCCTGCTTCGGGTCAAACAAAATGATCAACCTATGATCACAAAGATATAAGATCAAACAAATGATCATATCACAAATGATCAAACACTGATCATTTCACAGCAACACTCAGTGTGCCACGTTACCAAATTGGGATATATCGCTGATAAATTTCAACTACATAACCTCTGAGCTCGTACGTCTCAGAGAAGGGTGTTAAGCTAAGAGAATAAATTCTCCGCCACCAACAGAAATGTATTTGAAAGAAATCAGCTTTATATCTCAAATTGTAACGTCAGACACACAATCCATACAAGTCTGTTCCGGGATCGAACAGAACCGAAGGCACTTCTCACGAAGCCCTTGCATATCCGGATAATTTTCAATCACGTCAGGACTTCCCGTCACTAAGGGTGATAAAACCTCTAAATCGAAGATCAGCCGATGTAGAGTAACTCGACGGTAATCCTTCCGTTTTCAAAAATATCCGGTCTTCAACACCGGTCTTCAAATGCAATTCATAACGACCTATCACATATTCGGAATGGGTTATACGACCCCATGGTCCTTTCCCGGCTAACCCGAATAGTGAGCGCTTATTCAAAAATAAGTGTGGCATTCAAATTCATCCAATTCACAACAAATACCATATTCAAGGTAATTATTGATAGTCGGTTATTTAACTATCAATAAAGATGCACAACATCATCAGATTCCAAATAATTTTCCCAAATTATTTCATCTTCAAAAATATCTTTTACTAGATATAAAATTTCCACGATTCAAAATAAATCAATATTTATTTTTAAACAACTTCCCTTTCTTTTATAAATTCCATAGTGAATTTATATTTTTCGAATATCTACTGATATTCGATTTTCAATTGATTTCAAAAATTCATTTTCGATTTATCTTTAAGAAGATAAATTCTCAAAACGTTTCATTTCATTTGGAGAAACATTTCCATACTTATTTAAAATAAGTGTTTCACAAATCATTTATTTTCAACATTTGAAAATATTCAATATACTTAAATCAAAATTTAAGTATAAATTCATTCTTTAAGGAAAACATTACTATAACAACATTTATTTGAGTCAAAACGAATGTTACGTAAAACATCGTTACGACGACTCAAAATCACTAGTATAGGGATTCGAAATTTAGATAGGTATATAAATCCCAATACTACATAAAAACATTTCCTTTCGGAAATCATTTACTATAACAACAGTGTTATAGTCCATCATTTCCTTATATTTTCGAAAACGCCTATTCCAACAATGAACGTTGAAATCTATGCTTTCAATTCACAATACATTTTAAAACATCTTTAAAATGTTTAACTTCATTTTTAAAATCACTTCTTCAAAAAATGAATCCATTTTATCCAATAATATATTCACTGTCCAAAATCGTGAATATAATTCACTAATTACTTTCCACTATTTTCTACACATTTTATTTCAATAATAATTCGCTATCCAAAATCGTGAATATATCTCCTTTAACAATCTTCTATATTTAATTTATCAAATTCAATTGATTTCGAATTTATAAAAAACAACGTTTATAAATTCTAATTTTATTTTATAACAACTTTGATTTAAAATCTTCCTTTATTAACTTCTATACTTTACTTATCAAAATAAGTGATTTCGGATTTATAACCAACTTTTATAAATTCCAATCCCATTTATAAAAACTTCAATACCAAATCAATTTCAATATTGATTTCTAAATTTATTTTCCATCCCATCTCATTTTATATTGACTTTCCAAATTCGTTTCAATTTGCCAATTAAATTTATAGTTGGACTTCCAACTTATTTCCTTTTTAAATAAATTTCTCTTAAAGAAAATAAATCTCTTTATCTTTTTCAAACTATTTAGAAATCCAAATTTTAATTAAATTCTTCAATTTAAAATCACTATTATACGAAATTCATTTATTTGACATTTTCACTTGATTCTGGAATTAATTCAATAAGATTATAAAAATTAACTTTTTATACTTTAAAATTCCTTTCTTCGAATTTATTCAATTTCTAAAAATTTATTTACTTAAAAATTTCTATTTTGATTTCAAAAATTCAATTTCATTTATTTTTGGAATCCAATGATATCAAACATCCATTCAGCTAAATTTTAGCTTTCAAACAATTTCCAGGCATCAATATGATCAATATAATCATTCACAGGTTATCGCATCACAGTAGAAATAAATTCAATCAATGTGAGGGGTCCAGTTGGATCCCTCCAACCTGTTTCCCTGCATCCAAAGACGTTAGCACAGTACCAATTCCGCTCCAGTACGGAATTATCGCGGTATATGGGTTTTATAAAAATCCGCTTACTAACGGCGCAAAAGGGTCTCATCCGCTATACGAGGCGGGAAATCATCAATCCAATATATACATATGCCAATATGTATATATTGCTATATATATAGATATATCCCAAAATATCTAATATCACATCCAATAGCAATCATCAATCAATAATAACTGTAAAATCAAATTTCCTTCGAGTGAGAAAGATCTCACCTTAGCTTTTAATTTTGCAATCCAATCCAATTCTTCTTTCGTTTTCTCGATTTTAACCTTGTATATAACAATTTATACAATATATTAATATCCGAATGAATTGGCTAATTAATTTTCAATTGATAATTCAATTTACCCATAATTTATTTTTATTGTAAATAAATACCTTTAAAGTTTTGACAAATCTCTTATAACAACTATTTTCTAGTTATCAAAAATTTCACAAGTTAAATAAATTGATTCCCATTTTATAAACTTAATTTAACAAATTCTTTATTTAAACAAACAAGTAACTTCCCTAACTAATATCTTCCTTTACTGTTAAACTTTATATTTTTCAATCTGTACACATATGTATATATTTTTCTCAAAACCTAACTCTATATATACATTAAAATTTGCAAGTATATCTATATAGATACATATACATTTATTTTTTCGATTTCCTAATTATATTTAGATCAAATGAAGAACAACTTAAATCCAGAAAGCTGTTTAACATTTTTAGATTTTCTTTACTGTAACATAATATATATTTTTTTTTTCTTCCACACTCGTTTAATAAATTTAACTAAAAATAATAATAATAAATCTGCCCTTACCTTACTGCTACCAGCCAAGCATCGCGACCATCATTCTCGCCTACACGCGAGCTCGTCGACGAAGCCCTATCCTCCATCGTGTGGCCCACTGCCCAACCCTAAAGTCGAGCACGAATCCCCATCCAACTCGAGAACTCCACGCTGCCGTCGCCGCCCTATCGCCATCGGCCTACACCCCAGGCAAACCCACTGTCATCGAGTAACACGCCTCCGCACGCATCCCTAGTCATTCGCGAAGCCCTTCATCACGCGAGCTCCGTCACCATCCCCATCTCGAATACCCCCTTCGCCTCCACCAGGTCGCGACTACGCGCGTTGCCGCGTCGACTACCCATGCTCCTCCAATTGAAAACGCGCCGCCTAGATCGATAGCGCTCGCGTGCGAGAGCCTCCCCCACCGCTACAGTGATGTGAGCCCCTCAACGTCGAAGTCGAAATCGACTTCGATTTCGTCTGATGCGAATTCGTTTTTGAATTAGAGAGGAAAGAAAGGAGTAAGGGGAACTCGATTTTTTTTTTATTTGAGGACGAGATTACAGGATTTGAAGAGGGGAGGAACGATAAGTGGTTTTCGAATATAAGGAGGAATGGCTCGAGATTTAAATTTTTAAAAGAAACTGCAGCCATTCTTTGAAATGAAAGGGTATGGTTTGCACGATTTTTGTTCGTGATATCAGGCGCGATACAAGGAAGATAATTTGCTGACTTTGACCAAATTTTAAATTTAAATTTAAATCGAATTCGTTTTAAAACTTCAACGCGTTTTCTAACCGTGTGCTTACGTATTAACACAAAAAAATACGAAATTTAGAACCCGGCAATAATTCAACGTTACGGACCCAACGGAACTAGTTTCGTCGAATTCCGAGACTGTTTGAAAAATGACTATTTATAAATATCGGTTAAACGATATAAATTTCAAAACTGATCAGAACAGTTTAAATTTCAATTCTGAAAGTTCGATTATCTTTAGTGTTATCAATATAATTTTTACAAGCGTTTGAAATATTTTTCTTTAGCTTTAAATTGAAGATTCAAATTTTTATTCAGCATCCAACAGATTAAATTCTGTAATTAAATCGCCAATTTCAAGGTTATATTCGGAATTCCAATTAAATTATCGTTCAAATATTTAAAATAAATTAAATATTCTCAATTTAATTCGTTCAAAATTCAGGGTCGTTACAACAGCGGAAACAAAAGGATAGTAGTTCATGAAGCTACTATATATATATATATAACAGAGTTAAACAAGATACAACAGAAGTCTCAAATACAATAGATGTCTCAATACAATAATCAAATACAAGATCTGAATACATCACTGGAATCAACTGAATAACTGAAAGCAGGATCGATAGATAGCTGGATCTCCAAGCGAAGCTCCAACTCCAAAGGTGAGTCTCAAATGCTGTATCACTCAGTCTGACCCGAGCATAAAGCAAAACACAAAACACTCGAGTCAGGATTAACATTCTTATATCAATAAATCCAACTCAAGTGAAATATCAACTGAAATACAAGTAACTTAAAGGATGTTTGGGATAACCATTCCCTAAGGATCCGTTAAACTATTTACTATGTAGTAATATACGCTATATACAGTAGTGTCTAATTAGTAAAGTATAATCATATAGAAAATAGCGTTAAGGGGATGGTGAACCTTAACGCGGTCGGATCTTTAAACCAAAATCGTAGTGGGCTCGATATGGTAGGTGACACGACACACAAGGCAATGCCAGGGTAGATATACCAATTACGCATCCGGACTGGTGGTGACGCATAGCAGCCACTACCGCCCACCTCGAACAACACTCCCAAATCAAGGGGTGCACCCAATCAATCACAAAGTAATAGAATGGTATCGAAGAAGTGTGTCCGATCAGAGGTGCTACCTCCTTGGCCCGTCAATCGCTCCTGTTTTAGCCACCTTATGCCAACTCACGGGAGTTGGGTCCACGTATATACCTTAGGATCGTCGCCACCATCCTACTTCATTCTGGAAACTCCACCGCGTACACAGTTGTCAAAGTGGTTTTCGGTATCGACAGAGAGTATGTCCATATCCGATCCCGGTCTCTTTAACAACCAATCGTTATTATAACACCGTGGTCATTTCAAAATAGTTTATACTTCAAAACCAAAATATCATTATCATTTCAAAACCCAATTTAATACGATATCATTTTCACTTCAAATACATCCATTTTCAAAATCATATCACTTTGCAAAGTTATAACACTTTCGAAATCATAGTCTTTTTTAAAAATCAAAACACATTGGAAATCACAGCTTTGAAATCATAGCATTTTGGAAATCATAACACTTTCCACTTAAACAGTTTAGATAATAAAATTAGTATATATAATAAAATAGTTTATAAATATAAAATAATTTATATAAAATAGTTATAAGTTAAAACAATATATATATATTAAAATAATTCAAAATAGTTTATATTACAATAGTTTATAAAATAATATAAAAATAGTTTAAATATAATTTAAAAAGACTTTATATAATCAAATAGTTACCACAAATTCATAAATCAATTCAAATCAACTCGAATTCCAAAATTCACATTTAATTCAATTTAAATTCGTAAATTCCAACTCAATTCAGCTTCCAAATAAACCATTTCAAATTATCGATTTCAAATACATATTTGAACCATAAAATAAGCCATTTCAATTTTTATATATTTCAAAGCTTTATATATTCAATATTTCAAAACTAAATTGGATAATTTCATATATATATCACATTCACTTTACTATTATTTGGTTTTGAAATATTTACTTAATCATTTCAATAACATCTAAATACAACTTCAATTTACAAATTTAAATAAATAAAATAGCCCATTTAAATTTATATAAGTTTGAAATATTCATTTAAGTCACTTTTAATCAAATTCAAGTTATAAAACATATCTTTTAAAATTCCAAATTCAATAAATTTCAAATAAAACTTATTTAAGTAAATTTCTTAAATAAATAAAATTTCAAATCAACTTCAAATTTATCTTTCCAAACTGAATCATTATAACTCTATATTTGAAATATATATATATATATATATAGTAAATACTTAAACATATTATATATCAACTTTATTAAATCAACTTTGATAAATCTTTAAAATCAATATTTATCAAAACCATATATTTCTTTTCAAACCATAGAAATCATTTTCAAAATATTTATATAGACCAACGGTGCCTGTATAAAATTTTCTATCATATGGTCAAGTGATACGGATATTTATCATTTCAATCCGCAATTTAAATATATACGGGTATATATCATTTCAACCCGCAATCCCAAATTCAATTAATTGAAAATCGCTTGGGTTTATCATTTCAACCCATAACGATTTTCTCCTATCCTACAAGATCGTTCGAGTATGTATCATTTCAACCCATAGTGATTCTATACTAACAGGGAACTTGTAGAGTGATAACAGATATGATAATAAAATAACAACAGTAACAGGCATATATCATCAATATAAATAACAGATAATGGTGTCAGATGTCACAGATGAACAGATACAGATAATGGCATATATATAACAATGTAAATAACTAACAGTAGCATATTTCAATTGATGTTTCAATTAAAATCAAATTTAATACATATAAGAACATTAATCGTGAGTGATTGCTCACCTTTCGAGGCTAGAGGAGTTTTGACAAAGAATTTTGAGTTACGAAATCCAACGCAAAGCTAGATTGATCGCGAATTCGATGGAAACCGAAAGACAAGGAATTGACGAAATCAAATTAGAACCGATCGATGAAGATAATTGGTATAGATGAACAATATATACAAAAAAAATCATATTTTAAATACAAACACATTTTAGTTAAAATATATATATGTATAATAAATATAAGCTGATATATATACTTACTTATATATACACTAAATATATTTATCTAAAATTTTGGAAATAATTGTAAATACTTGCAGACAAATTGTTAAAACGACAACCATATGAATAACCAAACCCATACTCATGCGAGCTTGCATGTATAACTATATGTATGCTTAAATATATTCCTATCATATTGTAAAGTTAATATAGATTTAATTATTACTGTATAGAAATAACCTAACATGTCATAGGAAAGTTAGAAGACCTTGCACACCTTATATTGTCTATACTTTATATACGAAATTTTCAAAATCGATATATTTTCAAAAATAAGAACAAAGACACAAATATATGCAGACCCAAACTTGTATCCTTAATGTACAAAACAAACGAAAACTAAACCGTATAACATATGTATAAACATACGTATATAACAGTAAATAACATGCATATATGCCTTTTAAACTTTTATAAACTAACAGAATATACAAACTTACTTAATCATATACACGTCTACAAATATGTGCAACAATTATATGCATACCCAACTTATGTAATGCAGATCGATTTTCTATAATATAATACCTATAAACAAGGTCTCTATCTATAAATTTTAAAACCAACTACTGTATACACTCCTCCACTTAGCAGCAAAAGCCAGACCATTATATACAACCTATATTGTATACTATACCAAACTATATAACAAATATAACGTGAATAACACTTAAACCCCTCAAGTCAGTATATATCGGTTATCAGAATACATAAGCTAACATATATATATATATTAATATAATTAGATATAATACAGTATATATATGAAATAGCTTTATATAATAAGAACCCATATATGTTAAAAGTATATACTGTAATAACATGTAAAACAAACTAGATGTGCACAAATGAGGACATGCAGACACATGAAGATGAGAAAGAGTATGAACAAATACCTATATATAATAAAGTCGTAAAGAATATAATATAACGCTTCTTTAAATTCCACTGCATAACCAATATATGAACATAATCTAACTATAACTATATGAACCAATATACGAACATATTATAACTATATGAACATAAACTAATACTGTAACTATAACTATATACAGTACTGTACTTTATATGTAAAATAGATTTATAAAACATAAATATATACAGTATAAACTTTATATTATACTACAACTAACAAATATAACTTTATATGTATATACAAACTCTTACAGTGAAGCTATGTAAATCATATTTGTATACAAAATGATATATTTATATTTATATGAAATCAAAACTTCAAAACTGTTATAAATAACATAACATTTATATATAATATGTATACTTAACTACAACAATTCAACAGTGGAAGGGAAGGCTCGGCCGAGATGGAGGCTTGCGGGGTGGGTAGGAGGCGGAGCTTGGGTCGAGTGTGCTCGGTCAGGTGGTGGCGGGTTCAGGCGAAGGCTTGGAGATGTCGGAGTGGTCGAGTTGGAGGAGTGGGAAGGCGGGGCGGAAGAACTGGACGGCGAGGACGAGAAGAGGGTTGCGGAGGTAGCAGTGGCGGTCTGTGCAGGCACGGTAGACAAAGGAAATGAAGGTTGGTGGGTCTAAAAATGAGGGAGTAGTTTTGGAAAAATGGGAGAGGACGGTAGAGTTTTGATCTCTCTAAATTGAAAGGAAAGCAATTTTCTAGTAACAGCTGTATAAAAAAAACAGGTAGAAAAGGAATGGTCGCAATAGTGAAGTCAGACGTTATTGAAAATAAAAGGGAAAGGCAAGAGAGTGACAGGTTACAGGTAGAAGAAAAACGCTTTGCAAAATTTAAAGTGAGCTTTCAATTTTTAATAAATACAAAAAAAACGTATCCAAGTTTATACGTTTAAACTTTCCAGCTGTATTGGGTGTTAACGGCTGAAATTTAGTAAATAATAAAATAAATGAGAGCAAGCAACTGTTTACCCCAACCGTTTGAAATTTGAATGGACACAACGATCAAAGTGTAAAAATGGTATCGATATGGTTACCATTTTCATGGATTCCGGTGCATACCGGATCTCAAAATGCAGAGTTGAATATACAGCCGAGATCAGCACGACGAGACGATCAAAACAGTATACATATATTAGTGGCAAGATCATCCGATCAAAAGTCGGTATTGGTACCGAAAATGCTGCTATTTCGCCGAAAATAATATCGACGGAGCAATAGATATCCAAATTTGACGAAACGAAAGATGACGTCTCACTCAGAAGATGATTTACAAATTTTCTATGTAAAAATATTTAGGTTTGGAAAACATTTTATTATCACCAATTTTAACTGATATAAATTGGAATAAAATTACATTAGAAAATAAACTTCCAAATTTTCTGACGAAAATTTCCTAGTTGCTATGTTAAAACAGACGCATTTCAAATATCAAATTTAAATTTCAAAATTTTATTGTTTAAAGTTTCACAAAATTCAATTAATTAAATAAATAAAATCACTAATTTTTACGGGTCGTTACATATTTGCTGATTTGAGTTCTAATTATCTTTGTTGATAATTAGATATTTGATGATTTCTGATTATCGTTTTTGATAATTAGATATTTGTTGATTTGAGATTTCTGATTATCGTTTTTGATAATTAGATATTTGTTGTTTTCTGATTATCTTTTTTGATAATTAGATATTTGCTGATTTGAGTTCTAATTATCTTTGTTGATAATTAGATATTTGATGATTTCTGATTATCGTTTTTGATAATTAGATATTTGTTGATTTGAGATTTCTGATTATCGTTTTTGATAATTAGATATTTGTTGTTTTCTTATTATCGTTTTTGATAATTAGATATTTGCTGATTTGAGTTCTAATTATCTTTGTTGATAATTAGATATTTGCTAATTTGAGTTCTAATTATCTTTGTTGATAATTAGATATTTGATGTTTCTGAATATCTTTGTTGATAATTAGATATTTGATGTTTCTGATTATCGTTTTTGATAATTAGATATTTGTGATTTCTGATTATCGCTTTTGATAATTAGATATTTGTTGATTTGAGATTTCTGATTATCGTTTTTGATAATTAGATATTTGATGCTTTGTGATTATCGTTTTTGATAATTAGATATTTGTTGTTTTCTGATTATCATTTTTGATAATTAGATATTTGTTTATTTGAGTTCTAATTATCTTTGTTGATAATTAGATATTTGATGTTTCTGATTATCGTTTTTGATAATTAGATATTTGTTGTTTCTGATTATCGTTTTTGATAATTAGATATTTGTGATTTCTGATTATCGTTTTTGATAATTAGATATTTGATGCTTTCTAATTATCGTTTTTGATAATTAGATATTTGTTGTTTTCTGATTATCGTTTTTGATAATTTGATATTTGCTGATTTGAGTTCTAATTATCTTTGTTGATAATTAGATATTTGATGTTTTCTGGTTATCGTTTTTGATAATTAGATATTTGTTGATTCTGATTATCGTTTTTATAATCGGATATTTGTTGTTTCTAATTATCGTTTTTGATAATCGGATATTTGATGTTTTCTGGTTATCGTTTTTGATAATCAGATATTTGTTGTTTCTGATTATCGTTTTTGATAATCGGATATTTGTTGTTTTTGATTATCGTTTTTGATAATCGGATATTTGTTGTTTCTGATTATCGTTTTTGATAATTAGATATTTGTTGATTTGTTGTCTCTGATTATCGTTTTTGATAATTAGATATTTGATGTTTCTGATTATCGTTTTTGATAATTAGATATTTGTTGATTTGAGATTTCAGATTATCGTTTTTGATAATTAGATATTTGTTGATTTGAGAATTCTGATTATTGTTTTTTTATAATTAGATATTTGTTGATTTGAGAATTCTGATTATTGTTTTTGATAATTAGATATTTGTTGATTTGAGATTTCTGATTATCGTTTTTAATAAATGGATAATTGTGTTTTCTGATTATCTACTTGATAATTAGATTTTGTTGAGAATTTATGAATTTCTTTTATGAAATTAAAAGATTTCTTTGACGTCTGTGTTCTTGACCTTTATTTTTCTAGCTTAACGAGTTTATGTTAGAAAAATAATTATTATTGACGACTTTAATTATGAAAATTGCGGGGACGCAATTTTTATAAGGAGGGTAGTCTGTAACAACCCGGGGTTTTGTAACAACTAATTATTGTCAAATGACGATTAGATTGGTTGTTAATTTCTATTGGGATTTTTATCGGGTTGAAGTTCTTTTGAATATTAGTTAAGGGTATGTGGGCTTTGAACCTTGGCCCACGTTTTCATTTGTTTTGAAGCCGTGATAATATTCATACCTATCCCCTTATTCTTTTGATCGGAAAACCCTAAAACAACGAACGAAAGAAAATGGTGGCTGCTCGTTCTCGTTTGTTCCTCTTTTCTAAATTAGGGCTTGTGAAAACTAGGGCTTTCGATCTTTGATTTCGGCGGCAAGATTGGGTTGGGTTCTTCGACAAGGTGAGTGAATTTTGACTTCACTCACATCTAATTCGAAGTACTTCTTATATATGATTTGAGATCTTGACTTCGTTTATATGAGTTTAATCTCCTTATTTGCATTCGTATATAATTGTTTGAAGTTGTTAACCGATTCGCGTTGGTCGTTCTACTTTGTTTCGATGTTGATGATTTTTGACTTGGTTCGTCTTCTTGTTTTCCATGGCTTGATGATTTTGCTATGATGATTTGGGTTGTTCGACTTCGGCCTTCTCTTTAATATTGGACTATCGTCTTCGGCCACTTGACTTTGTTAAAACTTGTACCTTGGTTATTTTGTGTCTCTGACATTTTTAATTCGATTGCCAAGGCATCGAGTTTGTTTTCGTTGTCTTCGACTTGATTTTGAGATGGAAAGAATCAGTTTTGGTTTTGTTCGACCTTGCTTATGTGATATTTCTAATGGCTTCGGCCTTGATTTGAAACTGCAATTGTAAAAAGGTTCGACCTTGATTTCGTTGAAATTTGGCTTTGCAATTTCTTTAAGAATTGACCTCAGCCTGACTTTATTATAACTATTAAGTGCTTTGAGTTTCATCGTGATTGCCCTGGTCTTCAAGTGGGTGATGCACGTATATATTCTTTGAGTTGCTTTGAGTCTTCACTGCAACCATATTTTCACTGTTTTATGTACCTTATCCATGTTATGTTGTCATTTGATCAAAACTGCTACATGATGCTTGGTGCCTAGGCTTTGATGTATCGAGTTGCATCAATAGTCTTTGCATTTGCTTTGGCATTGAATCAGATCTTTGGGTCTGGTCCTCGATGACGCTTGACTACTTGTTGTTCAGGTAGTTATGTGTACACCACTAACTTTGGCTTCTCTGTTTTTGGTTGTGAATCGAGTTGATGTTTTGGTTTGACTCGACTTGATAGTGTTACTTGTTGCTGCAGTAGTGTTGCAGTCATTAACTTGTAACACTTGCTGTTTACTGGAGTCAGTGGTTCATCACTATCGTATTGATATTGCTTTGCGTTTATTTTCCTTGTCCACTGTTTCATTTGAAGTCTGGCACTTCACCATTGACTGTTTCATTGTACATTTGGATTTTGAGTCTAATTCTTGAGTTCATTTGACTTGGTTTTCAAGTTGAAGCTACTGCACCACTGGTTTCACGATGTATCTTTGCATTGTTTTTCAAAACTGTTGTAGTTTTGTTGCTGTTTCAATTTGGTTTGAATGGTGGCCTTGCTCTGTCACCTGTTTATTCAAGTCTGCATATATGTGCATACATACACTTGTATGTGTGTATGCATATATTATTGGATTTATACTGAGCGTGAGTTGTTTTGAGTGTGGCCTTGTGCCTTTGTGACATTTGCAGTTTGATTATTGCACCTGTACCATGTATCTGCTGCCTTTGTGTTTTTGGTCATAACATTCATGTGTACCCCTGAATTTTGGCGAGGCAGTGCATGCGAGCGTGTACTGCAGCCAAATTCAGAATGGATGTTTTAAATTGATGATTTCAATTGTCGGAATTGTTTCGTGTTGCCAAATTCAATATATTTTGAAGTGTATTTTGATTTGGTTTAATCTGATGATTTTGTTGATATATAATTATCTTTTAAATAGTTAGATTATGTGCTTTCTAATTATCATATCGATAATTAGATTTTTGTTGTTTACGCTGTTTTGTTGGCTTGGGTTTCACTTTGACCACTTGTTGTTAATTGCCGTTTAGGCAATTCTGTTGTTTCTAAATTATCTTCATTGATAATCTTTTTACTTATCCTTGTTGATGATTTGAATTTGCTGATTTGTGGTTTAACACTGTTTAGCGTTATATCTACCGTTATCTGATTTCCTTGTTAAAGGCTTGGATAGATGAGATTTCTGTGACTGTCGTCTATTTGGTTATTTATTATTATTGCTTCTGTGCATTAATAACTGAGTTTGAATTAGACTGACCCGTGTATTATTTCTTTTGAATGTAATACTCGGATCAGACCGAGTTATTACAGGTTGTAGATATCTTGCTTTGGGTTGCTTCTTGAGCTATGAAGTCTCTTCATATCTTTTGGAGTAGTCGTCGTCATTTTGTAGTAGTCAGTGTATCTGATCTAGGTTGATATGTATTCATGTATATTATTCGATAATGTACTTGTATATATAACTTCCAGAGTCGACAGTTGTAGTTGTATCATATGTATTGTATCACATGTATTGTAACTGCCTTCAGTTATATATATATGAGATTTGATATTAGCTGTGTTCCGCATTTAGCTTATCTGTGTTATTATTTTATATATATTGTCCTAAACTATTATGAACCATCATAGTTCGTTTTATACTGGAATTGGATATGTCGATGGGAGTAATAAACAGAGATGAAAATAAATATACCATTCCTATCGAGGTAACCAATACTAGTGTAAGGCCTAACTACGGATGGTCGCTCCTATCCAGCCTTATTCTTCGTAATAACAGACAGTATTTCTTTTAATACTCTTTGTTATTGTGAGCATAGAGGTGGGGCGCCACACAGATAGTCAGGTTTAGTAGATTATCTGGAGCTAGTTCAGTTTTTGGAGTTCACGCCGACTACCGCCCTTGCTTCTCTTGGTGAAACGTGATGGTGGTTCGAGCTTGATGTTGGAGTTATTGGTCTCATTCTCTTTGTCGTATCATTTGGAGTCATCACTTCTGTTTTCCGCTGTATCATTATTTATCTCTGATATTCTTGTATCATATTGATATCATTGTTGTATATCATTCTGGATATTGTATTCATTGGAGTTGTATATGATATCATCTATTTCTTTATTCCGCTGTGTTGTTATACTTATTGTGTTATAAGCTCCGGGGAGCCAGAATTCGGCGTTTGAATCTACGACATTCGAGTACAAGTGAAGTACGGGTGCCAATTTTTGAAGGCCGAGTTCAGGAACCTTACAAATTTAAATTGGTTATATAAAATTTAGTTAGACTTGAATTAAATTTGGGTAAGAATTGAATTGAGAGAAAGTTTAATTTAGTTGAAATGGTATTGAATGAATTAAATTCTCACTCAAATAAATTCAAAAGAATTGTTTGAAGGTGAATTTAGCGTAAGCTAAATTTAAATAATAAAGGGTAATGGGACGAATAAAATTTTCGTAGCTTATTAAAAATTTGAAAAGACAAAATAAAATCCAGTTTTGGTACAGAATAATTGGAATGGTCATGTTATTAGTAAATTCAGGAATGGATTGAGAAGGTGAATATAAATTTAAAATGGATTGCAAATAAACTAATTGGATTAAAAATTGTAATGGATTGGAATTTGATTAGATGAGGATCAAAATTAAAATAAAAATAAAATTGATGTAAGTGAAATGGGATATAATAGAGTTGTGATGACTTAAGAAAATTGTGAAATAGTTGTTGTCGAGCTTATGTAATGAACTTGAAGTAAGAATAAGGATTTGATTTAGTAATTGTAATGAAATAAAAATTGTTTGGGTTGTGCATAATTCCGAATAAAATAAAACTAATATAAATTTAAGTTAGAATTAATTTAAAATGACTTAAGCTTAAGTCATGGTTATTTGCATGACTAATATCAAAATGTGCATAGCAATGTGTCGTTGGGCATAAAAGAAAACAAATGAATTAAAAGAAGCAAACGTAGTTAGCTTTTGAATCAATTGAAATAAGTGATGGTTATTTGCATTGAAATTGGTCGTTTTGTTGTAAACGAAAGTGAATTGATTTAAAGAAGCAAATAAAGTTTGTTTTTGAATGAATTGAAATGGATTGAAATCTAATTAAGTGGATTTATATATAAATGCAAATAAAGCATAAAAGAAATGCAAATATATCAAATTTAAATAAAAATTTGATTTTGAATCAATTTGGAATTGAATTGAAATAAATTGATGTAAGGAAAGCATATGTTAACCATATTGAAGTGAATTATGAATGTGATGCAAATTAATCAATTTGGAATTGGGTAAGGAGAAATTATGTAAGTGGGGCTTATAAATCAAATTGATATGGATATGAGATTAGTTGATGCAATTTTGAATTGTATGTAGTGAACTTGATTGTGAATCATTTTGAGTGGAATAAAATGATATGTCGATTTATGAAGGAACTAAAATAGTGTTGAAACTTATGGTTGCTTATAAAATATGGTTAACAGGTAGAATTATGGAAATTGGTTGGTTGGGCTATGTAATGGTTGTGTTTGGTTAAGAATTATGTACGGAAGGTTGTTAAAAATTTCATATTATTGAAAACTGATGTGTTTTTTTGAGTAAGTACAGGTACGGGAGGCGATCGATAGAATTGAAGCGCATAAATGCATTATATATTAGCCGCTTGCTTTTAAAATGCTAATAAAAAGGTATGCCTACGCAATAAATTGGGAAATGATATATATATTGTGGTATAATTTGTTTTCCGACCGTGTGGGTCGATGTATATATATTTATCTCTATTGTGATATTGTAAAAGGCTCTCCGTACAAAGGAGACGTTGTCAAAAAATTTGGGAGTTAGAAAATTTTTGGAAATTTTTGAAAATTTTTGGTTAACTAGGATAGTTGATTTTTGAAATGAAGTTGTAAACAAAACTTTGGAGTTATAAATGAAGAGTATGGTTTTGGAATTGAGCTAAGAGTTTTGGTGAAGTGAATGTAAGTTTTTAACTAAGTAAATTTGGGTAAGTAAATGAGTTTGGAAGCATTTTCCTACCTTAGCAAATTTCGAGGGCAAAATTTTTATAAGGGGGGAGGAATGTAACGACCCGGAATTTTGGTCGTTAGATTTTGAACATTTAATTCATTTTAAATGTTAAATGTGAATTATAATTTGATTTGAAATAAGAATTTTTGGTTAAATCAATAAGATTTGTTACAGTTTCAAATATGACTATTAAATTGGATTTGGATAAATAATAATTAAATATTTGAAATTGGGATAATTTGTGAATCTGGTTGTAAATGGGTATGGATATGGTTTCTAAGATTTATTTTGAATCTAGTTTGATTTGAATTTTAATATTGGACTTTTGGATGGAATCAAAAGTCGATAAGTTAAATTTGGAATTTTTATATTAATTTAATAGTGGAAATTGATATATATAATAATAATGTAAATAATCAGATTTTGGTCCGGAATGAATCAAAATGATTTCTAATGTGAATATAAATTCCATACGGTTTATAATTAAGTTAGTAAAATGTTAAAAGTGAAATTTTAAATGATTTCGACGATTTTGGAAATCGTTCGAATTAATCGACGTGTTAAAATAGCTGGCACAGTCTCGGAATTCGATGAAACCAGTTCCATTGGATCTGTAATAATTAATTATTATCGGATTTCAATTTTCGTAGCAATCGGAGTTGTCGTTTGACCGTGGCAGCTCAAAACGCTTAGAAACTATTTTAATCGATTCAATTTAAAATTGATCGTTTATTTCCGTAACTCGCTCATATGACCGAATTAGCCTCCAAAACATGTTCCATTGTGTTCGGAACGCGGGTAAAACCTTATAAACGCCTGGCGGCACGTGTGATTTGGAGTTCGTTTTTAAAAGCTGGTTAAATTTGAGAATATTAATAAAATATTATTATATATCCTTATATATGCGTGAACGCAGCCGAAAACCCTAGCAGAGTGTTGAGCCGCCACTACGCCATAGATGGCCTATTGCAACGAAATTACAAGGTGTTGCTAGCTACAATGTAACGATAGCTATGCTGATTTTTGTCTATTGCAACATTCACTTCAATGTGTTAGCATAGATATTAGCAAAATGTTGCAGTAGCTATAAATATATTCAAATTAAAAAAATTATTAAAATTTACACCTCAGCGATCCACACCATCATTTAAAACAAAATCTCAACCATCAATCCACACCATCAATCCACACCTTAGCAATTTCCATTTCCCGCTTTACTTTTCTTTCTCGTTCCCCTCCGTGTGAAAATTAGGGCACACGATTTTTCTTTCTCGTTCCTCTCTGTGAAAACTAGGGCACGCGATTCCAGTTGCTTTGATGCTCTGATTGATCGAATCTAGTGTGAGAAACGTTCCTGGTAGCTTTCTCCTTCGTTCTCCTTGATTGATTGCTCGAATTGCTTTGACTTCGTCGTCGGGTGCGATGTGATATTATTTGGTATGTATTCTGCCTTCTGGTTTACTTGATTATTCTCGATTTTGGTTACACTCGCACACTTTTGTCGATGATGAATTGGGATTTATTTATATGCTTTATTTCCTAATCTCGAGTTTAATCTTTCTGTTGGACTTTGAGAAATCTGCTATGTTGGATTGCGATGATGTATTGGTATGTTGGATTTTGGTTCACTGGCTTGATTTTGCTTTGCCGATGATGAATTGCGATGTGATATTATTTGGTATGTTGGATTTTGGTACACTGGCTTGTTTTTGATTTCTGATCTGAGCTTGTTAGCTCCTTTCTACTGCATTTGTTAAACCAAAACTTGAACCTTTGTTAAACTTGTTCACATACCTTTGTACCTTGCTCACATACCTTTCTGCCTGATGCATTCACTGTTTTTGCTTGATGGGCTGCCTATGTGTACTGCTGTGTTTCTTGCACTGGCTTGTCTACATTTTGCTGAACCTGGTTCTTGTTTGTTTTGTTGGTTGCTTGCCCCTGAGTTGAATCCAGTCGATGACTCGGGTTTGACCTTGTGCCGTGTCCATTTTTTTTGGTTTGTCTACATATCTGGCTGCACTTGAGTATGAACTTGCACTTGAGTAGTTGCACTTGAGTAGTTTCTTGTACCAAGCCTTATGATGCATGTATGTTCATCCATGTACATGCATTTCTTGGTCATGTTATGTTGCTTGCTGTGTTGAGTACTACTTTGTGCACTTGGCTTCTCCTTTGTGCATTTTTGCCTAAACTGTTGCTTGCTGTCTTCCATACTGTCTTGTATCCATGTGTTGCATTCATGTTTGGCTTATGCACTTGTGAATAGCTGACTTGTGCACTGTTTTGCTGCTGCACTGGTTTTTCTGCCATGTCCATTTTTGTGGGAATTTTCAATCGTCCATGAGATAAAAAATGGGAAACGGCCTTGTGATATATGCAGTGATACACTGTGTATATCATAGGTTGTCCGTGCAAATATTTGGTCCTTGTTAGAAAAAAAATATGAAAAGAAACAACCCAAATACCTGAGGCAAATAATATAACAAAAATATTTTCATTTTCTGTTCGAGTTAAATATTATTTTCCAGATTACTGCTTTTGAATTATATGTGACAGGTATTGAAGACTGGACAGCTGGATACAAGCTTGAAGACAGAGTCAAATCAAATGTGCATGAGTTATGAGTGCATGAGCTTGAAGACAGGTTTCAAAGAAGGCTCGATCTTCCGAAATCGGATGAATCGGGCGGTGCCCTGGACCCCCGCCGGTGCTGCGCCCGGACCCGCTACTCGGCTCGCCTTCGGCTCGGCACTCGGGTCGTCATATATTTGTCAGTGTCGGTGTCTGTATAAATTGAAACTGCATATGTAATGAGTGAACTGAGTGATGTAGTGAGGAATATCTGTATATGTGAATATCAGTGTTATATATCATTGAATTGTAAAATAGTGGAGTCAGGAATTTGTACTATTTCAAATGTTGAAATAAAATATTTATTTAAATAAATTACTGTTTGAATATCAAATTCTGTGCAATAGCATTTTATTAAATAAATATTTATATTAAAAAATCAAATATGCTCTACATTGTGGGCCCCACAAATTCAGAAAGTTAATATCTATAGCAACATTTTGGAATGTTGCTACAAACACCTATGGATGTTGCTATAGACCCAAATAGGGTTCTATTGCAACAATATTTCTTATGTTGCCTTAGTTAGTCAAAATGTTGCCTTTGAGGTCTGCGGCAATGCGGCATAATGCATCACCGAGAAAGTGTTGCCTTTGCCCTTTTTTAGCATATAGCAACATTTTTTGGCACTTCCTGCATCACTTCTTGTGTGTTGCAGTATGCAATCTATGGCGTAGTGCGCCGTCTCCATTCGTTTCAATGGTCGAAATGCTCTGAAGTTCCTCCTCGTTTTCCTCCAAATCTATCAACCCATTGCAAAAACTCTCAACTGCATTTTTGTAGAGCATGCCGAGGACTATCTATCCAACGGCCGAGATGATGTTTAACTTTGTGGATCGTCGGGATTATCGCCGTGAAGTGTGCGCGTTCGTACGTTTTTTCTGGGAAACTGGGGACGCCGAGCTCGTCGCGATTCCTGGTAGTGGTGCGTGGAGGCTAGGGCGATGCATGGTGGTCGCCGATTGTCCCAGATGTAGCCGTCGTGGCCGCGTTGGCGAACCCTAGAGGAGCAGTGATGGGTTCGGCTTCAATCTGTAGCGTGTGAGAGAGGAGAAGGATTTCGACGGCCTTGATTTTGAACTTTGAGATGAACGGCTGATGGTAATTGTAGTGATAATTCTAAAGGAAAATTGTGTTAAATTTGTATGCAAACTATAAAAATTCATATCTAATGCATACGTTGTCGAAATTCGACGAAACAGGAAACGTTGGAATTGCAGCGACATGATCTACGCTGCGATGCAGATCTGGGATCGTTTGGAGCAAGTAAGAATTTTAGATTAAATCGAACAGACTCGATTTAATTTAAAATTTGAAACGCCGAATTCAAGGTGAGTTAATCTCACTCACATCTGGAATTTCCAGTTAATTTATATAGCAAATATTTAAATAATTGATTAGGTTGATTGTTGACATGATAATTATTATCAGATTTGGTCGATATTTATTTGTCGAGCTAATTTCTGTGGATGTAGGGAAACAGGTTGGAGGGATCTAACTGGATTCCTCACAATATATAATATATGTATTATTTTCATAATTAGTGATGTATTTCACTTATACACTGTGATAGATTAATTTGGAACTTGTTGTGCTGTGCTATGATGAAATAAATATAATCGGATATTTAAATTATAACTAAATTAAATTGAGATAAAAATGAAATTTAATGAATTTTCAATTAAGAATTTAAGGGAATTTAAATTTAAGAAAATTGGTTTGAAATTGTCAATGGTTTTGGAACTGTGATTAGAATAGAAATGGGAAATGGAAATTTATAAACTGGATTTATAAATGGAATGGGATTTTATTGGGAAATAAATTTGAAGTATAGATTTCCAATGGGAAATTCTATAAGAAGTGAAATGGATTAAAAATAATAGTGAGATTATTTTTAAAGGATGGGAAGTGTATCTTTCCTGGAAATTTAGTATGTTTCAAAGAAGAGTTTTCAAAATATAATTGGCTGTTTAAAATGTGTTTAGAATATTTTAGAAAAATCATTATCTTTAATTATTTTTAAGTGAAAAATAAGTATTTATTAAGTAATTATGGTATTTAATTATTTTAAAGGTAAATTGATATTATGTTTTCTAAAGGAAATTTTATTTTAAGTATTTGATATAATAACTATATGTTAAAAAGAAATTTTTGATTTAAGTTATGTACGAAAACTTTTATAATTTTTCAAAATTTTATTTTGATTAAAGAATTTGGTAACTGATTTTAAATAATTCAAGTATATATTTTGGAAGTGATTTTCCAGGAATGGAAAATGTGTTAAAAATAAATAAAGGTGTTTATTTTTAAAGTGTTGGAAGAAATTTACGGGATTTAAACGTAAATTTAAATTGAAATAAATCCAGCAGGATTTATAAAAGAATTCTTTGGTTTATTCTGAAATGGAAGTGAATTTCCCTGAAAAACCAAGTATGTTTTAAAAGTAGATTTTTGAGCAGAAGTTAAAATTTTGAAATTGTTTTTAAAGGAATGTTTTAAGAAATTAATTGGGTTGTGAAAATTTTAAAAGTAAATATTACTAAATTAGTTATAATAGTAATTATTTTAAAGGGTTAATTGGTATTATGTTTAAAAAGGAATATTATTATCATTGATATTTTATAAAATGGATTTATTTAAAAATAGTTGGTTAAAGTTTTATTTGGAACTTGTATAGAACTTTGTAACTCTCCTGGTAAAATTTAGTTTGACTTAACTTTAATTTTAAAATTAGCTTTATATTTTATAAAATAGTTTTACCTTAAATATTCTTAAAATATATTTTGAATAAAATGGTTAAGTAGTTTAATTTAAATATTTAAGGTATAAATTAGAATAAAGTGATTTAAATTATTTTAAAATCTAAAGTATTTGTACTTGGCGATTTCAGTGGAAATAGAAAATGTTTGGAAATTTATTTCCATAAAAGGAAGTGGGTTTAAACTGTTTTCAAAGGGTTGAAAATAGAAATGTATCTTGCGAAGATATTTTGAGGAAAACAATAAATTTGAGGAATTATTTATTGTTTGATGGATGTTTGTGAATGTTAATTGATAGTTAAATAACCGACTATCAAAATTGGCCAATGTGCTGATCGTTTCGAAGAGACCGGGATCGAGATTAATTTCTCAAAATCCACTTCGATTCGGTTTGTACGTTTTTTGTGTGGAAACGAGTTCGGAGTCGAAGATGGAGCAGTGAAGTGCAAGGGCTAGTCGCTACTAATCCTGAGGATATTTCCAAAATGGATGTAGTAGGAGTAGTGCCTTCGGTTCCGTTCGAACCCGAAACGGACTTGTATGGATGAATGCTTTCGGAACATCGTCAGGTGGACGATGGGCATTCTAAGGGATATGTTCTTTAAAGGTAACGCTTAGCCTCGAGCCTCATCAACCGGGAATGACTGAAAATCAGGGGTTATGCAGCAAGGCTATGTGGGTAGCGCCCATTAGGGTGAGGTCATCCTATCTAGATGTCCCTTTTTATTTTGGCTTAGTGGTGCGGTTGCTGATCCCAACCGTGGGGTGATCTTACTCGGAATTACCCTTAGGTAGTTCCGGCCTTGTGTTGCAGGGGATCAGCCGTGATCCTCGGTACGCTGATCTAGACCAGGTACTGTGACAGGTGGTACCCCAGTACCTAGTCATTAGTTGGAAATCCATTCTCCCTACGTGCCTTTACGGTTTTGTTTGTATACCTATTAGCTGGAATTTAATAGATGTAACAATTTCGGCTATTTGAATAAGTATTTGTATATAGACACTATTATAACATCAGAGGATTTTTATAAGAAAATGATTTGGCTATCGTAAGGTAAAAACTCGACATGTTTATTTGTGGCGTGGTCTTACGAGATGCTTTTGTTTTCAAAGGATTTTTGAAACTTTAATAATCAATTTGGGTGTATTTATGTCACGCTAGTATTCTAGACTGACTCGGGTGTTATTTCATTATAATGCTCGGGTCAGACCGAGTATTATATACAGGATAGGTTGCTATGGAGCTCAGGATAGGAGCTGGAGACCGAAGCGTATTATCCGTATTTGTTTATATCCACTGCTGTGATTGTTTAGAATTGTCTGGCTGGTAATTGTTGTTTGTTGTGATATACTCTGGTGATTTATTGTATAAAACAGATATTGTTTTAATTTGTGTAAAGATCTGTTATTATATATTATATATTGTTCCGCTGCGATTGTGAGATTCTGATGTTGTTTAGTTCCTTCTTTCTTCTATCTTCTTTCTTTTTCCTCAACAATCTGTCTTTTCCGGCACTCGATCGTCGATATATTATACCGTAGTGTATTTTGTGTCGATTTTCGAGAATCGAGAAGGGCGGGTCATCACACTATTTGAAGTATTTAAATTTCAAAATTGAAATATACAAAACTAAATTAGGAGAATTTATGAACCTTATGTTGATTAATGCATGGGAGAGTGTATGTGAAATGAGAAAGTGTCTGTTTTATTCCAAAATGAGCGTAATATTGTAAATGTATGATATATATTAAGTAAAAAATGGTGTATATGATTTTGGCAAAGTTTTCAGTGTATGCATAGTAATTTACAATATATGAATACAATTTTCCAAACATAATATTGAAATCTTAATTGGAAGGAGGTAAAGATTTAAGTGAATGTTAGGATAATAGAGATTGAATTCATCAGTAGTTTCAAATAGTTGCTTTCAATAATTATTTGTTAGTGTTGAATAATTATTTGAAGGATTCAAAAAATAACTTATCTTACTATATCGATCGAACTTGATTTAAAGGTTAGTTTTTTCATTTGGTCTTTCATTTAATTTGAGGTTAAATTTTCTATTTTTTTCTTCTTCAAAATTTCTAATTTTAAATCCTTGATTCAAGTTCAACGCTAAAAACTTTGTTATTTTCTTATTTTTCCAGTTTGTATGGTTGTGAATATGTTTCCCTTCAGATTTGTTATACAAACGTACTGGATTTATAGATATATGGATATCATAGAATCTCATGTTAATTTGTAAAATCTTTTATGAAATATCCCGGAAATTTTAACAATATCAATTTAATAATCTGTTGAATAATTAAATTGATATGGATAATCTTTGATAATAAGATTTGAATTTAATTTAATAATCTGATTAAATTAGTATTAATTGATGATTTTATCTTTTAAAAGTTAATAAGATATTTTCTATTTGAATATATATATTTATTTGTATATATTGTAAATAGAAAGCTTTGGTAAATTGGAAATTTAGATTTAATTTAATCTGGACTTTTCAAAGATATTTAAATAAGTAACTTTATAGTTTTAAAATACTTTAAGTAAATATTTAATTGTTTAAGAGATATTTTAACTTAAGTTTAAATAAATAAGATTTTACAAAAATTGGTTTGTTTTATTTCTTTTTAAATATTTCTTGATAATATAATCTCTTGTTTAAATTATAAAATATGTTATTTTCAAATAATAAGTATAATGTATTATTTTTAATATGTATGAATTTTAATGCTAAAAGGAATTGTTATTTTTAAATTGAATAAATAGTGTATGTAAATATATATATAACTTAACTTTTAAATTGAATCTTAGGATTTAATTTGATTTCAATTTGAATTTAAGCTTTGAAATTCAAAAGAATATATATTTAAATTGTTTTGGATTTTAAAATATTTGTATAAACTTTTATTTATAAATATAATTAGTTTTTGGTTTCTCTTTAAAATAGAATTATATATAGATAAGTGTTTAATAAATTAAGAAAAAGACTTTTATTTACTTTTAAAATAATAAAAAAATATGAATAATTACTTAAAGACATGTGTCTTTATCTAAAGCTTTATTTTAACACTTGTAATTTAAGTAACAAGTATATGTGACAAGTGTCTTAATTATGTTCATTTTCTTTTATTTTTATAAAATCATAAATTTATTTATATAAACATATACATTTCCTTTACTTCATTTTTTCAAATTTCTTTTCAAAACAATAAACTCAAAACCTTTTTCTCTAATAAAAATCTGAAAACCAAATCAGTACCACTTCTCAAAACATTCTCTAGTCTAAAATCTGAAATACAAATCAGTAATCAAATGCTTCAAACCAAATCAAAGAAACCAGTCTGCAATTTTCGAATTCAAGGGAAATCAAATCCCTGTAACCAAGTTAAAAATCTGAAATCAAAAGGTCTACATTCTTTTCATCTCTGAAATAAATTCAAAAACCAGTCTGCAACATTCTTTTCAAACTGGAATCAAATCAAGTCTGTAGCCTGCTTGCATTCAATTTCCAATCTGGGAGCAGCATGCATGTAATTCAAAGCAGTTTTAAAGCTCAACAAATCAAGTTTAAAATCAGATTCAAAGCAAGGCATTTCAGTTTTAAGTCAAAACCAGTTTCAAGATTTTTAAAATATAAGGCTCTGTCTCTGTTTTGCCCGGTGAGTAACATTTTTACTTAAATTAACTTAAGTAATTATGATGCATGCCTAATTCTGTGATAAATATTGTTTTGATATGGATGTTTATAGATGACTCTGCATGTATATGAATGTATATAGATGTGTATGTTATTTGTATCAGTGTGACCCTGTTATCTTGAATTCCAGGCTACTGTTTTTGATATAAATCATATCTCATGATCTAGTTTTAAATGTAGATCTAAGGTTTAAGTAAATTTAGTTGTTTCATAGTAAACTAAAGATTAAAAAGATTTAATTAAGTCAAAATTTAGTCTGAGTGCCTCTGAAATCAAAAACAACAGAGACATGTTATATTAAAGTGAAAATTTGAACTTTGTAATTTATAAATTCAAATCTATAAATTGAAAACATAGATGATAATATGATTTTTAGCGTGAATATCATAGTTTTTAGTCAAGTATAATAAGAGCAGTTCTGGTTTATGTTGGAAATGAAATTTTGGTGATTTTGATCATCTCATTGAAATTGGAAGTTTGAAATCTTTAGTAGTGGTAGAGTAATGATCAAGGATACCAGGAAAAATTACTGGAAATCGAATTAAACATTGAGGGATTTGGAATCGAGAGTTAAATTTTGTAAACCTAATTTGTCTGGGTTTCGAGTTTTAGTTTGGATCGACAAATTGAGTTGATCGAGCTTTGAGATATTTTGGGAAATTGAAGCTTTGAGGTAGTTGAAGTGATGACCAGAGTTGGAGGAGTTCTGGTGGGCGGCTTTGCGAAGACGAGGCGATGACAGGTGGTTGGTTGGTTGCAAGTCAGTGTTGCCAGGTTTTGATTTAGTCGAATTCGAGTTCGAGAGGGATCGGAGGGGAACTGATGGATGGGATCGAAGCTGGAAGTGATGTTCGACTTGCTAGTCGATGCGGTGATGGCCGGAGGCGTTGATCTTGGCTGTGCACGTGCACGCTTGAGTGTTTGTTCTGGTAGCAGTTTCTTTGGGGATGGAAGAAGCGAACTCGAGAATATCGTTGTTTGGCCCGGGAGATTGCTCGTGTGTTTAAGGGTTTGTCTCGAAGTAGTGGAGCTGGAGTATTGAACTCAGGTGATAAGGAAGGACTCATGATTTTTCGAGTGATTTTGCGAGGGAGACTCGGGGAAATTAGGGTGGCGACTCGAAGTGAGTTAGTGGTGGGCTCGAGAGTTTTAGTGTTGCCAGGTTATATAACTGTCTGGTTTTTAAAACTTTAAACTGATTTTAAATTTGTAAAGGAAATTTTAAAACAAGAATTTAAATCAAGTTTAACTATATAGATTCAAGTTAGTTTTGAATCTTAAAGGTATGAAATAAATAAGTTATAAATTTATATGTTTTAAATAGGTTTTAAATGATAGTTAGATTTAATTAAATGTTTAAAAATAAAAAGGAAATTGGTTTAAACTCTTCTTAAATTTCTTTTATAAAATATAGAATTTTTAATAAGTAAAAGTTTTTAAATTGGTTAAAAACTTAGTTAAAAATAAATTGGAATTCATTTTAAATACAGAATTTAAAATGAAATTTAAAAGTAGATTTGAAATGGATGTTTCAAATATAAATTGAAAATGATAACTTGTTTATCAATAAGAATAAAGTTTATCTTAAAATAATTAAAGACTTGTGTTTATTTAATTTATTTGGAGATTTAATAGATAATTTAATTTGTAGTTAGGGATTATAAATTGATTGTAATTAATTAATGGTTAGGAATTAATTAATAAGTAATTAAATATTAATTAAGTTATGATTAACACTTAATTAATTTAGTAATTAGAGATTAATAAATTGGTTATTAAGATTTATTAATTTAGAATTAATAATAATTAATATAAGTTAATTACTTAAGGAAAGTAATTAAATAATAGTTAATGAAGTCATTAACTATGGATTGTTAAATAATTAATTAATGGGATTAATTTTAATAATTAATTAGATTAATTAATTTAAAGATAATCAATTATAGAATTTGTTTTAAATGGAATTACTTAATGGAAGTGATTAAGAATTAATTACTTATTGTAATTAATTGAAGTTAATTTGATTTAGTTTAAGTTAATTAATTAAGTTTAATTAATTTAGAAAAATCAAGAGATGATTTGATAATAATTACTTAATGTAATTATTAAGGTAAGATTATTTAGGGAGGTAAATAATATGATAATTACTGGAAGTAATTAGTTGAATAAATGATTTTATTAATAGAAGTAATTTGAGTTAATTACTTTGAATAATTAATCAAGAGATTAATTAAGAAATTAATTAAGGAGTAATTAATTTAGTTAATGAAAGTAATTAAGGGTAGTTAATTACTAATTGAAGATTAATCAAAAGTGATTAATAAATGTTGTTTAATTAAAGGTTAATTACTTAATGTAATTAATTTAATTAAGTAATTAATAATTAAGTTGTAATTAAGGATCATTAATTAATATAATTAATGATGTAATTTAGATTGGTTAATTAAGTAATAATTAATAAATGAAGTAATTAATTAATGTAATTAATTAAGGATTAATGTAATTAATTATAGTTGATTAAGTTAATTAATTTTAGTTAATTAATTAATGATGTAATTAAAGGTTAATTACTATAAGTGGTTAAGGATAATTAATTTAAGTAATTAATTGAGAATAAATTACTTGAATGTAATCAAAAGATAATTAATCAAGATGATTAATTGAAATGAATTATTAGAGGATAATTAATTAATTGATTTATAATTAATTAATGGTTAAGTAAGCAGGATTTATAAAATGAAATAATTAATTTAATTCAATTTAAATTAATTAGAGATAGTGTAAATCATTACTTATGGATGGATGATAATACTGAATGCTTTGCATTGATTGATATCTCTGATGAGATATATGCTGTATGATATGGATGTTAGTTGAATTGTGATGATAATATGGATTATCTGATAATGTTGATTATCTATTGTGAATTATCTTTCTATGTGTATAAAGATAATGAATTGAATTGTTTTAACCCTTAAAACAACTTGGCCTTAAAAGATACGCTTTGGATTTCGATGAGACCGGGATCGGGTTTCCGTATACCGGATTTCCAGGTCTGGAGACCCGAATACCACATCGATCCAAATTAACGATAGGTCGTGAATCAAGTGAAGATGAAGATTCAGAGTGCAAGGGTTATTGTCGTTAACTCTGAGGGTGATTCCAAAACGAGTGTAACGAGATAATGCCTTCGGTTTCGTTCGAACCCGGAACGAACTTGTATGGACTGAATGCTTTCAGAACATCGTCAGGTGGACGATGAGCATTCTAAGTGATGTGTTCTTTTCTAAGGTAATCGTGACCTCAAGCCTCACAAACCGGGAATGGCTAAAACAGGGGAGGTGCAGCAAGGTTAGTGGGTAGCACCCAAGTAGGACAAGGTTACCTCTGTCTAGATGTCCCTTTCTATTTCGACTTAGTGGTGCGGTTGCTGATCCCAACCGTGAGGTATCTTGTGCGGGAATTATCCAGTAAGGGATGTTCCGACCTTGTGTTGCAGGGGATTGGGAGTGATCCTCGGTACGGTGATCTAGGCCACGTACTGTGACGGGCGGTACCCCGGTAGCCCTGCCATTGTATGGAATCCAAACTCCAATAAGTGCCGTACGTATTAGTTGTGCCCAACTATGTTGGAATGTGAGATGTAAGCATTTCAGCTATTTCTGTATTTTACTTGAAAACCCTAGACCCTATTATAATACAATCGAATTTCCTATCAAATGTTTTGGTTAGCGTAAGGTAAAAACTTACCCATGTTTATTTGTGGGAAGTCTTACGTGATACCTTTTCTTTCAAAAGGTTTTGAAGTTAAACAAGTTTAACCTGTTACTCACACCAGACCCATGTCTGACCCAAGTTGTTTATTTCTGTTTTATAAACTCTTGGGTACTCAAATTTTTACGAGTAGCCAAGGGATTCAGGTTAGCCTTGACGAATTGTGGAGGAGCAATGGAGCAGGAGGCTTCAGCGTTGTAGATATAGATAGTAGTTTCCGCTGTGTTGATCTTGTTTAGATCTTTGTTTTGTATTGAGATGTAATAACTAGACAGATGTTTATAACTGTCTAGTATATGATATGTAATCTGTGTAACTCTGATAAGTGTTGTATATGATACTATGTAATATTTATGTGATATAATATATTTTGTTCGTTTCCGCTGTGAGTATTTGTGTTTGTTTCTTTTCTCTTCTTCTCTTTTCTACTTCTCACCCCTTTCTTTCTTATTAGCGATACGACTTTCTATGGAGAGAAAGCCTTGGTCGTTACAGTGGTATCAGAGCGGTAGGTTGAGTGAATACCTAGGCTCTGAAGTGGTGTCTATCTTGAGAGCGCGTAATTGTTAGTTATATAAAAATGATTTTATATTGTGTTAATTGATCGGTTGAGTGGTATATGGATTCTGGTCAATACGAGTAGCTAACGTTATTGATAGGGATCTCTAAACACTTGAACCAGGCCAACGGACACAATATTGTTTTAAAGAGGTAGATGAAATAATTTTACCCAGAAATAATTTCTATATAAAAAAAATATATATCATTTTAAATATATATATTTATGTATTTCTACCTATTTATTGGGTTACCTGTTCGGGTTTTCCAATATAAGTTATAAAGGTAGATAAGGTGGTAGTGTGTGTAACACAATTACCAATAGTTGGAGTTTGAATGTTGAGGTTGGAAGTGTATCTGTCGAGACTGTAGACCTAATACTGTCTCGAGTAAGCTTTGCTGTGGTGAAGGATTTTATCGATCTCCGAAGGAAACTGTAATGGTTCGGAGTTTATCTTTGAAGTTTGGATGAGTAAAGTTGGATCTGTCGGTTGAACAGAAGTGAGTGATGGTACCTTGATACCTCAGGTAATAGTAGCTGTATGATGAGATACAGTGACGATGGATGTTCTCGAAGATGTTTTCTTTGGAACAAGCTTAAGGAAGTGTATCTGCTTCGGTGTTGTGGCTGAGTTCAGCATGGTGTTTCTGTTTTGTTTGAGGTTCGAGTTTCTCGAAGAGCTTTGATTTGGGAATCTTTGGCATATGTGGCAGCAGTGCAACTCGGAGTATTCTGCGCGTTGGCAGGAAAGTTTTCTGGCTGAGCAGTTTTTCTGGAAGTGAAGATCAGAAACAGCAGAGTGGATCCATTTCTTCGATAAATTGGATAAATAAGTGTAAACTGTTCTGATTGGTAAAGAGAGAACAGTCTGTTTGGAATTAGGATGGGTTGATCGCAAAAGTGACTTGCGATTGTCTGAGTGTTCTCTTGGGTTGTCAGAATTTTTCTGAATGTCTTCAGAGAAGTTAGAGATTTGTCCGCATTTGGAAGTTGAGTTTTCTTATCGATTGGATTCCAGGAGTGATACCGGTGGTTCAGTCTAAGTGGAAGGATGTTTCCTAGAGATGGAGTTGGCGAAGCAACTCAAGTTTTGCTGGAGTATCTAAGTTTTATTTATGGATCAGTGAACCTTATTTCTGGAATAAGTTGTCCAGTCTGTGCTTGTGTTCTACCTCAGATCAGAGTTGAGCAGCGAAAGCAGTTTGGAGTGTATCTCTGGATGGGAGAAGTAAGTTTGGAATCTACGGATAATTGTGAAGTAGAGTTGTGTTTGGATCTCGTCTGTGTTCTGATTTGGATAAGTATTTGGACATCTGAATTAAATTGTCAGTTTGGATAACTGGAATTCATTGAGTTTTACGTATCTCTGAGGGAGTACGTATTTGATCTATCTTTGGTTTTAGAATCTGCAGTTTTGGGAAGTTTGATTGTTGAGTCAGACTCGTCTGTAGTCTGATATTCTATTTAGTTCTATAAATCTAGATGAGTAGGAGATCTATAGCTTAGTTGTTTAGATTGTTTGTAGAGCGAGTATCCCGGTATATATATATATACTTGGGGAAACTCGAGGAATTCTATCCAGACTTTTGTCTGAATAGTTAGAAGTGATTGTTTGGATGAATTGGTTGCTATGGTTGTTAGAATATGGATGATAGTATATGCTTGTGTTTTAAATTAAAATCTTTAATAAGATTATTAAATTACCTTTGTTTAAATTTCGGGGACGAAATTATTTTAAGGGGGGAGGAATGTAATATCCCGGAAATTTTAACAATATCAATTTAATAATCTATTGAATAATTAAATTGATATGGATAATCTTTGATAATAAGATTTGAATTTAATTTAATAATCTGATTAAATTAGTATTAATTGATGATTTTATCTTTTAAAAGTTAATAAGATATTTTCTATTTGAATATATATATTTATTTGTATATATTGTAAATAGAAAGCTTTGGTAAATTGGAAATTTAGATTTAATTTAATCTGGACTTTTCAAAGATATTTAAATAAGTAACTTTATAGTTTTAAAATACTTTAAGTAAATATTTAATTGTTTAAGAGATATTTTAACTTAAGTTTAAATAAATAAGATTTTACAAAAATTGGTTTGTTTTATTTCTTTTTAAATATTTCTTGATAATATAATCTCTTGTTTAAATTATAAAATATGTTATTTTCAAATAATAAGTATAATGTATTATTTTTAATATGTATGAATTTTAATGCTAAAAGGAATTGTTATTTTTAAATTGAATAAATAGTGTATGTAAATATATATATAACTTAACTTTTAAATTGAATCTTAGGATTTAATTTGATTTCAATTTGAATTTAAGCTTTGAAATTCAAAAGAATATATATTTAAATTGTTTTGGATTTTAAAATATTTGTATAAACTTTTATTTATAAATATAATTAGTTTTTGGTTTCTCTTTAAAATAGAATTCTATATAGATAAGTGTTTAATAAATTAAGAAAAAGACTTTTATTTACTTTTAAAATAATAAAAAAATATGAATAATTACTTAAAGACATGTGTCTTTATCTAAAGCTTTATTTTAACACTTGTAATTTAAGTAACAAGTATATGTGACAAGTGTCTTAATTATGTTCATTTTCTTTTATTTTTATAAAATCATAAATTTATTTATATAAACATATACATTTCCTTTACTTCATTTTTTCAAATTTCTTTTCAAAACAAGAAACTCAAAACCTTTTTCTCTAATAAAAATCTGAAAACCAAATCAGTACCACTTCTCAAAACATTCTCTAGTCTAAAATCTGAAATACAAATCAGTAATCAAATGCTTCAAACCAAATCAAAGAAACCAGTCTGCAATTTTCGAATTCAAGGGAAATCAAATCCCTGTAACCAAGTTAAAAATCTGAAATCAAAAGGTCTACATTCTTTTCATCTCTGAAATAAATTCAAAAACCAGTCTGCAACATTCTTTTCAAACTGGAATCAAATCAAGTCTGTAGCCTGCTTGCATTCAATTTCCAATCTGGGAGCAGCATGCATGTAATTCAAAGCAGTTTTAAAGCTCAACAAATCAAGTTTAAAATCAGATTCAAAGCAAGGCATTTCAGTTTTAAGTCAAAACCAGTTTCAAGATTTTCAAAATATAAGGCTCTGTCTCTGTTTTGCCCGGTGAGTAACATTTTTACTTAAATTAACTTAAGTAATTATGATGCATGCCTAATTCTGTGATAAATATTGTTTTGATATGGATGTTTATAGATGACTCTGCATGTATATGAATGTATATAGATGTGTATGTTATTTGTATCAGTGTGACCCTGTTATCTTGAATTCCAGGCTACTGTTTTTGATATAAATCATATCTCATGATCTAGTTTTAAATGTAGATCTAAGGTTTAAGTAAATTTAGTTGTTTCATAGTAAACTAAAGATTAAAAAGATTTAATTAAGTCAAAATTTAGTCTGAGTGCCTCTGAAATCAAAAACAACAGAGACATGTTATATTAAAGTGAAAATTTGAACTTTGTAATTTATAAATTCAAATCTATAAATTGAAAACATAGATGATAATATGATTTTTAGCGTGAATATCATAGTTTTTAGTCAAGTATAATAAGAGCAGTTCTGGTTTATGTTGGAAATGAAATTTTGGTGATTTTGATCATCTCATTGAAATTGGAAGTTTGAAATCTTTAGTAGTGGTAGAGTAATGATCAAGGATACCAGGAAAAATTACTGGAAATCGAATTAAACATTGAGGGATTTGGAATCGAGAGTTAAATTTTGTAAACCTAATTTGTCTGGGTTTCGAGTTTTAGTTTGGATCGACAAATTGAGTTGATCGAGCTTTGAGATATTTTGGGAAATTGAAGCTTTGAGGTAGTTGAAGTGATGACCGGAGTTGGAGGAGTTCTGGTGGGCGGCTTTGCGAAGACGAGGCGATGACAGGTGGTTGGTTGGTCGCGAGTCAGTGTTGCCAGGTTTTGATTTAGTCGAATTCGAGTTCGAGAGGGATCGGAGGGGAACTGATGGATGGGATCGAAGCTGGAAGTGATGTTCGACTTGCTAGTCGATGCGGTGATGGCCGGAGGCGTTGATCTTGGCTGTGCACGTGCACGCTTGAGTGTTTGTTCTGGTAGCAGTTTCTTTGGGGATGGAAGAAGCGAACTCGAGAATATCGTTGTTTGGCCCGGGAGATTGCTCGTGTGTTTAAGGGTTTGTCTCGAAGTAGTGGAGCTGGAGTATTGAACTCAGGTGATAAGGAAGGACTCGTGATTTTTCGAGTGATTTTGCGAGGGAGACTCGGGGAAATTAGGGTGGCGACTCGAAGTGAGTTAGTGGTGGGCTCGAGAGTTTTAGTGTTGCCAGGTTATATAACTGTCTGGTTTTTAAAACTTTAAACTGATTTTAAATTTGTAAAGGAAATTTTAAAACAAGAATTTAAATCAAGTTTAACTATATAGATTCAAGTTAGTTTTGAATCTTAAAGGTATGAAATAAATAAGTTATAAATTTATATGTTTTAAATAGGTTTTAAATGATAGTTAGATTTAATTAAATGTTTAAAAATAAAAAGGAAATTGGTTTAAACTCTTCTTAAATTTCTTTTATAAAATATAGAATTTTTAATAAGTAAAAGTTTTTAAATTGGTTAAAAACTTAGTTAAAAATAAATTGGAATTCATTTTAAATACAGAATTTAAAATGAAATTTAAAAGTAGATTTGAAATGGATGTTTCAAATATAAATTGAAAATGATAACTTGTTTATCAATAAGAATAAAGTTTATCTTAAAATAATTAAAGACTTGTGTTTATTTAATTTATTTGGAGATTTAATAGATAATTTAATTTGTAGTTAGGGATTATAAATTGATTGTAATTAATTAATGGTTAGGAATTAATTAATAAGTAATTAAATATTAATTAAGTTATGATTAACACTTAATTAATTTAGTAATTAGAGATTAATAAATTGGTTATTAAGATTTATTAATTTAGAATTAATAATAATTAATATAAGTTAATTACTTAAGGAAAGTAATTAAATAATAGTTAATGAAGTCATTAACTATGGATTGTTAAATAATTAATTAATGGGATTAATTTTAATAATTAATTAGATTAATTAATTTAAAGATAATCAATTATAGAATTTGTTTTAAATGGAATTACTTAATGGAAGTGATTAAGAATTAATTACTTATTGTAATTAATTGAAGTTAATTTGATTTAGTTTAAGTTAATTAATTAAGTTTAATTAATTTAGAAAAATCAAGAGATGATTTGATAATAATTACTTAATGTAATTATTAAGGTAAGATTATTTAGGGAGGTAAATAATATGATAATTACTGGAAGTAATTAGTTGAATAAATGATTTTATTAATAGAAGTAATTTGAGTTAATTACTTTGAATAATTAATCAAGAGATTAATTAAGAAATTAATTAAGGAGTAATTAATTTAGTTAATGAAAGTAATTAAGGGTAGTTAATTACTGATTGAAGATTAATCAAAAGTGATTAATAAATGTTGTTTAATTAAAGGTTAATTACTTAATGTAATTAATTTAATTAAGTAATTAATAATTAAGTTGTAATTAAGGATCATTAATTAATATAATTAATGATGTAATTTAGATTGGTTAATTAAGTAATAATTAATAAATGAAGTAATTAATTAAGGATTAATGTAATTAATTATAGTTGATTAAGTTAATTAATTTTAGTTAATTAATTAATGATGTAATTAAAGGTTAATTACTATAAGTGGTTAAGGATAATTAATTTAAGTAATTAATTGAGAATAAATTACTTGAATGTAATCAAAAGATAATTAATCAAGATGATTAATTGAAATGAATTATTAGAGGATAATTAATTAATTGATTTATAATTAATTAATGGTTAAGTAAGCAGGATTTATAAAATGAAATAATTAATTTAATTCAATTTAAATTAATTAGAGATAGTGTAAATCATTACTTATGGATGGATGATAATACTGAATGCTTTGCATTGATTGATATCTCTGATGAGATATATGCTGTATGATATGGATGTTAGTTGAATTGTGATGATAATATGGATTATCTGATAATGTTGATTATCTATTGTGAATTATCTTTCTATGTGTATAAAGATAATGAATTGAATTGTTTTAACCCTTAAAACAACTTGGCCTTAAAAGATACGCTTTGGATTTCGATGAGACCGGGATCGGGTTTCCGTATACCGGATTTCCAGGTCTGGAGACCCGAATACCACATCGATCCAAATTAACGATAGGTCGTGAATCAAGTGAAGATGAAGATTCAGAGTGCAAGGGTTATTGTCGTTAACTCTGAGGGTGATTCCAAAACGAGTGTAACGAGATAATGCCTTCGGTTTCGTTCGAACCCGGAACGAACTTGTATGGACTGAATGCTTTCAGAACATCGTCAGGTGGACGATGAGCATTCTAAGTGATGTGTTCTTTTCTAAGGTAATCGTGACCTCAAGCCTCACAAACCGGGAATGGATAAAACAGGGGAGGTGCAGCAAGGTTAGTGGGTAGCACCCAAGTAGGACAAGGTTACCTCTGTCTAGATGTCCCTTTCTATTTCGACTTAGTGGTGCGGTTGCTGATCCCAACCGTGAGGTATCTTGTGCGGGAATTATCCCGCAAGGGATGTTCCGACCTTGTGTTGCAGGGGATTGGGAGTGATCCTCGGTACGGTGATCTAGGCCACGTACTGTGACGGGCGGTACCCCGGTAGCCCTGCCATTGTATGGAATCCAAACTCCAATAAGTGCCGTACGTATTAGTTGTGCCCAACTATGTTGGAATGTGAGATGTAAGCATTTCAGCTATTTCTGTATTTTACTTGAAAACCCTAGACCCTATTATAATACAATCGAATTTCCTATCAAATGTTTTGGTTAGCGTAAGGTAAAAACTTACCCATGTTTATTTGTGGGAAGTCTTACGTGATACCTTTTCTTTCAAAAGGTTTTGAAGTTAAACAAGTTTAACCTGTTACTCACACCAGACCCATGTCTGACCCAAGTTGTTTATTTCTGTTTTATAAACTCTTGGGTACTCAAATTTTTACGAGTAGCCAAGGGATTCAGGTTAGCCTTGACGAATTATGGAGGAGCAATGGAGCAGGAGGCTTCAGCGTTGTAGATATAGATAGTAGTTTCCGCTGTGTTGATCTTGTTTAGATCTTTGTTTTGTATTGAGATGTAATAACTAGACAGATGTTTATAACTGTCTAGTATATGATATGTAATCTGTGTAACTCTGATAAGTGTTGTATATGATACTATGTAATATTTATGTGATATAATATATTTTGTTCGTTTCCGCTGTGAGTATTTGTGTTTGTTTCTTTTCTCTTCTTCTCTTTTCTACTTCTCACCCCTTTCTTTCTTATTAGCGATACGACTTTCTATGGAGAGAAAGCCTTGGTCGTTACATTTTACAAGCAAAGTTTAAATTTTTGTTTCATTCTCAATATCATTTGTGTTCTTTTGTTTAGCACGACTTTTGCATTTTGTTTGTTTTTGATCTAGCTGCAATATGCAACTTTGAATTAAAATTATAATCCTAAATTTGGGTTTTTTAAACTTTTTTATGGTAAAGTATATTCATACACCGAAATAAATCTAACACACATCATTGTTTTGCTAAGAATATGTATTTCTAAACTACCCTTCTTTCTTAATCGCATTTTTTAGTCTTTTTCTCACAACCCATCAAATTAAAACATTAAAATTAATGATATTTAATCAAATATACAATTTTATTAAGAAGTTAATGAATTTACTGTCATAAACTTAAAATATCGACTAAGACTACTTTCATAACTAACCGCTCTAGTTTTAAAGTATTTAATCTTTTTCTACAAAATTAGACTTTATTTCACTGAAATTATAAACTTTATAGAAAATAAAGAAGTTACAATATTAGTGCCAAAAATTAAAATTCATTTTATATAAATTTTATATAATTTAATGTTAGGAATTTCATGATTGGTCTAAATGGGTTCTAAATTTTAAAGAGGGAAGATAATGGAGATTAAAATAAGTGTAATTTTGTAAAATAATGATGAATGTAAAGTAATTTTTAGTGTATTTTAGGTTATTATATTTTCTTCCGTATTTTAAGTGATTATTGGTGTATAATAGAATTAGACCTTTTTTTATTGTCTTACCTAACCTAAACGTATTGTTTATAAAATCTTATATTAACTGTCTTTGTCAATTTAGAATTTAACGAAATTTTCAATGGTTTTATTTAATGGCTAATTTTTGGGATCTTATTGAGCAGTAAGGTAATTATCAATGATTTTTTATAAAGTTAGTTTGAAATTATGTTATTTTGATTCTTTCTGTAATTTGGATAACATAATATAAAGGATCATGTCAAATATATTACCACACAACCCATGAAAGGAATTATATGACATTAATTTCATTTAATTTGAAATCGAGCTAATAAAAGAATTAATTACGATGAATTCTCTTTAATGGTAATCAATTTGACACCACTCTTAGTTCAATAAAAAGTTTATTCTATGATGGATTATGATTGATTTTTAGTTCTAGTTAATCGCATATTATCAAAATGTACCTTAATTTGATCATGCTATGTAGTTCAAGATCATATTATTTGCACATGTTTTGAAACGATGACTGCGGTCTAGCATCAAAATTAATGGATGCATAATTGACGAGTCAAGATTTTTAAGAGTTAAATATAGTAAAAATGATGTAACAGGTATCATATACATATATACATATATACATATATATATATCTGTGTGTGTGTGCGCGCGCGTGCAATTATTTTATATGACTTAGTACATGATTTACAAACTCAAATGGTATACTAATTGCAAAAGTTAGAAGGTTGAGTGGTGAAACAGTAACGACCGGGATTTTCGACCCTCAAAAATCGACACTAATACGTTCACTGTATCACATGCCAAGAAATCGAATGTCGAAAAACCCGATTGTTAGGGGAAAAGAAGAAGAAGATAAGAAGAAAACTAAACAATAACATAGAATCTCACAAATCGCAGCGGAACAATATATAATAGATAAATACAGATCTTTATATAAAAAGAAATTGTAACTGTTAATATACATACAATCATCAGAGTACAACAGTCAACAAAGCAATTTGGACAGTTATAACAACTTGTCCTCACAAGTACTGAATATATAGTTTAACACACACAGCGGAAAATAACCAAGTACGTGTAATAAGCCTGAAATCCTCCAGCTCGTCTCCTGAGCTCCATAGCATCCTAACCTGGATCCGCAATACTCGGTCTGACCCGAGCATTATAATAAAATAACACACGAGTCAGTCTGAAAAACCAGCGTGAGAAAACACACCCAACTGGATTTAAAGTTATAAGAAAATCTTTGAAATCAAAGGGTATCTCGTAAGACCACGTCACACATAAACACGACGGGTTTTTACCTTACAATAACCAAATCATTTTTCTATAGAAATTCTGTGATATTATAATAGTGTCTAAGTACAAATACTTATTAAAATAGCTGAAATAACATCTCACATTTCAACATAGTTGGGCACAATCAAAATCGTACGGTCAAAATCGTACGGCGCTTATTGGAGATTCCATACAATGACTAGGCACTGGGGTACCACCTATCATGGTACACGTCTATAAAATGTACCGAGATCGAACCTCATCGAACGTTGCCCCGCTTCAGATGCGCTTCCAGCCACAACATTGACCTCTCTAACACCTTCGTACATCGAAAAAAGACCCAAGACTGCTGCAACATTCATCTCCATCTAGCTGCCACAACGTGCCACCATTATCGATCTCCACCATTCATTAGCTTTGTCTTGACGTCGCCTACGAGTTTCTAGTTGACGACGAAGGCTGAAAACGCCTTGGATGGTCATGATGAGCTCGTGGCTATTGGATTTGGAGGAAATTGCTTTTGAAAAGAACGAACGTTCTCAGGTGTAAGGTCGCGATTTATACGTAAAGAAGGTAGTCTCGTACAACGATAGGGTGGCTGTATGTAGGGTGGCTTGAAATGAAAGAATATTGGCTGAAGGGTTAAATCGATATAAATATATATTATTTAATTTCAAAATATCAGGCTATTAAATTTCGAACCCCGATCGAGACGTGCCGCCCGGCGTTCCTAATGTTTTAACCCTATTCCGAACGTAATGGGACCAGTCTCAAGCCCCAATGCGATCGTATGGAGAAGATAGCTTTTTGAACCCAATTATAATATTAAATTCCCAATATTAATTTCAACGCATTTCTATCCCGTACGACCAAACTGTGCATCTGATCGCTACGAAATTTAATAGCGTATTATAATTCATTATTACGGACCCAATCACATAGGTTTCATCAAAATCCGAGACTGTGCCCAGAAGGCTATGTTCACTTGTTAATTAAAATGGGTCATTTTCAAAATTGAATAAATCACCTTTAAATCCAATTTAAAAGTTTTATTGTTTTCATTCTTGTTAATAGAAATTTAATAAGCCTTTAAATCATTTTTATCTGAATAAAAATTAAAGATTTAATTATTTAAACGATTTTCAATTATCAAATTCAGCAATTAAATTATCCAATAAATCACTATATTTGAAATTCAAGTTATTAAATATATAAAATTAACTTTTAAATATTTAAAATCAATTAAATATTTCAATTTCAAATATCCAAAATTCTGGGTCGTTATATTCTTCCCCCCTTAAAAGAATTCCGTCCTCGCAATTGCCAAGGTAGGAAAATGCCCAAACCCATTCTTTTATTTATAACCAATTAGTTGAAATAACTTCCCAAATCCATTTAAGCCTTTGACTTTCAAGAATCAATTTGTTGAAACCTTGCCATTACTTTTAATAAATTTCCAAATTCATCCATAGATTCCAAATAATATTATCCATTCAATCATATCAAGGTATAACTCAAAAATCAATTTTTAGTTATCAAAAATTTTTCTTCAAAATTTCTAACACTTAAAATTTTTAGAAAATTTCGCCAGCGTCTCCTTTGGGCGGCTAGATCCGAACAACTACAAATCTCCACTATGGCCCAAACCAACAAAAGAAAACAAAAGAAAAGTGGCTCAATCATAAAACCATCAAATTTAAACATGTACCTCTTTGTTGGGCAACCCATTTTTACTTATGAACCAAAGGCATCAAATTAGTTCTTGCTTTTAAATATCGGCATCTTATTTACTAATGATATCCAATCATATAGTTCATAACCAGATTATTCTACATTTTCAATTTCCAAAATTTTCTTTACTAAAACCGTATGATGTACATATATCATCCGTACGCAATATCAAATCTGATCGCTCATTTGATCACACAGTTTCACTTCTGAACTAGTATCGTCCACACGACCACTATAGTGCGGACTCAGATCTAGTTCCTTGATTAGAAACCGTCATTCTTCTTGCATAGCCATATACTATGATAGAGAATCCCAGAATCAACCAAAAATCCATATCCAGTGTTCACCGTCGAGAATCGAATGAAAAATCCTAACTCGGATCGATATAAATTATCTCGAAATTCTTTGCTCGAATCTGGATCAGACCGTTATACGAATAAAATAATATACGTACAACTTACGTATTTATATCCATTGATTTCTTAACTATACCAAATTTTTTTGTTCACATTCATTCCACTTACAATCAATTATTCATAATCATTATTCACATTCTCTTATTTACTTACTATATTCCTTTCCATACTGATATCATTTAAGAATTATTCCACCAAATTCTATGTTCAACACATTTCACTTCATACTTACTTCATTTATGGATTCCATAAATTTTCTTAAGTTTATAAACATTTTACACAACTCTTCTCATGTTTATTACCATTTCACAACTTAAGTTTATATCTATTTCTATTCAAATTCAGTTTTAATTCCATTAACTCAATTTATCTTCCAATTTCAATATTCCAACCATATTCCAAAATCATATTCACTCACTAATTTATTCAATTAGTTCCTTCCTTAATTCATTCCCAAAAATTCTTTTATTTAACCTAACTTAGGCCAAATTTTCAAATTTCACTTTATTTATTTTAATTTAAGTTAAATTTCATTCCACAGTTGAATTTATCATTCACGTTTAAAAATTTACCATTGTTTTAACTTGCTAATTTTCAAAATTTATAAGTTATCAAACTTATTTTCTCATATTTTCAGTAAAACATTTTAAATGAAAATCCCAGAGTTTAAAAACCTCATTCTAAAGTATTTCAAATCATTTTTGAATCATATATAGATATATATATATACTCACAATCCCTTGGTATATCAAATCATTCTTTTGAATTTCAAAACAAAACCATTTTACCAAACAAAACTCCAATGGTAGCAATTCCTCTCTTGGAAACTCAAAAATAAACGTCGATGATGCTGAAGTCATCACCGAAATTATTTTCCAGCGACTGAAGTGAGTTCAGTGCTTTCTATTCCTTTTAAACCCTTTTAAATATTTCTTGTAACGACCCGTAAAATTTCAACTGTTTTAATAGCGTAGTTAGTTGAAATTTTGTGAAATTTTAAACGATAAAATTTTGAAATAAAAATTTGATATTTGGAATACGTCTAGTTAAACATAGCAACTGGTAAATTTTCGTCCGAAAATATGAAAGTTTATTTCGCGCGTAAATTCACTTCAATTCAATCAGTTAAAAAGCGATGAAAATAAAATGTTTCCGAAACCTAAATAGTTTTACATAGAAAAATTCTAAACCATCTTCTGAGCAAGATGTCAGTTTGTCGTTTTTCAAAATTCGGACATCTTTGGCTCCGTCGATCTTATTTTTCAGTGTTTTTCTTGCATTTTCCGTAGTAGAAAATTCGAATTTTTATAATTCGATCGTACCACTGATATCCGCATACCGTTTTGTTCGCCTCGTCGTGCTGATCGCAACAGTATATTTATTTCTGTCTTTCAAAACGGTACGTCGCGAAATTCGTTAAACGGCTGACCTTTGCGGTTCATATTATGCCTTTTGGTTTGTGACTTTCAATATCCTCATAGTGTATTACACAACGGTCGTTGAATGTATTATTTTTGAAATTTGAATCATGCATGGCGTTGTAATCCTACCATTGCATTTAATTTGGTACGTTTGAAATTCTTTATTTTCGGTTCGTTCTTCATTCTCACGGTTCCATTCCTTTTCGTTCTCTTTCCTTTCTACATATTCTTTTCTTCTACTCTTCCTTCAACAGAAGTATAATATTTTCCAAGCCTGCACCTCTCATTCTCCTCCTCATCTCACGCAGGCAGCACCACTTCCTTTCCTCCCATTCTCATCACTTATACATCAGCTCCTCATCCTCCCATGTAGTGCACGCGCGAACTCCGCCAACCAAAGCCATGGCTCTGGACCTCCTCCTCATGTCATCGACCCGACCCCACTCACCTAGCGCCCCTCCACCATGTTAACCCGAGCACCGTGATTCCCTACCCCATGTAGCCGCACCGACAAGCATGGCAGCACACACGGCCACCAACTCAGCCTCATTCAAGCTTGCTCGCCGATCTAGGTTCCCACACGAGCACACAACCTTCAACCGGCCTCGCCGAGACCCGCATGACCGCTTCGTTCCCCGACCATGTCCTCCGCCCTCTGCCCGTGATAGCCTTGCGCCCATCCTCACATCCGATCCATTTCCCAACAAACTCGGCAACCTCCGCCTACCTCCATCCCCTCGCCGTCATCGCCATCTCCGCACGTAGTTCGACCATCCTTCTTTCGTGCAGCAACCTCCGACCAAGCAACCATTGTCACCCTTCACCTTGCCCCACTTCCATCTCCTCCCGAACGCCCAGCCAACAGCCCTACCAACCGCCATCTTCCCTCCCCACCACAAGGCAATGTCTCCTTCTTCCCCGACTTAGCCTCCGCTATCTCCACCCGCATCCGCGCCTCTCCCTTCTCCGACACATTGCTTCCTCCGCCGCACCCTCACAGCACCAATCTCCAACCCCTGTCGTCCACCTGAACTGCATGCAGGCCGAACCTCCACCTTAGATCTCTCCGCCCACCTCCGCTTTAAACTTGACCACCGTGCCCTTCTTCTTCTTTGTACAGGTGTGTTTGTGTTTGTTTATCAATTTTATAGTTATATCTAGCCTATGGTCACAGTATTATTATATATAAGTATCATGTATGTAAGTATATATATTGCTGCATCATTTTTTTATGTATTTAGTTATATGTATGTGATTGAAGTATTGATCTTATAAATTGGTTCTAAATTGTAAATTATATATAAAAATTTTACAAGTCGGTTGTGTTCCAATATATACGGTCTCTATATTGCAAGCTGTTTTTATATTTTGAGACAGTGAAGTTGTTATATATATATTTAGTCATATAAGATTTTATTATATAATAGCTTTTAAAGTTGAAACAGTTTTGGAATACATTATTACACAATGTTTTGAATACAATATTTTATATATATTAGCATAAATATATAGTCACAAAAGTTCAGTTACTGTGTTGTTGAAATATGTTGGTTATATAAAAAGAATATGACAGTCTTTATATATGGGCTTTGCTGTTGCTATATTTATACGCATATAGAAATGTGTAAGTTGTTAAATAAAATATATAAAGTTTCTTTTATCTTATATTATTTTAAAAACTTATACATGCGGGTGGATTTTTGAAATATATGTGTACATTTCCAATGTATGTATTCGGTTTTGGTGATATACATTTATTTTGAGTATATTTAATATGTGCAAGTATACATGTGATATAGGCCTGTAGTGTATATATGTAAAAAAAAATATGTTAAAACAATATTGATGTGAGTTTAGTTTTCGATTTTATATTGTACGTATTGGGATTTAATACTAATTTGAAAATAAATAATATATGTTTTAAATATATGTTTAAATTGATTTTTTTTAAAATGTATATATATGTATTTTATCTTATTTCGTCAATCTCGTGCCTTCTTGACTTACATCTCTATATCGAATCTATCGCAGTGATTTCTAGCCTGTTGCTGTCCCGCTAGTTAGTATCTGTATCCGTATTTGTGTCTGTAGCATCTTCTTGTCTCTCTAGCCTTGAAAGGTGAGCAATCACTTACGATTAATGTTCTTTTATTTATTAAATTTGATTTCAATTGAAACGACAATTGAAATATTGCTGCTGTTAGTTATTTACACTGTTATTACCTGTATCAGTTCACCTGTGACATCTGACACCATTATCTGTTAATTATTTATGAGATGATGATACAATTTGGCTGATAATTGATTGATTGTTGATGTTTATATTGGACGTTAAATTGTTAATGTTAAAATGATAAATAGTATGAAATTGAACTGGATATAGGATAGTTAAATGTTAAATTTGATTAACTGACATTTGTATAATATGACCCCTTGTAACTGTTAAATTTATTGACACGTAGGATTGTTTAACTACACCTTGAACCATCAATTGTATGTTGTTTAAACTGATGATGAATGAAATTGTAATAGATGACAAGTGAAAACCGTAATGTAATAATCTTTAATCTACATGAAATGATAGTGTAGATTCTAGAAATAATTATATTAATTCGTACAAATAACAATGCGAATTAATACGGTTATTCCGGGATTATTTGAATTGATTATTGGATTGATATTGGTTGTTGTTATTGCTTGTTTATTTACTTTGACACCATCCCAGTTATCACACTGCAAGTTCCCTTTACTATGCTTTGACTTTGAATTGAATTGGAATCGGGTTGAAATGATAAATACCCAAATTGAACTTTGACCTAGGATAGAAAATTAAATAAAACCCGATTGGTCAATAAATTTTATTTAAAAATAAAACGAAGATTTTATTTGATTAAATAATATGGTTTTGAAATGAAGTTGAAATTTGAATTTTTAATGGAAGGAAAATGTTAATAATTAATAATCTGAAACAGAATATTAACAATGTAATTGATGAAAGTATATTGTTTAATTTGAGAAATGATTTGATAATTAAGTTTGAAATTATAATCAAGTTTGAAATTATAATTAAGTTTGAAATTATTAAAGTTTGAAATGATTTAATAATTAAGTTTGAAATTATTAAACTTTGAAATTATTTAATAATTAAGTTTTGAATTATTTAATAATTAAATAAGGTTGAATTATTTAATGATCAAATTGAATTGAATTCTTTAATAAGAAAATTGAACTTTTGAATAAGTGAATTTTACTACGTAAATAATTGAAATTGAGTTTTCTTGATTAAGTAAGGTTTTTGGAAAATTATTTAAGAAAGTAAATAAGTGAAATGGAATTTCTTTAACAAGAAATGAAAATGTGATATTTTTGGAATTAATGTAAGACTTGTAATTGAAAGAAATGTTTTGACGAATTGAATTTAATTCAAAATTGTAAGTTTTGATTTAATGAAGTTGAACTTAAGAAATTGATTTAATGATTGGAAATTTAATAGAAATTGTTTTGAATGATAAAGTGACTTAACGAATATTAAATGAAATCGATAAATGAATTTAAATTGATTTGAATGTTGAATTAAATTAATTTAAATGATTTTTGGAATGAAACTTATATACGAACTTGAATTGATATTTGAATTGTTTTAAATGAATATGGTAATTGAATTATGAGATTATGAAATGGTAACTTGGAAGTTTTGAAACGTAAATATTGGAAATTGGTTTAGAAAGACAAATGAAATGCTGGTTTGCGAATTTAAATTGAAATTGAAATTGATTTGGTTTTTGAAATATATTAAATGACCAATCGGTGTAATAATTACGAAAGTTATTAAAGAGACCGGGATCGGTAATGGATATACTCTCTATCTGAACCGAAACCACTTTAATAACTATACGCGGAGTGATGATCCAGAATGAAGTGGATGGAATGATGTACGTGATGACTGAAGAAAGAGAGCGATGATGGATAGCCTTGACACTTGTGTCAAATTGGAAATGACTAAAACAGGAGCTGTGCCGGGCCAATAGAGGATTAGCTACCTCAAGTGGACACACTTCTTCGAACTATTTATACTTGTTGTCGATTGGTGCACCCTTGATTTTAGGAGTGTTGTTTCACGGTGTTGCGGGCGCTGCGGCGTTGCGTTCTCACCAGTCCGGATCAGGCGAACGGTAGTATCACTACCTTGGGTATTGCCTCATGTGCCTTGTCATACTTGTATTCCATTTATGCGCGACCACTACGATTTTGATTTGTACCTTTAGTATATGGATTGCCCTCTGGTGACTTCCGGTTTTGGGGAAACTACGGTCTTGTATATGCTTTTGGGAATAAAAATGTGTTAAGGGTGGAATGGGCCATGACTTAACGCTATTTTGATATCTTAATATTACTGATAGACATTATCTACTTATCGTACATTACTACATAGTAGATAGTTTAACGGATCCTTAAAGGATGGTTATTCCAAACATCCTTCGAGTTACTTGTATTTCAATTGCTATTTCACTTGAGTTGGATTTATTAATATAAGAATGTTAATCCTGACTCGAGTGTCTTGTGTTTTTGCTTTACGCTCGGGTCAGACTGAGTGTACCAGTATTCGAGACTCACCTTTGAAGTTGGAGCTTTGCTTGAAGATCCAGCCATCTAATCTGCTTTCAGTATTCGATGATTCCAGTGATGTATTCTGATTTGTATCTGATGTATCGTATTACTCTTCCGTTGTATTTGTTCTAACTCTGATGTAACTTATACATTTATATAGTAGCTTTATGAACTACTATCTCTTTTATTTCCGCTGCATTTATTACTCTGTGTCTGTGATCTGTGATTATTTATTTACTGTATATGTTCAGTTTTGCCAAATTTAAATTAACAACACGGTATTTTGAGCAATTCAACTCCGGCATGAGTGTCTACCTATTCACTTATAATGGATGCGAATGGTCCAAAATGGCGGGTCGTTACATTTCTATTCAAAAACATTTCCAAATAATACTATTATTATTTTTCTAAAACTTTGAAAGACAATTTCCAAAACCAACGGAAATTAAATCCCTAAATCCCCAGCTTTTAAATCCTTTCTACTCATAAACCATATTTATAATATACTTCTGAAATTTCATTTCCTTTCAATTTATAAATCACATTTATAAATCATAATCCCATTTTGTTATATGAAATTATTTCTTAACTTTTAATCTTGCTTACATTATAATATCAACCTTAATTAGAACATGACAACAATAAATGATAATCAAATATTATCATTCTCTAACATCCAAGCACACCATATATACCATAATAATTTCCTGAAAAGTTATTTCTTTATATATAAAATATAATCAAGGTAAAATTATTTCATTTACCCAATTTCAAAACAATACCATGTCGAATTGTTCTGTTCCAGTGTTTAGAGATTCCAATGAATAACGTTCATTACTCGTATTGATCAAAATCCATATGCCACTCAACAAATCAACCAACACAATATAAAACTTATTTATATCACTAACAAATACATGCTCATATATATATATACACTCAAACTCATTATAGGGTGCCACTGTCCCTATTTCTAATGAGTTACCCCATCAAAGCCAAGGTTCTCTCTTAACCTTCAGCTCTGATACCAAATGTAATGACCAAGATTTTCGACCCTTAAATATCAACACTAATACGTTCACTGTATCACATGCCAAGAAATCGAATGTCGAAAAACCCGATTGTTAGGTGAAAAGAAGAAGAAGAAAAGAAGAAAACTAAACAATAACATAGAATCTCACAAATCGCAGCGGAACAATATATAATAGATAAATACAGATCTTTATACAAAAAGAAACTGTAACTGTTAATATACATACAATCATCAGAGTACAACAGTCAACATAGCAATCTGGACAGTTATAACAACTTGTCCTTACAAGTACTGAATATACAGTTTAACACACACAACAGAAAATAACCCAGTACATGTAATACGCCTAAAATCCTCCAGCTCGTCTCCTGAGCTCCATAGCATCCTAACCTGGATCTGCAATACTTGGTCTGACCCGAGTATTATAATAAAATAACATCTGAGTCGGTCTGGAAAACCAGCTTGAGAAAACACACCCAACTGGATTTAAAGTTATAAGAAAATCTTTGAAATCAAATGTTATCTCTTAAGACCACGTCACACATAAACACGATGGGTTTTTACCTTACAATAACCAAATCACTTTTATATAAAAATCTGTGATATTATAATAGTGTCTAAGTACAAATACTTATTAAAATAGCTGAAATGCTTGCATCTCACATTTCAACATAGTTGGGCACAATCAAAATCGTACGACGCTTATTGGAGAATGGATTCCATACAATGACTAGGCACTAGGGTACCATCTATCACGGTACACGTCTAGAAAATGTACCGAGATCGAACCTATCGATCCCTGCCAACACAAGACCGACCTACCCCTTACTGGATAGTACTGAATATGTCATCACCCTGATTTCTTTGCAACCCTTTATAGATCTCATGCACAACCAATCCATAAATATGTAGATGTAGGGTAATCTAGAAAGGTGACAACATACCCTAATGGGTGCGACCCACTTAGCCTTGCTGCATCTCCCTTGATTTTCAGTCATTCCTGGTTGATGAGGCTTGAGGCTACGTTTTACCTTAAGAATAGCATTCATACTTGGAATGCTAACACTGCCTTCCAAGCAAGCAATGCAATGATAGCATTCATCCATACAAGTTGTTCTAGGACTGAACAAACCGAATCTCCAAGAACTCCGTCTTCATTATCTTCATGATATTATAATTCGCAACACTCAAATCAGATCGAAGTGGTTTTCGGATAATCAAATCCGATCTCGGTCTCTTAGAAACAATCAATGAAATTGGCCAGATTTGATAGTCGGTTATTTAACTATCAAATTTCACACATATGCAGTCACTAGGCCATATTATAAATCTTTCGAACATTTATCACAAAATATCTTTACAAAGATATATATATATATATATATTCAATCTCTTCCAATATTCAATATTTGAAAACACTTTCGAATACTTATATCCATAACAGGATATTTCCAAATCATATCAACACTTAGAAATATTTCCAAATCCAACTTATAATTCATTTAAAATCATTTCGTAGTTAAAATATTTCCAAAACCATCGACTTCAATACTTAGGAAAAGATTATAAATCTTTTTCCAAAAATCATTTCTAATATCCATACATAGGAAATATTCCGTACTTATCTCATAAATCTTCGAAATTTTATTAGTTCCCTATACAATTTCCAAAAATTATCGATTATACTTATTTATAATCCAACTAACTATTTATAACTCATTTATTGAATTTAGATTCATTTTCGAAGTTCCCATATCAAATTTCCTTTCTCAAATTTTCTAAAGTTCCCGAATTCCATTATAAGATTTTCTCTTATAAAATCACATCCATTAAATAAAACCCAGTTCACAAATCTCGAGAGCATTTATAAATAAATTGCAATCACATACTTTTAAACTATATATATATAATAATAAATTTTAAAACATAGTTAAATAATTATTTGAAATATCAAAGCACTTTTAAAATAAACGTCAATAACTAATTCCAATTCATTTATAAAATTTCAAATCGATTTACAAAACTTGTTTATAAAACATAGAATTCATTTCAACAAATTTAAATATTTAAATAACTAACTTTCTGAAATATTTTAATCCAATTAATAGTTTAATAAATAAAAATCCTTTTCTAAAAACAAACCCTAAATTCTTGTGAAAATCATTTTTAAAATTCAACATACCCTTTTTTATACTTATAAATCTCTCTCAATTTATCACAAATCGATTTACATTTCCAATTTCATAACTTTTTCCCAAATTCCAAAATAGAATTTTCTATTTCTTTTTAAACCGATTTCCATATCTCATTTTTAAATTCACACTGTGAATTTATATTTTCAAATTTATCAAATGATAAACATTCCACTTATTTATAAACATTGTTTATAAGTTTATAAACTCAACTCTCATTCCTCTGTTCAAATCTCATTTCTAAATCGATTTCTATTTAAAATTCCATTTAGAAATCTATTATTAATAAAACCAATTATATTCCAAATCCATTCAAAAAAACTCGATTTCAACTTCTATTTAAAATTTTTGAATCATTAAAATCTATTGTTCCAAATTCCTTGTATAAATTAATTTCAAAAATATTTATTTGAAATCGCTTTGCAAAATAGTTAAGTGAATTCCAAATTAAATCTTTTTATTTAATTCATATTCATTCCTTATCGAATATTCCAAATCAATATAAATATTTTTATTTCCCACAAATCGCCCTTTTGGATTCCTTTTTAAAATTTGAAAATATTCTTTATGGTATTTAAAATACCAAAATAAGGCCAGTGCTACTATAGCATCCAATAAATCAAATCACACAACAATCCATAACAGATTATCCAATCACATCATATATCGCTATATATGAAAAACAATCAATAAAATTTGAGGAATCCAGCTGGATCCCTCCAACCTGTTTCCCTGCAACCACATATGTTATATAATCACAATAATATAATCACTGCTTCGAGGCAGGATATCGAAATAAAAAGGGTCATCGCTATTATGCGGGGCGCATAGTGTCTCATCCGCTCTAATCCGTGGGAATATACCCAACTACTAATATATATACTAATATATAATATAACATCCAACTGATAATAATAATTTATCAATTCATCCAATCAACCAATAAATATTTTTTAACTATTAAAAATAAAACCAATTATCCAAAATGAGTGAGATTTACTCACCAAAATTCCAATTGTTGCTTTCGCGTTCGGGTTGGTCTATTGTCGAACAACTTTCGACTATAGCTAAAAATTCAACTAGTTCGAATCTTCCCAAATTTAGTTCCAAATTGTACATCTCGATGATACAAGCGCAACGCAACTGATCGCGTTAGATTTCGACACTTTTAAAATCCTTAATCCCGCCTCTAATCCTTTCCCCCTCTTCTCGTGTTGACCACGTCCATGTCCCTTTAACCGCGCCTCAACCTCGCTACGGTGTGATTCCGACCACTACACCTCCTTCCCTAGGTTTGCCTGACCCCCAGCTACCCTTGGCCCCAACCGGCATCGCCTAAAACGTCGTCAGGCTCCACCAGCAACCCATCGAAGTCGACTCCCCCTTCCTTCGATTTTCCGACCATCCCCACCGCTAGGGCCAACTCCAGCCTGCCGCAACCTCATCGAACGTTGCCCCGCCACAGACGCGCTTACAGCCACCGCCTTAACCTCCCTAGCACCTTCGTACGCCAAAAAAAGACCCAAGACTGCTGCAACGTTCATCTCCATCTACCTGCCACAACATGCCACCATTATCGATCTCTACCGTTCATTAGCTTTGTCTTGATGTCGCCTACCAGTTTCTAGTTGACAACGAAGGCTGAAAACGCCTTAGGTGGTCGTCATGAGCTCATGGCCGTTGGATTTGTGGGAAATTGCTTTTGAAAAGAACGAACGTTCTTAGGTGTAAGGTCGCGATTTATACGTGAAGAAGGTAGGCTCGTACATGATAGGTTGGCTGACTGTATGTAGGGTGGCTTGAAATGAAAGAATATAGGCTGAAGGTTAAATCGATATAAATATATATTATTTAATTTCAAAATATCAGGCTATTAAATTTCGAATCCCGAACGAGACGTGCCGCCTGGCGTTCCTAATGTTATAACCCTATTCCGAACGCAATAGGACTAGTCTCGAGCCCCAATTCGATCGTATGGAGAAGATAACTTTTTGAACCCAGTTATAATATTAAATTCCCGATATTAATTTCAACGCGTTTCTATCCCGTACGATCAAACGGTGCATCTGATCGCTACGAAATATAACGGCGTATTATAATTCATTATTACGGACCCAATGACATAGGTTTTGTCGAAATCCAAGACTGTGCCCCAAAAGGCTATTTTCACTCGTTAATTAAAACGTGTCATTTTCAAAATTGAGTAAATCACCTTTAAATCCAATTAAAAAGTTTTATTGTCTTCATTCTTGTTAATAGAAATTTAATAAGCTTTTAAATAATTTTTATCCAAATAAAAATTCAAGATTCAATTATTTAAACGGTTTTCAATTATCAAATTCAGCAATTAAATTATCCAATAAATCACTATATTTGAAATTCAAGTTATTAAACCTATAAAATTAACCTTTAAATATTTAAAATCAATTAAATATTTCAATTTCAAATATTCAAAATTCTGGGCCGTTACAGAAATGATTAATTCTCGCTAATGTTTTCAGTTTCAAAAATAATGATAAATTATGTCCTTTTGTACTTTTAGTTTTAAAAATAACTTCTTATCTTTACAAAGATTATTTTCAAAAATTCACTAAAATAAATGCATAATTTAATAATTTTGAAAACATGTTTATCTTTTAGTTCATTTGTTAATATTTGTTAGCACCAAAATTGGTCACTAACCTCGTTGAGAAAGATTGTGTAGAGATGTAAGTGATGAAGTTAAATTAAACAAGGAAGAATATGCTAATTTAAATGCAAAAAGTAAGAACACCGGATTTATAGTGGTTCAGCGTAATTGCCTACGTCCACTTTGAGTTTTGATCTTTATTTCTTTCACAAGTAGTTGAATACAGATACAATCCATATATTGATGACTTGAATACAAGTTTGAATTAAAAAGAGGAGAGTATAAAAAATGGCAGAGTCTCCCCAATGTTCTCCAAAAAGGATCCCTTTTCACTATGACCCTGCCCCTCTATTTATAGACAAATATGGGCTGGACTTCCCAGGTGGGCTTGGTGGCCGAACACTCTAGCCCAAGTGTAGTGGTCGCTGTATGCCGAACCAAGTGGACCGAACATGTTGACGCTGAACCACCTTCTCAATGCCGAACGGTACGTTTGATGGGTGGGAAGTGCAGAACAGTTGTCAGTCAAAGCCGAATGTGCCTTCTGGCTGAACGATGCTTCTTAGCCGAACGATCCTTTGGCCGAACGATGCTGCCACGTAGAGTAGTTATATACGCCGAACGTCTTCTAATGCCGAGTACCACTGGATGCCGAGTACTACGCCGAGTACTCCTTGATGACGGGTACCATGGATGCCGAGTACCATGGATGCCGAGCACTACGCCGAGTACTATGAGATGCCGAGTGCTACGCCGAGTACTATGAGATGCCGAGTGCTACGCCGAGTACTATGAGATACCGATCTCTAGTTGACACCGAGTCATCCTGTACGCCGAGTACTCAGTTGCCTGGTCAAATCTCCAGGAAACAATATTACAAACGAATATGGTTATATTTTCTAGTGGTATTCAGTTATTCATTTTTAATAGAGTAAATTTGCTTGTTAATGGTCATTTATTAATTTAATTGGCATCAAAGAGAATTAACTCCAGATTTAATATATGTAAATAATTCTCTAATGTAAAGTTAACATAAAGCCGAAGAGAAACAAATTGGAACTAACGGAAACAAAACTAGAATTAACTATGATCAACCCTCCACTTAATTGAACTGAAACATAGAATAGTAAATATATCCATCATAATTTACTTTCACTTTTAGTTGCATATAACTATAAATAAATTTTCACGATCCTATTTATACATTTATTTTTATATGAAGCTTTTATATACAATTTAATTGTCTACAAACTAAAATAAATCTTAGGCCACTTATTTCTCTTCTTTTATAATCATGGCATGTAAACTAAATTTTAAACTACTGGAAATAAAATTAAATTTTCAAAAAATTAGAAATTTATTCGAATATGTGCATTTTAGTTAATTTGAACTATGCATGTTTATTTTTGGTTTAACTGATATTACTAATGATTTTAGGATAAGATTCAACGAGGAATGAATATTAACAGATTCATTCATCTTTAGTGTTCAATTAATTGATTGTAATTAAAAAATAAATTGTACTTAATTCCTTTGATTAACATTAAAAGAGAATTGATTCAAGAATCGATATGTAATCAATTCTCTAATATAATTTAGACTAAAATATAATATTAAGTTCATATTCCAAATAGTACTCAAATATCAATTATCATAATATTTTTCTCTTTAAATCTCACTAACTAAAAAAATAATATTGAAATCTTAAATGGAAGGAGGTGAATATTTAGATGGTGATTAAGGTAACAAAGATTGCAATTAAGTTGTGTACTCCTTCATAGCCTTAATTTTTTGCAATTTTTTAAACTAAGTAATTACAGTTTCAAGATTGTAAGATGAAACCAATTAATTTAGTAATTTTATACAAATTGAGGGGATAATTAATGATTAGATTATTCCCTTAGCAAAATTATCTAGTCAAAGGAATGCTTTCCGCACCCTTTTGTCCAAGTCACCTTTTACTGTAGCAACTCCTAATAAGAATAAAAATGGTTAAAGATTGAACTTATATAACAAAATTATACAATATATATTAGTTTAGGAAAATAATATCATCATATAATAATAAATAGACTTATGTATAAGTTCTCTATAATTAAAACTTATTCTCAGATATATCCATCCATATCACGCTTTAAGCCGATATGATTGTCTCATAGTTTATCATTCAAAAATTAGAATAGATGACCATCAATACAAAATGATACTTAAAGCAAGAAAAACATGGAGTAAGAAGTTCAAAACACGTTATGTTGAATTACGGAAAATATTATATATACTTGAAACTGAGATACAAATGAACTGAAACATAAATGAATAGTACAATTATACATAACACATACGACCTAATGAATTCAAATTATTCACATGTTAAATTTTATTCAAAATCACTAAATATCTTTATCATACTTTACTTAACTCTACATTCCATATGAATTTAAATGGCATTGTTAAAAGGACTCCATTTTTAAATAGAGGGAGGAGAAAATTTTAAGGGGACTCCATGTGAGCAAACTGCTATGGGGATCCACCCGAATAAAATGGTTTACAATTTTATCTCTTGTCCAATGCAAAAATCACCAACAACCCATCGGAAAATAAGTAAAAAATCGATAGTGGTTTACAGAAAATCATTTTCAATGGGCTCTTGTTGAAAAAATGTATACCTTATTATAATTTGATGATGAAAATTTAAGGGTAGTTATAAATTTTTATTTTTTATTAAAGGGTTCAAATTATTTGTTTGTTCATTGCCTAGTAATTTTTCCAAAAAATGAAAAAATAACCATCTCTTATCCCTTTTTGGAGTCCTTTTAGAAATGCCCTTTAAATATAATTTCATTTTTACATGGTATATGTTCATATATTTATATATATTGGAATCAAAGGAATGTATTTTCAAAAACTTTAGTCATCAATCGATTTAGGAAACTATTTACAAATTGAAAAAATTTCATGCCAAAGATGTTTCTTTCTAAAAATGCATAACTTTTATAAATTTATTACACAATACGCATAATTGGTTTAATTTTTTTTAGTTTAAATGGTTGTTAGTATTATAGGATGATGACACACTGTAAATTTTGTGTTACAAAATTAGGCGTCAATATGAGCCCATCGAAATTATTTTCTTAAAGCTTTGAACACTAAATATGATTAATAATGGATTACTACAGTAATTTCTATACAATTTGTTTTTTTATTTTCTTTCAAAACTTGGGTTTAGTATTATTTGTGAACATATGTGTCAAACAATATGTACAGTAAATAAGTTTTCTCAGATTTTAATCTAAACACATACAACAAACGTGCCTCATGCTAGTAGTGTTTATAAGTAAACAAACTAAAAATAGAAAGGATCGTATCAAATATTATTACCATGCAACTGATAAAAGAGATTAATTTACATCAGTTCCATTTAATTTTTGTTTGAACTAACTAGAGAATTAACTAAATAAAATGCCTTCAATTGAAATTAAATTCGATGAATGAATTGGTTACCTATTAATTATTTTGAAGTTATATCTACTAGCACAACAATTCTTTCTTTTTCCACCTCATTTAACACTAAAAAGACTACTTTCAAAATTACCCTTCAACATCAACAAAAACAATTTAAATGTTCTTTCATCCTCCTCTCCCCCCATTCTTTAATATAAATTGAAAGGTTGAAGATAATTATATATTTATATCTAATTTCATAATAAATCCATTCGATTAACCAATATTATAGAAGATTTCAATCAACTTTAGTAAGTCCCAAATCCATTTTCACCAATTTCGTTAAAAAATCCAAATTATAACCCTAATCTTTATATGAAAGATAGAAGATACCTTTTAAAACAAGTTATTAAGAGTAAATAAATTAATTCATTTTTAACAAATATTGATGATATAAATCGCAAATTCGTAGACTATGATTTTAGGTTTCATGAATTTGAAATTTTAAGAAAATAAAGAGTAGAAAGAGAATGAAGAAGAAATTAAAAATAAAATAGTAAAATCAATATAATATGGGGTGAAAAAAGAAATACACTAGATGTATGTTTTTTTAACAATGGGGTGTAAAAGAAAAATTAAGATGTGCTAATAGATTCAGCCTATTTTTAAAGCTATTTTTTTTGAATTACGTAGAGAACGAAGCTTGTAAACTCTAGAGAAGCATGTGCCTGCTAAACACATACTCCGGTACTTATTACGGATTGTCAATTTCAAGGTTGAACTCATGACTTCTAGTCTCATAGTCTGAAACCAATTGCGCCAACCTTGTTGGCAAAGGAAATAATATTTAACTAATCAATTCTTTTTAATCAATTTATTTCATTAGAAATATTTCATAAATTGTATGTTTTAACTTTATGAGGGAATATGTAGTGTGTATTGTTTCATAACTTTAACAAGTGCGTCTTTACTATAGAGAAATATTAAAGATGGAACTCACCACATTCTTAGTAACCACTTTTTTTCTTTAGCAAAGATAACAAACAGATAAAATAAACGATAAAATATATTTGTAGATGTTTTTCTTCAATAAATTAATCGAAATACTATTAAGGTAATATTCTTGTACTTTTAAAGGCAATATTATTTTCACATATTTGTTCATGAAGGTCCAAATTATATATTCTATTTGTTGTAGGACGTGATTATAATTTTCATCTTACATGTATAGAAGTAAGATTGGGTTATAAATGCTCTACTGTATTGATGTTTTAATATACATACAAAAAAAATCAAAAGCGTTCGTACTGATGTTGATTTGATACTAAAAAAGAATTCATGTCCAATGTCTAACTAGACCTCCAATGGAAACTTATAACTAATATTAGAAGTCATGATATAATGTGAAGAATAAAGATAAATGAATACATAAAAAAGAAAAGGTTAAAGTGAGAAATTATTAAATAAAGAGCCGAATTAAAATCTAAAATATATTGAATGTTGAGTTAGGTAAAAATGGCACTGGTTTATTGAAGGAGGAAAGGTACACTAGATATTTCCATCTTGTTGATTATTTTAAAGAATTTTTAGGAAAATAATGAAGATGTTTATTATACATAATTAGAATGTAAGTTATATCATTGTATTTTGTGGAAAAAGATAAAATTTGTCATTGAATAAATAACAGGTTTTAGTTTACGATAAATAGATTTAACTTTGGCTTTCTTGCATTTTATAAATTTGTTATCTCGCTATATATCACTTTTATTTAATATCAATGTTCGTTGGTTCTCTATATATAAGGTGCCCATTTTAAAGTATTTTGTCATGCTTTGTAATATTGCCATCTACAATAATTTATTCCAATAATAATAATAATAATAATAAATTTTTGGTTCAAAGAAAACAATATATTTAATAGTTTATATCATTGACGGTGTTCAAAAAATCGCTAACAAAAAGTACTATCCATGAAAACATTGAAACACTCACACCTCTATACACATACTATCCAAGAGCATTATAGAGTAATACTGCCAAATAATACAGATATGAGGCGACATGGGTTATACACATGAATATTCCCTTGGACGAAAACCGTTACATATCATATATCATACACTACTCACCAAAATGTATGCGGTTTCAGTGCAAAGCAATAAACGCATGTGAAAAAATACATAATCATACAATATAAATAGAGAATACATAGTCAAAATGCAGCATATAAAATATAATAGATAACATAATACATAGTCCATGGGCTACAAAATCAGTTGAAATGACCCTCCTATTTCCACCCTAATTTCATAAGGATTTTTTTTTTTAAGAGATGATATATAGATATATCATTCATTACAAATATATTTCCCAGGGTCATTTTCTTTCTCCAACAAACAAAATATATCCAGGATCTTTCACAATATAAAAATATTGTTTTAAATCTAAATCATTCCTAACATACATATATGAAGATATCTATGTTATATTCTACTAAAATCAGAGCATGATAATATGTAAGTAGAGATCCTTTTAAATCTATTAAAATGTGATAATTCCCTTTTAAAAGATTAATTATTGTATCCTGATTTTTGATCATAGAATCCACTGGAAACATGTACTTTGGTCTGTTATTCTAATTAAGAAATGATCAAGTAATAATCAGTGGAAAGCAAGCTTTTAATATGGATGATTGTGTTAAAGTCTGGATAGTATCAAACTCAGGTTAAAAGAAAGTGGATCATAAGTGAACAAAAGCAACATCTAGGCGTAATGGAAATGCGCCTAACTTATACATGAGAGGTCACGAGTTCGAGTGCTATGCTGGTCGGTTCAAACACAATTTTTGTTTTTTTTTTCTTTCCTGTATGGTTTGAAATCTGATATCTACCTATGTCTGCACATATATACTTAATTTCATCCTATAATATAACATACAAAACAAAATTTCTTGCTTTATTATTTTTAAAACCCTTTCCTACAATTGTTCTAGGATTTTATGTTTATATTTTTGCCCAAATATCAACATGTACACAGATATACATGTACATGTCAATATCTTTGCTCATTTTCCAGAAAACTGGGTTCAAATGGTTCCTTGCTTCATTGATTTGAAGTGAACAATTTGCCTGACCTATGGTCTAACCATGTGGTTAATCTGACCATTCTTTTATTAGCATTGTTGCCAGGTTTTGTTTGTTCAAACTAGTTTACATTGCTTATCTGCCTTAAACTTTTAAAGATGATTGTGATGAAACAATTGCTAAATGTACTAAGCTTTTGAAATGCATTTTTATTTTCAAAATACAATCTATCATGATCAACCAATACATCATTTATTTGAAGCTGGTTAACTCATGTATCCTGTATCTGCTACACACTAGTTCAAAGCAATGGAGATACCATTCATTGCATTCTGCCTGAAGCCTTTAAAAACATTTTACTCTTCTCAATACGATTCAGAAATGAATTCAAACTTATTTACAAAGCATTTCAGTAAAAAAGAAACTAAAATCCTTATAAGTTTACTTCTAGCTAAATCCAGATTTTATTCTGAAACTCAGTGCTCTGTTATGTCTCAAGATTTACTAATACATAATATAAATTATGCAAAACAGTAGCTCACCTACATATGCAAATTTCTTTTCCAAGCATCCATATCAATACTTAAACTCATTTCCTTGTTCCCCACTCAGATATTTCTTTTAGATTTTAAACCTTAGTGCATAACAATATATTTAACATGATACAACTAGTCCATTTAACCATAATAGAATTCATTACATGACTGGAAATCTTAGAAACATAAAATTTTTCCTGAATACATGCAGATATAATCAATTTAAGCTCTTATTGAAACTAGCTAGCATGTTCATTCACTCCTCCATAATAGCCATAACTTCATTTTTACTTAGTGCCTGGGTTACCTGAAAGAGCATGAGTGGCTGCCTCATTTTAAAATGAGACACCCCATATGCCATGAGCAAACAAGGGTCAGATCTATGATCTGGTATGAGTAACATCAATACATTCATGATATTAAGCAATAGAGAATATAAGAGCACCAATTAGTTATTTAAGCAAATTCCTGCAATCAATTACTTTAACATAGTATAATTAAGTTGATTCAGGTATGATATATTCATTTATCATTCTTACACTTGCATACATAATCATGCAAACATAATTATCTATTTGCAACAATTGCATTCACTGGAACCATCTTGGTTCCATACCATTCAACCTAAGAAATATCCATATTCCTATTTCTTCATTTACAGGTTGTATAATTCAATTTAAATCCCTGCCTCATCTGCTATTAAGGAATCACAGGGACACATTGCAATGAATTAATTCACATCATTGCACAAAGATCTCAGGGCTTAAACAAACCATGTGCCAACTTGCATACTTCAAATATGACAAGCATTCCAGCAGCCTTCTTGGCCTTCCCTTCCCTAGTTTATTTACTAGTGTATTGTCTTAAATCCTATCATCAAATATGCTAAGTGAACATGTCACTGCAAACATGGAAACATCCATAATCTTTCCTAGCATAATTCTCCTCAGAAATAAGCAGACAGTTATTTCCTAAATGGGGTCAATATGTCTTGATCTTAGTAAAATATAAGAATATTTTCAACTGTAAAAAGAGGCATGGCATGTTCTTATTATATTGATCTGCAAGCCTTTATGATTGATTCAGATTCAGGATCTGGTTCAATCATAATTTTAGCTTGTGGGTTTCTTCTTTTTTTTTTTGATTTGATTAAGGGCTCAGCACTTAGAAAATTTCTATTGCACCCTTAACATTTTTCTTCTCAAGCCTCAGCACTTATACCAAGTATAATGCAGCTCCCAACATTTTTTGTAAAGTTTCCATGCCATAGATCTATAACAGTTGAGGGTATTCTCTATATAATTTTAAGATCCTAGACTTTAACATTTTTGAGTAAAAATAAAACAGTAATGATACACATTCAAAGACAAATGTCTCAACAAAGCAGAGATCACCAAAAACATCCATATCAAATCATATCAGATTTAAAATAAGACATCCAAAAAGCATTGATGAAATCATATACATCAAAACCAGAAATATATATATAAATGACAATAAAAGTGGCTGCCTCATCTCAGGTCTTAATGCCATGAACTCAGTGAGGTTACTCACCTAAATATTTCTTCTTATTAATCCAGAAAATCCTTGTATGAGTGTTTTCTCCTTCCTTCCAATATTTTTCTTCCTTTCTTATTTTTTGTGCAGCTCGGGGTAAAGATAATTCTACTGGCTAAAACTGCCTACTTATATGCATTTTTTCCACTAGGGTTTTGTTAAAACAGAATTCCATTTCTGTCCTGGCTAGCATCATGCATTTTTCATTCATAATACCCCGGCCATATCAACCAATTTAAAGGCTGCATTTTCTTTCTTTTACTTTTCAGAAAATGACCACTCACCTAGTCATGTTAAAAGTGTGACTATCCTATTTTATATTTTAATTATTCCTGAGAATCCCCTTTGCTATTTTTGCCTACACAAGCATATTGACTTGTATCACATTTCATGTCATTTTAATGTTATAGTTTCACTTGCTTATATATATACATACTTTTCAGTACTTAAAAATGTATATTTGTATACATATCTTATCTAGGATTATTTAATTCCTCTTTAATTTCAGAAACATATGCACCTATATGTATACAGGTTTACAAATCCTTATAATATATATATATATATATATGTATAATTTTCTTTTCTGGGTTTTAAATAAAATCTATTTACTGATTTAAAGTAAAACTTACTTTTCTTATTTTCTAAGATGATCCATATAATTCCAGAAATCAATTATCCATGTTGCAAAATCATGTTTGTATTGCTTTTTAATTCTTGTTTTAAATCCAAGAAATCTGGAGTTCTTCCTTGTGCCATTTCAGTGTGCACGTGCACACATATACTTGCACAATATTTATTCCAAAAATTTCACCATATTTAAATCTAAATATCTCAAAAATTAAATCATTTTACAAAAATGATTTTTTCACAAAATTTTGGGGTATTACATTCACCCCTCCTTTTAGGAATTGTGTCCTCACAATTTTTCTAACATTTATAACAAGCATCATTTTCTTTTTTGAAAACTTATCAGACATATGCATAAGCAAACAAATTCAACACTATCAACCATGCATAACAAAAAAATTTCCAGAAAAAAAAATTACCTTTTTCCCTAACTTGTAATTTCGAGGACGAGTTAAGGACCTTTTTCCCTAACTTGTAATTTCGAGGACGAAATTCTTTTAAGGAGGGAAGTCTGTAACGACCCTGAATTTTGAACAAATTAAATTGGGAATATTTAATTTATTTTAAATATTTGAACGATAATTTAATTTGAATCCCCGATATAACTTTGAAATTTGCGATTAAACTTTAAAATTTAATCGATTGAATGCTGAATAAAAATTTAAATCTTCAATTTTAAGCTGGAGAAAAATATTTCAAACACTTGTAAAATTTATATTGGTAACACTGAAGATAACAGCAGCTTCAGAATTGAATTTAAAACTGTTTTGTTCAGTTTTTGAATTTATATCGTTTAAACCGAATTTAAAAATAGAGTCCCGAGGCACAGTCTCGGAATTCGACGAAACCAGTTCCATTGGGTCCGTAATATTGAATTATTGTCGGATTTCCAATATCGTATTTTTCGGTGTTGATACGTGAACACACGACACTTAAACGCGTAGAATCTTTATCGAATTCAATTTGAATTTAAACTTTGAATTGGTCAACCTTAGCACATTTTCTTTCTCTTAACTCACGCCTACAATCACGGGAAGAAATCGTGTGAAGCATGCTGTTCTCATTTTTAAATATCCTTGAACTTTCGTTCGTTCGAATCAATCCCACAGCAATGCCCTTTCGTTCAAATTTACTCAATGATGGCCGAAACAAGAATTCATTTCTCCAGATCCTTAATAACGTAAACGAGCGACTCCCTCCTCTTCTTCAATTTAACCTCTTCCAGTTTAATTAAAATCAATGACTATCGAAAAAATAGGGGAGTCGACTCGCGAACAAAGTGGAGGAGGGCGACGTGGCCTCGGCTAGAGTTCGTGATGGCGACGAGGTGGCGTGGCTCTTTGCTGAGGCGACTCGTGATTGAATCGAGTGAGGGGAAGCTAGGGTTTGGCGACGGCGTTCGAGATCGAAGTCAAGGGAGCGGTGTTGAGCTCGATAAGGTGGAATCACAATTCCCAGTGGCCAGCGTACACGCGCGTTGTAGTCGCGACGTGGGGTTAGGGCGAGTTGTCTGATGGCGAACATGGCAAGCAGGCGAACAACACAGAGGCGAGTAGTTGATGAGGGTTTCATCGTCGAGCTCGATGGTGACAAGGAGGGGCCACGGTGGTGTTCGCAGAAGTGAATTTATTGGATCGTGATTCAGGGAAAATTCGGTCGAGCTGGGTTCATGAAGGCTGTAAGGTAGAATTAGTTTTTAAATTTAATATATACGCAATTGAAAAACAAATATATATATGCAGATTTCACTCACATTTTAATTTGAACAGAAAAAAAATATATGTATATAAGTTTACAGTAGAGGAAAGAAAAAAATAAATAAAATGGAAAAAACTGTATTTGATTATTACAGTAAGGTATTCTTTAGTTTGCAATTTAATTTTGAAATTTAATAAATTAATGTTGAGATTTAAATATATATATATAGGAAAATTGTTAAAAGAAATACATGGAAATTTTAAGTGCTGTAGAATTTATATAAAGTTAAATGAGTGGTTTAAAATAAAAAAAAATTTGGTTAATTAAATTACCAAATGAAAATTGATTATTCAATTTAATTCGAGTATTAATGATTTGTATAAAAATTGTTTATACAAGGTGAAGAATGGAAGAAAACAAACTGAGATGCAAATGGATTGCAAAATAAAAGCCAAGGTGAGATTTTCTCACTCGAAGGAAAATTTTGAATTGCAGTTATTGATTGTGTTGATTGCTATTGATTGTGATATTAGATATAGTAGGGTGTATCTATTATATATATAGCAATATATACATATTGGCATATGTATATATTGGATTGATGATTTCCCGCCTCGTATAGCGGATGAGACCCTATTACGCCGTTAGTAAGCGGATTTTTATAAAACCCATATACCGCGATAATTTCGTACTGGAGCGGAATTGGTATTGTGCTGATGTCTTTGGATGCAGGGAAACAGGTTGGAGGGATCCAACTGGATTCCTCGACTGTATTTATTTATTTACAGATATTGATATATATTCTGTTATCATATGATGATATATGATGTTTGATGTTGTGATGGACTAATTGATGCGTTGCATCATTGGATTCAAATTTTGAAATTTAAAAATAACGATGTTGATTTTAAAAGTGAAATTTTAAAAGTGATCTTTGAAAATATACGTTTATTTAAATTGTTGAATTGATTTACTTTAAATAGACAAACGTTAAAATTATTAAAGTTATAAAGGTTAAGATTTTGGTGAAATATAACCGAAAGGTGATTTTTGAAATAAACAGTTAAGTAATTTATAAAATAGTTTAAATTTGGATTTTCGAATTATTAAAAACGATGTATATAAAAGGTGTATAGAATTGATATTTATCAATTAAAATTTTTGGAATTTAAACGAGTTTTTATAAATTGTGGAGATAGAAAATTTATAAATTTATAAGTTGTAAAGATATGAAATTTATAGATTTATAAATTGTGAAGTTAAAAGATATGAAATTTATAGATTTATAAATTGTGAAGTTAAAATGAATGAAATTTATAGATTTATAAATTGTGAAGTTAAAATGAATGAAATTTATAGATTTATAAATTGTGAAGTTAAAATGAATGAAATTGTAGAATGGAAGGTTTATAAGAAATTAACTTATAAATTGGGTTTTTGCCTTCAAATGAAATATGGATCGCATTTGTTAATAAAGGAGATTTACAAATCGAAGTTGTTATAAAGTAGGAATAGAATTTATAAACGTTGTTTATAAATTCGAAATCAGTTGAATTTGAGAAATTAAATATATAAGATTTTTAAAGGAGATATATTCGCGATTTTGGATAGCGAATTTTTATTGAGATAAAATGTGTAGAAATGATTGAAATTGTGTGACGCCCCACCTCTATGCTCATAATAACAAAGAGTATTAAAAGAAATACTGTCTATTATTACGAAGAATAAGGCTGGATAGGAGCGACCATCCGTAGTTGGCCTTACACTAATATTGGTTATCTCGATAGGAGTGTTATATACTTTTTATTTTTCATCTATTATTTATTTACTCCCATCGACACACCCAATTATCAGTATAAAACAAACTACGATAGTTCATAATAGTTTAGGACATTAGATATAACAATAACACAGATAATATAAATGCGGAACACAGATTAACAAAAATCTCATATATATATAACCGATGTCAGTTACAACATAGTTGACACGATACATATGATACAACTACAACTGTCGACTCTAGAAGTTATATATACAAGTACATTATCAACTAATATACACGAATACATATCGTTCTATACAATGACACGACTACTACAAAAGGACAATGACAACTTCAAAAGATGTGAAAAGTCTTCAAATCCCGAACAGCAACTCAAAGAAAGAAATCTACAACCTGAAATAACTCGGGTCTGACCCGAGTATTACATTCAAAAGAAAATAATACACGGGTCAGTCTAATTCAAACTCAGTTATTAGTGCATAGAAGCAATAATAATCTCAAATAGATGACAGTCACAGAAATCACGTATATCCAACTCTCGATACGAGAATTAGATAACGGTAGGTATAACACTAAACAGTGTTAAACAACAATTCAACAATCCAAATCAGAATACAACTCCAAAGCATTGAAATTAATCAACGAAACAATTTAACAAATCGAAACATCAATTTAAAACTGTCAAATTCGATAGGGCTGCAGTACACGCACGCGTGTACTGCCTCGCCACTATCGCAGGAGATACACAAAAGCTCAGTGAAAGTCACAATTGATCACATGGTCGAACAACAACTCAGAAATGAAGCAATGCCAATTCGAACATACATAAATACATATCAAATGATGTATATACATACATGACTGCATGCATATATATGAAGACTAAAATGCAACTGTATGCAAACAGCCTCAAAAACATGAATGCTACAAATCAAACCAGTTCAGGTATCACAAAGATGGTCAGAGAGAACAAGTATACAGTCGAGTATCAGGTCATAATATGCATGATAAAGTAACCCAGTTAAGTGTATGCACTGTCAAAGGTAATTCGATAAACTAATAACAACATCAATACTCATGGACAATACAATACATAGATACATGAGGTTCAACCAGCGAACGAACCTCAATTTGAAAACTGCAAACTGAAACAACCTATACAAACAAGCATCCAAATACAACACAGTAACAGTGACCGCAAATGTATGGCAAGTTCATCCATTGATACGATGATATGCACATACACAAAATCAAAGTCGTGCACAGGTCAAATTCATAGTACAGATTCTAAATGCATTGATACAATGCAAACCAACAAAGACCAAAGCTGCATATAAAAAGTAACTGCAGTTATAATTGAATACAAGGGCAAAATGCAACGAAACTGCAATCACCACAAGATCACGAAGGCGAAACTGCCACTAAAGAAAGCAAGAACAACTGCACAATAAAACTTCAATTGAAACAAGCAACGTCTGCACACTACACTACATGAAGTGTATATACAGAGTCAAGACCACACAAAATCAAGTGCAGTCGTAAAAAGCAACCCAAAGCCAAGTGATACCAGATACGGTCACCAGTGGAACAGACTGTCACAAACTATACATGACTCATAAGCAACTAAAAAGAGCATCATCAATTCGAATGACAAGTGCACTAAACAATAACAGTGCAATTCCAAGTTGAAACAGCAAGTGTAACTAATTAACGGCCGCATCTCTAATGCCACTAAAAAGTGAAATAAACATGTGTACCCAAACCACAGCATACAGTAACAAGCGAAATGCAACTCCCAGGCACAAAACAAAATGAACAAAAGTGCAATGAGGGACTATATATAACAATTCAACAAATCACCAGCTTCTAATCAAAATTACTGAAATAAACACTATTAGTGTTAAGGCCAAAGCTAGTGGAGATTCATAAAACCAGAGAGTGAAATCAGGAACTAACAAATGCAGTTCCACATCAAGTGAAATTAAACTGTGATAGCCACAAGATACAACCATGCCGAAGTGACCAGAAAACCAGAAATCATCAACATTACCCCAATTCGAATAACCAACAAATCCAAGGGGCCGGGGCCAACAAGTAATTCTCGAATTCGAAAACATTACAAAGTTAACCAGAAGCAAAGCGAACTGGAAGCAGTCAACTAAATTTCAACATAATTCGAACGGTGAGCAAAACGAATCGAAAAACTCAATCACTTGAATACCATCAAAACCCAAAGCATTCGAACCCTAATTACACTTGAGTGAGAAGTAGATGTGAGCAGAACTCACCTTCTTCGACGAGGCAGTGAAGCTAAAGCCTATGAAGATCAAAAAGCCCCCAAGTCTTCGTCGAAGGGAACGAGCGAGCAAGCCCTCATTTGAACGATCGAAGAAGTCGCGGCCACCATTTTTGCTTTTGGTTTAGGGTTTGCCAACCAATCGAATAAGAAAAAGAGGAGCGGGTTTTCTTTGATAAAATGCGACCCAGGTAGAATTTAAAGAAACATGGGTTGCAAATTTTCATTCAAGGCCCAAACAATTCTAACAAATCTATAAAGGAATTTCAATCAAATTGAAAACTACCAACCGCAATTAGTTAACTAATCTGATCGTCATTAGACGCCAATAATTTAATAGCAAAACCCCGGGTCGTTACAAATTGGGTTAAGTGAATTATATTCACGATTTTGGACGGTGAATATATTATTAAATAAATGGATTCATTTTTGAAGAAGTGACATTAAAAATGAAGTAAACATTTTAAAGATGTTTTTAAAATGTGGGAAATATCGAAACCATAGATTTCAACATTCATTGTTGAAATAGACGTTTTCGAGAAATAAGGAAATGATGGACTATAACACTGTTGTTATAGTAAATGATTTCCGAAAGGAAATGTTTTATATAGTATTGGGATTTATATATCTATCTAAATCCGAATCCCTATACTAGTGATTTTGAGTCGTCGTAACGATGTTTTACGTAACATTCGTTTTGACTCAAATAAATGTGGTTATAGTAAATGATTTCCTTAAAGAATGAAATGTATACTTAATATTGATTTAAGTATATCGAATATTTTCCAAGTGTTGAAAATAAATAGATTTGTGAAATACTTATTTTTAAATAAGTATGGAAATGTTTTTTTCAATATGAAATGAACTGTTTTGAGATTTTATCTTCAAAGATAAATTGAAATGTGAATATTTGAAATTTGTTTTCAAATGATTAAGTGTGGAAATTTTATATCTAGTAAAAGATATTTTGGAAAAGAAATAATTTGGAAAATTATTTGGAATCTGATGATGTTGCGCATCGTTATTGATAGTTAAATAACCGACTATCAATAATTACCTTGAGTAGGTATTTGTTGTGAATTGGATGGATTTGAATGCCACACTTATTTTTAAATAAGCGCTCACTATTCGGGTTAGCCGGGAAAGGACCATGGGGTCGTATAACCCATTCCGAATATGTGATACGTCGTTATGAATTGCATTCGAAGACCGGTGTTGAAGACCGGATATTTTTGAAAATGGAAGGATTACCGTCGAGTTACTTTACATCGGCTGATCTCCGGTTTAGAGGTTTTATCACCCTTAGTGGCGGGAAGTCCGGACGTGATTAGAAATTTATCCGGATATGCAAGGGCTTCGTGAGAAGTGCCTTCGGTTCTGTTCGATCCCGGAACAGACTTGTATGGATTGTGTGTCTGACGTTACAATTTGAGATATAAAGCTGATTTCTTTCAAATACATTTCTGTTGGTGGCGGAGAATTTATTCTCTTAGCTTAACACCCTTCTCTGAGACGCACGAGCTCAGAGGTTATGTAGTTGAAATTTATCAGCGATATATCCCAATTTGGTAACGTGGCATACTGAGTGTTGCTGTGAAATGATCAGTGTTTGATCATTTGTGATATGATCATTTGTTTGATCTTATATCTTTGTGATCATAGGTTGATCATTTTGTTTGACCCGAAGCCGGGCTTTTTGAGAAAGCGTAGCTTTGTGGACGCGACTTCATCGAGCCTCACACCCCGGAAATGGTCAAAACAGGAAGGATGCGGCAAGGTTCTAGGGAGTAGCGCCCCTTAGTGTATGTCATTCCTTCTGGATAAAGGTGGTATCATGGTATGGAGCCCAGATACTTAACCTCTGTGGTTACTGCATTATTATTATCTATGTGGTTTGTTGCGAATCGGGGATCCTCGGGAAGATCGGTGACGATCGGGGGATGGCATACGCATGTCAGTAGTTACCTATTTTTGCAGAGGTAACCCGGCCTTGTGTTGGCAGAGATCCGGTTAGGTTCTCGGGTCGTCTATTCCAGGGACGTACCCATCGTGGAAAAGGAAGTTCCTTAGCCTGGCCATTTGTTGGAAATCCAAAGAAACAATACGAGCCTTTACGATTTCAATTGTATAACCTGTCTCCTCAGGAGGCAGCTATAGCAGGCATAATATAATGGTACCTATGCTGGCTAAGATTTATATTCTACTTTCGAAATGTTTTCCACTATGCACTAATAATAATATCAAAAAGAATTAGATTTTTGCGTAGTAAGCATCTTTGACTATCATAAGAAGAAATCTCCTCCAAGTCTGCGTTTGCATTGTGTGTGTGGTGGAAGGTCTTATGGTAGTTTCATTTTCCAAAAGCATTGCGAATTTACTTTAAAATTTATCCTGTTGTTTATTTTAAAGAATAACTGTTTTACGATCTCACACCAGTCACCATGTCTGACTCGGAGTTTATTGTTTCCCTTCTAAACTCTGGGTGCCCACCAATTTCCACACGGGCAGTCTAGAGTTAGATTATCAGGATATTCTGGAGCTTGGAGATAAGCTGGATGACGAGACGTAGTATTTGTATCTGATATATTTATCCCGCTGTGTATTCTGTATGAGGACAAGTTATATAACTGTCCATTGTTGTATATTGACTCTGATGATTGATGTATGTATAAACTGATATAGTTCTTTGTTTTTAAAAGACTAGTAATTATCTATTGTATATTGTTCCGCTGCGATGTGTAAGATTCTGATATTGTTTTCTGTTCTGTTGTTCTTCCGTGTTGTTGTTCTTCTCTTCTTCTTCTTTCTTCTTCTACTCTCTTCTTCTTCTTCTATTTTTTTCTTCTTCTTAAACCATCATAGTTCGTACTCCCGCTCATTTTGAGTTAATCAATGGAGATTAGTGGTTAATCAAGAGGTACGGATTTACGGGCCATGACATATGGTATCAGAGCATATGGTTAAGCGACAACCCTGCTCTGTTGGGTGTTACTCATTAGAGATAGAGTCAGTAGTACTCTAGAATGAGTTGAGTGTAATAATAGATATGAGCGCGTATTTGTTAGTGAATATAAAAATGTTTTATATTGTGTTTGCTTATCCGTTGAGATGTTTGTGAATTTTGGTCGGTATGTGGGACGCCATATTATCGATAAGGATTTCTAACACTTAAACGAGGCAAGACGACACAGTATTGTTTTAAGTAGGGTAAATGAAATAATTTTGCCCAAAGCTATTTTTGTATAGAAAAGAAATAATTTTCTGTAAATTATTACAGTATATGGTTGCATGGATGTTAGGAAGTAATAATAGTAAATTATTATCATTAAAATTGAATAAGAAATTGAAATCGTAACTCCAAAGTTAAGAAATAAATTCACATGCAAACGAAATTTGAGAATATAAATTATAAATGTGACTTATAATTTAAAACGGAATTCCAGAGAAGTTTTGGAAATGTTTTGAAAAGAATTTGAAAATTTTGAGGATTTGGAAAGTTTAAATTCCTTTTTGATTTGAAAATGAATTTCAAAGGTTTGAAAAGTATTTTAGAGAGATGAAAGCTCTAAACTCTTTTCGGTCGTTGGAAAATAATCCTGATGATGATGGCCACATCATTAGAATTCATTTTCGGGTTTCCAAAAGAGGAATTGCTGCCAAATTGTTTTAAATAGAAGTGTTTGGAAAATTTGGATTTTGTTTTGGAAATTAAAAGGATAATTTGAATTGTTTTCAAATGGTTTTGAAAAAGTTGAAACGACTCTGGAATCCTATTTAAAATACTTACGAAATATTAATAAGTTGATAACTTATAGAATATTGAAATTTGATTAGAATGAAATTCAAATTGAAAAACGAATGAATTAGTGAATGAATGAATAAATTGCGATTGCAAGTGCCAGAAAATGAAATTGAATGTTAAAATTCATTTTGAATTTGAAAGTAAATAGAACTGGAATTGAATTTGATAAATGAAGTATTAAACTGAAAGTTAGTAAGTGAAGCTAATTGATTATTGACCAAATGGATAAGTTTTGAACGAATTAAATTCAATGATTATAAATGAAGATAAATTGGATTCCAATAGAATTGAAAATGTGAATTATAAGTTCAAATGAATGTGAAATGAAAAATTGAACGAAATTGAATATGTAACTTCAATAGCGAATTTAAATAGGATATAAGAAGTTTATATTGAAAATGTGTAATCGAATTTGCAAAATGGTTTGAATATGTAACTAGATATTATGGCTAGTAGGATATACAGGTGATAAATTGGGAATTTGATTCCAAAGATAAATTCGAATTGCTCGACAAAAGGTATGTATTTGAATTATAATATGAGTTTTTGATGATTTCTTGTCTAGCCGCTTGGCTTTTTCTTTTTCTTTTTGAAATCTGAGAGTTCGTAGGGACGTTTTGTAGTCGTGCCGTATTAGCCGCGCAAAGGAGACGCTGGCGAAATTTTTCGAAAATTTCGGGCGTTAGAAAATTTTTGAGAAAATTTTGTAAGTTTAAAATTTGAATTTTGAAGTAAACAATGATGTTTGAAAACTATGAAAATGTTTAGGAAATTTAGTTGATGAATAACGAATCTTTAGTAGAAAGATTTGTTTTGATAAATTGATAAAACTATTTGGATTGTGAAAAATAGTAGACGAGTTAAGGACCTTTTTCCCTAACTTGTAATTTCGAGGACGAAATTCTTTTAAGGAGGGAAGTCTGTAACGACCCTGAATTTTGAACAAATTAAATTGGGAATATTTAATTTATTTTAAATATTTGAACGATAATTTAATTTGAATCCCCGATATAACTTTGAAATTTGCGATTAAACTTTAAAATTTAATCGATTGAATGCTGAATAAAAATTTAAATCTTCAATTTTAAGCTGGAGAAAAATATTTCAAACACTTGTAAAATTTATATTGGTAACACTGAAGATAACAGCAGCTTCAGAATTGAATTTAAAACTGTTTTGTTCAGTTTTTGAATTTATATCGTTTAAACCGAATTTAAAAATAGAGTCCCGAGGCACAGTCTCGGAATTCGACGAAACCAGTTCCATTGGGTCCGTAATATTGAATTATTGTCGGATTTCCAATATCGTATTTTTCGGTGTTGATACGTGAACACACGACACTTAAACGCGTAGAATCTTTATCGAATTCAATTTGAATTTAAACTTTGAATTGGTCAACCTTAGCACATTTTCTTTCTCTTAACTCACGCCTACAATCACGGGAAGAAATCGTGTGAAGCATGCTGTTCTCATTTTTAAATATCCTTGAACTTTCGTTCGTTCGAATCAATCCCACAGCAATGCCCTTTCGTTCAAATTTACTCAATGATGGCCGAAACAAGAATTCATTTCTCCAGATCCTTAATAACGTAAACGAGCGACTCCCTCCTCTTCTTCAATTTAACCTCTTCCAGTTTAATTAAAATCAATGACTATCGAAAAAATAGGGGAGTCGACTCGCGAACAAAGTGGAGGAGGGCGACGTGGCCTCGGCTAGAGTTCGTGATGGCGACGAGGTGGCGTGGCTCTTGGCTGAGGCGACTCGTGATTGAATCGAGTGAGGGGAAGCTAGGGTTTGGCGACGGCGTTCGAGATCGAAGTCAAGGGAGCGGTGTTGAGCTCGATAAGGTGGAATCACAATTCCCAGTGGCCAGCGTACACGCGCGTTGTAGTCGCGACGTGGGGTTAGGGCGAGTTGTCTGATGGCGAACATGGCAAGCAGGCGAACAGCACAGAGGTGAGTAGTTGATGAGGGTTTCATCGTCGAGCTCGATGGTGACAAGGAGGGGCCACGGTGGTGTTCGCAGAAGTGAATTTATTGGATCGTGATTCAGGGAAAATTCGGTCGAGCTGGGTTCATGAAGGCTGTAAGGTAGAATTAGTTTTTAAATTTAATATATACGCAATTGAAAAACAAATATATATATGCAGATTTCACTCACATTTTAATTTGAATAGAAAAAAAAATATATGTATATAAGTTTACAGTAGAGGAAAGAAAAAAATAAATAAAATGGAAAAAACTGTATTTGATTATTACAGTAAGGTATTCTTTAGTTTGCAATTTAATTTTGAAATTTAATAAATTACTGTTGAGATTTAAATATATATATAGGAAAATTGTTAAAAGAAATACATGGAAATTTTAAGTGCTGTAGAATTTATATAAAGTTAAATGAGTGGTTTAAAATAAAAAAAAAATTGGTTAATTAAATTACCAAATGAAAATTGATTATTCAATTTAATTCGAGTATTAATGATTTGTATAAAAATTGTTTATACAAGGTGAAGAATGGAAGAAAACAAACTGAGATGCAAATGGATTGCAAAATAAAAGCCAAGGTGAGATTTTCTCACTCGAAGGAAAATTTTGAATTGCAGTTATTGATTGTGTTGATTGCTATTGATTGTGATATTAGATATAGTAGGGTGTATCTATTATATATATAGCAATATATACATATTGGCATATGTATATATTGGATTGATGATTTCCCGCCTCGTATAGCGGATGAGACCCTATTGCGCCGTTAGTAAGCGGATTTTTATAAAACCCATATACCGCGATAATTCCGTACTGGAGCGGAATTGGTATTGTGCTGATGTCTTTGGATGCAGGGAAACAGGTTGGAGGGATCCAACTGGATTCCTCGACTGTATTTATTTATTTACAGATATTGATATATATTCTGTTATCATATGATGATATATGATGTTTGATGTTGTGATGGACTAATTGATGCGTTGCATCATTGGATTCAAATTTTGAAATTTAAAAATAACGATGTTGATTTTAAAAGTGAAATTTTAAAAGTGATCTTTGAAAATATACGTTTATTTAAATTGTTGAATTGATTTACTTTAAATAGACAAACGTTAAAATTATTAAAGTTATAAAGGTTAAGATTTTGGTGAAATATAACCGAAAGGTGATTTTTGAAATAAACAGTTAAGTAATTTATAAAATAGTTTAAATTTGGATTTTCGAATTATAAAAAACGATGTATATAAAAGGTGTATAGAATTGATATTTATCAATTAAAATTTTTGGAATTTAAACGAGTTTTTATAAATTGTGGAGATAGAAAATTTATAAATTTATAAGTTGTAAAGATATGAAATTTATAGATTTATAAATTGTGAAGTTAAAAGATATGAAATTTATAGATTTATAAATTGTGAAGTTAAAATGAATGAAATTTATAGATTTATAAATTGTGAAGTTAAAATGAATGAAATTTATAGATTTATAAATTGTGAAGTTAAAATGAATGAAATTGTAGAATGGAAGGTTTATAAGAAATTAACTTATAAATTGGGTTTTTGCCTTCAAATGAAATATGGATCGCATTTGTTAATAAAGGAGATTTACAAATCGAAGTTGTTATAAAGTAGGAATAGAATTTATAAACGTTGTTTATAAATTCGAAATCAGTTGAATTTGAGAAATTAAATATATAAGATTTTTAAAGGAGATATATTCGCGATTTTGGATAGCGAATTTTTATTGAGATAAAATGTGTAGAAATGATTGAAATTGGGTTAAGTGAATTATATTCACGATTTTGGACGGTGAATATATTATTAAATAAATGGATTCATTTTTGAAGAAGTGACATTAAAAATGAAGTAAACATTTTAAAGATGTTTTTAAAATGTGGGAAATATCGAAACCATAGATTTCAACATTCATTGTTGAAATAGACGTTTTCGAGAAATAAGGAAATGATGGACTATAACACTGTTGTTATAGTAAATGATTTCCGAAAGGAAATGTTTTATATAGTATTGGGATTTATATATCTATCTAAATCCGAATCCCTATACTAGTGATTTTGAGTCGTCGTAACGATGTTTTACGTAACATTCGTTTTGACTCAAATAAATGTGGTTATAGTAAATGATTTCCTTAAAGAATGAAATGTATACTTAATATTGATTTAAGTATATCGAATATTTTCCAAGTGTTGAAAATAAATAGATTTGTGAAATACTTATTTTTAAATAAGTATGGAAATGTTTTTTTCAATATGAAATGAACTGTTTTGAGATTTTATCTTCAAAGATAAATTGAAATGTGAATATTTGAAATTTGTTTTCAAATGATTAAGTGTGGAAATTTTATATCTAGTAAAAGATATTTTGGAAAAGAAATAATTTGGAAAATTATTTGGAATCTGATGATGTTGCGCATCGTTATTGATAGTTAAATAACCGACTATCAATAATTACCTTGAGTAGGTATTTGTTGTGAATTGGATGGATTTGAATGCCACACTTATTTTTAAATAAGCGCTCACTATTCAGGTTAGCCGGGAAAGGACCATGGGGTCGTATAACCCATTCCGAATATGTGATACGTCGTTATGAATTGCATTCGAAGACCGGTGTTGAAGACCGGATATTTTTGAAAACGGAAGGATTACCGTCGAGTTACTCTACATCGGCTGATCTCCGGTTTAGAGGTTTTATCACCCTTAGTGGCGGGAAGTCCGCACATGATTAGAAATTTATCCGGATATGCAAGGGCTTCGTGAGAAGTGCCTTCGGTTCTGTTCGATCTCGGAACAGACTTGTATGGATTGTGTGTCTGACGTTACAATTTGAGATATAAAGCTGATTTCTTTCAAATACATTTCTGTTGGTGGCGGAGAATTTATTCTCTTAGCTTAACACCCTTCTCTGAGACGCACGAGCTCAGAGGTTATGTAGTTGAAATTTATCAGCGATATATCCCAATTTGGTAACGTGGCATACTGAGTGTTGCTGTGAAATGATCAGTGTTTGATCATTTGTGATATGATCATTTGTTTGATCTTATATCTTTGTGATCATAGGTTGATCATTTTGTTTGACCCGAAGCAGGGCTTTTTGAGAAAGCGTAGCTTTGTGGACGAGACTTCATCGAGCCTCACACCTCGGAAATGGTCAAAACAGGAAGGATGCGGCAAGGTTCTAGGGAGTAGCGCCCCTTAGTGTATGTCATTCCTTCTGGATAAAGGTGGTATCATGGTATGGAGCCCAGATACTTAACCTCTGTGGTTACTGCATTATTATTATCTATGTGGTTTGTTGCGAATCGGGGATCCTCGGGAAGATCAGTGACGATCGGGGGATGGCATACGCGTGTCAGTAGTTACCTATTTTTGCAGAGGTAACCCGGCCTTGTGTTGGCAGAGATCCAGTTAGGTTCTCGGGTCGTCTATTCCAGGGACGTACCCATCGTGGAAAAGGAAGTTCCTTAGCCTGGCCATTTGTTGGAAATCCAAAGAAACAATACGAGCCTTTACGATTTCAATTGTATAACCTGTCTCCTCAGGAGGCAGCTATAGCAGGCATAATATAATGGTACCTATGCTGGCTAAGATTTATATTCTACTTTCGAAATGTTTTCCACTATGCACTAATAATAATATCAAAAAGAATTAGATTTTTGCGTAGTAAGCATCTTTGACTATCATAAGAAGAAATCTCCTCCAAGTCTGCGTTTGCATTGTGTGTGTGGTGGGAGGTCTTATGGTAGTTTCATTTTCCAAAAGCATTGCGAATTTACTTTAAAATTTATCCTGTTGTTTATTTTAAAGAATAACTGTTTTACGATCTCACACCAGTCACCATGACTGACTCGGAGTTTATTGTTTCCCTTCTAAACTCTGGGTGCCCACCAATTTCCACACGGGCAGTCTAGAGTTAGATTATCAGGATATTCTGGAGCTTGGAGATAAGCTGGATGACGAGACGTAGTATTTGTATCTGATATATTTATCCCGCTGTGTATTCTGTATAAGGACAAGTTATATAACTGTCCATTGTTGTATATTGACTCTGATGATTGATGTATGTATAAACTGATATAGTTCTTTGTTTTTAAAAGACTAGTAATTATCTACTGTATATTGTTCCGCTGCGATGTGTAAGATTCTGATATTGTTTTCTGTTCTGTTGTTCTTCCGTGTTGTTGTTCTTCTCTTCTTCTTCTTCTTTCTTCTTCTACTCACTTCTTCTTCTATTTTTTTCTTCTTCTTAAACCATCATAGTTCGTACTCCCGCTCATTTTGAGTTAATCAATGGAGATTAGTGGTTAATCAAGAGGTACGGATTTACGGGCCATGACAAAAACCCTAGTTTCCTTAGCAAATACAATTCTTGCTCCAAAATTCAAAGAGAAGCTAAGGTAAGCATCTCCATCTTCTTCTCCAACTCATTCTCTCTTTAATTTCAGTTATTTCCTAAACCTAACTTAGGAAATGTTCTTCATTTAATCTTAGATTCAAGCTTCTAGAGTTGAGATTGAAGAGTGGTTGATCTTCCTTTGTTTTCAAGTTTCTTCTCCCTTGTCTTTGTGTAAAAGGTGAGATTTTTATCTCACATATATGTCTAAATCTATCTCTGTTGTTAGGTACAAATTCCTAACATTTATTCATGATCATTTGCTTACGATCTGAATTGATACGGTTGATTACCAATTTTTGAATTTGAAGTCCAATTTTTGTGAAAATCCTACAATGGATGTTTGGATATGTTGTTTGGGGTGTATCGAAGAGCTTATAAGGCCGGGTTGTCGTTTGGCATAAATCCTTAGTCGTCGTTGCTTGCTCGATCGCTCCCGAATCGATTTGGCCATTATGGCCTAGGAAAATTGTTGCCTTTACCAAGTGTTCAGACGTCTGGATACCAATGCCAGATGTCTGGCTTTGCCTCCTGGAGAAAAATAATACACGATAGAAAAATAAAAAGGGCAGTGACTAATTTCAGACGTCTGAATTATCTTTCCAGACGTCTGAAAGGATGTCTAACATCTGATTTGTGATATCAGACGTCTGGTTGGTTTTCTGGAATATTTCTAGAAACCAAAACCAGACGTCTAGATTTACCCCCAGACGTCTGAAAGGATTTCAAACGTCTGATTTTAGGCTTCAGACGTCTGGATAGTTTTCTGGAATATTTCCAGAAACCAAATCCAGACGTCTGGAACAACCCCTCAGACGTTTGGAAATTCCTGGTTTTGCCTATTTGCCTAATTTTGAGTAAAATTTCCAGTGTTAATCGATTTTTGTCGATCCGATTAGTTGTAATCACTTTTATCATCTTTGATGACTTCTTTTTACGGATTTTTGGGAATATCCATTTTGATGGATTTGGTATCGATTCCTTTGGATTTAATTCACGTCTTCGAACATGAAATTTTGGCGATTGATTGTTTTTACAATCATTTTTATGGTTTTTCACTTTAAAACGCAAAGGTTTCTTTACTAGTAGTAAATACTCAAACTCTTTCATCAAAACAATTTCAACACTACTTTTAAAAACAAAACTCGTTTTAAAACTGTTTTCCAATCTATTAGTATATACAAACCTTTACCTCATTCGTATGAGAAATCTAATTAAACGGCTTAGTAAAATAAGTGGTATGAAACGCTTGCATTTACTTCGTCGGTTAATTTTTGGACTTGTTCGATTGAAACTCTTGTGACAATTTTTGAGTGGAAATCTACAATCTGTTCGTAAATATTTGAGTTAAGCAAGTGATTATGGGACATGAAGCTAAACTCTTATATTTACTAGCTTAGTGTAATCGACACTTCTTGATGATCGATGATGATCATTTTATGGTTTAGACTAGCAATTTGCGATGTCTCTTTGTCCACGTGAGGGGACTATACCTTATTTTATTGAATTTCGTCTCATTCTTTTATGGGCTAGCGACCCATGTTCTTTATTGTGTTCGATTCATCGGATGTACCGTTATTGTACTACATCGATGTCCTGACTTTTTGGTTCATCGGACGTACCATTATTGTACTGCGTCGTTGTTTCAAAGTTATGGTTAGTGACCATGGAATAGCGTTCCATTTGTGATACACGTGTTGGTGAGTTTTCATGCTCCCGTTTGTGATAGGCCTCCCCCTTTTGTGATTTTGGATTTCTAATTGATGATTTCTAGAATTTGTGTTTCACCAACTTTTGCAATTTGCATTAATATGTTTGTCAATATTTGTAGTTTGGTGAATAAAATAAAGAATACGACGTTCATTTTTCTTTGATCTTTGAGAAGATTCTTGTGATATTGAATGATCAATGGTTGATTTTCAAATATATATTATCTCAATATGGCATTGTTGTATCACATGTTTTTGTCATGCCTCTTACTCTATCTTATTTTTCCTGATATTTATAGCTAGACTGATCCGTTTATTATTTTCTTCTTAAATAATACTCGGGTCAGACCGAGATGTTACAGGTGCTTCCGCTTGACTTCCTTATAGGGATTATCATCTGATTTTTGTCTAACTACTTTAGATCAGTAGTTTTTGTTGTTATACATTTGAGATATAGACTCCTCGATGTATAATTATTCTTTTGCCTAGCACTTGTATCTATTCTCTTGTGATGTAGTGGATCTTCTATGACCACTATTTGATGTACACTTTTATGTGTTATATTCATATCTGATTCCGCCTTTGTGATATGAATATCTGTGACTGATTTGTGTTATGTTTATTCCTATATTTTTTTCCGAAGTCCACATAGCCACTGTGTGGTAGCTTTGAGTTTGAATTGGTATGTCGGACTTCCTCTTGAAATGAAATATAAGTTATATTATCTGACATATCGGTACTCACACAAAGCAATTACACAGATGGTCGCTCCTCAACAGCCTTATTCTTCGTGCTAGTCGACGGCATTACCCCGTAGTGTCCTTGGCTAACGTGAGTATAGAGGTGGGGCGTCACAGCATGGTATCAGAGCCAAACTTCGGAACAATGTAGAATAATCTAGCAAGGATCATTGTCCTAAGTCTTTCTTAGGAATCGTGCCATAGGATTTAATTCGAGTCTTCGTACCGTTCTATTCTATTTCTTTTTATGATGCCTTGTTTTATCAATCAAGTTTGTTTGATATTCATTCTAAGATTAACTTTTTTTCTCTTTTCTTTCTTTCTTAAAGAAAAGAAATGGTTAGACCTGGCCGTCCCAGCGCCGGTCAATCTAGTGCTACTCCCCAGGATGGAGTATTTATGTCTGCTCAGCAGCTTCTTGATCTTGTAAGAAATGCTCAAGCTGTCGGACCTATTTCTGAGCCCACACATCCTAAATATGGGTTTGCACGCTTGTGCAACGATTACACCAATTTGGGTGGAAAGCCATTCAAAGGTTTCGAAAGCATTATAGAAGTCCAAGCTTGGCTTAGAACATGCGATCGCATCTTTTCTCGCATGAATCTTATTGATCTCCATCGAGTCCAAGTGGCTTCTAGCATGCTCCAAGAAAGAGCATTAGACTGGTACGAGCTTCTGATCTCTGAAATTATTGAAGCGGATCTTACTTGGGAGAAATTCCGGGAAAGGTTCGAGTTGAAATTAGTGCCGGAAGCTAAAAAAGTATCTTTAGCCCGACGCTTCATAGACCTTGTTCAAGGTGAATTTTCCGTGACAGACTATGTCGCATCTTTCGAATCTCTATCTAAATATAGGGTCGAGTATATTAGTACCCCACTGAAGAAAAACCAGAGATTTGTCTATGGCTTGAATAAGAATCTCAAAAAGCCATTACTTCTGAAACTGGAGGTTTCTTTTGATCAGCTCGTTGATATCGCTCTTCGACTTGAAGAGGCAGATAGAGAGAGTGATGTTGAAGTTGGGAGTGCCAAACCGAACTTCAACAACAACAGGAAGAGGCCTAATAAGCTCAAGGGTCCTTATCCCAACTAGAAAGGGAAGCAAGCATCAACTGTAGTAAAGACTCCTACCTCTAGTGGAGGGCAATGCTACAACTGCGGTTCTAAGGACCATTATGCTAATAGATGCCCGAAACCCTCTTTTGTCGTTATTGCAAAAATTCGGATCATCTTTTATCTTCGTGTCACAAGCTTCCAAGCAAGAGAGAGGGAAAGCTAAATGTTGCTCAAGCCCCTGCTAACACTTCTCGTGGTCAAGGTATTTCTCATTCTATCCTTGATGGCATTATTATGTTTCATGATCAACCTATTCGAGTTCTTTTTGATACGGGTGCATCACATTCTTTTATATCAAAAGAACTTGTTGATGCTTTGTCTTTGAATGTTATTGGCTTGATGACTTCTTTGAGAATTGCGAATCCGGTTGGTGGATCCGCAACACTCAGTTTATTTTGTAAAGACGTCGAAATTATTTTATGTGATTACTCTTTCCGTGCCGATTTGCATGTCATGCGTTACCTAGGTTTCGGAATGATTTTGGGAATGGATTGGCTTAACCGTTATGAAGCCCATATCCTGTGTCCTGAGCGGACTATATATCTTCGATATTCTCAGTCTGTTAAGCAGATTTCTCTAGTTCTAAAAGATTTAGACTCCAATTCGAAAGCATCCTTATATTCTCTAAATCCTCATGATGACGATAATGATGATGAGGAAGATGTCATTTCTCTCATTCACATTGTTCGTGAATTTCCCGACATATTTGAGCCCGTTTTAGGATTACCACCTAAGTGAGCAATTGAGTTCCGAATTAATCTAATCCCTGGAGCTCTACCTATTACTCGTCCTCCTTATCGTATGTCCAATAAAGAAAATGAGGAGATGCGCAAATAATTATCCGAATTGGAAGCAAAGCAATTTATTCAATCTAGTTCCTCTCCATGGGGAGCTTCGGCTATTTTTGTGAAGAAATCTGATGGTACACTTAGGCTTTGCGTTGATTACCGCAAACTTAATGATCTCACCATCAAGAATAAATATCCCTTACCTCGGATTGATGATTTATTCGATCAGCTTAGTGGTGCTAAAGTCTTTTCATAGTTAGACTTAGCAACTGGTTTTCATCAGCTCCGAATTGTAGAGGATAGCATTCCTTTGACATCGTTCCGTACACGTTATGGATCTTATGAATGGCTTGTTATGCCATTTGGTTTGACGAATGCTCCAGCTTATTTCGTTGACCTTATGAATCGAGTTTTTAAAGACTTCCACGATCGATTTGTTCTCATCTTTATAGATGATATTCTTATTTATTCTAAAACCAAAGAAGAGCATGAAAAACATCTTCGGATTGTGTTGGAAACTCTTAGGAGTAACTAATTGAAAGCAAAATTTTCTAAATGCCACTTTTGGCAATCTCGTGTGAAATTTTTGGGGCATATTATTTCTGAATCCGGAATTTCCGTGGATCCTTCGAAGATTGAAGCGATTCAAAATTGGAAGAGACCGGAGAGTGTGACGGAAATTCGTAGCTTTCTCGGATTGGCGGGCTATTACCGTCGGTTCATAAAAGACTTTTCTAAAATTTCCATACCTCTTACTAATTTGACAAAGAAGGGAGTTAAATACATTTGGTCTAATAAATGTGAAGCTGCTTTTCAGAAACTAAAAGAACTCCTTTCTGATGCTCCTATTCTTGTGATTCCTGATGGGAACCAAGACTTTGTTGTTTATACCGATGCTAGTCGTGTTGGTTTGGGTGCCGTTCTCATGCAGCGGGAACGTGTTATCGCTTATGCTTCTAGGCAATTAAAGCCTGCCGAGACTAGATATGCCACTAATGATTTAGAGCTCGCAGCTATTGTTTTCGCCCTTAGAATTTGGCGCCATTATCTTTTGGGGGAGAAGTTTGTTCTCTACACTGATCATAAATCGTTGAAGTATTTATTTTCTCAAAAGGAACTTAAATTGCGTTAACAACGTTGGCTCGAGTTCCTCGCATCTTATGATCTTGATATTCTTTATACTCCCGGAAAGGGAAATCGTGTTGCCGATGCCCTTAGTCGTAAGCAACAAGCGGTTGTTTCCATGATGATATCCAAGTGGAATGATCTCGAGACTTTATCCACTTGTGAGATTCAAGATCGTGAATCCGATTTATGTTCATCTCTTGTTCTATGTAGCCTTGAGGCTCGTCCTTCTCTTTTAGACCACATTCTTGAAGCTCAAAAGCATGATTCTGAATTGGTTCTTCTTAGCCAAGGTTGTAGGGATAAAATTGATATTGAAGGTTTGAAAGACTTTAATATTGATGCTCGTGGCGGCATTCGGAAATTTGGTAGACTTATCGTGCCAGATATTTGTGATCTTCGTAAAGATATTTTAGAAGATTCTCATCGTTCTAAATTTACCATTCATCCCGGTAGTAGTAAAATGTACGCGGATATGAAGCGACTTTATTATTGGGATGGGATGAAATCTGATATTGCTAACTTTGTTAAGCGTTGCATCACTTGCCAACTCGTAAAGGCCGAGCATCAAAGGCCCGATGGGTTATTGCAACCTTTGGACATTCCAATTTGGAAGTGGGATCAAATTTCCATGGACTTTATTGATGGCCTTCCCCGTTCTCGTTTCGGTCATGATAGCTTATGGGTGATAGTTAATAGACTAACAAAATCCGCCCATTTTATTCTCGTTCGGTCAAATCGGACCGTACCTCTTTTGGCCAAACTCTTTATTAAAGAAATTGTTAGATTGCATGGGGTCCCTACTTCTATTGTTAGCGATCGTGATCCATTGTTTACTAGTGGTATTTGGAAGAGTCTTCAAAAAGCTTTGGGAACGAAGCTTAATTTTAGCACCGCTTATCATCCTCAGTCCGATGGACAAACCGAGCGTGTGAATCAAACTCTTGAAGATCTACTTCATGCATGTGTTCTTGATTTTGGTGGAAGTTGGGAAGATCATGTTTCTCTTGTTGAGTTTTCCTACAATAATAGCTTCCAATCTAGTATGGCACATTTCGAGGCACTCTACGGAAGGCCTTGCCGATCTCCTTCATGTTGGCTTGAGGCCGGTGTGAAGCTGGTTTTAGGTCCAGATTTTATTCGTGATGCCACAGAAAAGATTGACCTTATTCGACATAGGATGAAAGAAGCTCAAAGTAAACAAAAATCCTATGCCGATAACCGAAGAAGGAAATTAGAATTTTCTGTGGGATATTTTGTGTTTATTCGTATTTCACCTATGAAGGGTGTTGTGCGTTTCAGTCGATCGAGAAAGTTAGCACCTCGATATATTGGTCCATTTCCCATCACTAAACGTATTGGTTCTGTGGCTTATCGCCTCTTATTACCGGCTCAATTTTCTGCTAGTCATGACGTGTTTCACATTTCTTAACTTCATAAATGCCTTCGAGATTCCGATTCTATTCTTGAGCCAAGTGTTGTGGAAGAAATGGAAGTTTCGCCTAATTTGACTTATGAGCAACATCCTATTCGTATCATTGCTACGGAAGTTAAATGCCTTCGAAATAAAGATGTTCCTCTTGTGAAAGTTCAATGGTCCTCAAATCCTAAGGATTGCTCATGGGAATCTAGAGAATTCATCGAGCGAACACATCCGGACTTGCTCGCTCGTGCTCCTTAAGGTGAACTTTTATTTCAAATTTCTTCTTTTGGTGTCGATATGCTTTTATTGTTGTTACTTCCTATTTATTTCTTAAAGATTGCGAGGATGCAATTTCTTTAAGGAGGGGAGTCTGTAACAACCCGCATATGTTACGATTGTATATTTTAAATGTTTTATTTAAATATAGAATCGTTAATCGGATTAAAGCCCGAAAAGCTGCTTTTTGTAAACAGTCGAACTGTGACTCGAGACCACCTCCATTGAGTCCAAAATGGTGTTTACAACTTTTTTGAGTACAAGCTTCGATATGTTTGGAGTAAGTTGATTTTCGCTATTTTCTGTTGGGCTTTTGGGTTTGGGTTTCACCCCAACTCACTCTATAACCTAGTTCAGCCCCTCTCCTCTCCTCTTCACTTCATTTCTATTTTCTTAAACACTCAAACAACTGAAAATGGGGAGAGGAATGGGAAATTAGAAATCCAAAACCCTAGTTTCCTTAGCAAATACAATTCTTGCTCAAAATTCAAAGAGAAGCTAAGGTAAGCATCTCCATATTCTTCTCCAACTCATTCTCTCTTTAATTTCAGTTATTTCCTAAACCTAACTTAGGAAATGTTCTTCATTTAAGCTTAGATTCAAGCTTCTAGAGTTGAGATTGAAGAGTGGTTGATCTTCCTTTGTTTTCAAGCTTCTTCTCCCTTGTCTTTGTGTAAAAGGTGAGATTTTTATCTCACATCTATGTCTAAATCTATCTCTATTGTTAGGTACGAATTCCTAACATTTATTCATGATCATTTGCTTACGATCTGAATTGATACGGTTGATTACCAATTTTTGAATTTGAAATCCAATTTTTGTGAAAATCCTACAATGGATGTTTGGATATGTTGTTTGGGGTGTATCGAAGAGCTTATAAGGCCGGGTTGTCGTTTGGCGTAAATCCTTAGTCGTCGTTGCTTGCTCAATCGCCCCCGAATCGATTTGGCCATTATGGCCTAGGCAAATTGTTGCCTTTACCAGGTGTTCAGACGTCTGGATACCAATGCCAGACGTCTGGCTTTGCCTCCCGGAGAAAAATAATACACGGCAGAGAAATAAAAAGGGCAGTGACTAATTTCAGACGTCTGAATTATCTTTCCAGACGTCTGAAAGGATGTCAAACGTCTGATTTGTGATATCAGACGTCTGGTTGGTTTTCTGGAATATTTCCAGAAACCAAAACCAGACGTCTGGATTTACCCCCAGACGTCTGAAAGGATTTCAGACGTCTGATTTTAGGCTTCAGACGTCTGGAACAACCCCTCAGACGTTTGGAAATTCCTGGTTTGCCAAATTTTGAGTCAAATTTCCAGTGTTAGTCGATTTTTGTCGATCCGATTAGTTGTTATCACTATTATCGTCTTTGATGACTTCTTTTTACGGATTTTTGGGAATATCCATTTTGATGGATTTGGTATCGATTCCTTTGGATTTAATTCACGTCTTCGAACGTGAAATTTTGGTGATTGATTGTTTTTACAATCTTTTTTATGGTTTGTCACTTTAAAACGCAAAGGTTTCTATGCTAGTAGTAAATACTCAAACTCTTTCATCAAAACGATTTCAACACTACTTTTAAATACAAAACTCGTTGTAAAACTGTTTTCCAATCTATTAGTATATACAAACCTTTACCTCATTCATATGAGAAATCTAATTAAACGGCTTAGTAAAACAAGTGGTATGAAACGCTTGCGTTTACTTCGTCGGTTAATTTTTGGACTTGTTCGATTGAAACTCTTGTGACAATTTTTGAGTGGAAATCTACAATCTGTTCGTAAATATTTGAGTTAAGCAAGTGGTTATGAGACATGAAGCTAAACTCTTATATTTACTAGCTTAGTGTAATCGACACTTCTTGATGATCGATGATGATCATTTTATGGTTTAGACTAGCAATTTGCGATGTCTCTTTGTCCACGTGAGGGGACTGTACCTCGTTTTATTGAGTTTCGTCTCATTCTTTTGTGGGCTAGCGACACATGTTCTTTATTGTGTTCGGTTCATCGGATGTACCGTTATTGTACTACATCGATGTCCCGACTTTTTGGTTCATCGGACGTACCGTTATTGTACTGCGTCGTTGTTCCGAAGTTATGGTTAGCGACCATGGAATAGCGTTCCATTTGTGATACACGTGCTGGTAAGTTTTCATGCTCCCGTTTGTGATAGGCCTCCCCCTTTTGTGATTTCTGGATTTCTAATTGATGATTTCTAGAATTTTTATTTCACCAACTTTTGCAATTGGCATTAATATGTTTGTCAATATTTATAGTTTGGTGAATAAAATAAAGAATATGACGTTCTTTTTTCTTTGATCTTTGAGAAGATTCTTGTGATATTGAATGATCAATGGTTGATTTTCAAATATATATTATCTCAATATGGCATTGTTGTATCACATGTTTTTGTCATGCCTCTTACTCTATCTCATTTTGCCTGATATTTATAGCTAGACTGATCCGTTTATTATTTTCTTCTTAAATAATACTCGGGTCAGACCGAGATGTTACAGGTTCTTCCGCTTGACTTCCTTACAGGGATTATCATCTGATTTTTGGCTAACTACTTTAGATCAGTAGTTTTTGTTGTTATACATTTGAGATATAGACTCCTCGATGTATAATTATTCTTTTGCCTAGCACTTGTATATATTCTCTTGTGATGTAGTGGATCTTCTATGACCACTATTTGATGTACACTTTTATGTGTTATATTCATATCTGATTCCGCCTTTATGATATGAATATCTATGACTGATTTGTGTTATGTTTATTCCTATATTTGTTTCTGAAGTTCACATAGCCACTGTGTGGTAGCTTTGAGTTTGAATCGGTATGTCGGATTTCCTCTTGAAATGAAATGTAAGTTATATTATTTGACATATCGGTACTCGCACAAAGCAATTACACAGACGGTCGCTCCTCAACAGCCTTATTCTTCGTGCTAGTCGACGGCATTACCCCGTAGTGTCCTTGGCTAGCGTGAGTATAGAGGTGGGGCATCACAATGCCTGTAAGTTGAACCCGAGATGGTTTTCAGGCCTGTACACATTTGTTTTCTGAGCTGCTGCAACCATAGTCTGAGTCCATGTTTGAGACAGCGTACCTTTTTCATTTCATGTCAGAATTCATCGGTTCTTTTTTTATTTGAAAGCTAAAGTTTTCTACTATGTGCATTCCAATTTTCAGTTCAATCTGAGGTTGTTTGGTCCTCTGTTTCATGTCTGTAAGTTGAACCCGAGATGGTTTTCAGGCCTATACACATTTCTGTTTTGAGCTGCTGTAAACATGGCCTGAGTCCATGTTTGAGTCAGGGTATCTCTTTCATTTCCTATCGAAATTCGTTGATTCTTTTTTATTTGAAAGTTGAAGTCTTATACTATATGCATACCAATTTTTTGGTCAATCTGAGGTGGTTTGTTCCCCTGTTTCATGTCTGTAAGTTGAACCCGAGATGGTTTTCAGGCATGTACACATTTCCGTTTTTTGAGCTACTGCAAACATAGAGTGAGTCCATGTTTGAGACAGCGTATCTTTTTCATTTCCTGCCAAAATTCATCGATTCTTTTTTATTTGAAAGATAAAGTTTTCTACTATGTGCATACCAATTTTCAGTTCAATCTGAGGTAGTTTGTTCCTCTATTTCATGCCCGTAAGTTGAACCCGAGATGGTTTTCAGGCCTGTACACTTTCGTTTTCTGAGCTGCTGCAAACATGGTCTGAGTCCATGTTTGAGACAGCGTATCATTTTCATTTCCCATCGTAATTCTTTGATTTTTTTTTAATTTAAAGCTAAAGTTTCCTACTATGTGCATACCGATTTTCATGTCAATATGAGGTCGTTTGGTCACCTATTTCATGCCTTTAAGTTGAACCCGAGAGGGTTTTCAGATCTGGGCAGAATTCAACATGGCCTAAGTACATGTTTGAAATTTCATATCTTTACCATTTCATGTCGGAATTCAGTGAATCCTTTTCCAGTTCATAGATAATTGTTCTACTTTGTGTGTATAAAATTTCAGACCATTCCAAGGTTATGAATCCATTCAAATTATGTCTGAAAGTTGAACCTAGAGAAGATTTCAGACCCGGGTATTGTTTTTGCATGTGCACTTTTTTTTGTTCTGCCTTGTTTTCCCGTTCGATTTTCGACTTCTGCATCTTTTATTTGTGATATTTCTGAACTGTTTTGAAGGCCATGAAGCCTATTAATAGGCGAGCCAGAAATTTTGGTGAATTTGTGATTCAAAATGAATCGATTTTGAGATGATTTCGAATGTCGGTTTTCGATATTTTTCGATGTTTTACCTTGATTTCGAGCACGGGTTTTTCTAAATAATTTTTAAATGATATTTAAAATAAATTGGCTTTTGAAATAATTATTATATAATATTTATAAATTATTTTAAAGCCATAAAATTATATATTCTCTATAATAAGAGAATTTCAAAAGTGTTTTCCAAAATGATTTCGAAAATTGATTTAAAAGCTTGTTTTCTCAGACAAATTATTTTCTATATAAAATACACGTCTTTGCATTATTCGAGCGAATGAGAAGGAGAATCAAACGATTGGGTAAAACACGTGGTATGGAACACGTGCGTTTACCTTTTCGGTTAATTCCTGACTTGTCCATTTAATCGTTTTGACATTTGACTCATATTTGCCGATAAGATGAGGCAAATATTTTTACTGCTTTCTGGTGTGGCATTGGCTAGCAGTTAGTAAACCGATTAGTGAGAACGTGTGGTATGGGATACACTGTTAACACTTTTCGGGTTCTTATCTGAGAGTTTGTGACACATTTTTCTAAGAGACGTATTTGCCAGGACTGGACCTGCGGGTCATTTGTCCTTTGATGTTTGTCTAAGAGACGTATTTTCCATTGAGACGTATTTGTCCTTTGGGATGTTTGTCTAAGAGACGTGGCACCTTATTTTGAGAGAACGGTACTTGGCGGGCTTTGGCCATAAGCACGTGCTTTATCTTTGAGATGATTTCATTGATTTCTTTGTGATTTTCCAAGTGTATCACCTTTTTACATTATTGGCCATTTGAGCCGTTTGAGATATCAGATATATGGCGATTACATCTTTGGAAACTTAAACTACTTATCGAGTTCTATATTTGAGATTTGAGTTTGCCAACACTTGGCGTTTATTTTGAGATTTGAGATTTGAAATTCTTGGCGTTTATTTGAGATTTATACTCTCCTTTTTAGGAGATATATGAGATTGCCATTGTGGTGTATTTTGAGTTCGAGACTTCTTTATCTTGAGAATATATTTGTGTTTGCTAATTTGGCGAGATTTGAGTTTTGGGATTTCTCCTATTTAGGAGTTATGGTTTCTCTAAACCATTATTGTTGTTTTGGGATTATGCCGATGATATGAGGCATGTTTATGTTTGTTGTTTTAATGTTGAGTTATCTCTTTCGAGACTATATATGCTTAGTGACACTTCATCACTTGAAGTAACCACATGTACTTAGAATTATTTCTTCTTATTTGAGAAGAATTATCACCCTTTTCCTTATGCATCATATTATCATTTATCCTCACTAAACTGATTGTTTTAGCTAGACTGACCCGTGTATTTTATACTCGGGTCAGACCGAGTTGTTTCAGGTTAGATACCTGCTTTTGGACTTAGCTTCACTTTGATGCTTCCGCTTGGATATCTGTTTATCACCTTTTGTTGTTGCAGTCTTTTTGATGACTCTGATATGTATATATTTTTGACTTGTTGTATATAGTGTGGTCTTCGAACCACTTATGATGTATCATTTTGTATTATATTGTAGATGTATCTTTATATATGTATATATCTGTTGTTTGCTGTTCTATGATGCGATGTACATTTTAGTTGTTGTATTTTGTTCTGATAGATCTGTTAGCCACATATAGTTTTGTATTAAGCATTTATTGGATATGTCGATCCACTTGAGATAGAAAAAAAATCAGAGCATTTAATCGACGTATTTAATAGATGTTTAAGACAAGGCTATAGATGGTCGCTCTTAACCAGCCCTATTCTCTGCATTAGCAGACAGTATTACCTAGTAATACTCTTTGTTAATGTGGGTCTCGATGTGGGGCATCACACTTATTTCACCGGTATAAGTATATTCTCAAACCATTTAAGAAAGATTTCTTATTTCAAAAATCATATTAGATGGATCAAAAAAATATCATTTAAAACATTATTTACTATAAACTCAAACCACTATCCTTTAGTGTTAAGTACAGAAAAATGCTTCCATACCACCATAATTAAGAAGGATTATTTATTTGTGACGACCCGAAATTTTTGAATATTTGAAATTGGAATATGTAATTGATTTCAAATATTTAAAAGTTAATTTAGAACTTGAATTTCAAATATCACTATTTATTGAGTAATTTAATTATTAAATTAAATAATTTGAAGTTGGGTAAAATGTTGAATCTGGAGTTTTAAGCCTGTAAAAAATAATTTGAAGGCTTGGAAAATTTACATTGATAATACTGAAGGTGATGGAACTTTTAAAATTGAATTTAAAGGTGTTTTGTTCAGTTTTGAAAATATATCGTTTAAATCGATATTTAAAAATAGCCTTCCGAGGCGCAGTCTCGGAATTCGACGAAATTAGTTCCATTAGATCCGTAATATTGTATTATTATCGGATTTCAATTTTCGTAGTTCTTGGAGTTGTTGTGTGAGCGTACGATAGATAAACGCGCTGAAATTTATATCGAAAGTTTAATATAATAACTCGTTCAAAAAGCTATCTTCTCCAAGCGATCGAGTTAGGACTTGAAACCTTTTCCAATGCGTTCAAAATAAGGGTATAATATTATAAACGCATAGCGGCATGCCTTGATAGGAGGTCAAGATTTTAGGTGGCAAAATCGAGACGTTTTGGAGTTTAAATGAATATTTGACTGGTCAGAGCCTGTCTTATCTTCTGCATCTTGTTCGTGACCTAGCATATTTGAGCACGCATAAATCACGTCCATCACCTCTTTTCTAACGAGATATTTCGACTTTGATATAAAATAAATAAATGAATTTTAAATTAAAAACCTTATCTTCCTCAACATGCAGTTACACTCATTATTTATCTCGAGCCTCTAAGGGTTCTGTTCAAAATGGAAAGCTAGAAAAGAAATATCGAACGAACGAAATCGTTCGTTTATATATAAAAAAATTCAAATGGCCGCGTTCTCCTTGAATTCGAATCGTGGTAGTTGGAATCGCGAGTTTTCCTTATCAGAGCAAATTGTTCTAATCGAAATCGCGTTCGCCCGTCTCTATTTCAAAACGAATCGAGAAAGCCCAAATCGTGATGTGATGACAATCGAGGCCGATGCTAGTTTGATTAGGAGGTGGAGCTTTAGAGCTCGATTAGGAGTGGCGACTCAGGGCATTGAGCGGCGCGCGTGAAGAAGCCTGGAAGAAGGAGGATGTCGTGATTTCGTCTGCGATGTTGAAGAGCGGCAGCTGCAGTGTTCGAAGAAGCTAGGGTTGTGGCTTTGTTCGAGCGTGGGGATGGCCGCTGTGATGACTGCTGGTGGTGGGGGGCTTGGGCACGTACGAAGGGGATTGGCGGCCAGAGTGTTCGATTTGGATCAGTGAAGGTATTAGATGACTTTACCTTTAATTTAATTTAATTAAGGTATAATATGTAGTTAGTTAATTAAAATTTAATTATATCGAATACACTAAGTTAATTATTAAATTGTTTATAAAATTCAACTAGCTAATAACCTGTAATATGTTCATACGAGGTTAAATCACATAAGATCCGCAGTGTGGAAATTTTTGTCGAAGCCAGCTGGGGTTAAATTGGATCGATTAGCAAAATAAAAACCAAAGGTGAGTAAATCTCACTCATCTGGGTTTTATTTAAATTTAAATAGTTAAATTTAAATGTTTGGTTGAACGATTGAATTGATTGGATGTGATATATTATGTAGAATATATATATTGGAGTGATTGATTTTCCCGCATTATATAGCGGATCAGACCCTATGCACCGCATAATAGCGGATGATATTATATAAATTCCATATACCGCGATATTCCACCTCGAAGTGGAATTGGTATTGTGCTAACATCTGTGGATGCATGGTAACAGGTTGGAGGGATCCAACTGGATTCCTCAAAATTATTTAGATTGTTCTAATAATTCTGTGTTATGATTTTTTTGATATTCTGTGATGAATTATATTGATAATTGGAATATTGGATGCTATGGTTTGATTGAATATACCTTTCGGTATACTAAGTTATCAAAATAAATAAAATTGGATTTTTGAAAAAGAAAATATATGAGAGAATGTTTAAGTAAAGTAATTGTAGAAAATTTAAATAAATTAAAGAATGAATTGAGGAAGGATAAAGTGATTTTTAAATTCTAGTAAATAAATTCCGAGTATGGAAAGGGGATTTTGAATAAAAGGGAAATAATGAATTTTAAACTTAAGTGATATTATTTAAAAGAATGAAAGATTTATTTTTGAATTCAGAGTTAAAATGGTTTAGAAAGAAATAAAAGAAAATCTTGGAATAAATGTGGGAATTTGTTTATCAGTTAAAGTAAGATTTTAAATCATCACAAGGAAGTTAAACCTGAAATTTATAAGTTTTGAAATAAAATTGGATAAGTAAAGAATTTATTTTTTTAAATGGAGTAAATTTTGGAAATCAATTTGAGAATTGATTAAGTACTTGAAACTGGGATTTTAAAAGGAAGTTGAGACTAAGAAATTTATAAACGGGGTTTATAAAGTGAAGTAATATATCAGTGGATATTTGGAAGAATAAATTTACGGTGGGAATTTATTAAAGGAATGGGTAAATGAGTTTTAAAAATAAATAGTGATTTATTTTTATAGATGTGAGAGAGAAGTGTATTTCCCTGAATAGCCAAGAACGTTTTCAAAGAAATTTTTTAAGTATAAGCTAAAAGTTTAAGGTTGTTTTGAAATATGTTTTAGAAAATTTATTATTCTTAAATGTTTAAATTTTAAAGGAAGTATTTTTCAAATTTATTTTAGTAGTAATTATTTAAAGATGACTCGGTATTTTGTTTTAAAAGATAAAAATCTAGTTTTATATTTTATTAAGTAGCATTATTTTAAATATTCTTAAAGTATATATATATCTTAGAATAAAGTATTAAAGTAGTTTTAATTTAAATGTTTTGATTAAAGTATATTTTATAATATAGTGTTTTAAATTACTTTGAAAATCTAAAGTGTTTGTACTTGGTGATTTCAGTGGAGATAGAAAATATTTGGGAAATTTACTCCATGAGAGAAAGGTGGTTTTTGAAACCGTTTTCAAAAGGGATGAAAATGGAAATATATCTTGCGAAGATATTTGTGAGGTAAATAAATAATTTATTGTTTGATGGATGTTTGTGAATGTTAATTGATAGTTAAATAACCGACTATCAATATTGGCCAATGCGCTGATCGTTTCGAAGAGACCGGGATCGAGATTAATTTCTCGAAAACCACTTCGATCCGGTTTGTACGTTTTCGTAGGGAAAACGAGTTTTGAATCGAAGATGGAGCAGTGAAGTGCAAGGGCTAGTCGCTACTAATCCTGAGGGTGATTCCAAAATGGATGTAGTAGGAGTAGTGCTTTCGGTTCCGTTCGAACCCGGGACGGACTTGTATGGATGAATGCTTTCGGAACATCGTCAGGTGGACGGTGAGCATTCGAAGTGAAATGTTCTAAAAAGGTAACGCTTAGCCTCAAGCCTCATCAACCGGGAATGACTGAAAATCAGGGGTTATGCAGCAAGGCTATGTGGGTCGCGCCCATTAGGGTGAGGTCATCCCTGTCTAGATGTTCCTTTTTATTCGGCTTAGTGGTGCGGTTGCTGATCCCAACCGTGGGGTGATCTTACCCGGAATTATCCAGTAAGGGGTAGTTCCGGCCTTGTGTTGTAGGGGATCGGGCGTGGTCCTCAGTATGCTGATCTAGACCGGGTACTGTGACAGGTGGTACCCCAGTGCCTAGTCATTAGTTGGAAATCCATTCTCCCTACGCGCCTTTACGGTTTTGATTGTGCCCAACTATTGCTGAAACGTGAGATGCAAGCATTTCAGCAAGATTCTATCTTACTTTCTATAGACACTATTATAATACCAGATGAATTCGATAAAAGTGTTTTAGCTATCGTAAGATAAAAACCCGACATGTTTATTTGTGGCGTGGTCTTACGAGATGCTTTTGTTTTCAAAGGATTTTGAAACTTTAATAATCCAATTGAGTGTGTTTTCTCACGCTGGTTTTACAGGATGACTCGGGTGTTATTTTATTATAATGCTCGGGTCAGACTGAGTATTATAGATACAGGATAGGATACTGTGGAGCTCAGGAGACAAGTTGGATGACGAGGCGTATCACTCCTATATGATGTATATTCCGTTGTGTTGTGTTTGTTGTGTATTCTGTGTGGGACAAGTTGTTATAACTGTCCTGAATTATAATGTTGCTTGTATTGTACTCTGATGTTGTATTCTGATGGTGTATGTATAACAGATATAGATTCTTTTGTGTAAAGATCAGTTATTATCTATTATATTTTATTCCGCTGTGTTGGTGAGATTCTGATGTTGTTTCTATTTTCTTCTTCTACCTCTTTCTTCTTTAACCCTAACGGTTCGTATTTCCGTTCTTCTTGAGTTGATTTGATGGAGATTAATGTCAATTCAAGGGGTACGGGTTTGCGGGTTGTTTCATTATTAATATCATAAACGTGATTTTCTTATGTGATCCAATTCTTATACAAAAATAATACTTTATACACCAAACTTTAGGCTTCGATTTCAAACTTAGACCATCCTTAGGATAACAATGAATTCATTCAAGTTGGGATATTATTTCATTTCAAACCTTGACTCAACCGTTCAGGATAGGTAGAAGTTTCCTATCTCAAGGTTTAATGTCAAGTATATGGTTTCCAAAATCTCCAAACACTATTTATTTTAATCAAAGTTTTATAAACCAAACTCTTTTTCCAATTTCCAAGATTTCTTTCCAATTTTTAACACTTTTAAATAAATCCTTTTCATTAAGTAAAATTCCTTTTATAGAACAATTCATTATTTATAAGCACCTTTAATTAATTAATTAATTAATCCCCATTAAATCTCCTAAATAAATAAATAATTACATTTCAAAAAATCATTAAATAAAGTAATTAATTAACTTAAAACATCATTTATAAAATAATTTTTTAACTTAACCACTTTGCTTCAAAATATTACAAAGTTAAAGTTAACTCAAATCCGTGTTTTCAAATTTGGAAAGAGGCTTAGCGAAAACAATGACACTAAAACAAGCTACTACTAATTTTAGTTCAACGTTCCAAGTCTTGTCAAAGGTATTTACATAAGCAACATATATGTAAATAAAATTCATAATTAACAATCAATAGCTAACATATTACTTATCCAATATTAATCAACTGGCATATAAATGAATGTCCAAATTTATATCATTGTAGAACGGGGGTTTATTCTACTAAATAGATGTCCAAAATAATCTATTTAATTTAAATATAGCAGAACAGTGTTTTATTTTGCTAACGGAATATCAGTGCTGAAGTGAAATTATTTAGCTACATTATCGTAATTAAATTCCAACATCAATATCTTATCAATATTTTTCACTCCGTCTAATCTATCAAATAATTATACTGAAGTATTCTACTAGATTATACGAATCAAATGTCATAATCCGTGGGTTAAATGGATTTGAAACGAGTGAGGTATCTCTTTTAAAAGCTAACGCATTTTAATTAGATAATTTACTTAACTAAATTATTAACAAACTTTCCTACTCCCCAAGCCCAAACCCAGCCCAAAACTACTCCCCTCAAACCCAAACCCAAACACACTACTCCCTCTTCCCTCCTTAATCCCCAAATAAAATTCATCTGAACCCGAAAATATACACGAATTGTTCACGTGCACGCCGACAACACCCCAACTCTGACCCTCATTTGCTGCATTGACCTCACCCACAAATTCCAATCGCCAAGCACGACTCATCCATACTCCCACCGTCGTCTCTAGTGGTCGCAATCAAAATCCGACCCTTCGTCCCAAATTTCAAACGCGAGCCCAATTGCATTCAACCACTAACCACCATCGCCTCATCCACATCCAGACCCCACCGCCACCATTGATGCATCGCCGCCTTCATGCTCCACCTCTAGGCTAAGCAACGTTGAACTTGATGCCACTAGGTGCCATGCCTATACCATTTTCGAACCCAAAGATATAAAACCCTAAAATCTTAAACTGAGCTCGACCATGCAACCCCGACCACCAGCAACCACGCGAGCACCTCCACTGTTTCAGCCATGACTCAAGCCTCCTCCCTGCGCCATCTACTCCACCTTAAAACTCTTAGATTACCGGAATTTAAAAAATGAATTGAAGCAGTGCATCTCGTCGCCAAGACCATCCCCGATCACCTAAATTCATGGAACTTGCACTAAAAATCTTGATTTGCAGATGCAAACATGACTGTGCACTCCGTTCGACGATTCGTACTTGTCGAAAAACTGACATTATTTCGACCATCATTGCAATCGATCAACATCTGCCACCATACTTGATGGAACGACAAACTACTATTTTTTTTAAAAACTAGAGGCTAAAATAACAACTTTCCAGTTGATTACAGTGACTAATTTTAAATGGTCTGAGAGATGTTGATTTTTAAAAGTAAGTTGGAGGTGTTTTATTTCCTTTTTCCAGAGAACATTAAATGGAAGAAAAAGAAATGATAGTTCCCATTTCTATATATATCTATATATGTTTCATATACAGTAAGCATATTCTTTCATTTCTATATATTTTTCAAAGCAAATATCAACAAAAATATGATTTTTAAATTATGAAAACATGAGTATCATTTTCAAATCAAGCTATTAACAAAATATTTAACATTTATTATTTCATCAAAAATACTAAAAAAGATTTGAATAACTTACCTTCCACATGGTTTGAAATGCTTCAGGTTTTGATCTTTGACTGAATTAAGAATTTTTAAACTAAAAGATGTGATTTTTCAAAATTTATAAAAGGTAAAGAAGTATGAAAAATGAAATATATGATAAGAAGAGTGTATATATAAGATAAGATAAAAGTAAAGAAGGCTAAAGTCAAAATTACCCTTAAATCCAATTTTCTACTCTTCAATCATTTCCAAAGTACTAACCGTTTGAAAACATGTTGGATATTTGAATGGTTCAAATACCTTTGCTAATTTTTACACTTAAGGAATCATGAAATGTTAATTCAAACTTCATATCCATCACTTCATATTTACTTTATTATATTTCATATTTATTAATTTTTATTTTTATTATTTTATTTTATTTCTCATTTGAAAAAAAGTGTGTTAGTAACTTACAAAGTCATTTAAATGTTGTTTTAGAGTGTGTGCAATGGTATAACATTTTTTATAACTTGTCTTTCGATAAAAGCTAAAAATTCGAATAACGAGTTTCAGTCACATTTTCAGTTTTCCATCGAATTACCTATTTATGTCAACAAAATTCAAAAATGAATTTTCTATCATTAGTTATCAATTAAAATAGAGTTATTTAATTATTAAAACCTTTAATTGAATATTTAAAAATAAATTAAATATTCATAAATCAACGAGATAAAATTCCGGGTAGTTACATTCCTACATCCTTAAAAGAATTTCGACCCTGTAATTCCACCACAATCTAAATCCAGAAGAGACAAATCTAAACAGAACCCTTAACCTCATATTAGCTATTTCTAAGTTCACAGAAAACTTTTAAAGGAAGGCTAACACCATATAACATACCAGAATACCAAATGCATAACAAAGGTATCTACTAAGATACCTAACTTAACTAGCAGTCACAATAGATACACAAAATATCCAGATACTACAAATACACCATAACCAGACATGATACAAATATCACAAAAGAACTAACTAAACAGAATGACCCTAGACTCTCTCAAAGAGAGCTTTCCACATCAGAGTCCTCTATTTGAGGACCCGATAACTCCATGGATTCTACCACATCGGTAATACATCTATTAGCAAGCTCCATATCTCCCCCTAATCCCATCCACAACTCATCCTGGTCTTCCTCCTCCTCTTGGTACTCCTCCATCGGCACTGGAATCGAAAGGTCAAGAACCTCCATGTCATGCCCAGCCATAGCCTGACATAACAACTCTCTAGTCCTCATGATCTCTCCTTTCGTCACTATTGGTGTCCTCTAAAATCAAACAACAACAACAAAAATCCTTAGAATCTCATGACAACATCTATCAAAGTTTAACAATACTATGTATAGTTCCTATAAACATATAAATAGCTTAAGCACTTTTTTTACTAAGACTTGTTTTAAGCCTGTTCGGATTCAAACTCATTTCGATCGTACAATGACAAAAGGAATAATTTACTAAGTGCACTACAATATTCGGCTAAGAAAACATCTGATCGTCACTTATGAGATTATTCAGATTACCACAAAACTAATCGAGACGTTTTCCTTGAACTATCCAAAGAAATGTACCCTAAGAATTTCTTAGAAATATACTTATAAATATTTCATGTAACGACCTAGAATTTTTATGATTTGAAATTGGAATATTTAATCGATTTTAAATAATTAAAGTTAATTTTATAGATTTAATAACTTGAATTTCAAATATAACGATTTATTGGGTAATTTAATTGTTGAATTTAATAATTGAAAATCGTTTAAATAATTTAAATCTTGGATTTTATTTGGATAAAAATGGTCTAAAGGCTTATTTAATTTCTATTAATAAGAATGAAGATAATAAAACTTTTAAAATCGATTCAAAGGTGATTTACTCGATTTTGAAAATATCTCGTTTTAATTAACGAGTGAAAATAGCCTTTCGGGGCTCAGTCTCAGAATTCGATGAAACCAGTTCCATTGGATCCGTAATAGTGTATTATTACAGAATTTCAAATTTCATAGTTGTTGGATTAACCGTTTGATCGTACGGGATAGAAATGCGTTGAAATTAATATCGGAAATTTAATATTATAATTGGGTTCAAAAAGCTATCATATGCTTACGATCGATTTAGGTCTCGAAACTTGTTCCACTGCGTTCGGAATAGGGGTATAACATTAGGAACGCTAGGTGGCACACCTCGATCGAGGTTCAAAATTAATATCTAGATATTTTTGAATTTTAAATAATTTATTTTTATTGATTTGACTAGGCAGCCACTTTCTTTCTCATCAGCCACCTACCTACCCTGCTCAAGCCACTCTACACGCATTCATTTTTCTTCCCCCCTTTATTTAAACTAAGCTTATCAGTGAAGAAAGAAGAAAAAATTTCAACTTCAAAATTTATATTTCAAAAATTACTTGACGAAAAATTCTCAAACATGTTTTAAAATCCATATTCTAGTGGGATCTAGCTCTTGGCCAAGTATTGGAGGATGCGGTGATGCATTGGGTGATCAACAATGTGGAGTCATGAACTAGGGCTTACGAAATCGACCGCTGTGATGATCGATGGGAGGATTCGAGACCATATCTGAGTTTGGAGTAGCGGAGAGGAGCGATGGTGATTTTCGTGGGTGGTCCGATCGCCGTTTTGGGGTCGCAATTTTTGGCGCTGCAGCGGTCAATGGTGGTGTCGCTTTTCTTTCGATTGACCGGAGGGGAAATCGAGGTGGTGGCTGAGACGAGAACGACGAGGCGATCATATTGGTGTTGTCAAATTGATCGTTGGTGGCTTGGAGGTTCGTGCACGTTCGTGACCATGCATTTGGGTTCTGGAAGAGTGAAGAGGAGAGGGGGAGATGGAGGAACAATAGTGGGCTGGGCTGGATATGTTAAGGTTTATTTAGTTTATAAATTAGTAATTAAATCAAGTTAATTATATTTTAATTCATGTAATTTTATAAATCGTGTAATGTTGTCATACGAGGTCCAAATCAAATGAAACGAGTTGCATTGGATTCGTATTGATGTAATCATCAACATGAAATTAGATTGGCTGAAATTAGAGCTTGCAGAATTTTCTGCTAAATTCGGACGCTAGTCGGAACCAGAACGCAGAATGGAAACTAAAATCAACGTGAGTAAATCTCACTCATTTGGATTACTAGTTTTAATATAAAATGTTAAAATTTAATTATTGGTTGATTGGATGAATTTATAAAGTATTATCAATTGAATGTTATATTATATATAGTAGTATATATATTAGTAGTTGGGTATATTCCCGCTGATTGGAGCAGATGAGACACTATGCACCCCGCATAATAGTGGATGACCCTATATTACCGCGATATCCCGCCTCGAAGAGGGATTGGTATTTTATGTTATATAACATCCGTGGTTGCAGGGAAATAGGTTGGAGGGATCCAACTGGATTCCTCAAAAATGTTGATTTTAATTTCATATATAGTGATATATGATGTGTGTGAATAATCCGTTATAGACTATGTTATGATTTGACTTATTGGATGCTATAGTAGCACTGGCTTAAATTTTGGTATTATAAATACCATAAATAATATTTTTGAATTAAAAAAAAAGAATTTCAACGGTGATTTTGGAAATAATAATATTTATATTGAATTTGGATTATTTTGAATTTGAATTAAATAAAAGATTGATTTTTGGAACACTATAAGTGATATTTTGAGTTTTAAAAAGAAATTTAAAATGAATTTTGAAATAATAAGTGTTTTCGGTGAAAGCTTGGATTATTTTAAAAAAGAAACTGATTGTATAAAGTTAATGACTTGATTTTGAATTTTTACTTGACTATTTCCTAAAGGATTTTAAATAGAGATTTTAAAGTGATGTACAAAGTATTTGTATAATGAAATTTAAGTGATATTTCTGAATGGGAAAGGAGTTGAAATCGAGGTTTAAAATAGTTTAGAAAATATATGGGATTTATAAAGGGATGGATTTATAAATGGAATTTTATAAATGAGAATATTTTATAAAACAAGTGGAACTCGAATGAGTTTGTAAATTTATAAACGATGTTTACAAATAAAAATGAAATGATTATCACTTGATAAATTGGGAATATAAATTCACAGTGTGAATTTAAAATGAGATATGGAAATCGGGTCATGAAAAAATAGTGGATTCTATTTTATAATTTGGAAATAGTATGAAATTGGAAATGATAAATCGATTGTGATAAATCGAGAGAAGTTAAGTTTTGTTTTTAAAAGGGATTTTATTATTAAACATTGTGGGTTTATAAACTGTTATTTGTATTTAAATTATTTCGAAAAGTTGGTTATTCAATATTTAAGATTGGCTGAAATGAATTCTAATTTTTATAATAAGCTTTGGGAATTGATTATTATTATTTATGAATGAATTGAAAATTAGTTATCGTTGTTTATTAAAAAGGGGTTGTGATATTTTAAATAATTACTTAAATGTGTTGAAAACTTATTATTATTCTTTAAAATACTATTTTTTAAAGATAGAGATTTGGAAATTAATTGGAGTTATTTATAAATACTCTCGAGATTTGTAAATGGGGTTTTATTTAATGGATATGGTTTATAAGAGAAAATCTTATAAAGGTGTTAACCCGCCTTTTGGCAAGGCAGCATACAGGTGAATTTAACCCTCTCAATTGCATAACGATCGGAGTTAGATCATTGCAGAAGATAAACATAATTATGGAGGTAGTATACAACATATTCGACGAACGAACATTACAAGATGCTTAGAATATGGTTTCGACAAAGTTTGAGTTGTTTCAAGTTGCTTGGAGTTGGCTTTGAGTTATTTTGCACTCGCTTCGAGTTGAAGGATAGCTAATTTCGAGTTTTCTAGTAAAGCAGCACATTTGTATGTTACTTCGAGTCGATACACCGTTTGCTTCGGGTCATGGTATGGTTTGCTTCGAGTCAGGGAGGAAGCCAGTATGAGTTGTGGCCGTAAGCCCAATGTTCGTGTCCACCAAGTTTGAATCCATCAGCCTACCTCGTGTCCATGCTACTTCGTATCCATCGAGGACCGACCTAGTTTGTATCGATCATAGGTAAGGTTAGTCCGTATCCATCCACCCTGCAGACCTCATTCGTATCCATCAAGTTCATGGTTGTTCGAATTGATAGCATCCATGAGCCTTCGTATCCATCATAGTCCTTGTTCATATCCGTATCCATCATAGTCCTTGTTCGTATCCATCAAAAAACCCCTCAAACGAAGTCACTTCGTATCGATTGTATCTACAACGATCGATACGAAGTACACCATCAATTATCGATACGAATAGGGGCCGAAATGGATGGATGCGAATGGAGTATAACAGATGGATACGAATGAAGTTTACAAGGATGAAAGCTCGGTCAATGTGGTGAAAAATATGGATCCACCCCAGTTTATCGTTCCACATCAAAAAGCAAGCACGTGCCTTTGATCGACACGAAGGGGATGGAGGCGAAGGTATCGATACGAACGAATATCCGTGTTGGAGTGCCCAATTCATATCGATCATATCTCACAATCTACAAGTCCAAGTGCCACCAAATTTTCACAGGAGCTTACGTATAACCTAAAGAATGTCCATGCCCAATTTCGACTCGACTGGACCAAATCTTGATCTATACGAAATTCGTTCGTGTCGATCACGAACCGAGTGCAAATCACGTGGGATCGATCGCGTGGGCCCACCCATGTGCCAAAAGAGGTTTCCCGAGATCTGAGCGAGATATTTGCAGCCTACTCCTATAAATAGCATCCCAGAGCCTACAGAAAAGGGACCTTTTTTGGACTCTTCTACGTTGAGAATCTGTCAAAATCACCATTGTACTCGAATTCTATTATTGTAACCTGTTGTAACCAGCGAGTAATAATCAGTAAAGTCGAATTCTTCAAAGTGGACGTAGGCTAGAACGCCGAACCACTATAAATCTGTGTGCTTTTATCGCTTTTCTTTTAATTTTCTGAGTGTTCATCATATTTTATTCTCTATAAACCTGCTATATGTGATCTGTGGTTGTGAATGGGTGCTTTCATCAACAATCGGGTGTTTGTGACCAATTTTGGCACGAACAAAAGGGCTTTGAGAACTTAAAAAAATTGAGAAAAAGAAATTTGATACGGGAACTTCGAAAATGCTTCAGGATTCATTAAAGGAGTTATAAATTGTCGGTTGGATTATAAATAAGTATAACCGATAATTTTTGGAAATAGACTTATAATATTTTCCCTAAGTATTAAATTAATGGTTTTGGAGATATTTTAGCGAAATGATTTATATAGAAATATTCTTCTAAGTAATGAATATAAGTTGGATTTGGAAATATTTCCAAGTGTTGATATGGGTTGGAATATCCCGTTATGGATTTAAGTATTTGAAATCGTTTTCAAATATTGAAATATTGAAAGAGATTTGAATATATATATCTTTGTAAAGATATTTGAAATAAATGTTTATAAGATTTATAATATGGCCTAGTGATTGCCTATGTGTGTAATTTGATAGTTAAATAACCGACTATCAAATCTGGCCAATTTCGTTGATCGTTTCGAAGAGACCGGGATTAGATTTAATTATCCGAAAACCACTTTGATCCAATTTGAGCGTTATGAATTGTGATATCGTGAAGATAGTGAAGACAGTGTTTTTTTGGAGATTCGGTTTGTTCAGACCCATAACAACTTGTATGGATGAATGCTATCATTGCATTGTTGCTTGGGAATAGGGGAAAATCGTAATTTTACATAAATGACAAAATAGTAAATTTGTATAAGATCTTGATTGGGTGAGCAGGACCTATTAAATTTGGGTATACATTGATAGGACATAGTAATTCATCTCTTATGATCGTAGGCCACACTATAAGTAATATAATCAAAATAAAAAATGGCTTCTTTATATAAATATGACTAGGGCATTGTATGCCATGTGTAGAGGATTTAAAAAGTAGACTTTTACTGATTGTACTTAACCTAAGTAATTAACTCCCTAATTGAAAAGTGTGAAATACAACAATGCTTCAAACTAAGCATATTATATACTAAAGTTGTAGTTCTCGACGACGCAAATCCACTAGTAGTGTTCATTTGTTGATTGTATGTACGTATTGGTTAGAAAACACTTTGGGAATTTCAATGAACATGGACCATAAGTTTTAATCCACTGATAAAAGGGCAATGATGTAATGATTGATAACTAGGGATGTGAAGAGAAGGTTGAGTAGATGGCCACGGTGCTGGCTGATCAATTGCAGGTTGTCTGAATTTGCCAGAATTTGCACTTTAATTGGCTGCAGCAACCTCTGGCAAAATGCATTGAAGGCTATAGCAGCAGTGGCATTGAGCTCGGCATAATGTGGGGAAGTGGCTGCTACCGTCTGATTTGAGAATGGTGGTTAGAGGGTGCGTCGGTAGTGCTTGGAAGTCGGGGTTGTGGCTTGATTCAAGGTTTCATTTGCTGTAGCCAATTTTGCATATTCTTTGAGATACACGTATAAAGAATATTAATTAAATAATTCATAATCTTTAACAACCTATACAGACTCCGTTTCATGCGCAGTTCATGACATTAGGATCGTGGCAAGATGAGGAATGTTCTGATATATTATTTGACGTGGATTGAGATACACTATAAGAAAAGCTCCAATTAGTAGCATTTATTCCTAGCATTTCAACTTGAAATGCTACTATTTTGCCAAATCTTTAAGAATTGTAGCATTTTCGAGAAGGGCATGTGAACTTAGAATTTTATTCCAGGTTCATCCTATTTTCATTATCTTGCTTATATTTCCTTACTCATTTCTCTCTTCCTCCCACCCAATTACAACGATAATAAACCCTAATTTCCCCTCTCTTTTGATCTCAAATCTCTCCTTATTTTTTGTCCAATCTTTAAAATCAATTAAAACCAAAAATCATTCACCGGTTGAAATACTTTTATCATCTATGTGGATGAATGAAGTCGAATGGATTCGTCGGTCCAATGCTGGAAGTTTTGAATCAGATGTAGTCATGCTTTTCTAATCCTTGCCCCAATCGCAACATCAGGGTCGCCTATCACCATCGTTCTGCTAGCTTAGCTCCACCATTTCAACATAACTATGATAGGTAACCAATAACCCTAATTTCAACTTTCTAGTCGATTTTCTCAATAAAATTATGTAATTGATTTTTCTTTGATTAATGATTTAGTTCATACTAGTTAGTAGCATTTGATTTTGAAACTATTAATAATTCCATTTCAACTTTCAATCATGAAATTACTGAGATTAGCTAATTAAAATATTATTTCGTAACTAGCATATTGTTGTATTGTGAGTTTTGGACTATTTGATTTTCACACTAATTTTTTTATGATGATACAAACATAGTACGAATGATAAGTTTATAAGATAATAGTATATACATACCACTCGTATAACATAGTTCCATCTCAACAAATATTGTATTTCCATAATGGTGTTCATGTTTAGATTTAAATATATAACTGATTTTGAAAATAGATAGCGGAGATTTATGGATCATAGATATCTATTAGGGATATGTATAACCCTTTTGTAATTCACTCATAAGTCTACTTCTAAGTCCTACTTAAGGGATGTTGAATGGACAAGAAAATTGTGCTAGTCGAGTTAAAATTAGTATCTACTAATGAAACATTTCACTTTTTTTTAGAACTAGGGCATCAAAATGAATACTATTAAGACACTTATTGTAACGACCCGGAATTTTGGATATTTGAAATTGGAATATTTAATTGATTTTAAATATTTAAAAGTTAATCTTTAACTTGAATTTCAAATATAACTAATTTTTGGACAGTTTAATTTTTTAATTAAATAATTGGTAATTGGGTAAAATGTTGAATCTTGAGTTTCAAGCTTGTTAAAAATAATTTAAAGACTTATAAAATTTATATTAATAATACTGAAGATAATAGAAGTTTTAAATTTGAATTTGAAAGTGATTTGTTCGGTTTTAAAAATATATTGTTTAAATTAACATTTAAAAATAGCCTTCCGAGGCACAGTCTCGGAATTCGACGAAACTAGTTCTATTTAATCCATAATAGTGAATTATTATCGAATTTCAAATTTCATAGTGTTTGGAGTTATCGTTTGGCTGTACGGTATATAAACGCGCTGAAATTTATAACGAAAATTCAATATAATAATTAGGTCCAAAAAGCTATCTTCTCCATACGATCGAATTTGGACCCGAAACCTTTTCCATTGCGTTCGGAATAAGGGTATAACATTATAAATGCCTAGTGGCATGCCTCGATAGAAGGTCGAAATTTTAAGCTGCGGATCGAGTCGATTTTAATTTAAATAAATAAATAAATATTTATTTTTTTGATTGACATTATATTCACGTCAGTTGTTTTTCTTTCACCTCCAAATCACTGTAGCCCATATTGTATACTTCACCTTCCTCTCAATCACTTCCCTCTTCTTTTATATTAGCAGTTGACAGTTCAAAATTTTCAAACAAAAAGAGAAAAAAAAGGGCCGAACCTAGAGAAAAAAAGAAGAAAAGAAAGCAAAATCAAAACTTCGTAAATCGAATGCCCTATCGGTTTGAAATCGAGAGCCGCTTATTTTCTTCCCCAGTTTCAATTCAAAAATAAATCAAAGAGATTGAATTTATCGCGAGCGTGTTCCTCTTCAATTTGAGATCGGCTCGAAGCTTTTGTATCGCCTGCGCGCGATTTAGTCAGTCGCGAGAGTTCGAGCATCTGCTCGAGACGTGAGGCAAGGAGTCTACGTTGTTCATTGGCGCTCGAGACGAGGTGGTGATGGAGAGTTAGCCAAGGGAGTGGTGGCAGAGGTGGATGCGATTCGTTCGAGTGAGGTGGTTGGCCAGAGCTCGATCGATCCATAATTCGTTCGAGTGACGTTAGGTGGTCGAGCTAGGGTTCTTGGAGGCTCGAAGTCGAATTCGATGGCTGAGGCTTTGGCGAAGGCAATGGTTCGTGGCGTCGAGAATGGAGGCAGGAGTTGAGGATGATGGCAGATGCTCGGTGGCAGTGAGGTATATAACGATTTTTTTGTTATTAATTTAATTGAATAAATAAATGCACATATTAGAGAAAAGAAAACGAAAGAAAATATATATACACAATTAGCTTACTGGTTAATTTCATACATATAAATGTAAACTAGGTTAGTTTAATTACCATTTAAAATTAGTTAATTAAATTTATTAAACAGTAATTTATTTTTCGATTTATTTCAAATGTTAATAAACCGTATAATGTTTATACAAGGTCAAAAATCGTGGAGAGACAAGTCGGGTTTGGATCAGATTGCAAATTAAAAGTAAAAGGTGAGTTAAATCTCACTCAACTTTGGATTTACCGCAATTAATTTTAGTAGTAAAATTAATTATTGATTGATTGTTGGATTGATAAATATTTATCAGTTGAATGTGATATTATATATAATAGTGTGTGTGTATATATATATATATTGGAGTGATTGATATTCCAGCATTATATAGCGAATGAGACCCTATGCGCCCCGCATAATAGTGGATGACCCTATATACCGCGATATCCCCCTCGAAGTGGGATTGGTATTTTTATATTGTGCCAACATCAGTGGATGTAGGGAAACAGGTTGGAGGGATCCAACTGGATTCCTCAAAAATATTGAAATTTATTTTCATATTCAGTGATATGATTTATTTGAATAATCTATGATAGATTATATTGAAAATTGAAATTATTGAATGCTATGATATTGCTGGATATATTTTGGTATTTTAAGATGTCAAAAATATAAAAATTGGAATTTTTTGAAGGAAAATAAAAAGGAAATTTTTATGTAAAATATTTATAGTGAAGTTGGATAAATTAAAAGAATGGATTTGGGAAAAAGGTAAAATTTGATTTTTAAAATCCTATTAAATAAATTCCGAATATGGAAAAATAGAGGTTTTTGAATAAATGGAAATAAAAGAGTTTTTAAGGAATTAAGCGATATTGTTTTAGAATAAAAGGATTTATTTTTTTAAGTTCAAGATTTAAATGGCCTTGGGAAGTAAAAGGAGAATTTTGAGATAAAGTATGAAATTGCTGTTCCAAATTTGAATAAGATTTTAAATCAGAAAAGGGAAGTGAATCTAAAATTAGGGGGTTTGGGTAATTTGGATAAATCAAGAAATAGATTTTAAAATGGAATTAATTCAGAAAATCGATTTGAAAATCGATTTAGTGTTTGAAACAGTGATTAAAAGGAAAATGAGACATATTGAATGCTCCAGTAGGCTGGATATATTTTGGTATTTTAAGATGTCAAAAATATAAAAATTGGATTTTTTTTGAAGGAAAATAAAAAGGAAATTTTTATGTAAAATATTTATAGTGAAGTTGGATAAATTAAAAGGATGAATTTGGGGAAAAGGTAAAAAGTTTGATTTTAAAGTCCTATTAAATAAATTCCGAGTATGGGAAAAATAGAGATTTTGAATAAATAGAAATAAAAGAGTTTTTAAGGACTTAAGCTATATTGTTTTAGAATAAAAGGATTTACTTTTAAATTCAAGATTTAGATGGCCTTGGGAAATAAAAGGAGAATTTTGAAATAAAGTATGAAATTGATGTTCCAGATTAAATAAGATTTTAAATCAGAAAAGGGAAGTGAATCTGAAATTAGGGGGTTTGGGGTAATTTGGGTAAATCAAGAAATAAATTTCAAAATGGAATTAATCCAGAAAATCGATTTGATAATCGATTAAGTGTTTTTGAAACAGTGATTAAAAGGAGAATGAGACTATGGGATTTATAAACTGGTTTATAAATAAAGTGAAGTATTTATCAGTGGATAATTTGGGATTATAAATTCACGGTGGGAATTTATAAGGGGATGGGAAATTGTTTTAAAAATAAATGGTAGTTTATTTTCAGAATGGTGAAAGAGGAAATTTACGGAATTAAAATGTAAATTAAGTTGGAAATAAATCAGGAAGGATTTATAAAATATTTGGACTGGCTATATTGGATTGGAAATATACTTTCCGGAAAAGTTAATTCTATTTTTAAGGAAAGATTTTTAAGTATTAATTAGAAAATTGAAAGGTGTTTAAAAGAACGTTTAAGGAAAATTTATCATTTAATTGTTTTAAAATTTTTAAAGTAAACATTAGTTTAGTTGGTTATAGTAGTTAATTATTATTAAAGGTTAAATCAGTATTATTATTTTAAAAAGGGTAATTATTCAATATTAATATTTTATCTAATAGCTTTATTTTAAAAGTAGTTTTTGGCTAAAGTTTTATTTGAAAAATTATTATAAAATTTCATAACTATTATTTTGAATAAAGTGATTTAAGAAGCTTTACTTTAAATATTTTAAGTGTATATTTTTGGATAATGTGATTTAATCTAAATTAAATACGACTTGGTGTTTTTTAGTGGAAATAAAATATTTGGTTTATATTGTTTATTTGATAGTTAAATAACCGACTATCAAATCTGGATCCAGATATAACTTTGGAAATATCTAGAAGAAGTACGGGAATTATATGGTACAATTACCGTTCAAGGTGCTATACTATACGTATAAACTCGTTTCGTTCTTCTAGGGCGTTTATAAGGAAATCCATCCACAGAAACGGTTAGGGGGTGATCTCCGATTTTATCTTCGTCTGTGTATTTCCTAAAGAACTGGGGTTGAGTTTACCGGAAATAGCGAACGTTGTTCCGAAGAGACTGGGATCGGATTTGTGATCCGGAAACTACTTCGATCCAACGAGTACGTTTTCGAAATGAAGACAAGAGCTCGGAGTCGAAGATGGAGCAGTGAAGTGCAAGGGCTAATTGCTACTAATCCTGAGGGTGATTCCAAAATGGATGTAGTAGGAATAGTGCCTTCAGTTCCGTTCGGACCGGGAACGGACTTGTATGGATGAATGCTATCAGTACATTGTCATTGGAGGACAATGAGCATTCTAATTGAATCTTTCTAAAATGTAATCATAGACTCTAGCCTCATCAACCCGGAATGACTGAAAATCAAGGGGAATGCAGCAAGGCTAATGTGACGACTCGGGATTTTTGAATATTTGAAATTGAATTATTTAATTGATTTTGAATATTTGAAAGTTAATTTTTAACTTGGATTTCAAATATCACTATTTATTTGATAATCAAATTATTGAATTTAATAATTGAAAGTTAGGTAAAATATTGAATCTTCAGTTTTAAGCTTGTTAAAAATATTTTAAAGGCTTAGAAAATTCATATTGACAGTACTGAAGATAGTAAAAGTGTTGAAATTGAATTTGGAAGTGTTTTGTTAAGTTTTGAAATTATATCATTCAAATCGATATTTAAAAATAGCCTTCCGAGGCACAGTCTCGGAATTCGACGAAACCTGTTCCATTGGATCCGTAATAGTGTATTATTTTTGGATTTCAAATTCCCATAGCGTTTAGAGTTGTCGTGTGATCGTACGGTAAGGAAACGCGCTAAAATCTATATCGAAAATTCAATAATAACTGGGTTCAAAAAGCTATCTTCTCCATACGATCGAATTAGGACTCGAAACCTTTTCCATTGCGTTCGAAATAGGGGTATAACATTATAAACGCCTAGCAGCACGCCTCGATAGGAGATCGAGATTTTAAGTTACGGATTTGAGACAATTTTTTAATCTAAATAAATATATAATTATATTCATTGATTGACATATGCTCATATCAGCTGCTTTCTTTCTTTTCGAATCACTGTACACCCTCTCCTTCACGCAACCCTTCACTCAAATTCAGAAATCACATCTTTATTTCATTTCAATTTCAAAAAGAAAAATTAAAAATCACTTCTTCCTTTAATAAACTTAGCCGAGCCTTTTTATAAAATATTTACAAATCAAAACAAAATTTCAGAGAGAAAAGAAAATGGCCGCGCTCACCTTCTAACTCGAATCAAAGAATAATCATCGGCCTCCTTTTCTCTTAAATCCAAAATGAAATCGAATGAGTTCAAAGGGAGCGGGCCGATTTAGATTTGTTCGAACCTAGCTGGGTTAGCACAGCTGCTCTCGTCCGGAGGACCGCGACGAAAGAGGGCTCATTTTCAATCGATGTCAGAGCGGTAGGGCGAGGTCGTGCTCGAAGATTTGGGGCGAACGGCGACGTGCGAGGCATTGGAGTCGATGTCCAGTCGTAGGCGAGATGCTTGAGAGTAGCGATGGCGACTCGATTTACGGGACCTCGAAGTCGAGTCGCGTGGACGAAGAGGAGTATGAGCGGGGGCGGCTGTGTTCTCTGAATTGTGTGAGGTATTAGATTATTCGTTTTAAATTAAAATTGATGTGTATAGATATATGTATAGTTTACAATGAGATATAAGGTTTCTGTTTAATTAAATAAATAGGTATATATATAATTTTGGAATTTTATATATATAGGAATTTTAAATGGTGAAAGTTATGTAAAATTAGATTTATATTGTATGTAGTTTCCAAAGGAAAATAAAATAAATATACATGTATACATTTTAAATTTACTAGTTATTTTAAAAATAATGCATTTGGTGATTAACCAGATTTATTAACTTATTTAATTTATTTAAGTTATAAAAGATTTTTAAGAGGGAAGAATCATTAGTTAAAATTAAAACTATTAAACGGTAACTAATTTGTTCGATCAATTCGAATATTAATAAAATTCCTTATAATGTTAATACAAGGTCCAAAATCGTGAAGAAAATAGTCGAGATGGATCAGATTGCGAATAAGAAGTCAAAAGGTGAGTTAATCTCACTCATCTGGGTTTGTTTAAAATTAAATGGTTAAATTTAAATATTTGGTTGAATGATTGAGTTGATTGGATGTGGTATATTATATAGTAGTATATAGTATATATTGGAGTGATTGATTTCCCGCATTATATAGCGGATGATATTATATAAACCCATATACCACGATATTCCACCTCGAAGTGGAATTGGTATTTTATATTGTGCTAACGTTTGTGGATGCAGGGAAACAGGTTGGAGGGATCCAACTGGATTCCTCAAAATTATTTAAATTGTTCTAATAATTCTGTGATATGATTATTTGATATTCTGTGATGAATTATATTGATAATTGAAATGTTGGATGCTGTGTTTGATTTAATATACCTTTCGGTATACTGAGTTATCAAAATATATAGAATTGGATTTTTGAAAGAAAATATAAGAGAGAATTTTTAAGTAAAGTAATTATAGAGATTCCGGATAAATTAAAGAATGATTTAGAAAGATAAAAGTTGATTTCTTTTAAATTCCCAAGTATGGAAGAGAAGATTTTTGAGTAAACGGGAATAAATGAATTTTTAAACCTAAGTGATGTTAATTAAAGGAAAAATAGATTATTCCTAAAAATTCAGGATCTTTAATGGTTAAGGAAGGAGTAAAGGAAGAATTTTGGAATAAACATGAAAATTTGTATTCTCAGTTAAAGGAAGATTTTAAATCATCTTAAGGAAGTTAAACCTGAAATTTATAAGTTTTGAAATGAAATTGGATAAGTAAAGAATTTATTTTAAATGGAGTAAATTTTGGAAATCAATTTGAGAATTGATTAAGTACTTGAAACTGGGATTTTAAAAGGAAGTTGAGACTATGAAATTTATAAACGGGGTTTATAAAGTGGAGTAATATATCAGTGGATATCTGGAAGTATAAATTCAGGGTGGGAATTTATTGAAGGAATGGATAAATTTGGTTAAAAATAAATAGTGATTTATTTTTAAGATGTGAAAGAGAAGTATATTTCCCTGGATAGCCAAGTACGATTTCAAAGCAAATCCTTAAGTATAAGTTAAAGTTTTAAAGTGGATTTAAGGTATGTTTTAGAAAATTTATTATTCTTAAATGCTTAAATTTTAAAGCAAGTATTTTTCAAATTTATTTTAGTAATAATTATTTAAAAATGACTTGGTATTATGTTTTGAAAGGTAAAAAATCTAGTTTTATATTTTATTAAGTAGCTTTATTTTAAATATTCTTAAAGTATATATCTTTGAATAAAGTATTAAAGTAGTTTTAATTTAAATGTTTTGTTTAAAGTATATTTTATAATATAGTGTTTTAAATTACTTTAAAAATCTAAAGTGTTTGTACTTGGTGATTTCAGTGGAGATAGAAAATATTTGGTGATTTTACTCCGTGAGAGAAAGGTCGGTTTTGAAACCGTTTTCAGAAGGGTTGAAAATAGAAATATATCTTGCGAAGATATTTGTGAGGTAAATAAATAATTTGGAAAATTATTTATTGTTTAATGGATGTTTATGAATGTTAATTGATAGTTAAATCACCGACTATCAATATTGGCCAATGCGCTGATCGTTTCGAAGTGACCGGGATCGAGATTAATTTCTCGAAAACCACTTCGATCTTGTTTGTACGTTTTTGTAGGGAAAACGAGTTCGGAGTCGAAGATGGAGCAGTGAAGTGCGAGGGCTAATCACTACTAATCCTGAGGGTGATTCCAAAATGGATGTAGTAGGAGTAGTGCCTTCGGTTCCATTCGAACCCGGGACGGACTTGTATGGATGAATGCTTTCAGAACATCGTCAGGTGGACGGTGAGCATTCTAGGAGAAGTGTTCTAAAAAGGTAACGCTTAGCCTCTAGCCTCATCAACCCGGAATGACTGAAAATCAGGGGTTATGAAGCAAGGCTATGTGGGTCGCGCCCATTATGGTGAGGTCATCCCTGTCTAGATGTCCCTTTTTATATTCGGCTTAGTGGTGCGGTTGCTGATCCCAACCGTGGGGTGATCTTACTCGGAATTATCCAATAAGGGGTAGTTCCGGCCTTGTGTTGCAGGGGATCGGGCGTGGTCCTCAGTACATTGATCTAAACCAGGTATTGTGACAGGTGGTACCCAGTGCCTAGTCATTAGTTGGAAATCCATTCTCCCTATGTGCCTTTTATGGTTTTTGTTTGTAGAACCCACTTTTGGGCTAGTATGCTGGAATTTAATCATGTAACAATTTCAGCTATTTGAATAAGTATTTGTATATAGACACTATTATAATATCAGACGGATTTGATAAAAAGAGTTTTGGCTATCGTAAGGTAAAAACCCGACATGTTTATTTGTGGCGTGGTCTTACGAGATGCTTTTGATTTCAAAGGGTTTGGAAAACTTAAATAATCCAATTGAGTGTGTTTTCTCACGCTGGTTTTCCAGACTGACTCGGGTGTTATTTTATTATAATGCTCGGGTCAGACCGAGTATTATAGTATACAGGATAAGATGCTGTGGAGCTCAGGAGACGAGCTGGATGGCGAGGCGTAGCATACGTACTTGATGTATTATTCCGCTGTGTTGTAAGTTGTATTGTCTGTTGGTGAGGACAAGTTAATATAACTGTCCAGTTGTGTGTATTGATTGTGTGTACTTTGATGATGTAATGTATAAACAGATTTGCTTTTGTGTAAAGATCAGTTACTAACTATTATATATTATTCCGCTGCGATTGTGAGATTCTGATGTTGATTTTCTATTTTCTTCTTCTACCTCTTTCTTCTTCTAAGCTTGATTCGATTTTTCGGGTATGAAAAATCGGGTTGTTTCAGCTAAGTGGGTCGCACCCAAGTAGGGTATGTCTATCACCTTTCTAGATACCCTCGGATATTATTATTATTACGATTTATGGAAGGAGCTCGGTAAAGTGTGGGAACACCCGGGGTGATAGCATATTCGGTCTATTCAGGTTAGGAATAGTTCGGTCTTATGTTGCAGGGGATCCCGGAGTGGTCTTCAGTACGGTGTTTCTAGACAGGTACCGTGACAGGTGGTACCCCAGTGCCTAGTCATTCAGTTGTAATCCATTTTCCATACGTGCCTTTACGGTTTAAATTGTAGAGCCTAGTATTGCTGGAATTTAATTAATGTAATAATTTCAGCTATTTGAATAAGTATTTGTGCTTAGACACTATTATAATATCAGAGGATTTTGATATGAAATGTTTTGGTTATCGTAAGGTAAAAACCCGGCATGTTTATTTGTGGCGTGGTCTTACGAGATACCTTTGATTTTCAAAGGATTTTGAAAACTTTAATAATTCAATTGAGTGTGTTTTATCACGCTGGATTTCCAGACTGACTCAGGTGTTATTTTATTATAATGCTCGGGTCAGACCGAGTATTACAGATACATGATAGGATGTTGTGGAGCTCAGGAGACGAGCTGGATGGCGAAGACGTACATCACGTATTTGATTTATATTCCGTTGTGTATAGTATAGTGTATATTCAGCTTTTGTGAGGGCAAGTTATTATAACTGTCCAGTATTGTGCTATTGTTTGTGTTGTACTCTGATGATGTAATGTATAAAAATAGTTATAGTTCTTTTTGTATAAAGATCGGTTGTTATCTATTATATATTTTTCTGCTGCGATTGTGAGATTCTGTATTGTTATTTCTATTTTCTTCTTCTACCTCTTTCTTCTTTCCCTAACGATCTGGTGTTTCTGGCATTCAATTATTCGACATGTAATACAGTGGACGTATTGATGTCGATTTTCGGGCGTCAAAAATCCGGTCGTGACGTTATGGTATCAGAGCAGAAGGTTAAGCGAGAACCTTGGCTCTGGTTGGAATTACTCATTAGAGATAGGGTCAGTAGCGCCCTAGAATGAGTGTGAGTGTATTAATAGATATGAGCGTGTATTTGTTAGTGAATATAAATTTGTTTTATATTGTGTTGATTGGTTTGTCGAGTGGTTTATGGATTCTGGTCAATACGAGTAATTAACGTTATTGATAGGAATCTCTAAACACTTGAATAGAACAATTCGACATAGTATTGTTTTAAATGGGGTAAATGAAATAAGTTTACCCAAATTATTTTTATATATAAAAGGAATAATTTTTGTAAACTATTATAGTTATATATGGTTTGCTTAGTTGATAGGAAACGATAATATTAAATTATTATCATTGTTGTTGTGAAAATGAATAAGAAATTGAAGTTATAACCAAAAGTTAAGAAATTTATTCATATAACAAAATGAATTTGTAAATATGAGTTTATAAATGTGATTTAAAAGTTGAAACGAAATGAAATTCTGGAGTATATTTAAATATTGATTTAAAAGGATATAAAAGTGGAAATTTGGGAAATTGAAATCTCGTTGGTTTGAAAATGTGTTTTTCAAAGTTGGGAAGTAGTAGTGATATTATTTGGGGAATGATTTTGAATTGAAAAGTTTTTTTTAAAAATGTTTTAAAAGGAATAAAAGCATTGAACTCACTTCGGTCGCTGGAAAATAATTTTGGTGATGACTGCAGCATCATCGGTGTTCATTTTCGAGTTTCCAAGGGTGAGGTTGCTACCTCAGTGCTTTGAGTTGGAGTTGTTGTAAAACTGATTTGATTTAAAATTCAAGGAATAATTTGATATACAAAAGGATTTTGGATATATATATATATATATATTTATATATATGATTTCAAAAATGATTTTGAAATACTTAAGAAGTTGTTTAAACTCTGGAAGATTGTTTAAAAATGCGTATGGAATATAAATAAGTTTGAAACTTATAAAATCTGGAATTTGATTATTGGAATGGAATCAAACTTGAATAAAAGAAATTTAAGGAATTTGACCTAAGTAGGCTAAACGAAATAGTATTGAAAAAAAATTATTGAGTTGAAAACAAACTAGTGGATGAACAGATTAATTTAATTTGTAAATGACATAGAAGTGAAATTGAAAATTTGGTTTGAGTTGGATTAAGTAAAACCAAAGTTGGGAATAAGATTTGATTGGAAAATGAGATAAAATTAGTGGATTAAATATAAGAATTCAATATTTAATTTGATTGGAAATAAAAGGTAGTGGATGAACTATTTGATTTAAATTGGTAAGCAAACGAATTGGAATTGAATAGTGGAATGAGATCTGACTTGAATCATGTTAAATAAAATAAAGTTTGGAAATACAATTATTGAGATTTGAAATTAATTAGTAAATGGGAGATAAATTGAATCAAATGGAATTTGAAAATGTAGATTGAATAAAAATGGATATAAACTTCAGTGGTGAAGTGGAAAAATAAATATAGGAAGTTGTATAAAATATCTATAATAAACTTAAGAAAGTAAATGGTGAAATTCTTAAGTAAAATTGGTATTGGGAATATACTGAGTGAATATGTGAATGAAGGTTAAATAAAAAGTGTATAAAATGATAATGGTGGATAATTGTTCAAATGAAATAAGTGTGAATAATGATTTGAGAACAATTGAATGGAAATCAAAATTAATGTGAATAAAAAGGAAATTGATATGAATAATAATCAATTGGAAATTAATACGTAAGTTGTATGTATATTATTTTATTCGCATAACGATTCAATCCAGACTCGAGCACATAATTTCAAAATAGTTATATCGATCCGAGTTGGGATTTTTCACTCGATTTTCGACGGCGAACCCTGGATATGGATTTTTGATTGATTCTGAAATTCTCTATCATAGTACATGGCTATGCAAGGAGAATGACGGTTTCTAATCAAGGAACCAGATTTGAGTCCGCACTAGGGGGTCGTGTGAACGATACTAGTTTGGAAGTGAAATTGTGTGATCGAGTGAGCGATCGGATTTGACATTACGTACGGATGATATATGTACATCGTACGGGCTTAAGTAAAGCAAATATTGAAAATTTTGAAAAGGAATGAATAAAATGATTTTGAATTCTATGATTGGATATTATTGCAAAGTAAGATGCAGGTATTTAAAAGCAAAGGAAAAATTGATGTTTCGATTTCAGAAGATAATTGATTGCCCGACAAAAAGTACGTATTTAAATTGACATATGAAATTTGATGGACTTTGGATCTAGCTACTTGGTTTTTGTTTTCTTTTGAAATTTAGGGCCGTAGAGGCAGTTTTGTAGTTGTTATGCGCTAGCCATACAAAGGAGACGTTGGCGAATTTTTTCGAAAATTTAGGAAGTTAAAAAATTTTTGAAGAAATTTGTGATAAATTAAATTTGGTTTTAAATTACAATTTGAAATATTAAGGGAATGGTATTATTTTGAATCTACGGATGAAGTGGAAATTAGTAAAAGTGATAATGTGGTTTCAATAAAAAAGAAAATTCAGAAAGTTGTTTAAAATGTTTGGTTTTTGAAATAGTTAATGGGTTTGGACCAATCTTCTTACCTAGTAATTTCGAGGATGAAATTCTTATACGGGGGAGGAATATAACGACCCAAAATTTTGAATATTTGAAATTGGAATATTTAATTGATTTTAAATATTTAAAACTTAATCTTTAACTTGAATTTCAAATATAACTAATTTTTGGACAGTTTAATTTTTGAATTAAATAATTGGAAATTCGGTAAAATGTTGAATCTTGAGTTTCAAGCTTGTTAAAAATAATTTAAAGACTTATAAAATTTATATTAATAATACTAAAGATAATATAAGTTTTAAATTTGAATTTGAAAGTGATTTGTTCGGTTTTAAAAATATATTGTTTAAATTGACATTTAAAAATAGCCTTTCGAGGCACAGTCTCGGAATTCGACGAAACCAGTTCCATTTTATCCGTAATAATGAATTATTATCATATTTCAAATTTCGTAGCATTTGGAGTTATCGTTTGGCCGTACGGTATATAAACGCGCTGAAATTTATAACGAAAATTCAATATAATAATTGGATCCAAAAAGCTATCTTCTCCATACGATCGAATTTGGACCCATTGCGTTTGGAATAGGGGTATAACATTATAAATGCCTAGCGGCACGCCTCGATAGGAGGTCAAAATTCTAAGTTGCGGATCGAGACGATTTTAATTTAAATAAATATTTTTTTTATCTGATTGACATTATATTCACGTCAGTTGTTTTTCTTTCACCTCCAAATCACTGTAGCCCTTCTTGTATAAGCTACCTTCCTCTCAATCACTTCCCTCTTCTTTTATATTAGCAACCGATAGTTCAAAAATTTTAAACAAAAAGAGAAAAAAAAGGGCCGAACCCAAAGAAAAAAAAAGAAAGAAAAATCAAAACTAAAGAAATCGAATACCCTATCGGTTTGAAATCAAGAGCCACTTATTTTTCTCCCCAGTTTCAACCCAAAAATAAATCAAAGAGCTTGAATTTATCGCGAGCGTGTTCCTCTTCAATTCGAGATCGGCTCGAAGCCTTTGTATCGGCTGCGCGCGATTTGGTCAGTCACGAGAGTTCGAGCATCAGCTCGAGACGTGAGGCAAGGAGTCTGCATCGTTCGTTGGCGCTCGAGACGACGTGGTGATGGAGAGTTAGCCGAGGGAGTGGTGGCAGAGGTGGATGCGATTCGTTCGAGTGAGGTGGTCGGCCAGAGCTTGATCGATCCATAATTCGTTCGAGTGACGTTAGGTGGTCGAGCTAGGGTTCCTGGAGGGCTCGAAGTCGAATTCAATGGCTGAGGCTTTGGCGAAGGCAATGGTTCATGGCGTCAAGAATGGAGGCAGGAGTTGAGGATGATGGCAGATGCTCGGTGGCAGTAAGGTATATAATGATTTTTTTGTTATTAATTTAATTGAATAAATAAATGTACATATTAAAGAAAAGAAAAAGAAAGAAAATATATATACACAATTAACTTACTGGTTAATTTCATACATAAAAATGTAAACTAGGTTAGTTTAATTACCATTTAAAATTAGTTAATTAAATTTATTAAAAGGTAATTTATTTTTCGATTTATTTCAAATGTTAATAAACCGTATAATGTTTATACAAGGTCTAAAATCGTGGAGAGACAAGTCGGGTTTGGATCAGATTGAAAATTAAAAATAAAAGGTGAGTTAAATCTCACTCAACTTTGGATTTACCGCAATTAATTTTAGTCGTAAAATTAATTATTGATTAATTGTTGGATTGGTAAATATTTATCAGTTGAATGTGATATTATATATAATAGTGTATATATATATATTGGAGTGATTGATATTCCCGCATTATATAGCGGATGAGACCCTATGTGCCTCGCATAATAGCGGATGACCCTATATACCGCGATATCCCCCTCGTAGTGGGATTGTTATTTTTATATTGTGCCAAGATCAGTGGATGCGGGGAAACGGGTTGGAGGGATCCAACTGGATTCCTCAAAAATATTGAAATTTATTTTAATGTTCTGTGATATGATTAATTTGAATAATTTGTGATAGATTATATTGAAAATTGAAATTATTGAATGCTCCGGTAGGCTGGATATATTTTGGTATTTTAAGATGTCAAAAATATAAAAATTGGATTTTTTTTGAAGGAAAATAAAACATAAATTTTTATGTAAAATATTTATAGTGAAGTTGGATAAATTAAAAGGATGAATTTGGGGAAAAGGTAAAAAGTTTGATTTTAAAGTCCTATTAAATAAATTCCGAATATGGGAAAAATAGAGATTTTGAATAAATGGAAATAAAAGAGTTGTTAAGGACTTAAGCGATATTGTTTTAGAATAAAAGGATTTATTTTTAAATTCAAGATTTAGATGGCCTTGGGAAATAAAAGGAGAATTTTGAAATAAAGTATGAAATTGATGTTTTAGATTAAATAAGATTTTAAATCAGAAAATGGACGTGAATCTGAAATTAGGGGGTTTAGGGTAATTTGGGTAAACCAAGAAATAAATTTCAAAATGGAATTAATCCAGAAAATCGATTTGAATATTGATTAAGTGTTTTTGAAACAGTGATTAAAAGGAGAATGAAACTATGGGATTTATAAACTGGTTTATAAATAAACTGAAGTATTTATCAGTGGATTATTTGGAATTATAAATTCACGGTGGGAATTTATAAGGAGATGGGAAATTGTTTTAAAAATAAATGGTAGTTTATTTTTAGAATGGTGAAAGAGGAAATTTACGGAATTAAAACTTAATTAAGCTGGAAATAAATCGGGAGGGATTTATAAAATATTTGGACTGGCTATATTGGATTGGAAATATACTTTCTAGAAAAGTTAAGTCTATTTTTAAGGAAAGATTTTTAAGTATTAATTAGAAAATTGAAAGGTATTTAAAAGAACGTTTTAGGAAAATTTATCATTTAATTGTTTTAAAATTTTTAAAGTAAACATTAATTTAGTTGGTTATAGTAGTTAATTATTATTAAAGGTTAAATCGGTATTATTATTTTAATAAGGGTAATTATTCAACATTAATATTTTATCTAATAGCTTTATTTTAAAAGTAGTTTTTGGCTAAAGTTTTACTTGAAAAATTATTATAAAATTTCATAACTATTATTTTGAATAAAGTTATTTAAGAAGCTTTACTTTAAATATTATAAGTGTATATTTTTGGATAATGTGATTTAATCTAAATTAAATAAGACTTGGTGTTTTTCAGTGGAAATAAAATATTTGGTTGATGATTGTTTATTTGATACTTAAATAACCGACTATCAATGTAACGACCCGGAATTTTGAACAAATTAAATTGAAAATATTTAATTAATTTTAAATATTTGAACGATAATTTAATTTGAATCCCCGATTCAACTCTGAATTTTGCAATTAAACTTTAAAATTTAATCTATTGGATTGAATAAAAATTTATATCTTCAATTTTAAAGTTGAAGAAAAATATTTTGAAAAGCTTTTAAAATTCGTATCGATATTACTGAAGATAATTAAAACTTCAGAATCGAATTTAAAATAAATGTGATCAGTTTGAATCTAAATCGTTCGAACCGATATTTAAAAATAGTCAATTTTCAAACAGTCTCGGAATTCGACGAAACCAGTTCCATCGGATCCGGAATATTGTATTATTATCGGATTTCAAATTTCATAGCATTCGGGATGGTTATGTGACCATACGATAGTTAAACGCGTTGGAATTTAAATGGAATTCAATTTAAATTTAAACTTTAAATTTGTCAAATGCAACACGTTCTCTTCCTTAAATCACGCCGAAGATGACGAGAATTTATCGTGTAAACCATACCCCTTTCATCTCAAGGTAATGGCCGAAGCTCTCCTCTCGTTTAAACGAAAGACGTCGAATTCCTTTCTTCAATTCATACTTCCCCTCTCCCTCCTCGTTTCAAAACCCAAAGCCACAAATTCTTTTAGACTAATAAAAAAAATATACGAAGGGGGAAAGGCTGTTAATCAGAGCACGTCAATGGTGGCGGCACAAGGCAAGGGCGCGCACGATTTCGAGCGCCGTTGGAGTGTCGCGGTTGCCATAGGGCATTCGCGAGTGGGTCGCGATCTCGAATTGGGCAAGCTAGGGTTTCAAGCGTGACGGCGACAAGGGGTAGCTGGCGACGAAGTACTTCGCGAGGTCGCGATAGAGTGAAGGCTAGGGCTTCACGAAAATTCGCGGCGGCTCGATGGGAGGCGCGAGTTCGACGCGATTTCAAGATGATGGTGGAAGCTTCGGCGAAGATGCCTGGTCACGAGCAGGCGATGGACGTAGGCAGAGTCGAGTTCGACTGGGGTAGGAGCTCGCAACCGTGAACGCGAAGTGATGAGAGTGGTGGTGTTGGCCGTGAGTTTTCCTGGAAACGATCAATATAGGTATTGCAACTTTATATTTGATTTACTTTTATATAAATTGTTTATATGCAGAGATTTTTATAAAAAAGTATGGAAACAAATTTTCTAGTTGGAAAGGAATTAAATAAAATGAAGTTATATGATGTTCGTATAATTAGGTTTAAATAGAAATTTTATATTTTGCAAGGAATAAAATAATTTTGATTTTGATAATATATATATATAGGAATCAGCCCACCTTTAAGAAATAGGTATATTTATTTGAGAAATTAGGATATATATATATAACCTGCCACTGGATTTATAATTTGGGCAGAAATTTATTTCAGACAGTTATAAAATAAAATATGCAGAAGAAAAAAAATATAGTTATGGTTGATATATTAAATTTAGTTTTGAAAAGTAAAATTTTAGTTAAATTTTTAAAGGAGAAATTAGTTTTAAATTTAATTTCTAGTTAAGCAAATTTATTAAAGGAAATTTGGTTTAAAATAAAATCTCTGGTGAATAAAAGAAAATATAGTTTCGAATTTAAATTCTGGTTGAATCAATTTATTAAAAGGAGGATTTGTTCAAAATAAAAACCACTTGGAAATGTACACTTATCAAATGAAATTTAATTTATTCGATTGATTCGAATATTAATCGATTGTATAAAATTGTTATACAAGGTCGAATACAATGAAGAAATGATCAAAATGGAAATGGATGGCAAATTAAAAAGCTAAGGTGAGATTTTTCTCACTCAAATTGAATTTGGAATTTTTGCAGTTATTTATTGACTGATTGATTGCTATTTGGATGTGGTATTAGATATAGTAGGATATATCTATTATATATATAGCAATATATACATATTGGCATATGTATATATTGGATTGATGATTTCCCGCCTCGTATAGCGGATGAGACCCTATTGCGCCGTTAGTAAGCGGATTTTTATAAAACCCATATACCGCGATAATTCCGTACTGGAGCGGAATTGGTATTGTGCTAACATCTTTGGATGCAGGGAAACAGGTTGGAGGGATCCAACTGGATTCCTCAACTGTATTTACTTATTTACAGATATTGATGTATATTCTGTTATCATATTGATATATGATATTGACTGTTGTGATGGACTAATTGATGCTGTTGCATCATCGGATTCAGTTTCGAAATGTAAAAATAACGACTTTTACTTAAAAAGGGTTTTTAAAGTGATTTTTGAAAATATCCGTTTTATGGAATTTTTGAATCAATTTATAAACGTAAAATTTTAAAGTTATAAAAGTTATAATTTTTAGTGAAATATAACCGAAGTGTCGTTTTTGAAATAAAAGTCGATTTATTTATAAAATGGTTTAAGTTGGGATTTTTGAATAACTATAAACGATTTGTATAGAAAGATTTATAAAATTGATATTTTATAAATCAAAATGTTGGACTTATAAAACGAATTTTATAAGTGTTAAAAAGAAGTATAAATGGATTTCATAAGTGAATGAAATTAATAGATTTATATTGTGAAGTTAAAAATGAATGAAGTTGTAGAATAAAGGATTTATAAGTAATTTACTTATAACTTGGATTTTTGCCTTTAAATGGAATATTGATCGGATTTGTTCATAAAATGATTCTTTTAAAAAGTTGAAATCGTTATAAAGTACAAATGCGATTTATAAACGTTGTTTATAAATCCGAAATCACTTATTCTTATAAGTGAATTTTAGAAGTTAATAAAATGAGATTTATAAACCGGAGTTGTTATAGAAAATAGAAAATGGAATTTATAAACGTTGTTTTATAAATTCGGAAATCAATCAAATTTGATAAATTTAATATAGAAGGTTATCAAGGAAATTTTATCCACGATTTTGGATAGTGGATAATTCTTGAAATAAATGTGTAGAAAAGATTGAAATGTGGTTAGTGAAGTATATTCATGATTTTGGACAGTGAGTATATTTTTAAGTAAAATGGATATGGTTTTGGGAAAGCGATATTATAAAATGAAGTTAATTGTTTTAAAAGATATTTTAAAACGTGTGAACTATCGAAATCATAGATTTCAACATTTATTGTTGAAATAGACGTTTTCGAGGAAGAAGGAAATGATGGACTATAACACTGTTGTTATAGTAAATGATTTCCGAAAGGAAATGTTTTATCTAGTATTGGGATTTATATATCTATCTTAATTTTCGAATCCCTATACTAGTGATTTTGAGTCGTCGTAACGATGTTTTACGTAACATTCGTTTTGACTCAAATAAATGTGCTTAAGAGAATGATTTCCTTAAAGAATGAAATGTATACTTAATTTTGATTTAAGTATATGAATATTTTCCAAGTGTTGAAAATAAATGATTTGTGAAATACTTATTTTTAAATAAGTATGGGAATGCTTTTCCAATATGAAATGAACTGTTTTGAGATTTTATCTTCTTAAAGATAAAATGAAATTGAATATTTAAAATCGATTTGAAAATCGTATATCAGTAGATATTTTGAAATATAAATTCACTATGGAATTTATAAAAGAAATGGAAATCTGTTTAAAAATAAATATTGATTTATTTTTGGAGTGTGGAAATTATATATCTAGTAAAGATATTTTGGGAAATAAATAATTTGGAAAATTATTTGGAATCTGATGATGTTGCGCATCTTTATTGATAGTTAAATAACCGACTATCAATAATTACCTTGAGTAGGTATTTGTTGTGAATTGGATGTATTTGAATGCCACACTTATTTTTGAATAAGCGCTCACTATTCGGGTTAGCCGGGAAAGGACCATGGGGTCGTATAACCCATTCCGAATATGTGATACGTCGTTATGAATTGCATTCGAAGACCGGTGTTGAAGACCGGATATTTTTGAAAACGGAAGGATTACCGTCGAGTTACTCTACATCGACTGATCTTCGATTTAGAGGTTTTATCACCCTTAGTGACGGGAAGTCCGGACGTGATTAGAAAATTATCCGGAAATGCAAGGGCTTCGTGAGAAGTGCCTTCGGTTCTGTTCGATCCCGGAACAGACTTGTATGGATTGTGTGTCTGACGTTACAATTTGAGATATAAAGCTGATTTCTTTCAAATACATTTCTGTTGGTGGCGGAGAATTTATTCTCTTAGCTTAACACCCTTCTCTGAGACGTACGAGCTCAGAGGTCATGTAGTTGAAATTTATCAGCGATATATTCCCAATCTGGTAACGTGGCATACTAAGTGTTGCTGTGAAATGATCAGTGTTTGATCATTTGTGATATGATCATTTGTTTGATCTTATATCTTTGTGATCATAGGTTGATCATTTTGTTTGACCCGAAGCATGGCTTTGTAGAAAGCGTAGCTTTGTGGACGAGACTTCGTCGAGCCTCACACCCCGGAAATGGTCAAAACAGGAAGGATGCGGCAAGGTTCTAGGGAGTAGCGCCCCTTAGTGTATGTCATTCCTTCTGGATAAAGGTGGTATCATGGTATGGAGCCCAGATACTTAACCTCTGTGGTTACTGCATTATTTTTTCTATGTGGTTTGTTGGAATCGGGGATCCTCGGGAAGATCGGTGACGATCGGGGGATGGCATACGCGTGTCAGTAGTTACCTATTTTTGCAGAGGTAACCCGGCCTTGTGTTGGCAGAGATCTAACCGTAATGTTAGGTTATTTCTCGGGTCGTCTATTCCAGGGACGTACCCATCGTGGATAGGAAGTTCCTTAGCCTGACCATTTGTTGGAAATCCAAACTCCAATATGAACTTTGTACGGTATTAGTTGTAGAACCTGCCATTTACGTACGGTGGTCACCACTGTTTAGATGGTAGCTATAGTAGGCATACGATACTGGTCGTATGTTGGCTAAGATTAATATTATACTTTCGAAATGTTTTCCACTATGCACTAATAATAATATCAAAAAGAATTTGATTTTTGCGTAGTAAGCATCTTTGACTATCATAAGAAGAAATCTCCTCCAAGTCTGCGTTTGCATTGTGTGTGTGGTGGGAGGTCTTATGGTAGTTTCATTTTCCAAAAGCATTGCGAATTGACATTAAAGTTTTCCTGTTGTTTATTTTAAAGATAAACTGTTTTACGATCTCACACCAGTCACCATGACTGACTCGGAGTTTATTGTTCCCTTCTAAACTCTGGGTGCCCACAAATTTCCACACGGGCAGCCTAGAGTTATGTTATCAGGATATTCTGGAGCTTGGAGATAAGCTGGATGACGAGACGTAGTATTTGTATCTGATAGTTTTTATTCCGCTGTGTATTCTGTATGAGGACAAGTTATATAACTGTCCATTGTTGTATATGACTCTGATTGATGTATGTATAAACTGATATAGTTCTTTGTTTCAAAAGACTAGTGTTATCTATTATATATTGTTCCGCTGCGATGTGTAAGATTCTGATATTGTCTCTGTTCTGTGTTTCTATTGATGTCGTTCTGATGTTTTTCTGTTGTTCTTCTTCCTTCTCTTTCTTTCTTTCCTTTTCTGCTTTCTTCTTCTTCTGCCTTTTTCTTCTTCTTAAACCATCATAGTTCGTATTCCCGTTCATTTTGAGTTAATCAATGGAGATTAGTGGTTAATCAAGAGGTACGGATTTGCGGGCCATGACAATCAAATTTGGACCCAGATATAACTTTGGAAATATCTAGAAGAAGTAAGGGAATTATATGATACAGTTACTGTTCGAGGTGCTATACTGTACGTATAAACTCGTTTCGTTCTTCTAGGCATTTATAACAAAATCCGTCCACAGAAACGGTTAGGGGGTGATCTCCGATCTTATCTTCGTTTGTGTATTTCCTAATGAACCGGGGTTGAGTTTACCGGAAATAGCGAACGTTGTTCCGAAGAGATCGAGATCGGATTTGTGATCCGAAAACCACTTCGATCCAACGAGTATGTTTTCGAAATGAAGACAAGAGCTTGGAGTCGAAGATGGAGCAGTGAAGTGCAAGGGCTAATTGCTACTAATCCTGAGGGTGATTCCAAAATGGATGTAGTAGGAATAGTGCCTTCGGTTCCGCTCGAGCAGGGCATGGACTTGTATGGATGAATGCTATCAGTACATTGTCATTAGAGGACAATGAGCATTCTAAGTGAATCTTTCTAAAAGGTAATCGTAGACTCTAGCCTCATCAACCAGGAATGACTGAAAATCAGGGGGAATGCAGCAAGGCTAAGTGGGTCGCACCCAAGTAGGGTATGTCTATTACCTTTCAAGATACTTTCTGTCACGGTAAGGATTTTCGACGTTCGAAAATCGACATCAATACATTCACTGTATTACAGGCCGAACAATCGAATGCCGGAAATACCAGATCGTTAGGGAAAAGAAGAAAGAAGTAGAAGAAGAAAATAGAAAACAACATCAGAATCTCACAATCGCAGCGGAACAATATATAATAGATAACAATCGATCTTTATACAAAAAGGAACTATTATTGTTTTAATACATTACATCATCAAAGTACAATACATCAATAGCACAATACTGGACAATTATAGTAACTTGTCCTCACAAAAGCTAACTATACAACGTACAAAGCACAACAGAAAATACACCAGGTACGTGTGATACGTCTCGTCATTCAGCTCGTCTCCTGAGCTCCATAACATCCTATCCTGAATCTGTAATGCTCGGTCTGACCCGAGCATTATAATAAAATAACACCCGAGTCAGTCTGGAAAACCAGTGTGAGAAATCACACTCAAGTTGAATTATTAAAGTTTCAAAATCCTTTGAAAATCAAAGGTATCTCGTAAGACCACGCCACAAATAAACATGCCGGGTTTTTACCTTACGATAACCAAAACATTTTATATCAAAATCCTCTGATATTATAATAGTGTCTAAGTACAAATACTTATTCAAATAGCTGAAATGCTTGCATCTCACGTTCCAGCATAGTTGGGCACAATCAAAACCGTACGGCGCTTATTGGAGACTGGATTCCAACTGAATGACTAGGCACTAGGGTACCACCTGTCATGGTACCTGTCTAGAAACACCGTACCGAGGACCACTCCGGGATCCCCTGCAACACAAGACCGGACTATTCCTAACCTGAATAGACCGAATATGTTATCACCCCTGGTGTTCCCACCCTTTATCGAGCTCCTTCCATAAATCGTAGTAATAATAATATCCGAGGGTATCTAGAAAGGTGATATTCATACCCTACTTGGGTGCGACCCACATAACCTTACTGCATCTCCCCTGATTTTTAGTCATTCTCGATTGATGAGGCTAGAGGCTACGATTACCTTTTTAGAAAGATTCACTTAGAATGCTCATTGTCCTCCAATGACAATGTACTGATAGCATTCATCCATACATGTGACGCCCCACCTCTATACCCACGCTAGCCAAGAACACTACTGTGTAGTGCTGTCAACTAGCATGGAGAATAAGGCTGTTGAGGAGCGACCATCTATGTAATTGCTCTGTGCGAGCACCGATATGTCAGATAATAAAACATTGCATTTCATCTTTAGAGGAAATCCGACATACCGATACAAACTCAAAGCTACTACACAGTGGCTATAATAGTTTAGGACAATAGATATAAAAATAACACAGATAACATAAATGCGGAATACAGATGGAACGAAAAGTCTCATATATATAATAACTGATATCAGTTACAATACATTTGACACAATACAAATGATACAACTACAACTGTCGACTCAAGAAGTTATATATACAAGTACATTATCGACTAATATACATGAATACATTATCATCTTAAAACAGACACACTGACTACTACAACAAGACGAAGACCACTTCAAGTGATATAAAAAGTCTTCATAGCTCTAGCAGCAACCCAAAGCTAAAAATCTACAACCTGTAAATACTCGGTCTGACCCGAGTATTACATTCAAAAGAAAATAATACCCGGATCAGTCTAATTCAAACTCAGTTATTAATGCATGGAAGCAATAATAATCAAATAGATGACAGTCATAATAATTTCCGTCTATCCAATCCTTTTAACAAAGAAATCGGATAACTAAAAATATAACACTTAACAGTGTTAAGCAAAAATCAGCAGATTTAAATCATCAATAGAGATAAATAGACAAATTATCAAATCGACTAAATCAATTCAAAACTGTCAATTCTGGGTGGCTGCAGTGCACGCACGCGTGCACTGCCTCGCCACCGCCGAATATAAAGTCACCACCACAATGAAACTGCAGTGGAAAACAGGTAGGAATTCAAACATGAAATGGAGAACATCATTGCAAGTGCAACAGGTAGAAGATGATGCAGTGAAGCCAATATGGCAAATAATGATGACGCATATAAGTGCAGGCAACGAAAATTAGAGAAGTACAAAATGGTCAAGCTGTAAAACCAAGACTACAGGCACATGGTCAAGTGCACTAGTTCAAAAAGGCACAAGAGAGTCGAAGTGCACAAGAGATACAAGTGCAGACACAACTGAACAAGTTCAAGTGACGAACAGAGGGAAGCAGTGAAGCACAACAGTGAAGGCTACAGGTTCAAGTGACTCAAACTAAATGCACAAATTACTTACAACATGAGTGCAGCAGTCCAACAACTCAAGTGAAGCTACAGATCAACAGGGAAGAACTCAATGATTAAACTATGAAGGCAACATGCAAGCTCGACTAGCAGGCGAATGTGCAACATCAACAAGACAGGTACAAACTGGACAACAACAAAGGCTATCAAGTGAACCAACACAAATGTCACCAAAACACAGTGCAGTGACTACAGAAATGATCGTCCAAGTTCAACATCATTATCAAGTGAAATGAAGACTATAATGTACTCAAGTGATAACATGAAACAGTGAAGGCACCAGAAACTATCATGCTCAACAAATCAGTGTACAAAACTGCAGAGATGATCAAAGTCAGGTGATATATATACAGTAAACAAATGTCAAAGCTGTGATGCAAACAGTGAAGAACACTATCAAGTCGAATGCAACAGAGAAACAAAGGCACCAGTAAACAAAATGTCAAGGCAGTGGACAAAGTAAAAAGATCAAGTTGAAATGGTGAAGGAACAGTAGCTACAAAGGCCATCGTCATAAACATAGATCAAATCAAGTTAAGCATCAGAGAATACAAGCTACAGTCACATACAAAATAGCAGTTTCGAACAAAGACAGGGGGTTTTCAACTAGCAGTGACAATGCCGAAGTCAACTAGAGCAAGTTCGATCAGTTTAAAGTCCACATTATCCCAAATTGCCAATCAAAGCCGTAAGTATTTGAACAGACTCGATGTCGAGTTGCTGTTCTAAAACACAGTAGTCAAAAGCAAGGAGGTATCAACACATCAATGTACACTGAAATCAGGCCAGAAGATAAGCAGTCAGGTGTTAAAAATCACGTTCAAGAAATCGAATGCCAAAATGCAGTTTTAACAAGAAGGAGAAAATCAAGTTCGAGTTCTATTAGACATGCACGAACGAAGATCAAAGCATTAGCCAAAATCACAGAGACGAAATCAACGTCGTCGAACTCAAACTCATAACAGTGATTATCCACGAGAACAAACATCTCAAAACAATCGAGCATAACAACAGAATAATACTCGAGTATGAATTAGAAGTGAGCAGAACTCACCTGAGATTCGACAAGCGCAACCACTCGATCGCAAGCATCAACATCAAATTCGACAGAGCGGCACTTCTTTTCGCAAGCCCTAATTTTCAGTACGAAGAAACAATCGAAGTCGAACAAAGCTGCAAATTATCAGAGGATCGAAGTCAATCAAAGCTGCAAATTGTAAGAGATTCTCGAAGATCCACAAAGCCCTAATTTTGGAAAGGAGGGACGAACGAGAATCAAGCAGCCATTATTTCCTTTCCATGGTTTTAGGTTTTTTGAACGAAAATAATGAAGAGGCCGGTTATTTTTGCTTTGCAAATTTATCGCAATCCAAGCAAATGAAACATGGGCCGAGAATTCAAAGCCCAAAGAAATCATTTTATCCATTCATAAAAGAATTTTAACACAATTTAAAAACTTCAATTGGTAATTAGCGAAAATATTAATCGTTTAATGTCAATTATAAACTAATGCGAAAAACCGGGTTGTTACAGACTCCCCTCCTTAAAGAAATTGCGTCCTCGCAATCATAAGGAATAAATGGGCAAAAGGTAACAACCATAAGAGCATGACAATGTCGAATGCATAAGCAAAGCAAAGGTCAGCAGGGAAATATAGGAATTATGGAAGTATCAGATATAGAATCAAAAGGTTCGACTGATTCAAATCAAAAGAATCAACATCGTGGGGGTCAAGGAATCAAAATCAGACGACTATCAAAAGCAAGAATCAATCGAGTTCCAGCATTTAAAAGAAAAAGAAAATAGAGCAGAATTCACGTACTGCACGAATTGAATGTGAGTAAATCAAATTACTCACCTGAATCGCCAGAGAAAAAGACGAAGCTCAAATCTCAAAATCGCAAATATTCAATCATCAAAAACGATAATCGAATTTTCAAATCGCAAATATTTACTTATCTCAAACGATAATCAAATCAATAAATATTTAATTATCACAAATGAAAATCAAATTTCACAAATATCTGATTATCAAAAACGATAATCAGAAATCATAAATATTCGATTAATCAAATCGAAAAATATTTAATTATCTCAGACGATAATTAAATTGGAAAATATTTAATTATCACAAATGATAATCAAATTTCACAAATATCTGATTATCAAAAACGATAATCAGAAACACAAACATCCGATTATCAAAAACGATAATCAGAAGTCGTAAATATTCAATTAACGAGTCCGGAATTAAACGAAGTAGTAAAAGTATGGTTCCATACTCCTTACTTTTGCTAAATCGTTTAAATCTCTTTATCGTTTCCTTGAAAGTGCAGAATTGTGTGTTTTAAAAATAACATTTCACATTCTCAAACGGACAAGTCCGGAATTAAGCGAATCAGTAAAAGAAAGGGGTCATAGTCCTTGATGTTTCTGAAACGTTTAAATCGCTTCCTCGTTCTTTTGAAAATGTAAACTGTAAAAATTTTGAAAACAATTTTAATTTATATTTTTGGAACAACTTAAAAAAATAAAGCATTTTGAAAACACGTGATTAAATTAGCAATATCTCAAAAACAAAGTGACCGAAGTCGAATGGAATTCAAGATGAGGAAAACACAAAATATCAAGTTCAAAATCGCTGAGATTCAAACTAGATGTGAATGAGAAATCAAAATTACTCAATTTGCAACTGGTCCAACTATTTTTTCATCACAGTGTAACAGGTACACAATGACACTCATAGCATAGAACAAAAGTGGAACAAAGTCCAAAAGTCTAAATGGCTTTAATTTGCCAAATTAAAACAAAATCAACATCGGCTAAATCAATTCAAAGCCGAAAACACAAGAATAAGCGTTAGGAATTCATACCTAACAGTCAAAAATAATCATATGTAAAGATGAGAGATAAACATCGACAAATAGTTGTAACACATGCTCCATCTAAGTTATGTTTTATAATTGTCCTAAACCCCAGGCTCTAATACCAAGCTGTGACGCCCCACCTCTATACCCACGCTAGCCAAGAACACTACTGTGTAGTGCTGTCAACTAGTACGGAGAATAAGGCTGTTGAGGAGCGACCATCTATGTAATTGCTTTGTGCAAGCACGATATGTCAGATAATAAAACATTGCATTTCATCTTTAGAGGAAATCCGACATACCGATACAAACTCAAAGCTACTACACAGTGGCTATAATAGTTTAGGACAATAGATATAAAAATAACACAGATAACATAAATGCGGAATACAGATGGAACGAAAAGTCTCATATATATAATAACTGATATCAGTTACAATACATTTGACACAATACAAATGATACAACTACAACTGTCGACTCAAGAAGTTATATATACAAGTACATTATCGACTAATATACATAAATACATTATCATCTTAAAACAGACACACTGACTACTACAACAAGACGAAGACCACTTCAAGTGATATAAAAAGTCTTCATAACTCTAGCAGCAACCCAAAGCTAAAAATCTACAACCTGTAAATACTCGGTCTGACCCGAGTATTACATTCAAAAGAAAAGAATACCCGGATCAGTCTAATTCAAACTCAGTTATTAATGCATGGAAGCAATAATAATCAAATAGATGACAGTCACAATAATTTCCGTCTATCCAATCCTTTTAACAAAGAAATCGGATAACTAAAAATATAACACTTAACAGTGTTAAGCAAAAATCAGCAGATTTAAATCATCAACAGAGATAAATAGACAAATTATCAAATCGACTAAATCAATTCAAAACTGTCAATTCTGGGTGGCTGCAGTGCACGCACGCGTGCACTGCCTCGCCACCGCCGAATATAAAGTCACCACCACAATGAAACTGCAGTGGCAAACAGGTAGGAATTCAAACATGAAATGGAGAACATCATTGCAAGTGCAACAGGTAGAAGATGATGCAGTGAAGCCAATATGGCAAATAATGATGAAGCATATAAGTGCAGGCAACGAAAATTAGAGAAGTGCAAAATGGTCAAGCTATAAAACCAAGACTACAGGCACATGGTCAAGTGCACTAGTTCAAAAAGGCACAAGAGAGTCGAAGTGCACAAGAGATACAAGTGCAGACACAACTGAACAAGTTCAAGTGACGAACAGAGGGAAGCAGTGAAGCACAACAGTGAAGGCTACAGGTTCAAGTGACGAACAGAGGGAAGCAGTGAAGCACAACAGTGAAGGCTACAGGTTCAAGTGACTCAAACTAAATGCACAAATTACTTACAACATGAGTGCAGCAGTCCAATAACTCAAGTGAAGCTACAGATCAACAGGGAAGAACTCAGTGATTAAACTATGAAGGCAACATGCAAGCTCGACTAGCAGGCGAATGTGCAACATCAACAAGACAGGTACAAACTGGACAACAACAAAGGCTATCAAGTGAACCAACACAAATGTCACCAAAACACAGTGCAGTGACTACAGAAATGATCATCCAAGTTCAACATCATTATCAAGTGAAATGAAGACTATAATGTACTCAAGTGATAACATGAAACAGTGAAGGCACCAGAAACTATCATGCTCAACAAATCAGTGTACAAAACTGCAGAGATGATCAAAGTCAGGTGATATATATACAGTAAACAAATGTCAAAGCTGTGATGCAAACAGTGAAGAACACTATCAAGTCGAATGCAACAGAGAAACAAAGGCACCAGTAAACAAAATGTCAAGGCAGTGGACAAAGTAAAAAGATCAAGTTGAAATGGTGAAGGAACAGTAGCTACAAAGGCCATCGTCATAAACATAGATCAAATCAAGTTAAGCATCAGAGAATACAAGCTACAGTCACATACAAAATAGCAGTTTCGAACAAAGACAGGGGGTTTTCAACTAGCAGTGACAATGCCGAAGTCAACTAGAGCAAGTTCGATCAGTTTAATGTCCACATTATCCCAAATTGCCAATCAAAGCCGTAAGTATTTGAACAGACTCGATGTCGAGTTGCTGTTCTAAAACACAGTAGTCAAAAGCAAGGAGGTATCAACACATCAATGTACACTGAAATCAGATGGCCAGAGACGAAGCTCACTGGGGCCAGAAGTTAAGCAGTCAGGTGTTAAAAATCACGTTCAAGAAATCGAATGCCAAAATGCAGTTTTAACAAGAAGGAGAAAATCAAGTTCGAGTTCTATTAGACATGCACGAACGAAGATCAAAGCATTAGCCAAAATCACAGAGACGAAATCAACGTCGTCGAACTCAAACTCATAACAGTGATTATCCACGAGAACAAACATCTCAAAACAATCGAGCATAACAACAGAATAATACTCGAGTATGAATTAGAAGTGAGCAGAACTCACCTGAGATTCGATGAGCGCAACCACTCGATCGCAAGCATCAACATCAAATTCGACAGAGCGGTACTTCTTTTCGCAAGCCCGAATTTTCAGTACGAAGAAACAATCGAAGTCGAACAAAGCCGCAAATTATCAGAGGATCGAAGTCAATCAAAGCTGCAAATTGTAAGAGATTCTCGAAGATCCACAAAGCCCTAATTTTGGAAAGGAGGGACGAACGAGAATCGAGCAGCCATTATTTCCTTTCCATGGTTTTAGGTTTTTTGAACGAAAATAATGAAGAGGCCGGTTATTTTTGCTTTGCAAATTTATCGCAATCCAAGCAAATGAAACATGGGCCGAGAATTAAAAGCCCAAAGAAATCATTTTATCCATTCATAAAAGAATTTTAACACAATTTAAAAACTTCAATTGGTAATTAGCGAAAATATTAATCGTTTAATGTCAATTATAAACTGATGCGAAAAACCGGGTTGTTACAATACAAGTCTGTTCCGGGTCCCAACTGAACCGAAGGCACTACTCCTACTACATCCATTTTGGAATCAACCTCTGGATTTGTAGCGATTAGCCCTTGCACTTCACTACTCCATCTTCAACTCTAAGCTCTTGTCTTCCTTTCGAAAAACATACTCGTTGGATCGAAGTGGTTTTCAGATCACAAATCTGATCCCGGTCTCTTCGAAACAACGTTCGCTATTCCCGGTAAACTCAAACTCGGTTCTTTAGGAAATAAATAGACAAAAATAAGATCGGAGATCACCTCCTAACCGTTTGTGGACGGATTTCCTTATAAACGTCCTAGAAGAACGAAACGAGTTCATACGTACATTATAGCACCTCAAACGGTAATTGTACCATATAATTTCTGTACTTCTTCTAGATATTTCCGAAGTTATATCTGGGTCCAGATTTGATAGTCGATTATTTAACTATCAAATAAACAATCATTCAACCAAATATTTTATTTCCACTGAAAAACACCAAGTCATATTTAATTTAGATTTTAAATAAATTAAATCACTTTATCCAGAAATATACACTTAAAATATTTAAAGTAAAGCTCCTTAAATCACTTTATTCAAAATAATAGTTATGAAATTTTATAATAATTTTCCAAGTAAAACTTTAGCCAAAAACTACTTTTAAAATAAAGCTATTAGATAAAATATTAATATTGAATAATTACCTTTTTTAAAATAATAATACTAATTTAACCTTTAATAATAATTAACTACTATAACCAACTAAATTAATGTTTACTTCAAAAGTTTTAAAACAATCAAATAATAAATTTTTCTACAAACATTCTTTTAAAACACCTTTAAAACTTCTAATTTATACTTAAAAATCTTTCTTTTAAAATATACTTAACTTCTCAGAAAAATACACTTTCCACTCCAATATATCCCGTCTAATCATTTATAAATCCTCCTCGATTTATCTCCAGTTTAATTTAAGTCCAAATCCCGTAAATTTCCTTTCTCACATTTCTAAAAATAACCCGCTACTTATTTTTAAAACGATTTACCCATCCCCTTATAAATTTCCACCGTGAATTTATAATTTCAAATTATCCACTGATAATTACCTCACTTTATTTATAAACCCAGTTTATAAGTCCATAGTCTCATTTTCCTTTTAATCACTGTTTCAAACACTTAATCGATTTTCAAATCGATTTTCTGAATTAATTCCATTTTAAAATCTATTTCTTGATTTACCCAAATTACCCAAACCCCTTAATTTCAGATTCACTTCCCTTTTCTGATTTAAAATCTTATTCAAATTTGGAACATCAATTTCATACTTAATCTCAAAATTCTCCTTTTACTTCCCAAGGCCATTTAAATCTTGAACTTAAAAAATAAATCCTTTTATTCTAAAACAATATCGCTTAAGTCCTTAAAAACTCTTTTATTTCCATTTATTCAAAAACCTCTATTTTTCCATACTCGGAATTTATTTAATAGGATTTTAAAAATCAAGTTTTACCTTTTTCCCAAATCCATTCTTTTAATTTATCCAACTTCAATATAAATATTTTACGTAAAAATTTCCTTTTTATTTTCCTTCAAAAAAAATTCTAATTTTTATATTTTTGACATTTTAAAATACCAAAATATATCCAGCAATATCATAACATTCAATAATTTCAATTTTCAATATAATCTATCACAGATTATTCAAATAAATCATATCACTAAATATGAAAATAAATTTCAATATTTTTGAGGAATCCAGTTGGATCCCTCCAACCTGTTTCCCTGCATCCACAGATGTTAGCACAATATAAAAATACCAATCCCACTTCGAGGAGGATATCACGGTATATAGGGTCATCCGCTATTATGCAGGGCGCATAGGGTCTCATCCGCTATATAATGCAGGAATATTAATCACTCCAATATATATATACTACTATATATAACATCACATCAACTGATAATAATTTATCGATTTTACCAATCAATCAAACAATTTTGACTATCTAAAATTTGATTACGGTAATCCAAATGTGAGTGAGATTAACTCACTTTTATTTTTAGAATTTGCCGATCGATCCAACTTGACTATATTGCACGCAAATTGCTCGGTTTTAACTTTCTATAAGCAAATTCTGAAGCGTATAAATTTTTGATTTCAACTTAATTATAAAATTACTTCAATATTTTTTTTTCTTTTTCCCTTTTCCCTTTTTTCAAAACTAAAATGAGATCTAAGTAAAAATAATTTAGGTTAAATAAATGATCAGTAAGCCAAAATATGTATATATATATTTCTTTCTTTCTTTTCTAACGTATATATATATATATATACACTTATTGAATTAAATTAAATTAAAACAAAGCTGATATACCTTACTACCCAGAAAACATTTCCTTCCCCAAATCGTAATGCCCTCACGCCTGCTCGAAACCACCACCGTGCGTGCACACCCAAGGCCACACAACTTCACCTCGCAGAACAACATCCCGACTTCCTCTACGAAACCCCCTCACCAAGCTCGACCAGACCACCCCCCCCCTTTCGATCAACGCGGTCCCCTGACTCCCCATCGGGCCCACAACCTACAAGAAAACACACCCAGAGTTGAACTCGACTCAAGCCCTAGCTGCCTCGAACAACTATCTTGCCTCAGTCACCGATCATTGCCGCCGCCATACGTCCGCCTCCCCACCTCGTCAGCTTGCACCGCCATCTCAATGAATTCGAACCCAAGTCGATTCGACCCGACCTGCTCTCGCGACATCACTTCTTCTTGAAATTTGATCGCGGCCTACCCCCGTTATTTTTTATTATTCTTTGTTCGGATGTGAAGTAAAAGAGGGGACGTGATATGAAAAGGAGGTGGCATGTTGAATGCTTGCTACAGTGATTTGAAGGGGAAATGAAAAAGTGCTGATGTGATTCGTTTGACTGGTCAACAAATATATATATATATATATATATATATATAAACGTCTCGAAATCGTAGCTTAAAATCTTGACCTCCTATCGAGGCGTGCCGCTAGGCATTTATAATATTATACCCCTATTCTGAATGTAATGGAAAAGGTTTCGAGTCCTAATTCGATCGTATGGAGAAGATAGCTTTTGGGACCCAGTTGTTATATTGAATCTTCGATATAGATTTCAGCGCGTTTACATACCGTATGGCCACATGATAACTCCAAATGCTACGAAATTCGAAATCCGATAATAATACACTATTACAGATCCAATGGAACTAGTTTCGTCGAAATACGAGATCGTGCCTCAGAAGGCTATTTTTAAATGTAAATTTAAACGGTATATTTTTAAAACTGCACAAGTCACTTTTAAATTCAAATTTAAAACTTCTATAATCTTCAGTATTATTAATATAAATTTTATAAGCCTTTAAATTATTTTTAACAAGCTTAAAAACCAAGATTTCATATTTTATCCAATTTCTAATTATTAAATTCAAAAATTTAATTATCAAATAAATAGTTATATTTGAAATTCATGTTAAAAATTAACTTTTAAATATTTAAAACGATTAAATATCCCAATTCCAAATATCCAAAATTCTGGGTCGTTACACCCTCGGATATTATTATTACTACGATTTATGGAAGGAGCTCGATAAAGGGTGGGAACACCCGGGGTGATAGCATATTCGATCTATTCAGGTTAGGAATAGTCCGGTCTTGTGTTGCAGGGGATCCCGTAGTGGTCCTTGGTACGGTGTTTTTAGACAGGTGGTACCCCAGTGCCTAGTCATTCAGTTGGAATCCATTTTCCATACGTGCCTTTACGGTTTTAATTGTAGAGCCTAGTATTGCTGGAATTTAATTAATGTAACAATTTCAGCTATTTGAATAAGTGTTTGTACTTAGACACTATTATAATATCAGAGGATTTTGATATGAAATGTTTTGGTTATCGTAAGGTAAAAACCCGGCATGTTTATTTGTGGTGTGGTCTTACGAGATACCTTTGATTTTCAAAGGATTTTGAAAACTTTAATAATTCAATTGAGTGTGTTTTCTCACGCTGGTTTTCTAGACTGACTCGGGTGTTATTTTATTATAATGCTCGGGTCAGATCGAGTATTACAGATACAAGATAGGATGTTGTGGAGCTCAGGAGACGAACTGGATGGCGAAGACGTATATCACGTATTTGATTTATATTCCGCTGTGTATAGTATAGTGTATATTCAGCTTTTGTGAGGGAAAGTTATTATAACTGTCCAATATTGTGCTATTGTTTGTGTTGTACTCTGATGATGTAATGTATAAAAACAGTTATAGTTCTTTTTGTATAAAGATCAGTTGTTATCTATTATATATTGTTCCGCTACGATTGTGAGATTCTGTGTTGTTATTTATATTTTATTCTTCTACCTCTTTCTTCTTTCCCTAAGGATCTGGTGTTTTCGGCATTCGATTGTTCGGCATGTAATACAGTGGTTGTATTGATGTCGATTTTCGGGCGTCGAAAATCTAGTCGTGACACTTATCCTTTTGCAAGTACATGGACTAACGAAGATACTAAAGACTGATGCTGATAAGGGGATCAGTGGAGAAGAAGCAAATTTGTAGCATAGAAGAAATGAATTTAGGTGTAACACATACCCACAAAAGATAGGAAAAACCTTCTAGGTACGATCTTTTTACGTTTACTTAGAATTCGTTTTTCCTAATATAGTATTAGCCACGATAGGAATTATTTTTTCCAAATATAGGATGGGCAATGACATTCTATTTTAACATTATTTTAATGCTTTATAGGTTTTCTTTTAGGAAGCTTGTAAAGGTCTAACCCTTTTCATTCTTCTGGTAGCTACTGCTGTTTCCTGATATTAGGAGAAAAAAATAGAGGTGAAACATTACCATTTTATCAATCATTTTATTTCACTTCCAATTCTTATTTATTTCTGCTAATAGTCCATTTTTGTTTTCAAATTCAAATGATTAAAGAATTTTTAAAAATTATCGTTTACCAAATGTTGAATTGTCTGATTCACATAATGCAATGCAGTATAAGCACAACTAAGTAACATAATTCACCATAGAACACTATTTTCATTGTTTATTATTATCTCATCAATTCCGGTTTAAAGTTTTAAATAGTTTTCGTCGCAACACTTTTGTAACGACCCAAAATTTTTGGTTATTTGAAATTGTTTATTTAATTGATTTTAAATATTGGAAAGAAAAATTTTATCGATTTAATAGGTTGAATTTCAAATATAATGATTTGTTGATAATTTAAGTGTTGAATTAAATAACTGAAATCGTTAAAATAATTCAAATCTTGGATTTTTATTTGAAAAAAATAGTTTAAAGGCTTATTAAATTTATATTCATAATAATGAAGGTAATAGAACTTTTAAATTGAATTTAAAAGTGATTTACTCGACTTTAAAAATAACTTGTTTAAATTGACGAGTAAAAATAGCGATCCGGTGCACAGTCTCGGATTTCGACGAAACTAGTTCCATTGGATCCATAATAGTGTATTATTATCGGATTTCAAATTTCGTAGCATTTGGAATTATCGTTTGGTCGTACGGTATAGAAACGCGTTGAAATTAATATCGAAAATTCAATATAATAATTGAGTCCAAAAAGCCATCTTCTCCATACGATCGAATTGGAACTCGAGACTAGTTATATTGCGTTCGTAATAGTGGTATAACATTATGTATTCCTAGTGGCATGCCTCGATAGGAGTTTGAAATAAATATCTAGATATTTGAATTTAAAATAATAATAATTTATATATTGACTTGACCATTCCATCGCATTAACCAACATTCTTTCTTTTCCAGCCACCCTACGATGCATCCACCTTCTTTTAAAAGCTGTCCTTCCCTCTCTCTTTAATTCAGGTTTTTCATGAAGGAAAAAACAAATAGAAATGAGAACTTCAAAAATCAAATTCTTGTAATCTACTCAACAAAAAAAAAATGAAACCACTTCCTAAATTCGTGTCTTGGAAAGGGCTTCAAGCTCTAATGATTTGGTGGTGTTCGAGCTTGTCTAGAAGCATGCGGTGGTGGTCGAACGACGGTTTCGAAAACTAGGGTTGGAGTTTGCCATTGATTTGGACCTCATTTTGGGAAATGGAGGGTAGAATCGTGATGAGGGAGGTGAGGCGGGCTTGGGGATGAGTTTTGGTGAGGTGCAGTCGAGGGGAGGAAGTTTCGACCATGTACTTTATTAGGGGGGTCTCGAGCAGGTTGCGTTTTGAATCGGGGTGGCAGAGGCAACGTGGTGGTGATGGCCGAGTCGAGCACGATGAGAGGAGTGTGCTGGCGATGTTGGTTCGTGATTTTGTCGAGTCGTTCGTGGTATCAGTGTGGAACGTGCACGTGGATATTTGGGTTAGAGCTTGAGTCTTGTACAGGGGAGTTAGAAGGAAGAAGAACGTTAGTGGGCCGGGCTTCTTTTGTTTGGGTATGAGTTTTATAATATGTAATTAGAGTTTAATATAATTATAATTGATCGATGAATTTAAAAATTGTATAACTCCTCCATGCGAGGTCCGATTAGAACGAGACTTTTTGCGTTGCGATCATGATGACGAGAGCTTCGAATTGAAACTGGTTTTGATGGATTTGGAGAATGTCGGTATTCAGGCTAAAATCGAACGTTGTTCGGTTTTAGTTCCAAACTAGAATGCCTCGGCGATAATAGAAAATAAAAGGTGAGTGTTTTATAACGCTCACAAGTACTAGAATATTTTTATGCTAGTTAAATTCGAAATTGTGAAGTGATATAAATTTATTGATTGTTGTTTGATAAATTGAATTACCATCTAAACTGTCATTGAATTAACTGTTAAAAATTAAGATTGACAGTTAGATTTCAAATTGGCATTTAATCGCCCGTAAAATACCCGATATTAATAACTGAAATTGTTGTGAATTATTTGGACTGTTTGGATGATTGATTATGATGGATGCCAATTGGTTGATATTTGGATGATTGGATGTTTATTTGTTTTATATATCTTGTTATCACCCTGTAAATTGAATTATTTCGAATAAATTAAGAAATAGGTTGAAATGATATATACCTATGAAATTTATTTTGGATTGGAATGATATATATCCATCCCTCAAATAAATTGAAATAACTGATCACTTGGCCATAGGATAGAAAATTATATACGGACACCGGATTGGTTAAATGAAATGGTTTTAAAATTTTCGATTTGAAATTTATTTAAATGATTTTGATTTAAAAGAAATAAAAATAAAATTTATAGAAATCAAATTATTTTCGAACTTGAGGCCTGAATGTTTAAATTTAAATTTGGTGATCGAAATTGTTTAAATAATCGAAGTTGAGATTTTGAAGTTATAATCGAAATATGATTTGAATTTCAAAAATTGATTTGTTATAAAAGGATTTGAAATTTCATTCGAACTTTGAAATTTTGCTAAGTAAAGGTAACTTAATTGGATATATAGATTTGGACTCAAGAATGGAATTTGTTTTATGTTTAGAATCTTAATTCGAAAATTTAAGTTTAATTTGAATCTAGTGACTTTAATTGATATTTTTGAAAAATCGAACTCGAATTTATATAAATCGATATGGTTTAAAATTGAGAATTGAATTAAAATTAACTCAAATTGGAATTGAATTGAATTAATTGGAATTGAGATCGAAATTGAATTAATTTGGAATTAGAATTGAAATTGATTTGAATATAAACTGAAATCGAAGTTAATTCGAATTGAAATCAGAATTGAATCGATATAAATGGAAATGGAAATTGGGTTGATTTGAATTGAGACGATTTGGAAATTAAATCAGTTTGACCTTGAAACTACTTTTCAAATGAATTATTTAGTATAAAATGTTTAAAATATATATTCTTTAAATATTCAAATTATTTTGATTTTCCAAATTATTTTACTATATAAACCATTTTAATAATCAAACTATTTCTATTAAACTATTTTAACTATTTAACTATTTTGAACAATTTAAATTTTCAAACTATTTTTCTAAAATTCAAACTGGTTAAGGTGGGAATTGTTAATTCAATTCATGGATTTAAATACAAATTGGGTTAAATGAAGTTATAACCCAAATTGAAATTCGAAACAATTTTGAAATCAAACTCGAGATATTGAGGCGAAAATGATTTTTGAACTGAAATAGTATATTTTGAGTAAATATGATGATTTCGAAATGAATTTGATTTTGAAGGGAATATGATATTTTGATATCAAGTACGAATTGTTTTCGAAATATAAAAGAACCAACCGGTGTGTAAAACGACGTTTGGTTGTTAAAGAGACCAGGACCGGATATGGGCATACTCTCTGTTGATACCAGAATCACTTTAACAACTGTGTACGTGGAGAGATGATCCAGAACAAAGTGGTTGGATTTGGCGTACGTTGTTGGATTTGAAGTGGGTTATCTACCCCGAGGAGACGCACTTCTTCGTATTACCATCATTTACATTGTGATTGATTGGTGCGCACCCTCCAATTTTATGGAAGTGTTGGACGCGGTGGGTAATCATGGCTATGATGCGTTACCACCAGGCGAGAAGGGTAAACTGGTAGTATCCTACCTTGGGCATTGCCTCACGTGCCTTGTCATACTTTTATCCCTATACGAGACCACTACGATTTTGGTTTAGTGTTGTCGTATCACGGCGCATCCCTATCCACCGACGGTTTACTGGTGTTTTATATGCAAACTGTACGACAATGCTTAAAAACGCGTTAAGGGGGCTTAATGTAAAGCCTTAAAGCTAAGAAAAATATTTATTTTATTAATTAGATATTATATGTGTAGCGTATTCTACTACATATAAATATTTTGACGGATTCTTAAGAGATGGAAAATCCCGTAACATCTCTTAAGTTATGACACGCACGTTATACACTGGATAGAAGATGTGAAAACCCGTAAACATCTCTGACGCCATGACACTCATGTTATATGCGATATTTGATTTGACTTACACAAGGATATTTTAGTCCTGACTCGAGTGTTTTGTCTTTTCATTACGCTCGGGTCAGTCCTGAGTTTTTCAACTTATCGAAGATTATTCTCTATAGGACAAAGACGAAGATTTGGTATTATTACTAGTATTATTCCATCGTTGTTTGTTCCACTACATTATTTTATTTGTTCCGTTGTATATATATAACTCTGATAAATGTTGTAGAAATTATAATCAAATGTATAGTAAACAGCTTCATGAACTGTTTATTTGATTATTATATTTTATCGTTCCATTGCAAGATTCTGTGTTTGTTTTCTCCTTCTTTTCTTATTTTTCTTAATTAACCCCATTGATTATCTATGTTTCGGATTGTTTAATTCGGACATGTGTGGATTATTGTCGATTTAAACCTTTCGAAATGTGGGTCGTCACAACTGGTATCAGAGCTTTGGTTTAGCGGTAACCTTAGCTTTGTGGGGTAACTCATTAGTGATAGGGTCAGTAGCACCCCAGAATGAGTTTAAGTGTATTAATAGATATGAGTGCATATTTGTTAGTGAATATAAAAATTGTTTTATACTGTGTTGGTTGATTTGTTAAGTGGCTTATGGATTCTCGTCAATACGAGTAATTATCGTTATTGCTAGGGATCTCTTGTAACATTCTGAAATTTTCAGCCATTCGCATCCACACATGTCGGACTTGAATTGCTCAAAATATCAGATTGTTAATTTAAATTTGGCAAATCTCAGCATATACGGTAAATAAATAATCACAGAATCACAGACACAGAGTAATATTACAATAATGCAGCGGAAAAAAAAAGAATAGTAGTTGATGAAGCTACTATATATATAACAGAGTTAAACAAGATACAACAGAAGTCACAAATACATATATGTCTCAATACAATAGTCAAATACAAGATGTGAACACATCACTGGAATCAACTGAATAACTGCAAGCTGAATAGATATAGCTGGATCTCCAAGCGAAGCTCCAACTCCAAAGGTGAGTCTCGAACACTGAGCCACTCAGTCTGACCCGAGCGTAAAGCAAAACACAAAACACTCGAGTCAGGATTAACATTCTTATATCAATAAATCCAACTCAAGTGAAATATCAACTGAAATACAAGTAACTCAAAGGATGTTTGGGATAACCATCCTCTAAGGATCCGTTAAACTATCTACTATGTAGTACAATACGCTATTATAATATGTCTAAAGTAAAATAAACTATTTAAAATAGCGTTAAGGCTTTACATTTTCCACCTTAACACATTTTATAGTGCTAATAGTCTATACAGTACCGTAATACCCCGTAAACTGGAGCTACCAGAGGATACTCCATAGGTACGACACAAATCAAACTCGTAAAAGGCGCGCTAGGGTAGGTGACACGGCACAACTAGGCAATACCAGGGTAGATATACCAATTACACTTCCGGGCTGTTGGTGACGCAGAGCCGCAGCAATCGCCCACCTCAAGCCACACTCCCGAATCAAAGGTGCGCACCAAATCAATCACAAAGTAAAAGAATGGCATACGATGGAATGTGTCCGATAAGAGGAGCTACCTCATTGGCCCGTCGATTGCTCCTGTTTTAGCCACCTTATGCTAACTCACGGGAGTTAGGTCCACGTATATACCTCATATAGAATCGTCGCCACCATTCTACTTCATTCTGGAATCTCCACCGCGTACACAGTTGTTAAAATGGTTTTCGGTATCGACAGAGAGTATGCCCATATCCGATCCCGGTCTCTTTAGCAACCAAACGTTATTATAACATCGCGGTCATTTCAAAATAGTTTATACTTCAAAACCAAAATATTATTTCCATTTCAAAAACCAAATCAATACGATATCTTTTCCATTTCAAATATATTCACTTCCAAAATCATAGTACTTTCAAAGTTATAACACTTTCAAAACCAAACACTTAAAAATTATAACACTTTGGAAATCATAACACTTTGAAATTATAACACTTTGAAATCATAACACTTTCATTTAAATAGTTTAAATATTGATAATAGTATATATAATAAAATAGTTTATAAAATAAAAATAGTTTTCATAAAATAGTTGTAAGTTAAAATAGTTTAAAATAAAATAATTAGTATTTTAAAAATAGTTTATATTAAATGATTACAAAGTAAAATATAAAATAGTTTTAAATATAATTTAAATTACTTTGTATAATAAAATAGCTTCCTCAAATTTCATAAATCGATTCAAATCAACTCGACTTCCAAATTCAACTTAATTCAATCTCAATTCATAAATTTCAACTCAATTCAGTTTCTCAATAAATCATTTCAAATTATATCGATTTCAAATACAGATTTGAACCACAAAATAAACCATTTAATTTCAATATATTTCAAAGCTTTAAATATTCCACATTTCCAAAAACTAAATTTGATAATTCCATTTATATCTCAATTTAACTTCATTAACATTTAGTTTTGAAATATTTATTTAATCATTTCAATGACATTTAAATAAACTCCAAATTACAAATTTAAATAAACAAAATATCCCATTTCAGATTATGTAAATTTGAAATATTCATTTAAGTCACTTTTAATCAAATTCAAGTTATAAAATCATATCTTTAAAATTTCAAATTTAATAAATTTCAAATCAAACTTATTTAGGTATAATTCTTAAATAAATATAATTCCAAATCAATTTCAAATTTATCTTTTCAACCGGAATCATTGCAAACTCTATATTTGAAAATATAAATTTTAAATAAATACTTAAACATATTTTATATTGATTAAATCAACTTTATTAAATCAACTTTAATAAATCTTGAAATCAATATTTATAAAACCATATATTTCTTTCCAAAACCATAGAAATCATTTTCAAAATATTTATATATAGACCAACGGTGTTAGTATATAATTTTCTATCCTATGGTCAAGTGATACGGATATTTATCATTTCAATCCGCAATTTAAATATATACAGGTATATATCATTTCAACCCGCAATCCCAAATTCAATTCAATGAAAACCGCTTGGGTTTATCATTTCAACCCATAACGATTTTCCCTTATTCTACAGATCGTTCGGGTATGTATCATTTCAACCCATAGGGAATTCTATACTAACAAGGAACTTGAAGAGTGATAACAGATATAACCATAATATAACAGGCATATACCATTAATATAAATAACAGATAATGGTGTCAGATGTCACAGGTGAACAGATACTGATAATAGCATATATAACAATGTAAATAACTAATAGCAGCATATTTCAATCGTCGTTTCAATTGGAATCAAATTTAATAAATATAAGAACGTTAATCGTGAGTGATTGCTCACCTTTCGAGGTTAGATAGATCCGACGATAGAATGAGTTACGACTCCAAAGCAAAGCTAGATTGGCATGAATCGAAGAACAGAGCTGATAAATAGGAATGGACGAAATTAAATTAGAACTGGATTGATGAAGATAAATTGAACACACACATATATATATAACTATATATAACTATATATATAAGTCATATTCTAAATTCAAACATATAGTAAATTAGATATATATGGTTTTAAAAAAATCATTGTTGAAATTAAAATTCATATATTAAAGCCAAACATATATATATATATAATAAAATTTTAATCAATACACTAAAACTTAATAGTTTTATATAAACTGATAAATATATATACTTATTATGAAACTGCCACTTCTCATATAAACTATATATATATGCATTAATATGACTTTTTACATTATACCATTTACATACATATTTAAAACAATATATACTAAAATTTTACAAGCTAATGTATATATACAAACAAGCTAACAGACATACATAAGTATATATATAAACTGTAAAGTATTTTTATATATATTTGCACAATTAGATATATAGGTGTAGACTAACATATATGGAGGCTTCTCACAACCCATATGCAGACAGAACAACCATATGCAAAGACAATATACTCACAAACCAACATAAAATTAACTAATATATTATAAACTAATATAAATTTCACTCAAAATAAATGTTAGTACATAAAAAAATTGCAGACTAAGCTATATATACAAAACGTTGTATTTATTATTATATACAAAACATAAACATGTATATAAAACATGAAATACATATAATATAAAACGTATATATATAAAGTAAAAATTTATAACCATTAAACTAACAGTATAAATATAGTACTCCTATATATATAACTAGTGTAGAAATCAACTTACATATATTGACTATAATATGTACACGCAAGCATCAGGGATCAACATATATATATATATATATATATAATTACCTTTTCAGACAAATCTAAGTAACCATCAACCTACCCATATATATACCATATATATATATATACTATAAATTATACATACTAATATATATATATATATATAAGTTTAAACCTACCGTATAAAATAAAAACCCAGCAGACCTATATACAAATAAGTATTGAAATATTATCATATATATCTAATACTGTACATATTATATTTAAAAATATGCAGTAAAAAGCTTCGGACATATTGAACAAAATAAATGATATAAGTATTCAAAGGTATAATATATATATATCTATATTATATAACTTTTATAAAATATACATTGAAGCCCCAACAGATTTTATATAACCAATATATGTATACTTTCGTTTTCTTTTCCTCTTTTTTATATAGTTGAGCAGATAGTTTTTAAAAAAAATGTAAGCAACTGATCATATGTTTTCATAAGCCATTATACCAAAAAAAACTAACCTGTATATATAAACAAGAAGATGGCACGATGGAGTAAGATACAAGGCAGAGCATGCAGCTGTTAGAGCGAGGTACGGACAAGGCTCGGGCGGTTCTAGGGGAGAGAGTGGCTGTTGCGGCCGAGGTCAGATGATGGTTCAGTGTGGTGGATTAACCTTGAAAGGCTGTTGCGTGGGAAGCAAGGGAAAGAGTGAGGTGATGTTACCCATGGCAGAGGCCAAGCGAGTGGAAGAAGATGGTTGTTCGGCCATGGCAGCTGTGCTAAAAAAGGAAGCAATGTGTTTCGGCCCATGGAGGAGTGGAGGAGGGTAGGGAAGAGATCGGTGTGGAGTTGCTCGGCTTAGGCTAGCTTGGAGGTGGCGGAATCAGTGGGACTGCGGCACCAAGAGGATGAACATGTGGCTATGGGGAGATGAGTAAAAGAACGGCTGGCGAGAAATGAAATGCACAGCCGAAGGATTTATTTTTTCTTTTCTTTTTTGATGGAGAAAAACCAATAGATTCTGCCATGGCAACAAAGTAGAGGAAGGTAACAGGCTATTCGAACAAGATGAAGAAGGGCAGAGGGATGGGCGAAAATGAATGGCAACTGATAGACAAAAGAAAATTAACCAGTAGATATTGAATATAGTGAGAAAATCAAAGGTCAAGAGTTGTCTTCTGGGGATTTTAAAAGATTGCCGATTAACACGTAGGATATATGAAAAGCCATATGGAAACCAATAGGTTCAAATAAGGAACCGCAATGGTTATCCGTTTACTGATTCCGCGGCGTACCGGAGTTCGAAAAACAGAAATGAATATACCGCTGAGATCAGTACGACGAGATGATCAAAACGGTACACAGATATTAGTGGTACGATCACCGTACCAAAAGTCGATATCGGTACAAAAATGCTGCAATTTTATCGAAAATAAGACAAACGGAGCTAGAGAAGTCCAAATTTTTCAAAACGAAAGATGACGTCTCACTCAGAAGATGATTTACAGATTTATTGTATAAAAATATTTAGGTTTGGAAAACATTTTATTATCATCAAATATTAACTGATTTGAATTGAAATAAAATTACACGAAAAAATTGACTTCCATATTATCTGATGAAAATTTACCAATTGCCATGTTTAATTAGACGTATTCCAAATATTAAATTTTTATTTCAAAATTCAATTATTAAAAATTTCACAAAATTTTAATTAATTAAATTAATAAACCACTAAAATTTACGGGTCGTTACATCTCTATACACTTAAATAGAACAATTCAACATAGTATTGTTTTGAAATTGGGTAAATGAAATAATTTTACCCTGATTATATTTTATATATAAAGGAATAGTTTTCAAAAATTATTATGGTATATATAGTGTGTTTGGTTATTAGGAATGATAATATTGGTTATTATCATTAATTGGTTGTTGTGCCTTAATAAAAGTTGTTTATTACAAAATAAACAATGATAAAACATTTGTGAAATGTTTATGGAAGTGAAATTTTGAAAATATAATTTATAAATGTGACTTATAAATTAAAATAGATTTAAATTGAGAAGGTTTAAATCTAAGTCCCGGAGATTTTGAAATATGTTTCAAAGTGTTTTGGAAATAATAATGATAGTATTATTTTGGAAGTAGTTTTGAATAAAAATATCAAGAATGGTTATAAAAGAAATAAAAGCAGTGAACTCACTTCGGTCGCTGGAAAATAATTCCGATGATGATCGCGACATCATCGGTGTTCATTTTCGAGTTTCTAAATGACAAATTACTACCATAATAATTTGCTAATGGAGTCTTTTTTTATAAACAAGTTTTTTATTTTAAGAAATTTAAAATTTCAATTTGATATAAAAGTGAGATATGTATGTATTTGTGTGTGTGTATATATATATGATTTCAAATTGATTTGAAATTAAACCAGGTGTTTAGATTCTGAAATTTGTTATCTAAGTGTTGTGAAATAAATAAAGATAAGTTTTGAACTTATAAATTTGAGAAATGATATAGGTAAGAAAAGAAATCATGAAATTGAGATAAGAGATTAAATTTAACTTAAGAAAAGTTAAGTGAAGTGATTGTGGTAGTAGAATAAATTAGTGAAGTGAACAAATTAAGTGAATTGAATTGAACAAATAAAGTGAAATTTGGAAATTTAGCCTAAGTGGGGCTAAATAAAATAAAAATTTGGAAATGGAATTTATTAAGATTTGAAATAATTAATGAAATGGGCTAAGTGAACTAACTAATTTAATTAGTGAGTAAATATGGTTTGAGATATCATTGATAAAATTCAATATTTAAAATTCGGAGATAAATTGAGTTAAATGGAATTGAATTTGAATTTGAATAGAAGTGGATATAAATTTAAGTGGTGAAGTGGTAATAAATATAAGAACTTTTGTATAAAAATGTTTATAATCGACTTAAGAAAATTTGATGAGAAAATTCTTAAGAGATAATTGGTATTGAAAATAATACTAAGAAATTAAGCAATGTGAATAATGCAATGTGGATGATAATTGGGAATAATTGAATGGAAATGAAGTAAATGTAAACAAAGGAATTTGGTATAGCTAAGAATCATTAGAAATAAATACGTAAGTTGTACGTATATTATTTTATTCGCATAACGATTTGATCCAGATTCGAGCACAAAATTTTAAGATAATTTATATCGATCCAAGTTAAGATTTTTCACTCGATTCTCGACGGCGAACACTGGATATGAATTTTTGATTTGATTATGGAATTCTCTGTCATAGTATATAGCTATGCAAGGAGAATAATGATTTCTGATCAAGGAACCAAATCTGAGTCCGCACTAGAGAGTCGTGTAAACGATACTAGTTCGGAATTAAAATTGTGTGATCGAGAGAGCAATCAGATTTGATATTGCATATGGTGATATATGTACATTGTACGGGCTTAAGTAAAGCAAATATTGGAAATTGAAAATGCAAAATATAAAATGATTTTAAATTATATGATTGGATATCATTGGTAAATAAGATGCAGGTATTTAAAATCAAGAAATATTTGGATTGCCCGACAAAAAGGTACATGTTTATTTTGTCATTTGATTTGATGGTTTTATGATTGAGCCACTTGTCTTTTGTTTTCTTTTGTTGGTTTGGGGTCCGTAGTGGCATTTTGTAGTTGTTCCGATCTAGTCGCGCAAAGGAGACGCTGGCGAAATTTTTCAAAAATTTAAGGAGTTAGAAAATTTTGAAGAATTTTTTTTTATAACGGAAATTTGATTTTGGAATATAACTTGAAATGATTGAGTAAATAATATTATTTGGAATCTATGGATGAATTTGGGAATTAGTAAAAAATGACAATGTGGTTTCAACAAATTGATTTTGGGAAGTTGTTTCAACTAATTTGTTTTGGGAAAGTTAATGGGTTTTAGGCCATCCTTCTTACCTTGGAAATTTCGGGGACGAAATTTGTGACACCCCACCTCTATACTCACACTAGCCAAGTAGTAATGCCATCGACTAACGTGAAGGATAAGGCTGTTGAGGAGAGACCATCTGTGTAATTGGTTTGTGCGAGTACCGATATGCCAGATAGAATATCATGCATTTCATTTCAAGAGGAAATCTGACATATCAGATACAAACTCAAAGCTACTACACAGTGGCTATGTGGCCTTCGGAAACAAATATAAAATAAGCATAACACAAAATCAATCACAGATATTCATATCACTAAGGCAGAAACAGATATGAATATAACACATAGATGTGTACATCAAAGTGGTGGTCATACAAGATCCACTATATCACAAAAGAATAGGTACAAGTGCTAGACAAAAGAATATGTATACATCAAGAAGTCTCTATCTTGAATGTATAAAAGCAAAAACTACTAAGCTAAAGTAGTTAGCCAAAAGTCAAAAGCTAGTCCCTGCTAAGAAGTCAAGTGGAAGCACCTGAAACACCTTGGTCTGACCCGAGTATTATTTAAGAAGAAAATAATAAACAGATCAGTCTAGCTATAAATATCATATAAAATGAGATAGGATAAGAGATATAATAGAAATATATGATAACAATGAAAATCATACAATATCTCAAATCTTCTCAAAACACCAAAAAGAATGTCATATTCTTTAGCTTATTCACCAAACCTCAAATGTTGACAAAACATATTAATGCAAATCGCAATAAATGGTGAAACATATATTCCAGAAATCCATAATAGAAAATCCGAAAAGAATAAAAAAGGGGGGAAAGGCCTATCACAAACGGGAGCATGAAAACTCACCAACACATGTGTCACAAATGGGACGCTATCCCAAAAAAAATGAGCCGAAGCTCCTCCTATCAGGGTACAGTCCCCCTTTGTGGACTATGAGCCAAAGCTCCTCCTAACAGGGTATAGTCCTCCTTTGTGGACTATGAGTCGAAGCTCCTCCTATCAGGGTATAGTCCCCCTTTGTGGACTATGAGACATCGCACATCGCTAGTCTAAAACTCAAAAGGATCACCATTGATCAATAAGAAGTGTAAATTACACTAAGTTAGTAAATAAATGAGTTTAGCTTCATTTCCCATAATCATTGGCTTAACTTAAATATTTGCGATCAAATTGTAGATTTCCACTCGAAAATTGTCACAAGATTTCAATCGAACAATTCTAAGAATTAACCGACGAAGTAAACGCAAGCGTTTCATACCACTTGTTTTGCTAAGTCGTTTAATTGGATTTCTCGTACGAATGAGGTAAAGGTTTGTGTATACTAATAGATTGGAAAATGGTTTTAAAAACGAGCTTTATAGTAAAAGTAATGTTGAAATCATTTATGTGAAAGAGTTTGAGTATTTACTACTAGTATAGAAACCTTTGTATTTTAAAGTGACAAATCATAGAAACGATTGTAAAAATAATCTATCACCAAAAATTCACATACGACGACGTGAATTAAAACCAAGAAAATCGGCATCGAATCCATCAAATGGATATTCCCAAAAATCCAGAAAAGAAGTCATCAAAGTCGATAATAAATGACAACAATCAACCGGATCGACAAAAATCGATAAAAATGGAAATTCGCATAAAAACAGGCAAAGTGCCAGATTTTAACAGCGCCAGACGTTTGGTGATTCTCCCTAGACGTCTGAGCTGAAGGTCTAGAATTTTTCCAGACCACTCAGATGTCTGAGCTTTAGGTCTGGAACGTTTGTTCCTTTGCCTCAAACATCTGAGCTGAAGCTTAAGGCAAAATTTGCCTAGGCCAATGATGGCCAAATCAACTCGGAAGCGATCGAACGAGCGATGGTGGCTAGGGATTTATGCCAAGTGAAAACCCAGCCCTATAGGCTCTTCAGTACACTCCAAACAACATCTCCAAACATCCATAGTAAGATTTTCATAGATTTTGACTTCAAAATACCAAAAATGGAAAATTCACCAAACCAATCCAATTCAAAAGCAAATGAACATGAAATGGATGTTAGGAATTCATACCTAACAACTATCAAAGGTATAGACATAGATGTGAGTTCAATAACTCACCTTTAAACCAAAATATAGAAATGAGAAGCTCTAAAACAAGCTAAGATTGATTTCTCTTCAACAACACCTCTAGAATCTTCAATCTATTATCAAATAAAATGAATTTCCTAAGTTAGGTTATAGGAATTTCTGAAAATTGAAGAGTGATTGAGATGGAGGAGATGAAGAGGATGCTTACCTAAGCTTCTCTTTGATTTTAGAACTTGAATTGAATTTCCTAAGAATCTAGGGCTTAGGAATTTTAATTTCCCCTCTTTTCCCCCATTTTTCTCTTTAGCTTGAGTGTTAGGAAATGAGGAGTAGAATGAATGAAGAGTAGAGGAGTTAGGGTATTTGGTAGAGGAGTTTGGGTTCTATTTTTGGGTTAATGGGCTAGAACACAACCCCAAGCCCAAATGAAAATACCAAAATCCTAATCAACTCCAAACATATCGATGTTTATACTCAAAAAAGTTGTAAAAGTCGTTTTGAACTCAATGGAAGTGGTCTCGAGTTCGGATTCGACTGTTCATAAAAAGTAACATTTCGGACTTTAAATTCAATAAACGATGCTATATTTAAACAAAACATTTAAATATATAATCGTAAAATATGCGGGTTGTTACAAAATTCTTTTAAGGGAGGAGGAATGTAACGACCCAGAATTTTTGGTAATTTGAAATTGTTTATTTAATTGATTTTAAATATTGGAAAGTAAAATTTTATCGATTTAATAGGTTGAATTTCGAATATAATGATTTATTGATAACTTAAGTATTGAATTAAATAACTGAAATCATTAAAATAATTTAAATCTTGAATTTTTATTTGGAAAAAAATAGTTTAACGACTTATTAAATTTATATTCATAAGAATGAAGGTAATAGAACTTTTAAATTGAATTTAAAAGTGATTTACTCGATTTTAAAAATAACTTGTTTAAATTGACGAGTAAAATTAGCGATCCAGGGCACAGTCTCGTATTTTGACAAAACCAGTTCCATTGGATCCGTAATAGTGTATTTATATTGGATTTCAAATTTCGTAGCATTTGGAGTTATCGTTTGGTCATACGGTATAGAAACGCGTGGAAATTAATATCAAAAATTCAATATAATAATTGAGTCCAAAAAGTCATCTTCTCCATACGATCGAATTAGGACTCGAGATTTGTTCCATTACGTTCGGAATAGGGGTATAACATTATGAACGCCTAGCGGCACGACTCGATAGGCGATCGAAATAAATATCTAGATATTTGAATTTAAAATAATAATAATTTATATATTGACTTGACCATTCCATCGCATCAGCCAACATTCTTTCCTTTCCAGCCACCCAACTATCATCCACCTTCTTTTAAAAGCTGTCCTTCCCTCTCTCTTTCATTCAGGCTTTTCATAAAGGAAAAAAATAGAAATGAGAGCTTCAAAAATCAAATTCTTGTGATCTACTCAACAAAAAAATATGAAACCACTTCCTAAATTCGTGTCTTGGCAAGGGCTTCAAGCTGTAACGATTTTGTGGTGTTTGAGCTTGTCTAGAAGCGTGCGGCAGTGGTCGAATGGCAGTTTCGAAAACTAGGGTTGGAGTTTGCCATTGATTTGGACCTCGTTCTGGGAAATGGAGGGTAGAATCATGATGAGGGAGGTGAGGCGCACCTGGGGATGAGTTTTGGTGAGGTGCGGTCGAGGGGAGGAAGTAGCGAGCATGTACTATAGCAGGGGGGTCTCAAGCAGGTCGCGTTTTGCATCGGGGTGGCAGAGGCAATGCGGTGGTGATGGCCAACTCGAGCATGATGGGAGGAGTGTGTTAGCGATGTTGGTTCGTGATTTTGATGAGTCATTCGTGGTATCAGTGTAGAACGTGCATGCGGATATTTGGGTTAGAGCTTAAGTCTTGTACAGGGGAGTTAGGAGGACGAAGAACGTTAGTGGGCCGGGCTTCTTTTGTTTGGGTATGGGTTTTATAGTATGTAATTAGAGTTTAATATAATTATAATTAATCGATGAACTTAAAATTTGTATAACTCCTCCATGCGAGGTCCAATTAGAATGAGACTTTTTGCGTTGCGATCGTGATGACAAGAGCTTCGAAATGAAACTGGTTCGGTTGAATTTGGAGACTATCGGAATTTGGGCTAAAATCGGACGTTGTTCGGTTTTAGTTCCAAACTGGATCTCCTCGGAGACAACATAAAATAAAAGGTGAGTGTATTATAACACTCACAAGTACTAGAATATTTTTATGCTAGTTAAATTCGAAATTGTGAAGTGATATAAATTTATTGATTGTTGTTTGATAAATTTAATTGCCATCTAAACCATCATTGAATTAATAGTTAAAAATTAAAATTCACAGTTAGATTTGAAATTGGAATTTAATCGCAAGTAAAACACCCCATATTAATAACTATGAATTGTTGTGAATTATTTGGACAGTTTGGATGAGTGATTGTGATGGATGCCAATTGGTTGATATTTGGATGATTGGATGTTTATTTGTTTTATATATCTTGTTATCACCATGTAAATTGAATTATTTCGAATAAATTAAGAAATAGGTTGAAATGATATATACCTATGACATTTACTTTGGATTGAAATGATATATATCCATCCCTGAAATAAATTGAAATAACTGATCACTTCGCCATAGGATAGAAAATTATATACGGACACCAGATTGGTTAAATGAAATGGTTTTAAAATTTTCGATTTGAAATTTATTTAAATGATTTTGATTTAAAAGAAATAAAAATCAAATTTATAGAAATCAAATTATTTTTGAACTTAAGGCCTGAATGTTGAAATTTAAATTTGGTAACTGAAATTGTTTAAATAACCGAAGTTGAGATTTCGAAGTTATAATCGAAATATGATTTGAATTTCGAAAATTGATTTGTTTTAAAAGGATTTGAAATTTCATTCGGACTTTGAAATTTTTCTAAGTAAAGGTAATTTAATTGGATATATAGATTTGGACTCAAGACTGGAATTTGTTTTATGTTTAGAATCTTAATTCGAACATTTAAGTTTAATTTGAATCCAGTGATTTTATTCAATATTTTTTAAAAATCGAACTCGAATTTATATAAATCGATATGGTTTAAAATTGAGAATTGAATTGAAATTAATTCAAATTGGAATTGAATTGAATTAATTGGAATTGAGATTAAAATTGAATTAATTTGGAATCGGAATTGAAATTGATTTGAATATAAACTAAAATCGAAGTTAATTCGAATTGAAATCAGAATTGAATCGATATAAATGGAAATGGAAATTAGATTGATTTGAATTGAGAAGATTTGGAAATTAAATCAATTTGACCTTGAAACTATTTTTCAAATGAATTATTTAGTATAAACTGTTTAAAATCTATATTCTTTAAATATCAAATTATTTTGATTTTCCAAATTATTTTACTATATAAACCATTTTAATACTCAAACTATTTTCTATTAAACTAGTTTAACTATTTAACTATTTTGAACAATTTAAATTTTCAAAATATTTTTCTATATTCAAACTGGTTAAGCTGGGAATTGTTATATTCAAATCATGGATTTAAATACGAATTGGGTTAAATGAAGTTATAACCCAAATTGAAATTCGAAACAATTTTGGAATCGAAATCGAGATATTGAGGCAATAATGATTTTTGAACTGAAATAGTATATTTTGAGTAAATATGATGATTTCGAAATGAATTTGATTTTGAAGCGAATATGATATTTTGATATTAAGTACGAATTGTTTTCGAAATATAAAAGAACCAACCGGTGTGTAACACGACGTTTGGTTGTTAAAGAGACCAGGGCCGGATATGGGAATACTCTCTGTCAATACCGGAACCACTTTAAGAACTGTGTACGTGGAGTGATGATCCAGAATGAAGTGGTTGGATTTGGCTTACGTTGCTGGATTTGAAGAAAGAGAACGATGATGGGTTAGCCTCGCACTTGTGCCAATTTGAAATGACTAAAACAGGAGCCGTACTGGCCAAGTGGGTTAGCTACCCTGAGCGAATGCACTTCTTCGTATTACCATCATTTACATTGTGATTGATTGGTGCGCACCCTCCGATTTTATGGGAGTGTTGGACGCGGTGGGCGATCATGTCTATGATGCATTACCACCAACCGAGAAGGGTAAACCGGTAGTATCTTACCTTGGGCATTGCCTCACATGCCTTGTCATACTTTTATCCCTGTACGAGACTACTACGATTTTGGTTTAGTGTTGTCGTATCACGGTGCATCCCTATCCACCGACGGTTTACTGGTGTTTTATATGCAAACTGTATGAAAATGCTTAAAACAAGTTAAGGAGGATTAATGTAAAGCCTTAACGCTAAGAAAAATATTTATTTTATTGATTAGACATTATATATGTAGCGTATTCTATTGCATATAAATATTTTAACGGATCCTTAAGAGATGAAAAATCCTGTAACATCCCTTGAGTTCTTGCACACACGTTATACACTGGATAGAAGATGTGAAAACCCGTAAACATCTCTGATGCCATGACACTCATGTTATATGCAATATTCGATTTGACTTACACAAGGATATTTTAGTCTTGACTCGAGTGTTTTGTCTTTTCATTACGCTCGGGTCAGTCTTGAATTTTTTAGCTTACCGAAATTATTCTCTGGAGGACGAAGATGAAGATTTGGTATTATTACTAGTATTATTCCATCGTTGTTTGTTCCGCTGCATTATTTTATTTGTTCCGATGTATATATATAACTCTGATAAATGTTGTATAAATTATAATCAAATGTATAGTAAACAGCTTCATGAACTGTTTATTTGATTATTATATTTTATCGTTCCGCTGTGAGATTTTGTGTTTGTTTTCTCCTTTTTTCTTATTTTACTTAATTAACCCCTTTGATTATCTATGTTTCGGATTGTCTAAGTCGAACATGTATGGATTATTGTACCTTCCGAAATGTGGGTCGTCACTACTTTCTCCTAATTAAGCTTTAAATGTAAATGCTGAAAGTGCTTCTATTTTGCAAATTGTCATTTTTCACTTTTATGCTAAGATTTGTATCCATAATCTTGCTTAAAATTGAGTTTTGATCAATTTGATATCCTCTTGGTCGATGATCAAGGACGTGAACTATGAGGTAACTGTAAAATCAGTAAAGCTCTTATTGTTGGATAATTTTAAATAGGTCTTTCTACACTTTCGTGCTTTTGTCCATTTTGAGTTCATTATATTAACCTTAAGGACAAGCTAATTTTATGTTTTATCTCTAAATTTATATTGAAAACAATGGTAATCTCTTTAAGTTTATCAAAATTAAGTTTGTTAATCATTGATTATTCATGCCCAATGTTAAAGGTTTGCATCTCGGAAACCAAGATGCTATCTCAATTGGGTCTTCTCCTATATAAGTATACGTTTGTTCTATGTAAACCATATTTAAACGGATATTATGTGCTTCTATAAGAGTAGACACATGTTGTAGGTGGGGCACATGCTGTTAATGAGACTGGCCTGCAAATTGAAGCTGCAGGATGAGGTTACTTGCATAAAGTAGGACGGTAGAGGTAGGGCGTTGCATGCACATAATATTGATTGAAGATTTAAGGCCAAAATACAAAGTTTGCATTTATGCACATGGGAACTTCAAATTAAAGCTACATGCTGAGGCATTCACGTTGTAATAAGGATTTGCAACATGGAAGATTTGTGGTCGATATAAAAGAAGACGCAGACATCAGGGGACAGTGGGTGCAAGCTTGTAATGAATGCATGCAGGCTATAGGAGATATGCATGGAACTATTGGGGACATGAACAGCTACACGAAGGGATCCAAGCCGATGAATGATTGGAAGTGAGGTGAGTTGAAATTGTTGCCTAGGAACCACCAAACATAGTGTAGGAAATGCCAACCTGATGGAGTTGCAGTTCAAACAAGCAATGCTGAATGAGATGCACCTAGAAAACTCCAGCTTGAGCAGCTGCTGAAGCAAGGCAAGCGATCCTTGAAACAAAGAGCATGTTTGCTTACTGCTGAGTTTGCTGGCCGACCAGGGAAGCGAGACATGATAATGAAGAGATGGCTGTAGATAGGATTTGTTATGGCGTTCTGAAGTTATATGTATGATGGCCACAACAAGGGCATGTTGTGACGTATGAAGGTTGCAGGCTGCAATATGATATGTCGCTAAGTGAGTAAGACGATGAGGCATGCATAGGACTACGGTACAAGAGAGTTGCAGTGGGCATAAAGCAGCACATGAGGGTGGAAGCTACCAGCAAGGATAAACGATGTTACATGCAACGACTCATAATGTAATCACTTTGAACTTGAATATTTAATATATTTTTGAATTTTTAATTAATGAATTTTACAACACAAATAAACATGTTTTATGTAATAAATAATAGTGGAAAACTTGTTTTGCAAATTTGTTTGCATAAATAAGTAATTCGGAGAAAAATCAAAATGTGACCGAAAATCGTTTTCGGATATTCAACGTTTCATTAATCAAAATTGTTGGAACAAGTTGTGCGCACTAATGTGCATATGAACACATATATATACCATTAACAAAGGCGTTTTGTTAACTAAATGGATTAATCCAAATAATATTCTAGAAGTTACTTTAAAGTTAAGTAAAAATGGACTTTTTAACATAGAAATTTGTGCTTTTGTAAGAGAAGGACACAAAAGTATGTGAAGTAAGGACATGGCATGATGCTCGAGTGGTGTGTTATATATCTAAATTCTAATGGAGGGTGGTACCTTAGTCTTGAAAATGTTATGTTGGTAATTTATCATTTTCCATTTCTATAAAACATCACAGCCTTTCCACTTTTTCATTTCACTTCATTTTCTTTTTCCACTCTTTTTTGCTCTCATGTCTTCACCTTCTTGTTCTTGCTTTCTTAACTAAAACCATGTCAAAACATACTCATTTTTCCTCTAAATTATAAAATAAACCTACAATAATATTGCATACATCATCACCATCCCAAAGTCATAGGTTTTGAAGTCCAAACACCCTTTTCTAGGAGTTGCTTGAGCAACAGGGAAGCTTCCCATAAGTTTTCAGTTCAAGTCGAGCAAGAAAGGTGGTGTCTTGTAGTGTTGCTAGGTTGAGGAAGGCTTGTGTTGTTTTGGTTTGTCGTAGCTTTCTTAAAGGTGAGCTAAACTCACATTAAAATAGTTTAAAAATTGACAAAATGTGTAAAATATAAAATGTTGATTGTATTGTTTATACTCATGTATGTTTGGATTTGATTCCCACTTGAAAGTGGATGTCATAAATAACCATTGTTTTGTCATAGGACAAAAAAGAGGAAGTCAAAGTGTCTTCGTAGTGAATAGGTTGCTACATAATTCTTCAAAATGCATATGCACATAGGAGATTTACATGGGACTTTTATAGAAAGACCCAAAGGGTTTTCTCGCCAATGTTAATTTACTTCCATATTTATGTTGGTTGTGAAATGTTTGGATAAATATATATGACATATATAATGTTTTATGGAAGTGTCGTTATAGCGACTATCGCCATATCGAAACTTTGAAAATACCATCTCTTTTGAAAATCTCTATGTTGAGCTCATGCTTGGATTTTTACAAAACAAATATTTGGTCGCGTTTTTGTACTTCTAATATGAAACTATGATGGCTCGGAAAAAAGTTAGAACCCCTAAAGCTTAAGTGTTCAAAAGTTAGAAATGAATTTTCTTTATTAATTTCTTAAAAAGTCAAGTTTTTAAAGAATTTCCCTAGTGTTTATTTGATTTCAAAACTCTATAAGTTTTTGTGAATGCATACCAGAAGCATAGTGTGTTGTTCTAAAAATAAAATAGAGTATTCATACTTTGAAAAAATTTGGAGAAATTTACATTTAAAAGAGACCGATTATTAAGGAAATTTCAATACCATTTAGCAACACTTTTTGTGGCATTTTTCTAAATTTTCGTAAAAATGGTTCTAGCCTATTTTTCTCTTTATGAGATTTAATATTGATATTTTTAACTTATTTTCAAGGATTTTAAATGTGTTTTCCAAATGTTTGTTATATGAAAACCTAGCACAAATTCGATTTTAAAAGTTTGATTTGATTATGAAAAGGATTTAGTTTATCCTTAGTACTAAACATCGAGAAGGTAGATTGGTTACTATCTATGAGATTTAAAACAGAAGTGTCTAGGAAAGCCCGGGCAACCAGTGCCCTAACTTACTTGGCTTTGTTTCTAAGCGAGGGATAATACGAATTGGAAATCGAAGTTTGATGATAAGGATAAGAAATTTAATTTCCATAAGTGACATCACTTGTATGGAAAGGATTTAGGCATATACTTAGCATTAAACATCAAGGTATGGAAACTTGTATCTGTCTCGAAAGTTAAAAATGTACTTCAAGGCAAGGCTTAAAGGTAACACTACTTTAACTTTGCCGGCTTCATTTTTCCGAAGGATAGTACCAGTTTGAAATCGACAAGTGGTGGTAAGAATATGAGATTTAATTTCCATATACGATCATTTTTGTTATCCCCGATAGTTGATATCTTGACTATTAATTTCGATACCCTTCTTTGTGTTTCGTTAATCTAAGACGATTTGTTGCTCGTTTGGAGCATTGTTATCCTTTATCGGAAATAACTAAATAAAGAGCGAGTGGGAGCCAAGTTACGTGGGGTTAGAGTATTGCCACATCTACTCTAGATTGGCTTAGTTGTATGCACACGGAAATGTGAAATACTCGGATTCTCGGTAAGGTTAGCGGGCTCCGGCTTGGAGATTTCTGGAAACCATCGTAGTTCTCAAGTATATTTTCTAGAGTTATACTTTCAGAAAAAGAGGACGCACCCTCCTAGTCATTGTTGGAAAATTTATTTTCCTTGTTTTTGATCCAAACCTTTGAATTGATTCTTTCTTAATTACATTAGGAAGTGTTTTGTGCTCTTCGTGATGGTTAATTATTTATGTCCATTCTTTTATGCTTGGATGTTGTTCTTATGAGAAGAAACTCATTCTGTATTTTGCTGCGTGGTCTCACATGTTGTTTGTGTGTTCCACTCTTATTTGGAGTTTACTCATATCAGACTTATTGTCTGATCCGAGTTGTTTGTTTTCCATAAACTCTCGAGTACTCGTTTATATTTGAGTAGTCCGGGAGTGACGGGTTTCTTTGAGCTCTATAAGAAATTGGTGGACGTAGCTATCTATTTCCTATGTTATAAGATGTTTGTTTTATGTATGTTCTTTTATTTTACCCTATGATGTCTCACTTTACAGATGTTTGGCCTATGGTACACGAATACTGTGAAGGTAGTAAGTGTCGTTTCTAAGGGTCAGAAAGAAAGATCGTCACACTACAAATACAAGTGTAGCAACTGTAGCGCAACTACATATTGTGTGTAGCAATAGACACAACAGCGCAGGTACATTTGAGGCAGCAACATGGGCTTGTCCATGACATCCTCAATTGGCAAGGCATTAGATTAGTAAGCCAGCTGAAACAAGGTATTTGCAATACTATTTTATATTAAATAATTATGTTTTACATTTTTTCCCATATAAAGGCTTTGCTATTATAGTTATTCTGTTTTGGTCTCAGCTTGAAATTTTGGAGATTTTATAGAAGATAAAATGAAGAAATAATCTTTTAATTTTATCTATCCATATTGAAATATCAGTTTACAACATTTTTGAACATTTATTTTGTTACACAATCTCACACCGTGTTTTGTACTTGTCCTGTTTTTGCAGCTATAAGTGATTACAAGCAATCTCTTCAATTTCAAAATCTCATCGTGGAGAAGCGAAATACTAAAGCAGAGGTACATGCTACCATTTAGTTCTATGCCCTTTCCTTTTTTACGTGGTTATCAATTTTTACATGGTTAATAGTTCTATGCTACCATTCAAAATTTACATGGCCTTATTTTTACATGATTTTTCTTTATCCATCGACATTATGGTCTTGTTAGCAATGGAGTATCTTTAATCGACAATGTTGTTATTCTTTTAAGTGTTTCCTACGCATATCATACCGACCTTGTTTGTTATATAGTTTAGTATAATAATAAACTATAGTTTGATTAAAATTAACTAAAAATAATAATAGTAGTAACAATAACCGTCAGATCGTATAATTTTAGAAAAAAATAATTATTTCAATTTTTATTAATTTTAGTTTCACCATTTTATTACACCATTTTATAAGTCTTATATGTTCATATCATACTCAATATTACCTTGACAAAATTTAGATTCATTTGGATATATCTAACTCGATGTATTTGATGTACAAAATTATTAATACAAATAAATATAATAAAGGTGAATATTGACTAATAATTTGAAGATGCTAAAAATTTCAAAATGATCTTGTTTTATAGAAGATATTCATATGTAGATTAAACATATACAAAATTTTCTAGCATTTTAAATGATTTAGCTGAAAATATTATGATTTGTCGGTGTAATGTTGTTTTAACTATACAAAAAACCTTTTCAAATGCTCATGAGAGCCTAACATTGGTATGCATAAGTTAAAGCAAAACAATCTTTCCCGAAATTAAAAAGTGGAAATGGATAATAGAGAAATGGATAGTGGTAAACCAATTACAAATACAAAGTACACTGATACAACAACCCAAATTTAAAGAAATAGCAAAAAACAAAATATTTAAATTCGGGTGCGTATTTTTATATTGTAATACACAAACAATTTTTCTTGAAATTATCACTTATATTTCAAATTGGCTTTGGTAATGCCTGCGTACAACTAAAAATGCTACAACCGTAGTTTTAAGTGAATTGTTGTAAACTGCTTTTTTGAATGATCCCCATATCCATATCTACATCAAGGCAACACCAATGTATAGATGACAAGCTTACATGCTACTTTTCCAAATATAGAAACTAAGGGTGTGTTCTTCTTTAAACAAAAAGGGCAAATCAAAGGGGAAAACGAAAGAGGCCGAGAAAGGGGTAAGTTCGCGAAAGGGGAATGCGTTCTTTTTACGAAATGGGCAACGCGGAAGGGGCAAAATTATTACTTATATTATTATTTTATTTGTGTTAATTATTTTTAAATAAAATAGATATATACCGAATACAGAATACATAGTTTAGAATTCAAAATGTAGAATATAAAATACGAAATACAAAGCAGAATCTACAAATACAAACTACTGTGGTGGATATTGTGGTGGATAGGTAGGTGGAAAATTCGGTGGATATGTAAGTGGAAAGGTAGGTGGAAAGTTCGGTGGAAATGTAGGTGGAAATGCAGCTGAAAAGGCAGGTGGTGGCAAAGACATCATATACTGTTGGTATCTGATTGTATGATTGCATTTGTCGATTTCGTACCACAACCATTCTCGGGCTTCATCGTCTTCCAAAAGTGTGAGCGTATCTCTGTTGTCCTTAATTTGGAGTAGTGAAATTGCTTTGGAAAGTTGAATATCTTCAAATTTCTTCACACGCTCAATTGTGGCTTCAAATCCGAACATGGGGTTGTGGACTGTGGGCTTGCATTAGCATAAGGGGAGCTACTAGCATTAGTGGATGGATTAGAGGATGGACTATATGTGCCAGAACGATATTTCTTGTTTTTATGTTTTTCATACATCATATCAACAAGTGCATCCATTTTTTCCTCGTTCTCCGTCCGTCTTGTTCTGCTTGATCGAGACCTGGAAGAAGAACCTACGCCACGGTTTGTGTAGGTTGTTGAAACGACTGTTGCGTGTTGATGTCTTCAAGTGTGACTTGAAAACCTTATGTTCCTCATGTATTATCGAAATGCGTGTTTGTGATGTCTTCTTGAGGAGGAGAACGGGGTGACTGTTGCGCGTTGAGACCTTCGGTAGTGTCAGGAGTGAAAGCATCGGCACCAGCTGCAATACTGTTACCAAAAATTGGTTCGAGTTCGTTCAATTCTCTATCAGGAGTCTCCTATACTTCAAAACCAAGTTGCCAAACTCCTAAAATTTAAAAGAAACATAAATTAGTTGCGGTAAATTAGAAAACAAAAAAGATAAAAAGTATTACCCCCGCGCGATCGATCCACCAATATTCGCTTCCACTAATCGTTCCTCGAACACACTACACCAAAACAGCAAATTTGGCACACCATGAAGCGGAGATTTGATACGGCTCTAAGCCGTATCAAATTTGATACGGCTTAGAGCCGTATCAAATTGCCTCTGCGATCCACACCCCCACAATACCTAAAATCTAACCCTACGTTTGAAAGGCCGCGGATCACTACATTTTGCTCGCGCTAGTTTTCATTTCCCGCACTATTTTCAGTTCGCTCCATCCCTAAATTACACAATCCCTAAATTAAATCACGCCCTGCTCATAATCCCTAAATCTCATCACGCGGATCATTTGTGGTTGAAAAGGTAGGAAGGCTTCAAGCTCTTGGAGGATTTGAAAAGGCAGGATCACGGTAGTTTTCATTTCCCGCCATCTTCGTCTCCGTCGAGTACCGTCTCGCCCCCGAGCACTGCCTCCCTGCCGCCTACGAAGACGCAGAACAAGCCCTCCTCTGGCTTGACCGTTCTGCCAACTCCGACACGTGGATGAATAAACACGTGGATTTGTCTAAAGTGTTGGTAATGGGAAGCAGCTCTGGAGCCAACATCGCGTACCAACTAGGACTGAGATCGACGGAGATGAAGCTTGATGAAGTGAAGGTATGGGGAGTGATACTGAACCAGCCGTTTATTGGAGGGGTGGAAAGGACGGAATCGGAGGAGAAGTCGGTGGAGGATACGAGACTACCGTTGGCAGCGAGCGATTTGATGTGGGAGCTGTCGCTGCCGGTTGGAGCGAGCAGGGATCATGAGTACTGTAATCCGGTGCGTGTGGTGGATGGGAGGGCGAAGCTTTTACCTAAAACTATGGTGAAGGGATTCAAAGGTGATATGCTTTTTGATAGGCAGAAGATGTTTGTGGAAATGCTGAAGAAGGAAGGAGTGGAGGTGGAGGTTCTAATGGAGGATGAAGGGCTTCATGGGGCTGAACTGATTGATTCCGTTAAGGCGGATCAATTGATCGAGCAGTGTATGAAGTTCACCACTCAGCAAGCCTCGTTAGCATGCAGCTTGCATATTTATCGCAACCACAATCTTTATATCACTCTGCAGCCTTCAACCATGATATTTAGTACAACCATGCCACTCAGTTATCACTTTGTTTAGGGGAGTGAATGGTAGGAGTTCATGGAATAAAATGTGGTAGGGATGAAGGAGCAATTGCTGTCATATGCAGGGTTGTTAGTATAATATGATGATTCTGTTGGAAATTTTGAGGCTTTGCTCCCTTCAAGTTCTTCTCGAGCTGGATTTAGTGGTAATTTTCTTATTATTTTTGAATCTAAATCCTAATACAAAGTTCAAGACACACGTATATATTCATCCTTTTCAAGTAAAGATCTGATTATCATTAGTGGTATTTATGTAAGTAGTTCTTTCTAATCTGGGTACTAGTTGTTCTATAGTTGTCACATAATTGGTGGTCATTGGGTTATTATTTGCATATAAAAAATAAGGTATTTCTTGTTTAATTTTGGCAAGCATGTGTAAATAATCTAGACTCAATGAATTGGGAAATATTTGCTATATCTGGGATTGATGATGAATTTAATCTGAATTTAAAACTTGTGTAATCTGAATTTAAAAACATCTTTTATCTTCTATCTCTTACAGATCTACTTAGTTCATCTTATGTTTTTCATATGATCTATTACATTGGATTTGAACAGGACCATTTTGACATTTTTTTTTGATAAGAAAATCATGACATGTTTTGCTTCATAAAGATAATGACAAATTTGTACGTGTTTTGTAACTTCAAATGGTTATATCCTATATTACTGTGTTCATGTAACTTCCTTTTCATTTCAAATTCTTCTAATATAGGAAAGTGATATAGTATAACAGAACTTTGCATGTCGTTTGTATAATAGAACTAAAAATTTGTTTTAATTGATCACCAATCCTGTTGATCGAAATCAGTACAAGTACAAAACATAATTCAATTTATTTGGATTCACAGGTGCAATTGTAATTAAGTATTAAGACCCAATTTTAAAGCCGGATTGTTGCCTATATTGAAGATTATGAAGCAGAGGGTAATAGTGTTGCAGAAATATAAATTAGACCAATTCTCTTCTATTTTATTGAAATATCTATTGTGAAGGAATTAACCTTTTCTTCAGTAAAAGTTAGTTTACTGTTTCAGCTATAGGCTTTATCATGACATGAAACAAACTAAATAGTCCAAATTCACTACACCTCAAATAATTGCAAACATCAAATATTTAGTTAGTTAATTAATGGTTTGAAACTTTGGATGCACCTAATAAAGATAGATTTGCATGACCGTTCCCGTTTTGACTTTCAGTTTCACTTATATATGTAATGAAAGTGCGCCAATTATGATGTTATATATTAAGAAATAATTGATTTGAATAACTGGAATCAATTAGAGAGGAATATTGACCTTGACATGCTAGAATGACTAGTTCAGTCAGTGGAATTAATATGGCGTTCATGGCTATAAATAAATTCATGGATTAGTGGAAGTTAACTACATAGTACAAGTAATATATATGCCAAATCTTTAACATCATTTTACACAAGTGTAGACATTTGTATGTTGCCTTTAAAAGCTACAAAATTTATGTCACGCAGCTTTAGACACTTTGCTTGTGAAGCTCTTTGTGTATGGACTCATAAATGTATCTAAATTTGACATGTTTAGTTGTATGCTCTAAAGATACCGATACATATATACTTTAGGGTACATGGAATTAATCATAGGCTGCATATAAATAGCAAGTTATACTTTAGTCAGTTTTGTTGCAAAAACACCATTCATCCATTCACTAACAAGTTTATTAAATTCAGATATTTGCTATAATCTAGACTCAATGAACTAAGTGGATCTGTAAGAGATAGGAGATGAAGATGAACAATTTTTTATACCAAGAGAAATCGAAGATGCAATTGATGATGATATAGATGATTGTCTTCACCAATCGGGGAAAAAAAGAAGGCTATCAATCACTCAAGTTCAATTTCTTGAAAAAAGTTTTGAGGTAGAAAACAAGCTTGAACCCGAGAGAAAAGTTCAACAGGAAAAGGAAATTGGATTGCAACCAAGGCAAGTTGCAACCAAGGAAATTAGTTACGAAAGCGCATCAAAGGTATCAGAGTATTTCATGCATATAAATGGAAAGAAATAAAGACTGCCAGTATTTTTCTATATAGATGTTATCTTTGTATGTTGCACCACAAATGATTGTTTCGGTCAATAATTCATGTCCAGTTCAACTAAAATGGAATTTTGATTTTGTAAAAAAAAAGTATGCAGAAAATTAATAATATTTAAAGCTCATATTGTATATTTTTCCATGTTCAGAAGCATGCAAAGCTCTGCAAAAAAGGAATGGTTACATTGTATATCTTATATAGAGTTTTTATATGTGTTAAATATTGTATAATTGTATATCCTATATCCATTTTTATACGTGCTAAGCTTGTCCATTTATTTGTATTTTTAATTGACTGTTGACCGTAGGCATCGATGTAGAAGAAGGGAACATGTAATGTGAAAAATAGAGAGCAATGCATTATTTTTTTTACTTTAATACATTAATTAGATACGGCTCAAAGCCATATCAAATTCATGAATTTGATACGGCCCAAAACCGTATCAAATTTATGAATTAGGCAGTGCTTTGAGCCGTATCAAATTCATGAATTAGGCAGTGCTTTGAGCCGTATCAAATTCATGAATTAGGCAGTGCTTTGAGCCGTATCAAATTCATCAATTTGATACGGCTTTGGGCCGTATCAAATTATTAACCATGCCAAAATTTGATACGGCCCAAAGCACTGCCTAATTCCATTTGATACGGCCAAAAGCACTGCCTAATTGGCATTTCTGGTGTAGTGACATTATCCCATCTTGCGCCCGTTTTATTTCTCAAATTGCGCCAAACCACCCATTTCTTCTTTAGTGGGTTGTATTTGGCCGTAATCTGTTCGACAATGAATGGTGCTTCGTTCGGAACACCTACTAAAGTCTCATTCAGTTCTGCCATTATCTTCTTATGGATTTCTTTTTTGGATTTATCGGCAGCTTGATAAGATTCGGCAGCTATTCGTAAAAATTCAAAATATGCGTGAGCGGACCAAACTCTTGGGCTACGGCGGGAATTTCTTGGTACATTTTGTTCAGCCATTTATGAGACAAAATATGTCAAAAAACTAGAAAAACAAGAAAAGAAAATAAACGAAATGAACAAAAACAGAAATAAAATTACCAAAATACGGTGCTGTTACTACGTAAGCTCGGATTAGTGAATTTTTAGATTGAGAATTGAAAGTGAATGTGGAGAGTGGTAGAGGAGGGGGATTATATAAGAGATGGGGAAAATATGGCCATTGTAGGGGAGCCGTTCGCATCCGAGTCGCGTCGGACGCGAACAGCTACCCTACAACGGTTAAGTCGAACTGGGCAAATTCATGGGGTCCACCTTCGACGCGTCGGACACGTACGTCAACTTTGTTTGTCCAGTTCGTCAATGTGAAACGGTATCAGAATGATGGAATGATTTTCAAACATCATGGACCAAAAAAGAAGCATGTGCATAAAATTATGCTTTTGGAAAACTTTGAAATAAGCTTAGAATAAGGATACCATTCACATGTGCTCTCACTATAGGATGTGGTTTAGCTCACTTAGACATTTTATTTGTGCATTCATGTCAATCAACTACATGTTGCCACCAGGTTCATTAAGTGCATAACTACATACAAAGCATAATCTCTCACCAGGTTGAAATTAACTTTGAAAATATCAGACTATGTCAAAAGTCATCCAAAGCATAATCATGAATTGAATGTAAACTAGGACCTTTCACGTAATTAAGTTTGCTTTGGTATGATTCTGCCAGCTTTGCATGGATCGTAAATTATGGCATGCTTTCTTGTCCTCCTCTTTGTAGTCAATGCACGAAAAACTACAAACAAAAGAGCAGTAGGTTTGTAACCAATTAAATTTGCATAAAAAACTATTGATAACATTATAAAAAAATAGAAAGTGAAAAATAAAATGTAATGCATGACATGCTCCTACAATAACAATCATGTTTAATCTCTCTGTTTTAATAGGAGAACTGGAACGACCATTGTTATTATGCTCTAGTATCACACACTACAACAAAAATACCCTATTACAACACCATTTTTACAACGGGCATTGGCTACTCGTTGTAATAAAAGGCTATTACAACGGTCCATCCAGGCCCGTTGAATGGACCGTTGTAATAGATGCCCTATACAACGTTCTTTCTACAACAGGCAATGACTGCCCATTGTAATAGAATGCTATTACAATGATTCTTTCATGTCCGTTGTAATAGTTGCCAATTTTACAACTTTCACAAAATGCCCGTTGTAATAGATGTCAATTTTACAACGGTCACAAAATGCCTATTGTAAGAGATGCCAATTTTATAGCGCTCATAACGCCCATTGTAATAGGTGACAATTTCACAACGGGCTAAAAATGCCTATTGTAATAGGTGCCAATTTTATAACGGTTATAAAATGCTCGTTTTAACCGATGCCAATTTTACAACGATCATAAAATGCCCGTTGTAATAAATGTCTGTTGCCAATTTTTGACAATCAATAATTATTAATTACAATGCTTTCTTAAAATTAATATTTAATAATTAATCATTAATAATATTATATTAATCATATGTTACTAATTACTAATTATAATATTATATTACTAATTACTAATCATTAATAATATTATATTATTTATTAATATTTAATAATTAATCATTAATAATATTGTTAATCCGCCTTTTGGCAAGGCCGTGAGCAGGCGGATTTAACTAAATCGACTACTCGTCTGTCGAGGTTGGAATACGAAAGGTTTGATCGGGTTGGATGGTTCGATGTGAGTCGTTCGGCCTTGATGATGTGGTTCGGCCTTGGAGGCGTGGATCGGTCAGAATGATGTGGTTCGGTTTGGGAGTTATCGTTCGGTCAGGATGGGTCGCTCGGGCTGGAAGGTATGGACCGGTGTGGTAGTGTGGATCGGTCTTGGAAGATGTGGTTTGGTCAAGGTGGGCCAGCACATGTGGTTTGGCACGTGTGGTTTGGCAAATGTTGTTCGGTGGAAGTTCGTTCGGCCTGGGAGGTATGGATCGGTCGGGAGTGGAGAAGAATTATGGTTCGGTGAGGATGCTCGTTCGGTCGACCAGTTATGGTTCGGTCAGATATGGGATTGGCGTAGGTGGATCGGCATATGTGGGTCGGTCCAAGGAAGTGGATCGGTAAGAAGGCTAAGGACTGGCTTGGGATGGGTCAGCATCGAGTGGCCCGGTGTTGGAGTATGGATATGGATCGGCCGAAGGTGGTTCGGCAAATGCCGCTCGGTGACTTGGTGGTGTGGATGACATGGTGGTGTGGCTCAGTCATTGGTGGTGTTGATTGGCATACTAGAGTATGGAGTGGGTCGACATAGGTCGGTTGGCATGGCCGTGTGGATCGGTCCTGATGAAGGGTATTAGCTCGGCTATGGTCCTGATGGGCCCGGACTACTCAGGAAGCCCAGTAACTCGGGATTTGCCTATAAATACAGCATGTGGGGGTTCAGAAAAAGGGATCTCTTCATTCCGTCTCCCTTCATCTTCTATACTAAGGCTGCTCTGCCATTGTTATTCTAAAAACTCTGGATTGTAACTGTAATTGATTCTAACATCAATAAAAAGGAAATTTCTGGAGTGGACGTAGGCCGGAGTCAGCCGAACTGCTATAAATCCTCTGTTCTTACTGCTTTCTTTTTAATTTTTACTGTTCTTCATATTTATACTCTCTACATACATTCTATCTATGAGCTGTGACTGGTATTTGGTGCTTTCGCTTGGATTTGGGTGTTAGTGACCAATTTTGGCGCTAATATTTTGGTGCTTCCACTGAGAACGCAAGCACTCGGGGATTTTGGAGTTAGGAACTTGGATTCTAGGAAGCAATGGCTAGGCCACCAACAAGAAAGCAAGTGACAGAAAGAAGCAATCAAGAGGGAAGTCAAGAGGCCTCCTCTGGAGCTGGAGCAGGTCGAGCATCCATCTACATCACCAGAGACGAAATGGAAGAAATGCTTAAAAGACAAGAGGAGATGATGCAGACTCTTCTCGGACAATTTGGACAAGCAGGAACTGCAGGAACTCAGATCTGTGGAGCTGGATCAGAGGCACTCAACCAGCAAGCAGATGGAGCGGTTCAGCAGGGAGCAGCCCCTGATCAGCGAACAACTATTAACCCGGATGGACCAAGACTTGGGGGCATACCAACGAGTAATGCTGGACCAATCCATGGAGGGATACCTGACGATGTTGTGCAACCCGGCATCAACAGGAACATAGGCGTAGGTGATGAGGAGTATGTGCCAGGATTCCCTCGTGAACTCGGGGGACAGATCGGAGGCAGCGAACAAGGATTACAGCTTGGTGACAATGACAAGTTAGCGGAGATGGTCAGACGAGCTGTGAGAGGAGGATTGGTAAATAAAGACTTGGAGGATGTGAATAGGAGTCCATTTACTCCTACTATCAGGCAAGCTAGGAACCCACCGGATTTTAAGCTACCAACGTTGGAGATGTATGATGGGAGAACGGATCCCGCCGTTCAACTGACAAGGTACATGAGGCATATGGAGGTACTGGGGGCATCGGATGAGGTCATGGCTCGATGCTTCCCTTTGTATTTGACGGATATTGCAGCTATGTGGTTCAGACAGATAGAGAGTGGCTCTATCGGCACATGGACGAAGCCGATTGAAAGTTTTATGAGACAGTTTCAGGTCCACATTGTCAGACCCAAGAACATGATGACTTTAACATCGATGAAACAATGGAAGGGAGAGTCGCTCAGGGATTTCTTATCCATATTCATTGTGGCGGTGGCTTCGGTGGATCGACCCGATCAATCGATGGTTTTGATGGCGGCAGTTTCAGGAATTGCGGATAATTCGGATTTTAAGATATCGTTGGAACGGGACCCCCCAATGGATCTTGGGGAGTTCTATCATGAAGCGGAAGGATTCCTAAGGCAGGAAGAGGCGCAGGTCGAAAGAGAAGGGAGAGAGGCTGAAGCTTATGATGTTAGAGGTGGAGGTCCACCCAGGGAGGAACCAAACAAGGACGATAAGGGCAAAAGGAAAATGACTGACGACGGTAACCCCTCAAAAAAGAAACGGAGAGAATCAAAATTTTCTTCTTATATGAATTTGAAAAAAACTCTAGAAAGGATTTACTTGGATACTCGGGGGCACCTCCAGTAGCGAAGACCGGCTAGGAGGGAACCATCGGAATACGAGTGGGCGCCAGGAAAGCATTGCCTATTCCATGAGCTAGATGGGCACAACACAAACGATTGTAGGCATTTGAAAGATATAGTTGAGGAGCATGTAAGGAATGTTCACCTGCAACGGTACATAAGGAAACGAGCTGTAGTAGTGGAGCGGGAGCGGCCACCGCCTACCTCGAACGAAGGTGGCGCTGGATCTAATCACCGCCGGCTTGTTATCAATTGAATGGATTTATGATTCTAAATAAGTAATAGAACTCGAAGTAATACGGCTAGGTCACTCACACACGTACGGGATCGAGGACGGTCCCTAGGCGTGCTCTAAGATGATGAAAAACCGAATTGCTTGGTTCTATGAAATTCTATTTTCTTTCTGTTTTTCTGCAAACTCTGGTTTCCTATTTAGTACTTTGAACATTTAATTCCCTTTGTTGTATGTACTTTCGCCTTTATAACTAAATTCTGTAATGATTGGGATTGGACTAATTCAATGAATAATTCAAGCCAAATGATTACCGTCCCGACCGGAGAGACGGGGCAGTAATCGCGACTTACGAGTCCCTTTGCTGGAGAGCAATGGAATGGACTCGAACAGAACATAAAAATCCTCGACCGGAGAGTCGAGATCGGAGAATATAAAAGTCCTCGACCGGAGAGTCGAGGCCGGAGAACATAAAAGTCCTCGACCGGAGAGTCTAGGCCGGAGAACATAAAAGTCTTCAAACGGAGAGTCGAGGCCGGAGAATATAAAAGTCCTCGATCGGAGAGTCAAGGCCGGAGAACATAAAAGTCCTCAACCGGAGAGTCGAGGCCGGAGAATATAAAAGTCCTCGATCGGAGAGTCAAGGCCGGAGAATATAAAAGTCCTCAATCGGGGAGTCGAGGCCGGAGAGCATAAAAGTCCTCGACCGGAGAGTCGAGGCCGGAGAACATAAAAGTCCTCGACCGGAGAGTCAAGGCTTGAGAGTATAAAAGTCCTCGACTGGAGAGTCGAGGCCGGAGAACATAAAAGTCCTCGACCGGAGAGTCGAGGCTAGAGAGTATAAAAGTCCTCGACCGGAGAGTCGAGGCTGGAGAAACATATACACCAGTTAAGCCCTTGACCAGAGAGTAGAGACCGGGATTGAACATGGACCCGGAGAGGTCCCAGATTTAGATAGGGGCCTGGAACGCTCTTGGATTCGGATATCGGCCCGAAAAGGTCGAGGTTTGGTTATTGGACTTTGAATCAGACATTGACTCAGAGCAGTCGCGGACTTGGATATGGCTATGGATGGAATATGGACTTAGGATGTTGGATTTGGAGCTATTCAAAACACTCCTTCCAATGCAAGGCATGTTTTGGGGGCAAATGTTAACTCACCTTTTGGCAAGGCCGTGAGCAGGCGGATTTAACTAAATCGACTACTCGTTTGTCAAGGTTGGAATACGAAAGGTTTGAGCAGGTTGGATGGTTCGATGTGAGTCATTCGGCCTTGATGATGTGGTTCGGCCTTGGAGGCATGGATCGGTTAGAATGATGTAGTTCGGTTTGTGAGTTGTCGTTTGGTCAGGATGGGTCGCTCGGTCTGTAAGGTATGGACTGGTGTGGTAGTGTGGATCGGTCTTGGAAGATGTGGTTTGGTCAAGGTGGGCCAGCCAGGATGGTTCGGCACGTGTGGTTTGGCACGTGTGGTTCGGCAAATGTGGTTCGGTGGAAGTTCGTTCGGCCTGGGAGGTATGGATCGGTCGAGGAGTGGAGAAGAGTTATGCTTCGGTGAGGATGCTCGTTCGGTCGGCCAGTTATGGTTCGGTCAGATATGGGATTGGCGTAGGTGGATCGGCATATGTGGGTCAGTCCAAGGAAGTGGATCGGTAGGAAGGCTAGGGACTGGCTTGGGATGGGTCAGCATCGAGTGGCCCGGTGTTGGAGTATGGATATGGCTCGGCCGAAGGTGGTTCGGCAGATGCCGCTCGGTGACTTGGTGGTGTGGACGACGTGGTGGTGTGGCTCGGTCATTGGTGGTGTGGATCGGCATACTAGAGTATGGAGTGGGTCAACATAGGTCGGTCGACATGGCAGTGTTGGTCGGTCCTGATGAAGGGTATTGGCTCGGCTATGGTCCTGATGGGCCCGGACTACTCAGGAAGCCCAGTAACTCGGGATTTGCCTATAAATACAGCATGATGGTGTTAAGAAAAAGGGATCTCTCCATTCTGTCTCCCTTCATCTTCTATACTAAGGCTGCTCTGCCATTGTTATTCTAAATACTCTGGATTGTAACTGTAATTGATTCTAACATCAATAAAAAGGAAATTTCTGGAGTAGACGTAGGCCGAAGTTAGCTGAACCACTATAAATCCTCTGTTCTTACTGCTTTCTTTTTAATTTTTACTGTTCTTCATATTTATATTCTCTACATACATTCTATATGTGAGTTGTGACTCGTATCTGGTGCTTTCGCTTGGATTTGGGTGTTAGTGACCAATTTTGGTGCTAACAAATATTATATTAATCATTTATAACTTATAATAATCAATAATTCTTAATAAATAATCACTAATAACTAATTATTATATATAATTAGTATTCTAGCAGGCTTAATTTCACTTTCTAGTTATTAGTAAGTAATATCGAGTAATTAATATTAAATATATAATAATTAATAATTAATAATAAATATTAATAATTACTATTAAAAATTAATATTAAAGATTAAAAATTAATAATATTTACATATTAATTATTAATAGTTAATAATTAACATTAAATTATAATTAACAAATATGAAGTAACATTTAATAATTAATTTTTACTAATTAATAATTACGATTAAATAATTAATTTTCACGATTATTTCCATTAGTCGAAAATTTTTCTTTAATTAATAGTTTCATTATGGTATTAATTAATTAATACTTAATAAGTAATAATTAATTAGGACTAATATTAATTTTATCCAAACAAAAATAGGTAAGAATAACGTTAAAGCCCACAAACACTAACAAATGTCGGCACTCAAAATTTATACGCGGCACTCAAAACCGGTTTTCATTCCCACCCGCCCATTGTACTAGATGCTTATTACAACTACTTTCTTCAGCCCGTTGTAATAGATGTCAACTATTATAACTTTTTTTGCTAGTTGTAAAGTTATATTTTACAATATTTATAGTTTACCAGTTGCAATAAATACCAATTTTTGACAACTCTTAACCGATTATCATTATCTTTGATTAATTGTTTTAGACGTCATAGGAGGTTCGACCAGTATTTTAATAGACTTAGTTTTACTTTCCAGTTATTAGTACGTAAGTATATACAAAGCTTTTCAAAATAAAATACAGAGAGAATGTTTTAACAATTAATCTCGTTAAAAACTAACATATTATATATAAAAAATCAAAATTTAAAAATTTTTGTTATGTTAAACACGTGTTTACTTAATAATTTTAGCAGTTTTGTTTGATATCACCGTAGTAGTTTTATTTAATAGGATAATATATTTATTAAAGTTTTTACTTAACTATTTTTTTTATATTCATAAGTATTTATTTGATATGATGATATCACCGTTGTAAAAAGGCTGTTTTGTTGTAGTGACACCCCTACTTAGTTGAAAATATAGTTACACTAAAACTTGAAAATGCATTTAAAATTTGTACCCTGGTTATACCAAAATAAGTTAGCGTGTTTTCATAATTTCATGTTCAATAAACTATACATTTTTTTTGAAAACCCAGGAGAACCTGGGTCTTCTTACCAGAAACCAAGCCTCCTTTTCACTGCGCCGCACCTGCGGAGTCAATAAACTAAACATACTATGCAGTGGTAAGGAGAAATCAGTATACTTACAAATATTGTAGATGGAGTTAAGTCAAGACATTGATGGAACAAGAGTACCGATTGTTTGCTAAATTCTTATAAATATTACAACACAATATCTTGATGAAGTTCAATTAGTGTTTACTTTGTATTCTGGATAATACACCGCTGCACTATAACCATCATTTTCATTGCTACCCCCATCGTATATGTTACATATATTATTTCTATAATTTTCAGTTATAAAGTTACATTGTCACTACATAGTTACATAGTTTTTATAATTTTCACATTGAAAGAATTTATGCTTGATTGCTTGAGATTATGATAATGAACAGAAAAGGATGAAGAAAATGATGTTTTATTGAATGAATATACTGATTATTACATTACTAATGATCGGATACAAGCAGCTGTATTTAAATCACTACAAGAAACAGTACATTTTCCTGTGACTCAGACCTGTCGACGGCCGTCGGAAAAAACCGTAGCAAAAAAATCCGTCGCTGAATAGGATTTCCAACGGCTACCGACAAAGCCCGTCGACACATTTCTGACGGCTACCAACGGCCAACCGATGGCTCCCGACGACCGTCGGAAGACACGTGATCGATCACAGGGGGTGCCGAAAGCCGTCACTAGCCGTCGGAAGCCGTCGTTTTATGGTCGTCGCTTGTCGTCGGAAGCCGTCGGGAAAAATTGGCCTATAGGCCGTCGGAAGCCGTCGGATTTCCTGAACCTCTTTTCACTATTTTCTACTGCATTCTTGCCTTCCATCCACAATCCATAAACACAATATATTCCACCACACAAGCACATATCCAATTTAGATATTCAATATAAAATCAGACCATACAAATATAATCAAATCACATAAAGAAATAAACCAAGCATAATTCATATAAAATCAAACCAACACTCCGCTAACATAATTTACATACATCTCATTGTAAAAAATATACATCAATCCTTCATCAACTCCCCACCATCAACTCCCAAATGTCAACATTACTATCACCAAATGTATCATTAAATAATATACACAACATTTCAAATCCAACTCCACCAACTCAATGTATTATCAAAAATTACTAAACAATGACGCAAAACCAAAAAACATACCTATCACTTTGGTCAATCACCTCCAAAACCTCCAGAACTAGCTGAAGATGGAAAGCGACCACCATACTGCTGCATATACTTGTTGGATATTTTCAAGTTTTTCCCATTGTTTTGTTTTCATGAAGAGAGAAGAAAGGGAAGAGGGAAGAAATAAAAACAAAAGTCCCACATCTTGGGATATTAGGGACCATACTTGTTTAAGTATAGGTCTCTCATGAAGAAGTTGGGGCCTTGGGGCTCCCAAATGTTTTCTTTGTTGAGAGGAGAGAAGTCATGCATAACCATCGCACGCACGCGCCTCCACCGTCTGTTCGACCGAACCGGGCCAGGTACGGGTCAAATGACGATATTTTTGGAACAAATCTGAAAACAGTTATGGACCCAGAATTATATTTAAATAAGGCGGGATGTTGGAAATTTAAAAGGGGCGCAACCCTTGATGAACAGACACCTCCTCAAATTCTATATAAAGGACGGCCAGAACTGTTATTCGATACAGCAATCTTATTTTCTTCTTCCCACACAGTCTGCAACACCATTAGAGTGTTATAGAATGCTCTCATATCAAATGAATTTGTAACGCCTGCAAGGTGTTGCAAATTCAGTATATTTGTCACGTCTATACAGCGTTGCAGATTCTACCTTACTCTTCTTCACTCTATTCTGCCTCTAAATTTTGCACCATTTAAAATCAAATTAAAGTGTTCTTGGCCAAATCAAAACTGTACAAATTTTGAATCTGCTTACGTTGTTCCAAGGCTTCATTGAATCCTGAAAGTCGATAGTTCGGTAACCCATTTGTACCTGATGGGTTGAACTATTCTTTGAAAATCTATTCCATAGATCCTAGAAGTCAAAAGTATGGCATTGTATTCGTCGGATTCGACTCGAACCGCAAATTTCCCAACAATTTTCAGACAATATCTTTCAAGCATGGAAGGTTCGAGGGCCTTGCAAGTCATGAATCAGCATTTAACTCGATTGGAGCGGTTTGATGGAGACAATTTTACTCGCTGGAAAGAGACAATGAAGTTCTTCCTGTTCACCGTAAAATTGTTCTACATTTTGGAAGATGGCTTGGAAGTAATACTCGACGAAACTAACAAAGATGACGCTGCTCTAAAGGCGAAACGTGCAAAGCGCTAAAAGGATGATTTTTTATGTAGAGGGCACATTCTGAATGCGTTGTCTACTCCTGTCTACAACGCTCATAGGACCTTGGAAATTGCAAAGGCACTTTGGACTGCATTGGAAAGAAAATACCGCATATCCGAAGCAAGTAACAAAAAATTCCTTATTTACAATTTTATGGATTTCAAAATGGTCGCCAATAAGTCCATAGTTGGACAAGTAAGCGAAATCCTACTATTGGTGAATCAACTTAAAGATGTTGGAATAGATCTCCCTGAATCTTTTGTTGTTGGAGTTATAATTTCAAGACTCCCTAATTCTTGGAATGATTATAAGAAAAAATTAAAGCATGCAGAAATGGATTATGATTTAGACGGTTTACAGCATCATCTTCATATTGAAGAGGACTCTCGTAAATGCAAACTATATGATAATCTGCAAACTGAGTCCCATTCTAAGGCAATTAATGTTCAAATTACTGACAAGTTAAAGCCTAAGAATGAGGCACGGTTTAAGAAGAAAAATCATTCCAACGACAACAAAAAGAAAGGTGCTTATTTCTACTGTAACAAGCCCGGCCACTATGCCCGAGACTACTGTCAGCGGAAGAAACAGCAAAAAGTGAATGTGGTCGAAGACTCACTTGTGGCTGTAGTGCAAGAGGCGAACTCCGTTAATGGAATTGGTAATTATTGGTGGTTTGATACTGGAGCAACCATTCATGTTTGCAAAGGCCGTAATCTATTTAAGACTTACGAAGAAAATAATGGAGAAGCCGACAAAGTTACTAGAGCACATAAGGTTCTAGGCAAAGTTTTGGGAAAAGGCACTATAGAACTTCCATTCACTTCTGGAAAAGTTCTTACATTAGTTAATGTATTTTATGTACCTGATATGTGTAAGAATTTGGTCTTTGTATACCTTCTTAACAAAGGAGGATTCAAGATGGTGTATGAGTCTGATAAGTTAGTGTTGTCCAAGAACGGCAAATTCATTGGACATGGATACTCATGTAACGACATGGTTAAGTTGAATCTAATAAAGAAATCTTCTGTTTATATTGTTGATTCGGTTAGTTTATGGCATGGTAGACTAGGACATGTTAATTATAATTCCCTTAAAATATGCATAAATTAGGATTAATTTCTGATTGTGATTTCGATACCATCTCTAAATGTGAAATATGTGTTCAAGCAAAAATACACCAAAAATCCTTTAAATCTGTAGAAAGGAAAACTAGCTTGCTTGATTTGGTATATAGTGATGTGGGTGACTTAAAAAGTCACATCACCTATGGTGGTAACCAATATTATATAACATTTATTGATGATTATACTAGATATGCATATGTGTATCTAATGAAAACTAAGGATGAGGCTTTTAATAAATTTAAAATTTACAAAGCAGAGGTCGAAACACAATTAGGAGTTAAAATAAAAGTATTACAATCAGATCGTGGTGGTGAATATTTCTCAAATGAATTCACCTTGTTTTGTAAACAACATGGTTTAGTTCACCAATGCACTGCCCTATATACACCACAACAAAATGGTGTTGCTGAAAGAAAAAATAGAACTTTAGTAGAAAAGGTTAATGCAATGCTCATAAGTTCAAACTTACCTTATAACCTATGGGGTGATGCTATGTTATCTGCATGTTATATTTTAAATAGAGTACCACTTAAAAAGAATAATGTTTCCTCTTATGAATTATGGTTTAATAGGAAACTTAATCTTACAAGACTTAAAGTTTGGGGTTGTTTAGCATATGTTAGAAAACCAGACCCTAAACGGCAAAATTTAGGAAATAGGGCATTTAAATGTGTTTTCATTGGATATTCACTTAATAGTATAACTTATAGGTTCCTAATTCTTAACACCTTAGAAGTTATAGAATCTGTTGATGTAGAATTCTTTGAAAATCAAACTGTTGAGATTCCATTGAGATCATCTAGTCCAGAACCTAATACAATTGATGATATCAATGACGATGACTATGCTCCTACTCAAAACAACAAGGAAGTATCGGTACTAGATAATAGTACTGAACAAAGGAGAAGTAACAGAGCAAGAATAGAGAAGGACTATGGTCCTGACTTCATTACATATCTTATAGAAGGCAGTAAGGACGGTGTCCTTAATGTGACTAGATATGTCATGAACGTCGATGATGACCCCAAAACTTATTTGAGGCTATGAGTTTCAGAGATTCAATATTCTGAAAAGAAGCTATCAATGATGAAATGAATTCCATACCGCTAAACCAAACTTGGGTTTTAACTGATTTACTTCCTGGTGCTAAACCTATAGGATGTAAATGGATATTTAGGAAAAAGTTGAATACAAATGGATCCATTGATAAGTTTAAAGCCAGATTAGTTGCTAAGGGATATAAGCAAAAACACGGAGTAGATTACTTTGATACATATGCTCTAGTTGCTCGCATATCTTCTATACGCTGTTTAATAGCACTTGCATCAATTCATAAATTGGTCATACATCAAATGGATGTAAAGATTGCCTTTCTAAATGGAGATTTAGAAGAAGAGGTATATAGGGAACAACCTGAAGGTTTCAAAACCCCAGGCCAAGAAAAGAAAGTTTGCAAATTAATAAAGTCTCTTTATGGCCTGAAGCAAGCTCCCTTACAATGGCATGAGAAGTTTGATAAAATAGCATTGTCATATGGATTTATTGTTAATGATGCTGATAAATGTATTTATAGCAAATCGGATAACAACGATTATGTTATAATATGTTTATACGTTGATGACATGCTAATATTTGGTTCTAATATATCCTGTGTGAATGAAACTAAGAAGTTTCTGTCTTTTATGTTTGATATGAAAGAACTAAGAGAGGTTGACGTAATTCTGGGAATTAAAATCATTAGGAAAGAGGGGGAGTTGTTACTAACTCAATCTCATTACATTGAGAAGTTCCTCCGAAAGTATGGTCATGAAAAACCAGCACCAACTCCTTTAGATCCTAGTATTTAATTAGAAAAGATCACTGGACGTACCATTTCTCAACTTGAGTATTCTAATATTATTGGGAGTCTTTTGTATGCTATGCATTGCACTAGACCAGACATAGCACATGCTATAAGCATGTTATTTCGATTTACGAGTAATCCAGGTTTCGAACATTGGAAAGCTATTTCTAGAGTTTTAGCTTATTTGAAAGGAACCATTACCTATGATTTATCTTATAAAGGATATCCTTCTATAATAAAAGGATATAGTGATGCGACCTGTAACAATGTAGAATCCAAATCCAAGTCTATGACTGGATGGATCTTTACATTAGGAGTTGCTGCTGTGTCTTGGGTTTCCAAAAAATAGACCTGTTTATCTGACTCAACAATGTTGTCAAAATTGATTGCATTAGCGGATGCATGTAAGGAAGCAAAATGGCTTAGGAATTTATTAATAGAAATCCCATTATGGAAGAAGCCATCTCCAGCAGTCTTGGTTAACTGTGATAATCAGGCTACAATATACAATGTCTCTAATAAGACATATAATGGGAAGTCTAGACATGTGAGTCTAAGACATCAAATGATAAGATAGTTACTCAAAAGAGGAGTAATAATTGTTGACTACATAGAAACAAAGAAAAACTTGGCTGACCCACTCACAAAGAGTCTTCCAAAGGCAATGGTTTCTATAAAATCAAAGGAAATGAGACTAAGTTCTGTGAATGAAGGTTGATCATCCTTAACAGAAACCCAAATTATGTTTTGAAAAGGATAGACAAAGTTCAATGGGTACCAACAAGTTAAGAGAATGATTATGGAACACTAAATCAGCAATCCCATAATATTTAGTGTTGGATTCTGCAAGAACAAAGGATGGATAATATATCCTTAATAAGTCTAGTTACCTTAAAAGGTGTATCGCAGAAACATCTTAAGAGACTTACCTATATGAGTATGAAAATCAGGCCGTTTCCTAAGAAAGTAAGACCGCTTTCTAACGTAGACTCATGAACCTAGGATTAAAAGCACCATTAACGTGCTGAGCAATACATAACACTTTACCTAAGAAAATCAACATGTGTGATTCTTCCGGTTTTGTCATAAGGGATACTTGGTTCAAGATTCGTTCACCATAGAATCTCAATAAGGCTTTGAATGGTTTACACTAAGTAAAGGTTCAAATCCAAAAAAAATACCTTTTGTTTATGTGTTGGTTTTCACGAAGGTGCAATTCTTGACCTTTGAGCTACGCCTACTTGGGTACTTAGGCAATCACTCAAGTGATACAGCTATTCCGGTTTTAACCTTAAAATGTTTTAAATTATCCAAACTTAAAAATAAGGGGATAATGTTGGATATTTTCAAGTTTTTCCCATTGTTTTGTTTCCATGAAGAGAGAAGAAAAGGAAAAGGGAAGAAAGAAAAACAAAAGTCCCACATCTTAATATATTGGGGATCATACTTGTTTAAGTATAGGTCTCTCATGAAGGAGTTAGTGCCTTGGGGCTCCCAAATGTTTGCTTTGTTGAGAGGAGAGAAGTCATGCCTAACCACCACACGTGCGCGCGCCGCCGCCATCCGACCGACCGAACCGGGCTGGGCCGGATACGGGTACGGGTCAAATGATGATATTTTTGGAGCAAATTTGAAAATAGTAACAGGCCGGATTTCAGCCCGTTATGGACCCAGAATTATATTTAAATAAGGTGGCCCTTGACGAACAGATACCTTTATTCAATACATCCATCTTATTTTCTTCTTCCCACACAGTCTGCAACGCCATTACAGTTTTACAGAACACTCTTATATCAAACGAATTTGTAAATCCTACAAGGTGTTGCAAATTCAGTATATTTGTCACGTCTGTATGGCGTTGCAGATTCTACCTTCCTCTTCCTCACTCTATTCTGCCTCTAAATTTTGCACCATTTAAAATCAAATTAAAGTGTTCTTGGCCAGATCAAAACCGAATCTGGTTACGCCGTTCCAAGGCTACATTGAATCTTGAAAGTCGTAGTTCGATAGCACGTTTGTACCTGGTGGGTTGAACTATTGTCTGAAAGAATCAATTCCATAGGTCCTTGAAGTCAGAAGTACGACGTTGTATTCATCGGATTCGACTCGGATCACAAATTTCCCAACAATACTCATCAATACGCTGGTCTAACAGTTGTGTCATTTCAATGGTCTGCTGACGGTTCTGCTCCTCCAGCTGCGCCACCCTAGCTCTCAACTCTTCGATCTCTGCTTGATCGATCTGAGCTCTGGTTTGTCTTGCTCTCCTCTATCTACTGGTCTGCAATACTTATTTAATTTAGTAAAACTTCAATTACTATAATCTTACTATCAAAGCTGGAGCATAATGTGTTAATTGTTATATCTATAAACGTATTCATTACCACTTGATTGCCAAAGCCGTAGCGCATGTTCCGTGAAGGTGGATCCATGACTGACTCGAAAATAACGTCCTCCTCGTCCGTCGTAGGCTGCTCTCGACCAGTTTCCTCTAGGAGTTTCTACCGTTGTTCCATAAACCTTGCCTGCATGAACAAATAAAAATACAATTAAAATTAATAGCATGATATCTAAATTTAGTATACTTTAATAATTAAAACAGGTACTAATAGTATATAAACTAAAATATGCTTACATAGCTCTTTCTCGATTTATCGTCATGCCATGTATATGAAACCGTCCCGTTTGGATTTACATGCTCAACGGCATGAGTACGGGTAAATACATCCATGTACGATACGAGACCCTGTACCTCAGCTTCCTGAAATTGTTTATTATGTACTATTATTGTATATTTAAAATTACATAGCACAATAATTATTTACAATTCACATTTAATAAATTTACCAACTCATGGCGATATTGTTGGAACGACTTGGACCTCCTAGATGAGTGATAGGATTTATGTTCCTATTTGTAGAGTTTCTTACCGACTCTGCCTATACATTTAAATTTCATACATTATTTACTTACCAAATATTTTTTGATATTTACGTATCAATCAAATAATTAATAAAATTTTAGTACACTTACCTTTGCTTCGTCAGTATCCCTATGTACCAACCACCTTTCCCACACACTCGATCCCATCCTGTTCGGCTTCTACCCTTTATGCTTCACAGCCGACATTGAATCCCAATAATTCTTTCTCATCTTCTGCATCCAGTAGTGTCATACAAACTGTAGGTCATCTGATTGTACGTCAACTGCGGCCTGCATTTCATGATAAACAAGCGACAAAAAATTAAACAATAAAAGGTGAACAATAAATAAGCGAAAAAAAAAATTAAGAATGGAAAATAGAAGAGTATACTTACAATGAAATCCTATCATATACACTCCAGGATGTGGGAAGGGATATTATCACACTTCGGCCAACAAGCCATCATCTTACTCTTGTATGAATTTCTCAAAACAGATAGAACTACAGCTAACGGCTGTAGGTCAAACCCCTGTGTTAAATATGATACAAATTATTATATCGCACACAAAATATTTAAGATGCTGAAAAACTTTAATACTTACCCCTCCGCTCTAGGTACCAGATACACAGCGGGACGTTGTGTTGGCTGCGATACACCGCTGCCATCGCCTCCTGAAGAATGGGAAGAACTCCTCCTTCTGGACGACATGATACATGTCATAGAAACATCATTTTAAAAGAGAATAATAGTATGATAATGAAATATATTTTATAGTTAAATGACATGAATGAGATAAAGTGCAAAGTATACTTGATTCAGATTGGGTCTTATATTCCGACGATAAGCAGAATACATTGCATTTTTAACATAAATTGCTAAATAAATGACAGAAATGGTAATGACATAAATGATGTAAATGATGTAATGACATAAATGATGTCATGACATAAATGACGTAATGACATAAATGATGCAAAATAAATCTCAATAATTACATAAATTGCATAATACATAAGAATTCAACATAATATTTATATCAATCCTCATCATCTTTTGATTCAGATTCAGTCTCATATTCTATGTTATTTTCCTCCCTACTCTCGAATGCTTCTACCAAAATGTTTGATTCATCGTTCAGAGGTCCAAAATCAGTACGGTCGTCTGTTATTATTATTTCGTTGCTTTGCTCAAGATCTGCCTGATAAGCTTGTTCGTGTGGAATATTCTTCCCATCAAACGTAAATCTTGCCTTTGTTTTAAAAACTACTGACCAATCTGCTTTATCTCTTTTTAGAGACGGATAAGGAGCATAATAAACTTGCAATGCTTGTTTGGCTAGTACAAAAGTATCGTACTTGTGATAACCCAATGTATGCTTTATTTCAATAAGATTATAATCCTTGCACACATTAATTCCGGAATCTAGAACATTGCTAAACCAATTGCATCTAAACAGAAACACCTCCTCCGCGGGTCATGAGAAATATGTCAGTTGCAAAATTTGAGTTAAAGCGCCAAAATCATTTATGTGATTTTCTGGATCATCACTACCTTTAACAAATACACCTGTATTATTAGTTTTTTTTTTGCACCGTATTCTTTGGTGTTAAATTTATATCCATTGACAAAATATATTAGATATGTCTTGACATTTCTTTTTAGTCCCAACGCAAGATATTTCAACCCTTCGTCGACCACACAATTTCTCGGTTCAAAAACGTACTTTGAAAACCAATCAGAAAATTCTTTACCGAGATCTTTGTGTGGTTGTTCACTTTCATAAATACTGCATATATGAATAAAATATTGCATTAAATTCTACACACGCATGCATTATGGAAATGAATAAATCATAAATTATTATTTCAGATTACCTAACAAATGGTGGAACCTCCGCACAATTTAGAAGAATATAAGTGTGTGCTACATGAAGATCACTATCGTCTAACCATACTTCTACACATTTTCCAAAAAGGTCGACCATGTTGTCTAAAAATAGATAACATTGTTTAAGGGGACTCTTGTTCGTTGCCTTCATCATTACGAGGAACACTTTCAAATGATATGTTCACATGGTCACTGAAATAGTGAGAGAAAAAGAACGAAGCTTTTTCTTCGAGATTTACATATCGAACCTTCAACTCGTGCTTTTTGCCTCACTTTTTTCTTCAGATGATTCAAGTATCTATGCAAAATTAATTTACATTAACTTTAACTTCCGAATGTAATTAAATTAATAGGTAACATATTTCATACCTCTCGAATAGATACATCCATCCATATTGCACAGGACCTCGAAGTCGTGCTTCAGATGGGAGATGAACAGGTAAATGTTCCATTACATTAAAAAAACCTGGTGGAAATATTTTCTCCAATCTGCAGAGCGATATAGGAATATCTTCTTTAAGTTTACGTAAATGTTGCACTAGTCGAACAAAGCTCTTTGTAAAACAGACTAAGTTCCGTTATTACCTTCCAAACTTTTAAGGGCAATATTTCTTTGAATATAACGGGAAATAAATTTTCCATCATTATGTGACAGTCATGGCTTTTCATTCTGCTCAATCTATCATTTTTAAAGTCAATACATCTACGAAGATTTGATGAAATCTCATCAGGAAATCCTAATCCTTGCACCCATTTTAACACAACTTTAACTTGATTATTATCTAACTCATAACACGCTTTGGGTTTTTTACTGTTATTTGGTTTGATATGAAGCTTGGGATGTTTGCATAATTCTTGTATATCGCGTCTTGATTTCAAATCGTCCTTAGTCTTCCCCTTGACATTCAAAATTGTGTTAAAAACATTATCAAATACATTTTTCTCATTGTGCATCACATCAATATTATGACGAAGCATAAGATCTTTCCAATTATGAATAGTCGATTTGCCTACAATTTCTGTTTGCACTCCAGTTTCATATATCTTTGGATAGTCCCTTAAAAGTTCGTATATATCTTCGCTTGATCGGACCATTGGTGGTTGTCTGGTTTCTACTCTATTAGCTAAAAAGTTTTTTCTATCTCCTCTGAAGGGATGATTGACGTGGAGAAAACATCGATGGCAGTCAAACCATGAAATTTTCTTACCATTCGGTAAAGAAAATGCCCGTGTTTGTTCCATGCAATAAGGACAAGCTAGACAACCGGATGTACTACATCCTGAAAGCATTGCATAGGCAGGAACTCACTTATAGTCCACAACAAAGAAGTAAACATACAAAAAAAATTCCTTGAAACGTCGTATGTTTCTACTCCTTCGTTCCACAGTGTTTTTAACTCCTCAATCAACGGTTGTAAATAAACATCGATTCCTTATGTCGGATCGTCGGGGCCAGGAACGACAACAGTAAGAAACATATATTGCGTTTTCATACACATCCACGGTGGTAAATTATAAGGTGTGATGATAATGTGCCGAGATGAATATTTAGCACCAAATTGAGAAAATGGTGAAAAACCATCCGTATATAATCCAAGTCTAACATTACGACTCTCCGCTACAAAATTGTGATAAGTTTTGTCGAAATGCTTCCATGCTTCTCCATCGGTTGGATGTGTCAACGTACCTTCTTCCTCTGTTCTCACACTATGCCATCTCATATGAGGTGCAGTTACAGAAGATGCGTATAATCTTTGAAGCCTAGGAGTGATGGACAAATAATGCATATATTTGTATGGAACTTCCTTTCCCTTCTTTTTTCTTGGTTTGTACCTTTCTTCATTACAGATTCTACACTTCCTAAGAGTGATGTCCTCTTTCCAAAACAACATGCAGCCATTTAAACATGTATCTATTTTTTGATAAGGTAAACAAAAAGTCAACATAAGTTTTTTAACTTCATAGTGATTTTCACATTAAATTATCGGGCGGCATATGTCTTTTTGCAGTTCCTACAACGGCTGTAAATACGGCTTCGGTGATGTTGTATTTTGACTTCATCGCAATGTATTCTATGGTTGCTGATAGCAGAGTGTCGCTTTTACAACCATCTCAAAGAGGTTTCTTAGCAGCATCCAGTAAATCATAAAAAAAGTTTGCTTCAACATTTACATCATCATCGTTAACTTCAACCGTAGGGAATATTAATCGTGTTGCATCTTCAACCATATTTTATATACAGTTCATCATAACAATTTCATTACCAGCAATCTCTAATTCAGACTCTGCGGAAGTATGTGCTACAACTTCTCCATGATGATCCCAAACATAATACTCCGGCACGAAACCGTTTTCGCACAAATGGACTTTCACAATCTCGGGTAATAAATACTTCAAATGTTTACACCTACTACACGGACAATGAATTTTCTACATTGTTTCCGTTATTACTTAAAACGAATTCAACAAATATGTTTATACCATTATAAAAATCTTCTTTTATTGAGCCTCTTAATCCCATTCTTTGATACATCCATCTCCTCCGATCAACAAAATAATCGATCATATTTCCTATTTGAAAAAATATGTCACAAATTCAAAAATAAATATTGGTCATTTTACGAATTGACATTTTATTTTTCAATGTATTGATACATAAACTTATACGCGTCAATTTTACCCCATTTAAGAATACAATATAGAAATGTTAGTTTATGGTTATCTTTTTTCCTGGTCAGTCATCCTACTTCCCATTACAAACACAGTAAACACTTACATTTCGTACATTATTTCGTTTTAAATGATTCAATAAAATTTCGGCAGCACTTCCCCTTTGTTTCCTGCATTGTACACAAATGCGTGTACACCGGAAACAAAAAAAAGTGACGGTGAAATTTTGTAAACCGTTTGAAACGAAATAATGTACGAAATGTAATTGTTTACTGTGTTTATAACTTGTCCAATACAGGGACAAATCCAACAAGTATTGTACCAAATGAATATAAATTTCTGTTTCATGATAAAAACAAATATTTATATAACGATCATGTACAACACTTGTCGAACGAAGCCAAAAACTCTCTAAGGGACGTAAAGAAAAGTAATTTATAAAAACGAATATTTACTAATTTTATATATTTTAAAAAATTATTAATTTACCACATTTATTCTACGTATTTTATTGAATAAGGTTGCTTCAATATTGTTGTCATTTTCCAATGCAGTCAAATTTTTTTTGAGACTCGTGCATTCATTGTTATACAAGTCAAGATGTTATACAACTCATGGCTTATTCCAATTAACACAAGACAATGGTAGAAACAACACATATATAATGGTTTACACGTACACATAAAATCATAAATTATACATACACTTTAAAATTTCACGATAACATATGAAATAGGTATACCATGGGATACTATAAACCATTATTAGGCTATTAGAAACAATTATAATCACTAATTAGCCCTAATTTATCAACTTATGAAAATCTGGATTTAGTGTAAAATTAGATTTTTCGCGAAAATAAGATATTATACCGGAGATTGAAACTAATAGAGTGTGATTAGGCAGCCATGGAGGATCCGGAAGCTTGAAATTGGAGATTAGAAGCTTGAAATTGGTATTTAGGGGTTTTGTTTTTATTTTTTTTGTTCAGCCAAGTGAGGAAGAAAGGTCTCGGCTGAGACTAGATAATTGCGAATTTCTGACGGCTTCCAACGGCTGCCGATGGCCCGTTGGAAAATAGCCGTCGCAAGCCTCTGTCGGCATATCAGCCTTTTCTAGTAGTGAATGCATTTTTACAACTATGTGGGCTTTGGGATTTAATACACACCCGCTATCTAATACCCTATAATACAATACACAGGTATATTTTTCACAACCGCATACATTATTCTTCATTTCCTAACTCCCCCCTCAAACCAATATTAGGTTTAGGGTTTCAGGAGCGATTTTAGGGCTTCGGCTGCGATAAAAATTCATGCTTTTCTCCTTCGATTTTCTTCATAAATTCTTCATCAAAGAGTACAAAGACATAGATCGGCTACATTTTCTTCACCAATATTAAAGCGGTTGAGGCTGAGTGTCTAATCTTCTATTCGATGCTAGATCTGCATGTTTTTCGCCTTGTTCCACTTTTAGCTCTGCTCGAAACTTTAGAAAACTTCTTGCTGACAGTGCTTTGGTAAGAATGTCAGCATATTGGTAAGTAGAAGGTATGTGCCTGACTTGTAAATTTCCTCTTTGTATTTGCTCTCGGACAAAATATAGATCGATCTCGATATGTTTTGTTCTAGCATGCAATATTAGATTCGCTGTCATATATACAGTACTCTAATTATCACACCATAATATTGGTTTGGTTTCTGTATTGATCTGTAACTCTTTTAGTAATGATTGTAGCCAAATTATCTCTGCTGTAGCACTTGCTACACTCCTGTACTCGGCCTCTGTGCTGGATCTAAAGATACTAGTTTGCTTCTTTGAACACCAAGATATAGGATTATCTCCAATGTAAATATAATACCCAGTTATAGATTTTCTATCATTAATATCTATTGCCCGGTCTGCATCTGCATATGCTGTGATATTTAAGTTGTTGCATCTCTTTAATGTGAGCCCATAGTCTATAGTCCTGTTGAGATATCTCAGGATTCTTTTTACTGCTTTCCATTGTTCATCATGGGGTTCCTGCATAAATTGTGAAACCTTATTAACACTGAATGAGATATCTGGTCTGGTTATAGTAGTGTATTGTAGTGTTCCTACAATACTTCTATATTGTTTAACATTTAATATGGATTCTCTCATGTTTTTAGAAATTATTGACGACTGATCATAGGTGTTGGCTGTGGATTTGCTTCATGCATCTTTGATATGATAAGTAATTCTTTGATATATTTCCTTTGGCTCAATAATATTTCTGAATCTGATTTTCTGTTTACTTATATACCCAAGAAGTAGTTCAGGTTGCCAAAGTCCTTGATGGACAATTTCTTGTTGAGATACTGTATAATATTGTTGATCTCATTTGTATCAGCACCTATTATAATCAAGTGATCAATATATATTAGAATGTAAATAATACGAATGTTATAAATTTTAAGAAATAGTGAGTTATCTGATTTGGTGGACGATATCCTTGAGTAATCAGTGTGGCTTTCAGTCTATCAAACCATACTCTTGGTGCCTGTTTCAATCCATATATGGCTTTGTTTAATTTGCACACATGATGAACATCTTCTTGTATCCCTGTGGCTGCTCCATATAGATTTCTTCCTGTAATATGCCATTTAGAAATGCATTATTAACATCCAATTGCCTTATATTCCAGTTTTTGCTCAGTGCAACAGTGAGAACAACCCTAATTTTTGTTGGTTTCACCACTGGTGAAAATGTTTCACTGAATTCAAATCCACACCGTTGAGTAGATCCCTTAGCAACAAGTCTTGCTTTGTACCTTGATATTGTTCCATCTGGATTTTTCTTTAGTTTGTAGGTCCACTTACATCCTATTATATTTTTATTTGCTGGTGGATATACTAGACTCCATGTTTTATTTTTCATAAGTGCTTGATACTCCTCATCCATTGCTGCTTTCCAGTTCTCATCTTTAAGTGTTTGCTCAAAAGATTCAGGCTCATCTATATTAGATGTTGAAGTGTAGATCTTTGGTTTGAATATTCCACTCTTTGATCTTGTTATCATATGATGACATGTTCTGGCTGGTAATTTAGTATGTGTTGATGCTGAATTGCTATCCTGATCAGTGTTGTCCAGTAATTTATTTTGATGACCGTTATCATTGATACTTTGATTTTGATTGCTTGATCCAATAGGTCACTGAGCATGCATGTCAGGTTGCTCTTCTGTTCCATGACCTATTTTAGATAACACTATGTGTTGTGGATCAGAGGCTCCTGCTTTCTTCTCAGTCTCAGTCTAATTCCATATGCTTGAATACACAGGTGCAGTAGATATGGATACTCTTGGATTGTATACTTTCTGTATTGTTTTAACATTTGTGCAGGCAAAAGGAAATATTTTTTCATTAAAGACCACATGTCTACTTATAACTATTTTTCCATAACTATCTAAGCACTTGTACCCTTTCTGTTTAGTTTCATAACCTAGAAAGGTACATGGTTGAGATCTAAAATCCAATTTGTATTTGTTATATGGCCTTAAGTAGGGAAAAAATAGACACCCAAATGTCCTTAAGCTATCATAGTTAGGCTTAGTTCCTATGAGCTTCTCAATTGGGCTTATCCCTTTTAGTACTTTTGTTAGTAGTCTATTGATTAAATACACTGAAGTACTGAAAGAGTCTGGCCAAGATTTTAAAGGTAGTGATGCTTGTGCAAGTAAATTAAGGCTAGTTTCAACCGTGTGTCTATATTTTCTCTCAACTAGACCATTTTGCTCAGATGTGTAGGGACAAGTTGTTCTATGTATTATACCCTTGTTTAAAAAAAACTTGTCAAGTGATTTATATTCAAAACCACCATCACTTTGAATAATTTTGACTTTGTGACAAGTTTTCTTTTCATCTTGTGTAATGAAATATATGATAGCATTATAAGCCCCTGCCTTTGTTTTCAGGAAATATTTCCATGTGTATCTAGTGTGTGCATCAACAAAAGATATGTAATATTTATAGCCATAATCTGAACTAATAGGTGATGGACCCCAGAGATCAGTTGCAACCAATTCTAAAGGCATCTTGTATTCAGTTGTGGAATCTGCAAAAGCTAATTTATGACTTTTGCCCATTTGGCAATAAGCGCAAACATATGGTAACGTAAAATCATCAAAGGAGATTTTATTTCTTATGAGAAACTATTATACAACACTTGCATTAGGATGACCTAAATTGTAATGCCATAGATCAAAAACATTTTTGTTGTTTTCAGTAGATGATATTTCACTGTTATTACAACACTTTACTTTCTCAACAGAGTTTCTGCAATTAGTCAATGTAAACTTGTACAACCCATTCACTACATCACCCTGCAAAAATATTTCTCCAGTTAGTACATCTTAACTAAGCAATATTTAGGATAAAACTCAAAGTAAACATTATTATCATGGGAAAATTGAGAAACACTCATAAGATTTTTCACTATTCTTGGCACTCTTAATAAGTTATTGAGATATAGTTGCCTTTCACCTTTAATACAGGCATTACCAATATGAGTGATTTCAAAAGACTTACCATTTCCTATGAAAATGGACTGTTTACCTCTATACTCTTTGCTGCCTAGATTTAAGTTGTCAAGATTGCTTGTCAAGTGATTGGTTGCTCCTGAGTTTGGGTACCATACCTCATCCTGAATATGTTCAGGCTTTATGATCACATCCAGGTACTTATTTTTGTTACTATTGGGTTGCTTGTTTGGTTCTTGTTGAACCTGTGCTAGGTTTGCACTGTAACTGCTATTTCTTTGATTATTTGAACCTTGTCCTGGCATATAGTTTGCATTAAACCTGAAGTAACATTTTGGAGCAGTGTGACACACTTTTTCACATATTTGACATTTTGGCTTATTGCCTCCACTCCATCTCCCTCTACCTCTACCCCTGACTGAAGAATTTCCCCTTTGATATTGCTGATCTCCTCTTCCATAGTTTTGATTTCTGGTTTTGTTATTTGATGCAAAATTGATTGACATGTCAGTGTCTATGGGTTTCTTGAAATCCAGTCTTCCTTCATGTGCAAGGAGAATGGAGTGTACATACTCAAGAGATGGTAAGGTTTCTTGAGAAGATATAACTGCCACCATTGCCTCTATTCATCACCTAAACCACTTAAAATGGTCAACACTTGCTCAATATTTGAAACTTTATGCCCTGCAGCTTCAAGCATATCACATATATTCTTGAATTTTGCCAAATAATCTCTTATTGATTGATTTTCTTTCCATGCATTTTATAGTTTCCATTTGAAATACATTACTCTAGTTGCAGATTGTGTATTGAATATTCTCTCAACTGTCAACCAAATTTCATTTGCAGTTTTTCATCATATAACTTGAGGAAGTAATTTCACATTTATTGATGAAAGCAACCATAAACTTATTAAACTATCTTATCTTTGATACTTTGCAAATTCTTCATTATTCACCGTCTTGTTTTCTTGATCAGTAATGAATCTTGGAGGAATAGCAATTGTACCAAGGATGAATCCTTCCAAGCCATAACCTCTAGCTGCAGTTTCAACTTGTATTTTCCAAAGAAGATAGTTGTCTTCTTCCAGTTGTGCTGTGATGAGGGCTGATGATGGCTTTCAAGAAGCTTTCTGCATTGCAGAAGTTTGTTGGGTTGGATTAGGAGTATTGTCAGAAGTTGCTGAACTGCCTTCAGCCATGATGAAACTTCTTGAATCAAGAATGAACTTGTAAGATCAGATTTCAATACTGAAACAACAAGAAATCTTGTCTCCGCACTAACCAGGTATGTTGCAACTAGGTCTAAATGATGAAGATACTTTGATAGACTTATGGTACGGCACTTACTTCCTTTCTGTTTTGATGAGATTCTTAAATTATTGATTGATTTCTGATTTTCTCAAGTCTGAACTTGCTATATGATGGTGCTTGGTGCATCCAAGCTTTTCTTGGTGTTGCAGCAGTCTCTAGAGACAAATTTCTCACTTCCCAGATGATGAGATTTAACTGATGGGTAACTAATCTCCAAATGATGAGGTTTCTCTGATGGAGATTAGTTTCTCTTCTTCCTTTTAAAGTTTTTAATGCAATTTTGCCTTATAATGCTCTGATACCATGAAAGAATTTATGCTTGATTTCTTGAGATTATGATATTGAACAGAAAAGGATGAAGAAAATGATGATTTATTGAATGAATATACTGATTATTGCATTACTAATGATCGGATACAAGCAGCTGTATTTAAATACATTTTTACAGCTATGTAGGCTTTGGGCTTTAATACACACCCGCTATCCAATACCCTATAATACAATACATGGGTATATTTTTCATAGCCACATACATTATTCTTCATTTCCTAACTCACATCTTGGAGAATTTTATGATATGATCTAAGATTTAGATTAAATAGATTCCTCACTGGGTCAATGTTGCTCATGATGCTGCACATAAACATTTCAGGTTCGGATAATTAAAGTAGAATTTGGAACTTTTCATGTCAAACCAAAAGTGAAGATTTTTTTCTTAACTTTTGTTTAGTATTGTAAATCTTGATGTACATATATGTATAAAGTCGAAGGCAAGACTTTATGTAAATTAACTTGTATTGCAAGTATGAATGTATAATATTTTTTCCGTTTGAAATCATTTACTCTGAATGATTTAAGATTCTGGCATTTCCCCTTGCGAACTTGTGACACTAATATGACAGCACCACATTATGAGGTAGCACTCCTGATTTCGGCCAACAGTGTCGGAGTGGGGTGTTACACGTGCATCCAATAATTAAACGTATTTGCTTTTTATTAAATAAAAAATTAGTGGATGTGTTATATATGCAAAGTCTTTGGTGGATACAAACTTATTTTAAATAGTTTGTTGGTGGTGTTGGTTGCAAATCGATATCGAAATTCCATTGTCGAGTAATCGAGAAGGAGATAATGGTGGAGGAGACAGTGAGATTAGGGTATTTTTGGATTTCCAAAGGACACCGTGGAAATTATATTCATTAAATTATGTTTATTAATAGTAGAGATATTGTTGCATTCACATGACGTTAAAATAATACATATGTTGAGTATATTAGTACTCACATAATATAGTTAAATTTATTTAATAAAATAATTTTTAAATCAAATCAGAATTGACTTTGTATTAAATATGATTTAATATAATATGCACATATGCTCATACTAAAACAAAATTGGTCCTTGGGTAAATTTAATAAAATGAATTATTTTCAAAAGCAACTCTTTTGCTCCATTACTTGACCCTCTACATCCAATAATGGCATCAAAACCATCATGTCATTTTAAGAATAAAGTGACCAACACATAGGGTACACCATGAGATTTTTGAATACGATGGGAGTTTAGGAAATGATGTTTAATTAAGGAGAGTGTTACTCTGATTAAGGAATGTTCTTAGGACTAGAAAACCAACCCACTTTTGGCCCTCACCTTGCTCGTTTAATAGATTTGTCTCTAGGATATGCCCAAAGCGTAAGGGCCAAATTGGTTGTGTCTTAGGTTAACTCAAATATGAATTTGAATTAAGTATGAATCAAATTCAAAATCGCTTTAGATTTGAATGTTATAAAATTTAATTTTGAAATAATTTCAATTTTGAATTAATATTTATAAAATTCACAAATTTAAATTTAAAATAAACTATTAATATTTTGGTACTTAAATTCAAATTTTTTGAATTTAACATTTAAAATTGAATGTGCTTAAATTCAAAAACAAATTAATTATAAATTATTATAATTAGATAACGATAAATTCATAATTGTTTTAACCTTAAAAGAAAAAAAGCTATAAATATTATAAGTGTAATTTCAAATTGTTTCGAAATAAAATAAAAGTTATAACTTAATTAATTAAAATAAATAATTTTAATGGATCAAAAATATATTAAATATTACATAATAATCAATCCATTAAAATATGAGGGTTGTGTATGTTATGTCAGGTTATGGCATGTTACGATATGCTACATACGCATCATCCCTATTATCTATAACAATCAAATCCATTTCTATAAATTATAAATTTACAGATAAAAGTCGCTCTCTATCATTTTTCACACAAATCAATGTACTGGAGAATATGGATAGAGTACATCAAGTTGCCTATGTGGTCTACTGAAGTCTTATGTGTCCCTATATAGGTATAAAAAATATATAAATTTGTTGAGCACACTAAAAGGTCATATATATGTACTTATGCATTGCAAAATAATGTCATGAGTGTATGATGTACTTTATGATTTGTCAACACATGCAAAAGTCACAAGGATGATTAGGAGCAATGATTATAATGTTAGGAGTTATATATGATATAATTAATAATAATGTGTTATTTACCATTTATGGAAACTATGGTTTGTTAAGCACACTCAAGGTCATGGATACATGATAAATGGGTCCTAACACCACTAGAGGAATTCTAATAATTTTCTCATCTTCCTTAGAGTTCGAAAACATGTGGAAAATTTAGTGGAAACCTTATTAGAAAATATTTTAAACCATTCTTTTAAGTGTATAGCACATTGAATTATTATCTAATGTACATAACAAATTTACAAAAAAATACTTATTGAAAAATGTCATACTAATTAGTTTAACCATAAAATACCGACTAAAAAATGTAATATAATAGTCTTCTACAAAACCATAGCTAGTTGCCTTAATTTCCATATGAAAGCCAAATAGCACGGCCACTTCAATTCTTGGTCACTCGACTGTAAACTTACTCATTGCCATGTGTTGACTACTGTGGAACCACACAAGTGTATATTATCCATATGCAATCACATTCAACATTAATGGTGAATGTTTCATTCTACAAGGTACGATAGTTTGAAGAAATTGTTTCATTCCAACATAGGTAGGGAATCACGATACAAGGTCATGTATTTAATATGATTAAGTATATTGAGAAACCTGCTAAGTTAAAATATGATTGTAGACCAAAACATATATAGATGGATCTTCTTCTTAGATCAATAATGACTTAGTTTGACCTGTTCATATCGAAGAACTTGCCCAAATGCATTTATTCGATCCCTTTAAAATAATAAGGACAATCGAAAGTTACTCCTATGAAAGAAGTATGTTCTAAATATTATCCTCTTCTAATGGTTTAATCATACAAAAGGAAGAAATAAAAGTTAACAAGTGGTGGTAATAAAGAAACACTTAGGATAGAACAGAATGGTGATTATTACCGTTACTTAAAGAAGAGACATAGGAAACAAAATTATCTCAATAATCTAAAGATGCTTAATGAGAAAGTGATAGAGTTAGTTGTATGTCCTGCGAGTAATTATGTAATTTGTTATGTATATCTAAATCTATCTATGCAGTTAATGCCCCGCTGTTACCCCTCTAAAACCCTGCTATATCTCATAGCAGATTTCTACCGCTACGATTTTTCCATATAGCCCCAAATATAGCCTTTCCGGTTTAAGCCCTACTATTTCTGCTATATCCCATTATTCCCGCTATATTCCGTTATTTACGCTATATCTTCTTTAAAAGAAATGAATTGAAAAGTGACATTTATACATTATAAAAATTATGAAATTAATTTACTTATTTGAATTTTTAATATATTTTTAGAAACGAAAATACTCTAATATTATACTAAATTCAATTATGTTATATAATAGTTTTACGTTTATTTATAGTATATTCATACATGTTTTTATTTAAAATTATTTATGTATTAATTATAATTCAATTGAATGTTAATTTTTCATTTAATTACCATTTATATATTTGTAAAAACATTAAGTACGATTTTTATATGCTATTTTAGAGTCATCCGCTATATCCTGTTATATCCTCGGTATATCCCCGCTATGACTTTTTGCACCTCCGCCGCATTGAATCTGTCGAGCGCTTTAACTGCAAGAACTCTATAACTGATCTTGTTCATAATAAAGGTATTCGATTTCTATTATATACTTGTAATACAACGATATAATTAATTAAGTAATTAATTTAAAGTATATAAAAATGAATATATTTAAGAAATGTTATGTGATTGTAGTTGCAAATAGTTGCAATAGTGGGTGGTTAAGCACAATAAGAAAATAATATTTACTCTAAATATTCTTGGTCAAAATGTTTAGAGCAAGGGTATCGATACATCCATTGAGACCAAAGTATGCAATGCTTTCCAAATTTTGGGCAGTGTATTACTCATGGTTGTTGGAGGCACCAAGGGTTACATACTGATAGTTGTTGGATAACTAAGGAATGACTCATCCTAGGGTTTGCTATGGTTAATAACAACCAGGTGGAACAGAAATATCAAAGTAACAATATTACATAGTTCTCTTGACATGTTAATACCATTGAAGTTTAATGTGGAAACTCCACTTTGGTTATAATTAAATCGTGGCATGGCGTCATCAAACAACTATAGTTGGGTTTGAGTTGAAGCAATGGAAGTGAAACGGTATTCAATAGGGAGTTTGTCTCCTCGGTTGTACGATGTTAGTATCATGGTCAATTTTAGTCAACTCAAAGTCAAAATCTCTGGCCAAAATAGTACGGTCGGTAGTAAATGTTATTATTGAACCAATGACTATGTTTATGGACTAACCAAGTTGAATGTAGATGATATTAGAATTTTTACCAAAACTAAATTCCGTAAGTCCTAATGTGATATAGTATTGATGAAGATAATTATTAGTGTAAGTAATCATTACTAAATGGTATCGCTTAAGAAATTATAAAATATGATTTTATTACAAAGCACTTTAAGCGATGAATTCAGCCAACCTGCAACACTACTAGCTAAGGTAACGTGTAAACGTTAATATTTAAATTATTTAATACCAATTGCTGAATAAATTCACATATTTGAATCACTTAACAGTATTTGCTAATTCTCTGAAAAACAACACGACTTAATTAATTTATATAATGTTACAAATTAATTAAAATAATTAAAATTTGAGAAATATGAATTATTATTTAATTTATTTGATGTATAGGAGTTGTTTGTAATTATTTGATGCGTGTATAAAAGTTATATTTGTGCGTGTTGATATACGATATTTTTCTAATTTTTAATGGGGTCTAAATGAGAGATAATTACTTGAAGGGATTTTGTTAATTTTGCACCATAAATGGCCATCAATGGCCAACCATATAAGTAAACTTAGAGGGGCGGAGAGAGGGAAAATTATGGGAATTTACTAGGGAAGTTTCAATTGAAAGAAAGTGAAATGTTTCAATCTTTCAATTAAAACAACTCCGTCAAATCATTTTGTTCGTTTTGTTCTTTTTCATTCACTTTTCCTTTCTCTATTCCTCACCATCAATGGCTGAAATTAGCATGAAAAAATTCCATAAAATTTCAACTCTAAATCAAATGAAAACATCAAATAAAATAAAATCTATGTGATTCATCCTTCCCTTGGAAAGTTGGATGTGGATCTACCTAAGATCTAGGAGAAATCTCAAATCAATGTGTTCCAAAGGGCAAGATTTTTCAGGTTCAGTTATTTTATTAATTCATGATGTTTAAACCTAACTAAATTCACATATATGTGCATATTTAATTGCCACCTATTGATTTTTTTTAAAACCTCTTATGCATTATCGTTTAATTGTAAAATCAATTTGTGTTTGATAAATTTTGTGTTTTGATATTGTCTGATGGATCTAAAATTATCGGTTACGTAGATTTATTTTGTTGTAAAATTTACATTGTTTTCACAATTTGATTTACTTAAAATTATTGATTTAATATTTAAATTAATTAAGTTGTGTATGTATATATTCATATGCTTTGGTTTTATGTTATCCGCAATTGTAAATCAATATCAAGTTGAATCTTTTAGTTAAGTTAATTAATTTTTTAGTTAACATATTCAATGTATTATTATTTAGTTATTTGTAGGTACTAGAAATTTAAACCTTAAAGTATAGTTTTCGCATGTGTGTATATGTATAAAAGTAATGTTTTAAAAAAATTAATCTTGTTATTAAAGTAAAATATTAATTGTGACAATAATTTCATGTTTCAATTTTATTTACATGTATAATGTGCTTTATCAAGTTTGTATTTTCAAACCTTGGATATTTTTGTTATGATTAAGCATGAAATTTTACAACATTGGAGATATTATTAATTAATGTTTGTAAAAGAGGAAACTAAAATAGCTCCTAATTCTATTTTCTTTTAATTCTGATTTGGTTAGACCTTGATTCAATCTGAAACTTTGTTTCCTTATTCATTCCAATAGAGCAATCTTTTACTTTTAGATTATCTGATTTTATTGTATAGGCTTGTTTTCATAATTTTATATGTGCATATATGTAATATATATACAAGTGGTAATAAAATATCACACATATGTGTATATATGTCTACTATAAATATCTATATACAAAACAAAAACACGTATTATAGTAATTCAAACATTGTACATAGTTAGGCATTCGTATTCCCGATATTCATATAAAATTGTCATATGTATATGTAATTATAATATATATGTATGTACAATAGATATAAATTCAAATATCTATATGTATATATATTGTTGTGCCAAAAATTAACACAACACCCCAATATTGATTGAATTTGAATCAAACATATATAGAGTGAAGAAATCAAAAGAAAGAACGCAAAATACAAGATTTTTACAGTGGTTTCGCAAAATCTCCGGCCTACCTCCACTTAACCTTTATTATTGATGTTTTATCTTTGTAATACAATAATTACAATCAAAATCTAACCACCAACTATTAGATCTTGGATTTTCCTAGAGGTTCTAAGAGAAGAAGAGAGAAAGATACCAAAATCCCATTTCTAGTTGAAGTACCCTTGATATTTACAGATGAAATCGTCCATCATAGTCACTAGGTCACACAAGACTAGGAAAGATATTAGGTCCATGAAGATAGGGAAGAAGAACAACTTAATTCAAAGCACCAAAATCATGTCGGTACCGACCATATTTGCTGAATGTCAAAACACCTTCATCATCTTGTTTTCTTCTATTTTCTCGAGTACAGGCCCCATCAAAAAATCATGTCGGTATTGACCATAATTGTGGTCGGAACCGACCATATTTGAGTTGCTATCTTGGCTTCAAACTTTCTAAGTTTCTTCACACCATCGTTCCAAGTATCGCTCTAAGTTCTTGATCCATTTCGTCTTCATCTTGATGCTTAGATTCACTTAGAAGCAGTTCAGTTCAAAGGCTGGATAACACTTGTTACCGACCAAATCATGTCGGTATTGACCATAGTTTACTCGGTAGAACTTGATCAAATTTGGTGCGATCCTTCCTTTTATCATTCTTATTGGTTTTCAAATCATATCTGTACCAACTAAATCATGCATTTCCAAAACTTAGCCAAATCCTTAGTTTAGTCAATTTTGACTTCTTCCGAGCTTCTTGACTCATTCCTTCATCGTTTTGTAGTCCAATATATCTATTTGAGTTTGTTTTGATACTATTGAAAATTTTCCAAATACATTTCCCCCTTCAAAGTAATCCTAATGAGTATAAGGTGTGTTTTGCTTAATAAGAAATATCGAGACTGGAAAATTATCATCAGTTGAGCACTTTGGCTATCCATAGGACCATTTATGGAGTATCATCTGGTTCCTTCGGATACACCTTCAAACCAAATGTCGTCCTACACCTATTATAGAGAAGGATTCAAATCCTTGCTCAAATGTTAGTCATTAATCATGATCATCTTGTGTTTCCTTGAAATTCAACATATCATATACAATTATCAATATTTCCCTGTGTTTTCCTAAGATTTAACTATCATGGACAAATCATATATTAGGTAATCATGAATCACTAAAGGTATGAGTGCATTTCTACCTACTAAAGCATTACTGTGACGACCGCCCATGACCCCTGCACCGAATCTAGAGATAGTGCGCTCTAAAGTGTGCCAGGCGACCATGGACGATTGTTAGGGTAGATCAAAATAACATGATCTATCGTATTACTCACAGCGCATGGACAAAATACAATAGAACATATGCATAGTGAAGCTTTATAGAATAAAATGCCATCATAAAACTCCATAATAGTTGAATACAAGCATCCAGATAGTCAATACATCAAGCCTCACTACATAACACTCAGAGATTATACAAACAGCGGAACATCCAGTACATATAAGAAGATAATATGCAACCCTCTAGCTCATCTTCGATATCAGCATCGTGAGAAGAGAACAGCACCTGTCACCTGCTACCTAGTCTGCCCGTCCCAAAAATGGACGAACAGCCCAAGGCAATAAGAATTAAAACATAAAGCCTTGAGTCAGACAACAGTCTTAGTGAGCAGTAAATTAACTAACAACCTACCAAAAGAGCATAAAGGAAAAGGAATAGAAATACAACCCTCCCACTCCAACCTCATTCGACAGTGATAGCCCCCAGACACACACTAAGCAGAAGCAAACATAGCAGAGCATACAATTTAAAGTAAAGAAATTATCACTCGAGTCAAGGGCGATGTTTTCCAAGCACAAACCCCCAAGGCCTAAACCAAGATCAGATAAGCACCCGGAGAACACTGCTCTTGAGACCGAATGACGATACAACCAAACATCCATGACTCTGGCTATCACTGTTATCATTGCTTCGATATCACCGTTAATTGAATAACCGGCACATTCTTTCAGCCGTCCGTCAAGGGCTAATGGAAACCCCGGTTCTAGACATAACTCCCGCACGTCGTCGCAGCCCGTGCCTAGGACAATCGAATCTGCCCAGAGTACTCGACCATCAACTGTTGGCCGTTGGGACTATCGAATCTGCCCAAACGTACTCTTGCTTAGAGCATGCTAGAACCTTCAACAACGATGCTATCCAAGCCTCCTAGTCATCCTCCTTGACGACTATTTCCATACTAGCTCAAGCGCCTCTCAAGCATCCATTACTCTTAACTCGAATCATATCACCGAGTTACCAACGTGCTTGGAATGATCCCGTCTGGATTAGACCAAGACTATCTCATATCATACTTCGCTTCATCACATCCTCGCAAAGTCTCATCTCAACATCATCATCTATGCATAAGAGCTTCATCATCCCGCTACATATGCCACGAGCAGCTTTCCCAATTCAAGAGCCTTTCCCTTAGCTTTTGAATCATCTTCGGTCTAAAGCAAATCATCAATCATCTAATTCATAGCAATCAACCAAGTCAAACATTAATCCAAACAATCAAGCATTCAAATGAGATCTAAATAGACAATTATCACAATAATGGCAATTTCGTAAATAAAGTGTTGAAAGTCTAACAAGCATAAAATCATGAGAATTATCTCTACAATCTTGATGAATGAACTTGCATAGGTTATCACTTAGTAAAAATGGTTGTCAAATCATCATGAACAATGGATCTATATGGATCTACACTTAGGATGAAGAAATGCATGGAAATCACTATTTTAACACCAAATTGAGCCAACAATCCGATATACTCCTTTGGATCCGTGTGAGAGATAATCACCACTCACCAAATCACCTAAACAACCCCAAATCAACACGCTTCAGATCTGGACAGCGAAGGATCAAGCTTGATCTATCACGAATCCGCTTCAAACGGAGAAATCTCACTTCAAAGGATGAAGATCTTCAATGCAAGCTCGTGAATCTTCAATCTGATCTTCGATATGGATGGAAGGAATCACTAGATTAGAGTAGAGAAAAGAAGTGAAGAAGTGTAGAAGTCGAGCTCTCAAAATGGCAGCACTTCGTCGCTTCAAAATCCGGATTCCAAAAAGTGAGCAAAACCCTTCCTATTTATAGCTGAAAAACCCCTAACTCGGCCGCCTCCATAAGTCGTCCCCGACTTATCTCCCTCCGACTTACGACCTACCGACTTAGCAGAGGCTCCGACTTAACAGCTCTACCGAGTTACGCCTTAACGATATAACAACTATGCCATAACGCTATGCCGACCTACGACTTATAACATAGCAGCTTTGCCGATCTATCAGGATAAGACTCAACTCCTAAGTCGTCTACGACTTAATGCTATCTCCTTAACCCGGCCACGACTCAACTAGGCTACGACTTATCACCTTCACACGACTTAACGGCTTACTGGGATACGACTTAACTGGTTAGACGACCTAGCGAGATAACCCATCCTACGACTTAACAGTGTCGCGACCTAACACTTATGCGACCTAACTCCTTAGGTCGCTAACACGCTAACTCCTTAGGTCGCTAACACTGGTCTTTCTTAAGGCGTCTAACGACCTAACAAACCAAGCTACCAGACGACCTAATACATAGCGACCTATCTCTTAACTCGATCAAAACCTTAAGTCATCTATTTTCTTAAGTCACCAATTCTCCTAAGTCGGTCAGTCCCTTAGGTTGCCTATCCCTTAGATCGTTAACTCACCCAGTAGACTTAACGTGGCAACGACTTAAACACTTAACTCGGTAACAACTTAACTCACCACTATCCTTAAGTCGCGCCTACCCCTTAAGTCGTTCAAATGACCTATCTCCAAACCCTTAACTCGCCATTCCCCTGGGTAGCTCCTATCCCCTAAGTCGTATACGACTTACGACTTATACTAAGTCGTGAACGACTTAGGACTTAGCCATATTTTTGCCTAAAATCTGAAATGGCTCAAAAATGCTAAAATTCCAGATTTTGACAAACTTTTCGATCCGTAAAAATACGGGTCGTTACATTCTCTACCCCTTAGGAATTTCGCCCCCGAAATTCCAAACAAACAAAGCAATCAAAGACTATTATGCATGCCTACCATCCATAGCAATCAACCAACCATGCATCCAATTCTTAGCTTAGCATGCAGAATTCTAAAACTTAGAACAAGTTACAATATCGCGAGATGACACGACACCTTAGGGCCATACCTTGAAGAGTTCAGGATGAGCTGCCTTCATCCTCTCTTCCACCTCCCACGTACAGTCGTTATCATCATCACTCCATTGTATCTTGAGCAACTTAACTACCTTCCTCCTAAGCTGTTTCGTGTCAGTTTCAACAACACGAAGCGGCTTACGAGGTCTTCTATCAACTAGATCAACTTCGAAATCTTCACAGCTATCAGCAGAAACCACTGTATTCGAGTCGTGCACATACTTCCGTAGATATGATACGTGAAAAACATTGTGCACACCCGACATCTTCTCTGGTAACTCCAATCTATAGGCGAGCTTTCCAATTAGCTCGATGATCGGGAATGGTCCAACAAATCTCGGAGTCAATTTTCCTTTCTTCCCGAATCGAATAACATTCTTCAGTGGAGAAATCTTCACAAAAACCATATTACCAACGTCGAACTCCAAATCCTTACGACGCTTATCAGCATAACTCTTCTGACGGTCTTGGGCTGCCTTCATTCGTTGCCGAATGATTTCTATACAATCCGAAGTCTGTCGAATCATCTCTGGCCCAAGCATCAGCTTTTCTCCAGTTTCTATCCAACATGTCGGAGAATTACACGGTCTTCCATACAATGTCTCATACGGTGCCATACCAATACTTGACTGGTAACTGTTGTTGTACGCAAACTCTACCAAATGAAGGTGATCTTCCCATGATCCTCCGAAGTCCAAAACACAAGCTCTGAGGAGATCTTCCAAAACTCGGTTGACTCTCTCGGTCTGACCATCTGTTTGAGGGTGATAAGCTGTACTCAAACACAACTCGGTTCCCAAAACTTCCTGGAAGCTCTTCCAAAATCCACTAGTGAACAATGGGTCTCGATCGCTCACTATACTCTTCGGAATACCATGGAATCAAACTATCCACTTAACATACAACTCAGCCAACTTTGATGCAGTCCTAGTCGATCGAACAGGAATAAATCTTGCACTCTTAGTCAGGCGATCTACAATGACCCAAATCCCTTCATTTCCCGTTCTGGTTCTAGGCAATCCATCAATAAAATCCATCGACACTTGCTCCCACTTCCATGTAGGAACTTCTAATGGCTGAAGCAATCCACTTGGCTTCTTCTGCTCGGCTTTTACCAACTGGCAGTTCATACACTTGGAAATAAAATTTCCAACATCCTTCTTCATACCTTCCCAGAAGTAGGTTCTCTTCATATCCCGATACATCTTATTTCCACCTGGATGAATTGTCAGCTTCGAGTGATGACTTTCCTTCAGAACTTCACTCCTCAATTCATCTATATCGGGAACAACTAGTCGCCCTTGCTTCCGAAGCCAACCTTCTCGATCGACCTCGAATCCTTTATCCTTTTCTGGATCCAATCCAGATTCCAAATCACGGATAATCTTGACAAGCTTATCATCTCGCTTTTGGCCCTCGCCAATCCTTTCCATAAGAGTGGGTCTTATTGATAAGTTTGCCAACATCTCAGGCTCCAATTCACATCTAGGCCTGAAGTCAAATCCAGCTAAATACTCGAGACTCTTCCATTCTGAAAACATGGCTCCCAATCCTGCATGTCTTCGACTTAACGCATCTGCCACTGCATTACCTTTTCCCGGAGTATAAGCTATACCAAAATCATATGATGCCAAAAACTCTAGCCAACGTTGCTGCCGAAGATTCAAATCCTTTTGGGAGAAAAGATACTTCAACGACTTATGATCTGTAAACAACTCGAATCGAACCCCCAGTAGATAATGTCTCCACATCTTTAGAGCAAAAACAATCGCCGCCAACTCCAAATCATGAGTCGGATAATTCCTTTCATGCGGCTTCAGTTGTCGACTTGCATACGCAACAACTTTATCCTTCTGCATTAGCACTGCTCCAAGTCCAGTACCACATGCGTCGGTGTAAACCACCATCTCATCATTCCCACTAGGAATAGTCAGAACATGAGCACTCGTCAATCTCTCTTTCAGGATTCCAAAAGCTTGCTCACACTTATCATCCCATTTGAACACTAGGTTCTTCTTCGTCAATCCTGTTAACGGTGCAGCTATCTTGGAGAAGTCTTTGATAAACCGTCGATAATATCCTGCTAATCCAAGAAAACTCCTCACATCTGATGCATTCTTAGGTCTGACCCAATCCTGGATTGCTGCCACCTTAGCGGGATCAACCGCTATTCCATTTCCAGAAATCACATGGCCTAAGAACCTCACTTCACTCTTCCAGAAGTGACACTTCGAAAACTTAGCCTTCAGCTGATGTTTCCGTAAGATTTCCAAAACAATACGCAAGTGTGTCTTGTGCTCTTCTTCAGTTCTGGAATAAATCAGAATATCATCCACGAACACAAGTACGAACTTGTTCAACTGATCTCTGAACACTCTATTCATAAGATCCACAAAATATGCTGGCGCGTTAGTCAATCCAAACGGCATTACCAGCCACTCAAAGAAACCGGATGGTGTTCGAAAAGCAGTCTTCGGCACACTATCCTTAGCCACTCTCAACTGGTGAAATCCCGTTGCCAAATCCATCTGAGAAAACACCTTGGCTTCGTGAAGCTGATCAAACAAGTCATCTATTCTCGGCAATGGATACTTGTTCTTCTTAGTCACCTTATTCAGCTCACGATAATCGACACACAACCTCAGCGATCCATCTGCTTTGGTTGCGAATACAATTGGTGCACCCCATTCGGACACACTACGCCGAATGAATCCTTTCTGCAAAAGATCATCAACTTGCACCCTCAACTCTTGCTGTTCCTTAGGTGCCATCCGCCTAAGAGGCATTACAACAGGTCTAGCTCCTTCAACTAGATCTATACGAAACTCGATCTCTCTATGTGGCGGTAACCCTTTGACTTCGTCAAAGACATCCTCGAATCCATTAGCGATCGGCACTGATGACAGTCCATCCCGTGGAACAACCAGCGAATACATGAAGCTCATGAAGACGCCTTCTTCATGCTTACATCGTATCACAACCTTTCGCCCCTCCACATTCTCGACTGTCACTTCCAGCCTCTCACAATCAACCTTTGCCGCATACTTCCTAAGCCAGTCCATACCCAAAATAATTCCGAACCCCGCAAAGTGTCACGTACCGGAATTTTCGACTTTCGAAAATTCGACATCGATACTCACTTTATCGACTGCCGAGCAATCGAGTGCCGGAAACTCCAATAGTGAGGGTTTTTAAGAAAAAGAAATAGAAGAAAAGATAGAAGAAGAAGAGAAGAAGAAGAAAGCAGAAGAAGAAAGAAGAACAACAGAACAACATCAGAACAGAAAACAATATCAGAATCTCACATATCGCAGCGGAACAATATATAATAGATAATCATAGTCTTTTAAAACAAAGAACTATATCAGTTTATACACACATCAATCAGAGTCAATATACAACAATGGACAGTTATATAAACTTGTCCTCATGCAAAATACACAGCGGAATAAATACTATCAGATACAAATACTACGTCTCGTCCTCCAGCTTGTCTCCAAAGCTCCAGAATATCCAGAGTATCCTGATAACATAACTCTAGGCTGCCCGTGTGGAAATTGGTGGGCACCCAGAGTTTAGAAGGGAACAATAAACTCCGAGTCAGTCATGGTGACTGGTGTGAGATCGTAAAACAGTTATTCTTTATAACCACAAAATAATTTTAAAGTCAATTCGAAATGCTTTTGGAAAATGAAACTACCATAAGACCTCCCACCACACACACAATGCAAACGCAGAATTGGAGGAGATTTCTTCTTATGATAGTCAAAGATGCTTACTACGCAAAAATCAAATTCTTTTTGATATTATTATTAGTGCATAGTGTAAAACATTTCGAAAGTAGCATATAAATCTTAGCCAGCATAGGTACCATTATATTATGCCTGCTATAGCTGCCTCCTGAGGAGACAGGTTATACAATTGAAATCGTAAAGGCTCGTATTGTTCCTTTGGATTTCCAACAAATGGTCAGGCTAAGGAACTTCCTATCCACGATGGGTACGTCCCTGGAATAGACGACCCGAGAACCTAACGTTACGGTTAGATCTCTGCCAACACAAGGCCGGGTTACCTCTGCAAAAATATGTAACTACTGACACGCGTATGCCATCCCCCGATCGTCACCGATCTTCCCGAGGATCCCCGATTCGCAACAACCACAAAGTAATAAATTTTGCAGCAACCACAGAGGTTAAGTATCTGGGCTCCATACCATGATACCACCTTTATCCAGAAGGAATGACATACACTAAGGGGCGCTACTCCCTAGAACCTTGCCGCATCCTTCCTGTTTCGACCATTTCCGGGGTGTGAGGCTCGATGAAGTCTCGTCCACAAAGCTACGCTTTCTACAAAGCCCTGCTTCGGGTCAAACAAAATGATCAACCTATGATCACAAAGATATAAGATCAAACAAATGATCATATCACAAATGATCAAACACTGATCATTTCACAGCAACACTCAGTATGCCACGTTACCAAATTGGGAATATATCGCTGATAAATTTCAACTACATAACCTCTGAGCTCGTACGTCTCAGAGAAGGGTGTTAAGCTAAGAGAATAAATTCTCCGCCACCAACAGAAATGTATTTGAAAGAAATCAGCTTTATATCTCAAATTGTAACGTCAGACACACAATCCATATAAGTCTATTCCGGGATCGAACAGAACCGAAGGCACTTCTCACGAAGCCCTTGCATATCCGGATAAATTTCTAATCACGTCCGGACTTCCCGTCACTAAGGGTGATAAAACCTCTAAACCGGAGATCAGCCGATGTAGAGTAACTCGATGGTAATCCTTCCGTTTTCAAAAATATCCGGTCTTCAACACCGGTCTTCGAATGCAATTCATAACGACGTATCACATATTCGGAATGGGTTATACGACCCCATGGTCCTTTCCCGGCTAACCCGAATAGTGAGCGATTATTCAAAAATAAGTGTGGCATTCAAATTCATCCAATTCACAACAAATACCTATCTAAAGGTAATTATTGATAGTCGGTTTTTTAACTATCAATAAAGATGCGCAACATCATCAGATTCCAAATAATTTTCCAAATTATTTTTATCTTCCAAAATATCTTTTACTAGATATAAAATTTCCACACTTCAAAAATAAATCAATATTTATTTTTCTAAATAGTTTCCCTTTCCTTTATAAATTCCATAGTGAATTTATATCTTCGAGTATCTACTGATATTCGATTTTTAAATCGATTCCAATATTCAATTTCAATTTATCTTAAAGAAGATAAATTCTCAAAACGTTTCATTTCATATTGGAAAAGCAATCCCATACTTATTTTAAAAATAAGTGTTTCCCAAATCTATTTATTTTCAACACTTGAAAAATATTCGATATACTTAAATCAATATTAAGTATATATTTCATTCTTTAAGGAAATCATTTATTTTAACAACATCTATTTGAGTCAAAACGAATGTTACGTAAAACATCGTTACGACGACTCAAAATCACTAGTATAGGGATTCGGATTTAGATAGATATATAAATCCCAATACTACATTAAAAACATTTCCTTTTGGAAATCATTTACTATAACAACAGTGTTATAGTCCACCATTTCCTTATATTTCTCGAAAACGTCTATTTCAACAATAAATGTTGAAATCTATGATTTCGATTCATAATACATTTTAAAACATCTTTAAAATGTTTAACTTCGTTCTAAAGTATCACTTTTTCAAAAAAAATGAATCCATTTTATTCAATAATACATTCACTGTCCAAAATCGTGAATATATCTTATTTTTATAATCTTCTATATTCAATTTATCAAATTCAATTGATTTTGAATTTATAAAACAACGTTTATAAATTCTATTTCTGTTTTAATAACAACTTCAACTTATAAATCTTCTTTTTATTAACTTCTATATTTTACTTATCAAAATAAGTGATTTCGGATTTTTTTAAACAACTTTTATAAATTTCAATTCTATTTATAAAAACTTCAATATCAATTCAATTTCAATATTGATTTCTGAATTTATTTTCAACTTTAAATAAAGTTTCCATACTGATTTCTCAAAAATTCACTTCCAAATATTTAATCAATTACAGATTGATTTCTAATTTTATTTATCACTACTAAATAAATTCCTTATTTTCCTTCAAATCATTCAATATCCTGTTTTTAAATGGATTCATTAAATTGAACTCATTTTACATTGATTTCCCAAATCATTTCAATTTACCAATTAAATTTCTAATTGGATTTCCAACTTATCTCCTTTTAAATAAATTCCTTTTTTAAGGAAATAAATTTCAATCGTTTCTTACAATCCATTTAAAAATCCAAATTCTTAAATTAAATTCTTCAATTTATAATCACTGTTTTATGAAATCCATTTATTTAGCATTTTCACTTTATTCTGGAATTTATTCAATACGATTATAAAAATTTACTTTTTATACTTTAAAAATTCCTTTCTTCAAAATTTCTTCAATTTCAAAAATTGATTCACTTAGAAATTTTCTACTTGAATTTCAAAAATTCAATTTCGTTTATCTTTGGAATCCAATGATGTCAAACATCCATTCAGCTAAATTTTAGCTTTCAAACAATTTCCAGATATCAATATGATTAATAGCATCACTATAATCATTCACAGATTCATATCACAATAGAAATGAATTCAATCAATGTGAGGGGTCCAGTTGGATCCCTCCAACCTGTTTCCCTGCATCCAAAGACGTTAGCACAATACCAATTCCGCTCCAGTACGGAATTATCGTGGTATATGGGTTTTATAAAAATCCGCTTACTAACGGCGCAATAGGGTCTCATCCGCTATACGAGGCGGGAAATCATCAATCCAATATATACATATGCCAATATGTATATATTGCTATATATATAGATATATCCTACTATATCTAATATCACAATCCAAACAGTCAATCATAGCAATCAATAACTGCAAACATCAATTTTGAGTGAGAAAAATCTCACCTTTGTTATTATTTGCAATCCCATTTCCGTTTTGACCATTCCTTCTTGATTTTTAACCTTGTATAAATAATTGTACAATTCATTAATATTCGAATCAATCTTCGTTATGATAATTGTAATTAACAAATTTCTTCTTTAAAAATTTTATTTAATTTCAATTTATTTTTATTACTTTCATTTACCATATATATTTAAAATCAAATCAAATCTGTATATATATATATATATATATATATAATTTTGTAGATAAACTGAAACTACCTTATTGTAATAAATTTTATATTTTCTGTTAATTTATATATGAATATATTCATTGTAATATAATCTCACTTTAAACAATTATTTTTAAATCTCAAACAAAAATTCCTTTTTCCTTTATATTCATTTTTTTTTCTTTCGGTATATATATATAAATTAAAAATTTGTATAAATCCTTTACTGTATATATGCTTCCAGATGAAAATAGAATTTTTAAAATTATCTAAACTTTAAACTGCTGTACCTCATCTGCTCGTCACGCTCGACTCGTCTGCCGCCAATCCCCAATGAGCTCGAGTTCGAGCTCCTCCATCGATGTCGCGCTTCGCTGGCGAACCTCGAAACCACTAGTCGATCCCTCGTACCCATCTCGGCCTCGACCTTGGCTGCTATGCGAGAAAGCCCTAGCTCGCTACTCACGACCGTCCCAAAACGAACGAGCCTGCCTCGTATACGATGCCGCCCACGTTGCCGTCGTTCCCAAGCTTTAGGAAAATCGCGAATCCTCCCACCACGCGGAAGTGCTTCACCTGGCGCTGCCTCGATCGCTTCGCTACCCCGAACCACTTGCGCTGCCGCCTCCCAATGCTCGAGTGCGAGCTCCTCTCGCGTGTGCGCTTGTCCAAATCACGACGAGCACGAGCTCGATTTTAAATTTGAAATGGGGGAGGAATGAATTGATACTCTATTTGGGGAAAAGGAGGAAGAATGCGGTAACACTATCTCTGGCATTTAATCTCGAAGTGGAAATAATGTCGATCTCCCATTGCCTCTCAGCTACGAACGAGCTGAAGTTTGAACGAGAAGATTTCGATTTAATTTGAAAGGGTGGAAGTTAAAATCTTGTTCGGCCATTAATTTGAATTCGAACGAGAATTTGTCTTGAACATATAAAGGAAGAGGATTATTTGGAAATGGAAGGAGGCATGGGTTGCACGATGCGTTCGTGATTGTAGGCGTGATTCAAGCGCGTGATTTATGGAAGCTACAGTAAGTGATGCTGACCAAATTCAAATTAAAAATTAAATTGAATTCGATTAAATTTTAACGCGTTTGCATATCGTACGGTCACACGGCAACTCCGTTTAACACGAAATTTGAAATCCGGTAATAATACAATATTACGGACCCAATGGAACTGGTTTCGTCGAATTCCGAGACTATGCCTCGGACGGCTATTTTTAAATATCGGTTGAACGATATAAATTTCAAACTGAACAATTCACTTTCAAATTCGATTCTGAAGCTTCAATTATCTGCAGTGTTATCAATATAAATTTTAAAAGCTTTCGAAATATTTTTCTTTAACTCTAAATTGAAGATTTAAATTTTTATTCAACATTCAACAGATTAAATTTTATAATTTAATCCCCAAATTCAAAGTTATATCGGGATTCAAATTAAATCATCGTTCAAATATTTAAAATTAATTTAATATTTTCAATTTAATTCGTTCAAAATTCTGGGTCGTTACAGACTTCCCCCCTTAAAAGAATTTCATCCCGAAATTACAAGTTAGGAAAAATAAAGATCCTTAACTCGTCTACTATTTTTCAATATCCAAATAGTTTTATCAAATTTTATCAAAACAAATCTTCCTACTAAAGATTCGTTATTAATTCAACTAAATTTCTAAACCTTTCATAGTTTTCAAACATCATTGTTTTCTTCAAAATTCAAATTCGAGTTTAAATTCAAATTTTAAACTTTCAAAATTTCTCAAAAATTTTCTAACACCCTAAATTTCCGAAAATTTTTGCCAGCGTCTCCTTTGCGCGGCTAATACGGCACGACTACAAAACGTCCCTACGGACTCTCAGATTTTAAAAAGAAAAAGAAAAAGCCAAGCGGCTGGACAAGAAATCATCAAAAACTCATATTATAATTCAAATACGTACCTTTTTGTCGAGAAATTCAAATTATCTGTGAAATCAAATTCAATTCCCTTTATACCTGTATATCTACTAGCCATAATATCTAGTTATAACATCCAACTATTTTGCAAATTTTATTACAAACTTCTAATATCAACTTCTTATACCATTTCTAGTTTACTATTGAAGTTATATCCATTATCATTCAATTTCACATTTCCCATTCATTTGAATTTAATTTACACTTTCAATCTAATTTGGATTCAGTTTACTTCTGAATATTGAATTTCATCAATTATCTTTAGTTCATTTCAAACTAATCTTAAAGCTTCATTTTATTTCACACAATTCAAATTTGTTTCAACATTCAGTTTCAATTTTATTCACTTACAATTGTAAATTCCATTCATTTGAAATTTATTTCTTCTTACTTGAATTTATTTGCAATTCCGAACCATTCTTTTATTTAGTTCACAATTCAAGTCTCAATTTATCTAATTCAACTTCATAATATTCATAGATATTTTCATATGGTATTCCAGAATCTTACCAACATTTCAAAATCATTTGAAAACAATTCAAATTATCCTTTGAATTTCCAAAACAAAACCCAAATTTTCCAAACAACTTCTATTTAAAACAATTTGGCAGCAATTCCTCTTTTGGAAACCCGAAAATGAACACCGGTGATGTCGCGATCATCATCGGAATTATTTTCCAGCGACCGAAAAGAGTTTAGAGCTTTAATCTCTCCAAAATACTTTTCAAAACCTTTGAAATCCATTTTCAACTCCAAAAAGGATTTAAACTTTCTAAATCTCCAAAATTTTCAAATTCTTTTCAAAACATTTCCAAAAACTTCTCTGGAATTCTGTTTTAAATTATAAGTCACATTTATAATTTATATTCTCAAATTTCATTTGTATGTGAATTTTATTTCTTAACTTTGGAGTTATAATTCCAATTTCTTATCAATTCCAATGAGAATAATTTAATATTATTACCTCTAGCAACCATGCAACCATATACTATAGTACTTCATAGAAAAACATTTCTTTTCTATACAAAAATAGTTTTGAGCAAAATTATCTCATTTACCCTATTTTAAAACAATACTGTGTCGGTTTATCTTGTTTAAGAGTTTAGAAACCCCTATCGATTACAGTTAGCTAGACTGCACCGACCAGAATCTATAAACAATCAACCGATAAGTCAACACAATACAAAACAATTTTATATTCAAATAACAAATACGCGCTCATATCTATTATTACACTCAAACTCATTCTAGAGTACTACTGACTCTATCTCTAATGAGTAACACCCAACAGAGCAGGGTTGTCGCTTAACCATATGCTCTGATACCACGCTGTCACGTACCGGAATTTTCGACTTTCGAAAATTCGACATCGATACTCACTTTATCGACTGCCGAGCAATCGAGCGCCGGAAACTCCAATAGTGAGGGTTTTTAAGAAAAAGAAATAGAAGAAAAGATAGAAGAAGAAGAGAAGAAGAAGAAAGCAGAAGAAGAAAGAAGAACAACAGAACAACATCAGAACAGAAAACAATATCAGAATCTCACATATCGCAGCGGAACAATATATAATAGATAATCATAGTCTTTTAAAACAAAGAACTATATCAGTTTATACACACATCAATCAGAGTCAATATACAACAATGGACAGTTATATAAACTTGTCCTCATACAAAATACACAGCGGAATAAATACTATCAGATACAAATACTACGTCTCGTCCTCCAGCTTGTCTCCAAAGCTCCAGAATATCCAGAGTATCCTGATAACATAACTCTAGGCTGCCCGTGTGGAAATTGGTGGGCACCCAGAGTTTAGAAGGGAACAATAAACTCCGAGTCAGTCATGGTGACTGGTGTGAGATCGTAAAACAGTTATTCTTTATAACCACAAAATAATTTTAAAGTCAATTCGAAATGCTTTTGGAAAATGAAACTACCATAAGACCTCCCACCACACACACAATGCAAACGCAGAATTGGAGGAGATTTCTTCTTATGATAGTCAAAGATGCTTACTACGCAAAAATCAAATTCTTTTTGATATTATTATTAGTGCATAGTGTAAAACATTTCGAAAGTAGAATATAAATCCTAGCCAGCATAGGTACCATTATATTATGCCTGCTATAGCTGCCTCCTGAGGAGACAGGTTATACAATTGAAATCGTAAAGGCTCGTATTATTCCTTTGGATTTCCAACAAATGGTCAGGCTAAGGAACTTCTTATCCACGATGGGTACGTCCCTGGAATAGACGACCCGAGAACCTAACGTTACGGTTAGATCTCTGCCAACACAAGGCCGGGTTACCTCTGCAAAAATAGGTAACTACTGACACGCGTATGCCATCCCCCGATCGTCACCGATCTTCCCGAGGATCCCTGATTCGCAACAACCACAAAGTAATAAATTTTGCAGCAACCACAGAGGTTAAGTATCTGGGCTCCATACCATGATACCACCTTTATCCAGAAGGAATGACATACACTAAGGAGCGCTACTCCCTAGAACCTTGCCGCATCCTTCCTGTTTCGACCATTTCTGGGGTGTGAGGCTCGATGAAGTCTCGTCCACAAAGCTACGCTTTCTACAAAGCCCTGCTTCGGGTCAAACAAAATGATCAACCTATGATCACAAAGATATAAGATCAAACAAATGATCATATCACAAATGATCAAACATTGATCATTTCACAGCAACACTCAGTATGCCACGTTACCAAATTGGGAATATATCGCTGATAAATTTCAACTACATAACCTCTGAGCTCGTACGTCTCAGAGAAGGGTGTTAAGCTAAGAGAATAAATTCTCCGCCACCAACAGAAATGTATTTGAAAGAAATCAGCTTTATATCTCAAATTGTAACGTCAGACACACAATCCATACAAGTCTGTTCCGTGATCGAACAGAACCGAAGGCACTTCTCACGAAGCCCTTGCATATCCGGATAAATTTCTAATCACGTCCGGACTTCCCGTCACTAAGGGTGATAAAACCTCTAAACCGGAGATCAGCCGATGTAGAGTAACTCGACGGTAATCCTTCCGTTTTCAAAAATATCCGGTCTTCAACACCGATCTTCGTATGCAATTCATAACGACGTATCACATATTCGGAATGGGTTATACGACCCCATGGTCCTTTCCCGGCTAACCCGAATAGTGAGCGATTATTCAAAAATAAGTGTGGCATTCAAATTCATCCAATTCACAACAAATACCTATCTAAAGGTAATTATTGATAGTCGGTTTTTTAACTATCAATAAAGATGCGCAACATCATCAGATTCCAAATAATTTTCCAAATTATTTTTATCTTCCAAAATATCTTTTACTAGATATAAAATTTCCACACTTCAAAAATAAATCAATATTTAATTTTCTAAATAGTTTCCCTTTCCTTTATAAATTCCATAGTGAATTTATATCTTCGAGTATCTATTGATATTCGATTTTTAAATCGATTCCAATATTCAATTTCAATTTATCTTAAAGAAGATAAATTCTCAAAACGTTTCATTTCATATTGGAAAAGCAATCCCATACTTATTTTAAAAATAAGTGTTTCCCAAATCTATTTATTTTCAACACTTGAAAAATATTCGATATACTTAAATCAATATTAAGTATATATTTCATTCTTTAAGGAAATCATTTATTTTAACAACATCTATTTGAGTCAAAACGAATGTTACGTAAAACATCGTTACGACGACTCAAAATCACTAGTATAGGGATTCGGATTTAGATAGATATATAAATCCCAATACTACATTAAAAACAATTCCTTTTGGAAATCATTTACTATAACAACAGTGTTATAGTCCACCATTTCCTTATATTTCTCGAAAACGTCTATTTCAACAATAAATGTTGAAATCTATGATTTCGATTCATAATACATTTTAAAACATCTTTAAAATGTTTAACTTCGTTCTAAAGTATCACTTTTTCAAAAAAAATGAATCCATTTTATTCAATAATACATTCACTGTCCAAAATCGTGAATATATCTTATTTTTATAATCTTCTATATTCAATTTATCAAATTCAATTGATTTTGAATTTATAAAACAACGTTTATAAATTCTATTTCTGTTTTAATAACAACTTCAACTTATAAATCTTCTTTTTATTAACTTCTATATTTTACTTATCAAAATAAGTGATTTCGGATTTTTTTAAACAACTTTTATAAATTTCAATTCTATTTATAAAAACTTCAATATCAATTCAATTTCAATATTGATTTCTGAATTTATTTTCAACTTTAAATAAAGTTTCCATACTGATTTCTCAAAAATTCACTTCCAAATATTTAATCAATTACAGATTGATTTCTAATTTTATTTATCACTACTAAATAAATTCCTTATTTTCCTTCAAATCATTCAATATCCTGTTTTTAAATGGATTCTTTAAATTGAACTCATTTTACATTGATTTCCCAAATCATTTCAATTTACCAATTAAATTTCTAATTGGATTTCCAACTTATCTCCTTTTAAATAAATTCCTTTTTTAAGGAAATAAATTTCAATCGTTTCTTACAATCCATTTAAAAATCCAAATTCTTAAATTAAATTCTTCAATTTATAATCACTGTTTATTGAATCCATTTATTTAGCATTTTCACTTTATTCTGGAATTTATTCAATACGATTATAAAAATTTACTTTTTATACTTTAAAAATTCCTTTCTTCAAAATTTCTTCAATTTCAAAAATTGATTCACTTAGAAATTTTCTACTTGAATTTCAAAAATTCAATTTCGTTTATCTTTGGAATCCAATGATGTCAAACATCCATTCAGCTAAATTTTAGCTTTCAAACAATTTCCAGATATCAATATGATTAATAGCATCACTATAATCATTCACATATTCATATCACAATAGAAATGAATTCAATCAATGTGAGGGGTCCAGTTGGATCCCTCCAACCTGTTTCCCTGCATCCAAAGACGTTAGCACAATACCAATTCCGCTCCAGTACGGAATTATCGCGGTATATGGGTTTTATAAAAATCCGCTTACTAACAGCGCAATAGGGTCTCATCCGCTATACGAGGCGGGAAATCATCAATCCAATATATACATATGCCAATATGTATATATTGCTATATATATAGATATATCCTACTATATCTAATATCACAATCCAAACAGTCAATCATAGCAATCAATAACTGCAAACATCAATTTTGAGTGAGAAAAATCTCACCTTTGCTATTATTTGCAATCCCATTTCCGTTTTGACCATTCCTTCTTGATTTTTAACCTTGTATAAATAATTGTACAATTCATTAATATTCGAATCAATCTTCGTTATGATAATTGTAATTAACAAATTTCTTCTTTAAAATTTTTATTTAATTTCAATTTATTTTTATTACTTTCATTTACCATATATATTTAAAATCAAATCAAATCTGTATATATATATATATATATATATATAATTTTGTAGATAAACTGAAACTACCTTATTGTAATAAATTTTATATTTTCTGTTAATTTATATATGAATATATTCATTGTAATATAATCTCACTTTAAACAATTATTTTTAAATCTCAAACAAAAATTCCTTTTTCCTTTATATTCATTTTTTTTCTTTCGGTATATATATATAAATTAAAAATTTGTATAAATCCTTTACTGTATATATGCTTCCAGATGAAAATAGAATTTTTAAAATTATCTAAACTTTAAACTGCTGTACCTCATCTGCTCGTCACGCTCGACTCGTCTGCCGCCAATCCCCAATGAGCTTGAGTTCGAGCTCCTCCATCGATGTCGCGCTTCGCTGGCGAACCTCGAAACCACCAATCGATCCCTCGTACCCATCTCGGCCTCGACCTTGGCTGCTATGCGAGAAAGCCCTAGCTCGCTACTCACGACCGTCCCAAAACGAACGAGCCTGCCTCGTATACGATGCCGCCCACGTTGCTGTCGTTCCCAAGCTTTAGGAAAATCGCGAATCCTCCCACCACGCGGAAGCGCTTCACCTGGCGCTGCCTCGATTGCTTCGCTACCCCGAACCACTTGCGCTGCCGCCTCCCAATGCTCGAGTGCGAGCTCCTCTCGCGTACGCGCTTGTCCAAATCGCGACGAGCACGAGCTCGATTTTAAATTTGAAATGGGGGAGGAATGAATTGATACTCTATTTGGGGAAAAGGAGGAAGAATGCGGTAACACTATCTCTGGCATTTAATCTCGAAGTGGAAATAATGTCGATCTCCCATTGCCTCTCAGCTACAAACGAGCTGAAGTTTGAACGAGAAGATTTCGATTTAATTTGAAAGGGTGGAAGTTAAAATCTTGTTCGGCCATTAATTTGAATTCGAACGAGAATTTGTCTTGAACAGATAAAGGAAGAGGATTATTTAGAAATGGAAGGAGGCATGGGTTGCACGATGCGTTCGTGATTGTAGGCGTGATTCAAGCGCGTGATTTATGGAAGCTACAGTAAGTGATGCTGACCAAATTCAAATTAAAAATTAAATTGAATTCGATTAAATTTTAACGCGTTTGCATATCGTACGGTCACACGGCAACTCCGTTTAACACGAAATTTGAAATCCGGTAATAATACAATATTACGGACCCAATGGAACTGGTTTCGTCGAATTCCGAGACTGTGCCTCGGACGGCTATTTTTAAATATCGGTTGAACGATATAAATTTCAAACTGAACAATTCACTTTCAAATTCGATTCTGAAGCTTCAATTATCTGTAGTGTTATCAATATAAATTTTAAAAGCTTTCGAAATATTTTTCTTCAACTCTAAATTGAAGATTTAAATTTTTATTCAACATTCAACAGATTAAATTTTATAATTTAATCCCCAAATTCAAAGTTATATCGGGATTCAAATTAAATCATCGTTCAAATATTTAAAATTAATTTAATATTTTCAATTTAATTCGTTCAAAATTCTGGGTCGTTACACAAAGTTCAGAACAAAACAATCACAATCGAAAGAGCAACCATGACACGATACAACTAGACCACGGCATAACATACACAAACAAGACGAACCCCCAACTGGATTAGTCACAACTAATGGCCTATCAACAATATCCGGTTCCAAACCCAACCGGCCTACAAGTTCACTACAAACAAATGAATGCGACGCCCCAGTATCAAACAGAACTCTAACTGGAACACCACATAGGAAAAGAGTACCTTGAACCACCACACTCTTTCCTTTCTCTTCAGCGGTAGGAGCTTTCGAAGACGACGGAACAGCTCCCAAAGCATAAGCCTGCACAATCTGCTTGTCCCTCCTCGGCTCTGGACAATTCTTCCTGAAATGCCCCGGCTTGTCACAGTTGTGACACTTCATCGGTGCCTTCGGATTCTTACAATCCTTCGAGAAATGGCCCTTCTGTTGACAATTGTAGCAAGTCACCTCGCCTTTCGGCTTCTTCTGGCCATCCTTACCCTTCTGCTGCTGCTGCTTCCTTTTCTGGTTTCCACCCTGCTGTGGTTTAGACTCTCCCTTGGTCACAGCAACAACAGATCCTTCCTTAGGAAACAGACTCTCATGCCTGAGAGCTTTCTCCACAAGCTTCTCAAATGAATCGTCCAAATGATCCACCAACTGTCTCCCAAGATAACTGTCCAGGCCTGTCACAAACTTCTCATTCTTCTGATACGCAGATTCGATATACGACCGGGCAAACTTGGACAAAGCTTCAAACTCAGAAACATACTCAAGAACTGGTCTTCCACCTTGCTTGAGCTCCACAAACTTCTTGAACAGAACAGACTTCTAAGCCGTAGAAATGAACTTAGCTTCAAATCTAACTTGGAATTGCTCCCAAGTAATCTCTTCCTCCGGAGTATTGATGGTAATAGAGTTCCACCAATCAGAGGCTCTCCCTTGAAGCTGCCTTGATGCCAACTTCCTCTTTGTTGCATCATCAATTTCCAAATCACCAAAGATCCTTCTACAAGCATCTATCCATCTCTGGACTTCGATAGTTGATTCTGCTCCCAAGAAAACCTTCCCTCCAAGAGCAGTATAGTCCTTACACAACTTAGCAAAATCCACTGGTTTCGGAGCTTGGACTTAAACTCCAACATCTACTGCTGCCCCCGGAACTGGTATCCTTCCCATGATCGAAGTCATCATAGCTTCGAACATGGCTGCATAATCAGCAGTCCCTTCAGTAGCACGGCCTTCCCTAGCAGCTGGTCTCCCTCTTCGACTCATTCTCAATATCTATAAAAAGAAATGATCAGAACATCTAGAGAAACAACTGCATAAAGGACACAAACTCTACTAAGCTACTATATTATATATAGTAATCATCCATCAAAATACAATTACGTCTCTCATACGTAGTTACTTCAGCGAGCGTTGGGTAAAATCGATTAACCAAAGCTCTGATACCAAATGTGACGACCGCCCATGACCCCTGCACCGAATCTAGAGATAGTGCGCTGTAAAGTGTGCCAGGCGACCATGGACGATTGTCAGGGTAGATCAAAATAACAGGATCTATCGTATTACTCACAGCGCATGGACAAAATACAATAGAACATATGCACAGTGAAGCTTTATTGAATAAAATGCCATCATATAAAACTCCATAATAGTTGAATACAAGCATCCAGATAGTCAATACATCAAGCCTCACTACATAACACTCAGAGATTATACAAACAGCGGAACATCCAATACATATAAGAAGATAATATGCAACCCTCTAGCTCGTCTTCGATATCAGCATCGTGAGAAGAGAACAGCACCTGTCACCTGCTACCTAGTCTGCCCGTCCCAAAAATGGACGAACAGCCCAAGGCAATAAGAATTAAAACATAAAGCCTTGAGTCAGACAACAGTCTTAGTGAGTAGTAAATTAACTAACAACATACCAAAAGAGCATAAAGGAAAAGGAATAGGAATACAACCCTCCCACTCCAACCTCATTCGACAGTGATAGCCCCCAGACACACACTAAGCAGAAGCAAACATAGCAGAGCATACAATTTAAAGTAAAGAAATTATCACTCGAGTCAAGGGCGATGTTTTCCAAGCACAAACCCCCAAGGCCTAAACCAAGATCAGATAAGCACCCGGAGAACACTGCTCTTGAGACCGAATGACGATACAACCAAACATCCATGACTCTGGCTATCACTGTTATCATTGCTTCGATATCACCGTTAATTGAATGACTGGCACATTCTTTCAGCCATCCGTCAAGGGCTAATGGAAACCCCGGTTCTAGACATAACTCCCGCACGTCGTCGCAGCCCGTGCCTAGGACTATCGAATCTGCCCAGAGTACTCGACCATCAACTGTTGGCCATTGGGACTATCGAATCTGCCCAAACGTACTCTTGCTTAGAGCATGCTAGAACCTTCAACAACGATGCTATCCAAGCCTCCTAGTCATCCTCCTTGACGACTATTTCCATACTAGCTCAAGCGCCTCTCAAGCATCCATTACTCTTAACTCGAATCATATCACCGAGTTACCAACGTGCTTGGAATGATCCCGTCTGGATTAGACCAAGACTATCTCATATCATACTTTGCTTCATCACATCCTCGCAAAGTCTCATCTCAACATCATCATCTATGCATAAGAGCTTCATCATCCCGCTACATATGCCACGAGCAGCTTTCCCAATTCAAGAGCCTTTCCCTTAGCTTTTGAATCATCTTCGGTCTAAAGCAAATCATCAATCATCTAATTCATAGCAATCAACCAAGTCAAACATTAATCCAAACAATCAAGCATTCAAATGAGATCTAAATAGACAATTATCACAATAATGGCAATTTCGTAAATAAAGTGTTAAAAGTCTAACAAGCATGAAATCATGAGAATTATCTCTACAATCTTGATGAATGAACTTGCATAGGTTATCACTTAGTAAAAATGGTTGTCAAATCATCATGAACAATGGATCTATATGGATCTACACTTAGGATGAAGAAAATGCATGGAAATCACTATTTTAACACCAAATTGAGCCAACAATCCGATATACTCCTTTGGATCCGTGTGAGAGATAATCACCACTCACCAAATCACCTAAACAACCCCAAATCAACACGCTTCAGATCTGGACAGCAAAGGATCAAGCTTGATCTATCACGAATCCGCTTCAAACGGAGAAATCTCACTTCAAAGGATGAAGATCTTCAATGCAAGCTCTTGAATCTTCAATCTGATCTTCGATATGGATGGAAGGAATCACTAGATTAGAGTAGAGAAAAGAAGTGAAGAAGTGTAGAAGTCGAGCTCTCAAAATGGCAGCACTTCGTCACTTCAAAATCCGGATTCCAAAAAGTGAGCAAAACCCTTCCTATTTATAGCTGAAAAACCCCTAACTCGGCCGCCTCCATAAGTCGTCCCCGACTTATCTCCCTCCGACTTACGACCTACCGACTTAGCAGAGGCTCCGACTTAACAGCTCTACCGAGTTACGCCTTAACGATATAACAACTATGCCATAACGCTATGCCGACCTACGACTTATAACATAGCAGCTTTGCCGATCTATCAGGATAAGACTCAACTCCTAAGTCGTCTACGACTTAATGCTATCTCCTTAACACGGCCACGACTCAACTAGGCTACGACTTATCACCTTCACACGACTTAACGGCTTACTGGGATACGACTTAACTGGTTAGACGACCTAGCGAGATAACCCATCCTACGACTTAACAGTGTCGCGACCTAACACTTATGCGACCTAACTCCTTAGGTCGCTAACACTGGTCTTTCTTAAGGCGTCTAACGACCTAACAAACCAAGCTACCAGACGACCTAATACATAGCGACCTATCTCTTAACTCGGTCAAAACCCTATTTTCTTAAGTCACCAATTCTTCTAAGTCGGTCAGTCCCTTAGGTTGCCTATCCCTTAGGTCGTTAACTCACCCAGTAGACTTAACGTGGCAACGACTTAAACACTTAACTCGGTAACAACTTAACTCACCACTATCCTTAAGTCGCGCCTACCCCTTAAGTCGTTCAAATGACCTCTCTCCAAACCCTTAACTCGCTATTCCCCTGGGTAGCTCCTATCCCCTAAGTCGTATACGACTTACGACTTATACTAAGTCGTGAACGACTTAGGACTTAGCCATATTTTTGCCTAAAATCTGAAATGGCTCAAAAATGCTAAAATTCCAGATTTTGACAAACTTTTCGATCCGTAAAAATACGGGTCGTTACAATTACTTATAAATTATCTAATATCGCCTAGCATCCGATCATAAGTAAGTCTAACTGAATACAGACGATGACATAATCCAATAATCATTATCCAATTATTCAAAAATCAAAAAGCGTTCAAATCCCAAATTTTAGTTTCTGATCTCTTTAGATTATATAATCATAAATCTAAATTGAACCCAATCTAGACGCTCTAAAACATTGGGACCCAATATCCAAGCGTGTCCATTCGCTCACTCTCTTGTGAGGGAACTTGCTATGGAACACCCCGTAAATTTACGCAGTTAAATAACTAAATTAAAAAGGTAAAATTATAATTTCATATAAAGGGCAGAATAGTAAATTTCTATCGGAGTTGTAATTAGGCTTTGGGACTATTGAGCCTAAAAATGACACTACACCCAAAGCAACCTCAAATAAAGTGAGATATAGTAGAAAATTTTAAGTAAACAGAGAGAACACTATAATTTATAGTGGTTCGGCAAATCTATGACCTACGTCCCATGTTTTGTTATTAATTATAGATTTTTAAGTCACTAGTATAAGGGTTTGGCAGACCTAACAGCCTAGAATAGCTTCCTTATTGACTATGGTTGTGGAGAGATAGAAGATAAAGAAAGAAAAGTGTCAAAAAGTCCTTTTCCAAATGTTGTAGGTGCTGTATTTATAGGGAGACTATGTAGTAGAGTCGCCAGATCTCAATATACTAAGTCTTACTTTAGATTCGAGAAAGCAGGAGGGGAAGTTGGAGTCCCCAAAGCCATAAAAACAACTCGGTATCGACTAGAAGTGATTAGCAACGACCTATTTTTTGGATAGGGAATCACTCTTTCATCCCTCCTTTGATCTTCTATCTCCGATCCATTGTGTTTTAAGCACTTTTCCTTTGAGGTCGTGTTGTTTCTGAGAGGTATTAATATCACTTATACTGATCATCTGCTTTTCTTTAGAAATTCCTTGGAGTTGTTCGCCTATTCCTTGAGAAATGTACCTCTAGATGATCAGTCAAGTCATAATCCCTCAATCCATATCTCCAGGGCCCTACAAGTGGAGCCAAAACTACTCGGCACCGACCAGAAATAGGGTCGGTACCGAATTTTTTACTTAGCTCCAACCCTTCTTCAAACTCTTGAGCCCATTCATTTTATCATTTCAAGCATGTTCCCAAGTTTGTGGATCACTTTGTCTTCATCCTAACGTTTGGATTTGCTTGAAAGTCTGCTTAGTTAAGAAGTTGGATAACACATGCCCCTAGAGAAACACAGCATGCTCTTGAACAAGTCAAGCATTTACTATTATCCATGTACGTTCGTTCATTATCCAAGAGTTGCTTCAAAGTTGTGCCTCTATTGTGCGGATATCCGTTCAACTACTTTATATAGTAGGAATTCAATTTCCCATGCTAAGAACAAGATATACAATTTGGAGATCATTCCATACCTCCATTAGCTACACACTTCCTTTTTTCTTTTTCTACCATTATTTTTGCTAAAAATTCCTCTCGGTACCGAGCTGTTCTACTTGATACCAAGAACAATTGCTGAGTCATCGTTTCATTTAAATACTTAAGTACTTAGCAATATTCCTTGACTTTCCAATTGTAGAATACCTTTTTACTTTCTTATCGGTGCCGACCTAAATCGACCACTTCCTCTTGCCTTGAACCACTCGCCGACTATCTCACTGTAGCGCCATCACCTCATCAAACTCGCCGCCATCTTTAGAACACCACTTCCCTCATTGCTGATTTCTTCTAAGAAGTCATGCAATAACACTTTGAGTTGACATCCATATCTAACAATGCTAAGGTCGACGATCGTTTATGCTCATGCAATGGTGGCGTGCGTTGGTTTGCCTTCGACGATGGCCGAATACTATCCAATGCCAGCAAACGATTGCAAGTTTGTGGTTGTCTTTTACTTCATGTTTTAGTCGGTATACGTAGATGAATTTCTCAAAGGCTAGCTTGAGCCTAACCTGAAGCATTTCTCAAGAAATCCAAGGCAAGACTTGGAGTTAGCTTTGTCGTTATCAGAATTGTGATAATCCCACGCTTTCTTAGGGCATACTTTGGTATTTTCTTAACATTACCTTGGGTTCTTCTCTTCTGCTAGAAATTCAAGTCTATATGCGCTTTAGAAGCCTTGATATTCCCTTTCTAAACTCGATCGATCACAAACTACAACTCAAAAACCTAATGTGGTGGTTCCTTTTCAAAGAACATTTATGTTGAATGCATTTCAGCATTCGAGCAATTTCATTGCACAACATATCTAATTATTACACTCCATGTGTTCCTATAAGAGAAACACTTCCACGTCGCTTCAGATGGTAGTTCCGTTATCGATTATCTGACGATAATATGTAAGATCGATGCATGGTTCCTGGGTGGTCCTTTCCCAGTGTACATGACATATGACCTATACTGCATAGATTAACACTTTCACTTGGCCGAATCGACGTTCAGAATCTGATTAAGTCAATGCACGTCAACATCCACTAGATTCTGGACACTAGTCACATGGGTTTAAATTTAAAATGGAATTTCAAAGTAAAACATACTTGACTGTGTTGAATGCTAAGTTTTCCTGTTCAGAATGACTCTCCATTCCCCCAAATTCCATACTAGCATCGGACCATTAAGTGCTCTTGAAGCTAGGTCTACTACCACTCATGCTTCAACCCCCACAACTTCCGGATCTAGGCGTTCAATTACCGCCGAATTGCAGAGAATCATCATTTCGATAGAACCAATTCAAGAACCGCCTCCTCCTTTGAATTCGAATATTGGTTTGAGAGTTCTAGATGATCCGTTTGAACAGGTGCCAAAGATTTTAATTGCAAAGATTCTCATAAATATATGTCGACAACACGGGATCCCTAAAAGTGATGTCTTGCTTCCGATATAAATCTACCGAGCGCACGATCCTCCAATGGATTATACGATGTGCAATATTTATATGTGCTTAGGCGGAGACATACCACCTTTCAATCCGTTCTTGTGCATGATTCCCAAGAACTTGGGTTAGCTCCTTCCCAAGTTCATCCCAATGGATATGCACTATTGAGCTCCTTATATGTGCTATTTATGAACCAACTCCAATGATAACCACACTTTTGGGAGTTTACTCACATCCTGAGTTTCAAACATCGGCATGATTTGACTTCTTATATATCATCTAGGCTTGGTGCCATTGCAAGGTCATTGAAGATCTCCATAAGAAATGTTCATATTTCAAGAATGAATACTTCTTTATCCGATGCTTTTACTGCTTTAACAGGACTTGGCTTTTCGACAGTAAGATTTTCTTTTCTTCCACTTCTTTCTGCTCTTGAATTTTCACCATCCAAGTGTTTAACTTTTTCTCCAATTCCTTTGACGATATCCTTGCTTGAGACATGAGAGACGAGCATGCTAAGACCCTAAAAACTCTAAAGAGGTTTAGCTTTCTACAGCACACTACTGCTTATCTTTTAATAAATTAGAACCTCCATCAGTGCAATCTACTACATCTTGAACATTTCGTTGTTCATACCATTTCTGCTCTAAGTTGTTCTAGAGTGCCTACCCAGTCTACAGCCCTCACTCGCAGCTTTGGCGACAATATCCAAGAGGATGTTGAAGATCCTCTAAGACGACACACGTTGAAAAAACAATCGACAAAACTGCAGAGGAACATATTGACACAGAGCCCTGATAAAGGGAGAAAAGAGGGTCAAGATAGAAATGATCCAAGAGGAAAGTGATAGGGAAGAAAGAAGAGAGGAAAAAGAGGAGGAGAAAGAAGAAGAAGAAGAAGAAGAAGAGGGAAGCAATGATGATGGAGGTAATGATGACTTTGATGTCAGTCAATAGGGAGACAAATTGTACGGAGAAACATCTCCCGAAGGTCCTGAGCTTTCTTCTTCGTCTCATCCAAAGCATATAATTATCAAGACTTCCAAAGAAATCGCAGAACCTAGCACGATGCCATTAGCCATGGCGACTCCTCTAACTGGTTCTTCAGGAGACATTTTCGGTTCATTGAGCAATTTTTGATATTTTAATCATCGATCTTCTCAAAGAGGCTTCCTGAGCTTCACCTACCCTTCTGAAGATACCCTAGCCGAAGGAGGTGAGACTTTATCTTTAATTTCTTTCGAACATGGTCCATAGATTACTTAAGGGAGACACCAACACTATATACACCTTTAGGACCACGAACATACATTTCTTGCACTTACTTGAATCCAAATATTCCAAAATTCATATGATCTTTTCTCTCGTTTTAAGAACTATGGATAGAGATAGATACAGTAAACTTCAATATGGCATCGGTGAAGAGAGAAGACACACTTCTGAACTACCTCGTTCCAGCTATCGGGGTTGCAAAGAACAGAGGAAGAAAGATTTCGAAGAAAAGAGAAAGTGCGAGAAGCGAAAGAAAAATGCCAGGCCAAGAGAGACCGAAAGAAGAGGCAGACCGAAGAGAGGAAGCTTTATGATCACAGAAAATGACACAAAGACGCATACGATCATCGTGACTTGTCTTCTGGCATTCCACCGCTTCGTTCTTAACCCCAAGTTCCTACACACCAACAAACTCCAACTTCTTGTTCCTTGACCACAACCATGCCCCCTCCATCCAAAGGAATTACCACTCCTCTAACTCCTATTCCAGCTCCATCAACCTATATGCAGGATGCTTTCCCTAACCTTTGCTTAACCGGTGTCATGTTTGACAGTGACATCAAAAACATTCCCGAGGATGAAGCAGACCAGAAGGTCCATTGGATCAAGGAGCTCATTGATCAAGGTTATGAGCGAAGGAAACTCACTAGTGCCTTTATAAGGTTAACCAAATCAATCAAATGAACATTCAGTCATCCGAATCTGAGAAGAAGACTTACGACAGTCTAATAGAGGGGCATAAAGATGATTTAGAGAAGATGGGGGAAGAGAGAGATGCAGCTCCAAAATCTAAGGCCAATATCGACAACTTGAAGGAGGAGATGAGGAGGGCTCATACCAATGCACAATTCGTGCTAGAGGACTTGCTGAAGACTGCACATGAAGAGAACGCTACTTTTAATACATAACTTGTTGGAAAAACTTGGCCTGCACTAAGAAGGATGAAACTATTTGGGCCAAGAATAATATGATTTAAGACCAGGAAGCTAAAAATCTGAAAGATTCTGGTTGAAAAAGGCAAGCTTGAGAACGACTTTCTATTAGCAAAGGCCAAGAAACTAGATATTGAACTTGACTATACTATCACCTCGCACGATCTAATTGAACTCAAAGAGAAAACGACCAAAGTGCAAGAGGAATTGAATAACGCTCTTCAACTGTTCTTTGCTAAAGTTATCCAGTATGAGAACCTAAAGTGGCTGGGAAGTACATATGCGGTTACTCTTGCTAATGCTTGGGAGGAAGTGTTGCGTCTTGCAGAGGTGACCAACGAAGGTCTCACCGAAGATGAGTTGATGGCCAAGTACCTCGATGTGAATGATATAGAAAATTTGAAGAGGGAAAGGCTATCCTTGCTGAAGACACTGCTGCTAAGGCTACTATTAAAGCCCATGTCGACCCAAGTGCATCAGATCAGGTAGAATCGTCAACTCCCTAATCTCAAGAGCTTGCAGCGGATATTCCTACAATTTAGGGGGCCATCCTAGAGGCAACCCAAGTTATTCTAGCTTCAGCAACAATCATTCTAGTTGATCCTTATATTCCCCTTATTATTGACTACCAACTCAACATTCTCTAGAAGAAGGGGAAATTTCTAAATCTCATATTCCGCAGTCAAGTCCAGGTGAAGGTATATCCCTTGTTTCTCCAATATTCGAAGTCCTATAGTTCTCGCCTGAGACTATAACTAACCTCTACTTCTCCATTTTTGAAGTTATAGGTCATCCTTCTCTTCCAACTCCTCCCCCACCATTGACATAAGGCATGGGCATTATAACAATCACCATCGAGTTAACTCCCATGACCATGGGACTAGTTGTTCCAAGTCTTCTCTCCAACTCTATCCCCAGTTCCGATGCAGAAACAATTGCATCTCTGGAGGGATTAGATGATGTTTCCTAATCCTTGGGAGAAGATATCACCATAATTAGTGCCTCAAGCCCAATCAAATCCCTTTTTTGCTAGGGTAGTGAAGATTGATATGTCAAAAGTTAAGATTAAGATCGAGCCTGGTCCCGATAAGCCTACAAGTGCTGAGGAGCCAAAATATTTTTCTTGTATTCCCCCTCTTGTTATCCATCCTCCAAACAGCAGTAGTGCTAGAGCTAATACAGAAACTTTCAAGTTTCCTTCCAGCCGTCCTGAAATTCCTGCCATCACTATTTTCGAAGGCGACAACACTCCTTCTAGAGGTAGCACAACAAAAGATGATTAGGACTATAAGAGGCTCATGATGGTCAAGCAGCAAGGCCTGGAAAAAGGAGCGGAAGAGCTAGAAGAAGTAGAGTTCTCAGTTATCCTTCGATGAAGTCGATGCGGTGTCTGTTTATCTGTTTGAGTTGTACTGCTTGTGCGGGAGCGGCCCCTACATTTTCTATGTATGAAAGTTGACGTAATGAAGGACTACTTTTCTTTTGTAATCTCTATTCCGTTTACTTTTCCGCACTTTAATATTCTGCACTTGCTTATATACAACTGTCTATACATATAATATAATTGCTTGTACTGCAATTTATTCATATTATACATGTCTGTTTCCAAGCAATGCTTTTATTTACTGCAACTTTGTGCATATAAATAAAATTCCCGCAGTTGCTCTAGTTATGTCCTATTATTTAGTCATGTTTATAGCTACCAAAGTTTTTTGTTTGGCTAAATAAAACTATAATTCAACAAATTCCGCGATTATTCCGATTTAGTTTAGGTCGAGTTTCCTTAACCATTAATAAGTTATAAATAATCCAAATTCTGAGCAATTCCAAATCTCCAAGGAATAGTGGTTTGAACGTCTCTCTCTTGACGTTCCCTATCTCGCCGATAACCGAGCATTATCAGTGTTATCTATAGATTTACACTATTAAACCTCGGCAAATAGCATCCTACTAAGCTGCGAGTGAAATTGTAGCTTTTACATGTTATATCGCATTACGGATCTTGTTTTCGAGACTAATAACCCAAAACGCCAAAGTCCAAGCATTGGTCACTGACCCTACCTATTTTCGGGCTTTGGTTAGTGATTAATTATATGGGGAAAATTTTCCGATTGGCCCCCATCCGATTATACTCTTCGATCCTATTCCTGGACCAGAGGAGTCCAGTAGTTCTTGTCTTCAACTTTCAATGACTATCATTGTTTATCCTCAGCCAAGCAATTCCTGCTTGGCCGCAAGCATAGTCGTAGAAGTCTTGTCCATTTTCCAGTCCTTATCTCCAAGAACTGTCTACTTGGATGCCTGTCTCTAGGCACCAACTCTTAATCGCATCTAACTCTAGGCATTGACCGAGAGTATCCGTTGAGCATCCCCACTTATCCTCAGCTTAGCGTATCCTGCCAGGTGCAAGCGTGGTCATTAAAAATCCAATCGCGTGCCGATTCTATCTGCAAAAATCCAATCGCGTGCCGGTTTCTATCAGTTGCACCTAACTCTAGGTGTTGACCGAGAGCATCTGTTGACCGTCCTCGCTTATCCTCAGCCTAGCATATCCTGCCAAGCTACAAGCGTGATCATTAATAATCCAATTGCGCGTTGGTTTCTACCTCCGAGAACTAGCGCTTTAGTCGTCTTACCCTCTGCATTCCTTCTTGATGTTGCCTAATTTCTGGAAACAATGAATAACTAAAGCTTGGGGTCGAGTTACCTGATCGATCTTATGTTTACCCTCCCTGGTCCTGATCCTGGACCAAAGCAGCCGGTACCTTTTTCCGATTACCTAAGTACGTAGGGTTTAATTATCTAGTCAACCCTTGAAATTATACTCCTCAGTCTCGATCCTAGACCAAAGGCATTTGTACCTGACTATAATGCTAATCGCGTAGAACACGGTTCTATTGGTTCAAGAAGCTAACTTTTATTTATAAACCAAAAACACGGTAAGTCCTACCTTATTACATTACCCTCAAAATCCTTGGGTGGCTTATTTGTAGAAAGTAAATTAAATAGAATTAGCAAGTCACTATTCCATGCCTTTGAAAACGGGATTCCATCAACAATAGCCGACTTGAATGCTCCATCTCTGAGCTTTTAGTCGATTGCATATGTACCTTCCTAATTTGGACCAAGTGCCCCCGTACCTAGGAGAACTCTTTTCCAAACGCTCCCTTACCTCGAAAGTATAGTTCTGAACCTTGATGTTAAAATGTCATGCTACTTTTTTGGTGAGCAACTACCCTTAATTCCGCTTCTTTCCTTTTCTCAGCAACTAAATCAAAGGACTCAAGCAAGAGTTTCTCGTTTACCTTTGGATCATAAAACCTTTTATGATGAGAAGGGGCCTCCAACTTCATTGCAATCGCGGCCTCTGATCCATATGCCAAAGTGAACAATGTATGTTTAGTCATAGACTTGTGGGTCATCCTATAAGCCCATCATGCCAGTGGAAGCTCATTGACCCAATTGCCCTTAGCTTTTGTTAATTGTTTCTTTAAGGTAGACTTGATGATTTTGTTCGCCGCCTCCACTTGTATGTTCGTCTATGGATGTGTTATTGCTGAAAAGCTCTTCTCAATCTTGTACCGGTTGCAAAAATCCTTGAACTCGGTGCTTTCAAATTGAGTCCCATTATCTGTTATGATTTTCTGAGGTAATTCAAACCTACAGATGATGTTCTTCGTCATGAAGTTGATCACCTTTTTCGTTGTGGTTGTGGCAAGTGGTTCAACTTTGTGAAATAATCCACCGCAATTATAGCATACTTAGCTCCTCTTTCATCATTGGTAGCACACCAATAATATCAATTCTCCAAACCGTAAATCGTTACAGGCTGACCATTTCTTTAAGCTATGTCGATGGGGCTCTTGGTAACTTCGTAAATCTCTAGCAATGGACAGATCGTTTGGTATAATCAGCTGCATCTTGATTTATTGTTGGCCAGAAATATCCATAGCGAAGTACCTTTTTTGCTACCGTCTACCCTCCGTGTGGTCACCACAGATAAACTCATGGATCCATAGGAGGATTTTCCTAACATCATCCTCGGTTACACGCCTAAGCAAGGGGATAAAGAATCCTTTTCTATGCAGTACGCATTCTTGCATCATGAACTGTGGTGTTTTTCAAATGAGTTTCTTTCATTTGTTCTTGTCTCTCGGGAGATTCTCTTCGGTAGATAATCCTTGATTGGAGTCATTCAACAGTCCTCTTCCTCCATGGTCCCCAAAATCCACTTATAATCCATATGTCTGATACTTAGAGCCGTCAAAACCTTCACTAGAACCAAACCCATCACCTGTGCCTCCCCGGAACTAGCCAACTTAGTTAATGAATCAGCTTTTGCATTCTCCTCTCTAGGAATGTGCGTAATTGTATAATGCTCAATATCATTGTAACATCCCCAATTCTTAGGCCTAATACTAACCGATATGGATGTCGCATTCATCCATAGCTATTAATTTCCGACGATAAAATGCGACTATATTAATTATATCAATAATCATAAGCACGTGAATATGAAAAAATTTCAAACACAATTCAGAAATAACTTTTACATTCCATTTCAAAACATGATTTCATATTCATTACATAATTTTGTTTGCGATTCCATGTTCAAAGAAAATATAACTATTACAAAATACTCCAAGAGCGATATATAAAGATGCCCCCTTGATTGATCAGAGTTTAGCACTTGGCAATTATATAACTTGTCATTACATCCATACAAACAAAACCAAATGACATAGCAGATTAGATAGGTACACCTAAATAGCTAGATTGCCTCCTCCACGTCTCCGAAAGCTTATTCATCTGACAAAAAACCTGAAAACCCTTACTTTCAACCTACTCAAGAGAGTTTCTGGAGAAAAACAAAAATTTCGAGTCAGGCAACAGTTTGGTGTGAATAATAACCTATAATCTCGAACCAAATAGATAACTAGTGAGACCATACCGCTGATCAAAACGGGTTTTCCCCTCACTAGTATCTTAACCAAAACATCTCAACCATATATTATGCTCCTGCATCCACAATGGTTATAACATAATAAGTTACTGATATGCAAACATGCAATATACACTAGATTACTCATCCCAATTTGTTAGACTGTCTATCTTAATTTCAATCCGACTACCCGTTTATAATTATGTGGACTATCCATCTCACATTTAAACATATTCAAAGTTATGTGGACTATCCATCTCATTATAATTATTACTTGGATTACTCATCCCCTACCATATTGACTATCCATCACAAATGGTTCCGTTGTTTAAATTATGTGGACTATCCATCGCACATGTTCCATTTAATTTGAAATGATGTGGACTATCCATCACACATCCCATAGTTTTCCTAGGATGACTATGAATCTTTCATTAACCTCATGGAGACTATCCATCTCTAGCATGATGTGGACTATCCATCTCACATCCCATTGTTTTCCTAGGATAACTATGAATCCATCATTTAACAATTTAATTCATGTTACCTACATGTTTAACCTATGTCTATTAGTGTTCCCAATTAAGTTATCCCCCCTTAAAGTTTTAATATCCCAAATGATATACATTGGTATCCCCAATAGTTGAAGTAAATTTTTTAATTTGAAATACATTGGTACCCCTAATGGTTAGTGTCAAAAATACATTGGTATCTTCAATGAAAAATCCCAATTCAAAAACATTTAGCATGTCGAGACAAATCAATATTGATATCCCCAATGATAGTGTCGAGATTTACAATTAAAATGACTTTGGTATCCCCAAGTTTAAAGTCGAAATCATATGATGTATGGCTTGTCGCCCTTAAATAGGTTAATATAGATTAATGTTGACGTCAATAACAATGTCGACAAAGATACATAAGGCTCTCCGCCTTTAATTGGACATCATATAACGCACAAGGCGCTAAAGACCTTGTCGACCTCTATCCAAGGTTGAAGTCAACACTTAAATCCTTTCAAGTATAAAATACTATGTCGAAAATAAGGTCATCGACATAGAAGAAATATAGGTTATTCGCCCTTTTCAAAACAAAGCTTAGTGTTTTTGTAAGCAAGAACAATGTCGCCTACACTGATGAATGGCGATGTCAAGACAAGCAATGTCATTGTAAATACATACTCAGTTCACTTTAGCTATTATGCCGCTATATACATACATACATACATACATACATACATACATACATACATACATACATATATATATATATATAAATTCGAAGACAAGGTAAGCGGCGTCCCTGTTGTTTGTATAATTAACGTCGAAAGTATTCAAAATAGAAGTATGTGGCATCACTTAAAACATAGGTGAAGACATGTGGCGTCATTGATAGGGCCATAAATAATGAGAGGCAGCCTCAATGATCACGACACTAAACCTTTAAACCTTTAGATGAATCACGATAAGGCTAAGCCGCCAATGATAGGTTACCGATGAGATCGGCGTCGACAAAGATGGAATCATTCCATAGCTACCGAAGTAGCCATCATAAGCTTTCCTCTATTTCAACGTCGACACTCATAGATGTGGCATTACCTTAGGCATGGAGACAACGTATGCGGCATGGCATTGTCGTAATTATCTTAAAAACTGATTTATTCCTATTAAAAGCAATTACTTTTTACCAAACCAAAATTCTTGTAAAATTTCTATTGGATACTGTAATACTTTAATAATTTCTTTTTTAGAAAACCGCCGCACTCAATTTTCAAAGTCCAAAACATATAACAAGCTAATTAATCAATATCCTCAATTAATTATCCATTTAAATGCTTATCTAGCATAATAAATTCATAGTAATTTGAAATCACTTAGGAAAAATTTCAAAAATTCCAGAAATTTCACAATACCATATTCTTCATCATATGAATATTTCGAAGCAAAAAAACCATATTTAATTATTTGAAATAATTAAAACCTGAAATAAAGCTATTTTCTCCTTAGGAAATTCATAAAATATTTAATATAACTTGGAAATTTATGAAATTAAAAACCCATCTCCAAAATAATGTTTTACCCAACATACAAGAAAATCAAAGCTATTAGAGACTAAAAACTTAAGTTTTAACCCTTAAAATCTTTTCAAATAATTTCATTAATAATTCCATAAATCATTATTCTATACAAACAATGGTTAAACAACCATAACTTGGCAAAAATCATCAAAACCATTTGGATATTATTCATAGCCGAATTCAAGAACAAATTAGAAATTGTTCATGTATTATTCACCTTACATTTTTTGATCGAGTTAAAATTTGATTTGGGTTTAGCTTCCTTAAGATTTGCCTTTGAATCCCATTTGATTTGATCCCCTTCTTTCCCTTAGAAATGGTCGGCCTCCTTATGTTATTCTTTGATTATTTTGTGAATGCGTAGGGTGTGAATGATATTAGGGGGAGAGGATTTAAGCAGTAAATGATGGATCTACGTATTTTCCCCTCTCGCACATTCTCTTTTATGGTTTAAGTTTAAAACAAGCTTACCTAGTTTATTGATAATGGCTCAACCTTATAAGTTTTCAAATCTCACTCCCCTTAACCATTTACATTATTCTATTTAATCTATCCAATAAAATGTCTTGAATAATGTTAAACTAAAATTAGGGGTGTTACAATCATCCAGTAGTTCCAGTGCCTCTGTCAGGTAAGGAGAAAGTCTCGCAGACTTAGCCTGATATTCCTTCCTCACTTGACAAACCACCACTTGAGAATCATTGAATATCTATAGCATCCTTATTCCCAGTTCCTTTGCCCTCCTCAGCCCCATCATCAATGCCTCGTACTCACCCTCGTTGTTAGTAGTAGAAAATTCCAATCTCAACGTGTAACAAATTAATTGTCCCTCTAGAGTTACAAGCGCTACTCTTGCACCTGAACTATGTTCATTTGAAGCTCTATCTATAAATAATTCCCAATAAGGAAGTGTGACTGTATCATCGTCTTCTCCACCATCATGTGTAGTAAACTCAGTGATGAAGTCTTCCAACCCCTGTGACGACCCGAAATTTTTGGATATTTGAAATTGAAATATTTAATTGATTTTAAATATTTAGAAGATAGTTTAACTTGAATTTCAAATATCATATTTATTTGGCAATTAAATTATTAAATTTAATAATTGAGAATTGGTTAAAATGGTGAACCTTGGTTTGTAAGCTTGTTAAAAATATTTTTAGGGCTTAGAAAATTCATATTGATAATACTGAAGGTAATAGAACTTTTAAAATTGAATTTGAAAGTGATTTGTTAAGTTTTAAATTTATATCGTTTAAATCGATATTTAAAAATAACCTTCCAAGGCACAGTATCGGAATTCGACGAAACTGGTTCCATTGAATCCAGAATATTGTATTATTATCGGATTTCAAATTTCATATTGTTCGGAGCTGTCGTGTGATCGTACGATAAGTAAACGCGCTGAGGTTAAATAAAAAATTCAATATAATAGCTGGTCCAAAAAGCTATCTTCTCCATATGATCGAATTAGGCCTCGTAACCTTTTCCATTGCGTTCGGAATAGGTGTATAACATTAAAAATGCCTAGCGGCACGTCTCGACTGGAGATCGAGATTGTGAGTTACGGGAATCGAGACGATTCAAATTTAAAATTTAAAAAACTTCATCGTTGCTTTTTACTTCAGGAATACGTGTCTCTTGGAACAACGCGTGTTCTCTATAGTTTAACACGCGTTTGATTTTAATAAAAAAATATAATATAAGAAGAACTGTCTCGTTTAAAATTACAGAAGAAAATTGTCGAGCAAAAAATCAACTCATCAATTCAAAATAGTAATGGCCGCCCCCTTTCCAATTTTACTCACGAATTCGTTCATAAGGAAGGAAACCCAAATTAATGGCCGAAACGAAATTCCTTTTATCATTCTCGAAATCTTTCCCTTTTTAATTTCAAAATCAAAGAAGTGTCGAAGCCTCTCTTCCTGAGTAAAATTAAAATGTAGGCACTCGCGAAATCATCGCGACTTCCACCCTTATACCAAATCGATTTCGTTTGTTAAAAAAAGAGAAAGGGGATCCTGACATTAGCGCATCACTCGAGCACGTCTTCGTTGAAGCTTTGAAGGATAGCGACAGCTCGTCGATCATGGAGGGGATAAGGAGGTGGATCTCGTAGATGGTTGGCGCGAAGTGGGGCCGACTTTGGCGATGCTCGGTGTGGGCATAGAAGGCGGAGCGGCGATCCAGAGTGGACGCGTGGGCAAGCGCGACACGGGGTTGGGCATCGCGGTTTCAAATCGGGCTGTAAGCTATTCGGTTTTTGTTTTTTATTTTCAATCAAATTTAATTTAAATGTATATGTAGGTATAGTGTAGAAAAACAAAAATTATTTTTACAGTAAGATATTTTTGAATATATATACAGAAAAGAAATATATATAACAATGAAGTGTATATATATATATATATGCAGATTTTTATATATATACCTATATCCATTTTAATTTACTAGTTTAGATGAAAAATAATTTATTAAGGAGATTAATGTGGTTAATAAACTTATTTAAATTATTTAGTTACTAAAAGATATTTTAAAAAGAAAAATTGGTTTAAACTAAATTATCAGTTGATCAATTTATTAAAAAGGAAATTGATTGTTCGAGTATTAATTAGGGCTGCACAAAGTATGGGTTGGGTCGGGTCAGACCAAATATTTCATCCGACCCGCATAGGTATGGGTTTAAGGTAGCTCAACCCGTATACGACCCTATATGAGGTTGGATATGGGTTGGGTCGAAGTATGGGTTGGGTCGGGTTTAGTAGGGTTGGGTTACATGAATCTAATAAAAAATGAGAATATAAGGGAATATTTTCAAAAAATAACATTAAAATGTTCAACATAATATATTAGATTTTAGCTAGCATAACACACTTAAACTAACTAATTCATTATAACATATATTTTATTAAAATTTCATTGTAAAACACATCATATGAAATTAGTTCACTACATAGTAGAACAAGTGTTTCATTTTAAAATACATTAAAATGCCCTTTGGAATATCTTTGCCAAATTCTATCTTGTTTGGGTTGACATAAAATATGCTTTTTCGTATATTTACTGTAGAATACATAAACATTATTCTAGGATTAGACTATTCTAATTTTAAGTGTACTGATATTAAATTAGGTTTTTAATATACGGTTGGGTTGGGTTAAAGTAGGGTTGGGTTGAACAAAATAACACACCCAACCCATATATAGTATGGGTTACAAATTGTAACCCATATCCGACCCGAACTAGGATGGGTTGGGTTGGGTTTATGTGGGTTGGGTCGGGTTGGTGGGTTGGGTCGGGTTGAATATGGGTTGTGTGCAGCCCTAGTATTAATAAACTGTATAAATATTTATACAAGGTCTAAATAATGGAGAAATAAGTCAAGATGGAAATGGGGTGAAAAACCAAAATAAAGGTGAGAACTTCTCACTCAATCGGATTACCGATTTAATTTTAAATAGTTAAATTTAAAATTATTGATTATTTGCTTGGATTGATAATTGTTATCAGTTGGATTGGTATGTTATATATAATAGTATATATATATATATATATATTAGAGTGATTGATTTCACGCATTATATAGAGGATGAGACCCTATGCGCCGCATAATAGCGGATGATATGATATGAACCCATATACCGCAATATTCCACCTCGAAGTGGAATTGGTATTTTATATTGTGCTAACATCTGTGGATGCAGGGAAACAGGTTGGAGGAATCCAACTGGATTCCAAAAATGTTTGAATTTATTTCATATGCTGTGATATGATTTATTTATAATCTTTGATTGATTATATTGGTAATTGAAATTAGTGGAGACTATGATTTAGCCGAATATATTCTAGTATTTTAAAATACCAGAAATATAAGAATTGGATTGTTGGAAGTAAAATAATTTTTAGAAAATTGTATAAATTAAAAGAAGGAATTTGGGAAAGGATAAAAGTTGATTTTTGAAATCCTATTGAATAAATTCAAGTATGGGGAAAAGATTTTTATAAATGAAAATAAAGGGATTTTGAAAACTTAAGTAGTATTGTTTAAAAGTTGAAGAATTTATTTAAAATTCGGATTTTAAATGGTTTGGGTGAAATAAAGGAATTTATTTTTAAAATGGTGTTAGTTTTGGGAAATCGATTTGAAAACTAATTAAATGGTTGAAACTATGTTTTAAAAGGAAGATAAGACTATGAAATTTATAAACTGGGTTTATAAAGAGAAATAATATATATCAATGGATATTTGGAAATATAAATTCACGGTGGGAATTTATAATGGAACGGGTAATTTGTTTTAAAAATAAATAGTGGTTTATTTTTAAAGGTATGAGAGAAAAGCGTATTTCCCTGAAAAGCCAAGTACATTTCCAAAGCATATTTTTAAGTATAAGTTGGATGTTTTAAAGTTGTGTTAAAAGAATATTTTTGAGAAATTATTTATTTATTTAAGTTGTTTGGAATTTTAAAGTTAAATATTTATTAAATTAGTTATAGTAGTAATAATTTTAAAAGGCTAAATGGTATTATGATTTTAAATTATTTTAAAATCTAAAGCATTTAGTCTGGGTGATTTTCAGTGGAAATAAACAATATTTGGAATTTATTCCGTGAGAGGAAAGTGATTGAAAACTATTTTCAAAAGGGTTGAAGTGTAGAAAATTTATATCTTGTGAAGATATTTTGAAAATAAATAATTTGGGAAATTATTTAAATCTGATGGTCGTTTGTGGATGTTGTATGATAGTTAAATAACCAACTATCAATATTGGCCTTTAAAACGGCATTTAAATTTCGATGCGACTGGGGGTCGGATTCCAAATGGTTATCTGAAAACCACATCGAATCTTAAAAGGTGGATCTTTTGTTTAAAAGATCAAAAGTGGAAATATGTTGTGACTTAATTTAGAATTGAATGTATCCACTTGTTTTTAAAATAAGCACTCATTATTTGGTTAAGCCGGGAGAGGATATTAAGTCATAAAACCCATTCCGAATAATTATACGACGAAATGGAATTGCATTTGAAGACGTTGGTTGAAGACCGGGTATTTTTGAAAACGAAAGGATTACCTGTCGATTGTCTCTGCACCGAGTTGCTCCGATATAGATATTTCCCTATGTGATGGGGAGTCCGGTCGGGATTGTGGATATCCGGATTTGCAAGAGCTCCTTTCCTTAATTGGAGGAAGTGCCTTCGATTCCATTCAGACCCAGGATGGACTTGTATGGATGTATGTCTGACGTTACACTTTGAGATATAAAGCTGGTTTCTATCAAATACATTTCTGTTTGGTGGTGGAGAATTTATTCTCTTAGCTTAACACCCTTCTCTGAGACGTATGAGCTCAGAGGTTGTGTAGTTGATGGTTACTAGTGATATATTCCCAATTTGGTAATGTGGCATGCTAAGTGCTGATCATTGGTTGATCAAAGCATGGCTTTTATGAAAAGCATAGCTTTGTGGGACGAGACTTCATCGAACCTCACACCTCGGAAATGGTCGAAACAGGAAGGATGCGGCAAGGTTATGAGGGTCGCGTCCCTCAGGGTATGTGCATTTCCTTCTGGATAAAAAGTGGTATTCTGGTATGGAGCCCAAATATTTTTCTTATGTGGTTATTGGTTGTTAAGGCGCCTCGGTAAAGGTTTGTTACGACCGGGGGATGGTATACTCGTGACAGTTAGTTACCTAGTTACAGAGGTAACCCGGCCTTGTGTTGGCAGAGATCTGGTTAGGTTCTTGGGGCGTCCCTCCAGAGGCGTACCCATTCGGAAAGGAAGTTCCTTAGCCTTGACTATTTGTTGGAAATCCAAACAAAACAATACGAGTCCTTTACGATTGCAGTTGTAGAACCTGCCACCTCAGGTGTTAGCTATAGTAGGCATAATATAATGGTACCTATGCTGGCTAAGATTTATATTATACTTTCAAAATGTTTTCCACATATGCACTAATAATAATATCAAAATGATTTTCGCGTATCAAGCATGTTTTACTACTATAAGGAGAAATCTCCCCCAAGTGTGCGATTGCATTGTGTGTGTGCCGGGAGGCCTTATGGTAGTTTCATTTTCCAAAAGCATAAACGGATTTATTTTTGTACAAATAACTGTTTTAAGTTCTCACACCAGTCCCATGACTGACTCGGAGTTTATTGTTCCCTTTTTTAAACTCTGGGTGCCCATAATTTTCCACACGGGCAGCCTAGAGTCAGGTTATCAGTAGATTCTGGATGGATTGTTGTGGAGCTCAGGAGACGAGCTGGATGGCGAGACGTACTTCCATACTTGATTATTATTCCGCTGTGTATTCAGTTATGAGGACAAGTTCATATAACAGTCCAGTTGTGTGCTATGAAACTGTTGTACTCTGATGATGTAATGCATAAACAGATATAGTTCTTTTATTTTTAAAAGATTAGTCATTCATCTATTATATATTGTTCCGCTACGATTGTGAGATTCTGATATTGTTTTCTATTTCTTCTTCTACTTTCTTCTTCTACCTCTTTCTTCTTTAACCCTAACGATTTGGTTTTCCGGCATTCGATTGTTCGGCATTTAATACAGTGGACGTATTGATGTCGATTTTCGGGCGTCGAAAAATTAGGTCATTACAGAGTGGTATCAGAGCTTAGGTTGGCGATAACCTTGGCTCTGGTGGGGATTACTCATTAGAGATAGAGTCAGTAGTATTGTAGAATGAGTTTGAGTGTATTAATAGATATGAGCGCGTATTTGTTAGTGAATATAAAAAAAAATTGTTTTTATATTGTGTTAACTTATCGGTTGAGTGTTTATAGATTCTGGTCGGTGTAGTCTGGCCAACTGTATTGATAAGAGTTTCTAAACTCTTAAACAAGATAAACCAACACAATATTGTTTTAAAATAGGGTAAATGAAATAATTTTGCCTAAAATTATTTTTGTATATAAAGGAAATAATTTTCCATAAATTATTATGGTATATGGTTGCTTGGTTGTTAGGAAGTGATAATATTGAATTATTATCATTGTTGTTTGGAAATTGAATAAGAAATTAAGGTAATAACCAAAGGATTTTGGATATAATTGATTTCAAAGATGATTTTGAAATGTTGAGTAATTGTTTAATAGACTCTGGAATCTTATTTAAAATGTTACGGAATATAAATAAGTTTGATAACTTATAAAAATTTGAAATTTGTTGGAATAAGATTCAAATTGAAAAGGGATAAACAAAAGTAAGTGTAAAACCCAAATAAGTGGGAAGGTAAGCTAATTAATTAAGGTGAATCAAAAGAAATTAGCAAATGCAATTAAATTTGGAAAACTTGTAGAAGTTTAAAATTTAAATTGAATTGGAGTATAATTAATTATAGACAAATAAAAGTGAATTTAAAGAAAAGTCTAAGGAGACTAAGTGAAATGATTACTCAAATAAAATTTATTAAGGTGGAATAAATTTCTGAATGAATAAATGAATTTACAATTGCAAGTAAATGAAATTGAAAACTAAATGTTGAAATTCATCTTGAATTTGTAAGTAAATGAAAAATTAGTGGAGTGGACTAAAGATAATAATAGGTTGGAAATAAAAGTGGTTGAGATATGAATAAATTAGTAAGTGGAACTAATCAAAATGGGTAGTTAAAAATGGATTGAGATAAGATGAATAGAATTCAATATTTAAAATGAAGGGTAAACTGAATTCAAATGGAATTAAAAAAATGCAAAGTTGAATGGAAATGAATATATAACTTCAGTAGTGAAGTGAAAATAAATTTTAAGTGGGTAAAATATTTATATTGAACTTAAGAAATAAATGGTGAAATTCTTAAGTAAAATCTGGAATTGGGAAAATATTCTAAGTTAATATTTGAATGGAAACCAAAAAAAATGTGAATAAAAGAAAAGTAATCAATTAAGATAATACATAGGATGTACGTATATTATTTTATTCGCATAACGATTTGATCCAGAATCGAGCACAGAATTTCGAGATAGTTATATCGATCCGAGTTAGGATTTTTCACTCGATTTTCGACGGAGAACCCTGGATATGGATTTTTGGTTGATTCTGGAAATTCTCTATCATAGTTTACGACTATGCAAGGAGAATGACGGTTTCTGATCAAGAAACCAGATCTGAGTCCGCACTAGGAAGTCGGGTGGACGATACTAGTTCGGAAGTGAAATTGTGTGATCGAGTGAGCGGGATTGGTATTGCGTATGGATGATATGTGTGCATCGTAGGAGTTTGAATGAAATAGATACTGAAAATTCTGTAAAGAAAATAATAAAATGATTTCGAAATCTGTAATTGGATATTATGGCTTAGTAGCATACAGGTGTTTTAAAAGCAAAGGGAATTGGGATTTTTGATTTCAGAAAATAAATTGAATTGCTCAACCAAAAGGTATGTATTTAAATTTTTGTATGAAATTTGATGATTTTTTGGTCTAGCCACTTGGCCTTTTGTTTTATTTTGAAATCTGGGGGCTGTAGAGGCATTTTGTAGTAGTACCGATCTAGCTGCGCAAAGGAGGCGCTGGCGAAATTTTTCGGAAATTTAGGGAGTTAGAAAATTTTTGAGAAAATTTTGAAAATTTAAAATTTGAATTTGAATTATAATTTGAATGGTTGAATAAGTAAAAGTTGTTTGGGAACTATGGAAGAGTTTGGAAAGTTAATAAGAGAGCTAGTGTGTCTTTTATAAAAAGATTGTCTTGAGAAGTTGTTAAAACTGTTTGGTTTTGGGAAAATGATAAACGGGTTATGGATCATTCTTCTTAACTAGTAATTTCAGTACGAAATTATTTTAAGGGGGGAAGAATGTGACGACCCGGAATTTTTGGATAATTAAAATTGAAATATTTAATTGATTTTAAATATTTGGAAGATAGTTTAACTTGAATTTCAAATATCATTATTTATATGGCAATTAAATTATAAAATTTAATAATTGCAAATTGGTTAAAATGGTGAACCTTGGTTTGTAAGCTTGCTAAAAATATTTTTAGGGCTTAGAAAATTCATATTGATAATACTAAAGGTAATAGAACTTTAAAAATTGAATTTGAAAGTGGTTTGTTTAGTTTTGAATTTATATCGTTTAAATCGATATTTAAAATAGCCTTCCGAGGCATAGTCTCGGAATTCGACGAAACCAGTTCCATTGAATCCGGAATATTGTATTATTATCGGATTTCAAATTTCATAGTGTTCGGAGCTGTCGTGTGATCGTACGATAAGTAAACGCGCTGAGGTTAAATCGAAAATTCAATATAATAGCTGGTCCAAAAAGCTATCTTCTCCATATGATCGAATTAGGCCTCGTAACCTTTTCCATTGCGTTCGGAATAGGGGTATAACATTAGAAACACCTAACGGCATGTCTCGACTAGTGATCGAGATTGTGAGTGGTGGGAATCGAGACGATTCAAATTTAAAATTTAAATAACTTCATCGTTGCTTTTTACTTCAAGAACACGTGTCTCTTGGAACAACGCGTGTTCTCTATAGTTTAACACGCATTTGATTTTAATAAAAAAAATATAATAAAAGAAGATTTGTCTCGTTTAAAATTACAGAAGAAAATTGTCGAGCAAAAAATCAACTCATCAATTCAAAATAATAATGGCCGCCCCCTTTCCAATTTAACTCACGAATTCGTTCATAAGGAAGGAAACCCAAATTAATGGCCGAAACGAAATTCCTTTTATAATTCTCGAAATCTTTCCCTTTTTAATTTCAAAATCAAAGAAGTGTCGAAGCCTCTCTTCTTGAGTAAAATTAAAATGTAGGCACTCGCGAAATCATCGCGACTTCCACCCTTAGACCAAATCGATTTCGTTTGTTAAAAAAAGAGAAAGGGGATCCCAACAATGGCGCATCACTCGAGAACGTCTTCGTCGAAGCTTTGAAGGATAGCGGGAACTCATCGATCTTGGAGGGGATAAGGAGGTGGATCTCGTAGATGGTTGGCGCGAAGTGGGGCTGACTTTGGCGATGCTCGGTGTGGGCATGCAAGGCGGAGCGGCGACCCGGAGTGGATGCGTGGGCAAGCACGACAAGGGGTTGGGCATCGCGGTTTCAAATCGGGCTGTAAGGTATTCGGTTTTTGTTTTTGATTTTCAATCAAATTTAATTTAAATGTATATGTAGGTATAGTGTAGATAAACAGAAATTATTTTTATAGTAAGATATTTTTGAATATATATACAGAAAAGAAATATATATAACAATGAAGTATATATGTATGCAGATTTTTATATATATACCTATATCCATTTTAGTTTACTAGTTTAGATTAAAAATAATTTATTAAGGAGATTAATGTGGTTAATAAACTTATTTAAATTATTTAGTTACTAAAAGATATTTTAAAAAGAAAAATTGGTTTAAACTAAATTATCAGTTGATCAATTTATTAAAAAGGAAATTAATTGTTCGAGTATTAATAAACTGTATAAATATTTATACAAGGTCTAAATCATTGTGAAACAAGTCGAGATGGAAGTGGGGTGCAAAACAAAAATAAAGGTGAGAACTTCTCACTCAATCAGATTACTGATTTAATTTTAAATAGTTAAATTTAAAATTATTGATTGTTTGCTTGGATTGATAATTGTTATCAGTTGGATTGGTATGTTATATATAATAGTATATATATATATATTAGAGTGATTGATTTCCCGCATTATATAGCGGATGAGACCCTATGCACCGCACAATAGCGGATGATATGATATGAACCCATATACCGCGATATTCCACCTCGAAGTGGAATTGGTATTTTATATTGTGCTAACATCTGTGGATGTAGGAAAATAGGTTGGAGGGATCCAACTGGATTCCTCACATGTTTGAATTTATTTCATATGCTGTGATATGATTTATTTATAATCTGTGATTGATTATATTGGTAATTGAAATTAGTGGAGGCTATGGTTTAGCCGAATATATTCTAGTATTTTAAAATACCAGAAATATAAGAATTGGATTGTTGGAAGTAAAATAATTTTTAGAAAATTGTATAAATTAAAAGAAGGAATTTGGGAAAGGATAAAAGTTGATTTTTGAAATCCTATTGAATAAATTCAAGTATGTGGAAAATATTTTTATAAATGAAAATAAAGGGATTTTGAAAACTTAAGTAGTATTGTTTAAAAGTTGAAGAATTTATTTAAAATTCGGATTTTAAATGGTTTGGGTGAAATAAAGGAATTTATTTTAAAAACGGAGTTAATTTTGGGAAATCGATTTGAAAACTAATTAAATGGTTGAAACTATGTTTTAAAAGGAAGATAAGACTATGAAATTTATAAACTGGGTTTATAAAGAGAAATAATATATATCAATGGATATTTGGAAATATAAATTCACGGTGGGAATTTATAATGGAACGGGTAATTTGTTATAAAAATAAATAGTGGTTTATTTTTAAAGGTTTGAGAGAAAGCATATTTCCTTGAAAAGCCAAGTACGTTTCCAAAGCAGATTTTTAAGTATAAGTTGGAAGTTTTAAAGTTGTGTTAAAAGAATATTTTTGAGAAATTATTTATTTATCTAAGTTGTTTGGAATTTTAAAGTTAAATATTTATTAAATTAGTTATAGTAGTAATAATTTTAAAAGGCTAAATGGTATTATGATTTTAAATTATTTTAAAATCTAAAGCATTTAGTCTTGGTGATTTTCAGTGGAAATAAACAATATTTGGAATTTATTCCGCGAGAGGAAAGTGATTGAAAACTGTTTTCAAAAGGGTTGAAGTGTAGAAAATTTATATCTTGCGAAGATATTTTGAAAATAAATAATTTGGGAAATTATTTAAATCTGATGGTTGTTTGTGGATGTTGTATGATAGTTAAATAACCGACTATCAATATTGGCCTTTAAAACGGCATTTAAATTTTGATGCGACCGGGGGTCGGATTCCAAATGGTTATCCGAAAACCACATCGAATCTTAAAAGGTGGATCTTTTGTTTAGAAGATCAAATGTGGAAATCTGTTGTGACTTAATTTAGAATTGAATGTATCCACTTGTTTTTAAAATAAGCACTCATTATTCGGTTAAGCCGGGAGAGGATATTAAGTCATAAAACCCATTCCGAATAATGATACGATGAAATGGGATTGCATTTGAAGACGGTGGTTGAAGACCGGGTATTTTTGAAAACGAAAGGATAACCTGTCGATTGTCTCTGCACTGAGTTGCTCTGGTATAGAGATTTCCCTATGTGATGGGGAGTCCGGTCGGGATTGTGGATATCCGTATTTGCAAGAGCTTCTTTCCTTAATTGGAGGAAGTGCCTTCGATTCCATTCAGACCCAGGATGGACTTGTATGGATGTATGTCTGACGTTACACTTTGAGATATAAAGCTGGGTTCTATCAAATACATTTCTGTTTGGTGGCGGAGAATTTATTCTCTTAGCTTAACACCCTTCTCTGAGATGTATGAGCTCAGAGGTTATGTAGTTGATGGTTACTAGTGATATATTCCCAATTTGGTAATGTGGCATGCTAAGTGCTGATCATTGGTTGATCGAAGCATGGCTTTTGTGAAAAGCGTAGCTTTGTGGGACGAGACTTCATCGAACCTCACACCCCGGAAATGGTCGAAACAGGAAGGATGCGGCAAGGTTATGGGAGTTGGGCCCCTCAGGGTATGTGCATTTCCTTCTGGATAAAAAGTGGTATTCTGGTATGGAGCCCAAATATTTTTCTTATGTTGTTGTTGGTTGTTGAGGCGCCTCGGTAAAGGTTGGTTACGACCGGGGGATGGCATACTCGTGACAATTTGTTACCTAGTTACAGAGGTAACCCGGCCTTGTGTTGGTAGAGATCCGGTTAGGTTCTCGGGGCGTCCCTCCAGAGACGTACCCATTCGGAAAGGAAGTTCCTTAGCCTTGACCATTTGTTGGAAATCCAAACAAAACAATACGAGTCCTTTACGATTGCAGTTGTAGAACCTACCACCTCAGGTGGTAGCTATAGTAGGCATAATATAATGGTACCTATGATGGCTAAGATTAATATTATACTTTCAAAATGTTTTCCACACTATGCACTAATAATAATATCAAAAGGATTTTCGCATATCAAGCATGTTTGACTACTATAAGGAGAAATCTCCCCTAAGTGTGCTATTGCATTGTGTGTGTGCCGGGAGGCCATATGGTAGTTTCATTTTCCAAAAGCATAAACGGATTTATTTTTGTACAAATAACTGTTTTAAGTTCTCACACCAGTCCCATGACTGACTCGAAATTTATTGTTCCCTTTTTTAAACTCTGGGTGCCAATAATTTTCCACACGGGCAGCCTAGAGTCAGGTTATCAGTAGATTCTGGATGGATTGCTGTGGAGCTCAGGAGACGAGCTGGATGGCGAGACGTACTTCCGTACTTGATTATTATTCTGCTGTGTATTCAGTTATGAGGACAAGTTTATATAACTGTCCAGTTGTGTGCTATGAAACTGTTGTACTCTGATGATGTAATGTATAAACAGATATAGTTCTTTTGTTTTTAAAAGATTAGTCATTCATCTATTATATATTGTTCCGCTGCGACTGTGAGATTCTGATATTGTTTTCTATTTCTTCTTCTACTTTCTTCTTCTACCTCTTTCTTCTTTAACCCTAACGATTTGGTTTTCCGACATTCGATTGTTCGGCATTTAATACAGTGGACGTATTGATGTCGATTTTCGGACGTCGAAAAATTGGGTCGTTACAACCCCTACCCATTTATTGCTCTCCTTAGATGGTAGGTAATACCATACCGACTCAATTCAATATTCCGTTTCAGCAACCATGCCAAAGTTTCGAGCTGATACAACACCTGTTTCAAGGACTGATCCATCAACACTTTAATCGAGTGAGCCTGAAATATGGTTGGAGCTTCCTCAATGCAATCAACAAGCAATATGAGAGTTTCTCCAACTTCGGTCAGCTCTAGTAAACCTCTTGCTGATATAATAGAATTGCCTTTGAACCCTCACCTCCTCACATAACAGTGTTGCACTTAGTGCATGAGCAAAGACCACCAAATAAACGAACAAGTCTTCTCCATCCAACGGTTTGGACAGAACTGATGTCGTTTTCATATGCCTAAGCAACTCCTCGAAGGCATTTTGACAATCCTCATTCCATTCAAAATTATTCTTACCATTTTCGAGGGCATTGAAGAATGGTATGAATTTGTCCGTTGCCTTAGAGATAGACTGACTCAAAGCAACAACCTTCCCGTTTAAGCTCTGCAACTCCTTCTTCGTAGTTGGGCCTCTCATGTTCCTTAAAGTGTTAACCTTCTCTAGATTAGCCTCTATGCTCCTTCAATTAACAATGAATCCCAACAATTTCCCTAATGCTACTCCAAAAGAGCATTTCAATAGATTCAACTTCATCCCATACCTCCGCAATATCTTAAATATCTTAAAGAGGTGTCCATTGGTTCCTCGATAATTGTGAATTCACGAGCATATCATCCATATATACTTCCACCATTTGTCCGATTTTTTTCCTAAACATTGAATTCACGAACTTCTAATACGTAGCTCCTGCGTTCTTCAAACTGAATGTCATTACTCGATAACAATACAGTCCCAAATCCATTGTAAAGCATGTATGCTCCTGATCCGGTTATGCATTAGTATCTGGTTATAGCTTGAATAAGCATCCATAAATGAGAGAAACTCATGTCCTATGGTCCCGTCTACCAATTTATCAATCCTAGACAAGGGAAGTTATTTTGCAGACATGCTTTATTCAAGTCAAAATAGTCAATACACGTCCGTCACTTTCCGTTTTATTTCTTGACCAATACATGGTTCGATACCCATTTCGAGTATAAAGCATCATGGATAAAGCCATTCGCTGCCAGCTTATCCACTTCCTCCTTTAATTCAACGGACCACTATGGACCCAGACTACATCTTTTCTGCTTTACCCGTGGAAACATTAGATCCACATTTGGTACATGATACGCTACCTCCAGCGATATCAAGCACATATCTAAATGCATCTAAGCGAATACGTCCCAATTCTCTGAAAGGAAATTAACCAATTCCTTCCTCAGTACAGTGTTGAGATGAGATCCAATTTTAAGAGTCCATGTAGGATCATCTATATTGACTGGAACATTGACTGTCAGTTCAACTGGTGCCGCCCAAACTTCCTTTGACTTCTTCCTAGGATCCATAGACTTATTGAACCTGCTATGATTCCTGAGCCAGGGATTGGTCTTTAATTGTTATGCTTCCAATTTCTTAATGCGGAGAGTCCTCTCTACATTCTTGCCTTTCTCCCATCGCTTTTCCTTCCTTAGCTTAGCGACATAACATTTCCTGCCAGTGATCTAGTCTCCCCTTACTGATCCAACCCCATTCTCCATTGGGAACTTCATCATTAAGCACTAAGGAGTCGGTGCTATTCTAAAATCAGCCAATGCCAATCGGCCCGAAAAGGCATTATACGTCAAATATTCATCCACAATAACAAACTTTTGAATCTGCACCACCTTGCGGTCTCCACCACCTAACTCCATGGGCAAATCAATGGTTACAATCGATTGTTTCACTTTGCCTGTAAACCCTTGAATTTTGGTTTTACAAGCTATGACATCCTTCATAATACTCTTCATCTGATCAAACGTTCTCCTAAACAAAATGTTTATATAACTTCTGCTATCCAGCAAGACTCGATGTACCGTAGCCAAGCTAATAATAGTTATAATCACTATAGGATCGTAGGTTGGCATTTCAACTCCATCAGAATCCCTATTCCTGAATGCAATGTCATCTGTAACCATCCTTTATTGCTAGTTGGAGCCCCATCCTCTATGGCAAGCAACTCTCATATGGTATGTGCTTCAATGAGCTCGTGTACAACTCCATCTCCCTCTAGCTTTTCTCTACCAGATGATGTCCTCCTATTATAATGTTTATAACTATTCTTCCATCAGTTCGCTTGGTCCCCTTTCCACTAGGTTCAAGTTGATCTCCTTGGTCATTCGACCCTTGGGGTTGCACATTCTGTCTACTTTCCTACGGCTCTTTCACATGTTGTCATAACTTTTTCTTCCTTATCAATTCCTCGATAAAATCCTAAAGATGCCAACACTCGTTCATGTTGTGTCCATGAGTTTATGGAAACAATAGTACTTGAAAAAGAGTCACTCTCTCTAAGTCACCTCCTTCCTAGGCGGCTTTTTATACCTCTCCATGCCTTGCGTAGTAAGGTATATATTTTCCGACGTATCGTTTAAAGGCATATATTCACTAGGCCTCTTATTCCTCAAACGTTGTTTGGCTTAATTACATCTGCCTCCAGAGCCAAGATTTCTTTTCTTTCAATTAGTAGAATTTCCAACATTTACAACCACATTACCAGAACTCTCATTGGTTTGCTTAATCGCTAAATTACTCTGTATCACTTCCTTCGACAGCTTACCGTCAGTCTTTCCAATAGTTTGACGTGCATTTTCCAATCGCAAAAACTGATTAGCCTTTCGATTAAATCCAAATCGTCGGCTTCTTTATCTTCAGCAATTTTCCAAAGTCCGGGTTCGGATGTATGCCCCGGACCAAAGCCATAAATTCCAAATATTCCTTTGCATTATTAACCTCTGTTACAGCTATATTAAACATGTTCAAAAACCCCTTCAATGATTCTTAGGTCCTTGAGAAAGGCTTGACAAGGATATATGTCCATTGGTCGAGCAGTGTGGAACCCAAACTGCTCCAGAAACTTTTCGCCAACTCATCAAAAGTATATATGGATTTCGGCACGAGCCGAGTAACCACATTGATGCAACACCTTTCAAGAAAATAGGAAAACATCTACATTAAACTGCATCCATCGCCCTGGCACCATCCATGTGCCATGCATATTTAAACAAGTGCTGCTTCAGATCGGTAATCATGTTATACGATGGCATTGTTGGCATCATAAACCTCCTAGGATACTCCTCCCTAAGAATATTCATTGTGGATGGAGTCCTTCTTAGCGCAGAACCATATTCCATATTTTTCCTCCATTGATTCTCTTATACCAACTATTTAACCATATCCACAATATACTCCTCAATAGCTTGGAACTTTGAAGGTCGACTATCAGGAGCTGGGCCGAATATTTGACTCTGCAAAAGGTCTCGGTTTTCTCATTGACGTATAGGTTCTCCAATATCTAGGAGAACCATTCCTTCAGGTCTTCTCTGAAGCCTAATTGGCTCCGTAGCGGTTATCTACATACTAGAATCTCGAATACCAACATCCATCTCATAATCATCACCATTGTGCTTTAGATCATCCTCTGAATCAGATAAATCGACAGCCTCAGCTCCTGGCCCCCTAGGGGTCTAAAATTCTTCACGGTACCAACCTGATTATGGTTGGTACTGAGTTAAATCCCATTAGAAGGAGCCCTCCTGGTTCTTTTAAAAACTCCCCTACTGCCCTAATAGTCTTTTCCTTCTGCTTTGGTTTTCCATCTCTTCTGTTCTGACCAGAAACAAATGAGTTATCTTCTTCATATCTAGCAGGTGAAATCTCTCTCTAGCTTATTCTGGTTCTCTATGATTGCTGGGTCAGTAAAGCTATACTGGCATCTATCTTTTCTAATATAGCCTTTTAACTATTAGCCATCTTCTGATTTATCTCCTGCATCGTTTTGTCAAACTCCACTCTGGTAACCATCTCCTGAGGAGCAGATGGTCCTTGCAATTGCTGATAGTTGTTAACCTCCATGTGAAGAGAAGCTCCTTCATTTGCACCAGCTACTACTCTAGATGATCTTCCAGAGATCTTAGGTGCCATTGATTCCTATATGCAAATCCTTCAAATTCTTTAATGAAAGTCTTCCGGATCTAACCTCTGGATGCTCTAATCCAAAATAGAAAGCTAGATCTACACCCGAGAATCTCCTTTCTTAGTGGAAACACCAAATGGTTGAGCCTAAAAAGGCACAACACCCAAAGCAACCTGAAATAAAGTGAGATCTAGTAGAAAATTGTAAGTAAACGGAGAAAACACTAGAATTTTATAATGGTTCGGTAAATCTATGGCCTACACCCATTGTTTTATTATTAACTATAGATTTGTAAGTCACTAGTACAAGGGTTTGGCATATCTAATAGCCTAGAACAACCAAAAATAGTTTCTTTACTGACTATGGTTGAGGAGAGATAAAGTCATTCTAAATAGGAAAATTTGGTGTTCAACACAATCAGGTATGTTTTATTTCGGAATTCTATTTTAAATTTAAACCCATGTGACTGGTGTCCATAATATAGTAGGTGTCAACATGTGTTAACCTAATCAGATTTTAAACGTCGACCGAAGCAAGTGAAAGTGTTAATCTACGAAGTGATTCATGTGTCCTATACACCACGAACGGACAACCCTATGTAGATAGCTCGCTCGTGCTAGAAATACGAACCACGCCACAAAATGAACTATGCATCGATCTTACCCATTATCATCGGATAATCAATAATGGAACCGCTGTCTGGAGTAACGTGGAAGTTTTTCTCTTACAGGATCACATGAAGTGCAATAATTGTATACGCTGTGCAATGAAATTGCTCGAGTGTCGGAATGCATTTAACATGACCATACTCTGAAAAGGAACCATTCTGTTAGGATTTTGAGTGTAGTTTATGATCGGTCGAGTTTGGAAGAGGAATATCGAGGCTTTTAAAGCGAATATGGACTTGAATTTCTAGCAGAAGAGCTTCTGGTTATGCTCAAGCTAGCCTTTGGAGAATTCATTTGTCCATATCGACCAAAACATGAAGTAAAGGTCAACTATAAAACTCAAAATCATTTGTTGGCATCGGATAGTCGTTGGCCATCGTCGAAGGCAACCCTACGAACATCGTCGCGACATAAGCATAAACGATCATCGACCTTAGCACGGTCAGATATGGATGTCAACTCAAAGTGTTTGGGCATGACTTCGTGGGAATAATCAACGGCAAGGGAAGTGGTGTTCTGAAGATGGCAGCTAGTTCAATGAGGTGACGGTGATACAGTGGGAAAGTCGATGAGTACTTCAAGGAAAGACGAAGTGGTCAAAGGTCGACACCGATAAAAAATTAGAAAGGTATTCTACAAGTGGAAAGTAAAGAAAAATTGCTAAGTACTTAAGTATTTAAATGATAGGATGACTTAGCAATTGTTCTCGGTATCAAGTAGAACAGCTCGGTACCGAGAGGAATTTTTGGCAAAAAATAATGGAGGAAAAAGAAGAAAAGCAGTGCGTACCTAGTTGATTTGTGGAATGATCTCCAAACTCTAGATCCTGTCCTTAGTGTGGGAAATGGAATTCCTACCATGTAAAGTAGTTGAATGGATATCTGCAGAATGGAGGCAGCGCTTTGAAGCAACTCTTGAAAAATCAATGGACATACATGGAAAATATTAAATGCTTGACTTGTTCCAAAGCATGCTTTGTTTCCAACAGAAGCATACTCTATGGAGCAAGTTTTATCCGACTTCTTAGCCAAGCAGATTTTCTAGCAAATCTAGACGTCAGGATGTAGAAGAAGCGATCCATAGACTTGGAAACATACTTGGAAGGATAAAATGAATGGGCTGAAGAGTGTGAAGAAGGGTTGGAGCAAAGTGAACAACTCGGTATTAACCTTATTTCATGTCAGTGCCGAGTTTTTTTTGCTCCACTTGTTGGCCACATAGATGTGAATTGAGGGATTATGGCTTGAGTGATCCTCTAGGGGAACATTTCTCAAGGAATAGGCGAACAACTCCAAGAAAGTTATAAAGGAAAGCACACGAGCACAAGTGATATTCAAACCTCTCAAAAACAACACGATATCAAAGGAAAAGTGCTTAAAATATAATGGATTGGGGATAGAATACCAAAGGAGGGAAGAAGGAGTGATTTCCCATCCAAAAAAAAGGTCGGTATCGACCACTTCTTACTGGCACCGAGCTATTTTTACGGCTATGGGGACTCCATCTTCCACTCCTGCTTTCTCGGATCTAAAGTAAGACTTAGTATATTGAGATCTGGCGACTCTGTTGGATGGTTTCCCTATAAATTCAACATCTATAGCATTTGGAAAAATGACTTTTTGGAACTTTATTTTCTTCATCTTCTATCTTTCCTCAACCATTGTCACTAAGGAAGTTATTATTTGTTGTTCTAGGCTATTAGATCTGCCAAACTCTTATACTTGTAACTTACAAATCTATAGTTGATAACTGTAACATCCCCTTAATTGGAAGCCCAAAACTAATGGCTACGGATGCTGCAGTCATCCATAGTTATTAATCCTTGGCGACCAAATACGGCGGTGTTAGATACATTGATACACAGATCACAAGAATATGGAAAAAAATTAACAGAATAAAAGGACATTTCCACATTCCATTCAGAACATTTCATGTTCATTACATAATCCCAAAAACGTTAACCGCGTTCAGAAAAATATAATTATTACATATACACCAAGAGCGACATGTGAAGATGCCCCCTTGGTTGATCATAGTATATAATAAGGCTAATAAGTCTGCCTTTACATCCAAAATACACAGTGGAAAAAGATAACTCTAAATAACTAACTGTCTCATGCAACACCACCGAAAGCTTTATTCGTCTAAGAAGAAAACATGAAAACCTTATATCTCAATCTATTCAAAATCAATTGAGTACCCAAGAGTTTAAGGGGAAAACATAAACTTTGAGTCGGACATAAAACCTGGTATGAATAATAATCTACCGTCTAAAATCATTTAGATATCTAGTGAGACCACGTCGCTTAGTGGAATGGGTTTCCCCTCACTAGTATCCTAAATCCTTTTATAAAACCATATAATATGCTCCTTCATCCGCAATGGTTAAAACAATTTTAAAATATTATGATGATATGCAAACATATTAAAACATACTAGATTCCCCATCCTCTGTTTAATTGGCTCCCAGTCATATTTTATAGTTTCCAATATTACTTTTAACCTATTAGTTTTCATGGGCTTACTAATAACCTTTATATAATGTATGGACTCCCTGTCCTATTCCATAGTTTTCATGGGTGCACTATGAACCTATTGGCCCCTTGCCAATTAACTTAAATTAATTCATGGGTTCCCCCTAACCTATTGGTAACTCCAATAACTTCTCCCTTATCCTAGTTTGCATGGGTTGACTAGGAACCTAGTAACAACTGCTAATAACTTAATCCGGATATACTTCATGGGTGCACTACAAACCAATTAGCCCTCTGCCAACTACTCTTTATAACATAGTTTTCATGGGATCACTATGAACCTGTCTCCCTGACATCTTCCAAATTTAGGCATCCTATATTTTGGTCTCCCTGACCTCTTGGATGCAAATCTATTCATCTAGGAGTTCGCTTAATTTATATTCACTACTGGGTCAACCTAGCTAGTTATTCTGCCCTTCCCAAAATACAGGTATGGGATTCAAAACAATGTGAATATATTTATATTAGAAGAAGGAAACATGATAATTAAAATAATACCAATCATGTGGGTTTAAGGTAAAGCTTCTTCCAATTTACATACTTGAAATCCTTTTCAAAACTCCTTTATTTAGCCATGGGTTTTTCTTTTAAAATTTGAGTTTAGGTTTAAAAGCCTTTCGACACCTTCGAAACCTTGCTTTCGACCTCATAGGATGACCTCCTTCGAAAGCATTAAAATCTAACTTTAAAACATTAGGATGCTGCCTTTCGAATACTTTAAAACCTTTCTTTCGAAACCTTTCGACTGTGTTAAAGTATTATCATATAAGTATAGAAGCATTGCTTCGAAACCATTTGAAAGTACCCCTTTCAAAAGCATTAGGCTTATATTTAATACATCAATTTGGGTCAAAGTGAACATAAGCGAAAGCAACTCTTTAGAAACCATTCTACAATTCATAAAAGTATTGGGGAATCTTGATGGTGTCGAAACTATTCTTTCGAAAGCATAAAACATCTAGGTAAAACCATTGAAGGTTGGCTTAGAAACCCCTTTCGAAACCATTTCCTTCGAAACCCCTAACCCTTTTCGAAAGCAGTAGGAAGTGGCTTAAATTAATAAAACAAACGGTACCTTTCGATAGCATTGATGTCTTCAATACCATCGAAAGGCATCAAATCACAGAAGGGTTTTGACTTGGTCGAAACTACCCCTTCCGAAAGCTTCCAATAAAAACTTAGTAACTTCTTCGGAAGCTCTTACTTGAAAACAAATGCGGCAACTCTCCTTCGAAAGCTTCTTTAGAAATACCCTTTCAAAACCATTAGTTTTGACTACTTCGAAACCCTTTTATAAACAGGCAAGCGCTTTTTTTAAAAAACAAAACAAAATAAATGAACCAACCCCTTCGGAAATTATGTTTCGACGCCCTACCTTCCGCCTTTCTCCAATCCACTACGTACCAACTAAATGATATGATGTGTATTGGTTTATTGGTTTCGACCTAGAAGGTTTCGAATAGGTTGGAGGCGGAAGCTCTGGGTCAAAAGCTCCTTCCAAACGAGGCGGAACCTACTTTTCTGAGTAGAAGGCTGTTTTTACTAAATAAAGTAAACTTTTTGCAACAAACTTGCCCACATGTAAACACCTAATTGGTTACATAAACTTTCAAATTATTTTGCTAATATTTGCCGCAATTTTTTCAGATCGAAAACCAATTAACATTTAACCAATAAGCCCTTCCCATTAACAAAACAATTAAATCATTTAGGTCCTCCTTTCAAAATAATTTAATTTCCATTCTGATTCACTTAGAAAAAATCTCCAAAAATTCCAGAAATTCACTTTAATCATGTTGCCTAACATATCAAAATTTCAGACCCAAATTTTTAACATAATTTCCGAAATAAATTTATAAACCCAATTAACCATATTTTCCTTTGAAAATTCATAAGTAATTCTCCACTGCTTGGAAAATTATAAAAATTGGAACCCAACTCCAAAATCATGTTTCTCATAACATAAAAATTTTCCATGGCATTTAAGAATAATCTAACCTCGGTTTTTCCCTAAAACCGTGTATATTCCTCTTTTAAACAATTTTATTTAAACTAATAAATTATAAATCAAGCATATCATCATCCAATATATCATAAAACGAATTTACCCTTAAATTCGGAAACATATTATTATAGAAATCAAAATAGAGATGTAGTGATTATTATTCACCTTAGATTGGATAAGGAAATTGGAGATTGATTGAGATTGATTTCTTCTAGCTTGATCCTAAGCTTTAGATTTGATTTTGCCTTCTTCTCTTCTTCCTAATGGCCGGCCTTGATATTTGCTTTCTTACGTTTGTTTTACTTATGAAAAATGAATGTGAATGGTCTTAGGGAAAATAGTATAAGGGTGGGAACATGGCAGCAATTTACTCTAAGGCCCTTATGATAAAATTAGTTAACACTTAACCATTTTAAGCTCATTCGTTTTAAATAAGCACAGCCACTAATTTTCATTTACCAATCTCAATCCCCTTATCACTTTACATTATTCTATTTAATTCATCTTAATTAAATCTTATGAATGATGTTATTAAAAATTAGGGGTGTTACAATAACAAACAATGGACGTAGCCATAAATTTGCTGAACCACTATACAATTCTGGTGTTCTCTCTGTTTGCTTACATTTTTCTACTATATCTCACTTTATGTCAAGTTTCTTTAGGGGTTGTGAAATTTTTAGGCTCAACAAGAACATACTCCATTGCATCCAGAATGTCGTTTATAGGTAGAAAACATATATAACTTGCTGAATTAGGTTAAACGGGCCAGAACTTAAAAGAAGTCGCACCCATTGGCATTTTCATAATATATTAATTTCGAGATTTTAGCCTAAATTTGAATTATTTCATCCTATAATAAAAATGAAAACCCATTCTATAATCACACTTTAGCCAAAACATCTTACCTCTAATCTCCATTTTCTACTTCATCAATCTCTAAGCAAAATTAATTCCAAATCCACCAAATCAAATCAAAATTAAATGAACTAATATATGGAACCGATCTCCATAATGAGAGCTAAATAAATATATCTAAGCTATCGAGGAATTCGGCATTTTTAAGATGCGGAATTTCTGGATAGCGAAGAAGGAGAAGGATTCATCTCAGATCGGGGAAGATGCAAGGCTAATCAGTGAGTGGGATTTATCATATTTGTATATATATTAATAAGACATATTAATCCACCTCTTGTGATCTTAAAACAAATTATAGTGATAAAATTAATAATTCAAAATTGATTTTTTAAAATATATACATGATTAGAATGTAGTATGTCATGGCTAAATGATTAAAAAAGTGAATTTTCACTGGTTGTAATTAGCGAAAGTTAATCACCTTTTAAATTAAAAAGTGCAAAGTACAAAATTATTCCAAACCAACATATTATATATCAAAATTGTAGTTCTCGATGACACGAACTGTGACGACCGCCCTCACACCTCCTGCATCCATTATAACCAAGTAGTGTACTGTTGTGGTGCTGGGCCGATGTAAGATGATTGTTAAGGGTAAAAAAGAAAAGAAACATCATAGAACCTACCATGTATCTCATAGCGCATCGAATAATATATGATATACCTCAAAGATATACACGAGAGATAGTAATTGCTAAGTGAACCAAATAGCAGAGTACAGATCCACGGAGTTATACAACATAGTAATAGAGTTTATATAAAGAAATAAACTCAAATGAAACTATCTCAGTAGTAAGGAAAGCACCGCCTAGGATCCACAGTGTTGTACAGCGGAATAAGCGATAGTATGTCCATATATAATACGAAAAAGCTCCATTTAGCTCGTCCTCTACAGAGCCACTGTGTATCACCTAGACCTGCTTTCTAGTATACTCATTTAAGAGTACCTGAGATAATAAGAAGCAAAGAAAAAAACCTCGAGCTAGACAACAGTCTAGTGTAAGTAATAAGATATCTCAAAATACTATACGAGTCGATATAGTAAGGAAAAAGAAGGTAAGAGTCATACTTGACATGTCCCTGCATCCAAAGAGTCAGCATATAACATCTATAATATGCTACTCTACCATCATCATCAAAATATACTTCGTTCTAAGTACATTATTGGGTGTCTAGTTATCCACATCCTAAATACCTACGTTAAGTGACCTCCTTAGAGAGATGATCGACTACTATAAAAATCATAGCAAACATAGCATCCATCAAACAATCCTCACAATCACTCAAGTGCTTTATATATATGATAACTTGTACCACCGTCCTATGCCAAAGACCAACTAAAAAGACTCGGTTCCTTGGTGCTCGAAATCCACACCACTCAAAAAGATAGGAAAACTAAACTGCACGTCCTAACGGTCTAGGGTATATGGATCATGTCCTAGATCCACGGGTATACGTCCTAATACCAAATGAGCGTCCTCGCCTACCCTTTCTTTACGAGCAAACTGAAACACTCTGAGTATCAACGATCTCTTCACACACATCTTCGAACCCATCCTAGTTCGATCCATTCCATCATCATCATAGAACCATTCCTCATCCTACCTATTTCCATTTCCACAACAAGGCACGTCCTAGCTCCACTTTATGGGCTCGCATCCTAAAACCTATCTCCTCATATCTTACCATAATAAAGCACGTCCTAGCTCTACTTCATAAGTTTGCATCCTCGTCCTTATGGACTACCATCACGACTCTCGTCCTAGCGCCATCATCATCGGAGCAATTCTAGAACTCCCCATCGGTCGTAGAATCAATACCTCAAAGTCCCATAGCCATCACATCGAAGCACTCAAATATCACTTTATTTCTTAACCATCGGTCTTCATCGTGCTGTCACATTGCCATCGACACACGAACGAACACTTTTTGCATGACCTAGAGACCATATACTTCACCTCCAAGAAGTATCATCCTGACCTGAGCATCCTTACCATATCAGTACCGACCTGAAGAGGTTGGCATTGATAAGAGCTTTTCACCTTAATCTTGGTCTTTGACTTCACTCGAACTCCTCTTCTCCTTCTTAGAGCCCCCAAGTCAAATCTCAAGTCTAATCCTTCCTAGTTCGGTGATGCTGACCTGAAACTTAGTCAAAATTCCTTCAACTTCCCAAACTCCACTTCATTATTGTCTCGAAACCAAGCCCGGAGCACTCCAACTTCTGGCCCAAAGCACATCCCCAAGTGAACTCTATCGATCTGATTTAGCCATTGCTTTAACCCAGGCCTACTCAAACTTACACGAAGTCAACCTCAAGCTTTCCACCAAAACGCCTAAAGTACGACCTGAAGTTGCAACAACCCGACCCGATATGGACCTAATTTTCGACCCAGAAAAGGCTCATCAAACCAAAGACCCATTCAAAAGCTAGCTATTGGTTGGTAAAATTGAGGCAAAGAATAATACACGTAGCTATCTATCTACACATTTAAAATCTCACACACTGCGTCATAGATGACCTTCTGCAACATTTTTGCAAGGTGTTGCCAGCTAAAATGTTGCGACAGCTATAAAATTTTGGTCCTACTGCAACATTGTATTTTTTGTGTTACCTTAGCCATAAAAATGTGTTGCTCTAGCTAAAAAAGTGTAACACGATGCAACATTTTTATATAGTGTTACTATAGATATATTCTAATTAAAAAAATTAAAAAAATTACACCTCAGCGATCCACACCATTAGTTAAAACAAAGTCTCAACCATTCATCCACTATCTACTACGCTTCCTCTATTTCCCGCTAACATTTTCATTCACGCGCTTCCTTATCATTTCGTTCTCCCTAAATCGCACAAACAAAAAATTAGGGCTTCTCCCCCAAATTCGTTTTTGCTCTAGCCTGACCTATTTTGTGCCCTAGCTCTGTGTTGATTAAAGGTCCCTCCGATAGATTCGATCTATGATACAAGAGATGATGTTTACATTCAATACATGGGTTCTGCTACGTAAGATAGATTATCGTGCTCAACTCGGTTCCACGGTGAGGAATTAACGCAACGACAACAACTTAATCATCAGTGCATTGGCAGACTTAAGTGGCGAAACTGGGGTTCTACAGGAAATCAAACGCACCGTATATTTCTGCAACCGATTTTGATTGGATCTCTAAGCGATCTGGTAATCAAGGCATGTATGAGTGGCGGTATGCTAATTTGAAGACTGTTTCGGTCTAATACATGAATTGAGTAAGATTCCTCAACAATTCAAAAGATCAGCAAATAAAATAAAGATCTTTCGTATCCTTACATTTACAAGTTTAAGGCGATTCCGTGATTTCACTTCAAATCTTATGTTGTTTATTTTCAAAACAAGTGTAAGCTATTCCTGAAAAGATTGACTTTTGAATTTGGTGATTATTTATGCCCATAAAGATTCAGATCTAAATTTGGGCGGATGTGATTTTGGTTGGCACAACAGCGTTTTTATTTTTTAGTGCCTAGTGATTTCTTATTTCCAAGTCTATTTTGGAATATGGCATGTTTTTGGTTCGTAATATATGCGATGAAACCAGAAATTTGTATCCATGATTGTTTCGGTAAAGGGTGGAACATTCTTCATGACTCTGTTGTTTAATTGCAAGCAGAACCGAAAATTAAAGGCGGTTTCCAATCAGATAAGGCATCATCAACTATTGTCCTCAAGTGCCAAGATGGAAATTCTTGTGGTGAGAAGGATACGTGATAGCATATTAAATTTGGAGCCAATCATCTAGAAGCAACGATACAGTGGTGGAGAACTTCCAACGACGATGGAATACTCCTTGAGATGCGATGCAATTTCGTGCAATCGTGGACACATGAGAAGTTGGTTAGAGAAGAAGGAAAGCACGTGAGGCATTTCTCAGTGCAAAATTATGGTCAAGCGTTGGAGTCACATGACAATGGCTGAGTTTGACTGCTAATTCAAACCAGTATGTCTGTGACATACTATTTTATTTTAGGTTTATATGTTTTATGTTTAGCAATTGGGCTGGTTTGGGTAGGTTGGTGAATAAAAGAGATTGTGATTGTAAGAGTAGTGCATTGTGGGTGCAGTATCAGTGTATTATTCCGTCCGCTCAGTCTTCCTTCGTGGCGAGGTTTGATCTTTTATCTGTTTTACTTACTTTTTTATTTTATTTACACAAATTGAGTACAGATTTTTACAAGTAAAGAGGATCTATAACAATAGACGGGCTTGGAAGTAGTTTTGCTTGGTTCTTTAAATCCCTGTAAGAAAGTTATGCTGTTACTAGTCATCATCATATAATTTCTAAAGTATTTATAGGAGATAAACTAACTTAGCTTTTATAGTGATGTTCATAAGATGCATTGTTTTGCTCTATCCTGATCTGCCTTGCCTTGGTTCAGGTCTGCCTTCAGCTGGATGTGGGTTTAATCGTTAGCGTTTTGTCTTGTTTCTTTGTATTGCCAAATTCAACATTTGTTTCTTTGTATTTATGCTAAGCTATTTTATATTTTTATTTATTATAGGTCTAAGTCAGCTGCATATTCTTTAAAAAATGATGAATTTTGTTTAGATGAAAGAGTCCATTACATGATGTAGTAGGAAAATGTTCGCCTGGCAGGTAATGTAAATATCATTTGCTCTCCCTAAGTATGCTTCTCTTCCACGAATCATATGATGTAGTGTTTCTCGTGTCATATACTTGAATATTTGCCTTGCATTAGTTTAAATTTGTGGAAAACAGTCATATATCTAAAGAAGTTTGTAGCTTCCAATTAACTTGTCAAACTTATCAACATCCTCAGTTGACAGAGTTAATGTAAATATCTAATATTTGCTTGAATTTAAATCTATTTTTGTTCCAATTTACTGTGTGTGTGTGTGTGTTTCTATATTTGACAGGTGTACAGATGGCTGGACAGATATGAAAGTAGTTGAAGATTCAGTGTATGAGTCAGTATGTGTATGTAAATGAAACTGTATATATAATGAGTGAACTGAGTGATGTAGTGAGGAATATCTGTATATGTGAATATCAGTGTTATAAATCATTGAATTGTAAAATAGTGGAGTCAGGAATTTGTACTATTTCAAATGTTGAAATAAAATATTTATTTAAATAAAATACTATTTGAATATCAAATTCTGTGCAATAGCATTTTATTAAATAAATATTTCTATTAAAAAATCAAATATGCTCTACATTGTGGGCCCCACAAATTCAGAAAATTAATATCTATAGCTACAAGCACCTATGGGTGTTGCTATAGACCCAATTAGGGTTCTATTGCAACAATATTACTTATGTTGCCTTAGATAGTCAAAATGTTGCCTTTGAGGTCTAAGGCAACGACAAAAATTGCATCACCCGAAAAGTGTTGCCGTAGACCTTTGGCAACATTTTTTGGTCCTGACCCAACATTTTTTTTGTGTTGCAGAAGGCCATTTATGGCGTAGTGACAGTAGAAGGATGAAATATAATATCAGAAACAAGTTCCATTTTATTTAATATTCAAATGTCAGAAAAATACATCACGATATCACATAATAATGCCAAATATTCGTAGCACAATATCCAAAATACATCATCATGTTTAAATTGGTACATTAGAAATAAAAACAACATAAACATATAGATAAATAAATTCCACAAGTTTCCATATCCACCACCATCTTTGAAATTTGCATCATCTTCGATAACCTGTATTGTAATAGGGAGGGAGTCAGAACAACGATGTCTGATGAATAAAAATCTCGAGCCTTTCTATAATAGTACTTGGGCAGTATAATTTAAATAAGAATATGTCTTACCCATCCTAGCCATATTCTATGTAAATTTCTTCAACTGCAAATCCAACTCTACAACTTATACTCTTTCCAATCTAACTCACTAACCCATCTTCAACTATAGGCCAAAGGCCATTCCCAGTCCACGCATCTACAGCTAACAATGTCCTAACAATGTAAGAGGTAGTATCCAAGTCACTTAATACCTTTTCAATGGGAACTAGGCAGACTCTAATCATTTAATACCTCAGTTTAGGTTGGCCCCCGTCATTTACTACCCATCCCAAGGCGGCCTCCTCTCCGATACTATCTAGCTGACAATGCATGGAATCTCATTAGGTCACTTGATACTTCTTTATGGGAGAGGCAGACCTTATGAAATCTACTTAATACATCAAACTGGAAGCAAACCCTTCCCTAGATATCCATTACTGTGCCTATCCGCTAACCCCGACCATTTAATACTTTCTAAATATGGAGGAGGCGGGCCCTTAATTAGTCACTTACTACCTTCGACCCTAAAGCAAGTCCTACGTATTAATCCAAACTGTGATTTCTCACATTAGTCTGACTATTCGTAAGTACCTGTAGCCAGATTAGCTGGTCAAGTTTACCCTATAGAATTTAAGACTAACCTCACGTCCTTCATGGGCACTTACTATAGGTGATGTCAAACATCAACCCCAAAGTCATACTGCTGGTAGCTAGATTAGCTAGGCAGACTTCCATGCACTTTTGACTCTCTTTGCTTCCCTATAAATTAGTCATAATCTACACTCTCTTAACATACTAGCATACACCTCACCGTGTTCCTATTAAGGCCTTATAAGGACAACCCTTATTTCGCCTTAACTATCAATTTATTTCTTAAGGGGGATTTAATACTAATTAATAACCTATCTACTACGGTATTAATTGTACGTTATTTACAAGCTAATATATAAACACACACACACATACACACACATGCCTACAATATTTCTAAGCATGCGAAGATTACTTCCTATGCCAATCGTTTAAATGTCAAAACTTTTAAATTTGTACAGGTCCAATTCCAAATCAACAAACATACTATATATTCAACATTCCCAATTCAATAACAGACTTGTATAGAAATAGAATCCATACCAAACTTATTTTATGATAAAATAGTAGAATCACTATTTATAGAATTTACAATTAAATCCTTTTACACTCTATTCAACTTCTACATATACAAATGAAAAGGAGAATTTCCAATTAAATTACGGAAATAGGCAGTGCAAACTACGAATAAAGAGAATCCGTACCTTAGACATCGTTTCCTAACATATTTCTTCTCAATAACCCTTAATCAGATCTAAAGAAAAAAAATGAGAAGTGGAATAGAATGTAAAACATTAAAATTGTAACAACTATACAATTCCACTATTTTAATATAGAATAATTTAGATTTTAACTTAAAAATTGACATTTTGCTTTTGAAAATTTTGTGGTTTTAGTGTGATGTTTTGCATGAACAAAATTCTCCAAGGCATATATCATATCCAAGTTATACTATACAATTACTAATATAAGAAAGACTAAGATTTCCACTCACAAAATGTCCTTAGCACTTCCCCTTTTGAATTTGTTTATGCCCGCTTTAAATCACTTTCAGATCTCTCCTTTTAAAAATATACAACAAGGGAATTGTATATGAATTAGATTCAGAAATTTAGGGATTGAAGGAGAATAGAACTAGAAATTTAGAAACAAACACCTAAAATTTCTTACCTGAAACCCCAGAGGATTTTCTGAATCTTTGATAAGAAAAATCTGGAAAGCTTCACTTAGTTTGTAAAATAATTTATGAATAAAAGTGAGAGGGCTAGGCTCTTATTTATAGTAGTTAGAAGGAACCAGAACCATTAGGTTTAAGTCGGTTTAAAATAATAAAATCTAGACCGCTCACGGTGTGAAAAACCCTAACCACCACGATGACTATCGGTCCATTGCTTCTACCTAGGCGATCGACCGACCCTATGTAGCGGTTGATCGGTTAACGTATTTTGGGAAGAATATTTAATTGCCATTAATAATTTATTTAATACCTTAATTAATATTTAACGTTAACTCTGATTTAACGTTTACTTAACCCCGGAGTCTTGCTACCATTAATTTTTAAATTTCAATCTTTAGCATTAATTATTTATTTAAATTTGAATTCTATTTAAATTTATTTGAATCTAAAAACTTCAAATGTCAATACCTTTTTCATTTGAGCTTCGATTTCAATTCTTTATATATGAACATTGATTAAAAAATCTAAAAGAATGCAACGACACAACTTTCACGGTCAAATTTCGAAATTTGTAAACTTTCTATTTTTTGCCTTATTAGTTATTATTAATTGATTCTTTTCTTATTAATAATTTCTTATTGATTTTTATGGGGTGTTACATTCTCTCCCTTAAAAAGGATTTTGTCACTAAGGGACGAACAACGTAACGTGCACCAAGCATCGATGTTATACAACTCAGTTATCTACATAACCATCTACTCAACCAAAAGTGTAATGTGATTATGAATGCAGACATACTATAGGTGAGCTCAATCCTAACGTAAATGCTAGTATCGACACATTGGCGTGTATGCAAACATCCTAAACATGCAAAGAGTTTTATATATGACAGTAGAAGTGACAGTAAAAAGTGTGGCAGCCATTCCCTACCGTCCAATCTAGCAACCATGATGCAACCAAAATCTAATTTGCAGAGATAAAGTTTACTAGTGAAAAGTTCGGGATGGGAAGTACTCATATTCTTTTTAGTTTCCCGTGTGCTTTCCATCGGGTTATCTCCCCATTGTACTCGAACCAGCTTACGTGGAGCTTCCTAGTTCTATGCTCCATAATGCGTGTAGTGGCACGTGATATGATGTGCACGTAAATGTGCATATATTTACATCCATATTTTATCTATTTTTATTTAAATAAACATCATATTTGGGCATTTTTACATGTTAAAACCAAAATTCAATTATTTTCAAACCATCATATTTTTCATCTTCATTCAGGGGCAAAATGGTCATTTTTGTGCATGTGTAAATTTGAGAATTTTTACTTGGACATTTTTGATGATTTTTATAGGAATTTGGATGCATATGGAAGAGGCTTATATGAAGATAATTGCATGCACAAATGAATACAAAGGAAAGAAGAGGGAAATAATTCAAGTTCAAGATCATGGAGGACCTTACCCACTTACCTTGATTTTCAATTAGGAGCTAAGCACATGCTAAAAGGTCATTAAAGCTTCATGTACATTTAAGTGGGGGATTAGTGGATGTTAATTATTACTTAGTGGCCACACTACCTCAAGGGTATTTTGGGAAGCACCCTAAAAAGAGAATTAGGGTTTTATGCATGTATAAATAGCCCTCTTATTTACATGAAACCATTTTCTACTCTTTCATTTTACTTAGGAAATTAAGAGATCAAATTGTAAGCTCAATGTTCTATGAAATAAAAATGGCTTCCAAGCCTCTTTCTTCTTTCTTTTCTACATGCTTTTCTTTGTTTTATTGTTAATGTTTATTTCTATGCTCTCTTTCTCTTAAATTTCATAGCTTAGATTTACATTTATGCACCAGTCTAATCAATTTTCTTCTAGTAGTTAATCTTCTTTTTCTTTGTTTATTCTCTACTTTCTTTCATTTTCAATGTTGAAACTTACATGTGTTGATTTGATAACACAAATGAGTAGCTAAACCCCTTCAATTTAGGGGTAATGAAGCTCTCAAATATTATGTATTTCAACATTTTATGATTTATGATCTCATTTGGTTTATGCTTCATGAAGTGAATTTTGATGCAAGTTTATACAAGTGGGTTTGATAGCTTATATTGCTTATGCAAATGAGCTATTCTTATTCAATATAAACACAATTTGCATCATCATTTGCTAATCCATTTTTGATTGTGAAAATAAAGTAAAAATGAAATTTGATGATCTATATTACTAGTTACAATAGTAAATAGATCATACTTAAAATAGCTTTTGCTTTGGCTTCATTTTCATGAGAATTATAAGTGTTTATTTGTTGTATTATAGTTTGATGGTTTGAGTTATGTTAATTAATAACATAAACAAATCATACTTATGATAAATACAACAATATTTCACTTAAAATCAAAGCTAGAGATCACAAATTGTTTGTTTGTTGATTTACAAAAATATGAGAGTGAATTTGCCTCTAAATTGTTCTCTAGTTCAATAGTTTTTAAATCAAATTTAACTCTAGTTTTAGCTACATTTTATTTCTAGTTAACAATTTCTCCTCCATTTGGTTTAATTTGATTGAATAGATTTTTAAAATCATCAATTCCCTACGGATTGACCCGTATTCGCCACGTACTACAAGTGTACGCCGTCGGGTATTTTTAATCTAAATTCGTTCGATGGTTTTCTAAACCGATAGAATTTCCGTCGACAAACAAGTTTTTGGCACCGTTGCTGGGGAGTTGTTTTTGATTCTCTATTCTTCGAATTAGTTTTCTTTTATTTTTGTGTGTTTTCATTTTTTGTGTATTTGCATTTAGAAAAAAAAATTGTGTTTGTGTGATTTTTGTTTACATTTGTTTGTGTGCATGTTATTGTAGCCCATCCATTTTCATTTGCATTTACATATTTAAAAAAAACTACACAATTTCTTTTCAAAAAGAAAAAAAAGTTTTATTCCATCTCATTTTCTGTTACAACTTCGTTTTCTTTTTATAACTTTGCATTTACATTGAAAAAAAATACAATTTCTACATTTTTACTGTTCACTGTGTATATTCAGGATTTCTACGCTTCATACCCTCCTTGTTGCTAGCCTCACACTCCAACTTCTGACCATCCCCTACCATTTGGTACCTCCTCCTTGCTCTGCCAGCAAACAAGACAACTTCACCACCATAACAGCTTCAACTCACCACAACTGACACAAACGATTGCAAGCACTAACCTCAACAGCTCCTTCCTTTCAATACCACTGTCAACATTCCAGCCTGCATGACATCTCCATCTCAACCTGCTACTGTCAACCCACAATTTCTTCTCATTTCAACCAACCACTAATCTCAACCAGACTTCATGTCCACTATCAAAACATCCGTCTGCGCTTCAACCATTCACTACCACCAAATTCATTTGCCTCTTCTACATATATCACTGCATACACTACAGTGCATATCAACATACAAACTCCTCTACTGTGCATATCAAACTGACTGATACACACATACAATCCTCTGGCATATCAACAAGCAACAAGCATATCTGCACATACCATCACTCGCATGCCCCTTACTTACCAAACTAAACATCCACAACCACGTCCACCACAACCAGACATCATTACATCATCAATTCCTATTGCCTCTGCCTCATTTCACTCCTCCCTGACCACACTTTCCACTACTGTCACTATCAACAACTTCAAGTCCACAACAACCAAACTGCCCCTCCTATAGCCAGCATTTCATTCCTACAGCACTAACGAAAAACCTACATTCATCCATAACCCAGTGCCATCTACATCTTCAACATTGCTTATTGCTTCACCAACTTAACTCCATAAACAATACAATTTCAACAGCCCATATGACCGTTCAACCACCAGTCAATTGCCTTCTGCCCAGGCTTTCATCCCCTCTAACTTCTACTAACATACCAGCAAACCCCAAGCCCATACACAACAATACAACCACAGTTCACAATTCTCCTACTGGAACATACAAACTGCTATCATCTCGAACATAACAGACAATCATATCAGTTTCCATTCTACTGCAAACAACTGCACAGTGCATTTCGCTCCTGACCATTCCCTCCTCTGCCGAACTGCAGCTCCACCACCATCTTACTAACAACTCAGTTGTCATACATTCAACATAGTTTCTCTCCATCAACAACTGCCGACAGCACTACTTCAAGCCCAATCGAAAAGTCATTCTTTCACTTCAATCAACCACCACAACACGCATCCAATTCTGCCCCAAATCGACTTCATCTCAACTCGCGCTTCACCCTCGACTTCAACAATCACCGCAACCCCTCTTCAACATAGCCACCTCCTCCAGAACTAACCCAGCAATCGCCGAAGCACCACGATCCAAACCCCCTCACTTCCACTCAGCCTCCAACAAATTCTACAATCGTGAATGAACTTAAAAAAACGAAAAGGAAAAGCTTTCAATTTGTGGAATTAACTTTAATTGAGTGCGAGATTTAAACAGGAGGGGTGTTTTGTGTTTTATTTTGTTGATTGAGAGAACATAAAAATAAAGAAAGAACTGTTTTCTTTCACTTATTTTAGTTGGGCTGGGTATATGTAGTGTGGGTCGGGTATTTATTCTTATTTTTTGTTTTTTTTTGTGTGCTATGATTTTAAAAAAAAAAATTTTAAGTAAAACTTCACTTTTCAATTTTGTTTCCTTCTAAAAAAAGAATGTTTCCTTTTAGTTTTGCTTTGGTCTATCCTTCGAAAAAAAATTGCTTTATTTTAGATTGTTTTAAGTCCGTCCTTTAATATATTCTTTTCTACTAAAAAAACAAAAAAAATAGATTTTGTTTGCCTTGGTTTTCTGTTGCCTTTTGTTTGTTTTGGGTTGTCTTAGTGAAAATTCGTTTAGCTTTTGTTTTCGTTCTATCTTAACAAAAAAACCAAATTTCAAATATATATAAAAAATTCATTTGTTTAGCTTTTGTTTTATTTTTATTTTTTTTATTTGTTTTTCATTTGTTTTGTTTAGTCTTCCTTTGAAAATATAAAACAAAAATTTGTAATTATTTTTGTTCACTCCTTTTCAGGTTGCCAAAGCAGATTAAAAGGTAGAACTGCTTGCCCTAAAATAATTGCTGCTTGCTTATAAAAAAATTACCGCTAAAAAAAATAATTGCTAATAATCTACACGCTCTGGTATTGTGCTTTCATCTCTAGTGCATTGTTCGTTGCTTGCATTTGCATTTATATATATAAAAAAAATTCAAAATCCAAAAACAAAAACAAACTTCATTTAGTTGCATTGTAAATTCACGTTTAATTTCTCATCTTATTTTATTTTTAAGGGCAATACCCCAATTCACATAAGGTGAGGGATTTCATCACTCTTTGCTTAGCCCACAAACGCATTTCATCATAGAATTTGACTAATAATAAAGGTTAGACATTCGACTTAAGGGAGTCACGAGCTCATCTAGGGCTTAATTGAATCTTCACAATTGTTTTCTTTGAACAAATTTATTTCTTGGTGTCTAGGCTACGGCAGAGTAATAACCAGTTATAAAAATTACGGTGATACGTAAATATTATACTGGTTGTTCCTCTGAAGGTACATAAACCTTCGGTTGCATTGCTACAGTGATTCGTGGTGCACCGATAACCACTGCCCGTTACCTGGCTGAGAAATATTTTTTGTTGATTTAAGACAAAGTGTGATTATACAATTTTGGGTTAGGAGCTAATAAGGACAAAAAATTTGTAATTAAGTCCTTTGCATTCCTTTAGTTGCATTAGTTCATGCATATTTAAAAAAAACAAAAAAAATCCAAAAATCCAAAAAAATCGTGAATTTTACTTAACTTAGTTTTTAAACCAAAAAAAAAGAGAAAAATCCTTCTTTCCTTTCCTTTGAAAGTTTTCAATCAAAAACAAAATTCCAAAAAAAAAATATAAAATCCTTTTAAAAAAAATGAAAATTCAAAAAACAAAAATCGAATTTCCATTTTCTAAAAAAACAAAAAACAAAAAAATCCTTTTGGTAAATATTTGAAAATTCAAAAAACAAAAAAATACAAAAACAAAAACATATAAAAACATTTGAAAAACCAAAAACAAAACAAAAATCAAACTTTTCTTTTGAAAATAAATCTCACTTGGTAAATAGTTTTCTTCCTTGTAAAAAAAAGAGAGAAAAAAAAAAACAAGTTTCATTCTCTAAACTCGATTCTAACTCCTTTCTCTTCTCGACATTCACTTGTGCATGAGTAATTGGACTCGTGACATAACAACAAACCGTTGGACTCGCGACTCGACAACTAACCGTTTGACTCGAATACACGATCCTCCCAAAATGGCGAACGAAAATGCCCTTCGAACTCTTATGGATAGAATCTTTCCCGATAGAGTTTCTATTCCATCTTGCATCACGTTACCCGCCCCTACGGGTAACCATTTCGAAATTCACTCAAACCATATTGCCACTCTTCCGAAATTTGGCAATTTCGAACACGATGATCCATACATCTTTTTGACTAAATTCGAACAAGTTTGTGCAACCATTAAACTCCAACAACTTTCCGATGACAGAATCAAACTTCGATTAATCCCGTTTGCTCTTACAGATTACGCTGAAAAATGGTTGTACAGCTTACCATCGAACTCGATTAAAACGTGGGAAGAATTCGTAAAAGCTTTCTTAAAAAAGTTCTACCCTTTGGAAAAAACGAGTAGAATCCGAAACGAAATTGTAAATTTTCATCAATTCAAGGGAGAACCATTCAGAAAATATTTTGAAAGATTCAAAGAGCTTTTGATAAAATGTCCACGCCATAACTTTGAAAAATGGACGATTTTCCAAATCTTATACGAGGGACTCGAAAACAGCTCACGAACCATGCTCAAATCAATGTGCCAAGGCAATTTTCTTGCCCAACATCACGACGATGCTTGGCAATTTCTTGAAAACCTCGCTGAAAAATCATCACAATGGGAACGTTCGAACGAAAAATCAATTTACTCACGATCGAGTGCAAACTCGATAGGATCTTCTTTTGCGTTGGAAGCTAAGATCGACGCAATGATTAAAAAATTCGATAATGTTTTCTCATCAAATCAAATGAACCAAGCTTCCCAACCGATCTGTTAAAAATGCAACGATCCTAATCATATAGCCGATCAGTGTCCCAATTCTGTCGAACAAATCAATGCTTTCAATAAAGCCAAAAACGACTTGTTTTCTCCAACGTACAACCCTGGTTGGAGAAATCATCCGAATTTTACGTGGAACCAAAACAATCCCAACATGAATACTATTCGTCCCAATTATCAAGCATTCCCGAATAATGCTTCGAATCCTCCCTTTCAGCCCAACAATTTTCAACCAAACTTTGCGGGTCCGTCTCATAATTAACCGCAACAAGCAAATTTTCAACCAAATTCTGCTCATCCTCCCCAGGACGATAAACGTTTAAGTTTACTTGAGAAAACTCTTGAAACGTTGGCTAAGGCAACTACTCAAAGCCTTCAATCAAACAACAATTTGCAAAATTTATTGACTTCATATATGCAAAACACAAACCCATCAATTGCAAAACTCGAAATGCAAATGAGTCAATTAGCCACGTCTGTAAGTGAACGTGAACGAGGAACATTCCAAAGCCAACCCCTTCCAAATCCCAGAAATCAAAACGCATTTCAAATCAAGCCCATGTTGTTCAAGATAGCAATGTCACCTAATTGAATGCTATCACAACTCTTCGTTCCGGTAAACAAATCGATAATCAAGTCTTTAATCCAAACGATTTACCGAAAACTTCTCTCGACGCTTCTAAAACACCAAACGAATCTGAATAGAATGTGGAGCCAAACGTTGAATCGAATGCCAATCAAAACTCTTCTTCTTCTACTCGAGTATACCCGCCTACCGAGTATCGTGTCCCATTTCCACATCATCTTCGACCAAAGAAACACTCGGTCCAAATGGAAAAGATGTTGGAAATTTTTAAACAAGTCAAAGTTAACATTCCGCTTCTTGACATTGTTCAATAAGTTCTCACTTACGCGAAATTTCTTAAGGACTTGTTCACCCAAAAACGACACACTCAAGTGCCCAAAAACGTCTTCTTAGCCGCCAGTTTAAGTGAAGTCTTGTCCCAATCCATGCCCGTCAAATACAAAGATCCTAGCTGCCCTACGATTTCATGTACAATTAGAGACAAAACGATTAACAAATGTTTGATAGACTTAGGTGCGAGTGTCAACTTGATTCCATACTCCGTGTACGAACAATTAGGCTTAGGTGAGCTTAAACCTACAAAAGTAACGCTTCAATTCACCGATCGTTCCATTAAGAAGCCCGTGGGAGAAATCGAGGACGTGCTCATTCGAGTAGGGCAATTCATATTCCCCGTTGATTTTATCATTCTTGAAACACAACCCGTGTCAAATCCCGCAAGTCAAATTCCACTGATTTTAGGCCGACCATTCTTAGCTACCTCGAATGCCTTAATCAATTGTCGTAAAGGATCGATGAAAATTTCTTTTGGAAACATGACTTTGGATCTCAACATTTTCAATCTTGAAAGCCAATCGAATGAACCTCATGACCAAACGTTGGAAGTTAGTGCCATTCATGAAAACTTCGAAAACAAGACACTTGACCTTAGTGACGAACGCAAAGCTGAATATGAAAAATTGTTTCATGAAATTCCCAGCGATATTGAATACACTCTTCCCTTTAAATCGCTTCCAGTTGAGTCCGAATCTCAACCCAATTCTTTGATCGAAAAACTCCCGAAGTTGGACCTCAAACCACTTCCCGATCACCTTAAGTATGCATACTTAGATGATAACAAAACGTTACCCATCATAATTTCTGCAACTCTCTCTCTTGAGAAACCTCCTTACTTTCTATTCTTTCGAAAAACAAGGAAGCAATTGGATGGTCGATTTCCGATATAAAGGGGATTAGCCCTGCTATTGTTTAACATCGCATCCATTTAATCGACAATGCCAAGCATGTTCGTGACGCGCAACGAAGGCTTAATCCAAAAATGAAAGATGCGGTGCGTGATGAAATTCTTAAACTTCTCGACAACGGAATCATTTACCCAATCTCTAATAGTTCATGGGTTAGCCCAATTCACGTTGTACCGAAAACGTCTGGGCTAACCGTTGTCAAGAACGATTCAAATGTACTTATTCCAACTCGTACTCAAACGGGTTGGCGTTTTTGCATTGACTATCGAAAACTAAATGTCGCGACATGAAAATATAACTTCCCTCTTCCCTTCATTGACCAAATGCTCGAACGTTTAGCCGGCCATGAATTTTACTGCTTCCTTGATGGTTATTCCGGCTATAACCAAATTCCCATCGCTCCCGAAGATCAAGAGAAAACAACTTTCACGTGTCCATTCGGTACCTTTGCTTATCGGCGTATGCCATTCGGACTTTGTAATGCTCCTGCTACCTTCCAACGATGCATGGTTGGAATCTTTTCCGACATGATTGAACGCTTTCTAGAAGTTTTTATGGACGATTTCTCAATCTTTGGTGATTCTTTTTCCCAATGTTTACATCATCTCGAATTGGTTCTAAATCGATGTAAAGAAAAACATTTGACTTTGAATTGGGAAAATTGCCACTTTATGGTCAAACAAGGCATAGTCCTTGGACATATCATCTCAAATAAAGGTATTGAGGTAGATAAAGCGAAAATCGATGTCATTGCAAATCTACTCATTCCCAAAACTGTTAAGGACATTCGATCATTTCTTGGACACGCTGGCTTTTACCGATGCTTTGTGAAAGACTTTAGCAAAATTTCTCGACCTTTGACGACTCTTCTTGGAAAAGACGTTCCATTCGATTTTAACTCTGATTGTATCTCTTCTTTTGAACGTCTTAAGAATGAACTTATTTCTGCTCCAATCATTTGTGCGCCCAATTGGGATCTTCCTTTCGAAATAATGTGTGATGCTTCGAACTTTGTCGTTGGTGCTGTCTTAGGACAACGCATCAATAAGATCCTTCACACGAGTTACTACGCGAGTATGACTTTAAACGACGCTCAACTCAACTACACAACAACCGAAAAAGAGCTTCTAGCTGTCGTTTTTTCTCTCGAAAAATTCCGACAATTCTTGATAGGGTCACACATTACTGTGTACACGGACCACATGCGCTTCGATATCTCTTCACTAAAAAGGATGCCAAATCCCGCTTGATTCTTTGGATCCTTTTACTTCAAGAATTTGACCTTACAATTAAAGACAATAAATGATCCGATAACGTCATAGGCGATCACTTGTCTCGTCTTCCGAACGCACCATCTTCTTTGCCAATCAATGAAAACTTCCCCGATGAACAACTCCTTTCAATTTCTATCAACCCATGGTACGCTGATATAGTGAACTACTTAGTCACTAAAGAAACTCCCTCATCGTGGTCCAAACAGAACAAATGCAAATTCATGTCCCAAGTGAAGTATTTCTATTGGGACGATCCATACTTGTTCAAATATTGTCCCGACCAAATCATCTGACATTGCATTTTGGATAATGATATTAGGAGTGTTCTTTCATTTTGCCACGATCAAGCATGTGGTGGAAATTTCGGTCCTCAAAAAACTGCGGAAAAATTGCTTTAGTGTGGTTTCTATTGGACTTCTCTTTTCAAAGACTCGTTTGAATTTTGTAAAACTTGCGATCGATGTCAAATGCTTGGACAAATTTCTCGACGAGATATGATGCCTCTAAACCCCATTCTTACGATCGAAATCTTTGATGTATGGGGTATAAACTTTATGGGACCTTTTCCAAATTCTTTTGGAAACTTGTATATCCTTCTCGCTGTCGATTACGTTTCAAAATGGGACCCATTTTTGCAACCGTTCTTTTGAAACTTTAATGAAAAAATACTCGATAACCCACAAGTAATCCACTCCATATCATCCTCAGACTTGTGGCCAAGTTGAAGTTTCAAATCGAAAAATAAAACAAATCTTGGAGAAAACTGTCAATAAAAATCGAAAAGATTGGTCTTAGAAATTGACCGACGCGCTTTCGGCTTACCGTACTGCTTTTAAAACTAACCTTGGGATGTCCCTATTTTGTTTAGTTTACGGTAAAGCTTGCCATTTACCCGTTGAAATCAAACACTAAGCGCTATGGGCAATTAAGAACTTAAACTTTGATCTTGAGAAAGCTGGCGAAAACCGAAAACTACAACTCAACGAACTAGAAGAACTTAGGAACGACGCATATGAAAACGAGAAAATTTAAAAAGAAAAAACCAAAGTCTTTCATGACAAGTCAATCTTAAGGAAAACGTTTTCGCCTAACCAAAAAGTTCTTTTATATGACTCAAGACTTCATTTATTCCCTGGGAAACTTAAATCGAGATGGACCGGACCATTTGTGGTACGAACTGTTTTTCCACATGGTGCCATAGAAATAGAAAACCCCAGGGATGCATCGGTTTTCAAAGTCAACGGTCATCGTCTGAAACCTTTCTTGGAATTGCCAAATAACCAAGAGGAGGAGCTCATGATCCTTCATGAGCCAAGCTACGTCTAGTAAGAATGTTAACCCTCTTTTGTAAATATGTACATAGTTTTCCCCATTACACTCATTATATCATGCATTGACTGTGGGGACACAGTCAAAATTAAGTGTGGGGGAGAGTCTCATCTTCATTTTTTATAGTTTCATGATATTTTTGAATTTTTCATTTTTCTTTTAACTTAAAAAAAATCTCAATATTTCAAAATCTCAAAAACATTTTCTTTTTAGCATTTTGATTTATTTTTGAGGAAACACTATGGGATAAGTATAAGTTTTGGTTAATAAATTAAAAGTTTTGAAAATTTATTTGTCTTAACAAAAATAAAAATGAAGTTTGATTACAAATAACAATGGTTTAACTAGTATATAGGAAGGTTCATATGTATTAATTATGAAGTATGTTCTAATTGAAAATCTTTTTAAAAAAAATGGTAAATTTAAAGTAAAGGATATAACATTTTTATCTTCTAAGTTAAATGGTGCTAAGATGATTTTGCAAAACTCTCTCTTTCTAAGAAAAAGCATTTGTATATATGTATATATATATATATATTTAACACCTAGAGTCATGTGTTCACACTCGTGTGTTCACTCGCCATGCTCTGTACCCTTCTCACGTAAGCCCCAAAGGCGGTGCATGATCGGTATATCTGGCCTCAGTTTATCTGAGTTAGGTGTATATAGATAAAATTCTTTTTAATAACGCCTACAGTCAATAAGTGTTCACACTTGTGTGTTCACACTTGTGTGTTCACACTTGTGTGTTCACTCGTCATGCTCTGTATTCCCCTCACATCAATCCGCAAGGCAGTGCACGGGTAATATATCTGGTCTCAGTTTACCTGAGTTAGGCATATGTAAATATTGTTAATATCAATAAAATTTTCAAATAAGAGAGAGTAAGCAATTGAAATCCAAGAACCATTTTAACTTGTTATTGAAAAGAAATGAGAATACCACTTTGACAAACTTTGATAATCAACTAAGGATTTATTTCATAGTTACGCTTTGTTATCAACCGAAACAACGAGTTAAACTATTGTCTATTTGCTATGATAACTTGATTTTTATTGGAAGTTTTGACGAGTAAATGACTTAAATTTTCAAGACAATGACCAAAACCTATATTTAACTTATGAGTGTCGAACTGAAAGTGAATCCTTCATTTGTAAATATTTTGAAAAACTTGCATTCATCCCATTATAAATAAATCTTGCACTTTGTAAATATTTTCACTTTGCATTTGGATTTTGTAGGTAGTATCCGCTCAAAACCTTCACGAGACTACACTCGTCCTATTGGGGACACCCAGAGGTTTAATGACTTGTTGCATACGCTCAATGCAATCGTGCTCCCTACGAAAATGGATTTATCTTAGTTTTCCTTTATTCGAGGACGAATAAAAAGATAAGTGTGGGGGTATTTGATGTGCACGTAAATGTGCATATATTTACATCCATATTTTATCTCTTTTTATTTAAATAAACATCATATTTGGGCATTTTGACATGTTAAAACCAAAATTCAATTATTTTCAAACCATCATATTTTTCATCTTCATTCAGGGGCAAAATGGTCATTTTTGTACATGTGTAAATTTGAGAATTTTTACTTGGACATTTTTGATGATTTTTATAGGAATTTGGATGCATATGGAAGAGGCTTATATGAAGATACATGCATGCACAAATGAATACAAAAGAAAGAAGAGGGAAATAATTCAAGTTCAAGATCATGGAGGACCCACCCACTTACCTTGATTTTCAATTAGGAGCTAAGCACATGCTAAAAGGTCATTAAAGCTTCATGTACATTTAAGTGGGGGATCAGTGGATGTTAATGATTACTTGGTGGCCACACTACCTCAAAGGTATTTTGGGAAGCACGCTAAAAAGAGAATTAGGGTTTTATGCATGTATAAATAGCCCTCTTATGTTCATGAAACCATCTTCTACTCTTTCATTTTACTTAGGAAATTAAGAGATCAAATTGTAAGCTCAATGTTCTATGAAATAAAAATGGCTTCCAAGCCTCTTTCTTCTCTCTTTTCTACATGCTTTTCTTTGTTTTATTGTTAATGTTTATTTCTATGCTCTCTTTCTCTTAATGTTCATAGCTTAGATTTACATTTATGCACTAGTCTAATCAATTTTCTTCTAGTAGTTAATCTTTTTTTTCTTTTTTATTCTCTACTTTCTTTCATTTTCAATGTTGAAACTTACATGTGTTGATTTGATAACACAAATGAGTAGCTAAACCGCTTCAATTTAGGGGCAATGAAGCTCTCAAATATTATGTAATTTCAACATTTTATGATTTATGATCTCATTTGGTTTATGCTTCATAAAGTGAATTTTGATGCAAGTTTATACAAGTGGGTTTGATAGCTTATATTGCTTATGCAAATGAGCTATTCTTATTCAACATAAACACAATTTGCATCATCATTTGCTCATCCATTTTTAATTGTGAAATTAAAGTAAAAATGAAATTTGATGATCTATATTACTAGTTACAATAGTAAATAGATCATACTTAAAATAGCTTTTGCTTTGGCTTCATTTTCATGAGAATTATAAGTGTTTATTTGTTGTATTATAGTTTGATGGTTTGAGTTATGTTAATTAATAACATAAACAAATCATACTTATGATAAATACAACAATATTTCACTTAAAATCAAAGCTAGAGATCACAAATTGTTTGTTTGTTGATTTACAAAAATATGAGAGTGGATTTGCCTCTAAATTGTTCTCTAGTTCAATAGTTTTTAAATCAAATTTTAACTCTATTTTTAGCTACATTTTATTTCTGGTTAACAATTTCTCTTCCATTTGGTTTAATTTGATTGAATAGATTTTTAAAATCATCAATTCCCTACGGATCGACCCGTATTCGCCACGTACTACAAGTGTACGCCGTGCGCTTGCGGTTATTTTTAATCTAAATTCATTAGACGGTTTTCTAAACCGATAGAATTTCCATCGACGAACAGGATACTATGGGCTCCATCTCAATGTCTCCCAATTGATCATGTTTTACCACGGTGGTCATGTTATGAACGCATTTCGTTAAGTGAAAAACATGAAAAATGTCATGGACTCCTACCAACTTATCTGATAGCTCTACACGATGAACAAGTCTTCTTATTCTTTCTAAATTGGGAAAGGCCCAATAAATCTTGTTGCCAACTTTCCCAACTTTCCAAATCTCACAACTTTCCTAAGAGGGGAAACTTTAACAAACAGCATGTCCCCTACCTCGAACTCGAACTCATTTCTTCGCTTGTCCGCATAGGATTTCTGGCGACATTGTGCACCTTTTATTCGCTGCCTAATCAATTCTACCTTCTCTAGAGTCTCATGAATTAAATATAGTCTGAGTAAAATTTTGTCTACAACGACCCTAAATTTAATCACTTTAAATATGGATATTTAATATATTATTTAATAATTAATAAATGCATTTTATAACTCAAAAATATCCCTTTTAAATATTAACTAGTGCTGAAATGATTTTTAAAATCTGTTTACAAAAATATTTAGTTCAAAAGAAAATAGAAAATGTGACCAGAAAGCTTTTTCAAAAATCCTGATTTATGATCATCTAAAAGTTGTTAAAAAGGTTGTAGGTACCTTAATACATTTAAAGACATATTATTATAAATGATAAGTACTTAAATTAAGCAAGTTAGGTGTGAAAATAATAGGTGTACTTTAAGGAAGCATGAAATGACCATTTTCATAAAAATTAAAAAGTAAAATATGAAGTGTCACACTCATCTCTTACATCATGGCACAAGATCATCCTATTATCCAATGTGTTTTAAAATGTGTGGTTAGTAATACAATAAGGTGAAAGATATGTTTACTTCAGTAATAAGTAAAAGGAAGAGATGTGACATTTAACCAAAAATTTAAATAAGAAATATTATAAGTATGAAATGTAACATTCCTCTTACACCATAAGTATAAGGTAGTGTAATATTTAGTGGTTAAAATGGGAGCTTTACATGGCGGTCAATATGGGAGGGCCGTGTGGTAGCGTGTGCAACAAGTAAGGTGGAGGATGGAGATGGATGTGATGATGTGGCATTAAATGAATGTAGAGCATGTATTTTTTAGGGTAGTTTAGTAATTTGCTAACTCAAATTTATATACAGACAATTCCTTATATTTCTCTCCCTCTCTCACTTTCATTTTTTCAACTCCATCTCTCTTTCTAAAGCTTTGGAAAACATTTTAATGGCTTCTCTTTGATTTTCAGTGCTTTTGAAAATTTCAGTGCTTTGGGTGATTCTTTTGAGTTATACTTGAAAGATGGAATTTCTGAAAATATAGAAGAAGTGGCAAAGTTTCATCTGGGAGAGGTTCTTGATGGATTAATGTCATTGACATCAACAGTTAAATTGGATGAGGTTATGGAGAATGATATAAGTATGAATTCGGCATGTTGCTTTAAGCCTGATTTTGTCGATGTACACTATGACACCAGTGTACATGGCGAGATATATAAGCAGAATTTAGTTCACATTGGTGATTTCTCAACTGTGATTGATGATGACAGAAATGAAAATAGCACTGTTTGTCCAGATAATGGAGTTGATGTTGAGATTTTGTCTTTGATGGGGATGGGCAGATTGGAAGAGGAAGATTTTATTTATAGGGAGATGGATGATAATATTGATATAAACAAGTTTACATTCCAAAACATAGAGGAAGGGGTGGATAATTTTATTGCTACAGAAGCTGTCATGGGGAAAGTATGTATAAAGGTTAGTAATAATTTGAGTGATATTTTAGGGGAAGCAGAACTAAATAAAGAAACTCCTTTGAGTATAACAGCAGAAATAGATTCTATGACTTCAGGTAGTTCTTCAGATAGAATGATAGATGATGCTTCAGGTCTTGTACTAGGAGATAGTGGCGTTTCTTTGAGTATTGGTGCGATGGCAGTGACTAAAGTAGCCAATGTGTTGGAGTCAAAAAGGATGGAGAGTGGCAACAGTTCTTTCCCTAAGTCAAATAAAGGATGGTGCAAGAAACCAGTTGTTTCTAGTGGATCCGTTCGTCGAAGTGCTAGGATACGAAACTGTCAGTTTCCATCCATGGGTGAGTTACCTGGATCGAGTGCCACTAGTGGCGCTACGGATCCAGGCTCAGGTATGAGTTCTATTTTGGGTAGTGCGTATTCTACTTATGCATTAGGTAGTCTATCATCTGCTGAGTTTAGTCAGTTAGCTTGTGATACATCTTTTTTTTTTTTGATGTTGAGATTGATCGGGAGTATATTAGATGTAAGGAATTAGAAAGGGCTAGTACAGTTGGTTTATGAGGACCATTAGCTGGAACATTAGAGATTTGAATGATTTGAACAAGTGTGATAAGGTTAGAGTGTTTTTTAAAGACTATTCTATTGACATTGCTTTACTTCAGGAAACCAAAATTAACAGTCCTGACATTCGTTTCTTCAGAAGATTAGGAGGGTATCATTTTAGAAAATGGGTTTCTACCTTCAGTAGGTACTTCAGGGGGATTAATGATAGGGTGGCGCGATAATTATTTTAAGTTGCTTCAATGTATTACTAAGCAGCATTCTCTTCATATTATTCTCACTAATCTTTCTGATAATTCTTTTTTAAATATAACTAATGTCTACGGGCCTAATTCAAAAATCAATCGGAGAATTTTATGGAAAGAATACCTAGAATTTAGATCCTTAGCTCCGGGTTCTTGGATTTTGGGGGAGATTTTAATGTTACGCGCTTCATAGGAGAGCGTTCTCCTAGGGTAAGGGATTACTCTACTATGGAAGAATTTGATCAATTTATTATTAATTCTACTTGATTTAGATTCCCCTTTCAAATAGAGCGTTTACATGGAGTAATGCAAGGGTGTCTCCATCTATGGCTCTTCTTGATAGATTTTTCGTTAGTGATGAGATTGAAGATAAATTTCCAATCTGTAGAGTCTCTGGTTTACCTTACACGTACTCTGATCATTGTCCTATTATCCTCACCTGCGAGCATCATAGAATTATTATTAATAATTTTAAATTTGAAAAGATGTGGCTTTTGGAATCTAACTTTGTGAACTTAATTAATGGTAAATGGATTTCTTTGAGTTACCATAATACTAGAAACAAGGAAAATTCTGCAAAATCTTTTGTTTCAAAACTTAGGGATCTTAGGAGTTTTCTTAAAAATTGGAACAAAAATATTTTTGGCAATATAAAAATCAAAAAAGATAATATTCTTAACGAGATGCTTAAAATTAATAAGATAGAAGAATCTAGACAACTAAATTTAAGTGAACGTAATGTTCTCGCCAATTTAAAAGATGGACTAAATTTTATTTTAGAAAAGGAGGAGGTTATGTGGAAGCAGAGATCCAGAATCCAATGGATCAACGAAGGAGATAACAATACTAAAAATTTTCATAATATAGCTAATGGTAGAAAATGTAGTAATACAAATAATTCTATTATTGTTAATAATGAAGAGTTAGTTGATCAAAGAGATCTTAACAAAGTTTTTACAGACTATTTTAAGGATATTTTTGGCACTAGAATCAAACATAGAATCAATGTTAGATGGAAAGATCTATATCCATCCGATTCTATTGTTGATTTATCTGAGCTAGATAATCCTTTTACTGTAGAAGAAATTAGAAAAGCTATTAATGATTTGCTAGGTGATAAATCCCCGGGCCCTGATGGGTTTCCTATTTAATTTTATAAAACTTTTTGGGACGTTTTAAAACTTGATTTAGTTAATATGTTTAATGATTTTTATAATTGTAATTTGTAATTAGGGAGATTTAATTATGCAAATGTTATTCTGTTACACAAATAAAGTAGGAGCTAAAAACTTAAAAGATTTTAGACCTATATCTTTGATTAACTGTTCAGTTAAAATCATTTCTAAAGTTCTAGCTAATAGACATAGTACAAGAATGAATGATTTAATTGATTGTTCACAATCGGCTTTTATTAAAGGGAGAAATATCACCGATGGAGTGGCAGTTGTTCAAGAATACATTAATCACTGTTGCAAGAATAACGCAACTTGTGCGATTTTAAAACTGGATTTTGCAAAAGCTTTTGATTCGGTAGATTGGGATTTTCTTGTAGATATCTTTCATGCTAGAGGTTTTGGTCATAGATGGATCAGTTGGATTATAAATTTGCTTAGAACTGGTAACTCTAGTATTATGGTTAATGGTATATTAGGTAATAAAATTCAATCTAAGAGAGGTTTAAGGCAAGGGGATCCTTTATCGCCTTTATTATTTAACTTAACTGCAGATGTTTTTGCTAAGATTATTAAAAGAGCAGTGGATAATGGGTCTCTAGGATATGTAGGCAATGACATATCGTGTAATGGTATATTGGTTCTCCAGTTTTCCGATGATACCCTGCTTTTTTCTTCCCATTTATCTAGACACATTATTACCCTTAAGTTTATCTTATACAATTTTGAACTTCTATCAGGTTTAAAAATAAATTTTGACAAAAGTTCTGTTTTAGTTTTAAATGATTTTGAAAAAGTTGAAAACTTAGTTGCAAATACTCTAAATTGAGAAAACTATGAACTTTCCTTTTGACTATCTAGGTTTCATGATTAGACCAACCAAACTCAAACATGATGATTGGCTTATAATCATTGATAAAAACAAAAATAAGATCTCTAACTGGAATGGGAGATTTTTATCTAGAGCAGGTAGATTAGTCTTAATAAATTCGGTTTTATCAGCCCTTTTGATTTATTGGATGTCTATGCATCTATTTCCAGATTGGGTTATTGATAAAATTGATAAAATTAGAAGAGATTTCTTATGGAGTGGGGAAAATCCTAATAATAGAATAAAATGTTTGGTAAATTGGGAAACCGTTTGCAAAGCTAAAATGGAAGGTGGCTTAGGAGTTATTAATTTGCGTAATATGAATTTGTCCTTACTAGGTAAATGGTTATGGAAGTTTAAGGATATAAATGACAAAGCTATTTGGAAAGAGATCATTTCTAATTATTACTATAATGGTAATAGCAATTTATATCAAATTGCTTCTCCAGTCACTCAAAATCTATCTAATTTTTGGAAAAACATTTTAAAATGTCATGAGATTTTTAACTTAGGTATTAATACGATAGTTCATTCTGGTAATTGTACTTCTTTCTGGCATGACCGTTGGATTTCGGTCTTGCCTCTTAAGTTGGAATTTAAAGAGCTTTATGAAATCTGTAACTTTAAGTTTGCTTTAATTAATGAAGTTTATTATCCTGAAAACGATCCTCCTTGGAATTTTAGTTTTAACAGAATTTTAGTAGGTTCAACCCTTAGGCAACTTTCTTTGCTTTATGCTAGATTAAATCTTTATAATATTGATAATGATAACGATATTATTAGTTGGGATTGGGATTAGAGTAAGAAATATGCTTCTAATTCTTTTTACAGATTTATTAATTTTTCGGGTACAATAATAAACTCTTTTAAATTTATTTGGAAATCTAATGCTCCTCCTAAATCTAAAATTCACATGTGGTTAATACTGCATGGAAAACTTAATACAATAGAATTTTTAAAGAGAAAAAACATACAAAATGATAATAAATGTTATTTTTGCAATCTGCATCTTGAAGATATTAAACATTTATACTATGATTGCATGGATTCTTATTACATTCTAAATAATATTCTTAAAAAATTTAACTTTAATATAATAACTAAAATTTTGGATTGCGACTTCTATTGGAATAATTTTAGATTTAGGTTCAAAAAGAATATTAGATTTTTACTAGACACTTTATTCTTATTATTAGTTGGTATATTTGGTTTGATAGAAATCAAAGAATTTTTAATAATAATAATAGTCATTTTAACAAATTGATTTTTACAATTTCTTCATTTTGTTTTAATTGGATTTCTAATCCTAAATATAAATTAGCTAAAAATAACCTATTTAAAGGGTATCTTAATAGGTTAGTCATAATATTAACTTATTTAAACACAACAATAATATATTTAACATTAACAATAGTAGTATTAACATTTTTTCAAATTTATATGATGATTTCACTGTTAATCATAACTTACTTATGATTAAAGGTTCATAAAAAAAATTTAAGATCTGTTTCAATTATTGTACTAGTCATTGCTGGTATTAGTTTATAGGTAATTTAATTCTTTTGTAATTATCCAGCTAGTCTTAGGTTTTTTATTTCCTACCTCATCAATACATATATATGTATATAAATTGTATAAATATACATATATATGTATTTTTCTAACTTTTTTCTTAGTCATCTTTCAGGCACAGGTATGGGTGATAGGGTGTCAGGTTCACTTTGCAGGTACTCATGTTTTCAGATTGTAGGATTTCAGATTGTAGAGAGATCATCTGAGCAGATTTTTCCACTCAGGATTACTAGCAGTTCCATCACAGATACAGGATACTTTCACCTTCATTGTGGCATACTATTTTCAGGAGGATCTACTCTTCTGCTGACACTTCTTCCTTTTGTACAGAGTCTTCAGAGCGGATTTTCCATTCAGCAGTTCCACTTCAGAGTAGATGCTTTTCCATTCCTTCCAAACCAGATGCATGGAGCTTTCTTATTACATGTGACGACATCCAGTATTATTGGCTTTTCTTTAGTTTTTTAGGTACTTCTAACACCTTAATATCGGGCGGTGGCCATGCCGGAGCTCGGTATCAGGGTGTGATGGGCGGTTGCCTTGCCGGAACTCATCTTAGGAGTACCTGAGCTTGATATATGTATATAGTTTTATTACCTGCCAGGAATGTTGGCAGCTCCTTATTTTTTTGATATATATAGTTGCATGTGTGCTCTCCTCTATTTATAGAGGATCACACATTTTTCTCAAAAAGTTTCAAAAATCAAAGCTTTTTCATTTTAATCCTTTACAAACTTGTTTAAACACTTCTCCTTTCACTTCTACAACAACTCCTTACCAAAACAAGTCCCTTCTCCACCTTTTCAACCTTTGTCCATGCTCAATACCCCATAGGATGAATCCACTTTGTGATGTTTAAGTCCAAAAATCAAATTTTTCCTAAGGTTTTACAGAGTTCTAGGCTCTATTTCAAATTTGAAAAGGATTTGGTTGATTTTGGTTAGTAAATTTCTTTCTTTTGGGAAAATTAACTTTGATATGTTGTCTATTTGCTGTTTAATATCTTGGTTGTTTGGTTGGATTTGATGTTGGTTAGTTTGTGTATATATAAGTTTGGTTGTGATGTAGTATAAGCTTGAAAATGGAAGTTAAACGTTAGTAAAAGTTTGCAAGTCAGGATATTTATGTGATGAATGATGTAAAGTTGAAAGCTTTATTCGTGGTTGTGGTTTGTTATATATTGTGTATGCTATGGACATGATTATATGTTTAGATGCTAAGAAAAGTTGGCACCTTTATATGGTATTGGCGACTTGAATTCCTTGTGGAAAGTTATGTTAAATTATTTTCAAACAAAAATCATCTTTAAGTTTTAAACTTAGTTTTACTTTATAAACACTTACTTTATGTTTTAGAAAAGTAAGTGAGCTTCCAAAAAGTGATAAGTTTTCAAATTAAACTTAGGCAAACAATTTCAAGTTATGATATCCATAGCGACAGTCGCTATGGATGTAGTTTGGTGAAAATTCAACTTTTTACAAAATTAAGTTTTTATACTTAAAAGTATTTTAGAAATGTTTTATAAACTTAATAATGATGTTTAAGAAATTTAATAATTAATTTTTAATGAATTAAGTTTGGTAATTATTAATTAATTAAGTATTAAACAAGGTTTATTAATTTTAATTAAGTGGAGACTAGTTACTAATTAATTATCTTTTAAAGTGAGATTAGGGTCATTGGCTATAAATCAATGGCGAGGCATACCCTTGTATTATTTGAAATTTTTTGAATTGAATATGCTAATTTTAAACTTTTAGTATGAGTTTGTAAGCTAATTTTGTTTTGAATTTTGGTTGTATAAAAAATTTGTTGGTGTGAATTTGTAAAATTCTTTTGAAAACAAGTTTGAATTAATTATCAACTTCAATTAGTTTTATGTTGATAATTAGTTGGAAATTTAATTTTTGTGACAAAGTGGAATGTGAATTTGAATTGTTTTGATAAACGAACCATTTATGTAGTATAATCATTTTAATTGTGAGAATGATTTTAAACTTTATATATATATATATATATTCCAAAATTTATTGTATGGGGCGTCACAGCTTTAATTAATTATTGACCGAGTAAGATTAATTTTTAATTAATTATGAGTTAAGTATAAGATTAGTTTTTAATTAATTATTAATTAAGTATAGGATTAATTATTAAATAATTTATTAAGCAAGTGTTTAATTATGGTTAATTAATAAAGGGTTATTATAAGTTAATTATTTCTTAATTAATAATTAAGTTTAAGTTAAGACTTAATTAAGATTTAAAAATGATTTAATTTAGGGTTTAACTTGTATTAATTACTGAAAAAGAGGTTTAAGTTTTTAATTACTTTATTTTCCAAGGATCAAATTATTTTGAAGGTAACTTTCTTTTAAAAAGAATAGTTTTGAACATAATGGATTCTATTGTCGATACCATTAAGTAACCATACAAATGTGAATAGGTTATACTAAACTTTAACCTTTGTTTAGCGGAATAAATCCTCATTCTGATATACCTTAATTTAATAAATTGTTTGGATATCTGCTTAGCAGAATAAATCCCCGTTCTGCTATAAATAAATTATGTGGATTATGTGGACACCCATCTAGTAGAATAAATCCACGTTTTGCTATAAAAAACTAAGTAGATTATGTGGACATCCATCTAGCAGAATAAATCCCTGTTCTGCTATTATGTTGATTGGGACTTTGAATTGTATATTAGTAAATTCATATTGGATAACAGATGTTCTCTATTTATGTATAATTATTATCGGCCTTTGAATTTGTGCTCACCCTTATGTTCTATGATGTTTGAATGGAAATGTTATCCCCTTTGAAATATTTTTTAAAATCTTGTGCATGGGTTTTGGAAAGATGATAAATTATTTAAATAAAGATGGTTTACAATAAATTAATTATTTCAATAATAATGTTTTAAAAATTAATTTATTATTTTAATAATAAGGATTTAATATCAACTGATTATTTTAATATAATAGTGTTTAAAAATGGATTAATTATTTTAATAATGATGTTTTAAAGATACATTTAAAAGAGGATGTTTTGAAGTTAATTAATCTTTTGAAATAGTGTTGTTTTGAAGTAATTAATCAGAATTAAAGCTAATTAATTATTTTAAATAAAGGTATTTTGAAAATAATTAATCCTTGATTAAATTTGATTTATCATTTAAGAAATGATATTAAAATAAATTATTAGTTTTAAAAAACAATTAATTTGTGTTTAAAGTAAATCAATTCATTTTGATAAAGTTGTTTAAAGTTAATATTTTTAAATGTGAAATCCTAGCATAAGTTTGGTTTTAAAAGTAAAAGTTCGATTCGGTTATGGAAAAGTGGTTCTGTAAACGATATTGCTTATATGGAAAGTATTTATTCATACTTTTAGCAGTAAATGTTGAGGCATGGACTCATTTTGATCTCAAAGGTTAACAATGTCATCAAGGCAATGCCTAGAGGCAACACTATCTCAACTTGCCCGGCTTTATTTTCAATCGAGGAATGGCACCTGTTTGGAAATGATGAGTGGTGGTAAGAGCATGAAATTTAATTTTCATATACGATCGTTTTTAATTATCTCTGATAGTAGATTTATAAACTATCAGTTTAGCTTTCTTCATTGTGTATCATCAATATAAGATGATTTTTTGCTCATTTGAGCATTGATATCCTTTATCGGAAATTACTATAACCAAAGTACGAGTGGGGGCCAACCTATGTCAAGTTGCTCCCATTATAATATTTTCACATCTACTCTAGGTCGGTTTCGATTATATGTGCAATGAGATGTGAATTACTCGAATACTCGGTAACCGTTGGCGGGATCCGACTTGGAGTTCCCGAGAGCTATCGTTGTTCTCAAGTATATTCTAAAGGTATACTTCGATGAGGGGAAGCACCCTCCTAGTCATTTGTTGGAAAATTTCCCTTTCTTTCCCTTTGATTCCAAACTTTTAAATTTACCTCTTTCTTAATTACATCGAGAAGTGACTGTAGCTCTTTTCGCTGTTTAATTATTTGTGCCTATCCTTTAAGTTTGGATATTTATCTTGTCTATGCTCATTTATTATTGTTTAGATTGTTGTTCTGATTTGTTTTCCATTTCTTCATCTATGATTGTTGTTCTTGCGAGGTAAAAACTCATTCCGCGTTTAGCGACGTTCACAGAATTATTATATGTTCACCCCATTACTTGAATTTCCCACGCTGGTCTTTCCAGACTGATCCGGGTGTTATTTTGTTTTAACGCTTGGGCCAAACCAAGCATATTTTCCCAAATTAGCTTTAGATGCTTTGGAGTTCAGGAGTTGACCTAGATGCCTAAGACACATCAACGTATTTCTTTATTTTTTCGCTATATTGACTGTTGTATTTATTAGCATTTGTAAAGACAGGCTGTTATAACTGTCCAGTCTAATAATAGGATAGTTGTAACGACCCAGAATTTTTGATAATTAAAATTCGAATATTTAATTGATTTTAAATATTAATAAAAGAATTTAATAAGTCGAATAACTTATTTAAAGGATATTGGATTTAATTTGGTCAATTAAATCGATAATTTAATGATTGAAATTCCAGAGATAATTGAAAATCGAGTTTAAAATGATTGAAAATGATTTGGGAAATTTTATTTAATCATACTGGAGTTATAGAAATATTTTAGAACTCTTAAAACTGAATTTGGAGTAAATCTGTGAAAATTGAATATTTTAATATTTAATTATCGACTGTAAAAATAGCCAATTTTGGGACAGTCTCAGAATTGGACGAGACTAGTTCCATTGGATCCATAATAGTTAGTTATTACCGGATTTCAATTTTCGTATCCATCGGAGTTGTCGTTTGACCGTGGCAGCTCGAAACGCATCGATATCGTTTAATTTAATTCGTCAAGTTAAAAATAGTCATTTTTCAAAAAGTCTCGGATTTCGACGAAACCAGTTTCATCGGATCCGTAATGGGATATTATTGCAAGATTTCAAATTTTGTAATTTTTGGATTTACCGTTTGTTCGGGGCAAACCAAAACGCCTCGAAATTGATTTAAATCGGTTTAATTTAAATTGATCATTTATTTCGATATCTCACACATACGATCGAATTAGCTTCCGAAACCCGTTCCATTGTGTTCGGAACGTGGGGTAAACCTTAGAAACGTCAGCCGGCACGTTCAATTCGGAGTTCGAAATTTTTCGATGAATAGTGAATCGTGAAATTTTCTATAAAAGCACCTACATTTTCTCATTTGCAAACCGAGCCTAGGGTTTCTATCAGCAGCCGCCATGTTTATTTTCGATGGCCAGAAAGCTTCGAATTTCTTCCATCAATTGCTCCCAATCCACATGCTTTTAGCAAAAATTGTCAACTAAAGATTTGTAGTGCTTCGCGAGATCTATCGATCTATACGGATATGATCATTTTTAAAGCTTCGTTGGAGGCGCAGCTGGCCAGGAAAGTCACCGCGTTTGGCTTCGTTGTGCGTGCGCTGGGGCTGGCCGAGCTGGCCATGGTGGTAGGCGGTGGTTCGTGAGGTGATGGCGGTTCCGGTGGTGGTAGGTTGATGGGGTGAAGATCAGTGTGGGTGGTGCGGCGTTCGAATGTGGCTGCGTGATCTTGGGTTCGTTTGTTTCGTTCGTATGAACTGGAGGGGGGAAGAACGTCACATGCGGCCAGGATCTAAGATTTTTAAAATGAAGGGCTGCGATGGATTTTAGGTTGAATTAAATAAAAGAATATGTAAATTTAATTGTTTTATAATTCGTGTATGTTTAAAATGCTGTAACTCTCTCATGCGAGGTCAGAATTCGACGAGATTTTTTGCGTTGGAACCGTCTCGACAAGCTTTACGCAATGCAACTGATTTGGAGTCGTTTGGAGCTAGCGAAAATTTCGGGTAAAATTAAACGTCTGTTTAATTTTATTCGAAATAAATCGCTATAAATTGCTATCGGAAAATCACGGTGAGATTTTTCTCACTCAAATGAAAAGTGGAATTTTCAGTTATTTATTGATTGATGATTTGATTGCTATTGGATGTGGTATTAGATATGATAGGATATATCTATATATATAGCAATATATACATATTGGCATATGTATATATTGGATTGATTGATTTCCCGCCTCGTATAGCGGATGAGACCCTATTGCGCCGTTAGTAAGCGGATTATTTTTATAAAACCCATATACCGCGATAATTCCGTACTGGAGCGGAATTGGTATTGTGCTAACATCTTTGGATGCAGGGAAACAGGTTGGAGGGATCCGACTGGATTCCTCACCGTAATGATTATTTACAGATATTTTGATATATTCTGTTATCATATGATGATATATGGTATTGACTATTGTGATGGACTGATTGGTGTTGTTGCATCATCGGATTCAGTTTTGAAATGTAAAAATAACGACTTTTAATTTAAAAGGTTTTTAAAGTGATTTTTGAAAATATACGTTTTATGGAATTTTTGAATCAATTTATAAACGTAAAATTTTAAAGTTATAAAAGTTATAATTTTTAGTGAAATATAACCGAAGTGTCGTTTTTGAAATAAAAGTCGATTTATTTATTAAATGGTTTAAGTTGGGATTTTTGAATAACTATAAACGATTTGTATAGAAAGATTTATAAAATTGATATGTTGTAAATCAAAATATTGGACTTATAAAACGAATTTTTTATAAGTGTTAAAAAGAAGTATAAAAGGATTTCATAAGTGAATGAAATTAATAGATTTATAACGCGAAGTTATAAAATGAATAGATGTTGTAGAATAAACGATTTATAAGTAATTTACTTATAAATTAGATTTTTGCACTTAATTGGGATATAAATAGAAATTGCTAAATGAAATGATTTCATAAGTTGAAATTGTTATGAAGTATAAATGTGATTTATAAACGTTGTTTATAAATCTGGAATCACTTATTTTGATAAGTAATTTTAGAAGTTAATAAAAGGAGAATTTTATAAATCGAAGTTGTTAGAAAATATAAAGGTGAATTTATAAATGTTGTTTTATGAATTCGAAATCAATCAAATTTGATGAATGTAATATAGAAGTTATTAAGGGAATTTTATCCACGATTTTGGATAGTGGATAATTCTTGGAATAAAACGTGTAGAAAAGATTGAAATGTAATTATTGAAGTATATTCACGATTTTGGACAGTGAATATGTTATCAAATAAAATGGATACGTTTCGGGAAAGCGATATTTGAAATGAAGTGATTGTTTTAAAAGATGTTTTAAAATGTATTGAATATCGAAATCATTGATTTCAGTGCTTTATTGTTGAAATAGACGTTTTCGAGGAATAAGGAAATGGTGGACTATAACACTGTTGTTATAGTAAATGATTTCCGAAAGGAAATGTTTTTATGTAGTATTGGGATTTATATACCTATCTTAATCTCGAATCCCTATACTAGTGATTTTGAGTCGTCGTAACGATGTTTTACGTAACATTCGTTTTGACTCAAATAAAATGTGTTTAAAGAATGATTTCCTTAAAGAATGAAACATATACTTAATTTTGATTTAAGTATATAGAATATTTTCAAATGTTGAAAATAAATGTTTTGTGAAATACTTATTATTAAATAAGTGTGGAAATGCTTTTCCAATATGAAATGAACTGTTTTGAGATTTTATCTTCAAAGATGAATTGAAATGTGGAAATTGATTTGAAATTGTTTTCAAATGATTAAGTGTGGAAATTATATATATCTAGTAAAGATATTTTGGAAGATGAAATAATTTGGAAAATTATTTGGAATCTGATGATGTCGCGCATCTTTATTGATAGTTAAATAACCGACTATCAATAATTACCTTTAGATAGGTATTTGTTGTGAATTGGATGAATTTGAATGCCACACTTATTTTTGAAAAATCGCTCACTATTCGGGTTAGCCGGGAAAGGACCATGGGGTCGTATAACCCATTCCGAATATGTGGTACGTCGTTATGAATTGCATTCGAAGACCGGTGTTGAAGACCGGATATTTTTGAAAACGAAAGGATTACCGTCGAGTTACTCTACATCGGCTGATCTCCGATTTAGAGGTTTTATCACCCTTAGTGACGGGAAGTCCTGACGTGATTGAAAATTATCCGGAAATGCAAGGGCTTCGTGAGAAGTGCCTTCGGTTCTGTTCGATCCCGGAACAGACTTGTATGGATTGTGTGTCTGACGTTACAATTTGAGATATAAAGCTGATTTCTTTCAAATACATTTCTGCTGGTGGCGGAGAATTTATTCTCTTAGCTTAACACCCTTCTCTGAGACGTACGAGCTCAGAGGTTATGTAGTTGAAGTTATCAGCGATATATCCCAATTTGGTAACGTGGCATACCGAGTGTTGCTGTGAAATGATCAGTGTTTGATCATTTGTGATATGATCATTTGGTTGATCTTATATCTTTGTGATCATAGGTTGATCATTTTGTTTGACCCGAAGCAGGGCTTTTTGAGAAAGCGTAGCTTTGTGGACGAGACTTCGTCGAGCCTCACACCCCGGAAATGGTCGAAACAGGAATGTTGCGGCAAGGTTATGAGGGTCGCGCCCTTTAGGGTATGTCATTTCCTTCTGGAAAGGGGTGGTATCATGGTATGGAGCCCAGATACTTACTCATGTGGATACACTTTCTTTATGATGTGTGATGTTGGATATCGAGCGCTCGGATAAAGGTCCCAAAGGACCGGGTGATGACATATTCGTGAGTTACCTGTTACAGGGGTAACCCGGCCTTGTTTGGCAGAGAGCAGTTTGTCTCTCGGGACGTCCAGCCAGAGGCGATCCTATTCGGCAGGAGGAAAGGAAGTTCCTTAGCCTGACCATTTGTTGGAAAATCCAAAGAAACAATACGAACCCTGTACGGTTTTAGTTGTATTACCTGCTATGGAATGTGGCGGTAACCTGCTATTGAACATAGTAGCTATAGTAGGCATACGATACTGGTCGTATGTTGGCTAAGATTAATATTATACTTTCGAAATGTTTTTCTACACTATGCACTAATAATAATAAATTCAATGATTTTGCGTAGTAAGCATCTTTGACTATCATAAGAAGAAATCTCCTCCAATTCTGCGTTTGCATTGTGTGTGTGGCGGGAGGTCTTATGATAGTTTCATTTTCCAAATGCATTGCGGATTTGTTTTGTTTTCTTTGTGAAAAATAACTGTTTTACGATCTCACACCAGTCACCATGACTGACTCGGAGTTTATTGTTCCCTTCTAAACTCTGGGTGCCCACCAATTTCCACACGGGCAGCCTAGAGTTATATTATCAGGATATTCTGGATATTCTGGAGCTTTGGAGATAAGCTGGATGGCGAAACGTAGTACTTGTATCTGATGTTATTTATTCCGCTGTGTATTCTGTATGAGGACAAGTTTATATAACTGTCCATTGTTGTTTATTGACTCTGATGATATGATGTGATGTAATGTAATAACAGATATAATTCTTTCGTTTTTAAATGATATTCATTTATCTATTATATATTGTTCCGCTGCGATATGTGAGATTCTGATATTGTTCTGTTTCTGTTGCTGTTCTGTTGTTATTCTTCTTTCTTTTTCTTCTATCTTCTTCTTCTACCTTTTTCTTCTTTCTTAAAACCATAACTTTTCGGGTTTCCGGCATTCGATGGCTCAGCAGTCGATAAAGTGAGTATCGATGTTGAATTTTCGAAAGTCGAAAATTTTCGGGATGTTACATTTGGTATCAGAGCATATGGTTAAGCGACAACCCTGCTCTGTTGGGTGTTACTCATTAGAGATAGAGTCAGTAGTACTCTAGAATGAGTTGAGTGTAATAATAGATACGAGTGCGTATTTGTTAGTGAATATAAAATTGTTTTATATTGTGATGATTGGTTTGTTGAGTGGTATATGGATTCTGGTCGGTATTGTCCGTACAACTCTATCGATAGGAATCTCTAAACACTTGAATAGAACAATTCGGCACAATATTGTTTTAAATAGGGTAAATGAGATAATTTTGCCCAAAACTATTTTTGTATAAAAAAAAAAGAAATGTTTTTCTATAAACTACTATAGTATATGGTTGCATGGATGTTAGGAAGTAATAATAGTGAATTATCATCACTGAAATTGAATAAGAAATGAATTCATATACAAATGAAATTTAAGAATGTGAATTATAAATGTGACTTATAATTGGAGGTAGAATTCCAGAAAAGTTTTTGGAAATGTAATTGAAAGAATTTGATATTTTTGAGATTTGAAAAGTTTAAATTCTTTTTGGAGTGGAAAATGAATTTCTAAGGTTTTGAAAAGTATTTTGGAAAGATGAAAGCTCTAAACTCTTTTCGGTCGCTGGAAAATAATTCCGATGATGATCGCGACATCACCGGTGTTCATTTTCGGGTTTCCAAAAGAGAAATTGCTGCCAAATTGTTTTAAATAGAAGTGGTTTGGAAAATTTGGATTTTGTTTTAGAAAATTCAAAGGATAATTTGAACTGTTTTCAAAATGGCTTTGAAATGTTGGTAAAACTCTGGAATGCTATATGAAGATATTTATGAAATATTGTTAAGTTGATAACTTATACAAATTGGATTTTGATAGAATAAATTTAACTTAAAGAATGGAGTTAAATTAAAGAAAGTATAAGTGAATAAATTTGAATAAATGAAAGTGAAATTGAAAATTGAGATTCATTTTGAAGTTGTAAGCAATAGAATTGAATTGAATAATTATAAATGAAAGATGAATTAAAATTCGTATGGAATTTGAAATCCAGTTTAATATAAGTGGTTATAAACCACAATAGTGGATTGTAAATAAATTTTGGGAATGAACAAAAGAATAAAACTGGAATTTAAACTGAATATTGAAAACAAATTTGAATAAGTAGATTAGAATTTGTAATGAATTAGTAATTGAAACTAATTTAAAATAAGCAGTTGTAAATGAAAGTTAATCGATGAAATTCAATATTTCAGAATTGAAGATGAATAGAATTCAAATTGAATTGAAATTGTGAATTGAATTCAAATGAATGTGAACTGTAAAATTGAAGGAAAATGAATAGGTGTAACTTCAACAGTGAAGTAAAAATGATATAAGAAGTACATATTGAAATTTTGTAATCGAATTTGCAAAATAGTTTGAATGTTGTAACTAGATATAATGGCTAGTAGGATGTACAGGTGTATAAAGGGATTGGAAAATTTATTTCAAAGATGAATTTGAATTTGCTCGAAAAAGGTATGTATTTAAATTTGAATATGAGATTTGATGACTTATTTGTCTAGCCGCTTGGCTTTTTCTTTTCTTTTTGAAATCTGAGAGTCCGTAGGGACGTTTTGTAGTCGTGCCGTATTAGCCGCGCAAAGGAGACGCTGGCGAAATTTTTCGAAAATTTCGAGTGTTAGAAAATTTTTGAGAAATTTTGAAAGTTTAAAAATTTGAATTTAAACTCGAATTTGAATTGAGAAGTTAAACAATGTTGTTTGAAACTTATAATTGAAGTTGGAAAACGAGTTGAATGATAACGAATCTTTAGTAGGAAGATTTGTTTTGATAAATTGATAAAACTATTAGATTGTGAAAAACAGTAGATGAGTTAAGGACCATTTTTCCTAACTTGAAATTTCGAGGACGAAATTCTTTTAAGGGGGGAAGTCTGTAACGACCCAGAATTTTTGATAATTAAAATTCGAATATTTAATTGATTTTAAATATTAATAAAAGAATTTAATAAGTCGAATAACTTATTTAAAGGATATTGGATTTAATTTGGTCAATTAAATCGATAATTTAATGATTGAAATTCCAGAGATAATTGAAAATCGAGTTTAAAATGATTGAAAATGATTTGGGAAATTTTATTTAATCATACTGGAGTTATAGAAATATTTTAGAACTCTTAAAACTGAATTTGGAGTAAATCTGTGAAAATTGAATATTTTAATATTTAATTATCGACTGTAAAAATAGCCAATTTTGGGACAGTCTCAGAATTGGACGAGACCAGTTCCATTGGATCCGTAATAGGTAGTTATTACCGGATTTCAATTTTCGTATCCATCGGAGTTGTCGTTTGACCGTGGCAGCTCGAAACGCATCGATATCGTTTAATTTAATTCGTCAAGTTAAAAATAGTCATTTTTCAAAAAGTCTCGGATTTCGACGAAACCAGTTTCATCGGATCCGTAATGGGATATTATTGCAAGATTTCAAATTTTGTAAATTTTGGATTTACCGTTTGTCCGGGGCAAACCAAAACGCCTCGAAATTGATTTAAATCGGTTTAATTTAAATTGATCGTTTATTGCCATATCTCACACATACGATCGAATTAGCTTCCGAAACCCGTTCCATTGTGTTCGGAACGTGGGGTAAACCTTAGAAACGTCAGCCGGCACGTTCGATTCGGAGTTCGAAATTTTTCGATGAATAGTGAATCGTGAAATTTTCTATAAAAGCACCTACATTTTCTCATTTGCAAACCGAGCCTAGGGTTTCTATCAGCAGCCGCCATGTTTATTTTCGATGGCCAGAAAGCTTCGAATTTCTTCCATCAATTGCTCCCAATCCACATGCTTTTAGCAAAAATTGTCAACTAAAGATTTGTAGTGCTTCGCGAGATCTATCGATCTATACGGATATGATCATTTTTAAAGCTTCGTTGGAGGCGCAGCTGGCCAGGAAAGTCACCGTGTTTGGCTTCGTTGTGCGTGCGCTGGGGCTGGCCGAGCTGGCCATGGTGGTAGGCGGTGGTTCGTGAGGTGATGGCGGTTCCGGTGGTGGTAGGTTGATGGGGTGAAGATCAGCGTGGGTGGTGCGGCGTTCGAATGTGGCTGCGTGATGTTGGGTTCGTTTGTTTCGTTCGTATGAACTGGAGGAGGGAAGAACGTCACATGCGGCCAGGATCTGATATTTTTAAAATGAAGGGCTGCGATGGATTTTAGGTTGAATTAAATAAAAGAATATGTAAATTTAATTGTTTTATAATTCGTGTATGTTTAAAATGATGTAACTCTCTCATGCGAGGTCAGAATTCGACGAGATTTTTTGCGTTGGAACCATCTCGACGAGCTTTACGCAATGCAACTGATTTGGAGTCGTTTGGAGCTAGCGAAAATTTCGGGTAAAATTAAACGTCTGTTTAATTTTATTCGAAATAAATCGCTATAAATTGCTATCGGAAAATCACGGTGAGATTTTTCTCACTCAAATGAAAAGTGGAATTTTCAGTTATTTATTGATTGATGATTTGATTGCTATTGGATGTGGTATTAGATATGATAGGATATATCTATATATATATAGCAATATATACATATTGGCATATGTATATATTGGATTGATTGATTTCCCGCCTCGTATAGCGGATGAGACCCTATTGCGCCGTTAGTAAGCGGATTATTTTTATAAAACCCATATACCTCGATAATTCCGTACTGGAGCGGAATTGGTATTGTGCTAACATCTTTGGATGCAGGGAAACAGGTTGGAGGGATCCGACTGGATTCCTCACCGTAATGATTATTTACAGATATTTTGATATATTCTGTTATCATATGATGATATATGGTATTGACTATTGTGATGGACTGATTGGTGTTGTTGCATCATCGGATTCAGTTTTGAAATGTAAAAATAACGACTTTTAATTTAAAAGGTTTTTAAAGTGATTTTTGAAAATATACGTTTTATGGAATTTTTGAATCAATTTATAAACGTAAAATTTTAAAGTTATAAAAGTTATAATTTTTAGTGAAATATAACCGAAGTGTCGTTTTTGAAATAAAAGTCGATTTATTTATTAAATGGTTTAAGTTGGGATTTTTGAATAACTATAAACGATTTGTATAGAAAGATTTATAAAATTGATATGTTGTAAATCAAAATATTGGACTTATAAAACGAATTTTTTATAAGTGTTAAAAAGAAGTATAAAAGGATTTCATAAGTGAATGAAATTAATAGATTTATAACGCGAAGTTATAAAATGAATAGATGTTGTAGAATAAACGATTTATAAGTAATTTACTTATAAATTAGATTTTTGCACTTAATTGGGATATAAATAGAAATTGCTAAATGAAATGATTTCATAAGTTGAAATTGTTATGAAGTATAAATGTGATTTATAAACGTTGTTTATAAATCTGGAATCACTTATTTTGATAAGTAATTTTAGAAGTTAATAAAAGGAGAATTTTATAAATCGAAGTTGTTAGAAAATATAAAGGTGAATTTATAAACGTTGTTTTATGAATTCGAAATCAATCAAATTTGATGAATGTAATATAGAAGTTATTAAGGGAATTTTATCCACGATTTTGGATAGTGGATAATTCTTGGAATAAAACGTGTAGAAAAGATTGAAATGTAATTATTGAAGTATATTCACGATTTTGGACAGTGAATATGTTATCAAATAAAATGGATACGTTTCGGGAAAGCGATATTTGAAATGAAGTGATTGTTTTAAAAGATGTTTTAAAATGTATTGAATATCGAAATCATAGATTTCAACGCTTTATTGTTGAAATAGACGTTTTCGAGGAATAAGGAAATGGTGGACTATAACACTGTTGTTATAGTAAATGATTTCCGAAAGGAAATGTTTTTATGTAGTATTGGGATTTATATACCTATCTTAATCTCGAATCCCTATACTAGTGATTTTGAGTCGTCGTAACGATGTTTTACGTAACATTCGTTTTGACTCAAATAAAATGTGTTTAAAGAATGATTTCCTTAAAGAATGAAACATATACTTAATTTTGATTTAAGTATATAGAATATTTTCAAATGTTGAAAATAAATGTTTTGTGAAATACTTATTATTAAATAAGTGTGGAAATGCTTTTCCAATATGAAATGAACTGTTTTGAGATTTTATCTTCAAAGATGAATTGAAATGTGGAAATTGATTTGAAATTGTTTTCAAATGATTAAGTGTGGAAATTATATATATCTAGTAAAGATATTTTGGAAGATGAAATAATTTGGAAAATTATTTGGAATCTGATGATGTCGCGCATCTTTATTGATAGTTAAATAACCGACTATCAATAATTACCTTTAGATAGGTATTTGTTGTGAATTGGATGAATTTGAATGCCACACTTATTTTTGAAAAATCGCTCACTATTCGGGTTAGCCGGGAAAGGACCATGGGGTCGTATAACCCATTCCGAATATGTGGTACGTCGTTATGAATTGCATTCGAAGACCGGTGTTGAAGACCGGATATTTTTGAAAACGAAAGGATTACCGTCGAGTTACTCTACATAGGCTGATCTCCGATTTAGAGGTTTTATCACCCTTAGTGACGGGAAGTCCTGACGTGATTGAAAATTATCCGGAAATGCAAGGGCTTCGTGAGAAGTGCCTTCGGTTCTGTTCGATCCCGGAACAGACTTGTATGGATTGTGTGTCTGACGTTACAATTTGAGATATAAAGCTGATTTCTTTCAAATACATTTCTGCTGGTGGCGGAGAATTTATTCTCTTAGCTTAACACCCTTCTCTGAGACGTACGAGCTCAGAGGTTATGTAGTTGAAGTTATCAGCGATATATCCCAATTTGGTAACGTGGCATACCGAGTGTTGCTGTGAAATGATCAGTGTTTGATCATTTGTGATATGATCATTTGGTTGATCTTATATCTTTGTGATCATAGGTTGATCATTTTGTTTGACCCGAAGCAGGGCTTTTTGAGAAAGCGTAGCTTTGTGGACGAGACTTCGTCGAGCCTCACACCCCGGAAATGGTCGAAACAGGAATGTTGCGGCAAGGTTATGAGGGTCGCGCCCTTTAGGGTATGTCATTTCCTTCTGGAAAGGGGTGGTATCATGGTATGGAGCCCAGATACTTACTCATGTGGATACACTTTCTTTATGATGTGTGATGTTGGATATCGAGCGCTCGGATAAAGGTCCCAAAGGACCGGGTGATGACATATTCGTGAGTTACCTGTTACAGGGGTAACCCGGCCTCGTTTGGCAGAGAGCAGTTTGTCTCTCGAGACGTCCAGCCAGAGGCGATCCTATTCGGCAGGAGGAAAGGAAGTTCCTTAGCCTGACCATTTGTTGGAAAATCCAAAGAAACAATACGAACCCTGTACGGTTTTAGTTGTATTACCTGCTATGGAATGTGGCGGTAACCTGCTATTGAACATAGTAGCTATAGTAGGCATACGATACTGGTCGTATGTTGGCTAAGATTAATATTATACTTTCGAAATGTTTTTCTACACTATGCACTAATAATAATAAATTCAATGATTTTGCGTAGTAAGCATCTTTGACTATCATAAGAAGAAATCTCCTCCAATTCTGCGTTTGCATTGTGTGTGTGGCGGGAGGTCTTATGATAGTTTCATTTTCCAAATGCATTGCGGATTTGTTTTGTTTTCTTTGTGAAAAATAACTGTTTTACGATCTCACACCAGTCACCATGACTGACTCGGAGTTTATTGTTCCCTTCTAAACTCTGGGTGCCCACCAATTTCCACACGGGCAGCCTAGAGTTATATTATCAGGATATTCTGGATATTCTGGAGCTTTGGAGATAAGCTGGATGGCGAAACGTAGTATTTGTATCTGATGTTATTTATTCCGCTGTGTATTCTGTATGAGGACAAGTTTATATAACTGTCCATTGTTGTTTATTGACTCTGATGATATGATGTGATGTAATGTAATAACAGATATAATTCTTTCGTTTTTAAATGATATTCATTTATCTATTATATATTGTTCCGCTGCGATATGTGAGATTCTGATATTGTTCTGTTTCTGTTGCTGTTCTGTTGTTCTGTTGTTATTCTTCTTTCTTTTTCTTCTATCTTCTTCTTCTACCTTTTTCTTCTTTCTTAAAACCATAACTTTTCGGGTTTCCGGCATTCGATGGCTCAGCAGTCGATAAAGTGAGTATCGATGTTGAATTTTCGAAAGTCGAAAATTTTCGGGATGTTACAATAGTGTACTATGATGTTGTGTATAAATAAAGATGATTTCCTTTTTTAAAGATTTTGTGTATATTATATATGGCTAGAGACGTTTTTGTGAGATTCTATTCTGTCTTTTTTTCTTCACCCCTAATGACCTATCTTTTAGAAAATTAAATGATCGGCACACGAATATCGAGGATGTATGAAGTGTCGTCTTTAGGTGTAAGAAAGGCAGTTCATTACATGTGATATCGGAGCGCAAGGTTAAGCGAGAACCTTGGCCCTGGTAGGGTAAACTTATTAGAGATAGGGTAAGTGACACCCAAGAATGAGTTTGAGTTTATATATATAAGAGCGTGTATTTGTTATTTTTATAAAAATGTTTTATGCTATGTTGATTGATCTGTTGAGTGGTTTAAGGATTCAGGTCAATTCGAGTAACTAATGTTATTGATAAGAATCTTTAAAACACTTAAACATGCCAACTGTTACAGTATTGTTTTAAATTAGGTAAATAAAATAATTTTACTTAGATTATATTTTATATACAAAAGAAATTTTTTAGAAAATTATTATTGTTATTTAGGATATGTTTGTTGTTAGAGAATGATAATATTTAATCATTATCATTAATTGTGGATTAGTTAGGCTCAAATAGTTAATGAGCATTTATTGTTTTAGTTAAATTAAATATGAACACCCTGTGAATTCAGGTTCACAATTTGACTTAAGGCATTCGGTGATAATGTTGGGATAAAAAATTAAATTTAAATTTGATTGTAATAAGAATTGGTTACTATAATCTAAACCAAGAATAAACATTCTGAATTTTTTTTATAGAAGGTGGAATTATATAAGTATGATTTGTTTATTTAGGTTATGAATAATAGAAGATTCAAACTAAGAATTTGAGAACTGAAAACTCGGTGTTTTGGATATTGTTTTTGAAGTATTGGGGAAAATAATAATGGAATTATTTTGAAAAGTATTTATGAATGGATGTATTTTGGAATTATTTTCGAAAAGGTAGGAAGCGCTGAACTCATTTCGATCGCTGGAAAGTAATTTCGATGATGACTACAACATCATTGGTGTTCATTTTTGAGTTTCTGAGCGGGAAAATGCAACCACAGCAATTTTCTATAAGATTGTTTTGATAAAGAAGATTTTGATTAAATCCCAAAGGCATGAGTTGATTTGAAAAAAAAGGAAATACGTATATTATTTTAAATGATTTTGGAGAAAATAATAAATAATATTACTTGAAAATTTTCAAGTATGAATATGTTGGAAAGAGAATTTTGAGTAAGAAGTGTGTGTGTGTATATATATATATTATTTTGTAAAGTGGATTTTAAAATAGAAGAATAATTTTATGTTAACTAGTTCGAGTGGCCCGAAAATAACTAATAATGGGAAAGAGTTGTGTCCGGATGGTAAACACTTCTCTTAAGTATTACTCCTCTTGGTAAGGGAATTGATGATACTATTTGGTAGTACCCAGTTCCTTGGTATCATTTTGGGGGTACTCGGGCTATATAAATATATTTTCTATAGGTAAAATGTATAAAATCATTTCAAAAGAATTTTGAAATAAAACAGATATTTGGATCTCGAGTTTACTTAAGAGAAATAAGTTCAAAATGGAAAAGTTTGAACCAAATAGAGGTATATACTCTCAAGATGTAGAAGTATTATAAAAGTTAAGCTTATGTCGGTTTAATGAAATGTTTTCATGAATAATTTTAGCAGAAATAGAATTGGTATTAGAGAAAACCAATAAGATAAGTACGTAAGTTAGACATAGATCATTCCTCTTTTCACAAAGGTTGGATCCAAGATTCGAGTACATGACTTTGAGGTGTATCACACCGTTCCAGATAAGGACCTATCACTCGATTTTGATAGCGAATAGCTTGGTAAGGATTCTTGATATGGAACCAAAGTTTTCTATCATGGTATATTGCTATGCATGGAGAACGGTAATTCTTGATCAAGGAGTCTGATCGAAGTCCGCACTAGGAAATCGGGTGAGCAATACTAGTTTAGAAATGGAGTTATGCATTCAAATAGAGATCAAATCAGATTTTGCATAGAAACTGTAAGGACCCGATTCTTCGACGCTCGAAAATCGACATTGATACGTCAACTGTATCAACTGCCGAGCAAACGAATGCCGGAAAACCGAATTCTTAGGGTTTAAAAGAAAGGGTAAAAGAAGACAGAAGAAAAAGAAAGAAGAACAACAGAACAACATCAGAAACAGAACAATATCAGAATCTCACATATCGCAGCGGAACAATATATAATAGATGAATCAATAATCTTTTAAACAAAGAACTATATCAGTTTTATACAATACATCAATCAGAGTCAATATACAACTCAATACAACAATGGACAGTTATATAAACTTGTCCTCATACAGAATACACAGCGGAAATAAATAACAAGTACGGAAGTATGTCTCGTCATCCAGCTTATCCCCAAAGCTCCAGAATATCCAGAATATCCTGATAAAAATAACTCTAGGCTGCCCGTGTGGAAAATTATGGGCACCCAGAGTTTAGAAGGGAACAATAAACTCCGAGTCAGTCATGGTGACTGGTGTGAGATCGTAAAACAGTTATTTTCATAAAGAAGATAAAATTTGTTCGCAATGCTTTTGGAAAATGAAACTACCATAAGACCTCCCGCCACACACACAATGCAAACGCAGAATTGGGGGAGATTTCTTCTTATGATAGTCAAAGATGCTTACTACGCCAATCATTGGATTATTATTATTAATGTCTAGTGTAGAAAACATTTCGAAAGTATAATATTAATCTTAGCCAGCATACGACCAGTATCGTATGCCTACTATAGCTACCATCTAAACAGTGGTGACCACCATAAGTAAATGGCAGGTTCTACAACTAATACCGTACAAGTTCCGTAGTGGGAAATGGATTTCCAACAAATGGTCAGGCTAAGGAACTTCCTTTCCTACTGCCGAATGGGATCGCCTGTCACGTACGGGATTTTCGACTTTCGAAAATTCGACATCGATACTCACTTTATCGACTGCCGAGCAATCGAGTGCTGGAAACTCCAATAGTGAGGGTTTTAAGAAAAAGAAAAAGTAGAAGAAGAAGAAAAAGAAGAAGAAAATAGAGAAGAACAACAGAACAACATCTGAAGCAGAAACAATATCAGAATCTTACACATCGCAGCGAAACAATATATAATAGATAAATGAATAATCTTTAAACAAAGAACTATATCATTTTATACATACATCAATCATCAGAGTCAATATACAACTCAATACAACAATGGACAGTTATATAAACTTGTCCTCATACAGAATACACAGCGGAATAAATATATCAGATACAAGTACTACATCTCGCCATCCTGCTTATCTCCAAAGCTCCAGAATATCCAGAATATCCTGATAATATAACTCTAGGCTGCCCGTGTGGAAATTGGAGGGCACCCAGAGTTTAGAAGGGAACAATAAACTCCGAGTCAGTCATGGTGACTGGTGTGAGATCGTAAAACAGTTATTCTTTATAACAACAAAATAATTTTTAAGTCAATTCGCAATGCTTTTGGAAAATGAAACTACCATAAGACCTCCCACCACACACACAATGCAAACGCAGACTTGTAGGAGATTTCTTCTTATGATAGTCAAAGATGCTTACTACGCAAAATCAAATCATTTTTGATATTATTATTAGTGCATAGTGGAAAACATTTTGAAAGTATAATATAAATCTTAGCCAGCATAGGTACCATTATATTATGCCTACTATAGCTGCCTCCTGAGGAGACAGGTTATACAATTGAAATCGTAAAGGCTCGTATTGTTTCTTTGGATTTCCAACAAATGGTCAGGCTAAGAAACTTCCTATCCACGATGGGTACGTCCCTGGAATAGACGACCCGAGAACCTAACCGGATCTCTGCCAACACAAGGTCGGGTTACCTCTGCAAAAATAGGTAACTACTGACACGCGTATGCCATCCCCCGATCGTCACCGATCTTCCCGAGGATCCCCGATTCGCAACAACCACAAAGTAATAAATTTGCAGCAACCACAGAGGTTAAATATCTGGGCTCCATACCATGATACCACCTTTATCCAGAAGGAATGACATACACTAAGGGGCGCTACTCCCTAAAACCTTGCCGCATCCTTCCTGTTTCGACCATTTCCGGGGTGTGAGGCTCGATGAAGTCTCGCCCACAAAGCTACGCTTTCTCAAAAAGCCCTGCTTTGGGTCAAACAAAATGATCAACCTATGATCACAAAGATATAAGATCAAACAAATGATCATATCACAAATGATCAAACACTGATCATTTCACAGCAACACTCAGTATGCCACGTTACCAAATTAGGATATATCGCTGATGAATTTCAACTACATAACCTCTGAGCTCGTACGTCTCAGAGAAGGGTGTTAAGCTAAGAGAATAAATTCTCCACCACCAACAGAAATGTATTTGAAAGAAATCAGCTTTATATCTCAAATTGTAACGTCAGACACACAATCCATACAAGTCTGTTCCGGGATCGAACAGAACCGAAGGCACTTCTCACGAAGCCCTTGCATTTCCGGATAAATTTCTAATCACGTCAGTACTTCCCGTCACTAAGGGTGATAAAACCTCTAAACCGGAGATCAGCCGATGTAGAGTAACTCGACGGTAATCCTTCCGTTTTCAAAAATATCCGGTCTTCAACACCGGTCTTCGAATGCAATTCATAACGACGTATCACATATTCGGAATGGGTTATACGACCCCATGGTCCTTTCCCGGCTAACCCGAATAGTGAGCGCTTATTCAAAAATAAGTGTGGCATTCAAATTCATCCAATTCACAACAAATACCTATCTAAAGGTAATTATTGATAGTCGATTATTTAACTATCAATAAAGATGCGCAACATCATCAGATTCCAAATAATTCTCCAAATTATTTATTTTCAAAAATATCTTTACTAGATATAGAATTTCCACACTTCTAAAAATAAATCAACGTTTATTTTTAAACGAATTCCCATTTCTTTTTATAAATTCCATCTTGAATTTACATTTTTCGAATATCTACTAATATTCGATTTACAATCGTTTTCAAATATTCATTTTCGATTTATCTTTAAGAAGATAAAATCTCAAAACAGTTCATTTCATATTGGAAAAGCATTTCCCTACTTATTTAATAATAAGTGTTTCACAAATCATTTATTTTCAACACTTGAAAAATATTCGATATACTTAAACCAATATTAAGTATATATTCATTCTTTAAGGAAATCATAAATTTTAACATCTATTTGAGTCAAAAACGAATGTTGCGTAAAACATCGTTACGACGACTCAAAATCACTAGTATAGGGATTCGAAATTAAAATAGATATATAAATCCCAATACTACATAAAAATATTTCCTTTCGGAAATCATTTACTATAACAACAGTGTTATAGTCCACCATTTCCTTAAGTTTCTCGAAAACGTCTATTTCAACAATGAATGTTGAAATCTATGATTTCGATATTTAACATGTTTTAAAACATCTTTTAAAACAATTACTTCATTTCGTAAATATCACTTTTCCAAAACATATCCAATTTACTCAATAATATATTCACTGTCCAAAATCGTGAATATACTTCACTAACCAAATTTCAATCTTTTCTACACATTTATTCCAATAATAATCCGCTATCCAAAATCGCGAATATATCTCCTTTAACATTTTTAATTTATCAAATCCAATTGATTTCGAATTTATAAAACAACGTTTATAAATTCTATTTCTATTTTCTAACGACTTCAATTTAATAAACCTTCTTTATTAATAATTCGATCAATATCCCATTTAAAGGCAAAAAATCCAATTTATAAGTAATTCTCTTATAAATCTTTTATTCTACAGTTTCATCCATTTTATAATTTCATAATTTATGAATTTATAAGTTCCATATCCTCACGACTTATAATTCTATAAATTTCATCTTTAACACTTATCATCTCGTTTTAAAATTCCAATATTTTAAATTTATAAATATCAACCTTTTAAATCTTTTAAATAAACTATTCACAAAAATTCGAAAATCTCAGTTCAAACCATTTTATAAATGGCTTAAACTATTTATTTCAAAAATCACCTTACGGTCATAATTCGCAAAAATCTTAACTGTTATAACTTCAAAATTTTGAACGTTTCTTTATTTAAAATAAATCAATTCAACAATTCAATAAAACGTCTACTTTCAAAAATTACTTTAAAAATCCTTTTAAAGTAAAAGTCGTATTTTTTGAAAACTTGGATCCGATGATACTACAGCATCAAACAATCAATCACAACAATCAAATATCATATATCATCATATGATAACAGAATATATCACAATATCTGTAAATAATCAATACGGTGAGGAATCCAGTTGGATCCCTCCAACCTGTTTCCCTGCATCCACAGATGTTAGCACAATACCAATTCCGCTCCAGTATGGAATTATCGCGGTATATGGGTTTTATAAAAATCCGCTTACTAACGGCGCAATAGGGTCTCATCCGCTATACGAGGCGGGAAATCATCAATCCAATATATACATATGCCAATATGTATATATTGCTATATATAGATATATATCCTACTATATCTAATATCACATCCAAACAAATCAATCAATAATAACTGCAAATCATTTTGAGTGAGAAAAATAATCTCACCTTAGATTTTATTTGCAATCCATTTTTCCAATTTCGGCTGTTTCTTTACAGATTTTGACCTAGTATAAAAAATTATACAATTCTATAAATATTCGAATAAATCGAGCAACAAATTTTCATTCGATAATTTTGATTCATGGGTGATTTCATTTTTTATATTATAATGAACTAATGATTTAATTCCTGTTTTAAACTTAACATTTTAAGAAAAAATCTCCAATTTCAAAAGTCTTATCTCTATACATATACCTATTCAATTTTGAATATAAATTTTCCTTGAAATCCTTTCACTTATAAAAATTCACTGGTATAGATTTATAACTAAATAAGTAAGTTTAACAATTTATCTTTATTTTTATTTGAAACACTTTTCCATACGAAAATATTTTATATAGATTCCAAATATCTATAAAAATATGTATTTCCCATTTAAAAATTTCTATCTTTTAAAGTTTATCTATATATATACTACTTTGAATTTATAACAAAAGTATATTTTACTGTAAATTTTATACAAACTGATAATTTCTAAAATATATTTATTTTCCTGTTTTAACCCTTATATTAAAACAAAAATCATCTTGTACTTTACTATAAATATTTTTAAAACTGTAATTTTCTGCACATACAAACTTATATCTATCTCTATAAAATTTTAAGATGATCATAGTAGATTTACTATCATATATAGATATTCGAATTTATTTCCAAATTTTTTTAATTGAATAAGATAAATCGTAAATACCTTACTGCCGAAGGCAACCCAGGCTACCCAAACACGCGAGCCACCGCCTCGTTTCTGGACGCCGCCGAGCATCATCCCTCCTCCGAGACCACTGCTTCAACGACAAGCCTACAGCAGTACTTGAAACCCCACTTGCCTCCTTCACGAGTAACGCGCCGACATCTCCTCGATCACGTAGCACCCAGATCCATCGCGACATCACCGTCGCCTCCCACTCGAACGATCGACATTCTCCCACAACTTCGGCAAACCCCAATTCAATCATCACGAAATCGTTCGCAACCCACGACCATCGCGAATGCCTCTCGCGAACCCTAGCTCGCCCAGCAGTCGACGTCACGCACTTCGCCCGAGTCTCGTATGCGAGCTCTAACTCGGTTCGCCATTGATTCGTTTTCCCCTTTTTTTTCTTTCTGAGATTGATTTTTTTAAAACGAAGAGGAGGAGCAGCTATTGATTTGGACGAGAGAGGGATTTTAATTTTGAAAAGGGGACGCGGCCATTAAATCAAATTGAAGAGAACGAAAATTTTCTTCTGTGGATTTTTAACTGAACGAATTGAAAAATAGGCAGGAGATGGTTTTATTTTGTATTTCAAACGACAGGGGCCATGCTTAGCACGATCTCCTTCCGTGATTATCTGCGTGATTATAGGCGTGGTTGAAGGGAAGAAGACGTGCTGCTGATGTTCGACCAATTTTAAGGTTTAAGTTTTAAATTGAATTCAAATAAATTTCGACGCGTTTTCTCGCCGTATGGTTACGTATTAGCTCCAAAAAAATACGAAATTTGAAATCCGGTAATAATACAATATTACGGACCCAATGGAACTGGTTTCGTCGAATTCCGAGACTGTGCCTCGGACGGCTATTTTTAAATATCGATTCAAACAATATAATTCAAAACTGAACAGAATAGTTTGAAATCAGATTCTGAAGCTTCCGTTATCATCAATACGAATTTTCCAAGCTTTCGAAATATTTTTCTTCAACTTAAAATTGAAGATTCAATTTTTTATTCAGCATTTAATCGATTAAATTTTAAAGTCTAACCGCAAATTCCAAAGTTATATCGGGGATTCAAATTAAATCATCGTTCAAATATTTAAAATTAATTAAATATTATCAATTTAATTTGTTCAAAATTCTGGGTCGTTACAGACTTCCCCCCTTAAAAGAATTTCGTCCTCGAAATTACAAGTTAGGAAAAAGGTCCTTAACTCGTCTACTATTTTTCACAATCCAATAATTTTATCTAATTTTATCAAAACAAATCTTCCTACTAAAGATTCGTTATTAGCTCAACTAGTTTTCCAACTTCAATTATAAGTTTCAAAACAACTTTGTTTTACTACTCTATTCAAATTTTAATTCAAATTCACATTTTAAACTTTCAAATTTTCTCAAAATTTTTCTAACGCCCTAAATTTTCGAAAAATTTCGCCAACGTCTCCTTTGCGCGGCTAATATGGCACGACTACAAAACGTCCCTACGGACTCTCAGATTTCAAAAAGAAGAAGAAAAAGCCAAGCGGCTAGACAAGAAATCATCAAAAACTCATATTATAATTCAAATACGTACCTTTTGTCGAGCAATTCAAATTATCTGTGAAATCAAATTCAATTCCCTTTATACCTGTATATCTACTAGCCATAATATCTAGTTATAACATCCAACTATTTTGCAAATTTTATTACAAACTTCTAATATCAACTTCTTATACCATTTCTAGTTTACTATTGAAGTTATATCCATTATCATTCAATTTCACATTTCACATTCATTTGAATTTAATTTACACTTTCAATCTAATTTGGATTCAATTCAACTTCTGAATATTGAATTTTTGTCAATTAACTTTAGTTCGCTTCAAACTAATCTCAATTCATTTTATTTTACACAATTCAAATTCGTTTTCAATATTCAGTTTTACTTACTTACAAATTCAAAAATGAATTTTAACATTCAACTTCATTTCCTTGCACTTACAATATCAAATCTTTATTTACTCATTCACTAATTCATTCGTTTTCATTTTGAATCTCATTTCTATCAGATTTCAAATATTTTATAAGTTATCAACTTATTTACATCTTGATTTATACAAATCGCTTCTACATTCATATTACTAATTCCATTCCACTAATAAATTTAAATTTCGATTATCTTCTTGGAATCCCATTCCAAGTTATAAATTGATTCACAATTTATATTTACACTTTTAATTCATATATGAATTCATCTCTTTATATTTCAATTCACATTTATAAATTTCATTCGTTAAATGGATTTTTATTTAAACTTTACAAGTTATCAACTTCATAATATTTCATGAATTTTTATATAGTATTCCAGAGTCTTTTCAACATTTCAAAGCCATTTTTGAAAACAATTCAAATTATCCTTTAAATTTCTAAAACCAAACCCAAATTTTCAAACAACTTCCTTTTAAAACAATTTGGCAGCAATTCCTCTTTTGGAAACCCGAAAATGAACACCGGTGATGTCGCGATCAATCATCGGAATTATTTTCCAGCGACCGAAAAGAGTTTAGAGCTTTCATCTCTTCAGAATACTTTTCCAAAATCCTTTGAAATTCATTTTCAAATCGAAAAGAAATTTAAATTTCCAAATCTCCAAAATTTTCAAATTCCTTTCAAAACATTTCCAAATACTCCTCTGGAATTCCGTTTCAAATTATAAGTCACATTTATAATTTATATTCTCAAATTTCATTTGTATATGGATTAATTTCTTATCTTTGGAGTTATGATTTCAATTTCTTATTCAATTTCATATAATAATGATAACATTTCAATATTATTACTTCCTAACAACCATGCATCCATATACTATGATAATTCATAGAAAAATCATTTCTTTTCTATACAAAAATAGTTTTAGGTAAAATTATTTCATTTACCCTATTTCAAAACAATACTGTGTCGGTTTATCTTGTTTAAGAGTTTAGAAACCCCTATCGATTACAGTTAGCTAGACTGCACCGACCAGAATCTATAAACAATCAACCGATAAGTCAACACCATACAAAACAATTTTATATTCAAATAACAAATACGCACTCGTATCTATTATTACACTCAAACTCATTCTAGAGTACTGCTGACTCTATCTCTAATGAGTAACACCCAACAGAGCAGGGTTGTCGCTTAACCATATGCTCTGATACCACGCTGTCACGTACGGGATTTTCGACTTTCGAAAATTCGACATCGATACTCACTTTATCGACTGCCGAGCAATCGAGTGCCGGAAACTCCAATAGTGAGGGTTTTAAGAAAAAGAAAAGGTAGAAGAAGAAGAAAAAGAAGAAGAAAATAGAGAAGAACAACAGAACAACATCTGAAGCAGAAACAATATCAGAATCTTACACATCGCAGCGGAACAATATATAATAGATAAATGAATAATCTTTAAACAAAGAACTATATCATTTTATACATACATCAATCATCAGAGTCAATATACAACTCAATACAACAATGGACAGTTATATAAACTTGTCCTCATACAGAATACACAGCGGAATAAATATATCAGATACAAGTACTACGTCTCGCCATCCAGCTTATCTCCAAAGCTCCAGAATATCCAGAATATCCTGATAATATAACTCTAGGCTGCCCGTGTGGAAATTGGAGGGCACCCAGAGTTTAGAAGGGAACAATAAACTCCGAGTCAGTCATGGTGACTGGTGTGAGATCGTAAAACAGTTATTCTTTATAACAACAAAATAATTTTTAAGTCAATTCGCAATGCTTTTGGAAAATGAAACTACCATAAGACCTCCCACCACACACACAATGCAAACGCAGACTTGTAGGAGATTTCTTCTTATGATAGTCAAAGATGCTTACTACGCAAAATCAAATCATTTTTGATATTATTATTAGTGCATAGTGGAAAACATTTCGAAAGTATAATATAAATCTTAGCCAGCATAGGTACCATTATATTATGCCTACTATAGCTGCCTCCTGAGGAGACAGGTTATACAATTGAAATCGTAAAGGCTCGTATTGTTTCTTTGGATTTCCAACAAATGGTCAGGCTAAGGAACTTCCTATCCACGATGGGTACGTCCCTGGAATAGACGACCCGAGAACCTAACCGGATCTCTGCCAACACAAGGCCGGGTTACCTCTGCAAAAATAGGTAACTACTGACACGCGTATGCCATCCCCCGATCGTCACCGATCTTCCCGAGGATCCCCGATTCGCAACAACCACAAAGTAATAAATTTGCAGCAACCACAGAGGTTAAATATCTGGGCTCCATACCATGATACCACCTTTATCCAGAAGGAATGACATACACTAAGGGGCGCTACTCCCTAAAACCTTGCCGCATCCTTCCTGTTTCGACCATTTCCGGGGTGTGAGGCTCGATGAAGTCTCGCCCACAAAGCTACGCTTTCTCAAAAAGCCCTGGTTTGGGTCAAACAAAATGATCAACCTATGATCACTGTAACGACCCAGAATTTTGAACGAATTAAATTGAGAATATTTAATTTATTTTAAATATTTGAACGACAATTTAATTTGAATCCCCAATATAACTTTGAATTTTGCGATTAAACTTTAAAAATTTAATCTATTGATAGTCGAATAAAAATTTGTATCTTCGATTTTAAGCCGAAGAAAAATATTTCGAAAGCTTTTAAAATTCGAATTGATAACACTGAAGATAATAGAAGCTTCAGAATCGAATTTGAAAGTGAATTGTTCAGTTTGAAATTTATATCGTTCAGTCGATATTTAAAAATAGCCGTCCGAGGCGCAGTCTCGGAATTCGACGAAACCAGTTCCATTGGGTCCGTAATATTGAATTATTGTCGGATTTCAATTTTAGTATTGTTCGGAGTTAATACGCGACCGTACGGCGAGTAAACGCGTTAGATTTAAAACGAATTCAATTTGAATTTAATCTTTCCATCAACACGTTCTCCTTCTTTTTAGCCTTAAATCACGCAGAGAATCTTGACGCGAGATTGTGCAACCCATACCCGATCAATTCTAAATAACCATCTCCCTCTCCTCCGTTCAGTTCAAAACGTGATAAAGCAAAATCAAAGAAACAAAAATGGCCGAACAACCTTGCTTCAAAAATGAAATCTTTCCCTCGATTTCAAATTAAAATGGCCACAGTAAAACTCGAGTTCAAAACAAGCATTTCTCGTTCAAAAAAAAATAGGACGAGCTGTTTAGTTTTTTTTCAAATTGATTTAGAGAAAGGGGAGTCACGATTTCTCCTGTCGCGTGCGAAGCCAGGCGCGTCATCGCGTGGAGCTCGAGGCGGCGATCGGAGATCTGACCGATGGTATCGAATGTCGAGGCCAAGGAGTTGGGCGACTTTTGCTTCGCGAGGCAGCTTTCGACTAGGACTCGAGTTCGATCAAGTGATGGAGCTCGCGAATGGGGTCGCGACTATGACTGGAAGAGGCAAATATCTGGGGCTTCGATCTGTGGTGGGGCTCGTCGATGTTCAGGGCAGAATTGCAAGACGATGGAGGTTAGGGTATTCGCGTTCATGTGCGTGAGTGGGTAGGTGGCGATGTCGAATTGTAGTCTGGATGGGCGACGACAGCGTGATGCCTGAGTGGTCGTGAGCCTGTAGCGTTTTGAGGTACCCTCGATTTTATTTTCAATATATTTAATTTACAAACATATGTGTATATATATTTACAGTAGAGTATAAGACTGTTTATTATTTTAATTATTGGTAAATAGATAATTTATATATATATATAGAAATAGGGTCTCATCCGCTATACGAGGCGGGAAATCATCAATCCAATATATACATATGCCAATATGTATATATTGTTATATATAGATATATATCCTACTATATCTAATATCACATCCAAACAAATCAATCAATAATAACTGCAAATCATTTTGAGTGAGAAAAATAATCTCACCTTAGATTTTATTTGCAATCCATTTTTCCAATTTCGGCTGTTTCTTTACAGATTTTGACCTAGTATAAAAAATTATACAATTCTATAAATATTCGAATAAATCGAGCAACAAATTTTCATTCGATAATTTTGATTCATGGGTGATTTCATTTTTTATATTATAATGAACTAATGATTTAATTCCTATTTTAAACTTAACATTTTAAGAAAAAATCTCCAATTTCAAAAGTCTTATCTCTATACATATACCTATTCAATTTTGAATATAAATTTTCCTTGAAATCCTTTCACTTATAAAAATTCACTGGTATAGATTTATAACTAAATAAGTAAGTTTAACAATTTATCTTTATTTTTATTTGAAACACTTTTCCATACGAAAATATTTTATATAGATTCCAAATATCTATAAAAATATGTATTTTCCCATTTAAAAATTTCTATCTTTTAAAGTTTATCTATATATATACTACTTTGAATTTATAACAAAAGTATATTTTACTGTAAATTTTATACAAACTGATAATTTCTAAAATATATTTATTTTCCTGTTTTAACCCTTATATTAAAACAAAAATCATCTTGTACTTTACTATAAATATTTTTAAAACTGTAATTTTCTGCACATACAAACTTATATCTATCTCTATAAAATTTTAAGATGATCATAGTAGATTTACTATCATATATAGATATTCGAATTTATTTCCAAATTTTTTTAATTGAATAAGATAAATCGTAAATACCTTACTGCCGAAGGCAACCCAGGCTACCCAAACACGCGAGCCACCGCCTCGTTTCTGGACGCCGCCGAGCATCATCCCTCCTCCGAGACCACTGCTTCGACGACAAGCCTACAGCAGTACTTGAAACCCCACTTGCCTCCTTCACGAGTAACGCGCCGACATCTCCTCGATCACGTGGCACCCAGATCCATCGCGACATCACCGTCGCCTCCCACTCGAACGATCGACATTCTCCCACAACTTCGGCAAACCCCAATTCAATCATCACGAAATCGTTCGCAACCCACGACCATCGCGAATGCCTCTCGCGAACCCTAGCTCGCCCAGCAGTCGACGTCACGCACTTCGCCCGAGTCTCGTATGCGAGCTCTAACTCGGTTCGCCATTGATTCGTTTTCCCCTTTTTTTTCTTTCTGAGATTGATTTTTTTAAAACGAAGAGGAGGAGCAGCTATTGATTTGGACGAGAGAGGGATTTTAATTTTGAAAAGGGGACGCAGCCATTAAATCAAATTGAAGAGAACGAAAATTTTCTTCTGTGGATTTTTAACTGAACGAATTGAAAAATAGGCAGGAGATGGTTTTATTTTGTATTTCAAACGACAGGGGCCATGCTTAGCACGATCTCCTTCCGTGATTATCTGCGTGATTATAGGCGTGGTTGAATGGAAGAAGACGTGCTGCTGATGTTCGACCAATTTTAAGTTTTAAGTTTTAAATTGAATTCAAATAAATTTCGACGCGTTTTCTCGCCGTATGGTTACGTATTAGCTCCAAAAAAATACGAAATTTGAAATCCGGTAATAATACAATATTACGGACCCAATGGAACTGGTTTCGTCGAATTCCGAGACTGTGCCTCGGACGGCTATTTTTAAATATCGATTCGAACAATATAATTCAAAACTGAACAGAATAGTTTGAAATCAGATTCTGAAGCTTCCGTTATCTTCAGTATCATCAATACGAATTTTCCAAGCTTTCGAAATATTTTTCTTCAACTTAAAATTGAAGATTCAAATTTTTATTCAGCATTTAATCGATTAAATTTTAAAGTCTAACCGCAAATTCCAAAGTTATATCGGGGATTCAAATTAAATCATCGTTCAAATATTTAAAATTAATTAAATATTATCAATTTAATTTGTTCAAAATTCTGGGTCGTTACAGATCGCCTCTGGCTGGACGTCCCGAGAGACAAACTGCTCTCTGCCGAACAAGGCCGAGTTACCCCTGTAACTAGGTAACTCACGAATATGTCATCCCCCGGTCCTTTGGGACCTTTATCCGAGCGCTCGATAACCAACATCACACATAATAAATAAAGTGTGTCCACATGAGTAAGTATCTAGGCTCCATACCATGATACCACCCCTTTCCAGAAGGAAATGACATACCCTAAAGGGCGCGACCCTCATAACCTTGCCGCAACATTCCTGTTTCGACCATTTCCGGGTTGTGAGGCCCTAACGAAGTCTCGTCCACAAAGCTACGCTTTTTCACAAAGCCACGCTTTGATCACAAATGATCAATAAATCATCATCGTCATAGCAACACTCAACATGCCACGTTACCAAATTGGGAATATATCGCTGATAAATTTCAACTACATAACCTCTGAGCTCGTACGTCTCAGAGAAGGGTGTTAAGCTAAGAGAATAAATTCTCCACCACCAACAGAAATGTATTTGAAAGAAATTGGCTTTATATCTCAAAATGTAATGTCAGACACGTAACCATACAAGTCTGTTCCGGGTTCGAACATAACCGAAGGCACTTCCGAAGAAGCCCTTGCAATCCGGATATTCACAATCCCGATAAAACTTCCCATCACAAAGGAAATCTCAATACCGTAGCTAACGGTGCAGAGACAATCGATAGGTCATCCTATCGTTTTCACAAATACCCGGTCTTCACCACCGGTCTTCAATACGATCCATATCGTCGTATCATTATTCGGAATGGGTTATCTGACACAAAGGTCCTTTCCCGGCTAAACCGAATAATAAGCGTTTGTTTTTAAAAACAAATTCAAGTGCCATCTCAAAGGCAATATTGATAGTCGGTGATTTAACTATCAACAATATTCACAACAATCATCAGATTTAAATAATTTTCCCAAATTATTTAATTTCAAAATATCTTCACGAGATATATATTTCTCCACACTTAACATTTGAAAACCAATTTCAAATCACATTTCACCTTTCAACTTTTGAAAATAAATTTCAAATCAATTTCCTTACGCGGAATACATTTCCAAATATTTCTTTTAAAAATCCACTTAGAACTTTTAATTTATATTTTAAAAGCCACATTGGAAAATATACTCGGCTTTATAGTGAAAATACACTTTCACTTCAAAACGGTCCATTTAAACCAATTAAATAAATCCTTATCGATTTATTTCAAATTTACGTTCAAAATCCGTAAATTTACTTTCACACTTAAAAATAAATCAGCGTTTATTTTAATTTAAAACAAATTCCCCTTTCATTTCATAATTTCCATTTTGAATTTGCATTCCCAAATATTCACTTTTAACCCCAAAATCAAATTCCAAATTGATTTCTAAGTTTTATTTCAATAGAACAAAACATTGCAATTTATTTCTGAATTTATCTCCAAATAACAACTCATTTGTAAATCGATTTCCAGATTTATTTTACAAATACTAAATCAATTTCAAGCAAAATTTCCAATGATTTAATTTCCATCACCAAATTAATTACAATTTTGATTTCTAAATTTATTTTAACTCCAAATAAATTTCCAAATCGATTTCCCAAAGATTCATTTTCAAATACCAAATCAATTACAAATTGATTTCTAAAAGTTTATCACTTTTAAATAAATTCCTTTGTTCTTTCCAAATTATTCAAAATTCCATTTTTAAATGAATTCTTCAACTTTTGAAACAAAATTATTCAAAACTCATTCATTAATATCTTTTCCCATATTTTGGAATTTATTTGGTAAGATTTCAAAAATCAATTTTTATACCTTAAAATTCCTTCTTTCAAATAAATCCAATTCTTAAAAACAAATTCATTTAAAGTTTTTCACTTTAATTTCCAAATCCAATTTATATTCATTTCTGGTATCCAACGATACCAAAAATACATTCGGCTAAATTTTAGCCTTCAACATTTTCAATTATCAATAAATCATTCACAGATTATCAATAAATCATATCATTTACATATGAAATAATATTCAAACAATTTGAGGAATCCAGTTGGATCCCTCCAACCTGTTTCCCTGCATCCACAGATGTTAGCACAATACCAATTCCACTTCGAGGTGGAATATCGCGGTATATGAGATTTTATAAAAATATCAATCCGCTATTATGCGGCGCAATAGGGTCTCATCCGCTATATAATGCGGGAAATCAATCAATCCAATATATACATATGCCAATATATATATATTGCTATATATAGATATATCCTACTATATCTAATATCACATCCAAACGGAAATCAATCAATCAATAACAGTAAAATCAACTTTACATTCGAGTGAGAAGATCTCACCTTAGCTTTTATTTGCAATCCAAATCCAATCCCGCTTGATTTCTTTTAGATATTGACCTTGTATAAACATTATAAGGTTTTATTAATATTCGAATTAATCGAATAATCAACTTTCATTTTAAAATTTGACTTAACTAATAATTAGTTTTAAACCAATTCCTTTCTTTTAAAAATCTAGTCTTTATAAACTCTATATTGTTTTAAAATTTCTATACTTTCAAAATCCTATATATACATATATTTACTGTTTCACTTATATGTATACATTTATTTAATTGAAAACATATTTATCTTCATTTTACTGTAAAAACTTTTCTATATATATACATCCAAACAAATATCTTACTGTGTATTAAAACAAATCAATCTGTATATAATTCCTTTTACAAAAAAAAATTTTCTTTTAAACCTTACAAAGAATTTATACGTTGTAAATATATACATGTATATATTTTATTAAACTGAATTAAACAAAACAGTAAGTACCTTACTGACTTATCGAAGAGAACTGGACATCATCCTGAGTCGCAGTCGCGACCACGCTGCCACGGCCCCGACATCGCCTGACTGTCATCGCGAAACCCTAGATCTCGCGATTCGAATCGCTTGCCTGCATCCCCTTTGACTTCGCGACCATCGACCCGATTCTCCAATCCCTGTCTCCATGACAATGAGCCCAGTCTCGTGTGGATCGCGAGTCCTCATCTCCCACGAATTCGCGGCATCGATCTCCCCCAAATCGCCTGAACGCTGCCACTCGCAAATCCCCCTCGAGCGATTCGTGAATACCTTCTGTGTTCCTGAGGAAGATTATATAGAAGACCCGAATTCGACTTCCAAAATCGAACGAAGGTGAGAGGGAGAGGCGATTCTAATCGAAATCGATTCGAAGTTCTTCCGCCATTTTTTTTATCTCGTTTTGATTTTCTTGTTTTTGTTTTGAAGCTCGGCTAATAAAAAAAATAGAACGAGGAGGGGACGCGTGTTGAAAATTTAAGAGAAAAAAAAACACGTGTTTGAATTTTACTCAACGTGTTCTTGTTTGGCAGCAGTATTTTAATTTTATTATTTTATATTCAAATTTAAAATTCAAATTCTAAATCATCTCGATATCCGCTACCCATAATCTCGATCTCCAATCGAGGCGTGCCGTCAGGCGTTTATAATGTTATACCCCTATTTCGAACGCATTGGAAAAGGTTTTAAGTCCCAAGTCGATCGTATGGAGAAGATAGCTTTTTGGACTAGTTATTAAATTAAATTTTCGATTTAATTTCAGTGCGTTTTCTTATCGTACGGCCAAACGATCTCTCCAAACATTATGAAAATTGAAATCCGATAATAAAACACTATTACGGATCCAACGGAACTGGTTTCGTCGAATTCCGAGACTGTGCCCCGGAACGCTATTTTTAAATATCGATTTAAACGATAATTTCAAAACTGAACAAATCATTTCCAAATTTGATTCTAAAGCTTCTATTATCTTCAGTATTGTCAATATGAATTTTCGAAGCCTTGAAAATATTTTTAACAGGTCCAACATTAGCAATTCAGCAATTTATTCAATTTTCAATTATTAAATTCAATTATTTAAATCGCCAAATAAACAGAGATATTAGAAATTCAGGTTAAATCAACATTCAAATATTTAAATTCAATTAAATATTCTATTTCAAATGTTCAAAATTTCTAGGTCGTTACAATCTTCCCCCCTTAAAAGAATTTCGTCCCGAAATTTCAAGTAAAGAAGAATGCTCCAAAACCCGTTTATCATTTTACCAAACCAAACAGTTTTCCCAAATTTTCAACCCAAATCTTTTCATTAAAGATTCGTTATCACTTTAACTAACTTTCCACAATCAACCATAAGTTCCAAATAATATGGTTTTCTTAACAATTCAAATTTAAATTCAAATTCAAAATTTGAATTCAAAATTTCTCAAAAATTTTCTAACTCTCGAAATTTTCGAAAATTTTCGCCAGCGTCTCCTTTGCGCGGCTAGCACAGTACTACTACAAAACGTCCCTACGGACTCTCAAATCCCAATAGAAAACAAAATGCCAAGTGGCAAAATCAGAAACTCAGTGAAATTTCATACTGAAATTTAAATACATACCTCTTATTGAGAAATTCAAATTCATCTTCGAAATCAAAATCCAATTCCACTTTCCTTTATACCCCTGTATATTTTTCTGAACAATAATGTCCAATTACAACATTCAAGTTAAAATTTCATTCACTTATTAGATTTCCAAATACCCATTTTACTTGAGAATTTCACCTTTCATTATTTAAGTTCAATATAAGTATTTACGTACTTCTTATATTTATTTTCACTTCACAAACAAAGTTATATATTCATTTCCACTTAACTTTGCATTTTTGATTCCATTTGAATTCAATTGACAATTTCGATTCTATTTGAATTCATCTTACTTTCAAATTTTTATTCAGATTTTCATTTCGAATTTTACTTGAATTCGATTCATCTTCTAATTCTGAATATTGAGTTTTATTTACCTTTATTTCAAATTCAATTTGAAATCACTTGTCGTCAAGTGAAAATTTCCAAAAATTCCAAATTTTTCTAACTCCCAAAATTTTCGGAAAATTTTGGCGGAGTCTCCTTTGTACGGAGGAGCTTTTGCAATTTGACAAAAGATATAAATATATATACATCGACCCACTCGGTCGGAAAAGCAGAAAAACAGTTCATATTTCCTATTTTTATTGCGTAGGCATACCTTTTTAGCATTTTAAGCAAAGCGGTTTATTTATTAGTTTATTGCGTAACCAAAAATGCAGCCAAACGGCTTCAAAAACCTGCACTTACTCAATTTAAATAGGTAAGTGACAAATATAGGAAATCTATTTAACAATTCACTTATTTCAATAACAAATACATAGATTTCATAAGCAATGCATTCAAAATAAATTCTATTAACAATTCATAAGGTTTCAATTCAACTTAAATCGCTTCCATCTAATTCACATTCAATTTCTATTCAATTCAATAGTTTACAATTTATTTTCTTTCATTCTGTTCATTTTTAAATGAATCTAATTCATATCTATTTCAATTGATACAAAAATCAATTTCTATTTGCTTTTATTAACTCATAGAATTTATATAGTCTCGTTTTTGTCAAACGATAATTCTTTCTATTCAGATTTGTTAATATTCATGCAACTAAATGATTACTTAAGCTAACAATCATTTAAATTGATTCCATTTCAATTTAACTTACATTCCATCTTCTCATTCATTTCATTTGAAACCATTTCACAAAAAATTTCTTAAGTCGAGCATTTATTCAATATTTACTTAAGCTATTTCACTTCAAAACTCAAGTTCATTTCCTTGTAAACAATTTCCAATTTCAATTCTTGGTTTGATTTTCATTTATCAAATCTATTCTATTCACTAATTTAATTCAATTAGTACATTTACCTATTCATTTTAAATTTCAAATTTCATATTCAATTCATCTTGAATTTACTTAATTAATAACAAGGAAATTTTCAATTTATTTTTCAGCTTACTTGAATTTATTTACAAATTCAAACCATTTTAAATTTAGCTTACAACCCAACTTTAATTTCATCAATTCAACTTCCAATTCATTATTCCATGAATTAATAATTTATCAAGTTATTTTATTTGAATTCATTCCATTTCATTATTTAAATTCCAATTCATTCATTTACAAATGTAGCTTCATTGGTTCACTCACAAATTTATTTCTTTTCAATTTGAATTTCATTCCAATCAAACTTTAAATATTTTATAAGTTATCGACTTATTTACATTCCATAACGTTTTAAAGAAATCCCAGAGTCAAACAATTACTATGGCACTTTATTTTAATTTAGAGAATCCATTTATAAATTCACATTACCAATTTCATTTCCTTAATGAATTTTATTCTCAAATACTTTCCTGGAATTCTATTTCCAATTATATATCACATTTACAATTTACACTTACAAATTTCATTCGTATATGAATTTTATTTCCTTAACTTTTTTTTTGTTTTATAAATTTCATTGGTTGAATGAATTTATCTCTAAATCTTTGGTTATTATTTTATTTCTTATTCATTTTTCATGTAACAATGATAATAATTCAATATTATCTTTTCCTAACAACCAAACATCCATATACTATGATAATTCATAGAAAATCATTTCTTTTCTATACAAAAATAGTTTTGGGCAAAATTATTTCATTTACCCTATTTTTAAAACAGTACTGTGTCAGTTTATCTTGTTTAAGAGTTTAGAAATCCCTATCGATTACAGTTGGCCAGACTGCACCGACCAGAATCTATAAACAATCAACTGATAAGTCAACACGATACCAAAACAAATTTTGTATTCACTAACAAATACGCGCTCATATCTATTATTACACTCAACTCATTCTAGAGCACTACTGACTCTATCTCTAATGAGTAACACCCAACAGAGCAGGGTTGTCGTTTAACCGGATGCTCCGATACCACGTTGTAAGGACCCGATTCTTCGACGCTCGAAAATCGACATCGATACGTCAACTGTATCAACTGTCGAGCAAACGAATGCCGGAAAACCGAATTCTTAGGGTTTAAAAGAAAGGGTAGAAGAAGACAGAAGAAAAAGAAAGAAGAACAACAGAACAACATCAGAAACAGAACAATATCAGAATCTCACATATCGCAGCGGAACAATATATAATAGATGAATCAATAATCTTTTAAACAAAGAACTATATCAGTTTTATACAATACATCAATCAGAGTCAATATACAACTTAATACAACAATGGACAGTTATATAAACTTGTCCTCATACAGAATACACAGTGGAAATAAATAACAAGTACGGAAGTACGTCTCGTCATCCAGCTTATCCCCAAAGTTCCAGAATATCCAGAATATCCTGATAAAAATAACTCTAGGCTGTCCGTGTGGAAAATTATGGGCACCCAGAGTTTAGAAGGGAACAATAAACTCTGAGTCAGTCATGGTGACTGGTGTGAGATCGTAAAACAGTTATTTTCACAAAGAAGATAAAATTTGTTCGCAATGCTTTTGGAAAATGAAACTACCATAAGACCTCCCGCCACACACACAATGCAAACGCAGAATTGGAGGAGATTTCTTCTTATGATAGTCAAAGATGCTTACTACGCCAATCATTGGATTATTATTATTAATGTCTAGTGTAGAAAACATTTCGAAAGTATAATATTAATCTTAGCCAGCATACGACCAGTATCGTATGCCTACTATAGCTACCATGTAAACAGTGGTGACCACCATAAGTAAATGGCAGGTTCTACAACTAAAACCGTACAAGTTCCGTAGTGGGAAATGGATTTCCAACAAATAGTCAGGCTAAGGAACTTCCTTTCCTACTGCTGAATGGGATCGCCTCTGGCTGGACGTCCCGAGAGACAAACTGCTCTCTGCCAAACAAGGCCGGGTTACTCCTGTAACTAGATAACTCACGAATATGTGATCCCCCGGTCCTTTGGGACCTTTATCCGAGCGCTCGATAACCAACATCACACATAATAAATAAAGTGTGTCCAAATGAGCAAGTATCTAGGCTCCATACCATGATACCACCCCTTTCCAGAAGGAAATGACATACCCTAAAGGGCGCGACCCTAAAGGGTAAGATTTCAAAAATCAATTTTTATACCATAAAATTCCTTCTTTCAAATAAATCCAATTCTTAAAAACAAATTCATTTAAAGTTTTTCACTTTAATTTCAAAATCCAATTTATATTCATTTTTGGTATCCAACGATACCAAAAATACATTCGGCTAAATTTTAGCCTTCAACAGTTTCAATTATCAATAAATCATTCACAGATTATCAATAAATCATATCATTTACATATGAAATAATATTCAAACAATTTGAGGAATCCAGTTGGATCCCTCCAACCTGTTTCCCTGCATCCACAGATGTTAGCACAATACCAATTCCACTTCGAGGTGGAATATCGCGGTATATGAGATTTTATAAAAATATCAATCCGCTATTATGCGGCGCAATAGGGTCTCATCCGCTATATAATGCGGGAAATCAATCAATCCAATATATACATATGCCAATATATATATATTGCTATATATAGATATATCCTACTATATCTAATATCACATCCAAACGGAAATCAATCAATCAATAACAGTAAAATCAACTTTACATTCGAGTGAGAAGATCTCACCTTAGCTTTTATTTGCAATCCAAATCCAATCCCGCTTGATTTCTTTTAGATATTGACCTTGTATAAACATTATAAGGTTTTATTAATATTCGAATTAATCGAATAATCAACTTTCATTTTAAAATTTGACTTAACTAATAATTAGTTTTAAACCAATTCCTTTCTTTTAAAAATCTAGTCTTTATAAACTCTATATTGTTTTAAAATTTCTATACTTTCAAAATCCTATATATACATATATTTACTTTTTCACTTATATGTATACATTTATTTAATTGAAAACAGATTTATCTTCATTTTACTGTAAAAACTTTTCTACATATATACATCCAAACAAATATCTTACTGTGTATTAAAAATCAAATCAATCTGTATATAATTCCTTTTACAAATTTTTTGTTTCTTTTAAACCTTACAAAGAATTTATACATTGTAAATATATACATGTATATATTTTATTAAACTGAATTAAACAAAACAGTAAGTACCTTACTGACTTATCAAAGAGAACTGGACATCATCCTGAGTCGCAGTCGCGACCACGCTGCCACGGCCCCGACATCGCCTGACTGTCATCGCGAAACCCTAGATCTCGCGATTCGAATCGCTTGCCTGCATCCCCTTTGACTTCGCGACCATCGACCCGATTCTCCAATCCCTGTCTCCATGACAACGAGCCCAGTCTCGCGTGGATCGCGAGTCCTCATCTCCCACGAATTCGCGGCATCGATCTCCCCCAAATCGCCTGAACGCTGCCACTCGCAAATCCCCCTCGAGCGATTCGTGAATACCTTATGTGTTCCTGAGGAAGATTATACAGAAGACCCGAATTCGACTTCCAAAATCGAACGAAGGTGAGAGGGAGAGGCGATTCTAATCGAAATCGATTCGAAGTTCTTCCGCCATTTTTTTTATCTCGTTTTGATTTTCTTGTTTTTGTTTTGAAGCTCGACTAATAAAAAAAATAGAACGAGGAGGGGACGCGTGTTGAAAATTTAAGAGAAAACAAAACACGTGTTTGAATTTTACTCAACGTGTTCTTGTTTGGCAGCAGTATTTTAATTTTATTATTTTATATTCAAATTTAAAATTCAAATTCTAAATCATCTCGATACCCGCAACCCATAATCTCGATCTCCAATCGAGGCGTGCCGTCAGGCGTTTATAATGTTATACCCCTATTTCGAACGCACTGGAAAAGGTTTTAAGTCCCAATTCGATCGTATGGAGAAGATAGCTTTTTGGACTAGTTATTAAATTAAATTTTTGATTTAATTTCAACGCGTTTTCTTATCGTACGGCCAAACGATCTCTCCAAACATTATGAAAATTGAAATCCGATAATAAAACACTATTACGGATCCAACGGAACTGGTTTCGTCGAATTCCGAGACTGTGCCCCGGAACGCTATTTTTAAATATCGATTTAAACGATAATTTCAAAATTGAACAAATCATTTCCAAATTTGATTCTAAAGCTTCTATTATCTTCAGTATTGTCAATATGAATTTTCGAAGCCTTGAAAATATTTTTAACAGGTCCAACATTAGCAATTCAGCAATTTATTCAATTTTCAATTATTAAATTCAATTATTTAAATCGCTAAATAAACAAAGATATTTGAAATTCAGGTTAAATCAACATTCAAATATTTAAATTCAATTAAATATTCTATTTCAAATGTTCAAAATTTCTAGGTCATTACAGGAACGATCTATGAACATCATGCAGACTTATGAATAATTTTGGATGTTTCTTTCTACGTTTGGGTTGTGGTGGAATTTCAGGGTCAAAATTCTTTTAAGGGGGAAGAATGTAACGACTCGAAATTTAATCACTTAAATATGGATATTTAATAATTAATAAATGGATTTTATAACCCAAAAAACCCCCTTTTAAACATTAACTAGTGATAGTAAAATGATTTTTAAAATGTGTTTACAAAAATATTTAGTTCAAAAGGAAATAGAAAATGTTACCGGAAAGCTTTTTAAAAAATCCTGATTTTTGATTATCTAAAACTTGTTAAAAAGGTTGTAGATACCTTAATACACTTACACATATTATTATAAATGATAATTACTTAAATTAAGCAAGTTAATTGCGAAAATAATATGTGTACTTTAAGGAAGCATGAAATGACCATTTTCATAAAAATTAAAAAGTAAAATATGAAATGTCACACTCATCTCTTACATCATGGTACAAGGTCATCCTATTATACAACATGTTATAAAATGTGTGGTTAGTTATATAATAAGGTGAAAGATATGTTTACTTAAGTAATAAGTAAAAGGAAGAGATGTGATATTTTATCGAAATTTTAAATAAGAAATATTATAAGCATGAAATGTCACATCCCTCTTACACCATAAGTACAAGGTAGTGTAATATTTAGTGGATAAAAGGAGAGTTTTACATGGTGGTCAATAGGGGAAGGCCTTATGGTGGCGTGTGCAACAAGGAAGGTGGAGGATGGAGATGGATGTGATGATGTGGCATTAAATGAATGGAGGGTAGGTATTTTAAGGGTAGTTTAGTAATTTGCTAATTCAAATTTATATAAAAACAATTCCTTATATTTCTCTCTCTCTCTCACTTTAATTTTTCAACTCCATTTCTCTTTTGAAAGCTTTGGAAAACTTTTTAATGGCTTATCTTTGATTTCTAAGTTTCAAAAATCAAAGCTTTTTCATTTTAATCCTTTACAAGCTTGTTTAAACACTCCTCTTTTCACTTCTACAACAACTCCTTACCAAAACAATAACCTTTTTCACCTTTTCATCCTTTAGGCGTACGCGTACCCAATACCTAGGCCTGTCAACGGATGCTTTCGGATGCAGATAGTGCCATATCCGCATCCCCATTTGAAATCATTTTCGGATATCCTTATCCGCGATACGGACGGATATCGGATAATTATCATATCCGCTAACGACCGATAAATCAAGAATTATAAAAAGAAAATTTTAGTATAACATAAATATTTTTCAATCTCATTAATTGTAAAAGTGTTAAAAATTAACAAATCTGATGATAATAAATAGTTTCGAGTAGTTAAAAAGCATTAAGTGCATATAATATAAATTACTAGCTTAATAAAATAATAAACAAATATTTTTCATTATACTAAAATACACATAATTTGAACTATAATCTTGACAAATACCGGACGGATAATTTTCGGATGCGGATTCTTCGTTCTGCATTTGTTTTTTCTGGATATCAAATATTTATCCGCTTTTCGGATGCGAATGGGAACGGATTTCGAATTTTTTGAGTATTCATTGACATCCCTACCAATACCTCATAGGTCGAGGCCACTTTGTGATGTTTAAGTCCAAAAATCAAATTTTTCCAAAGGTTTTACAAAGTTCCAGGCTCTATTTCAAATTTGAAAAAGATTTGGTTGATTTTGGTGAGTAAATTTATTTCTTTTGAGGAAAAGATTTAACTTTGATATGTTGTCTATTTGTTGTTTAATACCTTGATTGTTTGGTTGGATTTGATGTTGGTTAGTTTGTGTATATATGTGTTTGATTGTGATGTAGTGTAAGCTTGAAAATGGAAGTTAAACGTTAGTAAAAGTTTGCAAGTTAGGATCTTTATGTAATAGATGATGTAACATTGAAATCTTTACTTATGTTTGTGGTTTGTTTTATGTTATGTATGTTATGGACATGATTATATGTTTATACGCTAAGAAAAGTTGGCACCTTTATATGGTATTGGCGACTTGAATTCCTTGTGGAAAGTTATGTTAAATTATTTTCAAATAAAAATAATCTTCAAGTTATAAACTTAGTTTTAGTTTTATAAACACTTACTTTACGTTTTGGAAAAGTAAGTAAGTTTTCGTAAAGTGATCAGTTTTCAAAGTAAACTTAGGAAAACAGTTTCAAGTTATGATATCCATAGCGACAATCGCTATGGATTAAGTTTGGTGAAAATTCAACTTTTTACAAAATTAAGATTTTATACTTAAAAGTATTTTATAAATGTTTTATAAACTTAGTAATGATGTTTAAGAAAGTTAGTTAAGAATTTAATAATTAATTTTTAATTAATCAAGTTTGGTAATTAATAATTAATTATGTATTAAACAAGGTTTATTAGTTTTAATTAAGTGGATATTAGTTACTAATTAATTATTTTTTAAAGTGAGATTAATTTTAATTAATTATTGATTGAGTAAGATTAATTTTTAATCAATTATGAGTTAAGTATAAGATTAGTTTTTAATTAATTATTAATTAAGTATAGGATTAATTATTAAATAAATTATTAAGCAAGTGTTTAATTATGTCATTAATAAAGGGTTGTTATTAGTTAATTATTTCTTAATTAATAATTAAGTTTATGTTAAGACTTAATTAAGATTTAACTATGATTTAATTAAGGGTTTAACTTGTATTAATTACTCAAAAAGAGGTTTAAGTTTTTAATTTGTGTTCCAAGGATAAAATTGTTTTAAAGGTAAGTTTCTTTTTCAAAGAATAGTTCTCAACACAAAGGATTCAATTATCGATACCATTAAGTAACCATACAAATGTTAATAGGTTGTACTAAACTTTGACATTTGCTTAGCGGAAAAAATCCTCGTTCTACTATACCTTAATTAAATAAATTATTTAGACATCTGTTTAGCCGAATAAATCTCCATTATGCTATAAATAAATTAAGTAGATTATGTGGACACCCATTTAGCAGAATAAATCTCCGTTCTGCTATAAATAAATTAAGTAGATTATATGGACATACATTTAGCAGAATAAATCCTTTTCTGCTATTATATTGACTGGGAGATTGAATTGTATAACAGTGAATTCATATTGGATAAGAGATGTTCTCTATTTATGTATAGTTGTTACTTGCCTTTGATTTGTGCTCACCCTTATGTTCTGTGACGTTTGAATGGAAATGTTATCCCCTTTGAAATATTTTTTTAAACCTTGTGCACGGGTTTTACAAAGATAATAAATTTTTTAAATAAACGCGGTTTAAAATAAATTAATTATTTCAATAATAATGTTTTAAAAATTAATTTATTATTTTAATAATAAGGATTTAAAATCAACTAACTATTTTAATTATGGTGTTTTAAAATTGATTAACCATTTTAATAATGATGTTTTAAATATAATTAATCATTAAACAAGGATGTTTTAAAGTTAAGTAATCATTTTAAATATTATTTTTTGAAGCAATTAATAAGGATCAAAGCTAATTGATTTTGTTAAATAAAGTTGTTTTGAAAATAAATAATTGTAACGACCCGTAAATTAATCGCTTTGTATTTGAATATTTAAATAATTTTTAAATAAATAATATATTTTAATAACCAAATAAACATATTTCAAATATTATTTTATATTAAAATCATTTTCAAATTTTGTTTACCAAAACAAATAGTTCAAATAATAATAGAAAATATGACCGAAAAACGTTTTTCAAAAAATTCGACTTTTCGGCATCGGAAAGTCGTCGAAAACGTTGTGCATATTGTTGTATCACCCATATACACATGCACACACATGCACATATGTAATATGATAAGATAATCAATGTGTTAAAGTTAATAATCAAGCTTAGTTTAAATATAAACCTTGATTTGACATAAAATGCACAAAATATATTAAATAACCTTAGGAAATTAATTAAATAACCTAACCATCACCTAAACTACCTAGGATAGGACCTAAAGCATGGTGTATGTGGACCTAGGGGGTGTAACGTGTGTGCTAAGGGTAGTGGAGAGGCATGGCTTCGATGTTACATAATAACATTTATATTATTTAAATGTTTAAGTTAATTAATTTAATACTCCACTTCTTTGCCTATAAATACCCATCATCTCCACACATTTTCCACTTTACATATTCACTTACATCTTCATTTCTTATCTCTTCATGTATATGAACACTTCCATGGCTTCTAAAATTATTTCCAAAATAAAAAACTAGTGAATACACTTCTAAAAATCAAGTTAAACTCCTTGCTTCACTTTTAAAAAATCATTCTCTACTAAACATGAACCTATACCCACACATTTCCACCATGGCCGAGCCTCATATGCTCTAGGATAAGTCCAAAAGCCCACAAAAGGTCCATTAAATCAAGTCAAGTGCATAGGAAAACTTAGTTCTAGTGTTGTTCGAAGAGTTAGTGCGATTTCAATTCAAGTTAGTAAGCGTTTTGGTGACTGACGCTTCCACCTTTGAACCATAAAGTTTAAACTATGTTCATACTCATATTTATGGCTACTAAATGCTTATTGTATAGTTGTGATAATGGTTTGGTTGATGGATTGGTTTATTGCTTAAAAGTTTGTCGCTTTGGAAAGTTCGTATGTGAATCTTAAGTTATATATGAAAATCTAGTAGTTAAATCAATCCCGTTGTAAATAAATGCTTGATATATGTTGTATTATTGTAAATCATCATGTGCTTATGCTCATTCCCTAGCTATATGATGTTTGGTTGTATTGCAAATGATATAAGCTTGAATTCTGAACCGCCCGTATAGCGATAGTCGCTATATTGGCACTTTCGGAAAATCACCTTTTAATCGAAACCGTTTGGTTTCATTATCATGCTTGGAATTACTTTACAAGTTAAGCAATATTTTGATTAATGATGTTTTCAAAAATAACCAATTATTTTAATAATGATTATTTAATTTAATTAATTAATTATTTATTTATTTAATTAATAAGGGTTAAAGTTAACTAATTAACTTATTAATGATGTGTTTTAAATTTAACTAATTACTTAGTTAATGATGTTTTAAATTTAATTAAACATTTTATTTAATGATGTTGAAGGCTAATTAATCTTTTGATAATGATGGATTAAGATTAATTAATTTATTAATTAATGATGTTTTTAAAATTAGTTAGCCCTTTTTAATTAATGACTATTAAAAGCTAATCAAATCCATTTAACCTTAAATAAGTCTTTCCTTAAATAAAGTTTTAAATTTATTTATCACTTATAAATGATGATATTTAATTATTATTGAATTTAATTAATTAATTATATAATTAATTAATTGAATCAATGATATTTTAAAGGCGATTTACCCTTTTTAATTAAAGGTTATTGAAGTTATTTAATCAACTTAATTAAAAAAGTTTTAAAAGTTAATTATCAATCAAATAAGGAAGTTTTAAGTTGTTAAATCCATTTTATAATGATGTTTAAAAGTTAGTAAACTCTTTTAACAAAGTGTTTTAAAGCTAATACTAGAAATGTGAAGCACAGTACGAACTCGGATTTTTTTAAAATAAAATATTTGATTCGTTTATGGAAAAGAATTAATTTCAGCAAAGTGATTCACTTATATGGAAAAGATTTATTTGTATAATTAGCACTAAACATAGAAGAAGTAGGCTTGTCGCTATTTCAAAAGATAAGAATAATCATGAGACATGACTTTGAGGTAACACTACTGTAACAACCCGTATTTTTAACACTTTAAAAATACGAATTAAAATGAAAATTTTGGATAAAAATCCAAAGGAAATAAAATTTTGTGTTGTTAAATGTGAATTACAAGTTAAAATACAAAACAGAATTCTGAAATAACTTATTTGTAAATTAAATATGGATGTTAACTTGTAGTGAATGTAAATAATGAATTGAATTTGATTGTAAGCCAAATTGGTTATGATTGCAAACAAAGAATAAATAAAATGGTAGATTTAATAATGGAAGTTTATGTTATTGAAACTAATATAAATAAATGTAACTTAATATTACAGTTGATTGAAAGCAGATAATGACTGAAACTGTAATTCGATAAAGATGTTAACTTGTAACTGAACGTAAGTAAAGATTTAAATTTGAATGTAACAAGTAATTGGATTGAATTGAATTTGATTGTAAACAACGAAATAAATAAAATGTTACATTTAATATTGAAGTTATAATATGGAAATCAATGTAAATGGATGTAATTTAATATTACTGTGAATTTAAATAAGATGATAGCTGAAGAAAATGAAAGTAAATGAATTATAAACTATTGATAATAATGTATAAGTAAATGGTTGATTCAATAATGAAAGTGTAAATCGAAATAAAAGAATTCATTTGAAATTAAATAACTTGAATTTGAATTACAATATAATTGAACGTGGAATCTAATATAATCTTTTATATTGGATTTATAATGGAAAAATTGCATTGTAAAAGATTGTTAATTACTGTGAAATTAAAAATGGAATTTGTGAACAATTGAAATTTGATTTAAAAGTTAATAATTTAAAATTGGGAATTTTATTGAAATTAAACAGTCGAATAAATTATTTTTCGAATATTGGATTTAATTAGACAATTAAATCGATAATTTAATAAGTTAAATTTCAGAAATAATTGTAAATCGAGTTGAATATGATTGAAAATGATTTGTAAAATTTTATCTTATCATATTGGAGTTATAGTAATGATATAGAACTTTTAAAATTGAATTTAAAGTTAATTTGTGAAAATTGAATATTTTTAATATTTAATTATCGATTGAAAAATAGCCATTTTTCGAACATTCTCAGAATTGAACGAAACCAGTTTCATCAGATCCGTAATGTGATATTATTGTATGGTTTCAAATTTCGTGTCAATTGGATTTACCGTTTGTCCGGGGCAAGCCAAAACGCATCGAAATCGGTTTAATTTAAAACTGATCGTTTTTCTCCGTAACTCGCACAGACGATCGAATTAGCCTCCGAAACCTATTCCATTGTGTCCGAAACGCGGGATAAACCCTTGAAACGGCGGTCTCCGTGCGTAAATCGGAGTTCGGAAATTCCGGAATGAATAGTGTACGTCAAATTTTATATAAAAGCCACCTCTCTTCATAAAATTGAAAAAAATTTATAACCCTAGGGTTTCTATTCGGAGCCGCCGCCTCCTACCTGTTGCACGGCCAGAAACTTTCAACCTTTCTCTTCTAATCTCTTCAAATCCATCAATCTATTCTACAAACTTCCAACATGAAACTTGTAGAGGGGAGTGAGATCTAGGTATTCAACGGCTATGATCGTGTTTGGAGCTTTGAATCAACGAAAAATCTCGTCCGAAGGCCGGTAGTTGCGCACACAAATCGAGACGTTAGGGGTGCCGAGCTCCATGGCTTTGCAGCCGAGTGAAGAGGAGGGGATGGGCTTTGGAACGGGAGCTTCTGATCGTCTTCAAAGTCATCGAGGAGGTCGCAAGATTCAACCCTAAATCATGAGCATATGGGTTCGGTTTTCATCTGTTAGTCGCGTTTGTTCTGGAAGAAGGAAGAGAGGGGGGGACGTGCGGCCTTGATCTGATGAAGGAAAAATATAACGGCTGTGATTCGTTGAAGGTTGGATTAATAAAAGAAATTGTTAATTAATGTAAATAAAAATTCGTGTAACTTTGAAAATTCATATCTTTTTCATACGAGGTCGAAAACGCGCGAAACCAGTTGCGTTGGAATCGTGTGGGCGAGCACTACGCTATGCAACTGGACGGGAATGATTTGGGGCTAGAGAAAATTTTGAGTTAAATCGAACGTCGTTCGATTTGATTTAAAATCGTAAAAATCAAGGTGAGTGTTTTATAACGCTCACAACGTACTAAATATCTTTATGCTAGTTAAATTTGACATTATGAAGTGTTACGATTTTATTTGTCGCTGTTTGATAAAATTTAATTGTCATATAGATTGTCATCGAATTTAATGTTAGAAATTAAAAATTGACAGTCAAATTGAAATTAAAATTTAATTGCGATTAAATTACCTGATATTGATAACTATGAAATTGCTGTGAATTGTATTGTCTATTGGATGATTTATTTCGATGGATGCTATTGGTTGATATTTAATTGTTTGGATGTTTATTTGCTTATATATATCCTGTGATACATATGACACTATGATCGGTTAAGTGATATATATTCATCCCTTACACTTAACTGAAATAAATAATCACTTGGCCATAGGATAGAAAATTATATACGGACACCGGGTTGGCTAAATTAATTTAAAAGTTGTTTTGAAATTATTTAAATGAATTGATTTTAAGAATAAAATCCAAATTATGGAAATTGAATTATTTTGAAATTGGAGCTTGAAATGTTGGAATTTCAAATTGATAAACGAAATTGTTTAATTAATCGAAGTTTAGTTTTTTTAATTAAAAATTGAAATACGGCATAAATTTTCGGAAGTTGATTTGTTTTAAAGATTGGACTTTTATTCGAACTTTGAATATTTCTAAGAAAATTTATAAGAAATGATATTTCAGGTTTGAGTTTAGAATTGAAATTTGGATTCAAAAAAAAATTTGGTATTGAAAGTAAATTTGATTTAATGTTTAAATCGATATTTTGAAATTGGATTTGGAATTGAAATTGGAAATTAATTTGAAATTGGAATTTAAATTAATTTGGAATTGAAATTTCAATTCATTTGGAATTGGGATTGAAATTGGAAATTAATTTGAAATTGGAATTTAAATTAATTTGGAATTGAAATTTAAATTCATTTGGAATTGGGATTGGAATTGGAAATTAATTTGAAATTGGAAATTGAAAGTGAACGGGATTTGTTTATTGGGATCGAAATTTATATGGAATCAAAATTTATTCGAGTTGAAATCGGAATTGAATCGATTAAATCGAAATGGAAATTGGAATTGATTTGGGTAGGAAATTGGGAAGTTGACCGGTTTGACTTTGGAATTGTTTTTAATGAATATTTTAGTATGAATGATTTAAAATCTACATTCTTTAAATATTGAAATTATTTTGATTTTCAAACTGATTTACTATATAAACCATTTTATATTCAAATTATTTTCGATTAAACTTTTTAAATATTTTCTATTAAACTATTTTAAATATTTAAATTATTTAAACTACTTTTAAACTACTTAAAACTATTTTCTAAAATTTTCAAGCTGGTCAATAAGGTGAATTGTTTATATTTAAATCTCGAATTTAAATACGAATTGGGTTAAATGAAGTTGCAACCTAAATTGAAATTCGAAATGATTTTGAAATCGAAATGAGATATTGAGGCGAAATGATTTTGAAATGAAATCGTATACTTTGAGTAGATATGATGATTTTGAAAAGGCTTTTATTTTGAAGCGAATATGGTAGTTTTGATAATCAATTATGAATTGATTTTGAAAATGTAAAAGAGCCATCGGTGTAATAATACGTAGTTATTAAAGAGACCGGGATCGGATATGGACATACTCTCTGTCGATACCGAAAACCACTTTAATAACTAGTATACGCGGAGTGTTGATCCAGAACGAAGTGGATGGTTTGATGAACGCGTTGATTGAAGAAAGAGAACGATATTGGATGACCCCTGACATGACTAAAACAGGAGCCGCGCCGGGCCATTGAGGTTCGCCACCTCTAGCGGACACACTTCATCGTTACCATGTCTATTACTTTTGTGATTCGATTTGGGTGCACCCCTCGATTTTGGGAGTGTTGTTTCGCGGTGTTGGGGTAGTAGCTGCTATGCCCAACATCAGTCTGGATCACGCAACTACTAGTATCCTAGTTGGTATCGCCTCATGTACCTTGTCATACTGATTATCCTATTCGCAACCACTACGTTTTGGTTTGTACCTTTAGTATATGGATTGCCCTCTGGTGACTTCCGGTTTTGGGGAAACTACGGTCTTGTATATGCTCTTGGGAATAAAAATGTGTTAAGGGTGGAATGAGCCATGGCTTAACGCTAGTTTGATATTTTACTTTATGATAGACATTATTGTATATAGCGTATTGTACTACATAGTAGATAGTTTAACGGATCCTTAAGAGATGGAAAAATCCCGTAATATCACTTGAGTTATTGCACGCACGTTGACACTGGATAGGAGATGTCAAACCCCGTAAACATCTCTAACGCCGTTACACTCATATTTATTTACGATTGATTTAACTTACATAAGGATGTTTTAGTCCTGACTCGAGTGTTTTGTCTTTTCATTACGCTCGGGTCAGTCCTGAGTTTTTCAGATTTTTGAAGATCTATTCTGGAGGACGAAGACGAAGATTTGGTATACTATTACTATTATTATCTTTGCATCATGTTGTCTGCTGCATTATTTTATTTGTTCTGTTGTATATGTATAACTCTGATAAATGTTGTATAAATGATAATCAAAAGTATATTAAACAGCTTCATGAACTGTTTATTTTATTATTATATTTTATCTTTCCGCTACGAGATTCTGTGATTGTTTCTTGTTTCTTTTACCCCATTAACCATCCGCCCTTTTGAATGGTTTGGAATCGGCATGTGTGTTTGATTTGTCGATTTAAACTGTCCAAAAAGACGGGCCGTTACAGTTGGTATCAGAGCTTTGGTTTAGATTACCTGAGCTCTAGTGGGGAATAACTTGTTGAAATATGGTTGAAACCTATAAATGAGTTTGAGTGTATATGAGAGAGCGTACTTGTTATTTGCTATAAAATGGTTTTATATTGTGTTGATTTGTTCCGTTGAGTATTTATAAATTCTGGTCGGTACATGGGACGCCATGGCATCGATAGGGACTTCTAAACACTCGAATAGGACAAACTGACATAATATCGTTTTGAATTATATTTTATATAAATATTATTATGAATATATAAAATTTTGATTGTATTGGTTGGTAGGAGATGATAATATTAGATTATCGTCGTAAATTGGTTGACTTGTCAATATTTCTAAATTATTGACAAATGAAAAAAAAATGAATTTGGGAAATATAATTGAAAATGGAATTAAATGAATATGATTTTGGATTTGAGAATATAAATTCCAATGTTTGAAATTTGTTGCAAATGGTTTGAAAATAATATACATATTATATGAAAGAAACTCGATTAGGAAAGATTTTAAATGACTTTGAAATGAAATAAGTGATGTATGCCCCACTTGACGTTTGGAAAATAAGTTTCGGTAATGTGTGCACGCATTATCGACGTTTATTTTTCAAGAGTCCAAGTGGGGGAGACCACTAAATGTTTTCTGTACTCTTCGAATAAACTAGAAATTGAAATTTTTCTAAAATATGAAATAGAATTTAAAGGTTAAAATGAAAATTTAAATTGTAATAGTAAACCTTAATGTGATAAATAATAAATTGAAGATTTGTTAAATAAGCTCAACACTAGAATTTAATGAAAATAAGTTGTATATTATCAAGTGCACTAAATTTGCATAACCATAACTGACCTAATATTTAAAAGTTTAAAATGCATATTTTGATAAGTAAGTAAAAATATACAAGTATGATAGTGTAAATAAAATGTAAAGATCAAATTGATAGTTGCAAATATAAAAGAAATTCAAATTGAAAAATGAATAATATATACTTAGTTGATGGTATGAAATTTAATTTGAACAAGCAAAATTATTGAATTAAATCAATGAGGAAAACAAGTAAAGTGAATTGTGGAATTTGATATAATTCAAACAAAGTAAATGAATTGAGTAAACTTGATTTGTTTGGAAATGAATAAACCAATTGAGACAAATAAAAGAAATTGATTGACTTGGTGGTAAATTTGGTATGGACGTTAATGTTGTTGTGCTTTGGTTGTAGATGGATGTTAGGTGAGTAAATATGATTCATAATGTAATGGAATTGAATAAATGGAATAAAAATTTAAGTAATTAAATTCAATTTGTAGTAAGGTGATGTTGAATATAATTGAATTCAATTTAATGTGAAGCAAAATTGTCTTGAGTTAAAATGTGGAGGTAATAAAGTGAATAAACCGGAAAACGAATTTAATGTAAACTTAGTTCATAAAAATATAAAAGAAATTAACAACTTTGGGTTAATGCTTGATTTTCCGGAAACTTTAAATTGGATAGTTTGTATTTGTAATAACAAACAAATATAGAAATCTAAAATTGTCCTGTATGTGTTGAAACTAAAAGTACCATAACTTTTAAATGAATAATCGGAATTTGATGATCTTGGAATTTTCGGAAAGCTTAGAATCTGTCGCACGACTTTTGTTTAGAGTATTTCAGAAAATTCATTCGTTTACTAGGTTAAAAATGTAAATGTCTATCGCTGTCCTGTGTAAGAATAAGCAAAACCAATAGCATTTGACCTTAGTATTTATGACATAACTTTTTACTGGTTTATCGGATTTTCATGATCTTGTACTTTCTGGAAACCTCAGAACCTATGCTCCAACTTTTGTTTTAGAAGCCTTGCATTTTGCTGAAGTTTAGAAGGTCGAAAGTGTGCGTGAAGGTCGCTGACCTGCACAGACCTGAAACGTATTCCCGTAGTAAAACGACCGTAACTTTTGAACGGACAGTCCGAATTAGACGATTTTGGACATTCCGGAAACCCTGAAACAAATGCTACAACTTTTGTTTAGATTAGCTTGCAAAATTCTGTCGTTTGGTTGGCTAAAAACTAGAATCTACTTGCTGTCCTAAACACAAAATTTTCAGTTTGGAAGTTAATATGTTATGTATATGTTGTATATGGCAAGTATATTGATCTATCATTATATGCATGGTTCTAACCTGGTTATTGAGTATTTTAATAGGTAGAAAAGGGTTGCGCTCCACTTCCGAAACCCGTTTCTGCGCTAAATGCAAAATGTAAGTAAAAATTTGCTAGTAAACGCTAATAAAGGTACGTATTCGGATTATTAATCGTATTTGGGTTATATATATATATTGTTTTCCCCATATATGGGATGCCTCATTATTTGAATGAGATGTATATCGATTATATTTGTTATATTTGTATGGGAAATATTTTCCCGATCGAACCGCGCAAAGGAGATGCTGCCGAAATTTTCCGTAAATCTGAGTGTTAGAAAAATTTTGAAACTTTAAAAAACCTATAATCTATTTTCTAAATGTTAATAGGGTTTATAGGTATATAAGATGTTAATAACTATTACCTCGTTCCTTTTCGAGGACGAAAAGTTTTAAGTGGGGGAGAATGTAACAACCCGTATTTTTTACACTTTAAAAATACGAATTAAAATGAAAATTTTGGATAAAAATCCGAAGGAAATAAAATTTTGTGTTGTTAAATGTGAATTACAAGTTAAAATACAAAACAGAATTCTGAAATAACTTATTTGTAAATTAAATATGGATGTTAACTTGTAGTGAATGTAAATAATGAATTGAATTTGATTGTAAGCCAAATTGGTTATGATTGCAAACAAAGAATAAATAAAATGGTAGATTTAATAATGGAAGTTTATGTTATTGAAACTAATATAAATAAATGTAACTTAATATTACAGTTGATTGAAAGCAGATAATGACTGAAACTGTAATTCGATAAAGATGTTAACTTGTAACTGAACGTAAGTAAAGATTTAAATTTGAATGTAACAAGTAATTGGATTGAATTGAATTTGATTGTAAACAACGAAATAAATAAAATGTTACATTTAATATTGAAGTTATAATATGGAAATCAACGTAAATGAATGTAATTTAATATTACTGTGAATTTAAATAAGATGATAGCTGAAGAAAATGAAAGTAAATGAATTATAAACTATTGATAATAATGTATAAGTAAATGGTTGATTCAATAATGAAAGTGTAAATCGAAATAAAAGAATTCATTTGAAATTAAATAACTTGAATTTGAATTACAATATAATTGAACGTGGAATCTAATATAATCTTTTATATTGGATTTATAATGGAAAAATTGCATTGTAAAAGATTGTTAATTACTATGAAATTAAAAATGGAATTTGTGAACAATTGAAATTTGATTTAAAAGTTAATAATTTAAAATTGGGAATTTTATATTGAAATTAAACAGTCGAATAAATTATTTTTCGAATATTGGATTTAATTAGACAATTAAATCGATAATTTAATAAGTTAAATTTCAGAAATAATTGTAAATCGAGTTGAATATGATTGAAAATGATTTGTAAAATTTTATCTTATCATATTGGAGTTATAGTAATGATATAGAACTATTAAAATTGAATTTAAAGTTAATTTGTGAAAATTGAATATTTTTAATATTTAATTATCGACTGAAAAATAGCCATTTTTCGAACAGTCTCAGAATTGAACGAAACTAGTTTCATCAGATCCGTAATGTGATATTATTGTATGGTTTCAAATTTCGTGTCAATTGGATTTACCGTTTGTCCGGGGCAAGCCAAAACGCATCGAAATCGGTTTAATTTAAAACTGATCGTTTTTCTCCGTAACTCGCACAGACGATCGAATTAGCCTCCGAAACCTATTCCATTGTGTCCGAAACGCGGGATAAACCCTTGAAACGGCGGTCTCCGTGTGTAAATCGGAGTTCGGAAATTCCGGGATGAATAGTGTATGTCAAATTTTATATAAAAGCCACCTCTCTTCATAAAATTGAATAAAATTTATAACCCTATGGTTTCTATTCGGAGCCGCCGCCTCCTACCTGATGCACGGCCAGAAACTTTCAACCTTTCTCTTCTAATCTCTTCAAATCCGTCAATCTATTCTACAAACTTCCAACATGAAACTTGTAGAGGGGAGTGAGATCTAGGTATTCAACGGCTATGATCGTGTTTGGAGCTTTGAATCAACGGAAAATCTCGTCCGAAGGCCGGTAGTTGCGCACACAAATCGAGACGTTAGGGGGGGCCGAGCTCCATGGCTTTGCAGCCGAGTGAAGAGGAGGGGATGGGCTTTGGAACGGGAGCTTCTGATCGTCTTCAAAGTCATCGAGGAGGTCGCAAGATTCAACCCTAAATCATGAGCATATGGGTTCGGTTTTCATCTGTTAGTCGCGTTTGTTCTGGAAGAAGGAAGAGAGGGGGGACGTGCGGCCTTGATCTGATGAAGGAAAAATCTAACGGCTGTGATTCGTTGAAGGTTGGATTAATAAAAGAAATTGTTAATTAATGTAAATAAAAATTCGTGTAACTTTGAAAATTCATATTTTTTCATACGAGGTCGAAAACGCGCGAAACCAGTTGCGTTGGAATCGTGTGGGCGAGCACTACGCTATGCAACTGGACGGGAATGATTTGGGGCTAGAGAAAATTTTGAGTTAAATCGAACGTCGTTCGATTTGATTTAAAATCGTAAAAATCAAGGTGAGTGTTTTATAACGCTCACAACGTACTAAATATCTTTATGCTAGTTAAATTTGACATTATGAAGTGTTACGATTTTATTTGTCGCTGTTTGATAAAACTTAATTGTCATATAGATTGTCATCGAATTTAATGTTAGAAATTAAAAATTGACGGTTAAATTGAAATTAAAATTTAATTGCGATTAAATTACCTGATATTGATAACTATGAAATTGCTGTGAATTGTATTGTCTATTGGATGATTTATTTCAATGGATGCTATTGGTTGATATTTAATTGTTTGGATGTTTATTTGCTTATATATATCCTGTGATACATATGACACTATGATCGGTTAAGTGATATATATTCATCCCTTACACTTAACTGAAATAAATAATCACTTGGCCATAGGATAGAAAATTATATACGGACACCGGGTTGGCTAAATTAATTTAAAAGTTGTTTTGAAATTATTTAAATGAATTGATTTTAAGAATAAAATCCAAATTATGGAAATTGAATTATTTTGAAATTGGAGCTTGAAATGTTGGAATTTAAACTTGATAAACGAAATTGTTTAATTAATCGAAGTTTAGTTTTTTTAATTAAAAATTGAAATACGGCATAAATTTTCAGAAGTTGATTTGTTTTAAAGATTGGACTTTTATTCGAACTTTGAATATTTCTAAGAAAATTTATATGAAATGATATTTCAGGTTTGAGTTTAGAATTGAAATTTGGATTCAAAAAAAATTTGGTATTGAAAGTAAATTTGATTTAATGTTTAAATCGATATTTTGAAATTGGATTTGGAATTGAAATTGGAAATTAATTTGAAATTGGAATTTAAATTAATTTGGAATTGAAATTTAAATTCATTTGGAATTGGGATTGAAATTGGAAATTAATTTGAAATTGGAATTTAAATTAATTTGGAATTGAAATTTAAATTCATTTGGAATTGGGATTGGAATTGGAAATTAATTTGAAATTGGAAATTGAAAGTGAACGGGATTTGTTTATTGAGATCGAAATTTATATGGAATCAAAATTTATTCGAGTTGAAATCGGAATTGAATCGATTAAATCGAAATGGAAATTGGAATTGATTTGGGTAGGAAATTGGGAAGTTGACCGGTTTGACTTTGGAATTGTTTTTAATGAATATTTTAGTATGAATGATTTAAAATCTATATTCTTTAAATATTGAAATTATTTTGATTTTCAAACTGTTTTACTATATAAACCATTTTATATTCAAATTATTTTCGATTAAACTTTTTAAATATTTTCTATTAAACTATTTTAACTATTTTAATTATTTAAACTACTTTTAAACTACTTAAAACTATTTTCTAAAATTTTCAAGCTGGTCAATAAGGTGAATTGTTTATATTTAAATCTTGAATTTAAATACGAATTGGGTTAAATGAAGTTGCAACCTAAATTGAAATTCGAAATGATTTTGAAATCGAAATGAGATATTGAGGCGAAATGATTTTGAAATGAAATCGTATACTTTGAGTAGATATGATGATTTTGAAAAGGCTTTTATTTTGAAGCGAATATGATATTTTTGATAATCAATTATGAATTGATTTTGAAAATGTAAAAGAGCCATCGGTGTAATAATACGTAGTTATTAAAGAGACCGGGATCGGATATGGACATACTCTCTGTCGATACCGAAAACCACTTTAATAACTAGTATACGCGGAGTGTTGATCCAGAACGAAGTGGATGGTTTGATGAACGCGTTGATTGAAGAAAGAGAACGATATTGGATGACCCCTGACATAACTAAAACAGGAGTCGCGCTGGGCCATTGAGGTTCGCCACTTCTAGCGGACACACTTCTTCGTTACCATGTCTATTACTTTTGTGATTCGATTTGGGTGCACCCCTCGATTTTGGGAGTGTTGTTTCGCGGTGTTGGGGTAGTAGCTGCTATGCCCAACATCAGTCCGGATCACGCAACTACTAGTATCCTAGTTGGTATCGCCTCATGTACCTTGTCATACTGATTATCCTATTCGCGACCACTACGTTTTGTTTTGTACCTTTAGTATATGAATTGCCCTCTGGTGACTTCAGGTTTTGGGGAAACTACGGTCTTGTATATGCTCTTGGGAATAAAAATGTGTTAAGGGTGGAATGGGCCATGGCTTAACGCTAGTTTGATATTTTACTTTATGATAGACATTATTGCATATAGCGTATTGTACTACATAGTAGATAGTTTAACGGATCCTTAAGAGATGGAAAAATCCCGTAATATCACTTGAGTTATTGCACGCACGTTGACACTGGATAGGAGATGTCAAACCCCGTAAACATCTCTGACGCCGTTACACTCATATTTATTTACGATTGATTTAACTTACATAAGGATGTTTTAGTCCTGACTCGAGTGTTTTGTCTTTTCATTACGCTCGGGTCAGTCCTGAGTTTTTCAGATTTTTGAAGATCTATTCTGGAGGACGAAGACGAAGATTTGGTATACTATTACTATTATTATCTTTGCATCATGCTGTCTGCTGCATTATTTTATTTGTTATGTTGTATATGTATAACTCTGATAAATGTTGTATAAATGATAATCAAAAGTATATTAAACAGCTTCATGAACTGTTTATTTGATTATTATATTTTATCTTTCCGCTGCGAGATTCTGTGATTGTTTCTTGTTTCTTTTCTCTTCTTTCTTTTACCCCATTAACCATCCGCCCTTTTGAATGGTTTGGAATCGGCATGTGTGTTTGATTTTTCGATTTAAACTGTCCAAAAAGACGGGCCGTTACAACTACCTTGACTTGTCCGGTATTATTTATAACCAAGAAATTGTACAAGTTTGAATTCGATGAGTGGTCATAAGTATACAAGACTTATATTCTATGTACGATCGTTTTATATCCTCGATAGTTGGTTTCTCAGCTATCGGTTACTTCAGCTTCTTTATTATCGTATCTTAAGATGATGTATTGCACCGTTGATCTTTGATATCCTTTGTCGGAAATGACTAATACCATAGCGCAAGAGGGGGCCAAGCTATGTGGGGTTGCTCCCATTAGGATACTTTCACATCTCATCAAGACTGGATTCGATAGCGCTATTAGATGTGAAATATTCTGATACTCGGTAAGGTTTGGCGCAGTTCGGCTTGGAGGTTTCCGAGAAGTGTCATAGAGTAAATGAGCTTCTCAGAAGTATATTTCTAGAGGTATACTTCAGGGGGGGTGCACCCTCCTAGTCATTTGTTGGAGATTTTCCTTTTTTGATTTGACTCGAGCCTTCAAATTTTATTTGCATTAGGAAGAGGCAACCACTGTTCGTGATATTTAATTATTTATCCATTCTTTACGTTTGGATGTTGATTTATGTGGGAGTAAACCCATTCTGTGTTTAGTGGCGTGGTCTCACATTTTTATTTTTAATTTCACATCCATTGTTTTAAAAACTTTACTCATACTAGACATATCGTCTGACCCGAGTTGTTTGTTTTCCCTAAACTCCTGGGACTCATTTTATTTGAGTAGTCCGAGAGTAGCAGGTCTTTGTTGGGCTCTTTTAAAAACGACATCCGAGCAGGAGTCTTTCATCTTCTTAGTTATCTATTCCGCTGTATTATCTTGTTTGTGTAAGTGTTTTTTGTTTCAGTATAAGTAAAGGCAGGATGTTATAACTTCCTAAGCTATTTTGTAGTACTTTTTGTAACTCTGATAACTCCCTGTTAAGGAGTAACCTTATGTACTATTGACTGTTATGGTTTATTTTACAGTCATGTTGTGAGCTTTTCTATTCTGTTCTTTATTTCACCCCACGACGATTCATCTTTCTGATGCTTGGGCAATGGCACATGAACACCAAGGATGTGTTAAGTGTTGTTCTTAGGGGTCAGAAAGGTGGGTCATCACAGTTGGTATCAGAGCTTCGGTTGAGCGAACACCTTAGTCGTATTGGGGTACAACTCATTAGAGATAGGGTTAGTAGAGTCCTAGAATGAGTTAATCTTGAGAGAGCGTTTTCTTTTTCTCCCCTTAAAGTCTGCTTTTAGATCCTTTATTGCAAGTTTACCTTTTATTGAGATAGGGTTATTGCAAGTCGTAATGGAAGAACTCCTAGAAATGAGACAGTTATAGAGCCAGTAGTAGAAGCAGAGGTGCAAGTTCAGTCGTCTCAGAACTTTGCGACATTGTGTAAGAATTACACTGCTTTAGGTGGTAAGTCTTTCTTTGGATCGGAAGATATTTTAGGAGTTCAGACATGGCTCCGCTCTTGTGAAAGGATATTCGGGGATCTTCAGTTCGGAGATGCTAGAAAGAGATTGTTGGCATTGCATCATCTTCAGAATGCAGTAATGGATTGGTGGGATTCAGTCACTATGAATACACCAGAAGAAGATTTCTCTTGGGTGCAGTTTAAAGATGTTTTGAAGCTTAATTTATCCTAGAGGCGGGAAGGACTCGGTTATTTAGAAGTTTTATGGATTTTAAATAAGGTGAGATGACAATGGAGCAATATGAGCATAGGTTCAATGCATTATCTTGCTTTGGATTAGGATTGATTGATATGCCACTTAAAAAGAATGATGTTTGTAAAAGAAATGTGACCAGAGTTCCATCGGGAAATGACCAAGCATCTCAATGGTACATTTACCAATCTGATCAACATGGCTTTGGGATTTGAAGCTCTTGATATTAAGCAAGGAGTTCAGAAGGGAGTATTGCCAGCAGTTAATGCCCAACCTTTATCAGTGATACCAATTGCTAGTAAGCCATTTTTCAAGCGCAAAGGGAAGAAGAAGTGGTCGGGAAAGAAGCTTGGAGATGGAGCTCCAGCTCAGAACAAGCAGTTAGACTTGACCAAGATTCTTTGTTTTAAGTGTAACAAAATGGGCCACTTTGCAAATAGTTGCCCGAAGACTAATATACCGTTGTGCTACAATTGCAACAAACATGGAAATTTGAAGAACCAGTGCCCTTTTCCAAAGAAGGGATCACAAGGACAAGCTTTTGCTATTAAGGAAATACCATCTACTTCTACGGACCCAAAAGGAGATGATGTGCACGTAAATGTGCATATTTTTACCACCATATTTAATCTATTTAAATTAAATAAATGATCATATCGGGTATTTTAACTTGTTTAAACCAAAATTCAAATTATTTTCAAATTGTCACATATTCATCTTCATATAGGGGTAAAATGGTCATTTTTATGCATTTATTAAATTGTGAAAATTTACTTGGAATTTTCTATGTTGTTTTGTAGGAAATTTGGTGAATTTTACAAGTGGCTTCATGATAATATATGCATGCACAAGAGTGAAGAGAACAAATGAAGATGGAAATAATTCAAAGTGATGATCATGGAGGACCCCACCCACTTACCTTGATTTTCAATTAGGAGCTAAGCACATTATAAAAGGACATTAAAGCTTCATGTACATTTAAGTGGGGGATTAGTGGATGTTAATGATTACTTGGCCACCACACTACCTCAAGGGCAATTTGGGCATTCCTAAAAAATATGAATTAGGGTTTAACACTTGTATAAATACCCCTTATCTTCATGTAACCCTCTTCTTTTCTTAGTCTCTTTTAGGAAGTTTTTAGCTTAGAAAATAAATCAAAGCTCTCTTTCTTTTCATGGCTACTTAGCCATTTCTTCTCTTATGTAATTCCTTTTTTTATGCAATGTAATTATTGGTTCCTTTTAATTACATGTTCATTTCCTTTCATGCTAGTAGTGTAGATTTTCTTTTATGCAATTAGAATAGTTTTCTTTCATTTAGCTTTCATTTTGCTTTCTTTTTGCTTTCATGTTGCAAGCTACATTTGTTAATCAAATGAAAAATATGAGAGGCTAAACCCATTCAATTTAGGGGTAATGAAGCCCTCTAATTATGTAGCTTCAACTATTTGTTAATTCATGCTCTCTTTTTATGCTTAATGATGATGATAGAAATGGTTTACTAGTTGTTTTTGCTTTGAATTTGATAGCCTATATTGTTGACATCAAATAGACTATGCTTAAACAATCACTAACACTAATTGCCTCTTCATCAAAATATGATTATGGCAAAAGAAAGTGATTTGAAATTAAAATTTGATGGTTTATATTTCTAATAAATAGTTAATAGACCATACTTAAAATAGATTTCATTTTCATTTCATTGTCAAATTTCATGAAAGTTAGTAAGTGATTTAAGGGGTGTGTCAAAGTTTGATGCTTATGTTGGCTAACTAATAGCAAAAATATGCCATACTCATGATAGACACATCAATTAAAGCACTAATGACCATAAAAGAGAGATCATGATTTCATATGTGTTGAACTACATGATCTAGAGAGTGGATTTATTCTCTAAATTGTCACTTAACTCTTATATTTGCTTCTCTTTTCTTTTAGTTAGTTAGCTAATTTTCTAATTCTCTAGCTTAACTTTCACTCGACTTTGGTATAATTTGATTGAATTGAATTTTTTAAAATCATCAATTCCCTGCGGATCGACCCGTATTTGCCACGTACTACAAGTGTACGCCGTGCGCTTACGGTTATTTTTATTTCTAAATTCGTTCGATGGTTTTCTAAACCGATAGAATTTTCGTCGACGAACAGGAGAGCAGGTGTTGCAATGTACATTATCCATTTTTGATATTCCTGTTAGAGTGTTATTCGATATCGGTGCATCCCATAGTTTTATCTCATATGACCTAATGAACCAGTTGAATCTTAAATATGTTATTCTCCATAAATCCCTTTGTGTGTCGAACACAATTGGGGGTCCGACCAATCTTGACACCATGTGTTTGAATGTGCCTATTTCTTATCAATATCGGCCTTTCTTTTCTGACTTGTTTGTTCTCGGGTTCATGGGTTTTGGGGTATTATTGGGGATTGATTGGTTACCTAAGTTTAGAGCAATCGTAGATTGTGATCGAAGGATTATTATAGTTAGTGATGTCGGAAATATTAGGGTAGAAATCAATCATGGAAGGCCAAATGAATTAATGAGCAGTTTTCTTTATTCCCTCGAAGTACCTATAGAGGAGATAAGCAATATACCAATTGACCAGTACTTCAAAGATAAATTTGAAGAAGTGCAAGGTTTACCTCCCCACCGGGTAGTGGAATTCCGCATTGATTTAATTCTAGGAACCAGGACGATTGTATAACCTCCTTGAAGGTTGGCTCCAAGGAAAGAAGAGAATTGGAGAAGTAGACGTGTGATTTATTGCAAAAGGGTTTGATCAGACGCAACACATCGAGTTGGGGATTGGCAGTAGTTTTCGTTACCAAGGCAGATGGTTCTCATAGATTATGTGTAGATTTCTGAGAGTTAAATAATAGGACTATCAAAAATAAATATCCTTTTCCTAGGATTGATGACATGTTTGACCAACTCCACAAACCTCAGATATTTTCTCAACTTGATCTTTCATTGGTTTTCACCAATTAAGGGTAGCAGAGGAGAGTGTACCCTTAAAAGCTTTTCGTACCCCTAATAGTTTTTACGAGTGGTTAGTCATGCCGTTCGGATTAACTAACACACCCGCTTATTTTATGGATTTGATAAATAGAGTGTTTCAAGATTTTCTTAACAAGTTTGTTCTAGTCTTCATTAATGACATCCTTGTTTATTCTAAAATAGAGGAAGAGCATAAGTACCATCTTCATGTTGTTCTAAGTACTTTAAGAAATTATGTTTTAAAGGAAAAGTTTTCTAAGTGCCATTTCTGGAAATCTGAAGTTAGATTTCTATGGCACGTAGTTTCGGGAGAAGGCATATCAGTGGTTCCAGCTAAAGTAGTTGCAATTCAAGATTGGAAGAAACTTGAAAATGCGAGTGAAGTCAAGATTTTCTTGGGGATTGGCAAGTTTCTATAGAATATTTATTAAAGATTTCTTGAAGATTGCTTCTCATCTAACAAAGCTAACGAAGAAGGATGCTAACTTTGTTTGGACACCCAAGTGCGACCAAGCATTCAATGAGTTGAAGGAGAAATTGACAAGTGCTCCCGTTTTAACTATCCCAGATGGGAGTGTAGGAATAACAGTTTACACGGATGCTTGTAGGACTGGATTAGGAGCAGTTTTGATGCAGAATAGTAAAGTAATAGCGTATGCAAGTCGACAGTTGAATCCTCATGAGAAGAATTATGCTACGCACGATCTGGAGCTTTTGGCAGTTATCTTCGCATTAAAGGTATAGAGGCACTATCTTTTGGGTGCAAAGTTTGAGTTATTTACGGATCAAAAGTCATTAAAGTATCTTTTTACCCAAAAGGACTTGAACTTAAGGCTACAAAAATGGCTGGAATTTCTCGCGTCTTATGACCAAGAGATTCTTTATACCCCATGGAAAGCAAACGCTGTTGCATGTGCGTTGAGTATGAATGTGGCGACGATTGCAAATTTGGAAGATAAGCCAGCACTAGTGGAGAGAATTGCATATTTCCAAGAAGAAGACCCTATTCTAGCTCGACCTAAGAAGGATGTTGAAGATGGAACTATCTCTAGTTTTTAGATAGACTCTCGAGGCATTTTAAGAATGGATGGACGGATTAGTGTGCCAGATGTTAATGGAATTATACAAGACGGCTGAGAGAGTGCCATCGATTAAGGTTATCTATCCACCCATGAGTAACTGAAATGTTTCAGAATATGAAGAAGACCTTTTGGTGGAAAGGGATGAAGAGAGACATTTCGATCTTCGTGAGCCAGTGTGCAAATTATTAATAGGTCAAGAGTGACCAGTAGAAGACTGCTGGGTTACTCCAACCATTGGAGATACCAAATTGGAAGTGGGAGCAAGTATCCATGGACTTTATCGATGGGTTTCCCAGAACAAGAAGAGGTAATGAAGGCATTTGGGTAATTGCAGATCGATTAATAAAGAGCGCCCACTTTATTCCGGTGAAGTCTATAGGAACTGTAGCTTCTTTGGCAGGGATTTATTTGAGGGAGATCGTTCAACTGCATGGAGTTCTAGTAAGTATAGTTAGTGATCAAGATCCTATCTTCACCAGTTGATTTTGGGGAGCATTGCAAGCCGCTTTAGGGACAAAGTTGAATTTGAGCACAACCTATCAGCCGTAGACAAACGGACAAACTGAAAGGGTGACCGAATTTTGGAGGATCTCTTGAGAGCTTGTTGTTTGGATTTTGGAGGTTCTTGGGAAGATCATCTACATTTTGTAGAGTTCTCTTATAACAAATGTTACCAAGTTAGCCTTAGCATGGCACCCTACGAGGCTTTGTATGGACGACCATGTAAATCACCTTCATGTTGGGTTGAGACCGGAGAGCGATTAGTTCTTGGACCAGAGATAATTCCATAAGCATTAGAGAAAGTGGCTATGATTAAGGAAAGGATGAAAGAAGCCCAGGATCAACAGAAAAGTTATGTCGATTAAAGGAGAAGGGACTTAGAGTTTGAGGTCGGGGATTTGGTATTTGTAAAAGTTTACCAGATTAAAGGAGATGTAAGATTCAGAAGGGTAGGAAAGCTAGCACCCAGATTCATTGGACTATTTAGAATCCTTAAGAGAATTAGTTTGTTGGTCTATAGAGTAGAATTGCCTGAAAGATTATCAGAAGTTCATAATGTTTTTCATGTATCTCATATGAGAAAGCATGTTCATGATCCATCGTTGATTGTAGAGATGACTGTTCAGGAAGACTTGGAAATAGAACCAAATTTGACAGTAGTCCGACACCCACTTCATATTGTAGATCGGGATGAAAGGATATTTAGGAACAAGGTGGTTAAGCTTGTGAAGGTTTAGTGGAGTGACGATGCTCACGATTGTACTTGGGAAACTAAGGATCATATTAAGGAAACTTACCCTAATGTAATGTCAGGTTAGTTGTTTGTTATTTGAATGCATTATGAATGTTATATCATGGAATAGTTGCTTTGCATTGTTATATGCGTTTCTAGGTATAATACATACCTTTTGGATTGTCTTTTGTGTATTAATTTCGGGGACAAAATTCTCCTAGGGGGGGGGGAGTGTAACGACCTGTAAATTAATCGCTTTGTATTTGAATATTTAAATAATTTTTAAATATTTAAATAAGGGATTTAATAACCAAATAAACATATTTTAAATATTAATTAATGATAGTAAAATCATTTTAAAATTTGGTTTACCAAAACAAATAGTTCAAATAAAAATAGAAAATGTGACCGAAAAATGTTTTTCGAAAAAATTGACTTTTTGGCATCGGAAAGTCATCGAAAACGTTATGCATATTTTTGTATCACTCTTATACACATGCGCGCACATGCACATATGTCATATGATAAGGTAATCTATGTGTTAAAGTTAATAATCAAGCTTAGTTTAAATATAAATCTTGATTTGACATAAAATGCACAAAATATATTAGATAACCTTAGGAAATTAATTAAATACCTAACCATCACCTAAGCTACCTAGGATAGGACCTAAAGCATGGTGCATGTGGACCTAAGTAGGGGGGAGGGGAGTTAATGTGTGTACTAAGGGTAGTGGAGAGGCATGGCTTCCATGTTACATGATAACATTTATACTATTTAAATGTTTAAGTTAATTAATTTAATACTCCACTTCTTTGCTTATAAATACCTACCATCTCCACACATTTTCCATTTTACATATTCATTTACATCTTCATTTCTGATCTCTTCATGTACATGAACACTTCCATGGCTTCTAAAATTATTTCCAAAATAAAAAAACTAGTGAATACACTTCTAAAAATTAAGTTAAACTCCTTACTTCACTTCCAAAAACCATTCTCTACTAAACAAGACCCTATACCCTCACATATTCACCATGGCCGAGCCTCATATGCTCTAGGACGAGCCCAAAAGCCCACAAAAGGTCCACTAAATTAAGTCAAGTGCATAGGAAAGCTTAGTTCTAGTGTTGTTCGAAGAGTTAGTGCGATTTCGATTCAAGTTAGTAAGCGTATTGGTAAGTGAAGCTTCCACCTTTGAACCATAAAGTTTAAACTATGTTCATGCTCATATTTGTAGCTATTAAATGCTTGTTGTATAATTTTGATAATGGTTCGGTTGATGGATTGGTTTATTGCTTGAAACTTAGTCGCTTCGGAAAGTCGATAAGCGAATCTTAAGTTATATGAAAATCTAGTAGTTAAATCAATCTCGTTGTAAATGAATGCTTGATATATGTTGTATTATTGTAAATCATCATGTATGTATGCTCATTCCCTTGCTATGTGATGTTTGGTTATATTGCAAATGACATAAGCTTGAATTTTGTACTGCCCGTATAGCGATAGTCTCTATATCGGCACTTTTAGAAAATCACCTTTTATCGAAAACGTTTGGTTTCATTATCATGCTTGGTATTATTTTATAAGTTAAGAAAGTTTTTGATTAATGATGTTTTCTAAAATAATTAATTATTTTAATAATGATTATTTAACTTAATTAATTAATTATTTAATTAATAAGGGTTAAAGTTAACTAATTAACTTATTAATGATGTGTTTTAAATTTAACTAATTACTTAGTTAATGATGTTTTAAATTTAATTAAACATTTTATTTAATGATGTTTAAGGCTAATTAATCTTTTGATAATGATGGATTAAGATTAATTAATTTATTATTAATGATGTTTTTAAAATTAATTAAACCTTTTTAATTAATGACTTTTAAAGGTAGTCAAATCCGTTTAACCTTAAATAAGTCTTTCCTTAAATATAGTTTTAAATTTATTTATTGTTAGTGCCAAAATTGGTCACTAACCCCCAAATCCAGATGAAAGCACCAAATACCAATCACAGCTCAGAGATAGAATGTATGTAGAGAGTAATAATGTGAAGAACAGTTAAAACTGAAATGAAAGCAGTAAAGAACAACAGATTTTATAGTGGTTCGGCTAACTCCGGCCTACGTCCACTCTAGAAGTTTGCTTTTTATTGCTGTAATAATCGATTACAGTTACAAAATGGCAGAGTTTCCTTAGCCTTAGAAAAGGGAAAGTAAGAGAGCAGAAAGAAGATCCCCTTTTACTATGCCCCTGCCTCTCTATTTATAGGCAAAGATGGGTTGGACTTCCCTGGTGGGCCTGGTAGCCGAGTACCTCAGCCCAAATGGAGTGGTCTCCATATGCCGAACCATAGATGCCGAACGCTGAATGCCGAACAAGGTGTGAATGCCGAACGGTCTCCTCATGCCGAACGTTGGGAGGTGCGAGGTACCGAGGTACCGAGGTATCGAGGTATGGAGGTGCGAGGTACCGAGGTATGGAGGTGCGAGGTACCAAGATATGGAGGTGCGAGGTACCGAGGTATGGAGGTGCGAGGTATGGAGGTATCGAGGTGCAATGCCGAGCGAGGTGAGGTACGCCGAACGACCCATCCAATGTCGATCGCTCCTTGATGCCGAACGATCCATCCAATGCTGAACGTCTCCAGATGCCGAACGTTGGTTGATGCCGAGAGCTCCATCCAATGTCGAACGCTCCTTGATGCCGAACGATCCATCCAATGCCGAACGTCTCCAGATGCCGAACGTTGGTTAATGCCGAGCGCTCCATCCAATGCCGAACGACGAACTCTCTATGTTGAACGCTCGTCCAGTGCCGAACATTCCTCTTTGCCTAAAGATCCTTCTAATGCCGAGCACTCGTTCAGTGTCGAACGATCCCTCTATGTCGAACGACGATCTCTCTATGCCGAACAGCCTCCAACGCCGAACCATCCCAATGCCGAGCGATACCTGCCAAACTGCCTAGGCCGAGCCATGTAGTTTCTCCACTCATTTTCCCAATGACATATTCATGTGAACTTCATCATTTTAAACCGAATCCATCATACTTTAGTCTCGATAGTTTTGAAGTTGTTTAAGTTAAATCCGTCTGTCCGCGGCCTTGCCAAAAGGCGGGTTAACACTTGCCCCCCAAAACATGCCTTGCTTTGAAAGGTGTGTTTTGAATAGCCTCAAGTCCAATATCCTAAGTATGTATGTTATCCACATCCATACTTTTCGATTCATAATCCAATCCGTTACCAAGCCATCTTATCCGAGTGCCACGACCATATCCTGATCCATTTCCGCGACTGTTCCGAGTCGATGTCGGATTCCTATCCAGTAACCAAATCCTTATCCAATTCCACGTCCATCCGAACTCGACTACCGAGTTCCAATCCATCCATATCCAATAACCTATAACCATATCTGTGACCTCTCCGGGTCGATATCCAAATCCGGGACCGCTCCGGGTCCTTGTCCGAATCCTTAGCTATTCATAGCCAATATCTAAATCCGTAACCTCTCTGGGTTCTTGTCAAGCGCAACCCACACTTGACGACCTATGTTAAGTAATTCCATGGTGTTCATGGTTCAGTGTCCCTGAACGTCGAATAATGCCGTGGCTTAAGTCCTAAGCCGAATCCTGGTCACTCCGGACCCTTGTCGAGCATAGTCCATACTCGACGACCTAAAATAGTAACCGATAATATATGGCCTAAGTCCTAGGCCGAATTCTGGTCTCTCCGGACCCTTGCCGAGCATAGTCCATACTCGACGACCTTTTAGCCAAAAATCCAGAGAAAACCCAATCAAAACCCAATCCGAAATCCAAATCCAAATAGAAAACCAGAAATCCATATCAAAAATCCATACCAAAAAACAAACATCCAAACCAGAATCCAGACCAGAAAATGAGCAAAACAGGGAGTTCAAACCAAACTCCAAAACCAAACCAGAAAAAGCAAATGTCCAAGTCAAAGGAAAAAATAGATTTCGCAAACCCGGGCGTCTCGGTAAGCCATCATCTCAGAGCATGCCTGAGGGCTATCTCCGACCCCGTACATGAGTAAGTGATTTAACCGTTTGCCAGAGTTTGTTACTTATTCCAAACCATTAAAATTAGCTGATGACCAATCGGCCACCATTCCCGGGCCTCATGCCCTCGTCGTTCAAGGTAGGCGGTGGCTGCTCCTGTTCCACCGCCGCATTCCGAGTTCCGACATACTGTCGCAACTGACCATTCCTTATATGCTCCTCGATTATATCCTTTAGATGTCGGCAGTTGTTAGTGTCATGCCCGTCCAGGTCATGAAAGAGACAGTGCCTTCCTGATGCCCTTTCACGTTCTGTGGGTTCCCTCCTCGATGGCCTTCGATAGGGAAGGCGATCTCGAGTATCTAAGAAAATCCGCTCCAACGTTGCGTTCAATCCTGTGTAAGTGGAGAACTTTGGTTCTCCCCAGTGCTTCCTTTTCCCTTTATCCTTGTCTCCACCTGAGCTTTCGCCGAGTAGTCCTCCATCCTTAGTCATGTTTACTTCCTTTGGCCTCATGTCCAAACATGCATCTTCTTGTCGAAGAAATCTTTCAGCTTCATGAAAGAACTCCCCAAGATCCAACGGTGGGTCCCGTATTAACGATACTTTGAAATCCTAATTATCTCTGACTCTTGATACCGCAGCCATCAGAACCATTGATGGATCTGGCCGATCCACCGAAGCAACTGCTGCATTAAATCGAGTTAAGAATGTCCTGAGCGATTCATCTGCCCCCTGTTTGACTGACGTTAGCGTCATCACGTTCTTTGGCCTTTTTATGTGAACTCGAAACTGACTTAAGAACTTGTCCACCAGTTCTGTCCATGTTCCAATGGATCCATCCTCCAACTGTCTAAACCACATAGCAGCAATTTCAGTCAAGTACAAGGGGAAACATCGGGCCATAACCTCCTCTGTTGCCCCCAGCACTTCCATATGCCTAGTGTACCTCATCAAGTGGTCAGTGGGATCCGTCTTCCCGTTGTATACTTCCAGAGTGGGTAGTTTGAAATCGGACGGATTCCTAGCTGTCCTGATGTTCCGGGTAAACGGACTTTTGTTAACTCCCTCTGAATCCATGTTTGTCAGACCTCCGCGAATAGTCCGCCTGATAATGTCAGCCAATACAGTGTTTCCAACCAATCCAGACTGCCCCCCCCAAGTCCCCGAGGAAATTCTGGCACATATTCTTCATCACGTACTCCTGTATTCCTATCGATGCCAGGCCGCGTAGCGTTTTCGGGTATCCCTCCATGAACTGGTCCAGCATCACCTGGTGGTGTGCCCCCGAGTCTAGGTCCATCTAGATTGTTAACTGTTTGTTGATTGGGAGCTGCCCCCTGCTGATTCACTCCATCTGTCCGTTGGTTGAGTTCCTCTGGTCCATCTCCACGATCTTGAGCAACTGTAGTTCCTGGTTGTCCAAATTGCCTAAGAAGAGCCTGCATCATCTCCTCTTGCCGTTTCATCATCTGCTCTTGCATAGAATTCATCATCACTTGCATCTCGTCCCGAGTTATGTAGATGGATGCATGACCCTCCCCAGCTCCAGAAGATGCCGCTTGACTTCCTTCCTGATTGCTCCTTTCCACTGCTTGCTTCCTCGTTGGTGGTCTTGCCATTGCTTTCTAAGATCCAAGTTCCTAACTCCAAAATTCCTGAGTGTTTCAATTTCTCAGTGAAAGCACCAAAGTGTTAGCGCCAAAATTGGTCACTAACCCCCAAATCCAGATGAAAGCACCAAATACCAATCACAGCTCAGAGATAGAATGTATGTAGAGAGTAATAATGTGAAGAACAGTTAAAACTGAAATGAAAGCAGTAAAGAACAACAGATTTTATAGTGGTTCGGCTAACTCCGGCCTACGTCCACTCCAGAAGTTTGCTTTTTATTGCTGTAATAATCGATTACAGTTACAAAATGGCAGAGTTGCCTTAGCCTTAGAAAAGGGAAAGTAAGAGAGCAGAAAGAAGATCCCCTTTTACTGTGCCCCTGTCTCTCTATTTATAGGCAAAGATGGGTTGGACTTCCCTGGTGGGCCTGGTAGCCGAGTACCTCAGCCCAAATGGAGTGGTCTCCATATGACGAACCATAGATGCCGAACGCTGAATGCCGAACAAGGTGTGAATGCCGAACGATCTCCTCATGCCGAACGTTGGGAGGTGCGAGGTACCGAGGTATCGAGGTATGGAGGTGCAAGGTACCGAGGTATGGAGGTGCGAGGTACCAAGATATGGAGGTGCGAGGTACCGAGGTATGGAGGTGCGAGGTATAGAGGTATCGAGGTGCAATGCCGAGCGAGGTGAGGTACGCCGAACGACCCATCCAATGCCGAATGCTCCTTGATGCCGAACGATCCATCCAATGCCGAACGTCTCCAGATGCCGAACGTTGGTTGATGCCGAGCGCTCCATCCAATGCCGAACGCTCCTTGATGCCGAACGATCCATCCAATGCCGAACGTCTCCAGATGCCAAACGTTGGTTAATGCCGAGCGCTCCATCCAATGCCGAACGATGAACTCTCTATGCCGAACGCTCGTCCAGTGCCGAACATTCCTCTTTGACTAACAATCCTTCTAATGCCGAGCACTCGTTCAGTGTCGAACGATCCCTTTATGTCAAACGACGATCTCTCTATGCCGAACAGCCTCCAACGCCGAACCATCCCAATGCCGAGCGATACCTGCCAAACTGCCTAGGCCGAGCCATGTAGTTTCTCCACTCCTTTTCCCAACGACATATTCAAGTGAACTTCATCATTTTAAACCGAATCCATCATACTTTAGTCTCGATAGTTTTGAAGTTGTTTAAGTTAAATCCGTCTGTCCGCGGCCTTGCCAAAAGGCGGGTTAACATTTATCACTTTTAAATGATGATATTTAATTATGATTTAATTTATTTAATTTATTAATTGAATCAATGATGTTTTAAAGGCGATTTACCATTTTTAATTAAAGGTTATTGAAGTTAATTAATCAACTTAGTTAACGAAGTTTTAAAAGTTAACTAATCAACGAAATACGGATGTTTTAAGTTGTTAAATCCATTTTATAATGATGTTTAAAAGTTAGTAAACTCTTTTCACAAAGTGTTTTTAAGCTAACACTTGTAACGTGAAGCCAAGTACGAATTCGGGTTTTTTTAAAAGAAAATGTTTGATTCGTTTATGTAAATAAATTAATTTCCACAAAGCGATTCACTAATATGGAAACGATTTATTTGTATAATTAGCACTAAACATCAAAGAAGTAGGTTGGTCGCTATTTCGAAAGATAAGAATAATCGTGAGACATGACATTGAGGTAACACTACCTTAACTTGTCGGTATTATTGTTAACAAAGAAATAGTACAAGTTTGAATTCGATGAGTGGTGGTAAGTATCAAGACTTAATTTCAATATACGATTGTTTTATATCCTCGATAGTTGGTTTCTCAACTATCAGTTACTTCAGCTTCTTTATTATCATTATCCTAAGACAATGTATTGCTCCATTAAGCTTTGTATCCTTTGTCAGAAATGACGAAAACCAAAGCGCGAGAGGGGGCTAAGCTACGTAGGGTTGCTCCCATTAGGATACTTTCACATCTTATCAAGATTGGATTTAGTAGCGCTATTAGATGTGAAATATTCGGATATGGTGAAGGTTTGGCGGGGTCCGGCTTGGAGGTTTCCGAGAAGTGTCACAAAGTAAATGAGCTTCTTAGAAGTATATTACTAGAGGTATACTTCAAGGGGGGTGTACCCCCCTACTCATTTGTTGAAGGATTTCCCTTTCTGATTTGATATGAGCCTTCAAATTTTATTTGCATCGGGAAGAGGCAACCACTCTTCGTTGTGTTTAATTATTTATCCATTCTTCTTGTTTGGATGTTTATTTATGTGGGAGTAAACCTGTTCCGTGTTCAGCGATGTGGTCTCATATGTTTGTATTTAATTTCACACCCATTGTTTTAAAAAAATTACTCATATTGGACATATCACTTGACCTGAGTTGTTTGTTTTCCCTAAACTCCCGGGTACTCATTTTATTTGTGTAGTCCGAGAGTAGCAGGTCTTTGTTGGGCTCTATTGAAGACGGCGTCCGAGCAAGAGGCTTTCATCTTCTTAGTTATCTATTCCGTTGTATTATCTTGTTTGTGTAAGTGAATTTTGTATCAGCGTATGTAAATGCAGGATGTTATAACTGCCTAAGCTATTTTGTAATACTTTGTGTAACTCTGATAACTCCCTGTTAAGGAGTAAACTGATGTACTATTGACTATTATGGTTTATTTTACAGTCTCGTTGTGAGGTTTTCTATTCTGTTCTTTATTTTACCTCCCGACAATTCATCTTTCTGATGCTTGGGCAACGGCGCATGAACACCGAGGATGTGTTAAGTGTCGTTCCTAGGGGTCAAAAAGGTGGGTCGTCACATTAATCCTTGATTAAAGTTGATTTATCATTTTAAGCAATGATATTAAAAGAAATTATTAGTTTTAAAAAAGTAATTAATATATGTTTAAAGAAAATCAATTCATTTTGATAAAGTTGTTTACAGTTAATATTTTTAAATGTGAAACCCAACACAAGTTTGGTTTTAAAAGTAAAAGTTCGATTCGGTTGTGGAAAAGTAGTTCCATAAACAATATTGCTTATATGGAAAGGATTTTGTCATGCTTTTAACACTAAACGTCGAGGCTTGGACTCGTTTCTATCTCAAAGGTTAACAATGTCGTCAAGGAAATGCCTAGAGGTAGCACTACCTCAACTTGCCCGGCTTCATTTTCAACCAAGGGATGGCACTTGTTTGAAATCTATGAGTGGTGGTAAGAATATGGAATTTAATTTCCATATACGATCATTTTTAATTATCTCTGATAGTTTATTTATTAACTATCGGTTTAGCTTTCTTCAATGTGTATCGTCAATCTAAAATGGTTTGTTGCTCATTTGGGCATTGATATCCCTTGTCAGAAATAATTAAAAGCAAATCACGTGTGGGGGATAAGCTATGTGGGGTTGCTCCCATTATGTTATTTTCACATCTACTCTAGGTCGGTTTCGGTTAGATGCGCAATAAGATGTGAAATACTTAGAAACTTGGTAACTGTTGGCGGGGTCTAGATTGGAGTTCTCAAGTATATTCTAGAGGTTTACTTTCGGTAAGGGGGTAGCAACCTCCTAGTCACTGGTTGGAAAATTTCCCTTTCTTTCCCTTTGATTCCAAACTTTTAAATTTAATTGTTTCTTAATTACATCGAGAAGTGACTGTAGCCCTTCTCAATATTTAATTATTTGTGTCCATCCTTTGAGTTTGGATATTTATCTTGTCTATGCTCATTTATTATTGTTTAGATTGTTGTTCTGATTTATTTCCCATTTCTTCATCTATGAATGTTGTTCTTAGAAGGTAAAAACCCATTCCGCGTTTATCTGCGTGGTTTCATAGAATTATTATATGTTCACCCCATTACTTGAGTTTCTCAAACTGGTATTTCCAGACCGATATGGGTGTTTTTTGTTTAACGCTTGGGTCAAAACGAGTATATTTTCCAAGATTAGCTTCATATGCATTGGAGTTCAAGAGACAAGCTGGATGCCCAAGACGTATCTTCGTATTTCTTTATTTTTTCGCTGTATTGATCATCATCATTTGTAAGGACATGCTGTTATAACTGTCCAGGCTGATAATAAGATAGTGTACTCTAATGTTGTGTATAAATAAAGATGATTTCCTTTTGTAAATATTTTGTGTATATTATATATTGCATGTCGCATTTTTGTGAGATTCTGTTATGTCTTTTCTTTCTTCATCCCTCATGACCTGTCTTTCAGACACTTAAATGATCGGCACTAGAATATCGAGGATGTATGAAGTGTCGTCTTTAGATATAAGAAACGCAGTTCTTTACATAAGGTATCAGAGAGCAAGGTTAAATGAGAACCTTGGCCCTGGTGGGGTAAACTCATTAGAGATAGGGTAAGTAGCACCCTAGAATGAGTTTGAGTTTATATATATACGGGAGCATATTTGTTATTTTTATAAAAATGTTTTATATTGTGTTGATTGATTTTTTGAGTGTTTTAAGGATTCGGGTCAATATGAGTAACTAACGTTATTGATAAGAATCGTTAAAACACTTAAACATGGCTAACCGACACAATATTGTTTTAAATTAGGTAAATGAAATAATTTTACGTAGATTATATTTTATATACAAAAGAATTTTTTTAAAAAATTGTTATAGTTATTTAGGATATGTTTGTTGTTAGAGAATGATAATATTTGATCATTATCATTTATTGTGGATTAGTTAGGCTCTAATAGTTTATGAGCATTTATGTTTTAGTTAAATTAAATACGAATACCTTGTGAATTTAGTTTCACAATTTGATTATAAGGCATTTGGTGTTAATGTTGGATAAAAATTTAAAGTTAAATTTGATTGCAATGAGAATTGGTTTCTCTAATCTAAACTAAGAATAAAAATTGTGAGAATTATATAAGTATGATTTGTTTATTTGGGTTATGAATAATAGAAGATTCAAACTTAGAATATATATTTTTTGGCAAAGCCTACAGGGATTAATGGCCCCTACCATATATTAAAAAAAGAATATTACAAACAAGGATTGCCAACCATCCTACAAATACATACACACTTTTTCTTACAAACAAAATGGTAGAAGGAAATTACCTAAAATATCTAGCAATAGAGAGGACCATTATGTTTTAGTGTAGAAGTACCATAGAACATTCCTTTCCATCCAAACTAAATACACAAACTTCTTTAGGACCCTTAATAATAAATCACCTATATATGTCTTCCACCTTGTAGCTTTAAAAATATTAAACCATTTAATTGCAGAGATCGAACTAGGAGTGTGCAAATTTAAAACCCTCAAAGCTATTTCCAAATGAAGAAGGTATAATGACAGTTAAAAAATAAGTGACAGATACTCTCATCTTCATTGCCACACAGCAGACAAATAGAAGACCAAATCAGATTTCTTGCCTTAAGCTTAACAAGAGTATGAATACCATTCCTTATCACTTTCCACGGCATGATGTTTTCTTTCGGGATTGAACTAGAATTCTAAATTCTAGAGTGCCAAGGGAAGCTGATCAGAGCAGTAGCCTTTATAATGTGCTTGTATACAGTAGCAATTGAATGTTTCTTCCCAACCCATAAATCATGCATATTATCCTTTTTATAAACACTGTTCTGAATATTATCCCAAACCTGCCTGATAACATATGAACTGGAATAGGGTAGATTAATGTTACCATCAGTCCAATATGAGTTTACCTTTGCATTTTCATTGATCCCTGACTGAACTCTCAAGTTATAATTGATCACATTAGCCAGAATACAGCCTTCAACAGACCATGGATCAAACTAGAAGGAAGTATTATCACATTCCTTAATGCATTTCTGAAAAATAGGGAGAAATACAGACCTGTATCTTAAAATATTTCTCCACACCCAGCTACAGTCTAAAGAGGAATCCATTGTCCAAAAATGCATATTCCTGATTAAATTTTTCCTTGTCCAAGAAACCCAGAGATTATCATCATTATTCATCAATTTATCAAGTCTGGTAGAAAGAGCTGCCCTATTCCATTTCTTGATGTCCATAATGCCCAGACCACCATTGATATAAGGGCAACATACAGTTTTGAGGGCAATAGGGATCAGTTTCTCAGAAAATGGATTGCCATGCGAAAGATAATGATTTAATACAGAATTTATCATGGATATGAGCTTGGCAGGCAAAATACATATTTTGGCATAGTATAAGCATATGGATGAAGCAATGGATTTTAACCTACCTGCCATAGATAAAGATGAACCAGACAAGGAGGAGATTCTGCCAGTGGTTCTTTCAAACAGCTGTAGACATTGATAAGTCCTGATTTTAGAAGAGCAAACAGGCATACCAAGATATGTCTCATTATTATCAAATGAAGATAATCCAGATAATGCAAAAATAATATTCTTCTCATTATCATCCAAGCCAGCAATTTTGATCTTAGACCTGCTTTTATTAATATCCAAGCCAGCCAGCAACTTAAAACTACTCAGAACAGTCAAAACCCCATTTATTGACTTACCATTAGGTTTAGTGAACAACATTAAATCATCAGCAAAGAGAAGAGAAGAGATTTTCAGGCTCTTACATAGTGGATGAAAGTCAATAAGCTTAAGAACCATAGCATTGTTGATAAGGCCTATGAACAATTCCATGACACATACAAAAAGGTAAGGGGAAATAGGGTCCCCTTGCCTTATACCTTGGGTAGCATTGAAATAACCAAAGGTACTACCATTTTGACTTATAGAAAATTTAACAGTGGATATACAAGTGAAGATCCAAGCCAAAAAAGGGGTAGGAAAGTTCATTCTATGCAGTATATATATGATAGATTTCCACTGAACAGTGTCATAAGCCTTTTGTATGTCTAATTTCATCACACGCCTGGGAGATATGTTGATACTGTTATAGCCTCTCAAGAGTTCATTGGATAAAAGAATATTATCAGTATTGTCTCTGTCAGGAAGGAAAGCACTCTGGTTATGAGTGATGGTGGTTGTTAGCACTTGCTTCATCCTTGCTGCCATAATTTTGGAGATGATTTTGTATATAACATTGCAACAGGCAATAGGTCTAAACTGGGAAAGAAAAGAAGGTTGTTGAATTTTTGGAAGCAGAGCTAGCCTGGTGGAATTAATACCAGATGGTAATTTGTTGTATTTAAAGAAATTAAGGATGGCCTTAATCACATCATGCCCTATAATGTCCCAAGAGGTTTTGAAGAAGTATGCATTATATCCATCAGGCCCAGGGCTGCTTGAAGAATTCATACTGAAAATAGTAGCTTTAATTTCCTCAGCAAAAATTTCCTTTATCAGTAGTTCCTTGTTGTTGTTTGAGATGACAGGAAGAGAAACATGAGAGAATAACTGCATGGATATATCATGAATGACTTGGTTGGCAAGCAAACCCTTGTAGTAAACCGGAAAAGCATTCTGAATGGATTGATGAGTATTACAAGGAATGTCATCCTTATCATTAATATTACTGACTGTAGATGAAGCTTGTTTTATCTTTAGAGAATTATGAAAATTTGCAGAATTCTTGTCCCCATGAATTTGCCATTTAATTTTGGCCTTCTGTTTTGCCATTTGATCTCCTCCCCAAGAGATTTAGTTAAGTTGTCTTTGAGAGTAATTTCCTGTCCACCAAGCAATGCATTATTAGGGTTAGAAAGAATATCTCTCTGAACCTGCAAGAGGTTTTCTCTAATAGAAGAAGAGATACTACTTCCATTCCCATATTTAGCTTTAGCCCAATTCCTCAAAATGTTCTTCAGATGCCTAAGCTTAGTCTGCAAAATAAACATGGGATTACCATATACATGCATATTCCAGCAATTAGCAACAATACTTAAATATTCAGGATTATCAGTCCAATTATTAAAAAATGAAAAAGAGGGATGTCTTCTCTCAGTGGCCCTGGCCCAATCCAGAATCAATGGAGAGTGATCAGATAAAGAAGGAGGGGGAATAATGGTATTAAGATTAGGCCATTTCAACACAAAGGCAAAATTTTGATAAGATCTATCCAGTTTGCAAAGAGTTTTGTTTCCAGACCTGCTAGAGTTATTCCATGTATAAAAACATCCAGTTGATGCAATAGGGAGAAGATGGGCATCATAAATAGAATTATTAAGAGGCCTAGTTTGTTGATAAGTTAGTGGAGAGCCACCACTTTTATCAGATGACAGTTGCATGCAATTCCATTCACCAAAACAAAGCCAATGGGAGTTAGATGGGTGTATAGAAGGGAGTTCATCAAGAAACAATTGTCTATGAGAGATACTGTTTTCAGCATAGACCACTGTTAAGAAAAATTCAGTATAAGTTGAGATATGAATGATTTGAGAGTGGATGTACTTCCTATGGACACATATAGGGTTAATGGTAAATATGTAAGTATTCCACAAAATCAAAATCCTACCAAATGGAGCTTGAGCCAAATTATGGATATAATTCCAGTTTTGATTAATTAGAGATGATGCTTTAACAGTGGTTGCTTGATTAAGTTTTGTCTCAGCAACTGCCATAAGTTGAATATTATGAGTAGATATAAAGTTGCTAATTTCCATTTGCTTGGCTTGGGAATTTGCACCGCTTATATTCCAAAACCCTAGTCTGTCAATAATCATTGAGATTTAGAGGAAGTTGCTCTGGTTCTGACACCTTTGGGTGAACCAACTTGATCATCAGAATGAGACATTTGTATAGTAGATTGTGATATGGAGTAATGGATTCCATTATCAAGGTAATTTGTGGAGGAACTATTTTCTTGGGTCCGCCTCTTTTTTATTTTGAGGATGATTCAGGAATAGATGAATTTTGAGCTGATTGAGAAGATAATGAGTTCAGATGTGGAGAGGGGATAAGATTAGATGGTTCAATATCAATAAATATGTGGGTAGGCAGTGAAATGGAAGAATAAGGTGAGTTCAAAGGAGTAATTGAGGAAGAGAGCAAAGGAGGTTGGAGGGAGAGACTGGTTGGTGAAACGTGCATGAAATTGTGCATGTCATCACTAGTGTCAATTGGAAGACTGTTGATAATCCCAACAGAGACATTAATCTGATAATTTTCTGTTGTAGACGACTCATTGTTCAAGTGTTGTAGAATAGAGAAAGGTTTTGAAGTATTCACTGCTGCATTTTCCAAAATGGTAGCATTATGCACCTTATCACATGTATCATGCATTATTGATATATCAGCTGAAGTCTGCATGTCTTGCATGGATACATTAATAGTATTAATTGGTGCATTCAAGTTGGCATTTATTGATGTTGCACTGTCTTTTCCAATAACATTTTGATTACCTTTTTCCATTTCAATTGCCACATTTGCACTAAGACTGGTTGATGTATCAAACTGAGAAATTGAGAACTGAAAATCCGACGTTTTAGAAATAGTTTTCTATGTTTTAGGAAAAATAATAATGGCATTATTTTGAAAAGTATTTATGAATGGAAGTATTTTGGAATTATTTTAAAACGGTAGGAAGCACTGGACTCACTTCAGTCACTGAAAAATAAATCCGATGATGACTGTAGCATCATTGGTGTTCATTTTCAATTAAATGATTGTGGAAATGCTACCACAACAATTTGCTATAAGATTGTTTTGATAAAACAGATTTTGATTAAATCCCAAAAGCATGAGTTCATTTGAAAAAAAGAAAAGAAATATGTATATTATTATTTTAAATGATTTTCGAGAAAATAATAAATAGTATTACTTGAAAGTTTTTACAATTATGAATACATTGGAAAGAGAATTTTAAGTAAGAAGTACATATATATTTTTTATTTTATAAAGTGGGTTTTAAAATAGAAGAAGAATTGTATGTTAACTAGTTTGAGTGGCTCGAAAATAACTAAAAATGGGAAAGAGAGTTCGGATGGTAAACACTTCTCTTAAGTATTACTCTTCTTGGTAAGAGAAATATATGATACTATTTGGTAGTACTCAGTTCCTTAGTATCATTTTGGGGGCACTCAGGCTATATAAATATATTTTCTATGGGTAAAATGTATTAAATCATTTCAAAAGAGTTTTGAAATAAAACCGGGTTTTGGATCTTTAGTTTACTTAAGAGAAATAAGTTCAAAATGAAAAAGTTTGAATCAAATAGAGGTATATACTCTCAGGATGTAAAACAGTATTACAAAAGTTAAGCTTAAGTTAGTTCTATGAAATGTTTTCATAAATAATTTTAGCAGAAATAGAATTTGTATTTTTGAAAACCAATTAGACAAGTACATAATTTAGACATTGATCGTTCCTTTTTTCACACAGGTTGGATTCAAGATTCGAGTACATGACTTTGAGGTGTGTCACACCGTTCCAAATAAGGACCTATCACTCGATTTTGATGGCGAACGCTTGGTAAGGATTCTTGATATGGAACCAAAGTTTTATATCATAGTATATTGCTATGCAAGGAGAACAGTAGTTCTTGATCAAGGAGCCTGATCGAAGTCCGCACTCGAAAATATAGTGAGTGGTACTAGTTTGGAAAAGGAATTATGTATTCAAGTAGTGATCAAATCAGATTTTGCACAGGAACGATCTATGAACATCATGTAGACTTATGAATAATTTTGGATGTTTCTTTCTACGTTTGGGTTGTGGTGGAATTTCAAGGTCGAAATTCTTTTAAGAGGTGAGAATGTAACGACCCAAAATTTAATCACATTAAATATGGATATTTAATATATTATTTAATAATTAATAAATGGATTTTATAACCTAAAAATACCCCTTTAAATATTAACTAGTGATGGTGAAATGGTTTTTAAAATGTGTTTACAAACATATTCAGTTCAAAAGAAAATAGAAAATGTGACCAGAAAGCTTTTTCAAAAATATTAATTTTTGATCATCTAAAAGTTGTTCAAAAGGTTGTAGATACCTTAATACACTTAAACACATATTATTATAAATGATAAGTACTTAAATTATCTAAGTTAAGTGTGAAAATAATATGTGTACTTTAAGGAAGCATGAAATGACCATTTTCATAAAATTAAAAAGTAAAATATGAAATGTCACACTCATCTTTTACATCATGGTACAAGATCATCCTTTTATCCAATGTGTTTTAAAACGTGTGGTTAGTAATATAATAAGGTGAAATATATGTTTACTTACGTAATAAGTAAAAGGAAGCGATGTGACATTTAACCAAAATTTTAAATAAGAAATATTATAAGTATGAAACGTCACATCCCTCTTACACCATAAGTACAAGGTAGTGTAATATTTAGTGGTTTAAAGTTAATATTTTTAAATTTGAAACCCCAACACAAGTTTTGTTTTAAAAGTAAAAGTTTGATTTGATTATGGAAAAGTAGTTTCGTAAACAATATCGCTTATATGGAATGGATTTTGTCATACTTTTAACAATAAACATCGAGGCTTGGACTCGTTTCTATCTCAAAGGTTAACAATGTCGTCAAGGCAATGCCTAGAGGTAACACTACCTCAACTTGCCCGGGTTCATTTTCAACCAAGGGATGGCACTTGTTTGGAATCGGCGAGTGGTGGTAAGAATATGAAATTTAATTTCCATATACGATCATTTTTAATCATCTTTGATAGTTGATTTATTAACTATCAGTTCAACTTTTTTTCATTGTGCATCGTAAATCTAAGTTGATTTGTTGGTCATTTAAGCATTGATGTCCTTTTATTGGAAATGACTAAAACCAAAGCGCAAGTAGGGACCAAGCTATGTTGGGTTGCTCCCATTTGGGTATTTTCACATCTACTATAGGTCGATTTGAGTTATATGCGTAATAAGATGTGAAATAATTGGATATTCGGTAACCATTAGCAGGGTCCAGCATAGAGTTCCTGAGAGCCATCGTAGTCCTCAAGTATATTCTAGAGGTATACTTTCGGTGAGGAGGGAGCACCTTCCTAGTCATTTGTTGGAAAATTTCCCTTTATTTCCCTTTGATTCCAAACTTTTAAATTTATCTCCTTCTTAATTACATCAAGAAGTGGCTGTAGCTCTTCTCGATGCACCACACTAGAAAAGGCCTTTCATAGCGTTGAAAAAACGCTACCAAAACTTTCAGTAGCGTCTCGGTAAATGAGCGATACGACATGCAACTAAAAGTCTGAAACTTTTTGTAGCGTTGTAGAAACGCTACCCAAACTTGACCTATTGTAGGATTTTAGAAACGCTAAAGAAAGTTGCAAACTTTTAGTAGCATGTCGTATAGTGTTTACCGAAACACTACTAAAAGTTTAGGTAGCGTTTTTTCAACGCTACGAAAGTCATATCGTAGCTGTTTACATTTATTTCCATAGTGTTTTTAAAACTCTACTAGAAGTTATTAACTATTTTGTAGCATACTGTACACGCTCCCATTTCCTGTTATTGGCTTGTACCATTTTCAGCCATCACTCACATAATAGTCTTATTACAACCAGCAATCAATCACATAATCATCGTATTCAAACCACCAATCAATCATTCAATCACATAATCATCATACTCAAACAATTAAAAAAACACGTTAATTACATAATAAAATATAATATCCATAACCATTTCGATAATAGTTTTTCGACAAACTGAGCAAATTCACATAAAATCCATAACCATTCATAAACAAGTTTACACAACAAGTACTAACAAAATTTTATAGTATATATAACAATTAAAGTCATTTTCATTACTTGATTACCCACAATTCTTCGCCGCAACTAGTCTTTACTCCTAAAATGCTAATTACCTATAGACAAGTTTAACAATCAACAGATGATTATGAAACTGTTTTGCATATTTAAAGTATATCAAGCATCCTTAGTTAAACTTTTATTATATTTAAATAATTTTTATAAAACTTAGTTAACTTAGTTAAATTTTTATAAATTATCTCAAACTTATAAATTTTTCATAAACTTAGTTAATTTATTATTATTATTATTATAAACTTAGTTAATTTTTATAAACTTATTTAATTTTAAGAAAACTTAGTTAAATTAGTTAATTTTTATAAACTAAGTTTTTGTTATTGCTGTTATTATTGTTATTAATTATAAAACTTAGTTGACTTAGTTAATTTATTATTATAATTGTTATTATTATAAACTTAGTTAATTTTTATCAAAATATAGTTTATTATTGTTGTTGTTATTATTATATACTTGGTTAATTTTTTATCAAACTTAGTTTATTATTATTATTACTACTACTATTATTATAAACTTGTTAATTTTTATAAAACTTAGTTAATTTATTCAAGCTATTGTTTATTATTATTATTATTATTATTGATATCATAAACATAGCTAATTTTTATAAACTTTGTTAATGCTTATTAAACTTAGCTAATTTCAATACAACCAAGTTAGTGCAAAATCCATAACCGTACATAGAGAAGCTTACACAACTAGTGCTAACAAAATATTATAATATAAATGATGATTAAAAGCAAGTACCAATTCATTGCTGCAACGAATTATTTCTTCAAAAAAGCTTATGTACGAAAGGATACCTGCAGGGTAAGAAACTGTCTGCTATGAAAGCCCGAGACCAACAGTTGGTATCCACCGTTATGTTTTTATCTTGTTCCAACAGCTTGGGCGCCAAACTTTACATGTGCCAAACTGGTGCCAAAACTTTAATACTCAATAATTTGTAGAAAATTACAATCTTGGGTCTCCTGTTGCTGCAATTTACTTCAACTGCCAGAGAGAATCGGGATCTGATGGGAGGAGAATGTACACATGATTGATTACTAATATATTGTGTCCTTATGGCACTTTAAAGATAGATAATTAGGTTCTATAAATGTTATCAGTGCATTACAAAGCTTCATAAGTTGAGCAGAAACAATAAATTAAAATTAAAATTACATATACCTATCGAGGATATTTATGCTTAGAAATCTCTGGTGGCAAAGTTCCAGAATGGTTTTCTCCTTTTATAGACCTACAAAAAATAAAAAGTTACAGAATCATAAATAAAAAGCTTAGCACATGCTGCTAATAGTCGTATATCCTAACTAACTCTTCATTGAAAATATCATTTTTCTTCATAAAGCGAATAGATTCAAAAGGGATTAATTTAAGAATTTATCTGAAGTTGGAGTACATATGCACATTCACATATTTTCTTTGATTTATTCACTATCGAGTTAAATTTCTAAAGGAGCAAAGTTAAATACATCATGCATTCACATAAATAAGCATAAAACCTAAATACATATGACCATGAACCCAAAATACAACTGCACTATCGTCCTTAGCTACCATGAACCCAAACATCCCAGTAGAGCCATAGCCAACTTAAGGAAGTGATTATCTTCATGGAAACTGGAAAGCCTCCTAATTTTCTCCATAGAACTCATATATTAACAAAATTTATCACAAAGACAATTAAAATATAATCAACAAATAAGTGCACATGTTGTGGTTTGATCTTTCATATTCGCGGATTCAATAACTTTTCTACATCCTTCAAAATTTCCATAGAGAGAGTCAATATCTGTAACAACCCATCGTTTTATAGCCGTTGAATATCGTCAAATGGCGATTTAAATTGTTTAGCAATTTCAATTGAAATTTTTATAATGATTTAAAATCCCTTATAAATGGTTAAAAGGAATTGTGGGCTGTGAAATTGAATGGTGGCCCATATTTTATTTGTCGCCGTGATAATTTGTAGAGCAAACCCGTCCCCCCTTCTTTCATTTTTTTCGAACCCTAAACCTAAAAGTACAAATAAACGTAAATGGCGGTGCTGTTCAATCTTCATTCATTTTCGCTCGTCCTCGAGAGTGCCAACTTCAATTAGATCAATCGAAGGCTCCTTCGATCATCGTGTGTTTCACGTCGGCAAAGGTGAGTGATTCTATTCACCCACATTTCTAATTCCTACTCGAGTCCTTCGTTGTTGCTTGGATGTGTTGTTTTACCTGACTTAATCAGATTCATTTAAAATGATACTTGCAAATTTGACTGATTTATGGCTTTGATGATTTTCGAAAAGTTCGAACTCCTTGGCCCTTACAGTTTGACTTTCATTTTGACTTCGGTCTTGATGCTTGTATTCATCTGGAAATTGCAATGTGTTACTTTGAGCTTGGGCTGGATAAATTTGATTTTTTTGGTGAAGCCTGCAATTTCAATTACATTAAATATGTGATTTTATTCACTGTGGCATTTGAACTCTGATTACGGAGATTCGTTATTTCAAGTTATACCTGTGTGTTTATGAATGTTTGCATCGAATTGTTCGTTCGGTGATCTTGTGGCACTGTTTACTGTCAGGTCATTGACCATCCATTTAATTCAAACGCACACATAAATGGCGAGGACAGAGCATTTTGATGTACAGTAAATTTCATGCATTTATGTGAGGCCTGGGTTCAAAAGAAAATTTGTTTCCTGTGACGTGTACTTTGTGAAGAAACTTGAGTCTTTTCTTTTTACTTAAAGTATGAATATGCTGCTAGTTAGTGGAAGTATTTTGTAATTTCAAAAAGTAAGTATTTTACAACATTGAAATGTTTGCTTTCCTAGCTGCATGCATGTGAAGTATTTTTCAGTATTGCCTCCATGTAATTCATGTAGTCTGGTTTATATTGTATTACTTGTTGCCAGGCTTGGAGTCTTGATAGCATTGAGCTCTATAGCTTCTAGGTTACACCTTGTATCTAAATCTGCTTTGTCGAATTGTATCTACAAGTTTAGGATTGCCTCTGGATATCAAACCATTGATATATTTTTTCTCTTTGGTCTGCATACCGGAAGTGTTTACTCACTTGAGTCATTTGAAGTTGTAGCTTGCAGTCTTGTTGTTTCCTGTTACCCTTGATCATGGTTGCAGTTGTATTTCATTTGGACTAATTCATGTAGACAGTTGTCTTTGAGCATTCATTCCAGTAGTTGTGTTGCCATATTGAGTTGTACTTTGTTGACATTTGAACTTGTATTCATTCGAGTCTGCATTTGCATTTGGCACATCTTTGAGTTTGTATATTCTTGATGGTTCATGTATGTTGAGCTCTGACCTTGGTTGTTTCTTTTTCCTCTCAATGGTCTGACCAAACCTAATTATTGAGATGCTTTCATGTTATTTCGGGTGCATTGTGTTTCCTCTGGTGGCATTTCTTCGAGTCAGTTAGTGTTGTAGTGGTTGAGACTGGTTTACATTCTGTATTCGCATGCTTGAAATCTTAAGGTAGCATGTGGTCCTGTTGAAGTCCAGTTTCATAGCTTTTGTGTCACTTCCTATCTGTTGTGCACTTAAACTTCACTTTGAGGATCTGTTGCACTTGAACCCTGTGCATGTCATGTCTGTACTCTCTTGTGTCTTCATTTGATATATTTGGTTCTTGGTGCTTTGTTTGGTTATGGTCTCACTTGATGTTGTTCATTCTGGTGCTATGTTGGTCAGTTCTGTAGCATGCTTGACTTGAAGTTGTTAGTCTGGTTCATTATATATGAGTTCATTTTGTTGGCTGTCTCTTTGAAATTGAGTAGATTGTTTTGACCACTTGAGATATTGGATTTGTTTTCGAACTTCCTTGAGTTGAATCCCGATTTCGGGATTTGACCTTGTGATCATTTGTGATTTCTCTGAGCTTTTGTGTATCTCCTGCGATAGTGGCGAGGCAGTACACGCGTGCGTGTACTGCAGCCCTATCAGTTTTGACAGTTTTAAATTGATGTTTTGATTTGTTGAATTGTTTCATTGGTTAATTTCAGTATTTTGGAGTTGTATTCTGATTTGGATTGCTGATTTGTTGTTTAACACTATTAAGTGTTATATATGTCGTTATCCAATTCACGTATCGAGGGTTGGATATACGAGATTTCTGTGATTATCGTCTATTAGACTGTCTGATTATTATTGCTGCTATGCACTAATAACTGAGTTTGAATTAGACTGACCCGTGTATTATTTTCTTTTGAATGTAATACTCGGGTCAGACCCGAGTTATTTCAGGTTGTAGATTTTCTTCTTTGAGTTGCTGTTCAGGATTTGAAGACTTTTCACATCTTCTGAAGTTGTCAGTGTCATTTTGTAGTAGTCGAGTCATTGTATAGAACGATATGTATTCATGTATATTAGTCGATAATGTACTTGTATATATAACTTCTAGAGTCGACAGTTGTAGTTGTATCATATGTATTGTGTCAACTATGTATTAACTGACATCAGTTATATATATATGAGACTTTTGTTTTTATCTGTGTTCCGCATTTATATTATCTGTGTTATTGTTATATCTAATGTCCTAAACTATTATGAACCATCGTAGTTCGTTTTATACTAGTATTGGGAGTGTCGATGGGAGTAAATAAATAATAGATGAAAAATAAAAAGTATATACCACTCCTATCGAGATAACCAATATTAGTGTAAGGCCAATTACGGATGGTCGCTCCTATCCAGCCTTATTCTTCGTAATAATAGACAGTATTTCTTTTAATACTCTTTGTTATTATGAGCATAGAGGTGGGGCGTCACAGTTGGTATCAGAGCTTGGGGTTTATGGACATAATATAAAACATAACTTGGATGAAACATATGTTACAACTATTAGTCGACGTTTTATCTGTGATTTGAGTCAAAACTAAAGTTTTGAAATTTTGATGAAATTTTTAAATATCGTTATTTAAAAATAAAAAGTGGAATTGTGTTTTGTTGTTTGGATGAAATTGTGTTCTGATGATTTGATTGATTTGTGTTCTATTTATCAGAGTGCGCAGCGGAAACAGTAAAACTGTCTTCGTTGAGTACAACTGATAATCTTTTTGATTTAAGAATCAAAATATGAAATTGATATGAATTCCAATTGTTGTTTACATAGCTGTAATTAATTTTTTCTTTGAGAATTTCGAATCCAAATTGAGGATTCGAAGAAATTGCAGATATGTGATTTTTGTTGAAATTTCCGCTGGCTTTCTTTTGTACTAATCATCTATTGATTAGATTTTGCTGTTTTGAATTGTTTTCATTGAAGATACCTTCGAATGATTTCTTTGTTCATTCTGTAGTACGTGCAAAAATTTGAATTGCGCGTTACTGCATTTATTTTTACGTTGAACCGATACTTGGTTATGAAATGTATTTTGTTGCCGTTATTTTTATAACGGGATTTTTACACCAATGCTATATTTTGAAGCACGGTGTTTTGTGGCATTTTTGATGAATGAAAATTCACTGACATTACATTTTGATGTAGATTGTTTTGATGTGATTTTGACGTTTTAAAACTACTGTCGCTTTGGCTTCAGTAACCGCCAAATTTTAAAAGTGAATTTTCAAGCGGTTATTCCGCAATACTGATTTGTAACCGTTTTTACGGTATTTTAAGAAGTACAATTTCCTTATCGAAATTGTTACTGATTTGCTGTTTTAATCACGTGCTTGGAAAATTGTTTTAAAATGAAATTTGTTTTATAAAATTGTAACAGTTTGCGTTTTCAAAAGAATGAGGAAGCGACTTAAACGATTCAGCAAAATCGAGGATTATGACCCCTTTCTTTTACTGTTTCGCTTAACTCCGGACTTGTCCAGTTGAGAAGGTGAATTGTTATTTTTACAAAATAAATAAAATTGCCTTCAGAAATTTAACAGTTTACGCTTTCAAAAGAATGAGGAAGCGATTTAAACGTTTCAGCAAAATCGAGGACTATGACCCCTTTCTTTTACTGATTCGCTTAATTCCGGACTTGTCCGTTTGAGAATGTAAAGTGTATTTTTACAAAATACACAATTTTGCACTTTCAAGGAAACGATGAAGTGATTTAAACGATTTAGCAAAAGTGCGGAGTATGGAACCACACTTTTACTATTTCGGTTAATTCCGGACTCGTTAATTGAATATCTGTTGTTTTGATGATCCTACACTTTCAAGGAAACGATGAAGAGAATTAAACAATTTAGTAAAACTCGTGGTTATGGGACATGTGCGTTTACTATTTTGGTTAATTCCGGACTCGTTAATTGAAATATTTGATGTTTTCGTGTGCTTTCGAGCCACTATGTTGGACCTTCGGGTCATATGTTGGACCTTCGGGTCAAATACCAGTACTAGACCTTCGGGTCACTCTGCGGACCTTCGGGTCAATCTGATGGGCGCCAAAATTATGTTGAGTACTTGGTAGGCTTCGGCCATATGTTGTTGCACGTGCGGCGAATTAAAAACTCGCCATCTGATGGGATCGATCCAAGCTTTTATGTTGATTTTCTAGTCTTCTTAATTGATTTCTAGATATTTGTTGTTTCCAATTATCTGCAGGTAATTGGATATTTGTTGATATGAGTTCTGAATATCGTTTTTGATAATCGGATAATTGTTGCTTTTAATTATCGCTTGAGATAATTAAATATTTATTGATTTTAGATTTAATTATCGCCTGAGATAATTAAATATTTGTTGATTTTAGATTTAATTATCGCATGTGATAATTAAATAATTGTTGATTTGAGATTTAATTATCGCTTTAGATAATTAAATATTTGTTGATTTTAGATTTAATTATCGCCTGAGATAATTAAATAATTGTTGATTTGAGATTTAATTATCGCTTTAGATAATTAAATATTTGTTGATTTTAGATTTAATTATCGCATGAGATAATTAAATAATTGTTGATTTGAGATTTAATTATCGCTTTAGATAATTAAATATTTGTTGATTTTAGATTTAATTATCGCCTGAGATAATTAAATAATTGTTGATTTGAGATTTAATTATCGCTTTAGATAATTAAATATTTGTTGATTTTAGATTTAATTATCGCATGAGATAATTAAATATTTGTTGATTTGAGATTTAATTATCGCTTCAGATAATTAAATATTTGTTGATTTTGAATTTAATTATCGCTTGAGATAATTAAATATTTGTTGATTTGAGATTTAATTATCACTTGAGATAATTAAATATTTGTTAATTTTAGATTTAATTATCGCTTGAGATAATTAATATTTGTTGATTTGAGAATTAATTATCGCTTGAGATAATTAAATATTTGCTAATTTGAAATTTGATTATCGTTTTTGATAATCGAATAATGTTGATTTGAATTTTGATTATCGTTTGTGATAATCGAATATTTGTTGAATTTGAAATTTGATTATCGTTTGTGATAATCGAATATTTGTTGAATTTGAAATTTGATTATCGTTTGTGATAATCGAATATTTGTTGAATTTGAAATTTGATTATCGTTTTGATAATCGAATAGTTGTTGAATTTGAAATTTGATTATCATTTTTGATAATCGAATATTTGTTGAATTTGATGTTTTGTGATATTCGTCTTCGATAATTTGACATTTGTTGATTTGTTTTCTGAGTATCGTTTGGATGATTGGATGTTTGCTGATTTTATTGATATGAGATTTTCTAGTCCCCAATAGATTTTAGAATATGCTGATTTTATTGAATCACTGTTTTCTAATTATCGTATCGATGATTAGACATTGTTGCTTTATGATTCTCGGTATTTCAATTATCTAGTTGATAATTAAATATTGCTGATGATTGCATTTATTCAGCTTTGCTGCTTTCTGACTATCTATTGACAGTTAAATTCTGTTGAAAATTTGTAAACCCTTTTATTGGAATTAAAAGATTTCTTTGGTATTTGTGTTCTCGATTCTTATTTTCCTAGCGTAACCAGTTTATGTTAGAAAATAAATTGTTATTGACGACCTTAGTTGTGAAAATTGCGGGGACGCAATTTTTATAAGGAGGGGAGTCTGTAACAACCCAGCGTTTTATAGCCGTTGAATATCGTCAAATGGCGATTTAAATTGTTTAGCAATTTCAATTGAAATTTTTATAATGATTTAAAATCCCTTATAAATGGTTAAAAGGAATTGTGGGCTGTGAAATTGAATGGTGGCCCATATTTTATTTGTCGCCGTGATAATTTGTAGGGCAAACCCGTCCCCCCTTCTTTCATTTTTTTCGAACCCTAAACCTAAAAGTACAAATAAACGTAAATGGCGGTGCTGTTCAATCTTCATTCATTTTCGCTCGTCCTCGAGAGTGCCAACTTCAATTAGATCAATCGAAGGCTCCTTCGATCATCGTGTGTTTCGCGTCGGCAAAGGTGAGTGATTCTATTCACCCACATTTCTAATTCCTACTCGAGTCCTTCGTTGTTGCTTGGATGTGTTGTTTTACCTGACTTGATCAGATTCATTTAAAATGATACTTGCAAATTTGACTGATTCATGGCTTTGATGATTTTCGAAAAGTTCGAACTCCTTGGCCCTTACAGTTTGACTTTCATTTTGACTTCGGTCTTGATGCTTGTATTCATCTGGAAATTGCAATGTGTTGCTTTGAGCTTGGGCTGGATAAATTTGATTTTTTTGGTGAAGCCTGCAATTTCAATTACATTAAATATGTGATTTTATTCACTGTGGCATTTGAACTCTGATTATGGAGATTCGTTATTTCAAGTTATACCTGTGTGTTTATGAATGTTTGCATCGAATTGTTCGTTCGGTGATCTTGTGGCACTGTTTACTGTCAGGTCATTGACCATCCATTTAATTCAAACGCACACATAAATGGCGAGGACAGAGCATTTTGATGTACAATAAATTTCATGCATTTATGTGAGGCCTGGGTTCAAAAGAAAATTTGTTTCCTGTGACGTGTACTTTGTGAAGAAACTTGAGTCTTTTCTTTTTACTTAAAGTATGAATATGCTGCTAGTTAGTGGAAGTATTTTGTAATTTCAAAAAGTAAGTATTTTACAACATTGAAATGTTTGCTTTCCTAGCTGCATGCATGTGAAGTATTTTTCAGTATTGCCTCCATGTAATTCATGTAGTCTGGTTTATATTGTATTACTTGTTGCCAGGCTTGGAGTCTTGATAGCATTGAGCTCTATAGCTTCTAGGTTACACCTTGTAACTAAATCTGCTTTGTCGAATTGTATCTGCAAGTTTAGGATTGCCTCTGGATATCAAACCATTGATATATTTTTTCTCTTTGGTCTGCATACTGGAAGTGTTTACTCACTTGAGTCATTTGAAGTTGTAGCTTGCATTCTTGTTGTTTCCTGTTACCCTTGATCATGGTTGCAGTTGTATTTCATTTGGACTAATTCATGTAGACAGTTGTCTTTGAGCATTCATTCCAGTAGTTGTGTTGCCATATTGAGTTGTACTTTGTTGACATTTGAACTTGTATTCATTCGAGTCTGCATTTGCATTTGGCACATCTTTGAGTTTGTATATTCTTGATGGTTCATGTATGTTGAGCTCTGACCTTGGTTGTTTCTTTTTCCTCTCGATGGTCTGACCAAACCTAATTATTGAGATGCTTTCATGTTATTTCGGGTGCATTGTGTTTCCTCTGGTGGCATTTCTTCGAGTCAGTTAGTGTTGTAGTGGTTGAGACTGGTTTACATTCTGTATTCGCATGCTTGAAATCTTAAGGTAGCATGTGGTCCTGTTGAAGTCCAGTTTCATAGCTTTACTGTCACTTCCTATCTGTTGTGCACTTAAACTTCACTTTGAGGATCTGTTGCACTTGAACCCTGTGCATGTCATGTCTGTACTCTCTTGTGTCTTCATTTGATATATTTGGTTCTTGGTGCTTTGTTTGGTTATGGTCTCACTTGATGTTGTTCATTCTGGTGCTATGTTGGTCAGTTCTGTAGCATGCTTGACTTGAAGTTGTTAGTCTGGTTCATTATATATGAGTTCATTTTGTTGGCTGTCTCTTTGAAATTGAGTAGACTGTTTTGACCACTTGAGATATTGGATTTGTTTCCGAACTTCCTTGAGTTGAATCCCGATTTCGGGATTTGACCTTGTGATCATTTGTGATTTCTCTGAGCTTTTGTGTATCTCCTGCGATAGTGGCGAGGTAGTACACGCGTGCGTGTACTGCAGCCCTATCAGTTTTGACAGTTTTAAATTGATGTTTTGATTTGTTGAATTGTTTCGTTGGTTAATTTCAGTATTTTGGAGTTGTATTCTGATTTGGATTGCTGATTTGTTGTTTAACACTATTAAGTGTTATATATGCCGTTATCCAATTCTCGTATCGAGGGTTGGATATACGAGATTTCTATGATTATCGTCTATTAGACTATCTGATTATTATTGCTGCTATGCACTAATAACTGAGTTTGAATTAGACTGACCCATTTATTATTTTCTTTTGAATGTAATACTCGGGTCAGACCCGAGTTATTTCAGGTTGTAGATTTTCTTCTTTGAGTTGCTGTTCAGGATTTGAAGACTTTTCACATCTTCTGAAGTTGTCAGTGTCATTTTGTAGTAGTCGAGTCATTGTATAGAACGATATGTATTCATGTATATTAGTCGATAATGTACTTGTATATATAACTTCTAGAGTCGACAGTTGTAGTTGTATCATATGTATTGTGTCAACTATGTATTAACTGACATCAGTTATATATATATGAGACTTTTGTTTTTATCTGTGTTCCGCATTTATATTATCTGTGTTATTGTTATATCTAATGTCCTAAACTATTATGAACCATCGTAGTTCGTTTTATACTAGTATTGGGAGTGTCGATGGGAGTAAATAAATAATAGATGAAAAATAAAAAGTATATACCACTCCTATCGAGATAACCAATATTAGTGTAAGGCCAATTACGGATGGTCGCTCCTATCCAGCCTTATTCTTCGTAATAATAGACAGTATTTCTTTTAATACTCTTTGTTATTATGAGCATAGAGGTGGGGCGTCACAATATCGATATTAGATGAAATGCTGCTAAATATTTTCCATGTTTCAAATTCATTATTGATACGGAAATATCTTGAACGAATATAGAACTATAAATGCTCAAAAGTAAAAAGCATTGATAGCATAAACTATTATAATTCATAAATCCAATCAACTTCTTTACAGAAAATCTCAATATTTTGTATCCACTATATTCTAGTTGTAATTAAGTACTACATTATGTGTATGGTGATGGAGTCAAAACTAATTTTTAGAAAATAATAAGTTGATAAGAATTCAAATTATCTTTTGGGTAAAAAATATATTTATAAGATATCAATTGACACAATTTTTTTGACAAAGTAATGTTTTTGCAAACTATGATAAAAAATATACTCATCAGACTTTGTGTATATTAGACTTAAATAACAACATATATTCGATCAACTTGCAATCTTAGTCTAAAAATTGAGTTGGATAACCTTCCATTTTTGCACATCAATGATTTACATCCTATAGCTAATAAACTATTAAAAGGCATAAGTCATTGTAAGTAGACTACTCTTAACATTATGTCACATCCACCTCTAAAGGACATATGTTTCTATAAATTATATAAACTCAATATATTTATGTATCTGTGGAAAAACATCATCAAAGTATGTCTGAACTGAGATGCATATTGCTCCAGACAATGTCAACTTTACTTGGTTGTTCAGGAAACTAAGAGAACAAAACAAATCTATTCATTCATAACTATACTGTACTTGTCCAATAAAAACATTCAACTTCAGTAGGGAAAACATAAACATAAAATTGTACCTATCAGCATAAACCAGCCCATGTCATTTAAAATCATTAGAGAAATGCAACTCCAAACTCCAACAATTGCTCCTTGCATCAAAAATCAAAACCTTACTTTCCAAATCCATCCATCTCCAATCCATTATAGCATCCCCTCTATTACTTCTTATTCTTCTTACATGCACCATACAAGCCATCCTCCCACCTTCCATTTAACAATATTTGAACCTCACGCTAAAACCAGAGCATGCCTCTGTTAGTGCATATGATCAAGTTGCAATGAAGAGCCTGTAAACGATGCAAAATAATTAATGTTTGATAACAACATAATGTGGGCAACCTAACCTAACCTCATTGGAATTTTCTAACTATAATAATAGTAATAAGTCGGGTTAGGGGATGATATAAACATAATAGACATGCTAGGTGGTGTAGCTAGCACAGTAAAGTTTTAGTAGAGTTTGTACAAAATATGCATATATGATATCACTTTGTCCAAAATTACAATCCCGCTGCATGCATTTCACCAAATTACCTTAAGCCAATAAAAAAGGGTATGTACATTAAAACTAAGTACGTTTTCTTTGATTATTACACATGTTTCAATTTTTTTAAGTACTGATCATACAGAACTTTATTTAAACAATAGAATTTGATGCGATGATATGATATGAAGACTCAGAATTAATATTCAGCTGTAGCTACGATTTATAAATTTACATGTATGACTTCTAAGAAAAAATAAAAGTAATAGAGAATATAATATATTTATATATACATTATATATGTATTATATATATATATATATGATGAGCATGATTTTTAAATTCAAAGATTAGAAATAGAAAATGTCTTCAGATTTCACTAACAATGCATGGGCTGGTAATGGTTTAAATATACTGCCAAATTAACATTTAACAACAAATATTAATGCAAGGAAACTATCATCGAATCTGATCAATGCAATCATTCCATTTACATCTCGGTATCCATGGATATGTGAGAAAAGGCTTAATTCTTAAAGAAATAGGTGACAGGGATTTAGTGAAAGACCATCTCAACAATTTTGTACTCAAAACAATTTACTTATACATGTATTTAGCAACATGCAAAGAGTATCAAATTAATAATTATATCATCTATATTTTGTTATTGTGCATAACTAACCCTAATTTTTCCAAACATAATAGTTTTTTCCTTTTGACTACAACTTATTAAGATATTTTTAGTAGAAATCATAGGTTGAAAACGGTTTGACATAGGGATACCATGCTCTTCATTCCCAATTTTTACACTCTAACCATGATATGATCTACTGAACTCGAAGAAGCAATATAGACTTTCAAAGTAAATAGATAAGATTATGTAAATTTCATACATTGAATATCTTTGGTTAAATATGTAAACGTTGAAATTAAAACCCAAAAATTGTTGCAATTAATATTAATAAATATTATATACAAAAATTAATAAACATTGCGTAAAGTAGAAATATTTCGTTAATGCTTATAATCTCAACTTGTAAACTTATGACGTATGAGTTAAATCAAAATCATATTTGCACGCTCTGCTTGTGACATAAAAGATATAAGAGCTCATTTTGATTAATTTACTTTATAATTTAATGGCAAAGAAACCTAAAATTAGAACTGACAAGTAGAAAACCAGTTAGCAGAAACAAAATAGAACGGATCATGCCATGCAAATTTAAAATGGCATCGGGTGTAGAAACCCACTCTTGGTTAACCTAAAATTATTTCAACATTCACGAGTATTGATTAGTTAATCAATTATCCGGATCGTAAGTTATTGCCAAATGTAAAAGTTTACATTCAAAATACTTTATTTTTCAACTGTGAATTTATTATAAATCATATGATAAAATATACAATTATAAGTTATAATAGCTCTTCGAGGAAGATCATCAACTTGATCAATTTAAGGCATATATGTATATGTTGGCAAGCTATAAAAAAGAAGTAATTTAAGTTGCCAACTGAAAATGCCCAAGCAACTTGCAAACAATTCTTAACTGCCTCTTGGAGCATAACATTAAATAAAATGAAAATCACCACACTAGTTCAACTAATGTTTAATAACAAACACAAAACTGTATTCATACTAAAAATTCTAAATTTTGTAATTTCAACCTGTCCTAATTAAGACATATATTGTATGAAACACTCAAACATAAAATGAAAAATGTATGATAAAAGTGATAAAGATATGCAGCCTTGCTCTGCATATTTGAATGAGTAGAAGTCTCTTTATTTGTAACATAATCATTTGCATATAAATGAAAACTTATTCTAATTATTTTCTTAAAAAGAAAATATATCTGAGCGATATAATCTGATTACATGTATCAAATATCTGTAAATCCTATTCAAATTTTGCAAATACAGGAATAATAAAATTAAATATTTAAGCAAAAAACCTATTTATAGCTTTGAGCAATCATCCATTCATGAAACTATATAATATGAGATTCAGTAAACATAATTCATTTAATAGAAACTAAACTATGAAATCATTTCTTAACATTTATAACCAGGACTGAATTGTTAATGTTAAGTAACTTACCTTATATATAACAATACCAATGTATGCTCAGCTAGGGAAAATGCAACAACCTTGGTCAATATATATTGCTATTAGTTTGGATCCTGTCATAGCCTTTTGAAAATCAGTATAAATCATTAATAAATATTTAGGTACTTCCTCTCACCTAATATAATTTAATTAGGTTACCCAATATAACAAGAGTTATTATCCAAGCCTGTAACGACCCGGCTTTCTATGCCCAGAAAGTCGCATCATTATGAAGAAAGAAAGGGGTAGAAAATAGAAAAGAAGAGAAAGAAAGAAACAACACATCAGAATCTCACAGCGGAAACGGAACAAATTATAATATATCACATAACTAATACATAGTCTTTACATAATCAGAGTACACAACTTATACATCACTTACTAGACAGTTATAAACATCTGTCTAGACATTACAACTCAAATACAAGACAAGACACTATCACAGATATCAACACAGCGGAATACTATATCTACGAACGCCGAAGCCTCCTGCTCCATTGCTCCTCCAGAATATTCGTCAAAACTAAACCTGAATCCCTTGGCTACTCGTAAAAATTTGAGTACCCAAGAGTTTAATAAAACAGAAAATAAACACTTGGGTCAGACATGGGTCTGGTGTGAGTAAACGGGTTAAAATTGTTTAACTTCAAAACCTTTTGAAAACAAAAGTATCACGTAAGACTTCCCACACATAAACATGGAAAAGTTTTTACCTTACGCTAACCAAAACATTTGATAGGAAATCCAGTTATATTATAATAGGGTCTAGGGTTTTCAAGTAAAATACAGAAATAGCTGAAATGCTTACATCTCACATTTCAACATAGTTGGGCACAACTAATACGTACGGCACTTATTGGAGTTTGGATTCCATACAATGGCAGGGCTACCGGGGTACCGCCCGTCACAGTACGTGGCCTAGATCACCGTACCGAGGATCACTCCCAATCCCCTGCAACACAAAGTCGGAACATCCCTTACTGGATAATTCCCGCACAAGATACCTCACGGTTGGGATCAGCAACCGCACACACTAAGCTGAAATAAGAAGGGACTTCTAGACAGAGGTAATCTTGTCCTACTTGGGTGCTACCCACTAACCTTGCTGCACCTCCCCTGTTTTAGCCATTCACGGTTTGTGAGGCTTGAGGTCACGATTACCTTAGAAAAGAACACATCACTTAGAATGCTCATCGTCCACCTGACGATGTGCTGAAAGCATTCAATCCATACAAGTTCGTTCCGGGTTCGAACGAAACCGAAGGCATTATCTCGTTACACTCGTTTTGGAATCACCCTCAGAGTTAACGACAATAACCCTTGCACTCTGAATCTTCATCTTCACTTGATTCACGACCTATCGTAAATTTGGATCGATGTGGTATTCGGGTCTCCAGACCTGGAAATCCGGTATACGGAAACTCGATCTCGGTCTCATCGAAATCCAAAGCGTATCTTTTAAGGCCAAGTTGTTTTAAAGGTTAAAACAAATTCAATTCATTATCTTTATACACAAAGAAAGATAATTCACAACAGATAATCAACATTATCAGATAATCCATACAATTCAACTAACATCCATAACATACAGCATATATCTCATCAGAGATATCAATCAATGCAAAGCATTCAATATTATTATCCATTCTTAAGTAATGATTTATACCATTTCTAATTAATTTAAAATGAATTAAATTAATTTCTTCATTCTATAAATCCTGCTTACTTAACCATTAATTAATTACAATCAATTAATTATCCTCTAATTACCCTTTAGGTAATTTATCCTTTAATTAATTACTCAAATTAATTATCCTTAACCATTATAGTAATTAACCTTTAATTACTTCATTAATTAATTAACTAAAATTAATTAACTTAATCAACTATAATTAATTACATTAATCCTTAATTAATTACATTGATTAATTACTTCATTTATTAATTATTACCTAATTAACCAATCTTAATTATATTAATTAATGATCCTTAATTACAACTTAATTATTAATTACTTAATTAAATTAATTACATTAAGTAATTAACCTTTAATTAAACAACATTTATTAATCACTCTTGATTAATCTCATCTAGTAATTAACTCCCCTTAATTACTTTCATTAACTAAATTAATTACTCCTTAATTAATTCCTTAATTAATCCCTTGATTAATTATTCAAAGTAATTAACTCAAATTACTTCTATTAATAAAATCATTTATTCAACTAATTACTTCCCTAAAATCTTACCTTAATAATTACTTTCCTTCAATTAATTACTTTCAGTAATTATCTATTATTTACTTCCCTAAATTAATTATATTAATTATCCTTTATTAATCAAATTAATTAACCTTTATTTATTTATCTAAATAATTAATCCTTAATTACCTTTCATTAATTTCTTCCAAAAAGTAATTATCATTTTTAATTAAGTACATTTAATAATTATACTTAATCAATTTCCAAAGTGATTATCCTTAATTAAACCAAAGTAATTATCTTAGATTAGCTATCTTTAATTAATTAAGTAACCATACTTTAATTACTTAATAAAACTTTAATTAATTAAGATAAACCTTTTACCTTAATTAAAACTCTAATTAAATATCCTTCAATTAATTACCTAAATTAATTTACTTAATTTCATCATTTAGATTTTATTTAATTTAAAAGCTTGAAATTAATTTATTCAAAATAAAACATTTGAGAACTCGTTGATTTATTAAAGATAAATACACCTTCTTAGTCACTTTCTAATTTCATCATCAAATTTCAGTTGAAAAAAAAAATTTAGAAATTAATTATATAATAATCTAATATATAATTACCTTCCAACAACAATTTCAAACATTTACCTATCATTTTAAAATCTTTGCAAACTTGTTAAAATAGCTTTGAAAAGCTAAATATTAAATAAATGATAATTTCACATTTTAAAACCTGGTTATTTAATTAAAACAATTCGAGCCAACTTCCTCTTCCCTGAGTAACACATGAGAACTCCTCGTTCTACAATTACTTCGAGTCCTACAAAGGCCTACGCGAGGAAGAACCCGAGCAACTCACGAACCCACTTCAACTTCGAGACAATCTGCCTTCAAACCCGAGCCTGCCCCGAGCCTCTTCTTTCCTCTCCGATGCCACACGAATCCAATTCACAGATGTAAACGCGTGCACGTGCACACATGGTCGAAGCGTCTCCGACCATCACCGTTGCCACCAACAAGTCATCGTCGACCTCCTCTATCAAATCAACTACCCAAAACCCACAAAATCGCCTGAAATCAAAATCGAACTCGACGAACCCAAATCTGGAACCAAACCCAAACCACTAACTCCTCGTCGACGACGAACCTCACCACCAGGAAACTCGTCAACCACACCCGAGCTTCGTCTCACAACCCAGCACCAATCCCTCACCATGCGATCACCTCCGATCATCCCTATATGTCGAACAAGCTCCAAAATTGACAATGACTAAACTGGGTTTTAAAACCCTATTCCGACGTCTCCTGACCACCACGGCCACCATAAAATTCCCTATCCATTTTTCCTGAGATCATCACTCTTCCAACGACCTTCACCCTCAAGCTCGACAAACCTTATCTTGCCGATTGTCGGAAATCGACAAATACCCAATTTCTGATCATCTCAGAAAACCTCAACATATACTAATCTAAAAATCATAATTTATATCTTAAAAATCATATTTACCCAAGCCGATTCAAGTTATATACTTAAATCAGAGAATTGTAACCATTGATTTTTAACATGTTTATATTTCTATTTTTATTGTACTGTAAATCTTAGTTTCCAGATACTATATCTATCTAAACATTTTTAAAAACATTTTTAGATCCAGGTTCAAGTTTAAACAAACTTAATTCGATTTAAAACTACAGACTAACAGAGATCAGAGGAGGGGAAATTGGAATTTGAACTAAATATAATCTCTGTAATATAAAACAGAGAAGATAGAACTCATATATATATAAACATATCACATTTACAAACATGCATTCATAGCCAACAGTCATGCAACAATATATATATCATCACAACACAAATTATCACTTGCATTAAAGTTTAATCATAGATTTTTTTTAAAAAAACTGTTTTTAAAAGAAAGGTTTACTCACCAGATATTTAAAGAAGCAGAGAACAAAAACAGAGCAGTTTTCCAGGCTTCGAATATCTGAAATGTTTTGTTGATGAAAATCTTTGCATGCTTACAAATTTGTTGATTAAAAATGTTGAACAGATCTGACTTGCAGATGAACTTTAGTTGAATAGCAGGTTGAAGTTGAAGTTAGCATTGATTTCTGTTTTGATCTCCATTTGAATTGCAGGTTGATTTGAAGATTTTAAAACTGCTATTTGAATTTGCCTTTCATCTTTTTGTTTTGAATTTCCAGATCATTTCTTCTTTGCATTTTGATTTCAGGTTTATCTCTTCTTTCAGATTTGAATTGATTTTTTTTTTTTAGTAGAGAAAGAAGTGAAAATAGTTTAGAGCTGAAGAAAGAAAATTTCAGATTTTTCTATATTTAAAATTTTAAACTTTAATTTATTAAAGAGAAAATCAAAATAAAGCCACTTGTCTTCTTAAGTATTAATTTGCTTACACATAGGCTTTTATTTTTACAAATGTCTCTAAACTACCTTAATATGCTAACAAGTGTAAATCTTGCTTTAATTAATTTATTTAAGTCATTTATGTGTATATATAGATTAATTTTTGATTTATCAAAAATTAAAGAAAATAAAATAAGTAGGGGACACTTGTCTTTTACCATTATTAGTTTTATTACACATGTACTATTATGCTTTAATATGATGACATTTGTTCTTTAAGTAATTCATATTTATTTTTAAAATGTAAAAACCTCTTCTTTATTTATTAAACACTTATTACTTATCTATGTATATATAGATAACTTTTTAAAGAGATATACCAATTATACTTATAAATAAAAGTTTATCCATATAATTTAAAATCCAAAACTATTTGAAATCTTACCTCTTTTGAATTTCAAATTTAAATTAAATTCAAATGCAAATTATATTTTAAAATCCAATTTAAAGTCAATTTAAAACAACACATCCAATTTGAAAATAACAATCTTATTTTATTAAGGTCTTTTTATTATAAAAACAATACTCTATTAATATGGTTTGAAATTAACATATTTATCTATTTTAAAATAATTTATAAAGGAGATTATAAATTACTACTATTTATTAAATGAATTAACATATCATATGTAAATTGTATTTCAAACCAAAGCTTATCTATTTACAATATATAACACACATATATATACACATTATAAATAGAAATTATTTTATTGGTTTTTAAAAGATAATTTCACTCAGTAAATATTTATTTAATCAGATTATTAAACCAATTCAAATTTTTATTATCAAATATTATCAAATCAATTTAATTATTTAAACAGATTATTAAATTGATATTGCCCCAAATTTCCGGGATATTACATTCCTCCCCCATTAAAATAATTTCGTCCCCGAAATTTAAAACAAAGGTAATTTAATAATCTATTTAAATCACAACCATAAATTATCATCCATATGCTAACAACCATAGCAAACAAATCATTCAATCAAACAATTCTATCTATCTAGACTAAATTCTAGATAAAATACCTCGAGTTTCCCCAAGTATATATATACCGGGATACTCGCTCTATAAACAATCTAAACTATTAAGCTACTAAACTATAGAGCTCCTACTCATCTAGATCTATAAAACTAAACAGGATATCAGACTACAGACGAGTCTGACTCAACAACCAAATACTCCAGAACTGCTGGTTTTAAAACCAGAGATAGATCAAACACGTACTCCCTCAGAGATACGTAAAATACATTGAATTCCAGTTATCCAAACTGACAATTCAACCTTGTAGATCAAAGTACTTATCCAAATCAGAACACAGAAAAGTTCCAAAACAACTTGGAACAACGAAGTCTTCAACTTCGAATTCAAAATTCCTTCATCTCTTATCCACAAAATTCTTCAGACGATCCTGGCTTCATACAAATCCTTTCTGATCAGCTCAACCTTCGCTGATGCTTCTCGAAACAAACTGGACCAAAAACAACTCAACAAAATGATCCTCTCAAGATCTACCCAAACCAAAACACAACTCTACTTCACAAACATCAGAAGATCGAACTAACTTCTCCTATCTGGAAAAGACAAACAGATGCACTTGCAAAACTGCTTCCGCTGCACCACTCTGATCTGGAGTGGAATGAAAATGCTGATGAAGAACACGAGCACAGACTGGACAACTCATTCCAGAAATAAGGTTCACTGATCCATAAAGAAAACTCGGATACTCCAGCAAAACTTGAGTTGCTTCGCCAACTCCATCTCTAGGAAACATCCTTCCACTAGACTGAACCACCGGTATCACTCCTGGAATCCAGTCGATAAGAAAACTCAACCTTCAGATGCGGACAAACTTCTGACTTCTCTGAAGACATCCAGAAAATTCTGATAACCCAAGAGAACATTTAGACAATCGCAAGTCACTTTTGCGATCAACCCAACCTAATTCCAAAGAAAACTGTTCTCTCTTTACCAATCAGAACAGCTTACACTTATTTATCCAATTTATCGAAGAAATGGATATACTCTGCTGCTTCTGAACTCCACTTCAGAAAAACTGCTCAGCCAGAAAACTTCCTGCCAATCCAAGAATACTCCGAGCTGCAACGCTGCCACAATGCCAAAGACTTCCTAACCAAAGCTCTTCGAGAAACTCGGACTCCAAACCAACAGAAACACTGTGCTGAACTCAGCCACACTACCGAAACATACACACTTCCTTAATCTTGTTCCAAAGAAAACATCTTCGGAAACATCCATCGTCACTGTATCTCATCATACAGCTACTATTACCTGAGGTATCAAGGTACCATCACTCGCTTCTGCCTCATCGACAGATCCAATTCTACTCATCCAAACTTCAGAGATAAACTCCGAACCATTACAGTTTCCTTCGGAGATCGATGAAATCCTTCACCACAGCAAAGCTTACCCGAGACGGTATTGGGTTTACAGTCTCGATATATACTTCCAACCTCAAACATTCAAACTCCAACTATTGGTAATTGTGTTACACACACTACCACCTTATCTACCTTTATAACTTATATTGGAAAACCCGAACAGGTAACCCAATAAATAGGTAGAAATACATAAATATATATATTTAAAATGATATATATATATATATATTTTATATAGAAATTATTTCTGGGTAAAATTATTTCATTTACCTCTTTAAAACAATATTGTGTCCGTTGGCCTGGTTCAAGTGTTTAGAGATCCCTATCAATAACGTTAGCTACTCGTATTGACCAGAATCCATATACTACTCAACCGATCAATTAACACAATATAAAACCATTTTATATAACTAACAAATACGCGCTCTCATATATATATATATATATACACTCGGACTCAAACAGGTTGTTACAGATCCTATTTCTAATGAACAATCCTTCCGAACCTAGGTATTCACTCAACCTAGTGTTCTGATATTCACTTAACCAAAAGCTTAGGCATTCGCTCAACCTATGCTCTGATACCATATGTAACGACCCGGCTTTCTATGCCCAGAAAGTCGCATCATTATGAAGAAAGAAAGGGGTAGAAAATAGAAAAGAAGAGAAAGAAAGAAACAACACATCAGAATCTCACAGCGGAAACGGAACAAATTATAATATATCACATAACTAATACATAGTCTTTACATAATCAGAGTACACAACTTATACATCACTTACTAGACAGTTATAAACATCTGTCTAGACATTACAACTCAAATACAAGACAAGACACTATCACAGATATCAACACAGCGGAATACTATATCTACGAACGCCGAAGCCTCCTGCTCCATTGCTCCTCCAGAATATTCGTCAAAACTAAACCTGAATCCCTTGGCTACTCGTAAAAATTTGAGTACCCAAGAGTTTAATAAAACAGAAAATAAACACTTGGGTCAGACATGGGTCTAGTGTGAGTAAACGGGTTAAAATTGTTTAACTTCAAAACCTTTTGAAAACAAAAGTATCACGTAAGACTTCCCACACATAAACATGGAAAAGTTTTTACCTTACGCTAACCAAAACATTTGATAGGAAATCCAGTTATATTATAATAGGGTCTAGGGTTTTCAAGTAAAATACAGAAATAGCTGAAATGCTTACATCTCACATTTCAACATAGTTGGGCACAACTAATACGTACGGCACTTATTGGAGTTTGGATTCCATACAATGGCAGGGCTACCGGGGTACCGCCCGTCACAGTACGTGGCCTAGATCACCGTACCGAGGATCACTCCCAATCCCCTGCAACACAAAGTCGGAACATCCCTTACTGGATAATTCCCGCACAAGATACCTCACGGTTAGGATCAGCAACCGCACACACTAAGCCGAAATAAGAAGGGACTTCTAGACAGAGGTAATCTTGTCCTACTTGGGTGCTACCCACTAACCTTGCTGCACCTCCCCTGTTTTAGCCATTCCCGGTTTGTGAGGCTTGAGGTCATGATTACCTTAGAAAAGAACACATCACTTAGAATGCTCATCGTCCACCTGACGATGTGTTGAAAGCATTCAATCCATACAAGTTCGTTCCGGGTTCGAACGAAACCGAAGGCATTATCTCGTTACACTCGTTTTGGAATCACCCTCAGAGTTAACGACAATAACCCTTGCACTCTGAATCTTCATCTTCACTTGATTCACGACCTATCGTAAATTTGGATCGATGTGGTATTCGGGTCTCCAGACCTGGAAATCCGGTATACGGAAACCCGATCCCGGTCTCATCGAAATCCAAAGCGTATCTTTTAAGGCCAAGTTGTTTTAAAGGTTAAAACAAATTCAATTCATTATCTTTATACACAAAGAAAGATAATTCACAACAGATAATCAACATTATCAGATAATCCATACAATTCAACTAACATCCATAACATACAGCATATATCTCATCAGAGATATCAATCAATGCAAAGCATTCAATATTATTATCCATTCTTAAGTAATGATTTATACCATTTCTAATTAATTTAAAATGAATTAAATTAATTTCTTCATTCTATAAATCCTGCTTACTTAACCATTAATTAATTACAATCAATTAATTATCCTCTAATTACCCTTTAGGTAATTTATCCTTTAATTAATTACTCAAATTAATTATCCTTAACCATTATAGTAATTAACCTTTAATTACTTCATTAATTAATTAACTAAAATTAATTAACTTAATCAACTATAATTAATTACATTAATCCTTAATTAATTACATTGATTAATTACTTCATTTATTAATTATTACCTAATTAACCAATCTTAATTATATTAATTAATGATCCTTAATTACAACTTAATTATTAATTACTTAATTAAATTAATTACATTAAGTAATTAACCTTTAATTAAACAACATTTATTAATCACTCTTGATTAATCTCATCTAGTAATTAACTCCCCTTAATTACTTTCATTAACTAAATTAATTACTCCTTAATTAATTCCTTAATTAATCCCTTGATTAATTATTCAAAGTAATTAACTCAAATTACTTCTATTAATAAAATCATTTATTCAACTAATTACTTCCCTAAAAATCTTACCTTAATAATTACTTTCCTTCAATTAATTACTTTCAGTAATTATCTATTATTTACTTCCCTAAATTAATTATATTAATTATCCTTTATTAATCAAATTAATTAACCTTTATTTATTTATCTAAATAATTAATCCTTAATTACCTTTCATTAATTTCTTCCAAAAAGTAATTATCATTTTTAATTAAGTACATTTAATAATTATACTTAATCAATTTCCAAAGTGATTATCCTTAATTAAACCAAAGTAATTATCTTAGATTAGCTATCTTTAATTAATTAAGTAACCATACTTTAATTACTTAATAAAACTTTAATTAATTAAGATAAACCTTTTACCTTAATTAAAACTCTAATTAAATATCCTTCAATTAATTACCTAAATTAATTTACTTAATTTCATCATTTAGATTTTATTTAATTTAAAAGCTTGAAATTAATTTATTCAAAATAAAACATTTGAGAACTCGTTGATTTATTAAAGATAAATACACCTTCTTAGTCACTTTCTAATTTCATCATCAAATTTCAGTTGAAAAAAAAAATTTAGAAATTAATTATATAATAATCTAATATATAATTACCTTCCAACAACAATTTCAAACATTTACCTATCATTTTAAAATCTTTGCAAACTTGTTAAAATAGCTTTGAAAAGCTAAATATTAAATAAATGATAATTTCACATTTTAAAACCTGGTTATTTAATTAAAACAATTCGAGCCAACTTCCTCTTCCCTGAGTAACACATGAGAACTCCTCGTTCTACAATTACTTCGAGTCCTACAAAGGCCTACGCGAGGAAGAACCCGAGCAACTCACGAACCCACTTCAACTTCGAGACAATCTGCCTTCAAACCCGAGCCTGCCCCGAGCCTCTTCTTTCCTCTCCGATGCCACACGAATCCAATTCACATATGTAAACGCGTGCACGTGCACACATGGTCGAAGCGTCTCTGACCATCGCCGTTGCCACCAACAAGTCATCGTCGACCTCCTCTATCAAATCAACTACCCAAACCCCACAAAATCGCCTGAAATCAAAATCGAACTCGACGAACCCAAATCTGGAACCAAACCCAAACCACTAACTCCTCGTCGACGACGAACCTCACCACCAGGAAACTCGTCAACCACACCCGAGCTTCGTCTCACAACCCAGCACCAATCCCTCACCATGCGATCACCTCCGATCATCCCTATATGTCGAACAAGCTCCAAAATTGACAATGACTAAACTGGGTTTTAAAACCCTATTCCGACGTCTCCTGACCACCACGGCCACCATAAAATTCCCTATCCATTTTTCCTGAGATCATCACTCTTCCAACGACCTTCACCCTCAAGCTCGACAAACCTTATCTTGCCGATTGTCGGAAATCGACAAATACCCAATTTCTGATCATCTCAGAAAACCTCAACATATACTAATCTAAAAATCATAATTTATATCTTAAAAATCATATTTACCCAAGCCGATTCAAGTTATATACTTAAATCAGAGAATTGTAACCATTGATTTTTAACATGTTTATATTTCTATTTTTATTGTACTGTAAATCTTAGTTTCCAGATACTATATCTATCTAAACATTTTTAAAAACATTTTTAGATCCAGGTTCAAGTTTAAACAAACTTAATTCGATTTAAAACTACAGACTAACAGAGATCAGAGGAGGGGAAATTGGAATTTGAACTAAATATAATCTCTGTAATATAAAACAGAGAAGATAGAACTCATATATATATAAACATATCACATTTACAAACATGCATTCATAGCCAACAGTCATGCAACAATATATATATCATCACAACACAAATTATCACTTGCATTAAAGTTTAATCATAGATTTTTTTTAAAAAAACTGTTTTTAAAAGAAAGGTTTACTCACCAGATATTTAAAGAAGCAGAGAACAAAAACAGAGCAGTTTTCCAGGCTTCGAATATCTGAAATGTTTTGTTGATGAAAATCTTTGCATGCTTACAAATTTGTTGATTAAAAATGTTGAACAGATCTGACTTGCAGATGAACTTTAGTTGAATAGCAGGTTGAAGTTGAAGTTAGCATTGATTTCTGTTTTGATCTCCATTTGAATTGCAGGTTGATTTGAAGATTTTAAAACTGCTATTTGAATTTGCCTTTCATCTTTTTGTTTTGAATTTCCAGATCATTTCTTCTTTGCATTTTGATTTCAGGTTTATCTCTTCTTTCAGATTTGAATTGATTTTTTTTTTTTAGTAGAGAAAGAAGTGAAAATAGTTTAGAGCTGAAGAAAGAAAATTTCATATTTTTCTATATTTAAAATTTTAAACTTTAATTTATTAAAGAGAAAATCAAAATAAAGCCACTTGTCTTCTTAAGTATTAATTTGCTTACACATAGGCTTTTATTTTTACAAATGTCTCTAAACTACCTTAATATGCTAACAAGTGTAAATCTTGCTTTAATTAATTTATTTAAGTCATTTATGTGTATATATAGATTAATTTTGGATTTATCAAAAATTAAAGAAAATAAAATAAGTAGGGGACACTTGTCTTTTACCATTATTAGTTTTATTACACATGTACTATTATGCTTTAATATGATGACATTTGTTCTTTAAGTAATTCATATTTATTTTTAAAATGTAAAAACCTCTTCTTTATTTATTAAACACTTATTACTTATCTATGTATATATAGATAACTTTTTAAAGAGATATACCAATTATACTTATAAATAAAAGTTTATCCATATAATTTAAAATCCAAAACTATTTGAAATCTTACCTCTTTTGAATTTCAAATTTAAATTAAATTCAAATGCAAATTATATTTTAAAATCCAATTTAAAGTCAATTTAAAACAACACATCCAATTTGAAAATAACAATCTTATTTTATTAAGGTCTTTTTATTATAAAAACAATACTCTATTAATATGGTTTGAAATTAACATATTTATCTATTTTAAAATAATTTATAAAGGAGATTATAAATTACTACTATTTATTAAATGAATTAACATATCATATGTAAATTGTATTTCAAACCAAAGCTTATCTATTTACAATATATAACACACATATATATACACATTATAAATAGAAATTATTTTATTGGTTTTTAAAAGATAATTTCACTCAGTAAATATTTATTTAATCAGATTATTAAACCAATTCAAATTTTTATTATCAAATATTATCAAATCAATTTAATTATTTGAACAAATTATTAAATTGATATTGCCCCAAATTTCCGGGATATTACAAAGCCTATGTGTCATATGATGATGATGGACAAATAATAAAGCATACTAAAGTAGAGTTGATGAAGTGCCTACTTGCAATAACTAAAGATACATTGATAGATATGGACATGCATTATAGTTAAGAGTTTGTAGGGATGTCTTTGTATTGAAAATCAACTAGCTTTTTAAAGCTATGGTCAGGTTGTCGAAAATATAGGTACTTGATATCCCAATTATCTAATTATCTAATTTCTCTATTATTATTTGCAACAATGATATTTTATTGAACACGGTACATAAATTCAAATAGAAATCATAGAAACACATTAGATAATCGGTGTATATTCTATATAAACATAATCAAGTTTATGCATATCCATGCATCAATAAACATATACAAGTTTTATACATAACATTTCTTAGGTAGTATTTTGAGAGTACATAATACTACCATTAAGATTCTTCTACAGGACAAAACATAAGATATGCCAAAGTACAAATATCATAATCGTACAAAGTTTTTGCTTCTCTTTCTGGAAACCCTAACGATCAATAAGAAAATAAGAACATTTATAGCAATATTTATTGGTCTAATCTTATCAAATTCATTATGTTAAGAATATTCGATACTCCTCAAAGATTTTTAAATATATCAAGCTTTTCTTACTGTCATTGAACTCATCGTTGATTCAGATACAGGAAAGTTGTTATCATGTGATAATTACGCTAAGATATTCTCTCTTTTTCTACCAAATAACTTTATTGTGTAAAAATATAACCAATTACTTAAATGTAAGGCCGAGGTAGTAAAATCACAGTACATTACTCCTCTTTGTCCAATGTGTATTACATATATTTACTTGCTAGCAATATAAATTTACAGTAAATAACTATGATATGTTATTGAGCTTTATGGTATTTTCATGCTCCATGTCCTTTATGTTCCAAAAGCATGAGGTTTCACTTCTAAAATATGTTAAATAGCTTGCAACAGAAAAGATATTTACTAGAGCAGGTAGAAAAGGCATTGACAACGATACTAGAAATAGACTACATATGAGATATTCTGACATGTATTACTTGGAATAATCTCATAACCATTAAGAAGGTATTAGATATATGTAATACTAAAAGAACTTTCCTAGTATTTACTAGTTTCGCTTTGTAGTACGATAATAGCAGATAAAACTTTCTTAATAAACCTAATCACGTCAAGAGTGGCTCAAAGTTAAGTGTATGCAAGTGAACAAGTGATTGCATGTTTAGTTTTCCTCACACAAAATACTACCAACGATCCAACTCTATTTACAAACAGGTAAAATAATGTCTCCTATTAATTAAAAGAAAAATGCAAAATTCGTGATTGATTTCATAAGACATTCCCTCATTCTAGCGTCAACTAGACTAATAATGGCAAAATATAGTAATTAGGGTTCTTGTAGTAACATCAAATATAGTACGAAAATTAAAATACCTCAGCCAAATTAGGGTTTTTGCAATTACCTTGATTTGTTAATTTAGGGCTTGTGAACAAATCTAAAGGAATTAAATAGGAGCAGACGGAAAGAAGAGTGGATTGACCAAATGGAGGTGAACAGACTGACGAAGAGAAGTAGAGCCAAATAGAGGAAACTTGATGGCAGAAGCGAGAGGATTTTTTTTCTAATGAGGGCAGAAACATAACAGTGGATTAGGTAGTAGATAGAATTTTTTTGGCATTGGGCGGGGAAGGCGGCAAAATCTGTCAGTGGTGGAAAAAATAAAAATGCGTAAAAGAAATTATAAAGAAGATAATATTAGATGCATTACACTACAAATGCTACCAACAAGTGCATCCAAAGATAGGTTTTCTTGTAGTGATGTTTAATTATTTGTGCCCATCCTTTAAGTTTGGATATTTATCTTGTCTATGCTCATTTATTATTGTTTGGATTGTTGTTCTGATTTGCTTCCCATTTCTTCATCTATGAATGTTGTTTTTGTGAGGTAAAAACTCATTCTTTGTTTAGCGACGTCGTCTCACATAATTATTATATGTTCACCCCATTACTTGAGTTTCTCACGTTGGTATTTCCAAACTAGTCCGGGTGTTATTTTGTTTTAACTCTTGGGTCCGGCCAAGCATATTTTCCCATATTAGCTTTAGATGCTTTGGAGTTCAAGAGACGAGCTTGATGCCCAAGACGTATCTTCATATTTCTTTATTTTTCCGCTGTATCGATTATTTATTTATTAGCATTTGTAAGGACAGGCTGTTACAACTGTCCAGGCTGATAATAGGATAGTGTACTCTGATGTTTTGTATAAATAAAGATGATTTCATTTTGAAAATATTTTGTGTATATTATGTATAGCTCATTACGTTTTTGTGAGATTCTATTTTGTCTTTTCTTTCTTCACCCCTAATGTCATGTCTTTCGAACACTTAAATGATCGACACATGAATACCAAGGATGTATGAAGTGTCGTCTTCATGTATAAGCAAGGCAGTTCGTTACATTGTCAGTGGTTTCCCACCAACAATTAGGCGATTCGCACGGCCTCCCATAAAGCGCTTCAAAGGGTGCCATGCCAATCGTTGCTTGGTGACTATTATTATATGCAAATTAGACTAAAGGTAGGTATTGTTCCCAGTGTCGTCTAAAGTCCATGATGCAAGCTCTCAATAAATCTTCCAAGATCCTATTCACCCTATTAGTTTGACCATTGGTCTGTGGGTGGTAAGCAGTGCTAAAATTCAACGAAGTTCCTAAAGTTATCTACAAGCTCCTCCAAAATTCGCTGGTAAATAAGCTATCTCTGTCACTAACAATACTAACTGGAATTTCATGAAGTCAAATCACCTCCTTGATATAAATTTATGCTAAAGATGTTGCGGTCCTATTGCTTCTAACGGGAATAAAGTGGTTGCTTTTAGTGAGTCTGTTCACTATGACCCAAATTGCTTCATTGGCTCTTTGGCTTCTGGGCAACCCATCTATGAAGTCTATTGATATATCCTCCCATTTCCAAGTCAAAATCTCCAATGGTAATAACAATCTTCCAAGCTTTTCTTGTTCAGCCTTTATCCTTCGGCACATCAAACATTTGGAAACAAACTCAGTAACCCTCTTCTTCATCCTTGGCCAATAGAAAATTTGCTTCATATCCCCTATTCATCTTATCTCCTACAGGGTGAATAGTCATCCTTGAATGGTAACATTCTGCAAGCACTTTTTCCAACACATTACCAATTCTAAGAACACAAGGCATCCATCTCTCATTAAACATCCCTTTTGGTCAACTGCATATCTACTGAAGTGGGGGAAATGTTCTCCTTTACTCAGCTTACCTAAAATATCTACTATCTCCTCATCCTTCTTTTGCTCAAGTCCAATGCGTTCCGTCAATGTTGGCCTAACCTCCATTGTTACTAAATAGCCTAGAGTATTTTCTATTGGCGGTTGGAAGTTGAAATTTGAGAGGAACTCCAACTACCTTCACTTATATATAGCATCTAAGGTAGTATGCCATCGGCTAATAGAGTCGGCGATGACATTCCACTTTTCGAGGGTATACCGTATCCCAAAGTCATATGAGGCTATAAACTCCATCCACCTCTACTACCTAAGATTTAAATCTTTTTGGGAAAATAGGTATTTGAGTGGTTTGTGGTCAGTGAAATACTCAAAACTTTCTCCTAAAAGATAGTGCCTCCACATCTTTAAGGCCAAAATGGTAACCACTAACTTTAAGTAATGAGTTGGGTATCTCTTCCCATGGTCATTTAATTGCCTATTAGCATTAGTTATCATCCTTCCTTCTTGCATAAGAACTACTTCTAATCATGTACCATATGCATCTGTGCAAACTATAAAAGACTTCATCCCATCGGGAATGGTAAGTACTGGTACACTTGTTGATAGTTCCTTTAACTTCTCGAATGCTTTTGTGCGTCTTTCATCCCATTCAAAAACTAGATTCTTCTTGGTTAAGCGAGTGAGAGGTACTACTATTTTTGAAAAGTCCTTTATGAATTTCCTATAGTAAACCGCTAACCTAAGAAAACTCCTAACTTCCGTGGAATTCTTTGGAATCTTCCAGTCTTGAATTGCTTCTACCTTTGTAGGGTCTACAGCAAATCCATGTTCAGAAATAATATATCCAAGACATCTCAGCTCCTTCTTCCAAAACTGGCACCTTGAGAACTTGGCTTTAAGTCATGCCTTCTCAAAATCCCTAGTACCTCCCTTAACTAATTTTCATGCTCTTATTCGCTCTTGGATAATACTAAGATGTCATCAAAAAACACTAAGATAAATTTATTTAGTTGCCCCTAAATACTCTACTCATAAAATCTACAAAGTATGCAAGGACATTCGTTAATCCAAAAGGCATCACTTCCCATTCATAAAGTCTATCAAGAATGCGAAATGCGGTTTTCAAATTACTATCTTCTGCTATCCTCCGCTGATGAAATCCAACAGCGAAGTCCAATTGGGAGAAGATTTTGGCTCGCATAAGCTGATCAAACAAGTCGTCTATTCTAGGTAAGGGATACCTATTCTTCTTAATCAACTTGTTGAGTTCTCTATAATCGACGCATAGCCTTAATGAGCCGTTTTCCTTAGTGGCAAAGACAATAGGGGCTCCCATTTCAAAGTACCTCGACAAATGAATATTTCTGCATTAGCTTCGAGATCTGCTTATCCAACTCTCGCCTTTCTTTTGGGGTAATGTGTCTTAATTACAGAGCGACTGTCTAGCATCCTTATCCAAATCAATAGTAAACTCAATCTCCCTTTGGGGTGTGGGACTTGAGACTTCTTAAAAAATGTCGGAAGTTCTCGAACTATGGGTACGAATGAGAGCTCATGTTGTGATAGGCTTATCGAGTATAGATAACTTTACTCGACTGAGTTTTGGAGTATACAACAAGCATCTATACCTTGTCCTCTACAACTCTTTAACCATACAACCCTTCTATCACAATCTAAGATAGCCCCGTTGTACGACAACCAATCCATCCCTAAGATAAGTCCATACCTCTCAAAATTAAGAACATAAGTGTTATGAATGAAATTAATGTTACAAATGTCCACAACTAGGTCTTTACAAATTAAAGCAAGGCGTGCCGTCCCCTTAATAGGATTTGATACTACTATTTGGTTGGTGATAACTTGGGTTTGTAGACTCAAGGAGTCAACTACATTCCTAGCTATGAATGAATGTGATGCTCCAGAGTCAAACAGGGTATGAATTGTATTCCCAGAAATAAGAGTTGTACCTTCGATTGCAGCCTTTCCTTATCTCTCGGGGAGGTCTACTCGAGATAGGAATAGCCTCAATGGCAAAGGCTTACCCACTCTGCCCTTCCTTCACAAGCTTCAGAAGCTGATTCTAGAAGTGTCCTGCCACATAGCAGTGGTAACACTTCCTCTTAAAAGCTTCCTTCAACAAACTCACCCTACAACCTTGGTGATATGTCCTTTCTTTTGGCATCTCCGACATAATATGCCCTCCTTCATAAACTTTCCTTTCGAGTTCTTGTTTGCCCAAGAACCTCCCTTCTTAGTTCATCCTTGACTTTGAGCAGGTCCCGCTTTCTCCTTCTCTTTCTCCTTCTCCTTCGACCTAACCATCTGAAGCGGAGCCATCTCAATCAACGTCTCATACGTAGCACCGGTATGTACTTGGGTCAGAAGTAATTCACTAAGTAGGGAGTTCAGTCCCTTGACTAATTTCATGGCCTACTTCATGGAGATATCAATCAAAATTATCCCAAACTTAGCTAGTTTTATGAATCTACTTATATACTCCTTTAGGGTGGAGTCTCCCTGCGTAAGGTGCAAATCTCTCCAACTTCAAATTCACCTCAGCCCTCGACATAAATTATGACTTAAATCAGTTTTTGAACTCATCCCAAGTGATGATTCTATCAACATTCTCCTCCGACACAATCATCCACAATCCAAGGCCTCTCCTTTAAGGTGCCAAGCCGCCATTTTTTGCTTAACCCGGTCCTCCCAACAAAGTTCCCGAAATATCCTCTCACAATCATTTATCCATTCCTTTGTCTCCATGAACCCTTCTACTCCTGTATATACCTTTCCATCCACGTTTTGGAAATCCTTCCATACCTTGGGGAAGTCTATGGGGGCGAGGAACTACTTCAGTAGGTGGGGCTAAGGGTACCACTGGTGCAGCTTGCTGAGGAATGGGAACTTACCATACATGCCCGAGGATTTCTTTAAACCATTTAGGAATCCCGAGGATGGTGGGTATCTCTTGGAAGTGGCTCCTAGCCTCAGAGGAAGAATGATTTTCAGCCATAATCTATCATCTATAGGTTAAACTTTTGGTTATAATTTCCTACAATAGTGTTGTAAGCTAAAATAAAGATTTGCCTAGTGTGTTTACATACGTTCAAAAATATTGTGTATATATAGTAGGGATTTTGAAAAATATTTTCAAAAATAACAAGTACACTCATACGTACACCTATTCTCATTGATCTAGTAACCCAAGCTCTGATACCAAATGTAACAATCCACCCTGAAACGAGCCTAATTTTCGACCCAAAAAAGGCCCATCGAACCTTAAACCCATTCTAAAGCTGGCTATTGGTTGGCAAAATTGATATAAAGAACAATAAATATAGCAATCTCATAGCGGAAGCATGAAATATAATTTCAAAAACAGTATCCATTTTATTTAAGATTCAAATGTCAAAAAAATTCAACACAATACCACATAACAAAGCCCAATACCTATTGCACAATATCTGAAATACTTCATTAAGTTTAAATGGGTTCATCAGAAATAAAAACAACATAAATAGATAAATAAATAACTGCCACAAGTTTCCGTCTCTGCCACCATCTCTGAAATCTGCATCATCTTCGCTAACCTGTGTTGTCAACAATGTCCAGTGAATAAAAATCTCAAGCCTTTCTATAATAGTACTTGGACAGTATAATTTAAATAAGAATATGTCTTATGCATCCAAGCTATATTCTACGTAAATTTCTTTAATTGCAAGTCCAACTCTATAACCTATATTCTTTTCAATCTAACTCACTGACCCGTCTTCAACTATAGGCTAAAGATCATTCCCAGTCCCATGTAAATATCATTAATAATGTCCTAACATGTAAGAGATAGTACCCAAGTCGCTTAATACCTTTTCAATGGAAAATAGGCAGACTCTGACCATTTAATACCTCATATTAGGTAAGTCCCTATCATTTACTACCTATCTCAAGTCGGACTTCTCTCAGATACTATCTAGCTGACATCGCCCGTAATCTCATTAGGCCACTTAATACTTCTTTCTAGGAGAGGTGGACTCTATAATAGCTACTTAATACCATAAACCCGAATTAGACCCTTCCTGAGATATCCACTACCGTGCCTAACCGTTAATCCCGACTATTTAATACTTCCTAAATAGGGAAGAAGCGGCCCCTCAATTAGCCACTTAGAATATTCGACCCCAAAGCAGGTCCTACGTATTATGACCCGTAACCCAAACTGTGACGTCTCACAATAGTCTGAATATTCATAGGTACTGGTTGCTAAATTAGCTGGGCAGGTTTACCCTATAGAATATTTGACTAACCTCGCGTCCACCGTGGGTACTTATTATAGTGATGCTTCACATTAGCCCTAAAGTCACATTGTTGGTAGCCAGATTAGCTGGGCAGACTTCCGTATGCTTTTGAAAGACCTCGCATCCTTATAACTTAGACATAATCTACACTTTCTTAACATATTATCACACACCTCACCACATTCCCTACAAAGACCTTATAAGGAAAACCCTCATTTTGCCTTAACTATCAATTTCTTTCCTAAAGGGAATTTAATACTAATTAATAACCTATCTACTATGCAATTAATCCACTATTGATTATACGTTATTTATATGTTAATACACATACACAGGTACACACACACACATGCCTAAAATATTTCTAAGCGTGCGAAGATTATGCCCAATGCTAATCATTTAAATGTTAGAACTTTTAAATTTATACAAGTCCAATTCCATATCAACAAACAGACTAAATATTCAACATTCTCAATTCAGCAGTAGACTTGTATAAAAATAGAAACCATACCAAACTTATTTTATACTAAAATAGTAGAATCACTATTTATAGAATTTACAATTCAAATCCTATTACGCTCTATTCAACTTATATATATACAAATGAAAAAGGGAATTTCCAATTAAATTTCGAAAATAAGCAGTGCAAACTACGAATAAAGAGAATCCATACCTTACATACTATTTCCTAACTTATTTCTTTTCAAAAACCCTTAATCAGATCTAAAGATAAAGATGAGAAGTGGAATAGAATGTAAAATATTAAAATCGTAACAACTATACAATTCCACTATTTTAATATAGAAAAATTGAGATTCTAACTTAAGAATTGACATTTCGCTTTTGGGGAATTTTAGGGTTTTAGTGTGATGTTTTCATGAACAAAATTTCTAAGGCATATATCAAATCCAAGTTATACTATACAATTATTAAAATAAGAAAGACTAAGATTTCCACTCATAAAATATCCTTAGCTCTTCCCTTTTTGAATTTGTTTACGTCCGCTTTAAATCTCTTGCAGGTCTCTCCTTTTAGAAATATACAACAAGGGAATTATATATGAATTAGATTCAGAAATTTAGGAATTGGAGGAGAATAGAATTAGAAATTTAGAAACAAACACCTAAAATTTCTTACTTGAAACCCTAGGGAATTTTTTGAATCTTTGAAGAGAGAGATCGGTAAAGATTCGCTTAGTTCGCAAAATAATTTGTGAATAAAAGTTAGGGAGCTGGGCTTTTATTTATAACTGTTAGATGGCACCATAACCGTTCAATTTAAGTTAGTTTAAAATAATAAAAATCCCGACCGTTGGCGGTGTGAAAACCATTGCCACCACCAAGACCATCGGTCGATCGCTTCTACCTATGCTGTCAACCGACCCTAGGTAGCGGTCGATCGGTTAACGTATTTTGGGAAGAATATTTAATTGTCGTTGATAATTTATTTAATACCTTAATTAATATTTAATGTTAACTCTGATTTAACGTTTACTTAACTCTCAAGTTAATTGCCATTAATTTTTAAATTTCAAACTTTAGCATTATTTATTTATTTATTTAAATTTGAATTCTATTTAAATTAGTTTGAATTTGAAAACTTCAAACATTTATAACTTTTTCGTCTGAGCTCCGATTTCAATACTTTATACATGGAAATTGATCAAAAAATCACCCCGAGCGCAATAGCATAACTTTCATGGCCAAATTCTTGCATTTTTAAAATTTCAATTTTTAGCATTATTATTAATTTATCAATTAATTCTTTTCTTGTTAGCTAATTTCTTATTAATTTTTACGAGGTGTTACAGAAGTGAACTTCACCGACCTGAAATCCCCATCACCACTTCAGGTCAGCACTAACCTAAAGTTCTCCCATCAAGACTTGTCCTATCAACCTACGACATGAAGTGTAGCTTGATTTCTAACTCAAGAGTCTCTCCTCCAAGTTTTATCCAATTTCGAGCAAATTTGACTTCATTTTTCTCGATACAATGACCACTTTTCCTACAATTCTAAAACACCAACAACAATTCATCTAGATAAATCAGGCATGCATAAGCATTCATACATCATAATTAAGCAAATCAAACTTGTTTAATACATAAATTTTGCCTAGATCTAGTATTTACGCAAAATTGACAATATGGTCAAAAAGGGTTATTAAATCACCAAAATCCATTTTAATCTTTTTAATTCATCCACAAATATATATAAAGGTGTAATTAAAGTTTAAAATCATTTAATCATGTTTATTACATTGAAAACACCAAATTTATCTATATAGACAATCATAGGATAGTGAGAGACTAATAATCACTCGCCTAATATCTAATTACCACTTTAATTCTTCAAATCTAAGATGGGACAGAAAGAACATGGATTCTAAAATAGCCAAAATGATAGATCTATTAGTCCCTTCACTAATTACCCCTCTAATGATGATTTAAGCTAAAACTAGTAAGAAAAAGATGAGCTTTTTGATGAAATAAGGGCTAATAGAGGTTTAGAACTATTTTGGGAAGTGGGAAATGATTTGGAACAATCCCATCAGTCTCCCTTAGGCCCTAACCCCGAAATGGGTTAGTGGGCCTAACTGTCGGTTAGCCTAATTACCCGATAATACTGGCCAACAGCAGCCAAAACTTAAAACAACCATAACTTTCAAACGGTAAGTCCGTTTTACTATTATTACCACTCTATAGTGCCATACCGATACTAGATTGATAGCTATCATTGTATGCGAACTCTACCAAATGCAAGTGGTCATCCCAAAAGCCTCCGAAATTGAGTATGCATGCTCACAAGAGATCCTCCAATATATGATTCACTCTCTCGGTATGCCCATCAATTTGTGGGTGATAAGCTATACTAAGATGCGGCTCGATACCTATGTCTCTTGTAAGCTCTTCCAAACCCCACTATTGAATAAAGGGTCTCGGTCACTCTTAATGCTCTTCGGCACACCATTGAATCATACTACCTACTTCACATACAACTTGGCCAATTTGGATATCATTCTACCAGATTTAGTAGGTATGAATCGAGCACTCTTCGTCAATCTATCGACTATGACCCATATGTTATTGTAACCTCCTCTAGTCCTTGGCGGTCCATCGATGAAGTCCATCGAAATGTGTTTTCATTTTCATTCAGGAATCTCCAGCGGTTGCAGCAAACCACTCGGCTTCTTTTGCTTTGCTTTTCCCAACTAGCAGTTCATACACTTGAGATAAATGTCCCGATATCCTTCTTCATCCCTTCTCAATAATATGTCTGCTTCATATCATGGTACATCTTATTACCTCTATGATGTATAGTCGATCTAGAATGATGGCACTCTCATAGTACCTAGTCTCATAATTCATCTATATCGAAAATAAATAACCTTCCATTCTTACGGAGCCAACCATCTCGGTCAAGTCCATATTGCTTCATCTATACGGACTCTAATCCTTCTTATATTTTCTCTATGATTTCTGCTAGTCCAGCATCTCACTTCTGACTAATATGATCCTCTCAATCAAAATAGGTCTGATGGTCAAACTTGCCAACATCTCTGGCTCTAACTTGCAATGAGGTCTAAAGTCATAACCAACAATATACTCCAATTGCTTCCACTCTAGGAACATGACTCCCAAACCGGCATGTCTTCTACTCAAGGCATCTGCAACTGCATTCCCCTTTACCGGGTATATAGTGTTATCCCGCCTTTTGGCAAGGCCGTGATACCGAGAAATTTGACTGATTATAGTTGTTTACTTGTTTCGGAAAACAAGTATACTCGAGGCTATGAATGAAATACTGCGGCCGGGACCCCGGCCTCGATCCAAGTGCAATTAGTATGGAATGATTTACAGAGCTCCAGGAATTCATATTTCAAATCTCAAGTCAATCGGAGTTCGTATGCTCAAGTTATAAGCAAAACAAGCACTCATGTACTCCATCTAGGATCGATACTAGAAACTGTTCAAGTTAGCAAGGATTGATCAATATCTCAAAATCTACAAAGCCAATCAACTTGAAACTTTCAAAAAGTCAATAAATTAGTATAGGAAGCCCACCGATAAAATTACAATTCAAAACAATGAAGTTGAAAAATCCTTCGTATCCATCATTTTCGTATCGATCTGATGAATACGAAAATGTTGCTTTTTGACACGAAACAGGGTATATCTCACTCATTTTGGATCCAAACGACTCCAAACTTTGATGACATGCTTAGAATACCCTAAGAAGCTTTCACAATCGATCTCAAGCAAAAATTCATAAGAAAAATATTTTCCATATCGATCATTTTCGTACCGATCATATGGATACGAAAAACGCCCATCTCGTTGAGGATCGATAGCTAAACTCACTGGATCGATCTCAAACTTTCACACAATGCTCCTAAGCCTCCGGGGACCCACTCCAGCAAGTTTCATCATCATATGACAAGTGCTCCTATCGATACGGAATTGATATGGATCGATACGAGGGCCTCAGCTACTCCATAATTGCAATCTTGATCGATCAATAACTCCACAACCATAACTTCAAATGCAATGAGATTTTTACAGCAAGTTACATAACACTTTGGAAGCCTCCATAATCGATCATAGCTTGATTGGAGCATTTCTTGATCGATACGAAATGCTACGGGTCGATCAAGGACCGATCCCAAACGACCTGAGATCGATCATGCGGGACCACCTGGGCTTGAGAAAGAGTATTCCGAGATCCAAGGAAGATATTTCGAGCTCCACACCTATAAATAGCACCTCCATTGCAACTAAAAAGGACTTTTGGCTGGGGACTCTTGATGCTGGTACTTTTATTTCTGATTTAATTGTAGCCAATCATTAGCTATTACAAGCACTGTACTGGAGTAAAAAAGCAATAAAAGATTGATCTTCAAAGTGGACGTAGGCAAAACAGCACCGAACCACTATAATCTTGTGTTTCTTATTGTTCATCTATTTTCTAAGTGTGATTGCTATATTATCCTCATTTTAATTTTACTTTCTTCGTTCATTTCTCTACAATCACGCTCAATGGGGTTTGTGACCATTTTTGGTGCAAACATATAGGAAATGCTAAAGTCATAGAAGGCCAAGAATTCCAACCATTGCTGCTGACGAAGGTTAAGATCCTTCTAGGGGAAAAGGTCCTTCAAGAAATTATGGTCTGTGAACAACTCAAACCTTTCTTCTAATAGACAGTGCCTCCATATCTTTAAAGCGAATACTATCGCCACTAACTCCAAATCAAGGGTCAGGTACTTTCTCTCATGCGCCTTCAGCTTTTGACTAGTGTAGGCGACAACTTTTCCTCTTTGCATTAGTATCACACCTAATCCAATACCGTATCTATGTATACCATCATCTCCTAATTCCCATTTGTGATGGTCAACACCGGTGCTCTCGTCAACCTCTTTTTTAGACTCACGAATGCATGCTCGCACCTCACATCCTAAACAAAAGTCTGATTCTTCTTCATCAAATTAGCCAATGGCATTGCTACCTTCAAGAAGTCCTTTGTAAAACGTCTATAGTATACTGCTAATCCTAGGAAACTCCTCACTTTAATAGCATTCTTTGGTTGGTTCCAATCAAAAATCGCTACCACCTCGGTAGGATCTACTGCAATGCGCTGCTCAGAGATGACATAACCTAAGAATCTCACTTCCCTCCTTCAGAAGTGACACTTTGAAAACTTTGCTTCCAACCTATGCCTCCTCAATACTTTAAGCACAACCCTCAAGTGAATCCCGTGTTCATTCTCCATTCTAGAATAAACCAGAGTATCATCCATGAACATAAGAACAAACATGTTTAATTGATCCCCGATGACACGGTTCATGAGATTAATAAAGTAAGCCGGAGCATTGGTTAGCTCGAACGACATAACCAACTACTCATAGAAACCAGACGGCATGTGGAAAATGATGATTGGTACACTCTCCTTTGCTACTCTCATTCGGTGAAATCATGTTGTAAGATCCAATCGAGAGAACACCTTCGCACCATGGAGTTAATTGAACAAGTCATCAATACGCGGGAGTGGATAATTGTTCTTCCTTGTCACCTTATTCAGCTCATGGTAGTCTACACATAACCTTAAAGTGCCATCTGCCTTGGTGGTGAATACTAGAGGTGCTCCACACTCAGATATGCTCCTACGAATGAAAACTCGCTTCAGTAGGTCATTCACTTGCATCTCCAACTGCTTATGCTCTCGAGGTGCCATATGCCTCAAAGGCACAACTATCGGTCTAGTATCCTTCACTAAGTCTACGCAGAACTCAATCTCTCGGTGTGGTGGTAATCCGGTCACCTCCTCAAACACGTCTGGATACTCTCTCATGATAGGCACATATGACAACCCATCCTGTGGAACCTCGAGCGAATATAGAAAGCTAACCATAACCCACTACACTGGCAGGCAGCCAATCATTACCGTCCACTCCTCCACAGCCCCAATCATCACTAATAGCTTCTCGCAATCTACCACTACTGCATACTTCCTAAACCAGTCCATCCCTAAGATAATCCCAAATCCAACAAAATTCAAAAGAAAGCTGTCACAAACAAAGAACATCCATGACTCAATAAGACCAAACCATGACAAACCATACAAAGACTAGTAGGGCCTCCAATAGGGTTCATTATAATCAAAGGTCGGCAACCTATATCGGATCTCAATATCAATCTATCTACTAGGTCACTAGATATAAAGAAATGTGAAGCCTCGGTATCGAACAAAACGTGTATGAAAATGCCATAAATAAAAGTGTAACAACCCGAAATTTAAGCTATAGTAATTAATTAACGAATTAATTAAATAATAAAATAACTTTGTGAAATTATCAGAATTGGACCATGAGAGTTGCACCATTGTGTCCGTGGTAATTTTCTGGTCAATTTCCATATATAGATTGTCAAAATCGGAGCTAGAACGAAGAAGTTACGGAATATACAAGAAACGAGAAAAAAAACAATATATATATATAGAGGCAAGGTCGACCCTTGCCATGGCTAGGTCGACCTACAGGTCGACCCTAGCAAGTGGTAGGTCGACACCCAGGTCGACCCGTATGCATTCTTTTGTTGGCTTCGTCCAGTTCGATTTCAACACGTCATTTTGCTATTTTTACTCCATCTCGTGCGTCCGTGCTTCCATCCGACGGTTCCCATCGAGCCTATGACGTGGTTGCACCAGTAATCTCCAAATCCAACTGTTTGAGATCCACAAGTGAAACTATAAATAAGACCCTAGGCCTAGCTATTTTTCTCATTCAGATTTTCTCCATCTGGGTTCATTGCCTGAGGCTGGACCCTAAAAGGAATATTTTTCCGGGAGAAGATCTTTTTAATTAAAATATTTTATACCCCTTAAGTGGATCCGAGAAGGCCAAAGGAAAGAGCTAAGGACCACAGGTGAGTGTTTAAGTAATTATTTTAGATTTAACTAATTTAAAATAATAGAGTTTCCAATAGTTGTAGTTTTTCTACAATTTTGGGATAACCTTTATGCAAGTTTATTTACAGTTTATTTTTAAGTAAATTTTAGACTTGTTTTCCAGTCTATTTTCTTTTAGCTATTATATTTAAGTTATTTGCAATTAATTGCTGTTAATTATAGCTTTCCCAATTATTTATAGTTATTTATGGTATTTACAGTTATTTATGTTTTATTTACATTTATTCTATGTTGGGATTTATTCTGTAAATGTCAGTTTCTTTTTAATTCCCTTTTTACGCGAATGGAATAAATAGAAGAAAATAATTTGTTAATATGGACTAAAATATAAGAACACTAAATTTATAGAAAATGAGATGTAAAATAAGAAGAACTGTAGTAAATTGGACATAGACTGAAATACGCAAATTTAAGACATTTACAAGCGTAGTTATAACATGTAATTATAACTAAAAAGAGAAAATAGAAGAAAAACAGAAGTAGCTTATTTTTAAACATAGGTCTTGGGTTAAGTAAATAAGCAAAGTTATAACACACAGGTTATAATTAGAGATAAAATAGAAAAGGCTTATTTTAAAGACTTATACTAAGTTAATAAGCAAAGATAGAAGTAGGACCCGTACCAGCAGCATTTCCCTTGGGACACGCTTATGCTGTTTATAGTAGATAAGTGGTCAATAATTAGAAGTTCAAATCAGGGGATTTGGACAAGTGGCGCAACTAGATTTTGTTTGTTAGGACCCGTATCGGCAACACTCCCCTTCAGTCGAGAACCAGTGGTCTCACAACACACGGAGGTGAGGCTGGGCACGCTTATGCAGTTTAGGGTAAATAAGAGGTCCAAAGAGGGAGCAATAGGTAGCGCCAGCCTAACGGTGGTCGAGCGTGCGGCCTCGGTGCAGGGAGATAAGTCGCTACTGAGTTCCAAGTGCTAAACAGGTGTCTTTTGCTGTGGGACCCACAAGATGGGACTAGCCCGCAGTTTGCACAACAGAGATAGAAGGCCGATCAAAGGGTAGAATTAGGACTTCAGCCTAATTAAACTAGGCTTGGGATTTCAACCTAATCAAAGCAGTTTTAGAAAAGGGCAAACAATCCAATTGAACTATCTAAGCAAAGCAAACATTTAAACCGTATTTTATTCCAGCTTTATCTTTTCCTTTATTTCCTTTTATACTAGAACTGTTACAAAGCCTATTATCTTTACTTGCTTAAGAATACTAGTAATTACTTTCATTCACTAGACTTTTAGTCTGACTCACTCCTCTATTTCCTCTTTCCCCCATAGGTCAGCAGAGACAGGGACACTAGATTTTGGATTTTCTTGGAGATTCAGCTGTGGAGTTTTTCTTAATGTATTCTTCTTCTTCTTCTTTTCAATTTTATTTTCATGTACTGGCACTTGTTGAGAGGGATGGTTTTATGTATGTACTCTGATATTGTGACTAAGATGATGTTTTCCATAAGACATATGTATTTGGTATTTTGAGACTTATTTTGGTTATGACTTATTTTATGAAGTTTGATTTTTAATAAGTTATTGTTTTTAAATGTTTCCGCTGTTTTATTTATTTTGTCTTGTGCACTGTAAGTTTTTAGCTATACCTAAAATGCACCATATTCTTTAGTGTGCCCTTTTTGAATATATTAAGGGGTGTGGGGTGTTTCAGAAAGCATACCTTGAATAATGACACTCTTCCCTTTCTCCTTCGCCGAGGGAGCACTCGACGAGGTCGGGACAACATTCAAAGCACATGCCTTCTCCAACTGCTTCTGCTTTATTGGTTCTGGATAATTCCTCTGCATATGCGCTATATTATTGCGGTTTAAACACTTCTTGCCCTCAACTTTCCAATTCTTTCTCAGGTGGCCTCTCTCTCTACAATTAAAACTAGTAGGTTCCCACTTGCCTTTCTTCTTAGCATCTTTATTCTGGAACTGCTTTTTCTTCCCGTTCCATTTCTCCTTGCCTCCACCACCTTATTGTGGTTTTGTCTCTTCCTTAACAGCTACAGAAGTAGACTTAGCTTTAGGGTACAAGCTCTTAAGTCAAAGGGCTTTCTTCACAATCTTTTCGAAAGGCTCGTCAATATGCCCCACCAGCTTTTCCCCTAAATAACCATCAAATCACATAATCGGCTTTTCACTCTTCTTTAACGGAGTGTCAATGAAAGACATGCCGTATTTTGATAAAGCATCGAACTTAGCTATATACTCGGAGACATACATGTCTCCCTACTTCAGATCAGCAAAAAATTTAAATAGCACCGACTTCTGAGCAGCCAGGATAAACTTCTATTCAAATCTAGTTTGAACTGGTCCCAAGTGAAACGGTCCTCAGGACTACCGACCTTAATGGCATTCCACCAATTCATAGCTCTCCTTTGAAGCTGCGGGAAGTCAACTTCCTCTTAATGGCATCATCAATCTCCATATCACCAAAGATACACTCACAGATGTCCAACCACTTCTGCACCTCGATAGCTGATTCTGTTCCAAGGAACAGCTTGCCTCCCAAAGTAGAGTAATCCTTGCTTAACTTAGTGAAGTCAGCCCTCGACTCTTGCACATAAGCACCACCCATAGCAGTATTTGGAGAAGTCACTTGGGAATTCTGCAGCATGTTCGCCATCGTAGGATAATTAGGATTGAACATCGCCAAAAAATCAAGGTTGCATCCCCGAAGCCTGCTCCTTACTCGTCGACTCTAGAATTTGGAGTTCCTTGTGGCATTTCTTATATGCTAGCTCATTCTTGATCTGTAACAAGAATGATCAATCTCTCATAAAGAAAACTGCATTAATGGTACTCATGTATGCACACGACTTATATATATTACTACATAGTTTTGAAAACCAAAATATATAACAAGTACGTTCTCTCTCGTGTATATACATACACTCTCGATCCAGTCTAGGGTGATAACTTATTTTCAATCTTTACTAGACCATGGTATTAACTCAGTTAATCGTGTAAACTAATCTTTGATACCAAATGTAACGCCCGCACTACACCTCCAGCACCCAATATAACCAAGTAATACGCCGCTGTAGTGCTCAGACGATGTAAGACAATTGTCAAAGGTTAAAAAGAAAAGAAATGTCACAAAACGTGTTGTATATATCGCAGCGCATCGAATAAAATATAATATACATCACATATATAAAACAAGAGAGACAGTAATAGCTAAGTGAACCAAATATTAAAACACATATTTACAACATAGCAATAGAGTTTATACAAAGAAATAAACACCAATAAAACCGTCTCAATAGTAAGGCAAACACTTCCTATGCTCCCCCAAGTGTTGCATAATGAAATAAGAGATAGTATATCCATGTATAATACAAGAAAGCTCCATCTAGCTCGTCCTCTGCACAACCACTGTATATCACCTAGACCTACCATCTAGTCTACTCATTTAAGAGTACCTGAGATAATAAGAAGCAAAACATAAAACTTCTAGTTAGACAACAGTCTAGTGTGAGCGATAAGATATCTCAATACTATATGAGTCAATATAGTAAGGAACAAAAATGTATAAGAGTCATACCTGACCTCTCCCTGCATCTAAAGAGTCAGCACATAACATCCATAATACGCTACTCTACTATCATCATCAAAATTTACTACATCCTAAGTACAGTATTGGGTGTTTAAGTATCCATATCCTAAATACCTACGTTAAGTGACCTTCCTAAAGTGATAATCGACTACTATAGAAATCATAAAAAACAAAGCATCGATCAAATAATCCTTATTATCGCTTAAGTGCTTTGGATATATGATAACTCGTATGACCGTCCTATTCCAAAGACTAATGGAAAAGTCTTGGTTCCTTGGTGCTCGAAATCCACGCCACTCTATAGTCCAGGAAAACTATACTGCACATCCTAGCAGTCCAGGGTATATGGATCACATCCTAGATCCACAGGTATGCGTCCTAATTCCCAATAATTAGCGTCCTCACTTATGTTAGAACCTAGAATTTTGATGTTTTGATTGTGAAACTATGTAATTAAATATTATATGAACTAACCATACTTGCAGGAGAAGATTTTGTTTTTACTCGATAAATAATCTAACAACTTGCAAACCAGGTTCCGGATTGAAGCTTCAGCAAAATATTTAGTCCAAGGTCTGAGTTTAGTAGTAAATTTATGTTATAATCTCTCCGAAGTGTTATATGCAGCACATGAAGTTTAAAGTTTTTCAAAACATTCTTAATTTGCCAGAAAAAACATTATCCAGCCGATTGAGTGGTTATGGTCAGCCTGTTGAATTTTGTGCATGTGCATAATTTTCTTTGACATTCAGACATCTGACCTTGCAAGTTCAGCCGGCTGAATTAAGCCTTTTTGCACTGTTTTCTTGCTAGTTCGATTTTTGATCGGTTCAGCTTGCTAATTTGTTCTATTCAGATGGCTGAATCTTCATAACGGTTATATTTTGAACAGACACTTCATTTCAGCAAATAGAAACAACTCTTGATTCAAGAGTTTCTTCCATATTCTTTCATGGCTACTTTTCATAAATGATTGCAACTCTTAATCACTATATATAGCCATAAAATCCATTGTTTTAGTTACCTTAATTCTGATTCTATTTCTCATTCTTATTGTCTAAACAATCTTGCCATTTGCATTTAATACTTTCATTCTAATCACTTGTTCAATTAAGAAAATCTCATTAGTGATTAAATAAACTTCCTATCTTCACGAATCATACTATATACCACAAAGGAGAAGATTATATGAAAGGTGTACGTTATTGACTTATCAGTGCTACTCGAGGGCGTACTAAGTATAAGCAATTTTATTGTTTGTATTAGAAGTCCAGTTCGGTTGCTCAGGAGGTTAAAGTCCTATTCTGTTGCTTAGGCGGTAGAAGTCATGTTCGGTTGCTCAGGCTGTGTAATACCTGTTCTTTTGGATCAAGTGAGGGTTTATAGTTGAATTCCAGAAGGAATCTGGGACTAGATGTAGAATAGGAAATTCGAACCAATATAAAAAAATCTAGTGTTTTTTACTTTTATATTTACATTTCGCACTAGCAGATAACTTAGATAATATTCCATATTATACGATCCTTAGTCACTTTCACTTAGTATCAGATCCTGGAATTCTATCGATCGTCACAACATCATAGAATAATGGCCAGAAAAAGGTGCAATCAAAATACAACAAGCAAAATCCCTGTCAAAGCCACCAATGAGGATTACAAAAAGATACTTTCTGATTTACAAATTGCAGTAAATGATAATAACGAATTAATTAGTATATGCGATTAAATCTCAAAGCATAATTTTCTTATTTTAGAAAAGATCAAATATGTCGAACATGAAAATGAGAAACTGAGAAATGAGAAATTAAATTTAGAAAATCAACTTAGTGTTTTAAAAAATAATTTTATAACTCTTAAAGAATTTCTAGATGAACAAAACACCTTATTTGAAAAGGAGAAAGAAAAATTTTCAAAAGAAATTTTTGATTTGAAAGGACAAAATGATTTATTATAATCCTCTTTAGGTAATTAAGAACCTCAAAATTTTCTTCTCAAAAATGAGAACTATATGTTAAAAAACAAGAATTCTGAATTAAATGAGAAAATTAATATTTTGAAAAATAGTAATATTTTTTTTGAAAATAACAATTGTAACTTTAAAACTAAATTTGAAAAACGTAAAAATGAATTCATGAAATTTAATAAAGGTCAAAATGATTTAAACATGATTTTATCTAGTGCTAGAACTTTACATGATAAAAGTGGTTTAGGATATAATAAAACTGATCGTAGAAATAGCACTAGATACGCTTTCATGTATAGTAAAAATGTTAGTGCTAGTACTAGATCTCGAGTAAAATCTAAATCCAATTTTTATAGAAATTCAAGTACTGCTATGACCAATAATGTTTATAATATCTCTAGAAGTATAAAATCATTGACGGTAAATATAAATAAAAATTATCTAAGTATTCATGTTTATTGGAAAAACAGAGAAAAATACATTAACGATTATTTTGATATAGTAGTTAATAATGAAAATTATATTTATAAAGGTTCAACCACACCCAAATGGGTATGGCTTCCTAAGATCAAACCCCTGGACCCTAATATAGGAAGTGGGTACCAGAACATATATCTCATTTTTTTTGCAGGTACCCCACATATAAAGGGGGAGATATATTTCAAATTTTTTGATACTTATGGAAATGAAGCCACAAACGTGATGTTAAATTTTCATTTTTTTTCCTTTTTGTCGATGACAAAGGGGAGAATAAGATTGATAGGGGGAGTATCCAGTCGGGGGAGAAAATTACACTATATATTTAAAAACTTACATAGTTGTCATCATCAAAAAGGGGGAGAATGTTATAACCTAGAATTTTTATGTTTTGATTGTGACAACTATGTAAGTAAATATTATATGAACTAACCATACTTGTAGGAGAAGATTTTGTTTTTACTCGACAAATAATCTAACAACTTGTAGACCAGATTCCGGATTAAAGCTTCAACAAAACATTTAGTCTAAGGTCTGTGTTTAGTAGTAAATTTATGTTAAAATCTCTCCGATGTGGTATATGAATGCACACGCAGTTTAAAGTTTTTCAAAACATTCTTAATTTGCCAGAAAACACATAATTCAGTCGACTGAGTGGCTATGATCAACCGGTTGAATTTCTGTGCATGTGCACAATTTTCTTTGAACATTCAGACGGCTGACCTTGCAAGTTCAACCGGCTGAATTAAGCCTTTTTTGCACTGTTTTCTTACTGGTTCGATTTTTGATCGATTCAGCTAGCTAATTTGTTCTATTCAAATGGCTGAATCTTCATAACGGTTATATTTTGAACAGGCACTTCATTTCAGCGAATAGAAACAACTCTTGATTCAAGAGTTGCTTCCATATTCTTTCATGGCTACTTTTCACAATTGATTGCAACTCTTAATCACTATATATAGCCATGGAATCCATTGTTTTAATTAACTTAATTCTGAATTTATTTCTTATTCTTATTGTCTAAACAATCTTGCCATTTGCATTCAATACCTTCATTCTAATCACTTGTTCATTCAAGCAAATCTCATTAGTGATTAAATAAACTTCTTATCTTCACGAATCACACTATATACCACAAAGGAGAAGATTATAGAAAGGGTGCATGTTATTGACATATCAGTGCTACTCTAGAGCATACGCAGTCAGAAGCAATTTTATTGTTTGTATTAGAAGTCATGTTCGGTTGCTCAGGCGGTTGAAGTCCTATTCTGTTGCTTAGGCGGTAGAAGTTCTGTTCGGTTGCTCACGCAGTGTAATACATGTTCCTCTGGGTCAAGTGAGGGTTTATAGTTGAATTCCATAAGGAATCTAGGACTGGCCGTAGAACGAGAAATTCGAACCAGTATAAAAATATCTAGCGTTATTTACTTTATTATTTACTTTTATATTTACATTCTGCACTAGCAGATAACTTACATGATATTCCATATTATATTATCCTTAGTCACTTTCAACTTACTCATGCTTTACTAGCACACTGGAACATTCCGAGTATCAACGATCCCTTTGGACACATCTTTGAACCTGTCCTAGTTCGATCCACTCCATCATCATCATAGAACTGTTCCTCGTCCTACCTATTTCCATTTCCATATTAGAGCACATCCTAGCTCCACTTTATAGGCTCGCATTCTAGAACCTATCTCCTCATATCTTCCCCTAATAAAGCATGTCCCAGCTCTACTTTACAAGTTCGCGTCCTAGAACTCATCCTTATAGGCCACCATCATGACTCTCATCCTAGAGCCATCATCATTGGAAAACTTCTAGAATTCACTATTAGTCATAGAATCAACATCTCAAAGTCCTAAAGCCATCACATCATAGCACTCCTGTATCGCTTTGTTTCTTAGCCATCGGTCTTCATCGTGCTGTTACATCACCATCGAATAGTGAACGAATAAATGAATAGCTCCAGCATGACCCAGAGACAAATTAATTCACCTTCTAGAAGTTTCATTCCGACCTATGCATCCTTTTCAGATCGATACCGAGCTAAATAGGTCGACACCAACATGAGCTTTTGACCCCAAACTTAGTCCTTGGCCTTCACTCAAACTCCTGTTCTCCTTCTTGAGGTCCCCAAGTCAAAACGCAAGTCCAATCCTTCCCAGTTTATGTCGGTGCCATCCTGAATAGTCAAAATTCCTTCAACTTACAAAACTCCACTTTATTTTTGTCTTAAAGCCAAGCTTGAAGCACTTTAACTCTTGGCTCGAAGCATGTCCCCAAGTTAACTCCATCAACCTAATTTAGCAATTGCTTAAACCCAAGGCCTCCTCCAAACTTACCCGAGTCAGGCCTGAGTTTTCCACCAAATCGCTAGAAGTACAACCCAAAGTGAACTCAACCGACATAAAATCCCCATCACCACTTCAGATTGGCATTGACCTGAAGTTCTCCCATCAAAACTTGTCCAATCAACCTGCAATCTGAAGTGGAGCTTGATCCCTAACTCCAGAGTCTCTCCTCCAAGTTTCATCCAATTACGAGCAAATTTGACTTCATTTTGTTCGATTCGAGGACCTCTTTTCCTACTATTCTAAAACATTTACAAACCATATCAAAACATTTCATCCAAACATAAAAGGCATTCATAAGGATTCATACATCATAATCAAGAAAATCAAACATGATTAATACATAAAATTTAGCCTAGATCGAGCATTTACACAAGAATAACAATATGGTCTAAAAGGGGTTATTAAATCACCAAAATCCATCTTTAATCTTTTTAATTCATCCATAAACATATATAAAGGTGTAATTAAAGTTTAAAATTGTTTAATCATGTTTATGACAGTAAAAACAATATATTTAACTACATAGACAAGCATAGGATAGTGAGAGAGCAATAATCACTCACCTAATACCTAGTTACCACTTTAATTCTTCAAATCCAAGATAGGATGGTAAGAACATGGATTCCAAGACAGCCAAAATGGTAGATCTACCATTTTCTTCACTAATTACCCCTATAATGATGATTTAAGCTAGGATTAGTAAGAAAAAGATGAGCACTTTGATGAAATTATGGCTAACGGAGCCTTAAAACTATTTTAGGGAAGTGGGAAATGATTTGAAACAGTCCCATCAGTCCCCCTTAGTCTCTACTCTCGAAATGGGCTAATGGACCTAAGTATGGGTTAGCCTAATTGCCCGATAATATTGGCCAACATCAGCAAAACTTAAGATAGCCATAACTTTCAGACGGTAAGTCCGTTTTACTATCATGACCACTTTACGGAATGAGAAATCATCATCCTAAAGCAATGGAAGTAATTTCAGACACTAAGTCGGCTCCCATCAAATGCTATAAACCATATAAGATTTTTAGGGTTAAAATGGTCATATAGAAATTCGATAAAAATCATAGATGTGGAAACTATCCCTAAGAGTCATTTCTTGAAATATTAGAGTTATATGACCTTATATGGATTAAATAATAATATTTTATAATCCTTCAATATGTAAAATGCGGGTTGTAAAATGAATCCACCGGCGGTATTCGTTCGTCGATTAGGGTACTGGGTGACCAGTAAATGCATCAAAAGTTTAGCAAATGTGGACTGTCAATTCAATTCAACGGCGAAACGAAGATAATACGATGATCAGAGACCATAGGCATGAAAAGGACGTTGGGTGGGTGATAATGATGGGGTCTGATCGACCCAATGTGATTGGGGGTTTGCCAAATTAGCGAACACTAATTTGAAAATTTGGTGGCTAAATTATCAATTTTCGACTATTGGAGCAGCATAGGCGAGTAGCACGTGAGAAGAGGTGGTTGTTGGTGGCTTTGGATTATGGTAGCTGGGTCCTTGATGGTGGCGGTGAAAGAAGAGGAGCGGCAACATAGGTACATGCAACGTATCGTAACAATAAGTGTGGAAGAAGATAAAAATATAATAATTAATTAATTAATTATAATAAACGTCTTAACTTCAAATGCTTATAACTCTTGCATACGATGTTAGTTTCACATGTGGTTTAGTGCATCGAAATCATGGCGAGACAAGTATCATATCAATGTATTATTTGTTGGGTTTCGAGATACGTTAGAAAATTGTCTCAGTTGGTCAAGTTTATTGTATACGGTTCATATTTAGTGATGTGATAATACAAGGAGCCGAGTCCTCAATAAACCATAGTTTGGGACCTAAGTCTTCAATATAGTCTGAGGAGATAAGTCCCCAATATTCAATAGTCTGAGGAGCCGAGTCCTTATTATATGATAGTCTTGAAAGCTAAGTCCTCAATACACCATAGTTCAAGGAGATGAGTCTCAATATAGTTTGAGTAAGTCCTCAATATACCGCAGTTCGAGGAGCTAAATCCTAAATATACCATAGTACAGAGAGCTGAGTCCTCAATACATGGTAATCTAGGGAGTTAATTCCTCAATATTCAATTTGGCATCACAACACGGTTAGAGGAGCCGAGTCCTTAATATACGATTTAACGATAGCGGGCTGAGACTTTGGAATCAATCATAGCCACGTGATTAGGCATGGAATAGATTTTAGTGAAACCTTAGCCATGATGTCACTAACGATATTATATTATGTTTGGCTAACTTATTAGATGTAGGTGACATAGGTTAAGGTATGGTTTTTGAGAATAAGTGTTGTTTTACTAGCTTATTAGTTTTATACCCTTATATGATGTATCTCACTCACCAAACGTATATCTGACCCTCTCTACCATTTTCTTATTTTTAGTCATACTCAGATAAGTCGATAGATAGGACTAGTGGTGACTTGGAGGCATGATGGTATGATGGAGAAGCATATTCATTTTTCTATTAGCTATCCACTATTCTTATTCCCAAACATTAGGTTGTTTCTGTTACTAGTGTAAAGAGATGTTGTAGTTGGAATTTATTTGATTCTATATTGTTTTTTGTCTAGGATTGTATTATTGATTTCTATTATATTTTATTTCTTCAATTGTGAGTTTCAGAAAATGTAGAATATTATAGATAGCTCTATGATATGTTTTATATTTTATCTCAAAATGATATGTCATCTATAAGGTCTGCGATGTCCGTTCCATTTTATGCATGATCGGGGCATCGTAGATGATGGGTTGTTTCATTTGGTATTAGAGTTTAGGTTAGGTGGTTCCTACGAAATTAGGACGTATGAGAGAGCATATTTGTAATTTCTATTATTTTTATTATATTATGTTTTTTTACGCCATACCACATATATTTTGACTCGTAGAAGTAGTTATTGGCTTATCCCTTATAACGAGTTATATAAATGTTGATATCTAAAACTGTTTTGGGGTGAAAAATAACCCATCACAATTGTTATAATTTATCCCATAAGGAACTGCTTGTAAAGGGTCCTATATCAATTAGTAGTAGATTAAATTGTGGCACTAGGGATGAATAAGAAGAGAAGTACCCTTGAATCCATTGAATATAGTGTGATGCTGATAGGTGCAATGAAGGCACTTAAGCATTTTTATTAAGTTGTTGTTGGGCTTGTGTAAGTTATGATCTACTCCAATTAAAGTAATTAGATTAACTGAAATTAATTAAAATATTTTCTAATTAATTAGAGATTTTTGGGAGAATTATAGAAGTTGAAGTTCGTTTAATATATTGAAATAATAACCCCTTCAGTAAGCTTCAACATAAGAAATTTAATAAGAAGTCATTTTCCAAAAATATTTTAAAGGTTTTATTTTTGTAGAAAGTTTAGTGTAAGGCATGTTTTTACACTTACATTTTGATGCGTACTTTGCTTTCGACAAAATAAACTTTTGAAAGGCAAATAAAAAGTAAGACACCTCATTTTGAATATCTTTCATTTATAAATATTTTTTCACACTTTGAAAAACTAATTAAAATATAGCATTTCTTTATACTTTTTGTAAAAATTTCTAATTTATAAAATTTAAAATGGTGTGATTTATAAATTTATTTTTCTACGTCAAATTTGAACAATTTTGAATGGAATTTGAATTGAAAAAAGGTTTAAAATTATTATTTTAAACTTATGGAATTTTTCAATTGTAATATGTATGTATTCTTGAATGGAAATCGAAGGGTTGTGATATAAACTTTGTAAACATGCATTACTAATTGATTTAAAGATTTTGGAAATTATTTTCAATTTCGATATGATTATAATTAGTAGGCAAAAGTGAATTCCAAATTATTTTATGTGTGTACCTGACGTATTATTTAAATATGTTGAAAATTAGCTAAATAATTATATATATTTATATACGTGATAAAACCGTTATAAATTATATGAAATAATGTTGTAAATATGAAGTATGAGTAATTTAGAAAATAATAGAAGTTATTCCAAATCTAATTTTATTTTGAGTAATTAATATTGAATTCAGTAAAGCTATAAAGAATTGAATTTTGAAAGAAAAATGTTTTTAGGAATGGATATTTTTATGAATAATTGAAACAAATTTAGCTTTGGAAATTGAATGTATAGTAATCGTTTATTTGAGGACATATGAATAGATATGAAATGATTAAATTAAAGTAAAAGTGGTTTATGATTTTATATGATTTAATATGAAATGTATAAAGTAAAACTTTTTGAAAATTCATTTAAGTAGTATTAAATAACCTATTTTGGAAAAAATGTGTGATGATCCAAATTAAACATTGGATAAAGTTGACAGTGAAGTTTAAGGTTTTCAAATCTCACTAGTTTTATGTAGAATAAGATTTGAGATCAACGATTTTGATTAAAAACCGAAATGAAAAGTTATTGGTATTTTCAACTGAAATTTGATTAGAGCTAGAAAATAATTGCATGTCTATAAGGTTTGGATCGATATTTTTTGGTGAACTGGCTTAGATAGTCAATATGCTAGTGTGATAAGGGTTTATTAGGAATGAATGTTATGGAGTTATGATTTAGGGATTTGTGCTTTTGAACTAATGAGGGCATTATTTAAGAATGTTGAAAAAAAAATTGAAACAATAACAGAAAACAATTTTGAATTGGGAATTTACTATTATTTATAAAGTATGGTGGAATTTTAATAAATTGTCAAATGACTTTTAGAAGAATATATAAATTTTGAGCAAATAATAATATAATTATTTTACGGAATTTATGAAAAAAATATTATTATTATTACGAAAAAAAAGAGTTAATATGAGATTCATAGTAATAATAACGAGATATTTTCCATAAATATTTTTGGGATAAATTATTATTGCTTTATAAACAACATTAAAATGGATTTTTGGGTTTAATGCATAAAGTTATTGTTTTTGAATTAGATAATGATAAATTTATTATGAAAAGGATGATTTAAATAAATATTATTATTTTGTAAAGTGATAATAATATTATTATTTTGAAGGAAATTTGATAAAAAATTATTACTCTTGGATTAAATAACGAGGTTTGAAATATTTAATGCATTATGACGAAAAAAGGATTTTTGAAGTATATTATCGATTTGGAAAAAAAATACTATTTCGATATAATAGAGAAAAGGTAATTCTATAATAAACAATATTGAAGCAATTTATACCTAAGAGTAAGTAACAAGTTCAAATTTATTATTTTGAATTGTTGAGACATATGTTATTAAATGTTGTTTGAAATTAACATTTGTGTTTACGTTAAAAGATAGGATACACTTATATAAGACGTGAGAAGCAAGAGAGCATCGTTAAGTAAAAACTTTTTTAAAAGGTTAAATAATAGAAGAATGGTTGCAAAAGACGGTCTTCGATAGAGGATGACTACACTTGTCCATGTAAAGTGTTTGTGGGGTATGACGATGCACATAAGGTACTCTAGTCATATGTTTGTTTATAGGACTTCTCGAGCATATGGAGTTAATAACATTTTTGAAGAATCTAGTGTCGTATGATCTCAAGACATGAAATAAATGCCTTGACTTGCACGTACTAAGGTATGAAGGCAATTTTAAGGAAGGCGAGATGGCGATTTAGAAGAGAATTGACTAAGATCTAAGATTAGTTCTTTTAGTCATCGAATGAATTAAAAAACTATCTTATGAAGTCAATTTTAAGAAATAGTGACCTTTTGTGCATAACTTATTTTCAGTGCCCGATGCACGTGAAAAAAAAGTAAAAATGCACAACCTAGTCTATGAGTTCGATATATTAATATTGTGTTCACCGAAAATAAGGGGTCATCCACCTATGATATCTACAAATTAAACGGTGATGGAGTATGTGGTTTGCCCAAGTATCCTAAATGTTAGTCCACTTAAAGGGGAGACACTGTCCGCTATCGAGTGGTTAGGCCCATGGACTTAAAGAAGGAATTTGGTGACGTATATCAAAGGATATGAAGAGGATTTTCTATTGGCCGGGGATTAAGAAGCAAGTAGCAAAGTATGTTGCAAAAGTATTTGATGATTGAGATATACCAACGGCTCAGTCTATTTAAATTTAAGCTATACTTGGACAGTATATGATTAGAGATGCCTCAGTGATAAGCAAAGAAATGGAAACTGCATAGGATGGGCATGTGTAAAGAGTTTGCAGTGGGTAGCTAGGAAGGTAAAGGACTCGCTATTGAGACATGTTATGTAGAAAAGTCAGCGCCATAAGTTGTTAGGCCTTCCCCGATTTTATAGAGAGTAGGGAAGTCAACACGTTCGAGTGGGCTTCTTGAAAAATTGAGAGATGTTCACACATTTTATGTCTATTCCATCTACGGACGCTCGTTATCGATTTAGCAATTAAGATACTAGTCGACTTATGAGGTGAATGTAGAGATGGAGTCTATAATATTATGTATGTGTATTCACATCACATGACTTGATTTGATATGACCTTAAAATGTGGAAATTAAGTTAGTCCAAAAAAAAATTTGGATAAGAGTACGTGGGAACTAGAGAAGGGAATCTGTGTTTCCCAACACAAGCCCTCTTTCAATAAGTTACACTTTTGGTTAATTTGTAGGTTGGTTTGTTCGTTAGGTTGTTTTTTTGCATGGTTGTTTTAGCTATATAATAATTGTTTGTTTAGCTATATAATAATTGTTTGCATGGTTGTTTTAGCTAGTTAGTTGACATGGGCATGGGTTATGGATGCTAAGATTGGTTGTATACACATTCTTATGATGTATTTTGGTTGCTTTGTTCGGATTATACTAGTTTAGTTTATGCTGGGTTGGCTTGTATGTATATTTGTTCCAACCTAGGTTAAATACTAATAGTTAGGTGTTCTAATTTATGCTAGATAAATTTTATATATGTTATTCACTATTTCTTTATATGCGCATTTATTGATTGTGTTTATGGATGTGGATTGTTTACTTGCACCTTAATCTAGATAATGCATTTGGATGTATGAATACGCATAAACACACACACACACACACACACACACACACATATATATATATATATATATTATAAAAGTTATAAAAAATTTGAGGGCAATGATAGAAAAGGCCCAACCAACGAATTCAGTTACTGATGACAAACCTCCTTCTACAACACCAGATCCAACTACGCCTTCTACTTTTGGATCTAAAGCATGGGTAGAGGCAGTTAAAGAGTCTATGATAGCACTAATTTCTATGAATGAGATTCCACCCAAACCACCAAATCCATAACCCATTTGCAAACCATCGCCGACGATTTGGACGAAATTGTAGGTAGAGGCGGTTAGAGGGTCAACAATGCATGATGAAGACTCGACTGTCGTTAATTTACATTTTTGCCAACCGCTTCAGGAAAATGGTAAAATTTTGTTTTTTTATTCCAGAAAATAATGATCATATTGCAATGGGTAAATGGAAGAACACTTTGATAGTATATGTTCTTGATAGCTGACCTTTGTACAAACAATTCATAGACTATGTGGAAAAAATTTGGAAACCAACTGGAACATTCGACGTTTACTACAAACCGAGAAGTTTTATTGTAACTAGATTTGAGAAAAAGGAGGATATCACTCACATAATTAAGGCTTGGCCTTACACTTTTAACTCTAAGATAATTATTACTAAACAATGGAAACCTTGAATGAAATTCACTAGAGATTATTTTTCTTCTGTTCCGATTTGATTAAATTGCACGATTTGAGTTTAGAGATGTGGAACAAAGACGCGATAAGCAGAATTTCATCTACGCTTTGTAAGCCTATTCATATGGATACGAACACAACGAAGGACACCAAACTAAATTATGCAAGAATTCTACTAGAAATTAATGTTAATTTTGAATATCCCTAAACAATACACGATAGAAATTATAATGGTGAGGCGATAGACATTCAGGTATCATATGAGTACAAACCAATACCATGTGAAAATTGGTTATAACACCAGAAATTGTACCACTCATATTAGAAAAACCTGGCAACAGAAATACACTACAGAAGCACAACAAGTAGACAAACTGATGCATGGACAAGGGATGAACAACATACATATGGGGATTCCACATTCACATGTGAAGAGGAAGACAAAAATGCATGTACAACCAATCAGAGTACAACAAGTGTTGAAGTCCTACAACTATTGATAAGGGTGGTAAAAACAAGGAGACTACATTCACTGATGCAACAGGTCATGTGCGTGCAACCTACACAGAGGCTCCTCAACAAAAAGTTAATATAATTAGGAATAAAAAGAAAGAACCGCAACCCAAATACACCAAAAGAGCTGCTGATATTCCATTTCATAATTCATTTGACTACTTGCAGAAAGAAGTTACCCCTAACGTGGAAACTGCTTCAACTCCAAAGACTAATTCAGAGTTTGTTTAGGATTCGCCAACGTCATCTAAGCATGAGATTCCAAATGTCCCAGAATAAGACCATGTGATTATTGATGATGTAAATAGTGAAAGTTCAGAGGATTTTGGTGCTGCAAACAACCTTTTTGGTGATTCATATCAACAATTTATAGAGAATATAGCAGAGAATATTCAAGAAATTCCAAATACAAGAGAAAATATAAATGTCTCCGGTATGATCAGTGCAAATCCTGCATATGCTCAAAAGCCAGGAAAAAATACTTCGAACTCAAATACAGCTCTGCCTAGAAGATAAACAAGGAGCTCTGTACATATTCCATGAAGTTTGTGTAGGTGATTACTTGGGGGATGAATGTTGTACCATGCATTCAATCTCCAAATTACTCGCAAACTTTTTTTTATGGGTTTAATGGTACATATATTAGACTGTTTACCATTTGCAGATACACATGCGCCTTATATTGATTCACTGCATCCATTGGTTGATTCCATACATTGATAAAAAGCTACTGAGTCTTGCCTTCGACGACAAGGATGAAGACAACTTCCAGTATTATATTTGGATGTTGGTTATAGAACAAAGTCCTTATCGTATGAGCTTCAGCTGGTATGCATAGAGACTTGGTGGCAACGGAGTATACTGGTTTATCCAAAATATTGTGTAGCTTTCAAGTTTTAAGTTGTTAGGATTTGTTTTATTTTAATGTTAACTGGATTGTCTGGTTAGATTTTGGAGGATACAAGGGTCTGTGTTTTGTAAGGTGAAGTGTATAAGTGCTTGTTGTATTTATATATATGTGTACCTCTAGATATTTATTATTCAATAAAAGAACCCATTTTCAAATATATATATATATATGTGTGTGTGTGTGTGTATCTAGGTGTGTGTGTGTGTGTGTGCATATCCATGTGTGTGTTTGCATATATTAGGGTATTTGCATACATATTAGTTGCACTACATGTGGATTCATATAGGAGGCCGATTTAGTTGCATTTGCACTCCTCTCATATCACATCATCGCCTTTTATCTATTATATATATTATATATTCTTGGTTATTTTTTCACCTCTGTTGTATAATAGATGTTGAATGGATATAGTTATGTATGATTCGTATGTTTGTACGATGTAAAGCATGTGAATTGTCCGTCACTTGGAATTTTGTTGATAAAGTTGTTTTAAGGAGGGAGAATGTAACACCCCATACATTTAAATAATAAAATAATTAAATTAAAAAGGAAAAATCGTAATTTCACATAAATAACAAAATAGTAAATTTCTACATGAGTTAAATTAGGCTTCAGGGCCTATTCCATTACGTCCGGAATTCCATTTACAAATGGAAAACATATATAACTTACCAAATTTGATTAAACGGGTTAGAAATTAGAAGTAATCAAACTCAGTGGCATTTTCGTAATATATTAATTTTGAGATTTTAGCATAAATTTGAATTATTTCAGCCTATAAATAGAAATGAAAACATATTCTCTAAACAGATTTTAGCCAAAACATTTTACCTCTAATCTCCATCTTCTCCTTCTCATATCTCTAAATAAAATCAATTCCAAATCCATCAAAATCCAAATTAAACGAATTAACACATTGATGAGGTCATCTTCAAGCGAGCTACGTAAATAAATCAAAGCTTTTGAGGAATTCAGTGTTTTCAAGGTAAGGAATTTCTAGATAGCGAAGGAGGAGAAGGATTCACCTCGGATCGGAGAGGATGCATTGCTAGTCGGTGAGTGAGATTTATCATATTGGTGTATATATTGATACAACGTAATAATTCACCTATTATGATCGTATACCAAATTATAATGATGTAATTAATCATTAAAAATGGATCTTTTTATGTATACCTGATTAGAATGTAGTATGCCATGGCTAGATGATTAAAAAGGTGAATTTTCATTAATAGTAATTAGCGAAAGTTAATCAACATTTAAATTAAAAAGTGAAAAGTATAAAATTATTCCAAACTAGACATATTATGTTACACCTATATCTCACAAACACTGTCAGATGAAGCTTGATGCAGCTACCAAGCTGGAAGAACTACCCTCGCAACAAGATTGAAGTAAGGACAAGAAAAAAGGCTAAGCCAGATGGAGTTGCACTAAGATAATATAAAGAGGTGGCAAGAGGAAAGGACTGCTCGCATAATAAAGGTCGGTTTATGAGACAGATGTAGTGAAAAAACCCAGATAATGCTGGGCCAAGGCCCCAAAGGCAAAAGCATAGTTGAGCTCCCCATTAAATACAGATTCAACGTTATAATAGTGCACCGAAAACTGGAAATACCTGTAAGGTATAAAGGCTAATCCAAAAGACTAACCTGGCGATGTAAAACCGCAACACATCTTTATAAGTGTTTATACGCTGATAGGGATGCATTGCAATCTTAAACTAACAACTAATAGTGGTAGGTGTATGCCGCTATTTAGTATCAGAAGACAAGGAGGAGGCGCTGCCATCTTAATGCGACAGAACAATGCCACAATCCCATATCGATATCAGATTAATAAAGACTATGTCGCAATCCTGCAAGCTCTGACCGCATACATGAAGAACCCAAGGGATGGAACAAGATAAAGAGACTGCTCTGCAACTAATGGTCGAACCTCATACCACGAAGGCTAATCAAGAAGGCTCAACTTCATCCCCAAGATCATCAGATCTGACTTAAAGACAAAAGCAAGGGCGTAGTCCTCTAATGATTGAGAATAGTTTAGAACAAAGCTACATAAGGCAACCACCTTTAAAGATAACAACTCAATCTCTCCTACCAAGCAATGCAGCCTAACTCTAGCTATTCTCACATCATGATATGTCCACACCGCAGAATACACGACGTAGTACACCATCGAAAAGGTCAATGCAGTATTAAGGCAATGTGGCATTACAACATTCAAGGAAATAAGGCAAAGCCCTAAAGTACCAATGAAGACGTGAACTCTCCCTGAAAAGAAGGGCAACACGCCTATGATAACATCGTCCACTTGTGGAGGCAAAAGCGCAGGCCCGACGCTATGCAGAATCCAAGACATATAAGTTATTCAAAACATGGGATTTTCTGCCTCAATTTCAAACACTTCCGCTACAATTTCAAGTTTTCCGCCTAAAGTCAGAAATTCAATTGCTCAAAATACAGTTTCCCATCAAGGACACATCAGCAATTCATTCACATCAAACAAATGAGATGGAAGGATGTCACGTAACATGATCCAAAAGTGGAAACTAAAAGAGCGGAAGAAGAATGTTGACCATCCTTGTGCATCTCTGTATTATAAGTAGAAAAGGCACTATAGCAGAAAAATGGATTTTTCTCTTTACCTTTTTTGGGCATACAAAACAAAAGGTCAGTACTCACTGCCATTATTTGTTTGTACTAAGAATATAAAAGGAAGAAAGTGATATTTTTCCCATGGATGTAGGATTTGTTAACATTTGAACCACGTAAATTCTCTATATCCATTTACTATTTTCAGTACTTTATTTTGCAGCTTTATTGTTTTCCATCAGCTCGAATACCAAGATTACTAGCTGATTTGCTATATTTTTAACGTTTTACACATTATAATATTGTATGCAAAAAAAGTAATATAATTACTCCTTTTTAAGGCAAAGTTAATATCACTTGATTTTGTTGATTCATAATTGCGAAAGCACTTAGCATCGCGACCACTTTGTAAGAAATATTTGAGTGTTTATGAGATGAAAAAGCTCGTTAATATTTTTGATGCTAGAAGGAGGGCCTAAACCTCCAGTTTCCCTCTCTGGCAAAATTTTACCTACATTTACTTAAATACCATTACAATACCATAGGTTCTGCCTCCCTCTGCACAAGAATAATTACACTTAGCTTCAAAAATCTTGAAAAAGCCGCTCATAACCTCCAAAGTCCTAGCTAAGGTGGAAGCCTCAGCGAAGGTCCCCTTCGATCCCCTTTTGGCCGCATTCCAAGCATCCACTAACCAAATGAACCAACGCATGGAGGGGTTAGAAAAAAATATGACCCAACATACTACCCTTAAACAAACCTCTCCTAAACCATCCATAGCTCAACGCCTTCACTCACTAGCTGCACCGGCTATGCAGCATATGGGTGGTAACAACACTCGCAAAATGGTGAAGCTGGACCAAAAACCAATGCCAACTCAAAGGCAAGAAACATGTTAAACCCCAGATAAAATCAAAACCTATTAACATTAACCTGCTACTACTGAAGAAGCAGGCTAAGTCTGTTTTGGATGATGACGATGTCACTTCGCTTTACAAGAGCGATTCATCCCAAACGGATCCTAAGGAAGATGAGATCCGTCGGTTGAAAGCTCAAGTAGAGAAGCTAGCAAAGTTGTGCCAGCAAAGCACTGGGGAAAAAGTAAGGGAAGGAGTGTTAGTGCCAAAATTGGTCACTAACACCCAGGTCCGGATGAAAGCACTAAATCAGAGATAGAATGTATGTAGAGAATATAAACGTGAAGAATAATAAAAATCAAAATGAAAGCAGTAATGAAAACCAAGTTTTATAGTGGTTCGGCTAACTCCGACCTACGTCCACTCCAGAAGTTTCCTTTTTATTGTTGTAAAAACCGATTACAGTTACAAAGTAGTAGAGTAGCCTTAGCCTTAGAAAAGAGAAAGTAAGAGAGCAGAAGGAAGATCCCCCCATCTGGAGACCCGCATGTTGTATTTATAGGAAAAACTAGGTTGTTGGGCCTCCTGAGTAGTTTGGGCCCACCAAGGCCATAGACGAACCCTACTTCATCATTCTGACCGACCCTGAGCAGTTGACATGCTGAACGGAAGTTACCCGGGTATTGACCCGAAGCGAGCCTATCCGAAACTCGAAGCAGACTAGTCCAGAACTCGGAGCAAAGCTAGCGCAGAACCATGTATTGATGCCGACCCATGTCACCATATAGCCAATGCCAATCCACTTTGTCGAGTCACAATGCCGAGCCATCCTCACCTTATCACGATGTCGAGCGACGTTCAATGCTGAGCGACGTTCAATGCCGAGCGAGGTACGATGCCGAGCGGGGTGCGATGCCAAGCAGGGTGCGATGCCGAGCGGGGTGCGATGCCGAGCGGTAATGCCGAGCCACAACCAAACGACCTTCCTGGACTTCCATACCTCGACCGGACCATGCCATGCCGAACGGCCGAACCACAAGGTCGAACTCCAAGCACTTCGAACCATTTCATTCTGATCGAACGACCTATCCTGATCGAGCATCTATCCAAGTGAACATCATCCGTTTAGACCGAATCCGTCATATTTCAGCCTCGATAATCGCGAAGTTGGTTAAGTTGAATCCGCCTCTCCATGGCCTTGCCAAAAGGCGGGTTAACATTTGCCCCCCAAAACATGCCTTGCTATTGGAAGGTGTGTTTTGAATAGCCTCACGTCCGATATCCGAAGTATGTATGTTATCCACTTCCATACTTTTCGATTCATAATCCAATCCATTTTATCCAAGTGCCATCGCAGTATCCTTATCTGAATCTACGACTACTCTGAGTCGATATTCAATTCCGAATCCAGTAACCAAATCCTTAGCCAAATCCATATCCATCTGAACTCGACAACCGAGTTCCAATCCATCCATATCCAACGACCAATAACCACGTCCATGACCTCTCCGGGTCGATGTCCAAATCCGGGACCGTTCCGGGTCCATGCCCAAACCCTTAGCTGTTCATAGCCAATATCCAAATCTATAACCTCTCCGGGTTCTTGCCAAGCGCAATCCACACTTGACGACCTATGTTAAGTAATTCCATGGTGTTCCTGGTTTAGTGTCCCTAAACGTCAAATAATGCCATGGCTTAAGTCCTAAGCCGAATCCTGGTCGCTCCGGACCCTTGCCGAGCATAGTCCATACTCGACGACCTGCATAGAAGACAATATGAGGCCTAAGTCCTAGGCCGAATCCCGGTCTCTTCGGACCCTTACCGAGCATAGTCCATGCTCGATGACCTTTCAACCAAAATCCAAACCAAAATCCAAACTGAAATCCAAATTCAACCAGAAAACCAGAAATCCATATCAAAAATCCAAACCAAAAAACAAACATCCAAACCCGAATCCAAACCAAAAAACGAGCAAAACAGGGAGTTCAAACCAAACCAAAAAAAGCAAATGTCTAAGTCAAAGGAAAAAACAGATTTCACAAACCAGGGCGTCTCGGTAAGCCATCATCTCAGAGCATACCTGAGGGTTATCTCCGACCCCGTACATGAGTAAGTGATTTAACCGTTTTCCCGGAGTTTGTTACTTATTCCAAACCATCAAGATTAGTTGATGACCAATCAGCCACCATTCCTGGGCCTCATGCCCTTGTCGTTCAAGGTAGGCGGTGGCTGCTCTAGTTCCACCGCCGCATTCCAAGTTCCGACATATTGTCGCAACTGACCATTCCTTATATGCTCCTCGATTATGTCCTTCAAATTCTGGCAGCTGTTAGTATCATGCCCGTCCAAGTCATGAAAAAGACAGTGCCTTCCTGACGCCCTTTCTCGTTCTGAGGGCTCCCTCCTCGCCGGCCTTCGATACGGAAGGCGATCTCGAGGATCCAAGAATATCCGCTCCAACATTGCGTTCAATCCTGTGTAAGTGGAGAACTTTGGTTCTCCCCAGCGCTTCCTTTTCCTTTTATCCTTGCCCCCACCCGAGCTTTCGCCGGGTAGTCCCCCATCCTTAATCATGTTTACTTCCTTTGACCTCATGTCCAAACATGCATCCTCTTGTCGAAGAAATCTCTCAGCTTCATGAAAGAATTCCCCAAGATCCAACGGTGGGTCCCGTATCAACGATACTTTGAAATCCGAATTATCTCTGACTCCTGATACCGCAGCCATCAGAACCATTGATGGATCCAGTCGATCCACCAAAGCAACTGCTGCATTAAATCGAGTTAAGAATGTCCTGAGCGATTCATCCGCCCCTTGTTTGACTGATGTTAGCGTCATCACGTTCTTTGGCCTTTTTATGTGAACTCGAAACTGACTTAAGAACTTGTCCACCAGTTCCGTCCATGTTCCAATGGATCCATCCTCTACCGTCCGAACCACATAGCAGCAATATCAGTCAAGTACAGGGAGAAACATCGGGCCATAACCTCCTCCATTGCCCCTAGCACTTCCATATGCCTAGTGTACCTCATCAAGTGGTCGGTGGGATCCGTCTTCCCGTTGTATACTTCCAGAGTGAGTAGTTTGAAATCGGGAGGATTCCTAGTTGTCCTAATGTTTCGGGTAAACGGACTTTTGTTAACTCCCTCTAAATCCCTGTTTGTCAGACCTGCTCGAATAGTCTGCCTAATAATGTCAGCCAATCCAGTGTTTCCAACCAAGGGTTGCCCCCTATTCATGTTTCCAGACTGCCCCCTAAGTCCCCGAGGAAATTCTGGCACATATTCCTCATCACGTACTCCTGTATTCCTATCGACCTCAGGCCGCGTAGCATCATCCGGTATCCCTCCATGAACTGGTCCAACATTACCTGGTGGTGTGCCCCCGAGTCTAGGTCCATCTAGATTGTTAGTTGTTTGTTGATTGGGAGCTGCCCCGTACTGAATCACTCCATATGTCCGCTAGTTGAGTTCCTCTGGTCCAGTTCCAAGAACTTGAGCACCTGCAGTTCCTGGTTGTCCAAATTGCTTAAGAAGAGCCTGCATAATCTCCTCTTGTTGTTTCATCATCTTCTCCTGCATAGAATTCATCATCACCTGCATCTCATCCCGAGTTATGTAGATGGATGCATGATCCTCTCCAGCTCCAGAAAAGGCCGCTTGACTTCCTTCCTGATTGCTCCTTTTCGCTGCTTGCTTCCTTGTTGGTGGTCTAGCTATTGCTTTCTAGGATCCAAGTTCCTAACTCCAAAATTCCCGAGTGCTGGCGTTCTCAGTGAAAGCACCAAAATGTTAGCGCCAAAATTGGTCACTAACACCCAGGTCCAGATTAAAGCACCAAATCACAGATAGAATGTATGTAGAGAATATAAACGTGAAGAATAATAAAAATTAAAATGAAAGCAGTAAAGAACAACAAGTTTTATAGTGGTTCGGCTAACTCTGGCCTACGTCCACTTCAGAAGTTTCCTTTTTATTGCTGCAAAACCGATTATAGTTACAAAGTAGTAGAGTAGCCTTAGAAAAGAAAAAGTAAGAGAGCAGAAGGAAGATACCCCCATCTGGAGACCCACATGCTGTATTTATAGGCAAAACCAGGTTGTTGGGCCTCCTGAGTAGTTTAGGCCGACCAAGGCCATAGCCGAACCCTACTTCATCATGCCGACCGACCCTGAGCAGTTGGCATGCCGAACGGAAGTTACCCGGGTATTGACTCGAAGCGAGCCTATCTGAAACACGAAGCAGACTAGTCCAGAACTCGGAGCAAAGCTAGCGCTGAATCATGTATTGATGCCGACCCATGTCACCATATAGCCAATGCCAATCCACTTTGCCGAGTCACAATGCCGAGCCATCCTCACCTCATCACGATGCCGAGCGATGTTCAATGTTGAGTGAAGTACGATGCCGAGCGGGGTGCGATGCCGAGCGGGGTGCGATGCCGAGCGAGGTGCGATGCCGAGCAGGGTGCGATGCCGAGCGAGGTGCGATGCCGAGCGGGGTGCGATGCCGAGCGGTAATGCCGTGCCGCAACCAAACGACCTTCCTGGACTTCCATACCTCGACCGGACCATGCCATGCCGAACGGCCGAGCCACAAGGTCGAACTCCAAGTGGGCCTCCTGAGTAGTTTGGGCCCACCAAGGCCATAGCCGAACCCTACTTCATCATGCCGACCGACCCTGAGCAGTTGGCATGCCGAACGGAAGTTACCCGGGTATTGACCCGAAGCGAGCCTATCCGAAACACGAAGCATACTAGTCCAGAACTCAGAGCAAAGCTAGCGCTGAATCATGTATTGGTGCCGACCCATGTCACCATATAGCCAATGCCGATCCACTTTGCCGAGTCACAATGCCGAGCCATCCTCACCTCATCACGATGCCGAGCGACGTTCAATGCTGAGTGAAGTACGATGCCGAGCGGGGTGCGATGCCGAGCGAGGTGCGATGCCGAGCGGGGTGCGATGCCGAGCGGGGTGCGATGCCGAGCGGGGTGCGATGCCGAGCGAGGTGCGATGCCGAGCGGGGTGCGATGCCGAGCGGTAATGCCGTGCCGCAACCAAACGACCTTCCTGGACTTCCATACCTCGACCGGACCATGCCATGCCGAATGGCCGAGCCACAAGGTCGAACTCCAAGCACTTCGAACCATTTCATTCCGACCGAACGACCTATCCTGATCGAGCATCTATCCAAGTGAACATCATCCGTTTAGACCGAATCCGTCATATTTCAGCCTCGATAATCGCGAAGTTGGTTAAGTTGAATCCGCCTCTCCATGGCCTTGCCAAAAGGCGAGTTAATAAGAAGGTTCTTCCCTGTTTAGTGAGACCATCATAGAAGCAGATTTCCCTGAAAACTTTAAAGCCCCAACGATTGACAAATTTGATGAAACCACCAACTCTGACGACCTCATCTGCACCTTTGAGCATTATATGGACATTTTGAAAGTAGGAGGATGGATCGATATAAACTCTTTCCACCTTACTTAGCCGATGAAGCCTTCAGATGGTTCAGGAGGTACCAACCAAGAGAGGTCCGCTCTTGGCGACAACAATACGTATATTTCCTGAGGCAATTCAATTCGAGGAGAGAAGCTTCCCTTGATGTAAATACCATTTCATGTCTAAAGCAAGGTGAGAGTGAAAGCTTGTGCAACTTCATTAAACGCTTCAAATCTGAGGCACTCCAAATCAGGGTGACTAGTGAAGAAGCACTACTAATGGCAGCTCACGTCGGGATCAGAAGAGGTACTGCTATGTGGGGGGAAAAATAGCAAAAAGCTATGTCACAGCATGAAGGCTTTATATGAAAGGGCAAGCGGCTATATTAGGATAGAAGAGGTTGTATCTACAGTGCAATCTCAAAGTACTTCTACTCCTAGCTATGACAAGAAAAGGAGGGCAAAAGAGTATCATCCGCCTACAAAAAGACAAAAGAATCTCAACTTCACAGCAAAAACTCCCCTCACTCATACTTCGGGATAGATATATGAAATGACCAGAACCGAGCTCACTTATAATGTACCGAACAAGGAAAAAAAGGCAGAGCAGAACCGAGGCGGAGCATACTGCTGCTTCCATAAAGCAAATGGCCACCACACAGACAATTGTAGGAACTTGAAAATGAGATAGAAAGGTTGATTCAAAAAGGGAACTTAGGCAGCTTCCAGAAAGAGAATAACCAAGAAAAGACAGAGAACCTCACCCCGAATCCGAAAGACAACTAAGCAGGAAATCCATCCAATCTCATAGCCTAAATCCATGACGAGTCGCACTTTGTCGGGAAAAGCCCGAAGGCGCAAGACCAATATGTGCAGGAAGTAAGAGCAGAACAAAGAACCCTATTCAATATAAGACAGAAACCCATGCAAGACATAATTTTCACCGTAGGTGATGCCGCCGGAGTTGATTTCAGGATCTGCTTGTCATTACAATGCAGATTTTGAGCTGCACCATGAAAAAGGTCTTCGTGGATTTTGGAAGTTCTGTAAATGTCATTTACAAGTTTGCATACGACCGGATGAAGCTTCCAACCAAAGTATTGAAGCCTAGACCTGAGCCGATCTATGGCTTCAACAACACATCAACCACTCGCATCGGGTCAACCCGCTTACTGGTCACTGTCTAAATTGCACCCCTTCTCGAATCTTTCTATGTGAGCTTCTTAGTCATCGATCAGCTGTTATCGTATAATGCATTCTTCGAAAGACCTGCATTGATTGACTTAGGGGCAGTTATTTCTCAAAAGGATCTGCTCATGAAGTTTCACACCACCACTGGAATAGGGTCGGTTAGAGAAGAGCAATTACTAGCTAGGGAATTATACAATGTAAACATTAACTCTAGCAACAAAATTGTTCAAAACTACTTTGCTATTTCTTCTAATATCTGTGATAAGAATAACGATCATGGAAAAAAGGTTAAGCCTAGTTTAAAAACTGAACTATCACGAAGTGCCACAACTAATGATGAAACAAGGCATCTGCGACAATAACATCAGTAAGAAAAGAGAAAAGAAAATATATGCACATGATTGGCACCAACGATTATAACTCGGTCTATGCACAGTACTCTCAATGAAGCTCATAAATAGGTACTCTCAGTCACCTCATAGCCCAAAGAGGAGGGAAAAGATTAAACAGACCCCAGATTAGGGAAAAAAAGAAAGAGTTAGAGCCAGTGGATGACCTTGAAGATGTACAAATTGATCCAAAAGACCCTGCAAAGGTTCTCAAGATCCGGAAGAATCTCATGCAGAAGCATGAGTTGAACTAATAGACTTCTTAAAAAGATCAATAGACGTATTTTCTTGGACGCATTCAGACATGGTGGGAATAGATCTAGCCATCATCTGCTATGCACTCAACATCGATCCTAATGTTCATCCAGTTAGACAAAAGTGCAGAACCGTGGATCTGGAAAGGTATAATGCTCTACATGAAGAAGTCAAGAAGCTGAAAGCAAACGGATTCATCAGGGAAGTGTACCACCCAAAATGGATCGTCGATCCAGTATTTGTCAAGAAGCTCGATGGGAAATGGAAGATTTGCATAAATTATACCAACCTCAATAAGGCCTGCCCTAAAGATAGCTTCCCCTTACCTAGAATTGATCAATTGGTGGATGCAGCTAGTGGACACGAACTACTCTCATTCATGGATGCATATTCAGGATATAAATAGATAGCTATGTTTGAGTCGGATCTGGAGCATACTAGTTTCATAATAGAGAAAGGCCTGTACTGCTACAAAGTGATGTCATTCGGTCTCAAAAATGCTGGACCTACCTAACAAAGATTAGTTAATATGATGTTCTTAGAGCAGATCAGCAAAAATGTTGAAGTATATGTATATGACATGGTAGGTAAGTCAAAGCAGCATCAAACCATGTATAAGATCTGGAAGAGACGTTCACGGTCTTAAGGCAGTATAATATTAAGATGAATCTCATGAAGTACACCTTTGCCATCCAATCAAGAAAATTTATAGGATACATATTAAATGCATGAGGCATTGAAGCAAACCCATCTAAGATTGAAGCCATATGGGGAATAGGGATCACAATACCAAGCTGTAACGCCCTACCCCGAGACCCTCATTAACAAAGGGTATTACTGGGTAATACTATATGCTAATGCGGAGAATAGGGCTAGTTAGGAGTGACCATCTATAGCTTTGTCTTAAACATCTATTAAATAAGTTGATTTACTGCTCTAATTTTTTTAAAGAAATTATTCACTACATGGAAATATTTTCATTAACTCACTAAATCAAACTTTTCAATAATTAATTTTAAAGAATCATTTTGATAGAGATAACTTATCTCTTCCATTAATAAGAGAGAATCATTCATCCAAAATAAACGAAGCCAAAAGGCCTTATGAGCCTAAACAACAGGGTAGCTACGCTAAGTGGGTTCATCCCTAAAGCAACTGATAAATGCATAGCATTCTTCGATCAGGTAATGAAGGGAGGAATTTCGGGTGGACTAAGGAGTGCAAAGCATCATTCCATAATCTAAAGGACCATCTGGTCAACACTCCCATACTATCTAAACTGGTAACGGGTGAGGACATGTATTTAGCTGTAACTGATAAAGCTATTGGTTCTGTAGTTGTTCGAGAGGATGAAGGAACCCAAAGGCTCATTTACTTCACAAGCAAGCATATGTCAGGAGCAGAATTAAATTACACATTGATTGAATTGTTAGCCTACAACCTGTTCCACACAGCAAGAAAGCTACGGCCCTATTTCCAAGCACATCCCATCAAAGTCCTCACGGACAAACCACTAAGGCAAATACTCAGAAGTTGGAGACATATGGCCACCTGCTAAAAAAGGCGATGGTGCTTAGCCAATATGATATCACCTATTTTCCGAGAAAAGCAATCAAAGGTCAGGCACTAGTAGACTTTATCATGGAATGCACACTGCCAACCGAGCACTAACCAAAAGAAAATGCACCTACACCAGGGTTCTGGCAGATATATGGATAGAGCTTCAAATGAATATGAGGCAGAAATTAGATATGTACTAATTACTCCAGATAAGAAAAAATTATATGGAGGAGTGCAGCTTGGGTTCAAGGCAACCAACAATGTGGCAGAATACATAGCTCTCCTCGTAGGCTTGAGAAAGACTAAGGTAATGAAGGTAACCCATACTAAAATTCACAATGAGTCCTAATTAATTATAAATCAAGTGCAGGGCAATTACCAAGCAAAGGAGCCAACTTTAGCCAATTACGTGGAACTTTCTAAAAAGTTATTATAGTGATTTGAACAGTTTGGCATAGAGAAGATTCCACGTAAAAATAACTCTTCTGCTGATTCATTAGCTAATCTTGCAAGCACCAAAGTGGCAAATGAAATGAAAGCTATTCCAATAGGACATCAGGCAGAGTCGAGCATCACAGAAGCAAACCAAGTATTGGTTCTGACCCTATCCCAACAAGCAATGATCTAAAGGGATTAAGACCAAGAAAAAAAGGAAAATCAGAAGCAGTCTTCAGTCAAGCCCAAGATTCAACAAACTGAAGGAAACACTTGGATGACCCCCTATTAAGCAGTTCCGGTTGAACGAAACTATACCCTAAAACAAAAATAAAGCCCGAAAAATAAGATATCGGGCTCCATACTACTCCTTCTTTGATAGCTATTATACAAGAGGGTAATCTATCCCTTATCTTAGATGTGTTTCCAAAGAAGAAGGAATACAGATCATAAGAGAGGTACATGAAGGGCGGTGCGAGGATCACTCCGAGGAGGCCAAGTTAGCAAAGAAGGTACTGAAGCATATATACTACTGGCCCACAACGCTTCAGGATGGGAGGTAATTTATGAGAAGATGTTACAAATGTCAAAGGTTAGAAAATATCCCTAAGCTGCCATCCCATGAGCTTATCCCTTAGCTAGTCCATGGCCATTCGAAGTATGGAGCATAGATCTAATAGGCCCACTTCCTATGTCAAAGATGGAGCAAAGTAGGCTATAGTGGCGACAGCCTACTTCACCCCTAACTACGATCACCACGAAGAAGGTAATCACTTTTGTGGTAAGAAACGTAATCACTAGGTTTGGAATCCCTTACAAAATAATTTCTAATAATGGGACACAGTTTGAAAGCAAGGAATTTACAGAGCTCTGCAAAAGGAATAACATAATTAAAAGTTTCTCCTCCGTTGCGCACCCAAAGCAAATGGGTAGGTCAGCAGCAAACCAAATGATGTGTACGTAAATGTGCATATATTTACATTCATATTTAATCTATTTTTATTTAAATAAATGTCATAATTGGGTATTTTTACATGTTTAAAACCAAATTTCAAAAATGCTTTCAAGTCATCATTCATACATCAATTTGGAGGTAAAATGGTAATTTTGTGCATATATTAATTTTGAGAATATTCACTTGCACATTTTATTTTTATTTTGTAGGAATTTGGATGGAAATATAAAGAAGTTCTCATGGAAATATGCATGCATGAGGATGGAAACAAAGGAATGAAGAAGGAAATAATTCAACTCATGCATCATGGAGGACCCCACCTACTCACTTACCTTGATCTACAATTAGGAGCTAATGCACATGTTAGTGAAGATTAAAGTCACATGCATACTTAATGGAGGATAAATTAGAGGCTAATGATAACTTGGTGGCCACACTTCCTAAGGGGTATTTTGGGTAGTCCCCTAAAATATGCATTATGGCTTTAGGCTTGTATGAATACCCCTCTTATGTACATGTAATGGAGTTTTAGTTTTACATTAGAATGCAAGTTGTAGCTTCAAATTAAAAGAGAAATAAAAATGGCTTCCTAAGCCTCTTCTTCTTCTATCTATATTTTCTTTTTCCCCTAGCAATCGGGCTTTCCAGCACTTGGATTTGTGGCATGAGGATGTATTAGTACCATATTTCGAGGGTCGAAAATTTTGGTCGTCGCATTTGGTATTAGAACTTATGTTGAGCGAACACCTAGGCTTTGGTAGGGTAAAAATCATTATAGATAGGGTTAGTAATACCCTAGAATGAGTAACTCATTAGAGATAGGGTTAACAACACCCTAGAATGAGTTTGAGAGTATTATATATATAAGCACGTGTTTGTTATTTGATATAAAAATGTTTTATGTTGATTTATCTGTTAAGTGGTTTATAGATTCTGGTTGATGCGCCTGATCACCGTTATCGATAGGGATTTCTAAATACTTAAACAAAGCAAATCGACACACCATTTTAAAAGGAGTATATTTTATATATACAGAAGTACAAATATTTGTGTGATATGGAAAATTTATAAGATGTTATCCCTTCGGAAAGTTCTTAGAATAAGGTCTTGATCTGTTTGGTGATGATGGAAATAATCTTCTAAGTATCGATCATATGTTGGCTTGGGCGAATGGTATTGAACGCTTGGTAAATTATTCTTCTTATCATTGTATAGTCAAGCAAGTTCAAATCCGAACAAGTATGAATCAAGTAATTTGGATAAGTCAAGGAATTAATGGTATGAAACTTATGATAATAATTTAGTATATTATTTAGGTCAGGATGTCTTATTTTATGCCGGGTGATGAGTTATGGGCTAATCTAAAGCAAGAACGAAGAATATGTGTACAAAAAGAGGTAGAAGAGAAATTAAAACTAGGATCTTATACCGGCATCTTCTGTTACAGATGATGTAACGACCCATAATTTTAACTATCTTAAATTATTGAATTTAATATCATTATTGAATAAAATTGGTTAGAAATAAAACTTTAGTGATTTATCAATGTAGTTTATTTAATATGAACTTGAATAAAATTTTGAAATAACTAATTTCAAAGATTTAATCAATAACAAGTATTGAAATGAAGTTCAATATATTGAATGTGTTTATAATTAGTAGTTGGAATTGAAAATTAAATGTTGAATTACTATAAAAAGGAAGTGGTTTTTTTATCATTTGAATTCATTTTAAAAGTTAAATTTTATAAGTTAAATAACTTATATTTCAAATATAGCGATTTATTGGATAATTAAATTATTTAAATTTAATATTGGAAATTATTTAACATATTTGAATCTTGAATTTAATATGAATGAAAACGATTTCAAAAGTCGATTTGAATTTTATTTAAACAAGAATGAAGATTGTTAACTTTTAAAATTGAATTTAAAGTGATTGAATAGAATTTGGGAAATTACATGTTTTAATTACACAGTAAATGAGATTTATCCGAGGCGCCTCGACAAAAAAACAATCACACGGTAAATGAGATTGGAGTATCCACATAGGTTAAATACTAGGGCTCCATACCTGATACCACCCTTTTCCAGAAGGAAATGACATACCCTAAAGGGAGCGACCCTCATAACCTTGCCACATCATTCCTGTTTTAACCATTTCCGGGTTGTGAGGTCCGAAGAGGTCTCGTCCACAAAGCTACGCTTTTTCAGAAAGCCACGCTTTGATCAACAAATGATCAATAAATAATCATCACACAGCAACACTCAGCATGCCACACTACCAAATTGGGAGTATATCACTGATAACCATCAACTACATAACCTCTGAGCTGGTACGTCTCAGAGAAGGGTGTTAAGCTAAGAGAATAAATTCTCCGCCACCAAACAGAAATGTATTTGAAAGAAATCAGCTTTATATCTCAAAATGTACTGTCAGACATGTAACCATACAAGTCTGTTCCGGGTTCGAACAGAACCGAAGGCACTTCCTAAGAAGCCCTTGCAATCCGGGTATTTACAATCCCGATCGAACTTCCCATCACAAAGGAAATCTCTATACCGTAGCTAACGGTGCAGAGACAATCGATAAGTCATCCTATCATTTTCACAAATACCCAGTCTTCACCACCGGTCTTCAATGCGATCCATATCGTCGTATCACTAATTCGGAATGGGTTATATGACACAAAGGTCTTTTCCCGGCTAACCCGAATAGTGAGCACAATATTTAAAACATATGGATATAGGGATTTCAATTAAGTCACAACTTATTACCCAAATCCTTTCCTTTAAATGGTTTAAACAAATTACCATTTTAAATCTTTAAACAAAAAGATTTACTTCACAAAGTTTACCCAGTTTCACAAAGATTCATTCATAGATTTCCAAATCAATTTCCATTTCAATTTGATTAACCCATTAAATCTTTAAATCAAGATTTAATTTATAGCTTTCAAAACTATTCACAATTCAAGACTTTTATAATATAAAAGATACACCATTTGAAATACTCTTTTATTTCAAAATAAAGATTAATCATCTTCACAAAGGTTAATTCATAGATTTTCCAACTATTCACAATTTTATTTCAACTTGAAATGTTTCGATACAAATTGGAAATCTTTTCACTTTATGAAAGCTATTATTATTTGAAAACAGATAGTTCTCGTTTCGGGAAAAACTGAATTCATTTATACAAGTTACGGTCTTTGGGTTAATTCAAATTTCCACAACAACACTTTTAAAAAATGGTTTAAATTCATATAAACACCCTTTTCCACTTGTATAATCTTTTAGACCAAAATTCCCAAATTATTGAATTCAATTACAAGATATTGAATTCAAATTTTAAATCAAATGATTTAAATTTCAATTTTATTAAGTTATTTAAAATAACTTTTATTTTAAAAACTCATTTTCAAAAGCTTCTAATTCCAATTCCAAAACTATATTGGATCCAAAAATTCAATTTTCAAAATTGATAAAAATCTGTGACTTAACCGATTTCCACGTGAAATCCACATTTGTGTGTGTATTGTGTAGTCCAAGGGTTTAACACAATAGTGCAACAACATTCAACCATCATATATCAAATATAACAATATAATTGATAAGCGGTATAAACTATAACACTTATCTTTCATTCACAGATCACAGATATATATATATATATATATCACAGATAAATAGATCACGAATCACAACACAGAACAGGATATATCACAAAGCACCACATATCAGAGATGTCAAACAATTCAACATCCATAATTAGGATTAATTTAATTATCTGACTAATTTAAAGTCAGATAAATTTCTATGAATAAGTATTTACTAGTAATGGTAAATTAATAATCAATTTATTTCAAATTTATTTCAAAACACCAAATAAATTTCCAAACATTTTCAAAAGATTTATTTTCAATCACCAAAAATCAATTACCAAATGGATTTCTAAATTTATTTCCTTTTTAAAATAAATTCCTTTTTAAGAAGATAAATTCCTTTATTTTCCAAACTATTCAAAAGTCCAAATTTTTAAATAAATCCTCAACTTATAAATAATATTTTCGAAATCCATTTATTAAGCCCTTTTTTTCCAAATTTGAAATTTAATTCAATACAGTTCAAAAATAAGACTTCTATCTTTTTAATTTCCTTTTAAATTTATCCAATTATCAAAAATAAATTTTTCGATAAATTTTCAACTTAAATTTCGAAAATCCAATTTTTATTTATTTTCGGTATCCAACGATACCAAAAATATATCCGGCTAAATTATAGCCTTCAACAATCTCAATCACAAAGATAATCATACACAGATTATAATTAATCACACACAATATCGAAACAAATTCAATTATTTGAGGAATACAGTTGGATCCCTCCAACATGTTTCCCTGCATCCACAGATGTTAGCACAATACCAATTCCACTTCGAAGTGGAATATCGCGGTATATGGGATTTATAAAATACTATCCGCTATTATGCGGCGCAATAGGGTCTCATCCGCTATATAATGCGGGAAATCAACTCCAAATACATATATAATACCAATTCCACTTCACGGTGGAATTATCGCGGTATATATTTTTAATAAATAACCTGTAACGACCCTAATTTTCGACCCAATTTAAAAAAAAAATTAAATTCATCGTTTCAATAAAAATTTCGAAATTTTAAACGATCTCGATTTGCGCCCAAACTTTATTTGTGACCTACGTCTAGTTAGAGATGGACATAGAAAAAGTTTCGTTGAAAAATATTACAGTAAAATCCGTTCGCGTTTTACTGTATATCAGTCCATATAAAGCTGCGTAAAATTTATCTTTCAAATCCAAATATTTTTACACAGTCCGCTGGTAAAAATCATCCTGATCAAGATTATGTAATTCGTTTCGTCTAAAACTGTCATCGCCTGCTCCGTTTAAATTAATTTGCAAATCGTACAATTTAAGCGGTGTAAATGCAAATTTTATAAAATCACCGTATCACAATAACCTGTGTACCGTTGGAACCGCATCGTCGCACTGATCAAAACGGTATACTCATTTGTGTAAATCGGAGCCCAACGTAAAAAATTTCGTGTTAATTCATCGGTTCCAGACGGACCAATTAAATAATACTCAGCCCAAATTTTGTCAGCCGTTTAAAAAAAAGAAATGTGAATCATGAATCGGCTGGTAATTAATGAGGTAGTGGGTAGCTAGTACTAGGGAATAGGTAGGGAATGAGCGTGACCTTTTAGGGACTCAATGCAAAATTTCACTGTTACTTAATTTGTGAAAATAAGCAACATTTCACTTCTGTTCACTATCCCCATTCTCATTCGCAAGCTACAGGTAATCAAAATTTATCTCTCCCATTCTTCTTCCTATTATTTTTCTGCAAACAAAAGATATAGTCCAAACATTTTTCTCTTTTCTTTCCTATTCACTCCTACTTCACTCACGTACGAGCAACCCCACCTCCCAGTCCTCCACCCTGACGCACTGCCTCCCCTGTCTCCGCGTCGCCACCATCTTCCGCACCTGCTAGCTGGCCCCACAGCCTCACCCAGTTTCCCAGCCGAGTCACCACCAGCACTTCGCCCATCCCCTGACCCACAGCCCACCACCAATAGCAAATTCCCCGCACCCCAGACCTCCCTGACTCACTGCCACCGCCTCCAACTCCACCCTCCTCCCACCACGCAGCACCCAACCACCAGCAACTCCGGCTCACGCCTCCTCATGCCACCAACCGGCCTTCCCCAGCCCGCCACTTACTTCCTCTCCCAGTCCACACCGCTTGCTTACCCAGCTGCAACAGAGCCACCCCAGCCTCGCCTTCCGTGCCGCCAGTACCCCGCTCCACTGCTCCGCCGGTCCACACCCTGACTCACCCACCGTGTCTTGGCCTCCCTTCCCGGTTGAGACTGGCCTGGTGTGTATGGCGTGAGTGTTGTGTGCGTGTGGCATGCGTATGAATATAGTGCAAGTGTGAGTGAACAACATACGTGTGTGAGTGAACAAGTGTCTGTTGCGTGTGTGTTTGGCATGAGTGTTCATTCGTGCGTGTGGGTTTAGGTGTATAGGAGTGTGCGTGTTGAGTTGGATGTTTGTGTACGTGTACGGTTGGGAGAAGATTGCTTGCGTAGGTAATATAGGTGAAAGGCATTAGAAACCATTGTATCCTTTTAGTTTCAGTAAAAAAAAAGAGAAAAGAAAAATTTTGAGATGAAACTAGATTGGCTGTCAAAATAGTAATCCAGCTTTCTTTGCTTATCGTTGCAGCGACCGACTGATTCCTTTCGCAGCAGCGTCGACCTTCAGTTTTGTTCTTTCCTCTGTCTTCGGTAAGCGCATTTATATAAATTTATAAATTATATACAATGTTCATTGTATTAATATCGTTTCCTTTTGTCGATATTACAGTGTTCGTTGTTCGTGCTACACCGACTCTGTTCTTATTTCTTCATGCTTCACCGTCAAATTTCTTATCCACGAAAGGTGAATTAATTTTCACGACTATATTCTTATACAAGTTTGAATTGATAAATGATTGCTATGCGATGTTGAATTGGATGTAAATTGTTATTGTTAAGTGATAAATTAATTGCAAGTTAAAAATTGGATATAGGATGGTTAACGATTTAAAATGAATTATATATGTCGAATTTTGATTGTTAACTTGACACCCTTATATGATAAATATTGATTAGTTAAATTGAACCTTTAAATTGTTAAGTTAATTGACACGTAGAAATTGATAAATTTCACTTTGGACTCTTGAACGTGTTGAATTAACTGTTGTAATTGAAATTGAACGACAAGTGAAACCGAATTGTTATAATCTTTAATCTACTTGAAATGATAGAGTAGATTCTAGAAATAGTTATATTAATTTGCGTAAATAACAAACGCGAATTAATACGATTATTTCGGGATTATTTGAAATTGTTGAATTGTTGTGAATGGATGCTATTGCTTGTTTATTTTGACACCATCCCAGCTATCACACTGCAAGTTCCCTTTGTATGTTTTGATTTTGAATTTAAATGAAATCGGGTTGAAATGATAAATACCCAAATAATTTTGACTTAGGATAGAAAATGAAAATAAAACCCGATTGGCCAAATGTTTTGATTTAAATAAAAATAAAGTTTTATTTGACGAATAACAAAGTTTTGAATAATTTGGAATTTAAATTGAAATGAATGTAAATGTGAATATTTGAATTTGGAACGAATATTAAAGTAGTAATTGACAAAAGAATATTGTTTAAAAATTTAATTATTTAATAATTAAACTTAGAATTATTTGGTAATTAATTTTTGAAATAATTAATAAGAGTTTTGAAAATTATAAATAGTTAAGTGTGAAATTATTAATAACGAGGTTTGAAATAATTAATAATTAAATTTTGAATTTATGAATAATTAAGTTTGGAATCATTAATGAATGAGTTTGAATAATAAATAATTAAGATTGAAATTATTGAAATTTGATGAGATCGAATTCCAAATTAAAAATTGAATTGAATATCTTTATTAAGAGTAAGTGAAAATAAGTTTTAACTAAGTTTGAAATTTGGAAGGAATATCTTTGATAAGAAATAGAATGCGTTTTATCGAAACAAATGAAAGACTTGAAATTAAAAAAGGAATTGGATTCGACAAATGTAATTGTAAATAAGTTGAAACTTTGATAATGAAAATGAACTTAAGAAGTAACGTAATGAATTGGAAATTGAATTGAAATTTATTAATGATAAACTAATTTAATGAATATCGAATGAAAGCGATAATAGATTTAAATCGATTTGAACGTTAAATTAGTTAAACGATTTTGGAATGAACTTATATACGAAATGCAATGAATATTTGAATTGTTTTAATTGAAACTTTGAAATTGAATTATAGAAATGTTGAAATTGAAATTGGAAAGTTTGAAACGTAATTTTGGAAATTGATTTCGAAAGACTAACGAATTGTCGATTTACGAACTCCAATTGAAATTAAAGTTGTTTTGGTTTTGAAATATATCAACGACCAATCGGTGTTATAATCACGAAAGTTATTAAAGGAACCGGAATCGGTTTGGGACATACTCACTGTCTAAACCGGAAACCACTTTAATAACTATACGCGAAGTGATGATCCAGAATGAAGTGGTTGGATTGGCGAACGTTGATGATTGAAGGAAGTGAACGATAATGGATAGCCTTGACACTTGTGTCAAATTGGAAATGACTAAAACAAGAGCTGTGCCGGGCCAATGGAGGATTAGCTACCTCAAGTGGACACACTTCTTCGTAAACTATTCTTTTACTTTGTGATTGATTGGTGCGCACCCTTGAATTGGGAGTGTTGTCTCACGGTGTTGCGGGCGCTGCGGCGTTGCGTTCTCACCAGTCCGGATCAGGCGAACGGTAGTATCACTACCTTGGGTATAGCCTCATGTGCCTTGTCATACTTGTATTCCATTTATGCGCGACCACTACGATTTTAATTTGTACCTTTAGTATATGGATTGCCCTCTGGTGACTTCCGGTTTTGGGGAAACTACGGTCTTGTATATGCTTTTGGGAATAAAAATGTGTTAAGGGTGGAATGGGCCATGACTTAACACTATTTTTGATATCTTTATATTATTGATAGACATTATCTACTTATCGTACTCTACTATATATAGATAGTTTATCGGATCCTGAAAGATGTTTATTCCATCCATCTTTGAGTTATTGTTATAAAAAAATGTTGAACCATATTATCTGTATAAGAATATATGTCCTGATTCGAGTGTTTGTTTGTGCATATGCTCGGATCAGACTGAGGATTTCTGTTGCTGTGCTATTGGAAGCTGAAGACTTGAAGACTATTTTATCTTTATCAGTATTGCTCCATTCTGTTTTGTTATTGTATCGGACATCTATGTATTTCTTTTCACTATCTGCTTGTGACATTGTTGTATTTACTTAGTAGCTTCATGAACTACTATTATGGCATTGTTGTAATTCCGCTGCACTATTCTGTTATGTTGTATTTTCTGTGATTCTGTGATGATTCTCATTTATATATATATACTCCATTAATGATTCGTGTTTTGCACTATTTAAGTTGACATGTGTGGATTATTGTCAATTTAAATGGTCCAAATATACGGGTTGTTACAGTTGGTATCAGAGCTTTGGTTCCCGATAACCTTAGCCTGTGGAGTTTAAAGCTCATTAGAGATGGGGTAAACATACCCTAGAATGAGGAGAATCATTTCAGAATCCACATCCTTGATTCGTCTTGCTAATTGAAATCGTTGAATAGAATTTCCTTAAGTTCTATGAATTTCTATCTTTGATTCTAAATCACTTTTGGTATTCCAGGATGGCTACCAGAAGAAATGTTAGAGGCAGGGGTGGAAATGCTCCTGGTCCGCATGCTCCAGCTCTCGCAGTCCGATTCTCCACTCTTAGCAAGGAGTATACTCAGCTTGGAGGAGTCAAATTTACTGGCTCCGAGAGTATTATCGAAGCACAACAATGGCTAAAGAGTTTGGAAAGGATCTTTTCTGGCTTAGAGATCGCAGATGCTCAGAAGCGCAAGTTGGCCGCTTGGCAGCTTCAGGATGCTGCACAAGATTGGTGGGAATCAGTCACTTCTCGAACTGATGAGGAAACTATCACATGGGCCCAGTTTAGGTAGCAATCTATCTAAATTCCAACTAAATAAATTTCTATTTTATCTCGTCATAATTTTGATTCGTTTCATATCACTTGTAATAGGGAGTCCTTTATGGCTCAGTGGATGCCAGCTGCTGGGAAGGCCCAACTCTATCGGTCTTTCATGGATCTCAAGCAGGGCAGCATGACCTTTACTGAGTACGAAAGGAGGTTTAACGAACTCTCCAAGTTCGGACCTGGTTTGATCGACACGCCTCTGCTCAAAAACGAGAAATTCATACATGGCGCACGCCCAGAGTATTACGAGCTCCTCACCGCTCACGTCCATGGAACTTTCACTGAGTTGATGGATTTTGCTCTTCGATATGAGGGAAAGCCCAAGGGAACATCTGTCCCCAAAGCTCCAGTTACTCAGACACCAGCTAATCAGTCGGGAAAGAGGAAGCAAAATTTCGAGCAACAGAAGAAGAATTGGCAGCAGAAATCTGGGCTTGGCTATTCTCAGAAGAAGCCTATTGACTTATCCTCCATCACTTGTTTTAAATGCGACCAGAGGGGTCACTACGCCAGCAGTTGTCCAGCCTCTGCTAGTGCCGCTGTTCCGCCTCCTCAAAATACTAGGAACGATCTCTGTCACGTATGTCTGCAGCCAGGCCATTTCAAGAGGGATTGTCCTATGTACAAGAAGGGAAAAACAGCCGGGGTTTTTGCTATTACTTCTTCAGCCCATGATCCACCTACCCCACCTGCTCCTACTGATAACCAAGGTACATTACAGGGTATTTTTATGTTGCATACTTTACCAGTTAAATTTCTATTTGATACCGGAGCAACACATAGTTTCATATCTATTGATTTGTGCAATAAACTTGGTTTGGAACCCATTCTTTCATCTACCTTCTTATGTGTATCAAACCCTATTGGAGGGCCCGCTAACCTTAAAAGGGTTTGTAAATATGTCACTCTTATGCATGGCATTCACCACTTCACTTGGGATTTCTATGTCCTCGGATTCGAAGCATTCGATATACTATTAGGCATTGATTGGCTACGGAAGTTCGAAGCCAATATCTCATGTAAAGCTCGTACAGTCTCTCTCATCAATGACAAGAGCATGCCTTTGGTTATAGAAGGCAAATCACCCCAAGAATATGCTGGGAGTTTTATATTTTCACTTGACTCCCATCCAAATGAACTAAGCTCTACTCCAGTTGTTCAATTCTTTTCTGATGTATTTGGAGAAGTCAATTCTCTACCACCACCGCGGGAAATCGAATTCCGCATTGACCTTATTCCTGGTGCCCGGCCAGTAATTCTCCCTCCTCGGAGAATGGCTCCTAAAGAAAAGGCAGAGTTGAATGTTCAAATTGAAGATTTATTTTCTAAAGGCTTGATTCGGCGAAGCCATTCAGAATGGGGTGCTGCTGTAGTGTTCGTCACAAAATCGGATGGTTCCCTCAGAATGTGTGTGGACTATAGAGAGCTGAACAAGCTCACACACAAGAACCGATATCCGATGCCCCGCATCAACGATCTCTTCGACTAGCTCCATGGAGCTAAAGTATTCTCTCAACTCGATCTGGCTACTGGCTTTCACCAACTCAGAATTGCCGAGGAGAGTATTCCTAAGACAGCATTCCGCACTGAGACTGGTTTCTTTGAATGGATGGTTATGCCGTTCGGTCTAACTAATGCTCCAGCTTATTTCGTCGATTTGATGAATAGAGTTTTCCAGGATGTTCTTAACAAGTTTGTTCTTGTTTTCATCGATGACATTCTCGTCTTCTCTAAGGATGAGGAAGAGCATAGGTCGCATTTGGCTTTTGTTCTTGAAACTCTACGCAGCCATCAGCTTAAAGCCAAGTTTTCAAAATGCCATTTTTGGAAAGATGAAGTTCAATTTCTTGGCCATATTGTTTCAGAGAATGGGATTTCGGTCGATCCAGCTAAGATCGCCGTAATCAATGTAAGTACTATTCTTACTTATCAATTCTATCAAACAACTTATCAATTTCTTAATTCGAATCGTTGGAATTTGCAGGATTGGGAGACTCCCAAAACTCCTACAGACATCCGCAGTTTCTTGGGTTTGGCCGGCTATTACCGCAGATTTATAGAAAACTTTGCCCGTATTGCCGCACCACTTACCGCATTGACCAGAAAGAATGTGAAATTTATTTGGAGCGAAAAGTGCGAAGCAGCTTTCAATGAGATGAAGCGGAAGTTGACCTCTGCCCCGGTTCTTACAGTTATTGATGGTAGCGAAGGATTGACTGTATATACAGATGCTTGTCGAGATGGACTTGGAGCTGTTTTAATGCAGGAAGGAAAAGTTATTGCCTACGCTGGTCGTCAGTTAAAGACCCATGAGACAAACTACGCAACCCACGATTTAGAGCTTCTTGCGGTTGTATTTGCTCTTAAGCTATGGAGGCACTATCTATTGGGAGCAAAATTCGAGTTATTCACTGACCATAAGTCATTGAGATATATCTTCTCCCAAAAGGATTTGAATCAGAGACAAGTCCGATGGCTCGAATTTCTAGCTGCATATGATCTTGATATTAACTACACTCCGGGGAAAGCAAATGCCATAGCCGATGCTTTGAGTAGAAACCAAGCTATGATATGTTGTAATCTTGTTGAAGGAATGTTATTCCAGCTTTCCGTCTCCCCAGCTCTTATGGATCGTATTATAGCCAAGCAGTATGAGGACACTTTACTTTATCGCATCAGAGAAATAGTTCTTGGCAGAGTTGAAAATGCTGATAATAAAGTGGGTGCACATGTTGATAGTAATGGAATCTTGAGGATTGATAATCGAATTTGTGTTCCTAATGTTGATGGTCTTAGACAGGAAGTGCTGAGAGAAAATCATAAGTCTTCACTTTCATTTCATCCCGGTGTCACTAAAATGTACCAGAATATGAAGAAGTTATATTGGTGGAGTGGGATGAAGCGCGATATTTCTACCTATGTTAGCAGGTGCACCACTTGCCAACAAGTTAAAGCTGATCACAGAAAGACAGCAGGATTGCTCCAACCGCTAGAGATTCCAGGTTGGAAATGGGAGCAGATTTCTATGGACTTTATTGATGGGCTGCCAAGGACTAGAAAGGGTAACGAAAGCATATGGGTGATTGTCGACAGACTGACGAAGTCCGCACACTTTATTCCAGTCAAGACCACTCGTACAGCTTCGAGCTTGGCCGAGATATACATGAGAGAAGTTGTTAAACTTCATGGTGTACCATCTAGTATTGTATGCGATCGAGATCCTATTTTTACTAGTAAATTCTGGAAGGCATTTCAGGATACTTTGGGCACCAAACTGAATCTGAGCACAGCATATCATCCTCAGACAGATGGCCAAACTGAGAGGGTGAATCAGATTTTGGAAGACCTTCTCCGGGCTTGTATTATTGACTTTGGTGGATCTTGGGAAGACCATCTTCACTTGGTTGAATTCACTTATAACAATAGTTACCAGGTAAAGAATTTTAATTTCAAATTTGAATAAGTATATTTGAATTTAAATTAATTATCCTTTATAAACCAGGCAAGCATTGGTATGGCACCGTTCGAAGCCTTATATGGACGGCCGTGCAAGTCGCCAGCTTGTTGGATTGAGTCTGGAGATCGATTAGTGCTTGGACCAGAAATGATTATGGAAGCTTCTGAAAAAGTCGAAGAAATCAGGGAGAAGATAAAGACGGCACAGGATAGACAGAAAAGCTATGCTGACAAAAGAAGAAGAGATCTCAAATTCAGTATAGGAGACAAAGTATTTCTGAAAGTGTCGCCTTTGAAGAATGTTATTCGATTTGGGAGGAAGGGAAAGCTTGCCCCTAGATTTGTTGGTCCGTTTGAGATTACAGAAAGAGTCGGAACATTAGCATATAGAGTTGCATTACCAGAAAAGTTCGCCGGTGTGCACAACGTGTTCCACGTCTCACATCTTCGCAAAGTTGTACACGATCCATCTATGACCATCCCTACTGCTCAGTTGGATGAGATAGTTATTGAGCCAGACTTGACTATTGAGCGGAAGCCGCTTCGGATAGTTGATCGTGAGACAAAGCAACTCAGAAGGAAGTCGGTAAATCTCGTCAAAGTACAGTGGAGCACAGATGAGCGAGATTGCACATGGGAAACTGAGGATAGCATTCGGGATTCAAACCCCGAACTATTAATTTCAGGTATCATCCAAAATTCTAGAAATCTATCTTGACTTTTCTACTTATTTCATTTCTACTTCACTCGTCTTGTTCCTTTTCGAGGACGAAAAGTTTTGAGTGGGGGAGATTGTAACGACCCTAATTTTCGACCCAATTTAAAAAAAAAATTTAAATTCATCGTTTCAATAAAAATTTCGAAATTTTAAACAATCTCGATTTGCGCCCAAACTTTATTTGTGACATACGTCTAGTTAGAGATGGACATAGAAAAAGTTTCGTTGAAAAATATTACAGTAAAATCCGTTCGCGTTTTACTGTATATCAGTCCATATAAAGCTGCGTAAAATTTATCTTTCAAATCCAAATATTTTTACACAGTCCGCTGGTAAAAATCATCCTGATCAAGATTATGTAATTCGTTTCGTCTAAAACTGTCATCGCCTGCTCCGTTTAAATTAATTTGCAAATCGTACAATTTAAGCGGCGTAAATGCAAATTTTATAAAATCATCGTATCGCAATAACCTGTGTACCGTTGGAACCGCATCGTCGCACTGATCAAAACGGTATACTCATTTGTGTAAATCGGAGCCCGACGTAAAAATTTTCGTGTTAATTCATCGGTTCCAGACGGACCAATTAAATAATACTCAGCCCAAATTTTGTCAGCCGTTTAAAAAAAAGAAATGTGAATCATGAATCGGCTGGTAATTAATGAGGTAGTGGGTAGCTAGTACTAGGGAATAGGTAGGGAATGAGCGTGACCTTTTAGGGACTCAATGCAAAATTTCACTGTTACTTAATTTGTGAAAATAAGCAACATTTCACTTCTGTTCACTATCCCCATTCTCATTCGCAAGCTACAGGTAATCAAAATTTATCTCTCCCATTCTTCTTCCTATTATTTTTCTGCAAACAAAAGATATAGTCCAAACATTTTTCTCTTTTCTTTCCTATTCACTCCTACTTCACTCACGTACGAGCAACCCCACCTCCCAGTCCTCCACCCTGACGCACTGCCTCCCCTGTCTCCGCGTCGCCAACATCTTCCGCACCTGCTAGCTGGCCCCACAGCCTCACCCAGTTTCCCAGCCGAGTCACCACTAGCACTTCGCCCATCCCCTGACCCACAGCCCACCACCAATAGCAAATTCCCCGCACCCCAGACCTCCCTGACTCACTGCCACCGCCTCCAACTCCACCCTCCTCCCACCACGCAGCACCCAACCACCAGCAACTCCGGCTCACGCCTCCTCATGCCACCAACCGGCCTTCCCCAGCCCGCCACTTACTTCCTCTCCCAGTCCACACCGCTTGCTTACCCAGCTGCAACAGAGCCACCCCAGCCTCGCCTTCCGTGCCGCCAGTACCCCGCTCCACTGCTCCGCCGGTCCACACCTTGACTCACCCACCGTGTCTTGGCCTCCCTTCCCGGTTGAGACTGGCCTGGTGTGTATGGCGTGAGTGTTGTGTGCGTGTGGCATGCGTATGAATATAGTGCAAGTGTGAGTGAACAACATACGTGTGTGAGTGAACAAGTGTCTGTTGCGTGTGTGTTTGGCATGAGTGTTCATGCGTGCGTGTGGGTTTAGGTGTATAGGAGTGTGCGTGTTGAGTTGGATGTTTGTGTACGTGTACGGTTGGGAGAAGATTGCTTGCGTAGGTAATATATGTGAAAGGCATTAGAAACCATTGTATCCTTTTAGTTTCAGTAAAAAAAAGAGAAAAGAAAAATTTTGAGATGAAACTAGATTGGCTGTCAAAATAGTAATCCAGCTTTCTTTGCTTATCGTTGCAGCGACCGACTGATTCCTTTCGCAGCAGCGTCGACCTTCAGTTTTGTTCTTTCCTCTGTCTTCGGTAAGCGCATTTATATAAATTTATAAATTATATACAATGTTCATTGTATTAATATCGTTTCCTTTTGTCGATATTACAGTGTTCGTTGTTCGTGCTACACCGACTCTGTTCTTATTTCTTCGTGCTTCGCCGTCAAATTTCTTATCCACAAAAGGTGAATTAATTTTCACGACTATATTCTTATACAAGTTTGAATTGATAAATGATTGCTATGCGATGTTGAATTGGATGTAAATTGTTATTGTTAAGTGATAAATTAATTGCAAGTTAAAAATTGGATATAGGATGGTTAACGATTTAAAATGAATTATATATGTCGAATTTTGATTGTTAACTTGACACCCTTATATGATAAATATTGATTAGTTAAATTGAACCTTTAAATTGTTAAGTTAATTGACACGTAGAAATTGATAAATTTCACTTTGGACTCTTGAACGTGTTGAATTAACTGTTGTAATTGAAATTGAACGACAAGTGAAACCGAATTGTTATAATCTTTAATCTACTTGAAATGATAGAGTAGATTCTAGAAATAGTTATATTAATTTGCGTAAATAACAAACGCGAATTAATACGATTATTTCGGGATTATTTGAAATTGTTGAATTGTTGTGAATGGATGCTATTGCTTGTTTATTTTGACACCATCCCAGCTATCACACTGCAAGTTCCCTTTGTATGTTTTGATTTTGAATTTAAATGAAATCGGGTTGAAATGATAAATACCCAAATAATTTTGACTTAGGATAGAAAATGAAAATAAAACCCGATTGGCCAAATGTTTTGATTTAAATAAAAATAAAGTTTTATTTGACGAATAACAAAGTTTTGAATAATTTGGAATTTAAATTGAAATGAATGTAAATGTGAATATTTGAATTTGGAACGAATATTAAAGTAGTAATTGACAAAAGAATATTGTTTAAAAATTTAATTATTTAATAATTAAACTTAGAATTATTTGGTAATTAATTTTTGAAATAATTAATAAGAGTTTTGAAAATTATAAATAGTTAAGTGTGAAATTATTAATAACGAGGTTTGAAATAATTAATAATTAAATTTTGAATTTATGAATAATTAAGTTTGGAATCATTAATGAATGAGTTTGAATAATAAATAATTAAGATTGAAATTATTGAAATTTGATGAGATCGAATTCCAAATTAAAAATTGAATTGAATATCTTTATTAAGAGTAAGTGAAAATAAGTTTTAACTAAGTTTGAAATTTGGAAGGAATATCTTTGATAAGAAATAGAATGCGTTTTATCGAAACAAATGAAAGACTTGAAATTAAAAAAGGAATTGGATTCGACAAATGTAATTGTAAATAAGTTGAAACTTTGATAATGAAAATGAACTTAAGAAGTAACGTAATGAATTGGAAATTGAATTGAAATTTATTAATGATAAACTAATTTAATGAATATCGAATGAAAGCGATAATAGATTTAAATCGATTTGAACGTTAAATTAGTTAAACGATTTTGGAATGAACTTATATACGAAATGCAATGAATATTTGAATTGTTTTAATTGAAACTTTGAAATTGAATTATAGAAATGTTGAAATTGAAATTGGAAAGTTTGAAACGTAATTTTGGAAATTGATTTCGAAAGACTAACGAATTGTCGATTTACGAACTCCAATTGAAATTAAAGTTGTTTTGGTTTTGAAATATATCAACGACCAATCGGTGTTATAATCACGAAAGTTATTAAAGGAACCGGAATCGGTTTGGGACATACTCACTGTCTAAACCGGAAACCACTTTAATAACTATACGCGAAGTGATGATCCAGAATGAAGTGGTTGGATTGGCGAACGTTGATGATTGAAGGAAGTGAACGATAATGGATAGCCTTGACACTTGTGTCAAATTGGAAATGACTAAAACAGGAGCTGTGCCGGGCCAATGGAGGATTAGCTACCTCAAGTGGACACACTTCTTCGTAAACTATTCTTTTACTTTGTGATTGATTGGTGCGCACCCTTGAATTGGGAGTGTTGTCTCACGGTGTTGCGGGCGCTGCGGCGTTGCGTTCTCACCAGTCCGGATCAGGCGAACGGTAGTATCACTACCTTGGGTATAGCCTCATGTGCCTTGTCATACTTGTATTCCATTTATGCGCGACCACTACGATTTTGATTTGTACCTTTAGTATATGGATTGCCCTCTGGTGACTTCCGGTTTTGGGGAAACTACGGTCTTGTATATGCTTTTGGGAATAAAAATGTGTTAAGGGTGGAATGGGCCATGACTTAACACTATTTTTGATATCTTTATATTATTGATAGACATTATCTACTTATCGTACTCTACTATATATAGATAGTTTATCGGATCCTGAAAGATGTTTATTCCATCCATCTTTGAGTTATTGTTATAAAAAAATGTTGAACCATATTATCTGTATAAGAATATATGTCCTGATTCGAGTGTTTGTTTGTGCATATGCTCGGATCAGACTGAGGATTTCTGTTGCTGTGCTATTGGAAGCTGAAGACTTGAAGACTATTTTATCTTTATCAGTATTGCTCCATTCTGTTTTGTTATTGTATCGGACATCTATGTATTTCTTTTCACTATCTGCTTGTGACATTGTTGTATTTACTTAGTAGCTTCATGAACTACTATTATGGCATTGTTGTAATTCCGCTGCACTATTCTGTTATGTTGTATTTTCTGTGATTCTGTGATGATTCTCATTTATATATATATATACTCCATTAATGATTCGTGTTTTGCACTATTTAAGTTGACATGTGTGGATTATTGTCAATTTAAATGGTCCAAGTATACGGGTTGTTACATAACCTCCGCTTAATATGCGGCGTATAGGTTCTATTTCAACACATCCAATGACAATCATCATCCAATTCACACAATCAAGCAATTTTAAATCTAACTATTTAAAATTTAAATCGAAAGAAATATTTGATTGAGTGAGAAGTTCTCACCTCGCTTTCAATAACAGTTGCAGTATTTTATTTTGAATAAAATTAAACACGCGTTTAATTTTACTCAAAATTATCACTAGCTCCAATCAATCCCAATCCATCTCCATTGCGTAGTGCTCGTCGAAACGATTCCAACGTAATTTGTTTCGTAATTTTTCGACCTCGTATGAAGAAGTTACACAGTTTTAAAGTTTATACGATTTTAAATAAATCAATTTACAATTTTCTTTTTATTTTTCAAACCATTCACATCAGAACCGTTCGTTCCTTTGCTTCCAGATCTGGGCCACACGTTCTCATCTTCTCCAATACGCACATGAGCTACAGGCTGAGCTCGAACCCAATCATCGCGCCTAGGGCTTGAAGCCGCTCCACCATTCGACATCGAGAACCCGATCAGGTGATGCCGTTCGACTCGCCTAGCTCCACTCCACCTTCGCCGAGAACGATTCGAAACTCGGCCACCATTACACCTCCAAAAACGCAAACGAAACGCACGAGTTTGAATGCAGTTTGTCGTCGATCCGTTGCTCCGTTTTCGATCACAGCCGTTGATCTTGTAGAACTCCTTGCTCTCTACAACATTGCAGTTGACAATTTTTCGAATCGGTTGACGGATTGGAAGATATTGGAGGAAGAAGTTGGTGATTTTCTGGCCATAAAAATTATTAGGGCCGGCTGGAAGAAGAAGCTAGGGTTTTGAGTGCAAATGTGAATGTTGAGGTCCTTTTATACAAAATTCTCAAAACACTATTCATCGAAAATTTTCCGAACTCCAAACGGAGCATGCCGGCTGGCTTTTCTAGGGTTTTACCCGCGTTCCGGACACAATGGAACGTGTTTCGGGAGCTAATTCGGTCATATGTGCGAGTTACGGAAATAAATTATCAAATTTAAATTAAATCGAATAAAAACGATTTCTATGCGTTTTGGCTTGCCCCGGACAAACCGTAAATCTGATTGACACGAAATTTGAAATCTTACAATAATTTAACATTACGGATCCGATGAAACTAGTTTCGTCGAAATCCAAGACTGTTTGAAAAATGACTATTTTCACTAGTCAATTAAATATTAAAATATTCAATTTTCACAATTTAACTTTTAATTCAATTTTAAAAGTTCTATAACATCATTATAACTCCAATATGATTTAATATAACTTTATAAATCATTTTTATACACATTAAACCCGATTTCCAATTATTTCTGGAATTTCAAATATTAAATTATCGATTTAATTATCCAATTAAATCACTATATTCGAAATATAATTTATTCAGCTTATAAAACTTACTTGTTAATATTTAAAATCAATTAAATATACGAATTTCAAATGACAGAAATTCTAGGTCGTTACAATATTCCCCCCTTAAAAGAATTTCGTCCTCGAAATTGCCAAGTAAGAAAAATGCCCCAAAATCCATCAACTTTTCAAAACAATTCGTTCAAATTAGATTTCAAAATCACTTAAGTGTACAACTTCCCCAAAATCCAATAGTTAAACTCTTTCAAAAACTTTACAAAGATTTTTTCAAACCTATACTTAGTTATACTTTTCAAAACAAACTATATCGTTTAACTTTTAACTCCAAATCCAAAATTTAGTTTTCACAAATTTTCCAAAATTTCCCGAAAATATTCTAACGCCTTAAATTTTCAAAAAAATTTGCCATAGCCTCCTTTGCGCGGTTCGATCGTAGTAGGATCACAATAGACATAAATATATATACATCGACCCATACGGTCGGAAAACCAGAAAAACAGTTCATATTTCCTATTTTTATTGCGTAGGCGTACCTTTTTAGCATTTTTAAGCAAAGCAGTTATTTATTAAGCATTTTAGCGCGACCAAATCCCGCCAAACGGTAGCCACTGCACCTGTACTTACTCAGTTTAAATATGTAAGTGCCACATATATATAAAGTTATCAACAATTTACTCTTTTAAACAACTACCACACATGCATATTTAAAAAATGCATACTAAACAAGGTTTATAAGCAACTTATATAATTTCAACATCACTTGTAATTGTTTACAACCCATTTATATACAACGACATTCATTTATTCATTTTCAATTAGTTTACATTCACTAATTTAAATTCAAGTTGGTTCACTTTCAATTTGGATTCAATTACATAGCTTTCATACGTTAGCTTTCCATTTGATTAATTCAATTACATATGAATTTCTATACAATCAACTAACAATCATCTAACAACCAATGTATATTCAACACAACCAAATTTATTCAATTTACTTTACTTCACTTTCAATGGTTCAACATTTTTAATTCCAATTGGTTTAATATTAAATTGGCTTCCATTGAATTTCCAATTTATTAGCTTTTAATGAATTAACACTTATATCCATTATTCCATATCAATTCATTTACATTAGATTGATTAACATTCAATTCATTTATTAATTCAATTGCTAATTCACATTACAAATAAAGTTGAATTTCATTTATATAACTCAAGTTCACATCCATTTAATTAACTTCATTATTTTTACTTCGATATCAAAATCAACTTCATTCAACATTACTTAAGTTATATTCCATTTCAAATTTCCACTTATAAATCCAATTCAGATTCCAATTCTAAAGTAAATTCTATTTAACTTTTACCAAAGCTAAATTTATTATCTCATATTATAAGTTCAAAACTCATTTTACTTATATTCATCAATTTCAATTTGGATTTTAATTTAAATTTTGTTTATCACAACAAAACTTCAATTTTTCAATTTACTATGGTAGCAAATCCATCACACAGAAACTCGAAAATGATATTGATGATGCTACAGTCATCACCCTTATTATTTCTCAGTGACAGTAATGAATTCAGTGCTTTAAATTCTTTCAAAAATTTCCTTTTATTTATAAATCACATTTATAAATCCTTTTCTCATATAATTTCACTATTTAACTTTTCTTATACAAGATTATTTCACAATTGTAAATCATATTAATTATAATTCCATACTTAATAATTCATTTGCTTATATACTTCATTCTTTTACAATTGTTGTTTTTATTTAGATTATTCAAACAACTTTTATTAACTCGTATATATATTTTTACATTTTCAACAACCAACAATTAATTATATACACTTTAATATTTCTGAAAATTATTTCTTTATATACAAAATATAATCAAGGTAAAATTATTCCATTTACCCAATTTAAAATGATACTGTGTCGGTTTATCTCGTTTAAGAGTTTAGAAACCCCTATCGATTACAGTTAGCTAGACTGCACCGACCAGAATCTATAAACAATCAACCGATAAGTCAACACAATACAAAACAATTTCATATTCACTAACAAATACGCGATCATATCTATTATTACACTCACACTCATTCTAGAGTACTACTGACTCTATCTCTAATGAGTAACTCCCAACAGAGCCAAGGTTATCGCTTAACCATATGCGCTCTGGTACCACATGTAACGCTCCGAGATTTTCGACTTCCGAAAATCGACATTAATACGTCCACTATATCAACTGCCGAGCAATCGAATGCCGGAAAACCGAATTGTTATGGTTAAAAAGAAGAGGTAGAAGAAGACAGAAGAAAAAGGGAACATAAAAACACAGAAACAGAAACAATATCAGAATCTCACATATCGCAGCGGAACAACATATAATAGATCAATGAATAATCTTTAAATCAAAGAACTATATCAGTTTATACATTACATCATCATCAGAGTTTACAACAACAATACAACACTGGACAGTTATATAAACTTGTCCTCATACAGAATACACAGCGGAAAAGATAATATCATATACAAGTGATACGTCTCGCCATCCAGCTCGCCACTGAGCTCCACAACATCTCCTGAATCCAAAATGACCTGATAACCTGACTCTAGACTGCCGGTGTGGAAATTGGTGGGCACCCAGAGTTTAGGAAGGAAACAATAAACTCCAGGTCAGTCATGGGACTGGTGTGAGAACTTAAACAGTTATTATCTTTAAAACAACAACAACAAAGGAAGTAAAAGACATCCACAATGCTTTTGGAAAATGAAACTACCATAAGACCTCCCGCCACACACACAATGCAAACGCAGAATTTGAGGAGATTTCTTCTTATGATAGTCAAACATGCTTACTACGCAAAATCATTCGATTTGATATTATTATTAGTGCATAGTGCAGAAAAACATTTCGAAAGTATAATATTAATCTTAGCCAACATAGGCATTTCGCACTATACCTACTATAGCAACTATATTCAATAGTAGGTTACCGCCACATTCCATAGCAGGTTATACAACTAAAACCGTACAAGGTTCATATTGTTTCTTTGGATTTCCAACAAATGGTCAGGCTAAGGAACTTCCTACTGCCACATGGGTATGCCTCTGGCGGGACGTCCCGAGAACTATTAGCTCTCTGCCAACACAAGGTCGGGTTACCCCTTACACTGGGTAACTACTACACGAATATTTCACCCCCGGTCCTTTGGGACCTTTATCCGAGGCGCCTCGACAAAAAAAACAATCACACAGTAAATAAGATTGGAGTATCCACATAGGTTAAATACCAGGGCTCCATACCTGATACCACCCTTTTCCAAAAGGAAATGACATACCCTAAAGGGAGCGACCCTCATAACCTTGCCGCATCATTCCTGTTTTGACCATTTCCGGGTTGTGAGGTCCGAAGAGGTCTCGTCCACAAAGCTACGCTTTTTCAGAAAGCCACGCTTTGATCAACAAATGATCAATAAATAATCATCACACAGCAACACTCAGCATGCCACACTACCAAATTGGGAGTATATCACTGATAACCATCAATTACATAACCTCTGAGCTCGTACGTCTTAGAGAAGGGTGTTAAGCTAAGAGAATAAATTCTCCGCCACCAAACAGAAATGTATTTGAAAGAAATCAGCTTTATATCTCAAAATGTAATGTTAGACATGTAACCATACAAGTCTGTTCCGGGTTCGAACAGAACCGAAGGCACTTCCGAAGAAGCCCTTGCAATCCGGGTATTTACAATCCTGATCGAACTTCCCATCACAAAGGAAATCTCTATACCATAGCTAACGGTGCAGAGACAATCGATAAGTCATCCTATCGTTTTCACAAATACCCGGTCTTCACCACCGGTCTTTAATGCGATCCATATCGTCGTATCACTAATTCGGAATGGGTTATATGACACAAAGGTCTTTTCCCGGCTAACCCGAATAGTGAGCACAATATTTAAAACATATGGATATAAGGATTTCAATTAAGTCACAACTTATTACCCAAATCCTTTCCTTTAAATGGTTTAAACAAATTACCATTTTAAATCTTTAAACAAAAAGATTTACTTCACAAAGTTTACCCAGTTTCACAAAGATTCATTCACAGATTTCCAAATCAATTTCCATTTCAATTTGATTAACCCATTAAATCTTTAAATCAAGATTTAATTTATAGCTTTCAAAACTATTCACAATTCAAGACTTTTATAATATAAAAGATACACCATTTGAAATACTCTTTTATTTCAAAATAAAGCTTAATCATCTTCACAAAGGTTAATTCAAAGTTTTTCCAACTATTCACAATTTTATTTCAACTTGAAATGTTCCGATACAAATTGGAAATCTTTTCACTTTATGAAAGCTATTATTATTTGAAAACAGATAGTTTTCGTTTCGGGAAAAACTGATTTCATTTATACAAGTTACGGTCTTTGGGTTAATTCAAATTTCCACAACAACACTTTTAAAAAATGGTTTAAATTCATATAAACACCCTTTTCCACTTGTATAATCTTTTAGACCAAAATTCCCAAATTATTGAATTCAATTACAAGATATTGAATTCAAATTTTAAATCAAATGATTTAAATTTAAATTTTATTAAGTTATTTAAAATAACTTTTATTTTAAAAACTCATTTTCAAAAGCTTCTAATTCCAATTCCAAAACTATTTTGGATCCAAAAATTCAATTTTCAAAATTGATAAAAATCTGTGACTTAACCGATTTCCACGTGAAATCCACATTTGTGTGTGTATTGTGTAGTCCAAGGGTTTAACACAATAGTGCAACAACATTCAACCATCATATATCAAATATAACAATATAATTGATAAGCGGTATAAACTATAACGCTTATCTTTCATTCACAGATCACAGATATATATATATATATATATATCACAGATAAATAGATCACGAATCACAACACAGAACAGGATATATCACAAAGCACCACATATCAGAGATGTCAAACAATTCAACATCCATAAGTAGGATTAATTTAATTATCTGACTAATTTAAAGTTAGATAAATTTCTATGAATAAGTATTTACTAGTAATGGTAAATTAATAATCAATTTATTTCAAATTTATTTCAAAACACCAAATAAATTTCCAAACATTTTCAAAAGATTTATTTTCAATCACCAAAAATCAATTACCAAATGGATTTCTAAATTTATTTCCTTTTTAAAATAAATTCCTTTTTAAGAAGATAAATTCCTTTATTTTCCAAACTATTCAAAAATCCAAATTTTTAAATAAATCCTCAACTTATAAATAATATTTTCGAAATCCATTTATTAAGCCCTTTTTTTCCAAATTTGAAATTTAATTCAATACAGTTCAAAAATAAGACTTCTATCTTTTTAATTTCCTTTTAAATTTATCCAATTATCAAAAATAAATTTTTTGATAAATTTTCAACTTAAATTTCGAAAATCCAATTTTTATTTATTTTCGGTATCCAACGATACCAAAAATATATCCGGCTAAATTATAGCCTTCAACAATCTCAATCACAAAGATAATCATACACAGATTATAATTAATCACACACAATATCGAAACAAATTCAATTATTTGAGGAATACAGTTGGATCCCTCCAACCTGTTTCCCTGCATCCACAAATGTTAGCACAATACCAATTCCACTTCGAAGTGGAATATCACGGTATATGGGATTTATAAAATACTATCCGCTATTATGCAGCGCAATAGGGTCTCATCCGCTATATAATGCGGGAAATCAACTCCAAATACATATATAATACCAATTCCACTTCACAGTGGAATTATCGCGGTATATGTTTTTAATAAATAACCTCTGCTTAATATGCAGCGTATAGGGTCTATTTCAACACATCCAATGACAATCATCATCCAATTCACACAATCAAGCAATTTTAAATCTAACTATTTAAAATTTAAATCGAAACAAATATTCGATTGAGTGAGAAGTTCTCACCTCGCTTTCAATAACAGTTGCAGTATTTTATTTCGAATAAAATTAAACACGCGTTTAATTTTACTCAAAATTATCACTAGCTCCAATCAATCCCAATCCAGCTCCATTACGTAGTGCTCGTCGAAATGATTCCAACGTAATTTGTTTCGTAATTTTTCGACCTCGTATGAAGAAGTTACACAGTTTTAAAGTTTATACGATTTTAAATAAATCAATTTACAATTTTCTTTTTATTTTTCAAACCATTCACATCAGAACCGTTCGTTCCTTTGCTTCCAGATCTGGGCCGCACGTTCTCATCTTCTCCAATACGCACATGAGCTACAGGCTGAGCTCGAACCCAATCATCGCACCTAGGGCTTGAAGCCGCTCCACCATTCGACGTCGAGAACCCGATCAGGTGATGCCATTCGACTCGCCTAGCTCCACTCCACCTTCGCCGAGAACGATTCGAAACTCGGCCACCATTACACCTCCAAAAACGTGAACGAAACGCACGAGTTTGAATGCAGTTTGTCGTCGATCCGTTGCTCCGTTTTCGATCACAGCCGTTGATCTTGTAGAACTCCTTGCTCTCTACAACATTGCAGTTGACAATTTTTCGAATCGGTTGACGGATTGGAAGATATTGGAGGAAGAAGTTGGTGATTTTCTGGCCATAGAAATTATTAGGGCCGGCTGGAAGAAGAAGCTAGGGTTTTGAGTGCAAATGTGAATGTTGAGGTCCTTTTATACAAAATTCTCAAAACACTATTCATCGAAAATTTTCCGAACTCCAAACGGAGCGTGCCGGCTGGCGTTTCTTGGGTTTTACCCGCATTCCGGACACAATGGAACATGTTTCGGGAGCTAATTCGGTCATATGTGCGAGTTACGGAAATAAACGATCAAATTTAAATTAAATCGATTAAAAACGATTTCTATGCGTTTTGGCTTGCCCCGGACAAACCGTAAATCCGATTGACACGAAATTTGAAATCTTACAATAATTTAACATTACGGATCTGATGAAACTTGTTTCGTCGAAATCCGAGACTGTTTGAAAAATGACTATTTTCACTAGTCAATTAAATATTAAAATATTCAATTTTCACAATTTAACTTTTAATTCAATTTTAAAAGTTCTATAGCATCATTATAACTCCAATATGATTTAATATAACTTTATAAATCATTTTTATACACATTAAACCTGATTTCCAATTATTTCTGGAATTTCAAATATTAAATTATCGATTTAATTATCCAATTAAATCACTATATTCAAAATATAATTTATTCAACTTATAAAACTTACTTGTTAATATTTAAAATCAATTAAATATACGAATTTCAAATGACAGAAATTCTGGGTCATTACAATGATGGAATTGGCTTTCAATACATATTCTATTGTGTTCGGAATAGGGGTATAACATATAGAACACCAGGCGGCATGCCTCGTTTGGAGTTCAGGATTTTCGCGGATGAATCGGGTCGGAAATTTATGTAAAGGGTCACGTATATGTTCATTTCCGCAAGCCCTAATCGAGAATATCGGCCTCTCTCTCTCCTATGATTTTCAATGGCCGACATTCACTGTTCTTTCTCCTTCGTTTTCTCCTCATCCGCTCATCGAAATCAAACGACACCAAAAGGGAAAGTGTTGAGCACGACGAGCTCTACACGATGTGTAGTCGGATCGTGTCAAAAGCTTGTGAAATCGTTGGGATTAATGCACGAAGTCGCTGCAGTTTTTAGGGTTTTTCACGACTTTGATCTGCGCGCACAGGCGATTGTGGTGGCTAGCGTTGGTGACGGCGAGGAGGAGCGCGGTGGTTCTGGCGAAGGCGGCTGGGCTGGCGCGTTCTAGCAATCGATTCGCGTATTATAAAAAAATAGGATACGAGAATCGCGACTGGAAAGAAGAGGAATGGGGGGGCCTGAACATGCGTGAGAAGGATGAGGTTTTGTTTAAATTTAAATTTATTTTTGTTAAGTTAATTTAATTTATTTTGAATGCTAATTATCGTATAACTTTTTCATACGAGGTCCGATTCGAGCGAAAAGAGTTGTGTTGGAATAGTATTGTCGTCGTCTACGTGGAATTGAAGTGGAATTTATTTGAAGTTGAAAAATTTTCAGTTTCAAATAAAGGTGAGTTTTTTAAACGCTCGCGAAGTACTAAAATATTTCTAATGTTCGTTAAATTGATATCACTGTTGTTTGGTAATTTAATTGACATTTAAATTAACATATGAATTGACTATTAGAAATTAAAATTGACGGTTAAAGTGAAATTGGAATTAAATTGATAGTTAAACTCCTGATTATTGATAACCAGTTAACTGTTGTGTTATATTGACTGTTTGGATGTTGATTGTGATGGATGCATATTGGTTGATATTTTGGATGATTGGATGTTTATTTAATTTATATATATATCATGTTATCATCTTGTATATCATTGACAGTATATAAAACTGTTATTTGAATTATTTCAAATAAATTAAGAAATATGTTAAAATGATATATACCTATGACATTTATTTTGGATTGAAATGATATATATCCATCCTTGGAATTAAACTGAAATAACTGATCACTTGGCCATATGATAGAAAATTATATACGGACATCGGATTGGTTAAATTAAATGGTTTTAAATTCTTGAATTTGAATCTATTTAAATGATTTTGATTTAAAGAAATAAATAGCGAATTTATAAAGATTGAATTAATTTCAAATTCGAGTTTTGAAATGTCGGATTTAAAATTAGATAAAAGAAATTGTTTTAAAGAATTTAATTTGAAACTTGAAGTTATGATTGGAATATGACTGGAATTATAGATATTAAATTGTTTTGAAGCTTTGAATTTTTATTCGAACTCTGAAATATTACCAAGTAAAGGGATTTGAATTGATATTTCAAACTTTGGCTCGAGATTGAATTATTTAAAAAATTTGAACATTGAATTGAACATCGAAGTCAAATTTGATTTAATTGATTTAGATCCACATTTTGAAATGGAACTCGAAATTGATATAAATTGAAATGGTTTAAAATTGAGAATTGAATTGAAATTAATTCGAATTGAAATTGAAATTGAAATTAATTGGAATTGAAATCGAAATTGAATTAATTTGAAATGGAAATTAAAATTGATTTGAATTGAAATTGAAATTGAGTCGATTTAAATTGAATTGAGATTGAAAATGATTTGAATTGAAATATTTGGAATTGAATCAGTTTGATTTAAATTTGGACCTGAATCTAGATTTATTGGAAATGGGAAGAAATAGTTTTGAATTTGAAATTATTTTCACTATAAACTATTTTCCAATAAATTATTTTAAAATTAATCTTTTTTTATTTCCAGACTATTTAAATTTTCAAATCATTTAATATATAATCTATTTTAGTATCTAAACTATTTAAACTTTTTAAACTATTTAAAATTATTCAAAGTATTTCTAAAAATTCAAATTGGTTAGAGTGGGAACTATTTATATTTAAATCGTGGATTTAAATGCGAATTGGGTTAAAATGAAGTTTTAACCTATATTGAAATTCGAAACGATTTTGGAAGTGAAATTGAGATATCATAGTGAAAATGATTTTCAAGTGAAATTGACATATTTTAAGTAAATATGATATTTTGAAATGAAATTGATTTTTAAGAGAATATGATATTTTGATATCAAGTATGAATCATTTCCGAAATGTAGAAGAACCAACCGGTGTGTAAAACGACGTTTGGTTGTTAAAGAGACTGTTGCCTCTTATTGGCATACTCTCTGTCAATATTGGAACCACTTTAGCAACTGTGTATGCAGAGGAGACTACAGAATGAAGTGGTCGGATTTGACATACGTTGCTGGATTTGAAGAAAGAGAACGATGATGGATAGACCCCGACACTTGTGCCAATTTGAAAAGACTAAAACACGATGGTTTGGCAGGGCCAATGAAGCTAGCTACCTCTAGCTGACATCCGTTCTTCGATTTTATTTGGACTTGGTCCATACTATTTCTTTGTTGTTGGTTTTGGCTAGGGCACTTTGATTTTGGGATGACCTCCCTTTGACTCGATATGGAATGGATGACAAGGTGGACGGTCGTGGCTACGATGCGTTACCACCAGCCCTGTGACCGGAACCGGTAGTATCCTACCTTGGGCATTACCTCACGTGCCTTGTCATACTTTTATCCTTATACGAGACCACTACGAGTTTGGTTTAGTGTTGTCGTATCACGGCGCATCCCTATCCCCCGACATGCTACTGGGGAATTATATGCAAACTCTACGACAGTGCTTAAAACACATTAAGGGGGATTAATGTAAAGCTTTAACGCTAAGAAAAATATTTATTTTATTGATTAGACATTACATATATAGCGTATTATACTATATATAGATATTTTGACGGATCCTTAAGAGATGGAATTCTACAACGTCTCTTGAGTTATTGCATGCACGATATACATAGGATAGGAGATGTGAAACCCCGTAAACATCTCTGATGCTATTACACTCCAGTTATACGTGATATTGATTTGACTCACATAAGTATATTTTAGTCCTGACTCGTGTGTATTGTCTTTTCATTATGCTTGGGTCAGCCCTGTGTTTTCAGCGCATTGAAGATTATTATCTAGAGGACGAAGACGAAGATTGGTATATTATTATTACTAGTATTCTTTCACCACATTGTTTGTTCCACTGCATTATTATGTTGTTATATTGTATATATATCTCTGATAGATGTTGTAAAACTTTAATCAAATGTACAGTATAAACAGCTTCATGAACTGTTTATTTGATTATTATATTTTGTCATTCCACTGCGAGATTCTGTATTTGTTTTCTTCTTCTTTTATTTTTCTTAATTAAGCCCATTGATTATCTGTGCGGATTGTTTGAGTTGGATGTGTGGATTATTGTAGATTTAAACCTTCTGAACTATGGGTCGTCACAGTTGGTATCGGAGCTTTGGTTTAGCGATAACCTTAGCTTTGGTGGGGTTGGACTCATTAGAGATAGGGTAGTAATACTTGAGAATGAGTTTGTTTGAGTGTATGTATGTGTGTGTGTATGAGAGTGCGTACTTGTTAGTGTTATAAAATATTTTATATTGTGTTTACTTATCTGTTGAGTTGTTTATGAATTTTGGTCGGTGCGTGGGATGCCATGTTAGCGATAGGGGTTTCTAAACACTTAAATGAGGCAAGTCGACATAATATATTTTTAAAATAGGGTAAATGAAATAATTTTACCTAAATTATATTTTATTTATCGTAAATCTATATGTTTTATGGATTTTGATTGTTAGGATATGATAATATTTTGTTATCATCGATTATTGTGTAAATTAAACTAAAAACGAATACTTTGTGAACTCTACTTCACGAAGCGTTCAATAATTAAATTGAATTGAAATCTAATTGCAATAAGAATTATTTGCAATAACAAAGATGTAAATTAATGAAATGTTTTCATAATAAGGTAATGAGATGGTATAAGTATATTTATAATATGGCTTATAAATAGAAAAGATTTAAAAGCCGAGAATTTGAGAACTTAAATTCCTATGCTTTTGAAATTGTTTTCTAAGATTACAATATAATAATTAATATTATTTAAAAATATTTACGAAAGAAGTGTTTCAAAAAGAATTAAAAGGAAGTAAGTCCTATACTTCCCTCTTCTATCACTGGACAATATTTTTGGTGATGACGGCCGCATCCTCGACATTCATTTTCAAGTCTCAAAGTGGGGGAGGCCACTTAGTAGCTTTGCTACGCATTTGGTTTGATAAATAGATTTTGACTTAAAATTTCTAAATATGATTTGATATATATAAAATATATGAGTATATATAATATTTCAGAAAGATTTGGAATGAACCAGGTATTTGAATTCTTAAGTTCCTATTAATTAATGATTTTCAGTTGTTGGAAGAAGTGAATTTTTTTTGAATAATTGGAAACTTCTAAAATGAGAAATAAGAAATTGAAGCTAAGTGTTTAAATGAAATATGAGAAGTTAAATTATAACTCTTAAATTTTAAGATAATGGAAATTTAAACATGTGTAAATTATTGAACATTCTTGTTAACTAAAGTGAATAAGATAAATTTGTATAACACTCGATTATATTCTAAAAACATATACAAAACTTACCAGAAATGTTTAAAAATTGAAATGTTAAATATGAATGTGTAATAGAACATTATACAAGTTTGAACTTAAGTAATAAAAATGTTTCAAATTGAAATTGTGTTTAAAGAAGTGTTTATAAAAAATAAAAATATTTTAAATTAAGTTGTTATAAGAAACTAGTGTGAACCCGTGCTTCGCACACGGATATAACAAAAATATATTTGTTGTAGTTAGAAAATTTAATTATTTTGATAAATAATCAAAATATACTATTTACAGAAAGGAATTATAGAACATTGCTATAATATCAAATATAAGTATTAAAATTAGTATAGAATCCTTATTGAGTCAACGTAGTAATAGGACTGAATGCTCTTAAACATATATCAAGGCGAAAGAGTTAAAAGGGAAAAGTGGATTTGTCAGTAGTAAAAAAAGCAGCAGATGTAATATGGTGAAATACGAAAGTAATAAAAAGCACGGTTCTACAAAATATGACTAAAGACGTGATCATAAGATAACGTTTCCACCACGCTGGTTTAATTATTAACCATGGTTGTCTTATGAAAATACACGTTTTCAATGGCAATTGCCCTTTTTATTACGTTACAATGGGAAAGTGAGCACCCAATGATATTCAAATGCTAGGGGAACGATGGATTAAGTTTATTCACAAACCTGTATTAATGATTTTGCAAGAAAACTGGTATGTTTTGAAATCTCATTTATTTTCGTTCATTAAAATAAAAAAATGACAAATTATCCCTGGGGTGAGATATGCCTTCCATTGACAAATATAGAGTCACTAAGATTAAGTGGTTGGTATCTAAACCATACATGATTTTTGCACCAAAATTAAGAAAGATGATAAGTTCTGGTAAACCACATGTTCATCAAACATTAATATTGAAACTGTTATGTCTGTCACTTACTACCACTTCCGATTCCTAGTTTTTTTGTCAATACAAATTCTATTGTTTATAGAAAAGTATTATGATACAATGATAATCCAGTCAAACTATTTCTATATGTTGATTAGCTGTAGATTTTAAACCCACGAATAATTAAAGAAATGTCTATTTCTTTGTACGAAGCTTCAGACCTGAGTAAAAACCAAAGAGAATCAAGTTAGATGAAGTAAAATGTTTTATATGGTTTAAATATTACAAACATTCAAAAATAGCTGAAGAGTGGACATCGGCGAAAAAGACACATGTACACTGACCTGATAACCAATATTGAATTACCGACCTTATTATAAATATGTGAAGAAAAGCTATATGATATGCATAGTGACAACCGCTAAACAAAGACAAACCGCTGGATGAATATGCCAAAGAAAAAAATATAAGCTTAAGAACATGACCTAAATTATTCAAATTAGATATGACATTCATATCAGAAACATATATAAAATTTTAAGAACAATGGACTTGAACTATGGAGCAACTCATCTTTGAAAATAAACGATCACCAAATAAATTCTACAGACAATATGAATATTTATTATTTATCCAACATGTTGAAAGAAAAAAGACATTAGTCATAAAAGAACAAATTCGCGATTGCTAGTAGAATATAGAGAAAGAGCCTATAACTACAGAAAACAATAAGTTGAATTATTATAAAAGATATTAAAGCTCAGAGCTGAAACGTATAATCAAAGCTTATAAATACACACACTTTATTAAAAACATATATTTACAGGTCAGAATATTTGTATAAGATATATCAAACTTCTGTATACACTTATTCACTTATTGAAGCAGTACCTTTTAATAACAACAAAATTATCAATATAAATCTATATGAACTTCTTTGTCTTATACACACACGCAAATATAATACAGACACACACGTGCATACATATACATACGTACATATACACACACATAAATGGTAATGTAGTATAGGCTTAATCCTTCAATGAAAATAGAAAAGATAAAAAGAGGATTGCACTTAACACTGTAAAAAATATACTAAAAAGGCAAGAAATATATTGTATATTTTGTTCATATAATATGTAAATTAACCAATATTTAGCATATATTTTAACCTTCATGTGGAGCTTCAAAACTGGCTTGAGTAAGTCAAAGTACATCTAAACAATGAAAACCGATAAAAAGACCAAACATGTGAGGAAATAATTATTTTATAAAAATATAAATCAATTTATATACTAATTAAACCAAAGGGTATAATCTAAAATTGGGAACATTAACTCTCTACAGTATAATAGAAAAGAAATATTTGATACATCTTAAAATAGAAAAGATTTTTTCAACATAGTATTGCTATAGATATGGATCAGCGAGTAGTACAAAATATACACATGATGCCAAAGTTGGTTTAGTCCAGTAGAAGTACCTTATATATGGAATAAAAAACAATTATTTCTTGAATCTCTGTTGTTAAGCAACCATCACAAATTACTGCCAATTTGGTCATTCAAACCTATAAATTAAGAGCATTTCAAACATAATTAGCAGCTATGTGGATGCGGCTATGCTTAACTCTGTAAATGTAATGAAAATATTTTGGGTGTAGAAAAGTTCATTTACTGCAGAAAATAAATATCCATAAACACACTTTGACTAAAGAACAAAGTTTAAGCATCCAAAATAGACATAGCAAAGAAACAACTTGTACTACAATATCATAACTGGTAAACAAAGATGAAGGTAGACCTACATACCATAGTTGATGCACATTTGAAATTAGCCATAAGAGTAACCTATAAGGAAATGTTATATTCAACAAATAAACTGAGAGAAGAATTGTGTAAGAAAAATTGATCGTGGAATCAAATTTTAAAACACTTGCAAAACCATAACGTCTTTAGTTTAGCAAATTCATAGCTTTCAAAATCAAATTAGTGCATTGAAAAAGTGAGGAACGGGTGAAAAGAAAATTACAAAATGGAATCATTATTTGGTTAGAAAGTAATTTAACAGAAATGATAGCTTTCATCAAATTTGTTTTTATAAAAAACTTTCATTCTAAAATATAGAAAATAAAACCCAAATACTATAAATAAATAAAAATAGAAATTGGATTAAAATTGACCTGAAAATCATGCTTCTTTTTTAAGCACTGGATAATCCAAACGTATTTTTTCTATATAATTGCATGCAACAAAGAATTGATTGTTAAGAAAAAAAGGGTAAATCAGTGTTGCTGCAAAAGCATCAAACGAAAAAGATACAAAATAGTTATTTTGAATTTAAGATGATGACATAAGAGGGAGATGAAACAAAAGTGTTTACATGAATAAAATTATGAAACATCAATAAACATAGTGGATGAGGTAACAAAATGGATATTGGTGAAGAAATTTGTATGCAGACTATCGCATGCATTTATTCAAATGTTGTTTGATTTATTATTGTATCAAAAACACATTCATATTTTTTCCTAGTTAAACATTTATAATAAACATTTAACCTGTGTTTCTAATACCCACCCACTCACATGCATTATCTTTTTTCATTCCAGAATGTTAAAGTGCTTCTAATTATTGGAGTCTAATTGAATTGCTTTAAAACTTAGTATCCAATTGTTTTGTTGGCATTAGTGAATCAAAACAAGACTATGTGGTAACCCCAAATCAACTAAACATCCATGGAAAGTGAAATTGTAGAGCATGATATATATTGTCGTTATTGTCCATTTGCAGACAGGATGGAAAAGAATATCGGGTTAATCACCAAAAGTGTCATTTCACTGTGGTTAATTCAAAGAAATATTTTTATTTCCCCATCATCCATGGTCTCCAAAGTAATTGAAATTGTACAAATCTAATCGGTTTTATGAGATAAACAAAATCGTGCACCCTAAGTTTAAATGATCATGAATACTAAGAAATGCAATAACTAGTGTAACAACCTTGTATTTTGTGATTATTTTAATTATTTATTTTGGTTATTTTAATTGATTTCCTGATTTAAAAACTTTATTTTATTTATTAAAATGAATAAATTTTGTTATTTGAAATATAAATTTTGATTTTGATGTGAATTAGAATTCCAAACATGACTAAAAAGGATATTTTCCAGAAAAGTGAATTTTGGTCAATATGGTCAAACTTTGACTTTTAATTTAGAAATTTTAAAAGTTTTAAAATTTGAATTTTATCTTTTATTATGAAAGTAAATAAAATTTTAAGAATAATGCTTTTCGTTTCGTTAAAATTTGATTTATAATGTGAAAGTTATACCCTTTTAAATATTGTGTGTAATTTGTTGTATTTAACAAAATTATTTATTTTAAATTATAAAAAAAAATATTTTATTTGGTCATGTAATATTATAATTTATATTTATATGGGTAAAATAACATGTTATGTATATACTTTGGTTTTAAAACATTTTAAAGATATAATTGGCATTTTCCAGTGTTAGCTGTATTTTGTTTAAAATTCTAATTTCCAGTTTCAATTAATTAAAGTAATTCTTTATTTGTTTTTCTATTTTTTTCTTAAAATCTTATTTTATTCTCATTCCCACTTTATTTTGTTCCTCATTTATTTTATTTATTTGTTTAAAGTGAAATAGAAATTTTATAAGGCTAGTGATATTTATTTGTAATTTTCATGTCTTATTTCCAATTTTTAAACATTTTTCTTTAGTTTTTTTCTGTTTTGTCTAAATTAAATTATTTATTTCACTTTGAAAATACTTTAGAAATTATTTTATTTCAAAATTTTTCTTTAGAATATTTTTAAAATGAAGTAGATAATTTTCCAAAGACAATCGTGATTTATTTGTAATTTCTGGACCCTATTTTCAATTTTTAAGCAATTTCTTATATTCTTTTTCCATTTTCTTTAAAATTAATTAATTATTTTTATTTTATATTACTTTATTTCGGTTTTAAAGTCAATTTACTGATTTTATTTTTGTTTTATTTGAATTTAAAGAAAAAGAAATATGAAGAGTTTTAAAAGCTTATTTACCTTAAGTCCTTTCATCTCCTTTGTCCTTTCATTTGCCATAACTCCTCAATTACTATCTTGGCTGTGCATTTTTGGTTTGTAGCCATGATTTTTCAGCCTCCATTCACCCAAAAACATTTTACCTTCTCATTCATTCATGGCTTCAAGAAAATCTATGGGTAATGGCTACTTTTTTACACTTTTCTTCTCATTTTTCATGTATTTTGCCTTGTTTTCTTTGCTTCTTTGAATGGCCTCCACTCCATATCCATGGCCACCACCCCCTACATCTCTTCCCTGCCATCACAACCAGCTACTCCTCAAGTCTTGACCAAGGCCGAGCCACCATGATGCCAAAACTCCACAAAAATTGCAACACAAGCCATAAAAACATGTTGTTTGACCACTATTTGTTCACCACTTCATTTTCCACCACCACCACCACCTTAGGCCACCTCCACCACCTCTGGCCAGACCACCACACACCTTTCCTTCCACTGACCTGATCCATACCTCTCTGACCTGACCACACAAGCCCATGGCCAAGCCATTTTTGTGAACAAAACCCACCAATTTTGCCTTAAACTCTTCATATTCCTTTGTATAAACTTTCTCCTCATATTCTACTACCTAGGTCATGCATACACATGACCAAACCTGAGCCAAACTTGTTCAAACCAGAGCCAAAAACATCCCTAGGCCATGACAAAAGAATAGAGAAAGCAAGGCAAAAGATTTGGCATTCGTATCTCTTTTTATTTAAAAGTTATGTCATTTCTAGTGTATTGAAATTTATGGTTTGCTTTGATTTTTGTTTGGGTTGTAACACAAGATCTATATCATTGGATTTGCTCTCCACACTCAAATTGTTTTAGAGTTGTCGTGCCTTCATAATCTTTGTGTTGTGAGCTTTGTTGGCAAATCTCCAGCTTAACAGGTGAGTTATTCTCACCAGACAATATGTACATATATAACTAGTGAATTGACCCCTTTTGAATCTGTAAAATGCATTATCATGTTACACTTGCTATGTTATGATTTATGATGTTCACCAATGCTTAAACACCTATTATATTATATGTTACTGTTATATTATGCTGTTCTATTATTTTTATCAGTTTATCACACTGCAAGTTCCCTTTAGATTAGAATCACTATGGGTTGAAATGATACATACCCGAACAGACTTTAGAATAGGAGAAAATCATTATGGGCTGAAATGATAGGCCTGAATGATTTTCAATTATTTTTTCATTTCCTTGGGATTGCGGGTTTGAAATGATCAAACCCGGGTTTTCTTTGTAAATTACGGGTTGAAATGATATATTACCCGTATCACTTTACTTAGACTAGAAATGAAATACAGACCCGTTGTTAAAATATGTTTTTATAAAAATCTTAAAAATATTTTTGAAATGTAAATATTATAATATTTGATTTAAACTAAATAAAAAAATGATTTATGTAAGCATTATTGATTTTTTGAAAATTTATAAGTGAAATAAATTATTGGTAAAACTAGAAAACTTGAAATGTAAGTTATTTTGGGAAATTTTAATTGGGTGATAATTGGAATTTAAATTAAATATGAAATGTGATAACTTCATGATAATTTGGATTAAAGTGAATTTAAATGATTTTTATATTATATTAATGATTTTGAATAAAGTTAAAATGTGAAATGAATGAATATTTATGTTGAAATTTTGAAATATAACTAAAATTGGAAATTTGTGAATTTGGCTTAAGAGTGAACTTTAAGTTAAGTAAATAAAAATGGAATTAAGTTATATTTGAAAATTTAAACTTAAGTGTTAAGTTAATTTAATTTAATGAATTTATAACTTAATATTGGAATTTAATATGTGAATTATTATTAAATTTTGATTTTTGAATGGAGTTTTAACTTTATAAAATCATGAATATAAGGGTATTTGAATAATTGTTTTAAAAGTGAAATTATATGATTTTATAAGTAAAAAAATGATTTATATAAAAATATAATTGTTTGTGAAATTATACTGAATATTTGAAGTTAGTTAACTGCATTTCTGAAACGCTATTAAATTCTAATGTAAATGATAATACAACATTTGTAAATGCTGTAGTTGATAATAATGAACCAAATGGCTAAATTTAATTAAAGGCTATTATAGCATTTTTGTAAATGTTATAATGGTTGAATTTAACTAAGTTTATTTGAAACTAATGTAACCATATTACAGAATTTTAAATGCTGTCTTTTGTTAAATTGAACTATTTTAAATGTGACTTTCCGTAGCATTTTCTAAATGCTGCGAAAGTTGAAATTTCATTGTTTTAATTAATTTAAGTGAACGAATGAACTTTGAAAAGTTAAATTTTTGGAAATTTAAAATTTTAATTATTAAATATACTAACTTCATTTTTATGATTTAAAATGAAGTAATTTGTTTCGAAATATAAATTATTTTGAAATATGATATTTTGATATTTCGAAATGGATTTTATAAGGATATTGAATTTTGAAATGATATTTGATTTCGAAGTATAAAATACCATTTTGAAATTTTAACCACGGGATGTATTTAATTTATAGTTTAACTGATCCTTAAAGGATGGGCGATCCCAAGCATCCTTTGAGTTATTGTGCATTTCTACTACAGTTCACTTGAGTTGGTTTACATTATATAAGTATATATTGTCCTGACTCGAGTGTTTTGTGTTTTACTTTACGCTCGGGTCAGCCTGAGTATTTACAGCTTAGCTTTGGATTTCTTTCTGGAGCTAGGAATCGCTGGAGATTCTGCTTGTCTAGTTATCTATTCCTTTCAGTTCAGTTGTTCTATTTCAGTTTTGGTATTCATAAACTTCTATTAATTTGGGATGTCTATTGTATATGTTTTCAAGCAGATATTATGTATTATGTTTTGAGAGTTTGTTATAGTAGCTTCATGAACTACTATGGTTTTTTATATTCCGCTGCGAGTTATTCTGATATGTTCTGTGTCTGTGATTCTGTGTATTTGATTTCATTTGCTCCAAATTTATTTACAATCTGTTATTTTGAATTATTCAAGCCAGACATGTGTGGATTATTGTCGATTTGAATGGTCCAAAATACCGGGTCGTTACAGTTGGTATCAGAGCTTTGGTTTTAGGCAAACCTTAGCCTGCGGAGCAAAAACTCATTAGAGATAGGGTAGAAATACCCTAGAATAAGTGAAATCAATCTCAGAATCATTTCCTTGTGAGAGAACGTATTTTCGAAGTATAAAATGATTTTCAAATGATTTTTAAAGAATTTTCAAAGATTATTTTGATATAAATTTCCTTGCTTTAAAAGTAAAATATTTCTTAAACTTCATTCCTTTCGTATCCACCTTGTTAGTAATTTCTTTGATTAGGATCCTCTAAAATTTTGAACTTCTCTCTTGATTGATCTAGATCCTTTGTTGATAGGAATCTTATTTGGGTATGGCAAAATCAGTAGTTTGTTAGGATGCTTTGAGTAAACTCTGTTGTATCTTTTGCTTAGCTAAAGTTGTCCAACTAAAGATATTTAAGCTTCTGTTTTCGTATGTTATGAATTCGAGTCTTTCCAAATTTTGAATGGGAACTTTTCTGTATCGATATAGGTTATATTTCTCTAATCTTCGTTTGGATTCTTATCGAATAAGATTCCTTTGAATTTTGGAATGCTCACTTGTTCTGAAATCCATTCCTATCTCCCCTAAATTGTATTCTTTTGATTTTGGAGCATTGCATCACTCCACTTTGTATGACCTTTATAGGGTGGCGATTCCGCCAATCTTTGAATGATTATAATTGGCATTGATTCATCGGAGATTTCTGTATCCTCGGTTTACGATGTTTTCTATCTTCTGCTATATTTAGATTCTATCTCTGGCAATCGAAGGTCGATTTTCCTTAGATTTTCGCATCGATTATATTCCTGAAATCACGGTTGATCGGTTAAGGTCGCCCGCGATTCATATAGGCTTATCCATCTTGTATTTGGTAATTTAATTATCTTATCTTCGTTTGAGCCTATCTTTGAATTAGAATTCTATTTGATTAGAGTCCTTCTAAATTTGAATCTCTGTTTTGCTTTGAAATCCATCCTTGAATCGTCCCTTGGAAAGTTTGTGGTTGATTGTCTTTTAAAAATTTTGTATTCATCGTAGTTTTATTTTGATAAGGATGACCATATTTTTATATAAAGATGAAATGTTTTTGATAAGGATTATATACCTTTTAAAAAAAATGAGAATTTGAAGTTTTGAAAGGATTTGAAATTGTGAAAATTTTATAAGAAATGGTTTCATATAAAATGATTTATAACTGAAGGTTTTGAATCTGAATTTAAGTGATTGAACTCCGGCATTTTGGAACTGGTTTTAAGATTTTGAAATAATAAATAATATGATTGAAATTATTTTTCCGAATAAGTAATGTTTCAATGATTTTAATGGGTTTTAATGATTTTGAAGGAATTTCAAAGAAGTTTTCAAAGTAAATGGAAGTCCAGAACTCACTTGTGTCGCTGGAAAATAATTTCGGTGATGAGTGCACGCATCATCGACATTGATTTTCGAGTTTCTGAGTGAGGGAGAGGCCACTTCGGTAGCATTGCTATGCGATTGATTTGTGAAACCAATTTAGATTTCAAATTCCGAAGTGTGATGTGATATTCGAAAGATATATGTATATATATTTGTAAAATTTGAAATGAGCCGGTGTTCAGTCCTTGAGTTTTGGATTTGATTTGATATAACCCTATTTTTGGAATGGATTTACTGATTTAATTGTGATTTCCAACTCTTGGATTGAAATATGATTTCTTCAACTATTTTAAAGGTTCGAGCACTTCCAAATCAAGGTTAACTTTTCAAAGCTAAGAAATTTTGAAAAGAAATTTGATAAAGTATATAAGTTTGTTTTGAATGTTTAAGTATGAAGTAATATGATTTAAATAAGTTGAAACTGTTTGGTTAAGTAAATGAATAAAGCAATTTTAAAATTTTCTAATATGAAATTTAGATTTGAAATGTTTTGAAAAGAATTTGGTCTTCAAAATATTTTGAATAAAATTTAGTTTAAATGTTTTAACTTAGTAACATCTTTATGAAACTATATATTTAACAAGTTGAAATAAATATATAAGTTGTACGTATGCTGTTTTATTCGCATAATTAATTTGATCCAAGTTTGAGTACACAAGTTCGAGGTGGATTACACCATTTCGTGTTAGGATTTTTCATTCGATTCTTGATGGCGAATATTTGATATGGATTTTGGGCTTGATTCCAGAATTCTCTATCATAGTATATGGCTATGCAAGGAGACTGATGGCTTCTAGTCGAGAAACCATATCGAAGTCCGCATTAGGGAAATCGAATGGACAATACTAGTTCGAAAGCGAACTTGTGTGATCGAGCGAGCGATCAAATGTGATTTTGCGAAATGATGACGTGTGTACATCTTATATTCTAATATCAGTGATATATTTTGACGCTGAAATTGAAAGCTGTCGGGTTAGAATATCTTTGCTTACTTTTCCAATTTAAATTACAAAGATATATAACCTATAAAAGCAAAGATATTCAAATCCCATATGGCTCTTCATACAGTGAAATTTATTTTGGAAAATTTGATCCTTATATAAGACGGACCTTACGTAAGTATAAGATGATTTTGGAAATGAATTGGTTGACTTAAATTATATTGATTTGGAAATTTGGATTTATTTTCAAAAATCTATTATTTTGGAAACTTTGAAACTAAAGATATTTAATTTGAGAAGAAAATAATTTGGTGAAATTGTATATGATTTTGAAATTGAACTGATATTGAAACAAATTTAAATTTGAGAACCTTATGTTACTAAACACTTGATTTGGGAGTTGTCAAACTTATATAAAATTGATTTGTATGAGTATGAAATTGATTCGAAAACTATAGATTTGAAAAGGTACTCAATTTGAAAGTGAAATCTTATATAATTGAAGTCTATATAAGTATGATTTGATATACTATTGATTTTGGAAAGTATTTGATTTGAAAATTAAATCTTATATATAATGGATTTTATATAAGTACGATATTTGAAAGTGATTTGAAAAGGTACTATATGATACATATTTTCGAAGTAAAGATATGGAAAGTGCCTTCTGCTTGATATCCGATTTGTGGCCACATCTTGGATTCATTCTATCGATATTATTCTCTCTGATTTTTAGTTTTCCGGATATGATACTCGAGTGTCCTTCGAATTCCATGGCGTTACCCATGGTCTTACGATCGTGACTGCATAGCGCAACTGCCTGGCTGAGTCTTGCCTAGGGGTACGGATTGTTTCCTGGGGGATCCAGGCGTAACCATTGTGTATCCTGCAATCTGTGTAGGTCGCGAATAGTAGCGCAAATGCTTGGCTGAGTCTTGCCTGGGGGTACGGATTGTTTCCTGGGGGATCCAGGCGTAACCATTGTGTATCCTGCATTCTACTAGTCATCATGGCGTAACTCGCAGGGCTGAGAAAGCTTACGGATATGGATTGTTTCCTGGGGGATCCAGGCGTAACCATTGTGTATCTGCGAACCATGGTTAGACAAAGGTTTTGTTTGTTTTTGTTTGGATTGTACTTTCCATATCTGTTTTTAAAAGTTTTTCCAGTATTTTCACTGGGTGTTGAAACAAGTCTACTAAGTACCTGGAGAATTCTAGTTTTGCGCCTGATCAACGCACTACCAGAGTCTACAGGAACAAGGATAAACTTGTTAAGACATCGAGTTATAAAAGTATTTTGATAAAATATTATATAAATGATACTTTTATTAGTTATTTCCTTTTTAAACGATTTTAAAGTGTTTTAAATATTTTACCTCTTCAACCAACAATTTTAAATTAATGGCTCATCCTTGTCTTTCATCCTATTTTCCCTTCTAGCTATTCCTATTCTCCACCTTATTAAACTTACCCATAACAATAGTAATCAGGTATAATTTTAATCTTCTTGTCATCTTGTCTTAATCCTATTCCATTTTATCTTTTCTGTGTTTTCCGTACCTCATTCCTTTTCGAGGACGAAAAGATTTGAGTGGGGGAGAGTGTAACAACCTTGTATTTTGTGATTATTTTAATTATTTATTTTGGTTATTTTAATTGATTTCCTGATTTAAAAACTTTATTTTATTTATTAAAATGAATAAATTTTGTTATTTGAAATATAAATTTTGATTTTGATGTGAATTAGAATTCCAAACATGACTAAAAAGGATATTTTCCAGAAAAGTGAATTTTGGTCAATATGGTCAAACTTTGACTTTTAATTTAGAAATTTTAAAAGTTTTAAAATTTGAATTTTATCTTTTATTATGAAAGTAAATAAAATTTTAAGAATAATGCTTTTCGTTTCGTTAAAATTTGATTTATAATGTGAAAGTTATACCCTTTTAAATATTGTGTGTAATTTGTTGTATTTAACAAAATTATTTATTTTAAATTATAAAAAAAAAATATTTTATTTGGTCATGTAATATTATAATTTATATTTATATGGGTAAAATAACATGTTATGTATATACTTTGGTTTTAAAACATTTTAAAGATATAATTGGCATTTTCCAGTGTTAGCTGTATTTTGTTTAAAATTCTAATTTCCAGTTTCAATTAATTAAAGTAATTCTTTATTTGTTTTTCTATTTTTTTCTTAAAATCTTATTTTATTCTCATTCCCACTTTATTTTGTTCCTCATTTATTTTATTTATTTGTTTAAAGTGAAATAGAAATTTTATAAGGCTAGTGATATTTATTTGTAATTTTCATGTCTTATTTCCAATTTTTAAACATTTTTCTTTAGTTTTTTTCTGTTTTGTCTAAATTAAATTATTTATTTCACTTTGAAAATACTTTAGAAATTATTTTATTTCAAAATTTTTCTTTAGAATATTTTTAAAATGAAGTAGATAATTTTCCAAAGACAATCGTGATTTATTTGTAATTTCTGGACCCTATTTTCAATTTTTAAGCAATTTCTTATATTCTTTTTCCATTTTCTTTAAAATTAATTAATTATTTTTATTTTATATTACTTTATTTCGGTTTTAAAGTCAATTTACTGATTTTATTTTTGTTTTATTTGAATTTAAAGAAAAAGAAATATGAAGAGTTTTAAAAGCTTATTTACCTTAAGTCCTTTCATCTCCTTTGTCCTTTCATTTGCCATAACTCCTCAATTACTATCTTGGCTGTGCATTTTTGGTTTGTAGCCGTGATTTTTCAGCCTCCATTCACCCAAAAACATTTTACCTTCTCATTCATTCATGGCTTCAAGAAAATCTATGGGTAATGGCTACTTTTTTACACTTTTCTTCTCATTTTTCATGTATTTTGCCTTGTTTTCTTTGCTTCTTTGAATGGCCTCCACTCCATATCCATGGCCACCACCCCCTACATCTCTTCCCTGCCATCACAACCAGCTACTCCTCAAGTCTTGACCAAGGCCGAGCCACCATGATGCCAAAACTCCACAAAAATTGCAACACAAGCCATAAAAACATGTTGTTTGACCACTATTTGTTCACCACTTCATTTTCCACCACCACCACCACCTTAGGCCACCTCCACCACCTCTGGCCAGACCACCACACACCTTTCCTTCCACTGACCTGATCCATACCTCTCTGACCTGACCACACAAGCCCATGGCCAAGCCATTTTTGTGAACAAAACCCACCAATTTTGCCTTAAACTCTTCATATTCCTTTGTATAAACTTTCTCCTCATATTCTACTACCTAGGTCATGCATACACATGACCAAACCTGAGCCAAACTTGTTCAAACCAGAGCCAAAAACATCCCTAGGCCATGACAAAAGAATAGAGAAAGCAAGGCAAAAGATTTGGCATTCGTATCTCTTTTTATTTAAAAGTTATGTCATTTCTAGTGTATTGAAATTTATGGTTTGCTTTGATTTTTGTTTGGGTTGTAACACAAGATCTATATCATTGGATTTGCTCTCCACACTCAAATTGTTTTAGAGTTGTCGTGCCTTCATAATCTTTGTGTTGTGAGCTTTGTTGGCAAATCTCCAGCTTAACAGGTGAGTTATTCTCACCAGACAATATGTACATATATAACTAGTGAATTGACCCCTTTTGAATCTATAAAATGCATTATCATGTTACACTTGCTATGTTATGATTTATGATGTTCACCAATGCTTAAACACCTATTATATTATATGTTACTGTTATATTATGCTGTTCTATTATTTTTATCAGTTTATCACACTGCAAGTTCCCTTTAGATTAGAATCACTATGGGTTGAAATGATACATACCCGAACAGACTTTAGAATAGGAGAAAATCATTATGGGCTGAAATGATAGGCCTGAATGATTTTCAATTATTTTTCATTTCCTTGGGATTGCGGGTTTGAAATGATCAAACCCGGGTTTTCTTTGTAAATTACGGGTTGAAATGATATATTACCCGTATCACTTTACTTAGACTAGAAATGAAATACAGACCCGTTGTTAAAATATGTTTTTATAAAAATCTTAAAAATATTTTTGAAATGTAAATATTATAATATTTGATTTAAACTAAATAAAAAATGATTTATGTAAGCATTATTGATTTTTTGAAAATTTATAAGTGAAATAAATTATTGGTAAAACTAGAAAACTTGAAATGTAAGTTATTTTGGGAAATTTTAATTGGGTGATAATTGGAATTTAAATTAAATATGAAATGTGATAACTTCATGATAATTTGGATTAAAGTGAATTTAAATGATTTTTATATTATATTAATGATTTTGAATAAAGTTAAAATGTGAAATGAATGAATATTTATGTTGAAATTTTGAAATATAACTAAAATTGGAAATTTGTGAATTTGGCTTAAGAGTGAACTTTAAGTTAAGTAAATAAAAATGGAATTAAGTTATATTTGAAAATTTAAACTTAAGTGTTAAGTTAATTTAATTTAATGAATTTATAACTTAATATTGGAATTTAATATGTGAATTATTATTAAATTTTGATTTTTGAATGGAGTTTTAACTTTATAAAATCATGAATATAAGGGTATTTGAATAATTGTTTTAAAAGTGAAATTATATGATTTTATAAGTAAAAAAATGATTTATATAAAAATATAATTGTTTGTGAAATTATACTGAATATTTGAAGTTAGTTAACTGCATTTCTGAAACGCTATTAAATTCTAATGTAAATGATAATACAACATTTGTAAATGCTGTAGTTGATAATAATGAACCAAATGGCTAAATTTAATTAAAGGCTATTATAGCATTTTTGTAAATGTTATAATGGTTGAATTTAACTAAGTTTATTTGAAACTAATGTAACCATATTACAGAATTTTAAATGCTGTCTTTTGTTAAATTGAACTATTTTAAATGTGACTTTCCGTAGCATTTTCTAAATGCTGCGAAAGTTGAAATTTCATTGTTTTAATTAATTTAAGTGAACGAATGAACTTTGAAAAGTTAAATTTTTGGAAATTTAAAATTTTAATTATTAAATATACTAACTTCATTTTTATGATTTAAAATGAAGTAATTTGTTTCGAAATATAAATTATTTTGAAATATGATATTTTGATATTTCGAAATGGATTTTATAAGGATATTGAATTTTGAAATGATATTTGATTTCGAAGTATAAAATACCATTTTGAAATTTTAACCACGGGATGTATTTAATTTATAGTTTAACTGATCCTTAAAGGATGGGCGATCCCAAGCATCCTTTGAGTTATTGTGCATTTCTACTACAGTTCACTTGAGTTGGTTTACATTATATAAGTATATATTGTCCTGACTCGAGTGTTTTGTGTTTTACTTTACGCTCGGGTCAGCCTGAGTATTTACAGCTTAGCTTTGGATTTCTTTCTGGAGCTAGGAATCGCTGGAGATTCTGCTTGTCTAGTTATCTATTCCTTTCAGTTCAGTTGTTCTATTTCAGTTCTGGTATTCATAAACTTCTATTAATTTGGGATGTCTATTGTATATGTTTTCAAGCAGATATTATGTATTATGTTTTGAGAGTTTGTTATAGTAGCTTCATGAACTACTATGGTTTTTTATATTCCGCTGCGAGTTATTCTGATATGTTCTGTGTCTGTGATTCTGTGTATTTGATTTCATTTGCTCCAAATTTATTTACAATCTGTTATTTTGAATTATTCAAGCCAGACATGTGTGGATTATTGTCGATTTGAATGGTCCAAAATACCGGGTCGTTACAACTAACCTTTTGAAATTTCAAAATATTTATGGTGTCTTGTTAGATCACAAATGAAAATTATTAGGAAAACTAAGTATGAACCTTTTATACTTAGGAATAACAAACACTGTACTAAAATTTAATGAGAGAACTCTTGTTATGCACTCGGGTTTGTATCATTATTTACATGGACGTTGACTGAACTTTGATAGGTACACGATATTCATAATGAGATGTTTGTGCACAAAAGATGTGTAAAGCCAAGACTAATTTTAGATACCTGCCTTAAACAGCATGATAAGCAGATTGATACAAAGCATACGTAATTTACCAAATGACCTTTGAAAATGTTGCAATATAGCTCAATTAAAAGCAAACCATGAATGGCAACTTTCATTGCTTGATCAGTAGTAAAGCAAACACCAACAGTCTCAACAAACCTTTGTGTGTCTCAAAACCTGTAGAGGTAGCATTTATGATAAATGAAAAAGTGATTATATAAGTTATTAGTAATGACAGAGACAACCAAGCTAAATAGATAAACAATGGTTATTAGAACAAAACCAACCTAAATATTGTTTAATTGTTAAATGCAGAGATGATTGACATTTTTTAAAATATTTACCAACATTAAATATGAGATTTCTTAATTTAAGTATGTTAAGAGGTAACATGTTTCATAAAATTATACTCTATATCAGATCTATCTTGCTGCTTTTGGATTCCCTGAAAACTTCCTAAATTAAACTGATCAAATAATGTAATAACGATAATCACAAATCCAACCGTCGGTTTTAAATTGCTCAGTTTCATGTATACACAGCTTTTGACAATCTGGAAATAAAATGGAGCAAATTTTTATCAAATAATTTGTAATTGGAAAATTCGAAAACAGTAATAAAATACCTAAATCACAGATTCGTTAAGGATGTTCTTGATTGACTGTGGATCCAGCAAATCCGCAAAATCATTATACATGAAATTCTCAAAATCAAAAGTACAAAACGACCTAAAAAAATAATATAGAAAATTTTATCAAATAATTCGATTAAGAGCTGGAAAAATCAAAAATAGAAATAGTAAAATACCTCATTCACGAAGTCATTGTTGGATGCTTTCGAATTAGTGGATTAAGGAGATTAGTACACGTGAAATCAAATGCCGAATAGTAATTGGATCGTAGGAAATCAACCAAGGAGTTAGAGAGTAAGGAAAGGAGTGGAGAGTGGATATTGATGTAGAGGAAGGAATTGAGGATGTCAACTAAAGCCTAGGGTTTAGACGTTCGATTTTATTTGGTTTGATCGGAAGTCTAGAAGTGAAGATGAGAGAAGAGAGGCCATTAGCAGGAAAAAGAAATTTTGTTGTTTTGTTTTTCCTACAATTACGGAGATGAGAGGAAGAATGTGATGCTTATGAAGAATAAAAGAAAGAAAATATAGATTTAGAGACTGTTCAGTTGCCAAAATTTAAGGAGGCCTGTGTGCTCTCGAAATCCATCTGACTAATAATATAATAGTATAGATGTTATACACTTAGTTAATGTTCTAAGAATGTTAAATAAATAATTTGAGTAGTAAAAAGAAATACTATGTAGATATGAACTTGAGAGAAGGTAAACAAATAATAAATTAAATCATATCTTTGTAAGTTGTTTATAAAATAAAATAAATAAATTTGACAAGGATTTTTTAAGATTTAGTTGTAGCTTTCTGAGATAATTATAATTTGAATAATATTGCGTAAAAGAAGATACATTTGTATAAAATGATTATAAACTTAAGAAATGATTAATGAAATAAGAAAGTTGAAATTTGAATTATGAAATGAAATTTTACTTAAGTGAAGTTGAATGGAATGAATGAATTAATGAAATAAGTTGATCAAATGAATTATAAGATAAAAGTTAACCTAAGAAAAGTTGAATGAAATTGATTATGATAAAAAGAGAAAAAAATTATTAATATGAATTTGAGTTATAAAATAAAATTTACTTAAGGAAAGTTAATGATATGAATTAATGAAATGAACTAATGAAGTAAACCAATGAATTAATATGAACTTAAGTTATGAAGTAATAATAAACATGAGTTGTGTTTTATAAAATGTTAATAATAAACTTAAATGATTTTATAAAATGGTTCATAAATGAATTGATATGAAATGTTGTTAAACTTAAAGTGAAACAATTTGAATTTAACAAATTGAATTGAATAAATTAAATATAAATGAAATAGATGTAAATAAATTTGAAGCAACCAATTAGATGTTAATAAAGAATGAATGTTAAGTAGAAATGAAGTGAATAAATTAGCTATGGACATTGGATAATGTAAATTCATATTGTAATGAATTAGTTGGATGAATATTAATGGTTGAATGGTTTCTTTTGTTGTAAATCATTGTTATTACTGCTTTTGATAACATATGATTGTTATGTTGTGTATTAGTGCTTGTGTATGATTTGGATTCAAAATTCATGTTATATAGTTCTATTAAACTCATACATGCTTTCTATATCTTTTATATGCGACTAATATTTCTAATTTGAGTTGAGATAGGTACATACGAAGACCGTTTGGACGTATACGCGGTTTGATTTGCATTTGCTTGCTTAATATGAGCGAACTTGCGTGTATTAATAATAATAAGGTACATATCTCAGATTACATATCGTACTTTTATATTTTTTCCCTTACGGGATGCTTCATCATTGAGATGAGATGTATATTTGTGTTATATATCTATATTGTAAATTTTTACGATCGACCCGCGCAAAGGAGACGCTGTAGAAATTTTCCATAAATCCGGGTGTTAGAAAAATTTTGAGATTTTAAAATTTTATAACTTGTTTTTATAAATAAGCTGTGAACTCCGTAAAGCCGATATCGGAGTGGTGTAATAGAAGTGTAGTAAAGGTTTTCAAATAAGATTTTAATGTTTTATATGTTAATTATTTTGAGTAAAATATATCAAATGTTAAATTCCTTATTTAACCCCTTTTCGAGGACGAAAAGTTTTGAGTGGGGGAGATTGTAACGACCCGTAATTTTAACTATCTTAAATTGTTGAATTTAATATGATTATTGAATAAAAAAGGTTAGAAATAAAAAATTTAATGATTTATCAATGTAGTTTATTTAATATGAACTTGAATAAAATTTTGAAATAAATAATTTCGAAGATTTAGGCAATATCAAGTGTTGAAATGAAGTTCAATATATTGAATGTGTTTATAATTAGTAGTTGGAATTGAATAATAAATGTCGAATTACTGTAAAATGCAAGTCGTTGTTTTATTATTTGAATTCATTTTGAAAGTTAAATTTTATAAGTTAATTTTTATAAGTTCAATAACTTATACTTCAAATAAAACGATTTATTGGATAATTAAATTGTTTAAATTTAATATTGGAAATTATTTAATATATTTTTGTCTTGAATTTAATATGAATGAAAATGATTTTAAAAATGGATTTGAATTTTATTTAAACAAGAATGAAGATTGTTACCTTTTGAAATTGAATTTAAAGTGATTAAATAGAATTTGGGAAATTACTTGTTTTAATTAACGTGTAAAAATAGTCTTTTTGGGCACTATCTCAGATTTCGATGAAACCGGTTTCATCGGATCCGTAATAGTGAACTTTTATATGATTTCAAGTTTCGTACTGACCGGACTTATCGTTTGGCCGTGCGAGCTTGTAACGCATAGAAATCAATTAAAGGAATTTAATTAAAATAAATTGATTTTTAAAAGATGTCTTCTGAATATGATGGAATTGGCTTTCGATACATATTCCATTGCGTTCGGAATATGGGTATAACATATAGAATGCCAGGTGGCACGCCTCGTTTGGAGTTCGGGATTTTCACGGATGAATCGGGTCGGAAATTTATATAAAGGGTCACGTATATGTTCATTTCCGCAAGCCCTAATCGAAAATATCGGCCTCTCTCTTTCCTATGATTTTCAATGGTTGACATTCACTCTTCTTTCTCCTTCATTTTCTCCTCATCCAATCATTCGAAATCAAACGATACCAAAAGGGAAAGTGTGGAGCACGACGAGCTCTACACGATGTGCGATCGGATCGTGTCGAAAGCTTGTGAAATCATCGGGATTGATGCACGAAGTCGCTGCAGTTTTTAGGGTTATTCATGGCTTTGATCTACACGCGCGCAGGCGATTGTGGTGGCTAGCGCTGGTGACGGCGAGGTGGGGCGCGGTGGCTCTAGCGAAGGCGGCTGTGCTGGCGCGTTCTAGCATCGATTCGCGTATTATAAAAAAAAGGATACGGGAATCGCGACTGGAAAGAAGAGGAATGGGGGCCTGAACACGCATGAGAAGGATAAGGTTTTGTTTAAATTTAAATTTATTTTTGTTAAGTTAATTTAATTTATTTCGAATGCTAGTTATCATATAACTTTTTCATACGAGGTCTGAATCGAGCGAAATGAGCTATGTTGGAATTATATCGCCGTCGCCTACGTCATGGAATTAAAGTGGAATTTATTTGAAGCTGAAAAAATTTCAATTTCAAATAAAAGTGAGTGTTTTAAACGCTCAAAACTATAAAAATATTTTTCATGTTCGTTAAATTGATATCATGAAGTAGTTTAATTTTATTGACTGTTGTTTGGTAATTTAATTGACATTTGAATTGACATATGAATTGACCGTTAGAAATTAAAATTGACAGTTAAAGTGAAATTGGAATTAAATTGCTAGTTAAATTCCTGATTATTGATAACCAGTTAACTGTTGTGTTATATTGATTGTTTGGATTTTGATTGTGATAGATGCCAATTGGTTGATATTTTGGATGATTGGATGTTTATTTTGAAGTGACCCACTTCTCTTATCATTTATTTGCAGTGATTTTCAGATGAGTTTTTTTTTCACAATATAAAACAATGGATCACTTCTCTTAATTAATTTCCCAAGATCCAGAATTTTACCAATATAAAAATATTAGTATATAAATCAAATCATGCCATTTATATATATGAAGATATATAAATGTTTCTTTGCCTATCAGAGTAATTAAAATAGCAAAGAAATTCAATCACACAATATTTCTCACATTTGAGAGATTTTGTGTCCCATTTCTACTTTTTAATCTTCTTCTTTTTTTTAATTTAGGCCTGATTAATATTTAATTCAAATATGACCTCTTATTATTTTCTTGTTTTATTTCCAGCTTGTTCTATAGCCTAGATTATTTGATTCTTTGATTTACAAGCCATACATTTGATTTCTGGGATTTTGTAATTTGATACTGACGCAGCGGATTAATCAAAAACAATGTAGTTCGATGAATGTAGTAGTCGATGGATTGAAAGATACTGAAATGCCCAAATTCGTTGATCCGAAGATACCGAATTCTAGCTATCCCGAACTCGTTGATCGCGCACGATACCGGGTTCAAAGATCTTCAATTCTTCAAGCATTGATCAAGCGCACTTGATTCCGCGAATCGGCTTCTGCAATCGTTGAATCGAGCGCACTCGATTAACCGAAACAGGAGATAGGAGATTACACTCGACTACCAATTTGGCGAAAGCACAAAGCTAACAAAACAAGAGTTTTATTTCAAATCAACTACCTATTACAAATGGCACCACCGGCCTATTTATAGAAGTTACAAATTACAACACAAATCTTTACAACTCTTAAGTTGGCACCGACTTACGCCTTACCATAAGTCGTACGCGACTTTACAAAATATAAACGACTCAAGAAAGCATAGTACCGACTTAACAATACTGTTTGACAACCTAAGGTAACAGTCGACATCCGACTTATAAACCTTGCGACTTATCAAACCAACTCTCGACTTATCATCTTCGACTCGCGACTTATCAGAAAGTTCTCACGAGTTAACATTTTCACTTCCGACTTATCATCTTGCGAGCTATCCACTTCATCTCTTTGATTTATCAAATCTCGCGAGTTAAGGGAATTTCGGTCACGATTAGTGGAGGCGCTTCGCGATTTAGGCTGGAGAAGGTGCGACTTAAAAACAATATTCGTCTTCAATGCTTTGCGATTTAGGGCTAGAGAAAGGGACAAGTCACTGGAAAGGTTTAAGTCGGGTGGTGTTATGTCGTAGGGGTTATGTCGTGGAGGAATTAGGTCGTAGGTCGCGATGGAGGCTGGAGATAGGTCGGAGGCATTAGGTCGTGGGTCGCGGTGGATTTTTAAGTCGTAGGTCGCGATGGAGGCTGGAGATAGGTCGGAGGCATTAGGTTGTGGCTCGCCAAATCGTAGCTCGCTGAGTCGGAGCTTGCTAAGTCGGAGCTCGTTGGGTCGTAACTGGTTAAGTCGAAGGCGATTCAAGGTAAGCATCGCTGCATCATCCTCCCCTTGTTGGAAAGAATTCATCCTCGAATTCACACTCTCGTCATCTTCGACAAGTTCCTCCCCATAATACGAAATTAAGTGTTTGACATTGAAAACATTAGCCATAAGGAGCTGATCCGGCAATTTCAACTTACAATTATTCTCACCAATTTCCTTCACAATTTCCAAATGACCCATTCCACCGGCATCTAGCTTGTTGTATGTACCAACAAGAAATCGTTCAACCATCAAGTAGATAGATTCGTTGTCCCTTTGCGTCTTCATCAAATCCGATACAGAGTCCATACTTTTGTCCACCCATGAACTAGTATGTATAGGTAATGACATACATAATTCTGACTTCATCGCGGTCTCTTTTGAAATTTGATAACTCTGACTCTTCTGAACAAGCCTTTCGACCACTTTTCTGATTGACGGTCCAAAACAAAACATTGTCACCAACTTCTTGGTATGATAACTGTCCATGTGTCTTTCTACACGCACATCTTTGATAACTTTTATTCGCCAACTGTGATCAGGAGTATACAATTGCTTTCCTTCTAACAGAAACCCATCAATCAATCTTCTCAATTCTACATGCTCTGTCGGACACATATGTCTACGTGGCATACACGGTACAATAGCACTTGACATTTTATTAACATGATGTACGTTCCTTAGTGGCAGTAATTCTTTGAACATTTCTGTAGAAACTACATCTTTGCATTCATTCACCATTGGCTTAACCTCTTCGATAATTTCAACACTTTTGCTGGTTTCAATTTCATTCAACAAGAATACTTCTGCACTACCCTCCACTTCTTTAACAAGCTCTTTTGTAGATTGTAGACTAGTTGAATCCACCTCCTTCATCAACAAATTACCCTCTTCATCTCCTGACTTACTTTCTTCACCTTCATCCAACTTTGCTGACTGTGAATTTTCAACATCATGTTCATCGGATTTTGTTGGTTGAAAATCAACAACTTCATCTCCGTCAAACTTTGGTGATTGAACACTATCGACTTCATCCTCCACATCAACAAATTCCTTTAAAGACAACAAAGTTTTTAGCTCCTCGATTTCCTCCAATTTGTTTTCATTCTGTTGACGTCTTTTAGGAACCAAAATGATTCATGTATCCTCGAACATAAAACTGTAGCTGTTTGTGCGTCCATCGTGTTGCACAGCTCTATCGTATTGCCATGGTCTTCCTAATAATAGATGGCATACGTCCATGTCAACCACATCACACCAAATTTCGTCTTTGTATTTCTTCCCAATGGAAAAATTAATACAAGCTCTTCGATTAACCTTCACTTCCCCTCCTTTCCTCAACCAAGCTAATTTGTAGGGTTTAGGATGCTTCTCTGTTTTCAATGACAACTTCTTTACAGCTTCTGAAGAAATGATATTATCAGAGCTTCCTGCATCGATGACAAATTTACAAACTCTTCCCAAGATAGTGCACGTTGACTGGAAAATGTTACTCCTCAACCAACTTGAATCATCCTCTTGCTTTGGTGTCAAACACGATCTCCTCATCAATAAACTACAACCCTCATCTCCAGACAATAATTCTTCGTCTTCAACTGGTAATGAATCGACACATTCTACCTCTACATTTTCATTCTCAATCTCCGCAATCATTGCTCGTTTCTTTGGCTTTGGACATTCATTGATTTTATGGCCCCACTCTTGACAATTAAAACACTTGAAACCATTACCGACTTTCATCTTTCCAACCTCATTCACAACTGGTTTTGCAACAGCTTTTGAAACATTAGAACTTCCACTAACACCCTTCACTTGATTATTGGAATTTGAAAACACACCACCTCCTCGTCGTCCCTGTTTCTCCCAAGCCAACGCTTTCTGATGTGCTTCCGCTACAGATCTAGGATCAAACATGTTAACCATATCCCGAATCTGTATTTGCAATCCCCCAATGAATCTAGATGTCAATTGTTCTTCTGTCTCCATAATATCATTCCTTGCTATCAGTTGATAAAATTCGTCAGCATAGTCATTCACAGATTTCGTTCCTTGTCTCAAGTTTTGCAATCTCTGATACATAAGCGACTGATAGTTATAAGGTAAGAATGTGGCTTTCATCATTTTCCTCATCTTTTCCCATGATTCAACCTTTGACTTCCCCATCCGTTCACGTGTAAGTTTGGTTTGTTGCCACCATGCCAAAGCTCTACCCCTCAACCTCGTAGCAACCAACTTCACTCTACGATGTTTTGGAACATCTTTGAAGTCAAAAATCTCTTCAACATTAGCCAACCAATCTAGAAACTCCTCCGCTTGCATACCACCTTTGAATTCAGGAATTTCAGTCTTCATCCCCGACTCCCACTTGTGATCATACTCAGAGTGATTTCTTCCTTGTCCTCGTCCTTGTCCTCGAACACTACCACCATCATACTCCTCTTCAAAATCAGATGTATATCGTTGTCTATCTCGTCCACCCACATCTCTACTACCATCACGTCTTCCATCAACATCCCTTCTATCTACATTCCTCCGTTCTCGATCATCCACGTTCCTCCCATGCCTTTGATCATTGTCAACACTTCTGTCTCGATTGGAATGTGGCGAGACTCTGCTTCCCCTATGGTTAGATTCAGGTGAAACCCTTCTCCGATTTTGATTCATTTCTAACATCATCTTCTCTAACCGACCAATTCCTTCGTTAAGCTTTTCACTAAAGTTTTCACTGATTCTTTGCTCCATCTCATCAGCTTCTTCTCTTCGATACAAAGCTTCCACGTTTTGGTGACGATTAGCTCTTCTTGGCGGCATGATTTGAAAACTTCACAAAACTCTTCAACACTTCAAAATACAAACACCTTTCGGACTTTGATCCAAAATGAAATGGATCGAAAACTCCCACTTTGTGGCTACTGCGTGATGAACACGATGAACACAACTTCTCCAAATGATGCAAATTTGATCTCCCACTCTTCTACTTAGCTCGGCTTTTCACTTCAAGCTCGGCTATCACTTGATCTCTTCAAAACTCCAAAATGATTAGGCTCCAAGTCTCGATCTAGCTATGATTGGCTAGAACAAGCTCTGATACCAAAACTGACGCAGCGGATTAATCAAAAACAATGTAGTTCGATGAATGTAGTAGTCGATGGATTGAAAGATACTGAAATGCCCAAATTCGTTGATCCGAAGATACCGAATTCTAGCTATCCCGAACTCGTTGATCGTGCACGATACCGGGTTCAAAGATCTTCAATTCTTCAAGCGTTGATCAAGCGCACTTGATTCCGCGAATCGGCTTCTGCAATCGTTGAATCGAGCGCACTCGATTAACCGAAAGAGGAGATAGGAGATTACTCTCGACTACCAATTTGGCGAAAGCACAAAGCTAACAAAACAAGAGTTTTATTTCAAATCAACTACCTATTACAAATGGCACCACCGGCCTATTTATAGAAGTTACAAATTACAACACAAATCTTTACAACTCTTAAGTCGACACCGACTTACGCCTTACCATAAGTCGTATGCGACTTTACAAAATATAAACGACTCAAGAAAGCATAGTACCGACTTAACAATACTGTTTGACAACCTAAGGTAACAGTCGACATCCGACTTATAAACCTTGCGACTTATCAAACCAACTCTCGACTTATCATCTTCGACTCGCGACTTATCATCTTCAACTCACGACTTATCAGAAAGTTCTCACGAGTTAACATTTTCACTTCCGACTTATCATCTTGCGAGCTATCCACTTCATCTCTTCGATTTATCAAATCTCGCGAGTTAAGGGAATTTCGGTCACGATTAGTGGAGGCGCTTCGCGATTTAGGCTGGAGAAGGTGCGACTTAAAAACAATATTCGTCTTCAATGCTTTGCGATTTAGGGCTAGAGAAAGGGACAAGTCACTGGAAAGGTTTAAGTCGGGTGGTGTTATGTCGTAGGGGTTATGTCGTGGAGGAATTAGGTCGTAGGTCGCGATGGAGGCTGGAGATAGGTCGGAGGCATTAGGTCGTGGGTCGCGGTGGAGTTTTAAGTCATAGGTCGCGATTGAGGCTGGAGATAGGTCGGAGGCATTAGGTCGTGGCTCGCCAAATCGTAGCTCACTGAGTCGGAGCTTGATTAGTCGGAGCTCGTTGGGTCGTAACTGGTTAAGTCGGAGGCGATTCAAGGTAAGCGTCGCTGCATCAGATACTTATTGTTTTTGATTAAATAAAGGGTGTTTAAAACGACTCATGCATATTTGTTTAGCCCGGGGTTCTTATTTCAAACACAAACAATTTTTATGTCAGGAAATATGCTCATATCATATTTTATAAAGTATGCAATGATCAGATGAATATCAAGGTGATAACCTAGTTTAGAGGCCAAGCAGAGGCGACAATACAATTGAACAGAATGCAAACTCAATCTATCATATCAAATGAAGACTTAGTATATACATGAAGCAGTATGATTAAAGCAATGTCAAAATCAAACCCATGCCAAACTTTCAGATGGACATATGGTGAAGACTACTGATGAATTCCCAAATAGTGGAACAATTGAATGTGATCAATAAACAGTGGAATAATTAACATGCTTGATACCTAAATAAGACTACATGACAATGCATACTACAACTGACTTGTCTAAGACCAAAATGCAACCAGACTTAAATCAAATAGGTAGACAACAAGGCTCAGTTCAATATGGTTGCAGTAAAGATTATAAGTATATAGCATGCACCTCATCTTACTATACAATGCAATACAAATTCCCACTGGAAATCAGATATTCAAGTAGGAATTGCAGGCTAAGGCTTCAAGCTTTTTCCATGGTCTTATATCAATTATAAGGCATGGTCAAGCCTTACTGGTTAGCCAAGACCAGGTTCAACTTATCACTTAACAATCTATCACATGCTTTTTCAAAAACTGCTTCAACCTTATAATTAAAAATTTATCAAATATTGCCAAAAAAAGTATGTCCACATATCAGATTATATGGCATAATTTCCTTCATCATAATCCACCAGAGAACATCAAGATCAGTTGCTTAAATCAGTAACTCATAAACACACATATAATACTTAAGTTTTTACATGTCCTTTGCAAGAAAACAAGCAAATTTCAATTCTGGAAATACTTAAAACATAACAGAGTTTTGCCTAACTTATTCATTACAATAATACTGCTACTTTTCTTAAACACTTTAAATTCATCAAGATCTCCAGATATCCATGCAAGCAAGCTACTCATGCATCTTTCCCTGTAGCAATACTTTGAGCTGCCTCAATAAAAATGAGACACCCCCAAATATTGCAAAGGCAACAAATAGGGTCAGAAATAAATTCTGGTGTGAGTGAAATCAAGGATTAAAGTAACTTGTATATTCTCATGACTGTGCAAAGAGCATATATATTTGATGCTATTCAATTTCATATTAAAACCTGAGTATGTGTATCTTTAAACTTATCTAACAATCATACATCCAAGCATTCATCCATCTTATTTCATTCAGTTGTACATGCACAAACTCATCTAGAATAACATCCTAAATTACATAGCATAATTTCTCAACCTCATTTTCATTTTATTTGGTCTGAAACTCCTACCATTGAACTCAAAGTGTGCATTGCAAAGGGGCTTAATTCTGTTAACCCTTTACACAGAGGCCTACAGGACTTAAGCAAGTCATGCACATATTCATCATCCACCTAATGATAAATAGATCAAGACAATACTCCTAAATTAGCTTGTAATTTAGAGACCATGCTTATTTTCTTTTTGGAAAAATGTTATTAATTAAAGAAATGCTTTATTTTCTTTTCTTCCTTCCATATATCAAAGAAAACATACTCTGTGGTTTCAGCCAGACATACAAAGTATTTTTGCAAAGCATCACACCCCATTTAAGGTCATTTTTATACAATCATATTTTCTAAATCTTGCATAAATATTTATTTCCATAAATATTCTCATGCCTTACATAAATCCGGTGAAATCATACAAAATATTACACTTAGTTTTACTGTGAACATAGGGCATGGTTTTTGAGAAAACCCATAAAAACATATTGGCTTGTGATCTGAACAAATCAGCACATATATATATAATATTGCTTTGTTCATATCAATTTTTAAATGAACTAGACATAAGCATGAACCTCATTATTCACACTGCCTACTTCATTTTTCTTTGATACCCTATTTCTCAGTAAATATTTAGCTCATTTTCTTATAAAACCTAGATTATAAAATCCATTTCTGTGATCAGGATATATGTTTGATTATTTATATTTCAAAGCAAAAATTGAAACAACCATAACAAATCAAAACAGATTAAAATCTCAATCAAAGGCTCAACCAAAATACCATCCATGATCAACATATATTCATTCAAAGAATAGAAATCAAACAGAAAAGCATAATATGATTTTATATAAAATAATTTGGCTGCCCTTAACTTGGGTCTTAATGCCTTAAAGCTCATGGGTGATTAATCACTCACCTTCCTCTTCTCTTCCCCGAGAATGCTTAAGCTTGAAAACAGTGTGAGTTCTTCCCTTCTATATTTTTTTTTGAAAATATGTTTCTGTTTTTCCCTCAGAGAAAACTACTGCTTCCCCCTTGATTTAAATCATTTAACTAAGGTTTTTAATGGAGGAAAAACCCATTTTATCCTCACAAAAAAATAAGAGAAGTTTGTATGCATGTTTATGGCTAATTATGCCATTTTCTCTTTAATTTCCTTTTCAGGTAAAAGCAGTTGCTTTTACTGCTTTTCTATGTACATGCTATTTGCATGATTCATGTAACGACCCGATATTTTGGACCATTCGCATCCATTATAAGTGTATAGGTAGACACTCATGCCGGAATTGAATTGCTCAAAATACCACGTTGTTAATTTAAATTTGGCAAAACTGAACATATACAGTAAATAAATAATCACAGATCACAGACACAGAGTAATAAATGCAGCGGAAATAAAAGAGATAGTAGTTCATGAAACTACTATATAAATGTATCAGTTACATCAGAGTTAAACCATATACAACGGAAGAGTAATACGATACATCAGATACAAATCAGAATACATCACTGAAATCATCGAATACTGGAAGCAGAATAGATGGCTGGATCTTCAAGCAAGCTCCAACTTCAAAGGTGAGTCTCGAATACTGGTACACTCAGTCTGACCCGAGCGTAAAGCAAAACACAAAACACTCGAGTCAGGATTAACATTCTTATATCAATAAATCCAACTCAAGTGAAATAGCAATTGAAATACAAGTAACTCAAAGGATGTTTGGAATAACCATCCTTTAAGGATCCGTTAAACTATCTACTATGTAGTAGTGTACGATAAGTAGATAATGTCTATTGGTAATATAAGATATCAAAATAGCGTTAAGGCGTTACCATTATTCCCCTTAACACATTTTTATTCCCAAGAGCATATACAAGACCGTAGTTTCCCCAAAACCGGAAGTCACCAGAGGGCAATCCATATACTAAAGGTACAAACCAAAATCGTAGTGGTCGCGTATAATGGAATACAAGTATGACAAGGCACATGAGGCAATACCCAAGGTAGTGAAACTACTGTTTGCCTGATCCGGACTGGTGAGAACGCATCGCCGCAGCGACCGCAACACCGCGAAACAACACTCCCAAATCAAGGGTGCACCAATCGACAACAAGTAATGAGTAGTTTTCGAAGAAGTGTGTTCGCTTGAGGTAGCTGACCTCCATTGGCCCGGCACGGCTCCTGTTTTAGTCATTTCCAATTTGACACAAGTGTCAAGGCTATCCATTATCGTTCACTTTCTTCAGACATCGCGTACATCATTCCAACCACTTCATTCTGGATCACACTCCACGTATAGTTATTAAAGTGGTTTTCGGTTTAGACAGTGAGTATGTCCCTAACCGATTCCGGTCTCTTTAATAACCTTCGTAATTATTACACCGATTGGTCGTTTTAATAAATTTCAAAAACCAAATCAATTACAATTTCAATTACAATTTGTAAATCAACATTTCATTTGTCTTTCTACATCAATTTCCACAATTTACGTTTCAAACTTCCAATTTCATAATTTCAAAATCATATAATTCAATTTCAATTTTTTTATTTAAAACAATTCAAATATTGATTCAAGTTCGTATATAAGATTAATTTCAAAATCATTTAAATTAATTTAATTTAACATTTAAATCAATTTAAATTCATTTATCGATTTCATTCAATATTTATTAAGTAAATTTGCCATTCAAACAATTTCTATTAAATTTCCAATTCATTAAATCCATTATTTAAATTCAACTTCATTATATCAAAACTTACAAATTTAGTTAAATTAAATTCATCAAATCAAATTCTTTAACTTTCAAGTCTTACGTTAATTTCAATAATCACATTTTATTTCTTGTTAAAGAAATTCAAAATTCACTTATTTACTTACTTAAATAATTTTCCAAAACTTAATAAATAAAGTAACTCAATTTCAATTATTTACGAAGTAAAAATTACTTATTAAAAGTTCAATTTCACTTATTAAAGAATTCAATTCAATTTAATCATTAAATAATTCAACCTTATTTAATTATTAAATAATTCAAAACTTAATTATTAAATAATTTCAAAGTTTAATAATTTCGAACTTAATTGTAATTTCAAACTTAATTATTAAATCATTTCAAACTTAATTCAATGAAAAGTTCCAATTTAATTGTCAAATAATTAATTTCAAAATACAATCTTCAACAACTACTATGTCAATATTTGTTTCAGATTTCAAATATTTACATTTCCTTTCATTAAGATTTCAAATTTCAGCTTCATTTCAAAATCTTATCCTTTCAAATAAAACTTTATTTTATTTTAAATCAAATTATTGACCAATTGGGTTTTATTTAATTCTCTATCCTAAGTCAAGTTCATTTGGGTATTTATCATTTCAACCCGATTCCAATTCAATTCAAAAATCAAAGCATATCAAAGGGAACTTGCAGTGTGATAGCTGGGATGGTGTCAAAGTAAATAAACAAGCAATAACAACAAACAATAACAATCCAATAATCAATTTAAATAATCCCGAAATAACCGTATTAATTCGCATTGTTATTTGTACGAATTAATATAATTATTTCTAGAATCTACACTATCATTTCATGTAGATTAAAGATTATTACATTACGGTTTTCACTTGTCATTCAATTTCAATTTTAACACTACAACAATTAATCCAATATATGTTCAATGGTTCAAAGTGTAATTATCACTATTTTACATGTCAATTAATTTAACAAATAAAAGGGGTCATATTCAACTAATCAAATTCAACATATATGTCGATTTAAATTTTAATCATCCTACGTCAAATTTACTTGCATAATATTTATCACTTTATACATTTTAATTTAACATCCAATATAAACAACACACAATCGATCAATTATCAATCAAACAGGATTATCATCGTATAATTAACAAATAATGGTGTCAGATGTCACAGGTGAACTGATACAGGTAATAGCATACATATAACAGTGTAAATAACTGACAGTAGCATATTTCAATTGTCGTTTCAACTGAAATCAAATTTAATAAATAAAAGAACGTTAATCGTGAGTGAGTGCTCACCTTCCGAGGCTAGAGGATTTGACGATGGAATCAAGTTATGAATCAAAGCACGAATTCCGAATCGAAGCAGGATTGGCCCGAAATCGATGGACAGACCTGATCACAGAAATTTGATAGGATCGAATCAATTTAGCTGGATATACAATTTTAAACGAGATGTATATTATATTATTGTCTTCCCTAAAACCAATATTCAATTTAAAATACATATACATTTCTAAATAAGTCTAATTTTTAAGTGTATATTCATTGAAATCAAACGTATATACTAAATAAAACTTGAAATAACATTTATACAACATTGTACCTATATGTATATGTTCTACTGACATATAAACCCGATATAACATATATACAACCCGGATTGAAGAATAAAATTTGACATATAACATAATATAAACATATAATATTATAAACAGGTTCACCTACAACACCAATATAACCATATATATAACTCAGAGTAATAAACTATCCTAGGCTGAAATGACTACATGTACAAACTACTATACAATAATATATACCTATAGTAAAATTTACAAAAATCTGAACACTATATATATACTTTCGTTTATAATATAATATAGTTTACTATGAAATACTGGTTTCGTTACTATATACATATAATAAAATATTAACAAACCTTTGAAAATCTGTTTCAATACAATATAAAACGTAAACTTTTAAAACCTGAGGATAATATAATTATATACTCATACACTATATTAAAACTACAAGCACACTATAATATACTATGCATCTAATATTTAAACTTTACTGCAACTTCCACAATCAGGAAAAAATATACACCTAGATTTGTAAATATACTAATGTTTTGTATAAACTAACAGATAATATACTTTTCTCTAAACAACCAATATAAACAGAGCTTACCCAGATATAAGAAGCAATATGCACAAATATAGACTTCCCCTTAAAAGAGGCAAAGCCTGTGGTTTGGCAAAGAAGCAGGGTGAGCAACAAGGGCAGAGCACGGGTTGGAGATGGCGTACGGCTGCCGTGACTGGGTGGTTCGGCGGAGGAGTTAGGCGTTGGGTGTTGAAGTCTTACCACGTCCTGGGTTGGAGGGTGGGCTGCACGTGGAGAGGAATGGCGGAGGCCGAAACTAAGTGAGCTAGTGGGGTTTCGGTGGCGGTGACTGAGATGGGTGGCTGTCAGGGTGGAGGCCGAGATTTGTGGCCGGGGAGGAAAAGCTGGGCTCGGTAGATGGTGGCGGGGTCGGGTGAAGGTGATGGGAGATGAGCAGGCAGAGGACAGTGGGAAGATGGGTGAGTTCGGGTTCGATAGTGGAGTGGTGGTGAATAGAGGGAACGCATGCAAAATAAAGAGTGCAGGGTTTCTTTCATTTTCAAACGTAAAGGAGTAAAGGAAAAAGATGAACTCGAGAAGACAAATTAATAAATATGTTTGTTGGAGTAATAAAGCCATGCATGTTGAATCCTAAGAAAATTTATGACCTGTGGCTATTGGTTTTAACACCGTAGGCAACGAACGGTCATGAGGAAAACAAAAGGACATTACAACTTAAAAGGCCAAAATACGGAACCAATGCGGTTAATCGTATCGCGGTTTCACCGTGCATCGGACTCCGAATTTGATAATTTAATATACCGTAGAGATCAGCGCGACGAGAAGATCAAAACGGTATACAGATGTTGGTGGTACGATTGAATTATAAAATTTTGAATTTTCTATTAGCGGAAAGTGCAAGAAAAACACTGAAAAATAAGATCGACGGAGCCAAAGATGTCCGAATTTGGAAAAATGACAAACTAACATCTTGCTCAGAAGATGTTTTAGAATTTTTCTATGTAAAAATATTTAGGTTTTGGAAAGATTTTATTTTCATCGCTTTTTAACTGATTAAATTGAAGTGAATTTACGCGCGAAATAAACTTTCATATTTTCGGATGAAAATTTACCAGTCGCTATGTTTAACTAGACGTATTCCAAATATTAAATTCTTATTTCAAAATTTTATCGTTTAAAATTTCACAAAATTTCAACTAATTACGTTATTAAAACAGTTGAAATTTACGGGTCGTTACAATTCACCTATACATTATTTTTGTGTGACTTAGCTTCGTTGAATATTTTGTTAAACCTGAATAGTTCACTCATACCCCTATTTATTATTATTCCTAGCTATTATTTCAAACCATTTATTTTTCTCTTGATTTATTTTTAAAAATGTATTTATGCACAAATAATACTAAACTGGTTTTTATGCAATTTAATTATCAGAAGGATTTATTTTATCACTTTATATTTCTCTGGCTACTCATATTTAATATATATATATATATATATGAGATATGTGTATGTAAAACTCACTCATACTTGATCATTTTCTTCTCATTATTATTCATTGAAAAATCACTATCCACTTATTTAATTATTTCACTCACTCTTAATATTTATTTTCAAGCTATTCTATTCTTTAAATATTCTCTGTTAACTGATTTCCAAATTTTTTTTCAAATTTTTTTATCTCAAATAATTTGGGTCTTCACATACTCTCCTCTTAAAAGGAATTGTGTCCCACAATTATTATATTTTTTTTTCATACATTTCCATTCAGTTGCATACAGAGCATAATTTCATTTCAGAAATTTCAAAAACTCATGCATTCAAAACCAATCAAATACACATAAGTAATATTTAAATTTATTATAATTTTAGGCATACCTTTAAGCAGAAAATTGATTAGGATATTTATCCTTCATCCTATCTTCAGCCTCCCATGTACAATCATTCTTATCTAAGCTCCACTGGATTTTAACCAATTTAATTATTTTATTCTCAATTTCTTTTCTTCTCTAGCCACAATGCCCACTGGTTCTTTCTTATAAATCAAATTTTCTTGAATTTCAACATGTGTAGGAGATTCAAGAATGGTCTCCTTATCATGCACCCATTTTCTCAATTGAGATACATGAAATACATCATGTATATTACTCAATTCCTCTGGCAATTTTAGCTTATAAGCCAAAGTTCCTACTCTTTGAATAATTTCATATGGACCTATATATCTTGGTGTTAATTTTCCTGCCTTGCCAAATCTCAGTATTTTTCTCATTGGTGAAACCTTGAGAAATACATAATTTCCTACCTCAAACTCCACTGGCCTTCTCCCTTTATCTGCATATGCTTTTTGTCTTTCTTATGCTGCTTTCATTCTCTGCCTCACTAATTCAATTCTTGCAGAAGTTTCCTTCACATGTTCTGGTCCAAGCAATACTCTTTCACCTACCTCCATCCAACATGCAGGAGATAAACAAGGCTTTCCATACAAGGCCTCAAATGGAGCCATACCTATAGTGGATTGGTAGCTATTGTTATAAGCAAATTCAGCTAAGTAGAGATGATCTTCCCAGCTGCCTCCAAAGTCAAGTATACATGCTCTAAGTAAATCCTCTAAAATTTTGTTAACAATCTCAGTTTGCCCATCTGTTTATGGGTGGTAGGCTGTGCTTAAGCTTAATTCTGTCCCCATGGCTTCTTGAAAGCTACCCCAGAACCTTGAGGTAAACAAGGTGTCTCTATCACTAATGATAGTCTTGGGGATGCCATGTAATCTTACTATCTCTTTCACAAATAATTGAGCTAACTTGTGAGCATTTCTGTTTGAATTCACTGGAATAAAATGTGCTGTTTTTGTGAGCCTATCAACCACTACCCAAATACTATCATTGCCTCTTCTTGTTCGTGGCAAGCCATCCACAAAATCCATTGAAATGCTTTCCCATTTCCAGGTAGGCACTTCTAAAGGTTGCAGTAGGCTTGAGGGTCTTTGGTAATCTGCCTTGACTTGTTGACAGGTTAAACACTTCGCTACATATTTTGCCACTGCTCCTTTCATTCCTGGCCACCAATAATTCCTTTTAAGATCATGGTACATTTTTGTACCACCTGGATGTATGGTGTATTTTGTTTTGTGAAGCTCATCCATAACCTCTTGCTTCAGTTCTTCGACATTGGGTATGCAGAGCTTCCCTTTCTTCCTTAAGTAGCATTTATCATCAACTTCATAATTTTCCATTGATATACCTTGTGATATCATGTCCTTCTTTTCTTTCAAATTAACATCTTGACTCTGCATTCTTCCTATTTTATCAACCAGGGTTGATCTTAAGGAGATGAGACTTAATTTTCCATATTCAATCATGTCACTGTGTGCCTTATCTGATGCATCAATTTCTTTCTTTATTTCTACTTCACTGAGGATTGTTAAATCCTTGAATTCAGTCATCATTAAACTTGCCAATCTTGCTTGATGCCTACTCAATGCATCTGCCACTTTGTTAGCTTTTCCAGGAGTATATAATATATCAAGATCATAGGCAGCTAGAAATTCTACCCACCTATGTTGCCTCATGTTCAAGTCTTTTTGGGAAAACAAATACTTAAGTGATTTATGGTCTGTAAACAATTCAAATTTAGTACCTAACAAGTAGTGTCTCCATAGCTTCAATGCATAAACAACAACAGCAAGCTCTAAGTCATGTGTAGCATATCTTGTTTCATTTGGCTTGAGTTGCCTTGATGCATATTCTATGACTCTACCATGTTGCATGAGTACTGCCCCTAACCCAGACCCACTAGCATCTGTATATACCACTAATCCTTCATTTCCCTCTGGAACTTGCAAGACTGGAGCTTCCATCAATGCTTTCTTCAATGATTCAAAAGCTTGTTCACCCTTTTCTGTCCATACATATGGTTGCTCCTTTTTGGTTAGTTTGGTCAGTAGAATGGCTATCCTTGCAAAGTCTTTTATAAGCCTTCTATAGTAACCTGCCATTCCTAAAAATGATCTCACCTCAGTCACTGATTTGGGTCTACTCCATGATTGCACTGCCATGACTTTGTTTGGGTCTACACTAACCCCCTGTTGAGATATAATGTGTCCCAAAAATTTAACTTCATTTTGCCAAAATGTGCACTTAGTAAATTTTGCCTTTAAATTTTGTGCTCTTAATCTTGACAAAACCAGATGCAAGTGCTTTGCATGTTCCTCTTCTGATTTTGAATATACCAGTATATCATCAATAAAGACAACTACAAATTTATCTAGAAAATCTCTAAATGTCATATTCATTAAATCTACAAAATAAGATGGTGCATTTGTCAATCCAAAAGGCATTACTAAAAATTCATATAGCCCATACCTTGTGTTGAATGCAGTGTATTTAATACTTTCCTCCTCAACCTTCTTCTGATGGAACCCAGAAGCTAAGTCTAGCCTTGAAAAGATTTTTGCTCCATTTAATTGGTCAAATAAATCATCAATTCTGGGGAGTGGGTATTTGTTCTTGATGGTGACTTTATTTAATTCCTTGTAATCAATACACATTCTCATTGTACCATCATGCTTCTTCACAAATACCACTGGAGAACCCCAGTTCGAACTGCTAGGCCTTATGAAGCCTTTCTTCTCCAATTCCTCCAATTGCTGTTTTAATTCCACTAATTCTTTTGGACCCATTCTGGTAGGCTTCTTGATGATAGGACTTGCTCCTAGAATTAATCTTATTTGAAATTCAACTTGCCTATTTTCTGGAACTCCTACAACCTCTCCAAAGACATCTGGGTACTCACTTATTACTTCTATATCTTCTAGGGTCAATTCTTTTTCAATCATGCTCCATATTTGATTAAGGCAATTTATCTTGACTGTTTCACTCATGACTATAATATTTTTACCATTTTCTATTTTCAAATAAATAGTAAAATTTTCTAAATTCAAAATTGCTTTGAATTTACTCAGCCAATCTACCCCTAGAATAATTCCTATTCCAGGATATTTCAACACAAATAAATCAGATTTAAACATATTTCCACCTATGTTTAATTCTACTCCCAAACATCTTAATCCTAGCAGGCAAGAGCTACCTAGGGGACTCTGAATAAACAAAGGTGTTTCAACTAAATTGCATGTGAGAGCCAATTTATCCACTATGTCTTGTGATATTAAATAATGTGTAGCCCCAGTGTCATATATAACTGAGATTGGATAATTTTTAATTAGAAGTATACCTTCCAATTGTCCAGAATTTCCCACTGCACTTGCTTTTGCTTTGCCTTCCAATGCTCCTACCTTTGCTCCTTTCTTGAATTCTGGGCAATTCCTTTTGATATGGCCTTCTTTCCCACAATTATAGCAACTGAATGGGGTCTTCTTAGCTGCTTGACACCTATTGCTCATGTGTCCTTCTTTGCCACAGTTGTAGCAAGTAGCTTTCTTCTTAATTTCCCTAGTGGCTGCTCCTTCAACTTTCTTATCTACATTCTTCTTGTCATAAGGATGTGCTCTATTTTTTCCATTCTTTTGATTATTAGCCCTCATGTTCCTAAATTTCTCTCTTGCATTATCATGTTGTTCAAAAGAAAGAGTGAGATCTATGACTTGATCAAATGTTTTGTCTTTGTATGGTAGCATTGCTCTACTTAAACCAGCATTAAGTCCTTGAATAAATCTTGAATTCTTTGATTCCTCATTCCCTATGAGCATAGTTCCATACTTAGACAAGCTCTCAAATTTTTGAGTGTATTCAGTCACACTCATTGGTCCTTGTCTCAGCCTTATGAATTCCTCAAGCAGTGTTGCCTTAGCTGTTGCTGGGACAAATCTAGCCTCAAGCATCTCCTTGAATTGATCCCATGTTATCTCATTTTCTGGTCTTCCTGTGATGATTACCTCCTACCAATCTAGTGCTGCTCCCTTGAGCCTTCTAGAAGCTATTTGCCTCTTCCTTTGATCATTTATTTGCATGTCTGCAAATATTTTTTCTAAGGTCCTCAGCCATGTTTGCACACCCATGACTCCTTTAGTGCCTTCAAAATCCTTGCCTCCTAAATTAGAGAATGTTTTCAGTAGCTTAGCTAACTCCTCATGAGGATTTTCTTCCCTCTGCACTGCTCCTTCCCTAAATGCCTTTACCAAATCTTGCAAATTGACCAATGGTGTTGCATTAGAGGGTCCTGCTCCAGTGCTTGGTGGTCTTCCTACCATGATTCACTATTCAATTGCATAGCTAGTTAGTCTTGTTTCTAATTTAATTATTTCAGCAATTTATTCCTACTGAGAATATTATATTTATTTTTATTTTTTTTCATATGATATGTTCTTGTTAACATAGCTCTGATACCAACTGAAGTGACCCACTTCTCTTATCATTTATTTGCAGTGATTTTCAGATGATTTTTTTTTTCACAATATAAAACAATGGATCACTTCTCTTAATTAATTTCCCAAGATCCAGAATTTTACCAATATAAAAATATTAGTATATAAATCAAATCATGTCATTTATATATATGAAGATATATAAATGTTTCTTTGCCTATCAGAGTAATTAAAATAGCAAAGAAATTCAATCACACAATATTTCTCACATTTGAGAGATTTTGTGTCACATAGCCATTTCTACTTTTTAATCTTCTTCTTTTTTTAAATTTAGGCCTGATTAATATTTAATTCAAATATGACCTCTTATTATTGTCTTGTTTTATTTCCAGCTTGTTCTATAGCCTAGATTATTTGATTCTTGGATTTACAAGCCATACATTTGATTTCTGGGATTTTGTAATTTGATACTTATTGTTTTTGATTAAATAAAGGGTGTTTAAAACGACTCATGCATATTTGTTTAGCCCGGGGTTCTTATTTCAAACACAAATAATTTTTATGTCAAGAAATATGCTCATATCATATTTTATAAAGTATGCAATGATCAGATGAATATCAAGGTGATAACCTAGTTTAGAGGCCAAGCAGAGGAGACAATACAATTGAACAGAATGCAAACTCAATCTATCATATCAAATGAAGACTTAGTATATACATGAAGCAGTATGATTAAAGCAATGTCAAAATCAAACCCATGCCAAACTTTCAGATGGACATATGGTAAAGACTGCTGATGAATTCCCAAATAGTGGAACAATTGAATGTGATCAATAAACAGTGGAATAATTGACATGCTTGATACCTAAATAAGACTACATGACAATGCATACTACAACTGACTTGTCTAAGACCAAAATGCAACCAGACTTAAATCAAATAGGTAGACAACAAGGCTCAGTTCAATATGGTTGCAGTAAAGATTATAAGTATATAGCATGCACCTCATCTTACTATACAATGCAATACAAATTCCCACTGGAAATCAGATATTCAAGTAGGAATTGCACGCTAAGGCTTCAAGCATTTTCCATGGTCTTATATCAATTATAAGGCATGGTCAAGCCTTACTGGTTAGCCAAGACCAGGTTCAACTTATCACTTAACAATCTATTACATGCTTTTTCAAAAACTGCTTCAACCTTATAATTAAAAATTTATCAAATATTGCCAAAGAAATTATGTCCACATATCAGATTATATGGCATAATTTCCTTCATCATAATCCACCAGAGAACATCAAGATCAGTTGCTTAAATCAGTAACTCATAAGCACACATATAATACTTAAGTTTTTACATGTCCTTTGCAAGAAAACAAGCAAATTTCAATTCTGGAAATACTTAAAACATAATAGAGTTTTGCCTAACTTATTCATTACAATAATACTGCTACTTTTCTTAAACACTTTAAATTCATCAAGATATCCAGATATCCATGCAAGCAAGCTACTCATGCATCTTTCCCTGCAGCAATACTTTGAGCTGCCTCAATAAAAATGAGACACCCCCAAATATTGCAAAGGCAACAAATAGGGTCAGAAATAAATTCTGGTGTGAGTGAAATCAAGGATTAAAGTAACTTGTATATTCTCATGACTGTGCAAAGAGCATATATATTTGATGCTATTCATTTTCATATTAAAACCTGAGTATGTGTATCTTTAAACTTATCTAACAATCATACATCCAAGCATTCATCCATCTTATTTCATTCAGTTGTACATGCACAAACTCATATGGAATAACATCCTAAATTCCATAGCATAATTTCTCAACCTCATTTTCATTTTATTTGGTCTGAAACTCCTGCCATTGAACTCAAAGTGTGCATTGCAAAGGGGCTTAATTCTGTTAACCCTTTACACAGAGGCCTACAGGACTTAAGCAAGTCATGCACATATTCATCATCCACCTAATGATAAATAGATCAAGGCAATACTCCTAAATTAGCTTGTAATTTAGAGACCATGCTTATTTTTCTTTCTGGAAAAATGTTATTAATTAAAGAAATGCTTTATTTTCTTTTCTTCCTTCCATATATCAAAGAAAACATACTCAGTGGTTTCAGCCAGACATACAAAGTATTTTTGCAAAGCATCACACCCCATTTAAGGTCATTTTTATACAATCATATTTTCTAAATCTTGCATAAATATTTATTTCCATAAATATTCTCATGCCTTACATAAATCTGGTGAAATCATACAAAATATTACACTTAGTTTTACTGTGAACATAGGGCATGGTTTTTGAGAAAACCCATAAAAACATATTGGCTTGTGATCTGAACAAATCAGCACATATATATATAATATTGCTTTGTTCATATCAATTTTTAAATGAACTAGACATAAGCATGAACCTCATTATTCACACTGCCTACTTCATTTTTCTTTGATACCCTATTTCTCAGTAAATATTTAGCTCATTTTCTTATAAAACCTAGATTATAAAATCCATTTCTGTGATCAGGGTATATGTTTGATTATTTTTATTTCAAAGCAAAAATTGAAACAACCATAACAAATCAAAACAGATTAAAATCTCAATCAAAGGCTCAACCAAAATACCATCCATGATCAACATATATTCATTCAAAGAATAGAAATAAAACAGAAAAGCATAATATGATTTTATATAAAATAATTTGGCTGCCCTTAACTTTGGTCTTAATGCCTTAAAGCTCATGGGTGATTAATCACTCACCTTCCTCTTCTCTTCCCCGAGAATGCTTAAGCTTGAAGACAGTGTGAGTTCTTCCCTTCTATATTTTTTTTTGAAAATATGTTTCTGTTTTTCCCTCAGAGAAAACTACTGCTTCCCCCTTGATTTAAATCATTTAACTAGGGTTTTTAATGGAGGAAAACCCCATTTTATCCTCACAAAAAAATAAGAGAAGTTTGTATGCATGTTTATGGCTAATTATGCCATTTTCTCTTTAATTTCCTTTTCAGGTAAAAGCAGTTGCTTTTACTGCTTTTCTATGTACATGCTATTTGCATGATTCACCTATACATTATTTTTGTGTGACTTAGCTTCATTGAATATTTTGTTAAACCTGAATAGTTCATTCATACCCCTTTTTATTATTATTCCTAGCTATTATTTCAAACCATTTATTTTTCTCTTGATTTATTTTTAAAAATGTATTTATGCACAGATAATACTAAACTGGTTTTTATGCAATTTAATTATCAGAAGGATTTATTTTATCACTTTATATTTCTCTGGCTACTCATATTTAATATATATATATATATATATGAGATATGTGTATGTAAAACTCACTCATACTTGATCATTTTCTTCTCATTGTAATTCATTGAAAAATCACTATCCTCTTATTTAATTATTTCACTCACTCTTAATATTTATTTTCAAGCTATTCTATTCTTTAAATATTCTCTGTTAACTGATTTCCAAAAAAAAATCAATTTTTTTTATTTCAATAATTTGGGTCTTCACATATTTACTTTATATATATATATATATATATCCTGTTATCAACTAGTATATCATTGACAGTATATAAAACTGTTATTTGAATTATTTCAAACAAATTAAGAAATGTGTTGAAATGATATAAACGTATGACATTTATTTTGAATTGAAATGATATATATCCATCCTTGGAATTAAATTGAAATAACTAATCACTTGGTTATAGGATAGAAAATTATATACGGACATCGGATTGGTTAAATTAAATGGTTTTAAATTCTAAAAGTTGAATCTATTTAAATGATTTTGATTTAAAGAAATAAAAAGTGAATTTATAAAGATTGAATTAATTTCATATTCGAGTTTTGAAATGTTGAATTTAAAATTAGTTTAAAGAAATTGTTTTAAAGAATTTAATTTGAAACTTGAAGTTATGATTGGAATATGAATGGAATTATAAAAATTAAATTGCTTTAAAGTTTTGAATTTTTATTTGAACTTTGAAATATTGCCATGTAATGGGATTTGAATTGATATTTCAAACTTTGGCTCGAGATTGAATTATTTTAAAGATTTGAACATTGAATTGAACATCGAAGTCAAATTTTCACATTATTTAAATTTTCCTATAAACTGATTTCCTATAAACTATTTTTAAAATTCATCTTTTTTTAAATTTCCAAATTATTTAAATTTTCAAATCATTTAATATATAATCTATTTTAGTATCTAAACTATTTAAAATTATTCAAACTATTTCTAAAAATTCAAACTGGTCAGAGTGGGAACTGTTTATATTTAAATTATGGATTTAAATGCGAATTGGGTTAAAATGAAGTTATAACCTAAATTTAAATTCGAAACGATTTTGGAAGTGAAAATGAGATATCAGAGTGAAAATGATTTTCGAGTGAAAATGATTTTCAAGTGAAATTGACATATTTTAAGTAAATATGATAATTTTGAAATGAAATTGATTTTTAAGAGAATATGATATTTTGATATTAAGTATGAATCGTTTCCGAAATATAAAAGAACCAACCGGTGTGTAAAACGACGTTTGGGTGTTAAAGAGACCGGGGCCTCTTATTGGCATACTCTTTGTCAATATTGGAACCACTTTACTAACTGTGTACGTGGAGGAGACTCCAGAATGAAGCGGTTGGATTTGGCATACGTTTTCTAGATTTGAAGAAAGAGAACGATGATGGATAGACCCCGGCACTTGTGCCAATTTGAAATAACTAAAACAAGATGGCTTGACAGAGCCAATGAGGCTAGCTACCTCTAATGGACATCTGTTCTTCGATTTTATTTAGACTTGGTCCATACTATTTCTTTATTGTTGGTTTCGATTGGTGCACCTTGATTTTGGGATAACCTCCCATTGACTCTGTGACGCCCCACCTCTATACCCACGCTAACCAAGAACACTACGGGGTAGTGCTGTCAATTAGCATGGAGAATAAGGCTGTTGAGGAGCGACCCTCCATGAAATTTCTTTGTGCGAGAACCGATATGTCAGATAGTATAGAATGCATATCTTTTAAGGAGGAAATCCGACATACCGATACAAACACAAAGCTATCACACGGTGGCTATATATAATCTTCGGAAACAAATATAGAAGTATGCATAACATAAATCAGTCACAGACATCCATATCACAAAGGCGGAAGAAGATATGAATAAATATATATATCACATGAAAGTGTACATCAGAGTAGTGGTCGGAAAGATCCACGATAATACAAAAGAATAGCATCACGTGCTATACAAAAGAATAAGTACACAACATAGAGTCTATATCTCAAAGGTGTACATCCAAAAACTACTAATCTAGGTAGTTAGCCAAAAGTCAGAATAATCCTGAAGAGAAGTCAAGCAGAAGCACCTGTAACATCTCGGTCTGACCCGAGTATTATTTATAAGAAAATAATAAACGGATCAGTCTAACTATAAATATCAGATGATATGGTATACAGTAAAAGGCATGACATGAACATGTAATAACCATAGCGACATACTACTATAAGTATGTAAATGATAATCAACAAAAGATTAATCAATATCACAAGAATCTTCTCAAAGATAAAATAGGGTATCATACCCTAAACTTGTATTCATAACAAGTCAATAACACATGAATTCACCAATGCACAAAAACTGATATCATATCAATGAAAATCATGAAAATAGGTGAAGCACAAAATTCCAGAAATCATCATCAGAAATCCAGAAAACACATAAAAAGGGGGGAAGCCTAACACATGAATGGGAGCATGAAAACTCACCTACGCGTAAACACATGACGAGAAGCTATCTCATGGAAGCTATCCATTAAATTTTCACACAGGAATGGCCCGAAGACCGTAGGGTTCTACCCTAGAAATGTGATGGCGAAACATCACATGATCGGGGTATAGTCTCCCACGTAGACAAAGAGACATCGCTCAATCGCTAGTCTAAATCACAAAAATGATCGTCATGATCATAAGGAAGTGTCAATCACACCAAGCTAGTAAATATATGAGTTTAGCTTCATGTCCCATAACCACTTGCTTAACTTAAATATTTACGAACAAGCTGTAAATCTTCACTAGGAAATTGTCACAAAAAGGGTTCAATCGAACAAGTCCAAGAGCTAACCGACGAAGTGAACGCAAGCGTTTCATACCACTCGTTTTACTAAGTCGTTTAAGTCGATTTCTCATTCGAGTGAAGTAAAGGCTTGTATATACTAGTAGATTGAAAATTGGTTTGAGAAAACGAACTTTTGATATTTAAAATAGTGTTGAAATCGCTTTGATGAAAGAGTTTTGATATTTACTATTAGTATTGAAACCTTCATATATCTTTAAAGTGACAGGTCATAAAACGATGGTAGAAACAAATCAATTCACGTTCGAAGACGTGAGTAAAGTCCAAAGAAGTCAGTCCCAAAACCATCAAAGTAGAAATTCTGACAAATGTTTTTCAGATGAGATTGCCTACGCAGAGTAATACGGGGTTCGACCTAAAAAGACCAAGTGTAAGGTCGGCGACGACCTAACTTGAACGACTTAACTGGGGGATAAGTCGGAGATGACCTACGAGATATACTGGCCGACCTAACTCGAGCGACTTAAAGACTTAGCAGGGTCGAGCGACTTACGAGCTACGACCTAAGGTGATGAGGGCGTTAGGTCGGAGACGACCTAACACTTGACTCGCGAACGACTTATGGAAAAGAAGCTTAGGTCGGAGACGACCTACGAGATAAGCCCGTGCGAGCGACCTAAAGTTTGCCTGGGGATTTTAGGTCGGCAACGACCTAAGACTTAACAAAATTCGAGCGACTTAGTGGCTTGCCTTGGAATTTTAGGTCGGCGACGACCTAAGACTTAAAGCTGTTTCGACCTACGACTTATTTCCCTACGACCTAAGCCAGAACGACCTAAGCACGCAAGCGACCTAAGTCCTAACTCGGGGACGACCTAAGATGTTAACTCGAGGACGACCCATGGCTTTAACTCCTGAACGACTTATCATTTTGCCTGGAGATTATAGGTCGGCAACGACCTAAGACTTAAGGTTTAACTCGCGAACGACTTAACTTCTTGCCTGGGAATTATAGGTCGGCAACGACCTAAGAAGTTGGAGACTTTTCAACACGCGAGCTAGCAGCCTGGACGACCTAAGGAATTAACTCGTGGACGACCTAGGGATGGCCAGAAACGACTTAAGGCCAGAAAAATCACCAAAACGCTGAAAATTGAAGTTTTTCGCCAATCCAATCCAAACCAAATGCAAATGTTGATGCAAATGCAATAGGGGATCATTCCCAATAGTCCAAGATAGATATAGGCAAGATGTGAGATCAAAAATCTCACCTTTTCCACGAAATTGATGAAGATGAAGATTGAAAGCAAGGAGAAGCAATCCAAAGCTTGAATCCACAATCTTCTACTTGAATTTTATGTTGAATCTCGGATTTGCAATGAAATTTGAGTTGGGAGTTTTAATTTCTCTTTCCCACCACCATTTTTGACAAAGCTTGAAGTGTTTGAACAAAAGAGGAAGAGGGTTGGGCTGAACTAAAGGGGTGCAGTCCAAACCAAAGTCAAAGGCGGGAAAAAGTGTCGAAAATTTCACTATCTCCAAACATATCGAAGTTTACACTCAAAAAGATCGCAAACGTCATTTTGAACTCAATGGGGGTGGTCTCGAGTCCTAATTTGACCGTATGCAAAAAGTAGCTTTTCGGACTAACATCCGACTAACGATAAAATATTTAAATATAAAATCGATAGATATGCGGGTTGTTACAGACTCGATATGGAATGGATGTACAAGGTGGGAGGCCGTGGCTACGATGCGTTACCACCAACCCTACGACCCGAACTGGTAGTATCCTACCTTGGACATTGTCTCACGTGCCTTGTCATACTTTTATCCTTATACGAGACCACTACGAGTTTGGTTTAGTGTTGTTGTATTATAGTGCATCCCTATCCCCTGACGTGCTACTGGGGCATTATATGAAAACTGTACGATAGTGCTTAAAAACGCGTTAAGGGTGATTAAAGTAAAGCCTTGACGCTAAGAAAAATATTTATTTTATTGATTAGACATTACATTTATATTGTATTCTACTATATATAGATATTTTGATGGATCCTTAAGAGATGGAAAATCCCGTAACATCTCTTGAGTTATTGCACGTACGATATACACTAGATAGGAGATGTGAAACTCCGTAAACATCTCTGATGCTATTACACTCCTGTCATACGTGGTACTGATTTTAATCACATAAGGATATTTTAGTCCTGACTCGAGTGTATAGTCTTTTCATTATGCTCAGGTCAGCCCTGAGTTTTCAGCTCATTAAAGATTATTTTCTGGAGGACGAAGACGAAGATTGGTATATTATTCTTACTAGTATTATTTCACCACATTGTTTGTTCCGCTGCATTATTCTATTGTTCTGTTGTATATATAACTCTGATAGATGTTGTAAAATTTTAATCAAATGTATAGTATAAACAGCTTCATGAACTGTTTATTTTATTATTATATTTTGTCATTCCGCTGTGAGATCCTGTATTTGTTTTCTTCTTTTCTTATTTTTCTTAATTAACCCCATTGATTATCTATGTTCCGGATTGTTTGAGTTGGACATGTGTGGATTATTGCCGATTTAAACCTTCCAAAATGTGGGTCATCACAGATGAGGTAAAGAAGGGCATTATGCAGTTTTGTGTAAGGATAAAAGGAAAGCAAAGAAAAATAAGAAAGAAAAAACTTTTATGGTTGATATATTTTGTTTCAAGTGTAAAAGATATATGTTTAATAAAAAGGAATTTTAAGAATTCCTATCCTAATCTTTTGAAAATTTAAAAAGATTATATTTTAAGTAAAAAGGGATGTCTTTTGAAAGATATAGATATTTATGTGTGTCCGTTTATGATTAAGGGAATTATAATATTCGGTTATTACCATTTATTGATTGAATGAAATCTTGTGAATTAAGTTTCACGATTTGACTACAAGATGTTTGATAATAATATAAGGTTAAGGTTGGTGAAGTTTATAAGATAATAAAATAAGCATGTAGTATAAAAATGTATTTTACACAAATAAAATAATTTTGAAAAAGATGAATATTAAAGACATGTTATATAAATTTTGAGAAACTAAATTTTGGGTATTTTCGAAAAGAATTATGAAATTTTAAAAGGAAGTAAGTTAGTATAAGATGATTTTTTGAACGGAATTTATAAAATGGATTTCATAAAGAAAATATTCTCTAATGGATTTTTTTGAAAAGAAATTTCAAATTAGAAATTAGAAAAGTAAGAAAGTCTCAAATGGTAACTAGTTTAAGTGGCTCAAAAATAATTAAAAATGGGCAAGAGATATGTTCGGATGGTAAACACTTCTCTTAAGTATTACCCTTCGTGTTAAGATGATATACTATTGGTAGCACCTAGTTTCTTGGTATTATTTTGGGGTTACTCGATCTATATAATTTTACTTAAGTTAAAAGGATAATTTTGAATTATTATTTGATAGGTTAATATTAAGATTGGTTAAAAAAGAATATATTATAATGGGAGAAGTTGATTGTAATTTTGGAAAATAAAAGGTAAATTATCTTTTAAAATTGAAATGATTCCTTTAGGATGAAATGTTTTCCTTTAAAGAAAAATTATTTGGAAATAAATATGTAAAGTGATTATATTTTAAAAAAAATATAAAAGTTTTATGAATAGTTTTCAAAGAGATTTTTGAGCAAGTACATATGAGGTACGTAGATCATTTCGTCGCACAATTTTGATCTAAGATTCGAGTACAGAACTTTAAGGTGTTCTCACCATTCCGAAAGAGGATTTATCACTCAATTCTTGACAACGAATATTGATGAGACTTTATAATTGGATACTTAAGTTTTCTATCATAGTTGAGAGCTATGTAAGGGAAACGAAGGTTTCTGATCAAAGAGCCTGATCAAAGTCCACACTAGAGGATCGGGGGATTAATACTAGTTCGAAAGTAAAGTTGTGGATTCAAATAAAAGATGAATCAGATATCGTGTATGGATGATCTGTGTATATCATATAGAATTGAGTTTAAAGATTTTTTGAGTAAGTATTATCGGGTTTTGGGTTTTGGTTTAATTTCGGGGACGAAATTCATTTAAGGGAGAAGTATGTAATGACCCGTAATTTTATCGCTTTTAAATGGAATATTTAATTAATATTCAATTACAGAATTTTCAAACTTAAATAATCATGTTTTGAATAATAAATAAGAATGATAAACTTATTTTTAGAACTGGTTTACAAAAATATGAGATTTTGGAGTTTCGTCGTAAAATTGGCAAAAGCCGGTTTTCGATAAAATTTGATATACATTCGAATAATTGTTGTAAATGGTAAATAACTATTTTTAATGGTTATATAATGATATGATACTAAAATAAATTTGATTTATAATGGTTTTATAAACATATATACTTGTTTTATAAAGATGGACAAACTTCGTCGCACTTCGACCAATCGACGTCATATTTTTACAATTGGGTTTTAATATTATTAAATATGATTTTATAACTAAAAAACTTGTTTTAATTATTTAAAGATGATAAGAAACTTATTTTCAAGTTTTGTTTAAATAAATAAATAATTTGATTAAAAACATAAAATATGATCGGAAAACGGTTTGTCGAAAATCAACGTTTTGTTCAATATAAGTTGTGTAAACGTTTTGCAACTTGAATGGTTATTATATAAACACATTAACATAGAAATAAACACCTCACTTATATTAACTAAGTATTAATTAAGCTAAGTGTTTAATTACGTAAAGAAAAGCACTTAAAGAGGATATTTTCACCAAATCCAACAGAAGTCCAATCAAACCTCATCTTAAGTCCATTTTTCCATCCAAATACATCCCTTAGCTATAAAGTAAAGAGACAAGAAGTGAGTGAAGTGATGGGGGAGGTGAGAAGAGGGGGAGGGCCGAAAATGATGGTGAGGGGGGGGGGTAATTTTGTCCATTTACATTCCTTAATGCTTAAGGAATTCAAGGCTATAAATACAAGAGCTTTTCTCTTATTTTATCACACATGTTCTCTTCTCTTCTTCTTTTAAGCTATTTTAATGGCTTCTTTCCTTAGGAAAATATTGGTGAAAAAAAATAGAAAAAAAGGAAAATAAATTAAAAATATAGTACTCCATCTCTTTCTCTTCTAAGTACACGACCACCACAGTCATCACTAAGGCCGAGCTCCACCACCCAAACAAGGCTTGGCAGAGCCCATTTGGAAGAAAGGAAGGAGTTCAGGAGCTTCAGAGTGAAAATATTGGAGAGAAGTGCCGCCGGTTTCATTCCAAAAAGATAGGAGGAAGTTTGAAGTACTGCGGAAGCTTTGCCGGATTTCTAGAACTTGGGAAGGAGGAATGGAGTAGATGATGATTAGTTGAAGATAACAATGGTTTAGGGAAGTGTTGTTGGATAAGAATGTTGATAGGAAGAATTAGTCAGAGACAAAGGTGTGTGCTCAATGTTTATTAAATAATAAATAATCTCTATAACTATTTTTAAGTATGATAATATAACCACTAAATTTTTTAATGATTTGTATGAATGTTTGATAACTTGGTTGATTATATTGATGTTGATATGCTTGATAATTTGGTTGCGATAAATTATGATAAATCATAATAAAAATGGTTAAATAATTAACCATGGTTAATTAATAGAAAATAAATTCATATAAATATGTGTATGGAGTTGTTTAGCCTCTTAATGGCTTTGAAAATATAAAAAGGTTGAAAATGAATATTATAACAATATAATATTATGAAATGGTTTAAAAGTGAATATGAGATTTAATATGGAAAATATTTGTTTAAATGATTCAAAATGGTTTATAAATGTTTTATAAACAATACAACTCAATTTGGAAAAGTTTTAACAAGTTATGAAAAATAAGTCAAAATAAGGCGCGTCGCGTAACGGTAGTTCGCGATTTCGCATTGTAGAATTCAAACAAGTGTAGAGAATGGAATAAAGCTTGGAATTCTTTGAAGTAAGAATTTTCTAGGCTATTATGTCCATAGTTTTAAATGAAGAATGAAAATCAAGATTTCATCTTGTATATTTTAAATAAGTCCAAAATAAGTTTTCAAAATAATCGCGGTTTTGCAGTTCGGAATCCATAAAGGGAATTCCTTTAAAATGATATATTTAAATTCTTTAAAAATATGGAATAAATTTTATAAATGTTTTAGAATGTTTTAAAGGAAATTTGAATTATATAAATGAATTCCCAAAAGATAGAAAAGTCGTTTTGATCAATATAGCTTTTAAAACACTATTTTCAGCACTTTTTCGAAGCGCATTTTAATAACTTTTGCAAACAATAGTTTTAACTTAACCATTCTTTCCCGAATCTTTTGTGAACCTTTTAAAATAAATAATTAAGTAATTTAAAAATGATTAAGAGGTTTAAAAATAAGTATGCGAAAACGAGTAGTACGTTTGTTCCATTTGAAAGTATCATAGAAAATCCGACCGAGGAATGGAACAGAACGAACGGAATGCTCAGATGATCTAAAATAATTAAAAGTAAATTAAGTATGTTAAAAGATTTAGAGTTGATCAAATAACTTGACCACCTTATGGTGACAGAGAGGTAGTCTCTAGGCTTGGGTTTGGGAAACCTGTTGCCTGCCCTTCCTTGCTACCTGGACTGGCCCGATGGAAAGGATAGTAAATTTGATTTACTCAGATCAAAATTTCCCAAAGTATAAAAGATATAATTTTCCAAATTTAAACAACTTGGATTGCATAGAAATAATCTTCTTATACTTGGTATTAAATTCCAAAGAGGGAAACTGTACTATCAGTGAGAATTTAAAAGGTGATCTCACCGTTATTGGACGGATAGTAAAGGATGAATAGGAAAATTGATATTGAGTAGAATTAGTATGGTTTCCATGATCCTTTTTACTCAATAATGTTTTCTAATATGAGATTTAAATAAATGATTTGGAAATGGTTTCCTAAATAAAAGGTGAACGATTTGGAATTAATCCATGATTCAAAAAGATTTAATTAATCAAAAGGATTTGATTAGTGAGGCTTAATGATTCCATATATTGTTAAGAAGATAAATGGAATAATTTAAAAAAAAATATCTCTCTGAGATATTTATGAATGAATAAAAAGATGAATTAAATTGAATGATGATTGATAATCACATATGAACTTAACATCGTTTAATCGGTGATTGGTTAGGAGGAACCTGTGTCGGAATTGGGTAACTCCTATTCGAAAACCACTCACTTCAAACCAATGCGTACATTCGAAAGTGAACACATGATGAAGATGGTGATTTTTGAAGACGGGGATCTTCATGATGAAGGGCTACTTGCCACTAGTCCCTCGGGGTGAAGTTTACCATATCATTTATTTATGGTGGCAGTAGTGCTATATTATGAAAATCTTTGATTACAAGGACTGATCGCTACTAATCCCAGGGACAATTCCTGACGGATGTGGTAGGAGGAGTGCCTTCGGTTTCGTTTAGTCCCAGAACAAACTTGTATGGGCGAATGTCTGGCATTGCATTTCTGAGATCACAAACGTTGACTTTTACAAACATACATCTATTTGGTGGCGGAGAAGACAACTTCTCTTAGCTTAACACCCTTCTCTGAGTCGTACGAGCTTAAAGGTTGTATGTTCGTGAAAGTCAATATTAATCGAAGGAATGGCAATGTGGTATTCAAATTGGAACCTGTTATGATCAAAGTGTGGCTTTGTGGAATGTAACCTCATGGGCCTCACATCATAGGAATGATACAGGATGATATAGGGTCTGAAGGACATATTCCGGGCTAATATGAAGGTGACCAGTGGAATCTGGGCCTTATGGACATGTATTGGAGGTTGATGAAGATCGTGTAAAGCCAACGAGTAATACTTTGTTCCATGGTAGTGTCGAGTATAGTTCGGAGGTTGACAGAGATCATGTAAAGCCACTGGTGTGAACTAACATTGTTATACATGGATTTTTCGAGTCTGAATGGTCACTAGTTCCATATCATGTTGGAAATCGAATTCCAAATATGAGCTTTACGGTTTTTTTTGTAGTCCCAAAATAGCTTTAATGCTTTGCAAACATTCAGCTACCCCTTGCTGGAATTTAATAATGGTAACAATTTCGGCTATGTTTATATATATTTACTTGGAAAGGATTTTCAAAGCAATATTATTAGAAATAATATCAGATGGTTTAAGTATAAAGTATTTTGGTTATCATAAGGTAAAAACTCATCCGTGTTTATGTGTGGGCATGGTCTTATGAAATACCCTTCTTTTCAAAGGTTTTGATTAGCATTAGCATTAAAATATTCGAGTATCTCACGCTGGTTTATCAAGCCTGATCCGGGTAATTTTAATATTCGGGTCAGATCCGAGTAGTTTCAGGTTTAGTTGAAGATGCTTGAAGTTTCCAGAGGAGAGCTGGAGATCTTCATCTACGTATGGACGTATTCTATTATCCGCTGCATCTATTGCATTATGTTTTTACATTTGTAAGGACAGAGGGTTTATAACTGTCCAGGCTAAATCTAGGTTAGACTCCAATATTGTATTCAAAATTTTCCGCTGTAAAGATTATTATTGAAATAATATATGTTATTCCATTCATGTGAGATTATTTTCTATCTTTATTTTCTTTTTCCCCTAACAATCAAGCTTTCCGGCGCTTGGATTTGCGGCACGAGGATGTATTAGTGTCGATTTTTGAGGGTCTAAAATTCTGGTCGTTACAGCTACCGCCCAGGGGGTAGCCTAGGATTCGCGCAAAGAATCCTCGAGTACAGCTTCCTTTCTTGTATTTTCTAAAGCGTTAATCAGTTTAGCCCTAGTTCTCTTTGTATTTCTAGAGAAACCACTAAAGTATTTAAGGGCATCTACCATCCACCCATTCCTCCGTAAGTAAGGAAGCACCTTTGGCCCCATCCATGCAATTTGCCACTTGCGGTGAGCTTCCACTCTCCGATTTTTCCTTGAAAATGGATTTCCACTTTCCTTTTCCATTTATTTTCCAAGGAGGAGTCCACACCTGCAAGGGAGCAGGGGATGCATCCGAACTAGAACCCTCTTTCGCTCTTCCTACTTCAATGTTTCCCATCTCTTCCAGTAGGCAGGCAATTTGAGTAGACATATCCTCTATATTATTTTCCAGCTTCTTTATTACTTCATCATAGACAGCACCATAAAGTGCCTTGCTATCTTTCAAGGGTTGTTGCAGTTAATTCAACTTTATTAAAGCAACCTTTACCCCTGCATGCAATTTAACATTATGTTGGTATTGTCGATCTAGTGCATCTTTAACTTCCTTAAGTTCTGATAGGGCTTCCTTCAATTCCTTTTCAAGATTTCCGTTGGTTAGTATCAAATTGATGGTCTCCTCTTCCAAAGCCGCAGTAGGAGTCATGGTCGCGGTGAAAATTTGGGTACACTAGCGTCATCTGGGCCATGAAAGATTAGGACCGTGGGTACGTTGGGGTTAAAGGCTCCAATCAACTCGGATGAAAACTCGTTGGAACCGACCTAGTTGGTAGTAATCAAAATTCAATTCAAAGGAAATAAAGGCAATTAAGCTTAAGACCAAACAAAAAACATATGTCATAAAGAACATAGTTATGTTGTAAGTCCAACAAATCCGAATGCAAGAAGTAATAATAAGAAGCACTCAATCTTGATATAAATTTCATCTAAACCACTCTAAGTGAGGGCTATCGGGTGGAAAAGAGCCACTTTCTAAAGTATACTACCAATGACGCAATACAAAATCACTGAATGCCTCCTTTTCTTTAACTATTCGACAATCTTGGAGAGCAACTCTTCGGTTTCCTCTCTAAGTTGCGTAAATAAATCAGCTATCTCTTCTTCGCACTTACGAATTGCTTATGCACTAAGACCAAGACGATCTATGATTTAAGTTTAGAGTTTCTTCACGCTTTCCTTTAGAAGTTTAATAAATAGAACTTCCTTAGAAGACTATAAAAACAAAGCAACGAAGATGACATGGTCATTTATAAGACAGTAACAAACAGGATGACAACAAAAGAAATTAAACATAACAAAACTAGGTAATGAATCCAGTTTGTATTACATGTTAAAAAGTTTAAGATCATACGTAAAAGTTAGGTAATTACTTGAGCTTAAGCAGTTGAAGTGACCTCAGCTTCCTTAGATGTAGCAACTTCTTTGGACATCTTATTTTATTTAGTTACAAAGAAGTAGAAGGGTAGACATTCTCTGTAGTTACCTCCTTATCCTATTAGGTCCTGCAGTAGGTGAGAGCATCATTTATCTACTCAAGATTGATTAGGAAGCTAAGATCGACTTCGATAGAGAACTAGCGTCGAGCTTAAGCATACATCTGGTAAACCATATTGTAAGTAATTCGTCAAAGCTTCTCCTTGGATGTCTTCGGTGCCTTCTCCTTCTCCTTTAGCTCATGATCCTTTTCTTCTAGCTCACGACCCTTTAATGCCAAAGCCTCTTCTACTACCTTCACCACGCACTTAGCCTCGGCGTGGTATGCCTTAAATTATTCTTTGACCTTAATCTTATCGAAAACTGTCGTAGTAAGGTCTACCTTGAGCTTGGCAATGGACAACATGATCGACCTTCCTCCTCTTTTGAACCTCAATTGCTAAGGCCCTGGCCAAAATAAATAATCATTAAATAAGGAGGGTCGGCATCATAAAGTAAAAAAAAGAAGGGGAAAACATTTATGTTAGTCCAAGCACACTGAAGTTGGGAAGCTATGTCATAGAAGGGGAGTTCAGGAAGTGGAAGAGCAAGAGTGAAAGGAGAGATATAAGTGATAGTGGAAAGGTTATCCAGAGTGACCTGCCCCCAATCTCTCAATAAGGCCGCTTATAGCACCTTCAGGCAAGAGCAAGTGGCGGGTGCAAGGATCAGGAAGAGACTGCAAAGTTGGAATAGGGAGAGCCACTGAAATAGGAAGGAGGTGGGTACAATAGGCTTCTTGAGAGACTGAACAAAGGCCTCATCCCTACCGTGATCCCTCTTTTGAATCTTATTGGTCTTTGCCGATTTCCCTATCTCAAGAAATGCATCAGCAAGATCGTCGGCCATTTCACCTATACATAAAAGAAATCCTGAGTTCAGTAAAGGTCTTCAAGAAGGTCAGAAGCATAAAGTAGTAATTCTTTAATATGTTCTTTAGCAAATTATACCGCTAGGTTCATCCAAAATTGGGAAAACAAGAAATGAAATGATAAAAGTTACGGTGTGGGCACATAAATCCATGCTTCTACAACATCGATTTAGTGAAAAGTAATTGCATTTTTTCTACTTTTTGTCAAAACCCGAAATGCGGTCCCTACGGGACTCATATAACCCAATAACATGAGTAGAAAGGACAGGCCGTTTACGGTGTAGGTGAAAGGAAGAAGGAAAGCGTAACGACCTGCAAATTTATCAATTTGATAAATTATATTTATTTTTAAATATTCAAATATAAGCTTTTTAAAAATATTTTGAACAATAATGATAGTAATCTTATTTCGAATAAGTATTTACGTAAATATAAACTTTGAAGAAATATCGATTAAATGGTCGAAAATCGTTTCATCAATAAACAGCTCTATAATTATCAAAAGTCATGCACAGAGCTGGATACATCCACTTATTTATCCGTTTAAACATGAATATGAAATAAAATTATTAATTTTATTTTTGGAAAATAAAATGTATTTATGACATCACCAATAATGGCATCGTATTTAATAATTGATTTATGAATTTAATTAAGATTTAATGATTTAATAATTATTATAATTATTCAAGTAATTGTTTTTAAATGATAATAATTCATTTTAATTAGTTATGAAGTTACAATAAATCATTTATAATAGTTTTATAAAGATATATACTTGATTTGAAAATATAGGAAAATTCATATTGCTTTATCGATATAACAGCACTTTTTGTAAACAATTTTTTAATATTAATTTATATGGTTTTATAAATCAAATGTGATCATTTTAATTAGTTAAAAATGATAAGAAATTATTTTTCAAATTTTGTTTACATTTATATGTAAATTAATTTACAAAAGAAAATGTAACCGGTAATCGGCTTCTCGATTTTCAACGGTTTAACGAACGGAAGTTGTTCAAAGTTGTTGCAACCTTGTTTATATGGCTTGTGCACATATATAACATACACATGCACACCCTAACATATACATGAACACATATATAGATACAAATATACACATACACTTATATATTACAAAAGAGCTAAGATATTTTTACATAAACTTCATCCTTAAGCAAACCAAAGTCAAACTCTTACACACATCAACTCAGATACATGAGGCACAAGGGGGGTGGCACTGCCGTGTGCTTTGAGGTGATGGGAGGTGTGGGCAAGGGCATTTTAGTCCATCAACATTTCTATATTTATTTCTAAAAAAATTCCTATAAATACCCATCCATTCTTTCATAATTTTAACAATATTATTCATCTTCTTCTTCCTCCTTCTCAAGCTATTTTAATGGCTTCTCTACTTAGAAAAATTATGAAGAAAAATTAGCAAAAAATAAATTTTATATAAGTATATATACATCAGCAATCCACTTCAAAACTATGTCAAACCACTTCCTTCCTCCACTATAAACACACACCCACCACCTCCTACCACTAAGGTTGAGCCTATATCCACTTGTAAGCTTAGGACAAGCCTATTCAAAAGTCTAAGGATCGATTCAGTAGGCTTTGATTCGATCATAGCGAAGCTATAGAGAATTTTCGTAAAGTTAGAAACCAAGGAAGGTGAGAAACCCTATTTATATTATGATATATTGGATGATATATATGTTTGGTTATGCTTGGTTGTGAATATTGTGATCCATGTTTGGATATGAAATATGTTTGTTTGAATGTGTAAACAATTCACGTTTAATACACGTCGAATATCACAAAGAAAATCACTTTCTTTTAATAAATGAAATGGTGTATATGAGATTGTTAAACCTCTTTAAAATGGTTTATAAATGTTTTATAAACACTAAAACCCAATTGGGTGAAGTTTTGACAAATTATGAAAATTGAGTCAAAAATAGGCACGCCGCGTAACGGCAATTCGCAATTTCACGCCGTAGAAAGTTAAATCTATTTATACGATGGATTTGCAGTCGGAATTCTTTGGAATAAGAATTTTCCAAACTCCTATAATCATAGTTTTCAAAAAAAGAAAAGGATCGTGATTTCATTTAGTAGATTTTGAAATTAGAGCAAAACAAGTTTTCAAAATAATCGAGGTTTGGCGGTTCGGAAACCAAAGCGATAAATTCTTTAAGATTGATGTTTTTAATTCTTTAAAAATATGGAATAAATTCTATAAATATATTATAATGTTTTAAATGATATTTGAGTTATAAAAATGGATTTCTAAATAATAGAAAAGTTGTTTTGATCAAATAAGCCTTAAAAGCACTATTCGCAGCACTTTTTGCAGCACTTTTTAATAACTTTTGAAATATAGATTTAAACTTAAGTATTCTTTCCCAAATCTTTTATAAATGTTTTCAAATAAATAAATAAGTGTTTTAAAGATGATTTGGAGGTTTCATAATTACTTTTAAAGAGTTTAAATAAAAGATTTAAAGAAAAGATGTTAAAATCAAGTGATTTGATCTTGGCTCTAAAAGCCGATGAGTAGATTGGATTTTTCTATTTGTGAGATCCGGACATGAGGTTCTTAAAGTAAGGAGATGTTGAGGAGCAACCAGTGCCCTGGCTCACCTGGCCTCTTTCTTGGGCGAGGAATAGATAAGGTCTAAATGTCGAAAACGAGATGAGTATAAAAGATTTAAATTTACAAATTTCAATTTCATACAACTTGGATTGTATAGAAATAATCTTCATATACTTGGTATTAAATTCCGAGGAGGGAACTTGTACTATCCGTGTAAATTTAAAAGGTGATTTCACCATTATTCGACGGATAGTAAAGGTTGAATATACGGAAATTTGATGTTGAGTAGAATTAGTATAATTTCCATCGTCCCTTTGTAACTCAATAATGTTTTCAAATATGACTTATGGAAATGATTTGGTATTTCAAAATTTAAAGAGAGTTTAATGATTCTGTATATACCGAAAAGAAATGTTTTAAAGATATATATCTCTAAAAGATATTTTTTGATAAAGAGGAAGTAATTAATCAAATGATAAGCACCTATTTACTTAACATCTTTTTATCGATGATTGGTTCGAAGGAACCGAGATTGGTTTTGGGTGATTCCTATCCGAAAATCACTTTGAACCAATTTACGCATTCGAAGGTGAAGACATAGAACGATAATAAATGGAATGAAGGGTTGCTTATCAATGACCCTCGGGGGAAATTTCCCATATCGTTTATATATGGAAGTAGTATCTTCATTTGATCTTCGATGAAATGGTTGCTCGCTACTAGTCCTAGGGATGATTCTTGATAGGATGTAGTAGGAGAGTTCCTTAGGTTTGTCATCTTCCTAGACAACTTGTATGGATGAATGTTTGACATTGCATTTCTAAAATGCATGTACGTTGATTTTTACAAAGGTACATCTGTTTGGTGGTGTAAGAGGTAACCCTCCTATACTTAACACCCTTCTCTAAGACATATGAGCTCAGAGGTTGTACATTTGTGGAAACCAATAGTGTTTGATGGAATTGGCAATGTGGCATTCAAAGGGGAATGTGCTATGTGAAAGATAACTATTACCTTGGGCCTCATCACCCAGAAATGGCTTAAACAGGGCAGGCAATAAGGCTATGTGGTTCGAAATCATTAGGGTATGGTCATCACCTTTCTAGATTACCCTCTATATATCGGGTATGTTGTGTATGCTATGAGTGCTCTCGGATAGGTCTGGAACGACTGGGGTGATGTCTTATTCGGTTCTAGCCGCCACCAGATAGGTCTACGAGTAGGCCGGTCTTTCCAGGTGTAGAGGTTTCAATAGTGTTGATCCTCGGTACATTCCTCTAGAGATGTACTATATGGAAGGTAGTTCCTTACCTACCATTGTATGGAAATCCATTCTCCAATAAGTGCCTTCGGACTTGATTATAGAACCTATTATGCTGGAATTTAATCAATGTAACAATTTCGTTTAAGATTATATAAGTTTACTTGAAAAGTGCTTTCAAATGAATGTTATTAAAAATAATATTACCAGATTTTGCGTAGTAAAGATTTTGGTTATCATTAGGTAAAAAATCGTTCCGTGTTTATGTGCGGCGTGGTCTTATGAGATACCCTTTGTTTTCAAATATTCGTATTTTGAGTTTCTCACTCAAGTCCCATGACTGGCCCGGAATTTATTTTATTTTCCCTTAAACTCTGGGTGCCGTATTTTTTTCCAAGCAGCCAAGTGGTCAGGTTTAACTTGGAGCATTGTGATGGAGCTTGAAGTATGGAGCTGAAGATGTTCCTATAGATAGTTCTCCATTTCTATTCTCGCTGCATTAGTTTACTAATTATATTCAGCATTTGTAAGGACAGAGATTTATAACTGTCCAAGCTAATTTATAAGATAAACTCTGATAAATCTATTTAAAGTTTCTGCTGCAAAGATATACATATTAAAATAATATAGGTTATTCCATTCATATAAGATTCTGTTCTTTCTTTATTTTCATTTACTCCATGATAATTTTCCTCTCCGTCACTTGGATTTACGACACGTGAATGCCGAGGATGTATTAGTGTCGATTTCTGAGGGTTGAAAGGGTTGGTCGTCATAGAAAGTTATCGGAGTTCAAAATGAAGAAATACTAATCAATCCATCTCTAGGCCTTACAAGGGATGGATAGAATCAATTTTTTGGCTTGGGCATGATAGAACGCAACGTCCCTTCCCGAAGGACTTTCGTGAATAATGAACAAAAATTGGAGCTCCTCACAGGAAAGATGGGAGCCATTCTCCATGTAAAGAACAAAGGTAGTAATAATAAGAGAATAAGAAAGAGGGGCATGTTGAACAGGGACAAGATCGATAGCAGAAACCATATTCGAGGAACTTCGTTTAAGGGAAGATAAAGCCCATACCTTATATGCTCAGTGGTGATGGAAGTAAACCCATTAGGAGAGGAATGGATGCATTCGTGAGGTTCTGGGACTCTAGCCTCATAACCCTCGAATCCAAAGTGAATCAAAATGTTCTTAATATCTTTTAATTGGGTTATCTTGGATTGTAAAACTAAGGGAAAATGGGAAGAAGATTCCATGTTAGAATTACAAAGTAAATCGCCAGCTACTAATAAAGTTCAAAGAAAACGACAAGAAAAAGAAAACCCTTACCCTGATTCGAAAGAGGAACAAGACTGGAGAAAGACAGAATTAGTAGCGAGGGATGTTCTACTTTTTTCTCTTCGGAAACCTGTAAAAGAAATAAAAGAAGAACAATAGGAAAATGTATTTGTAACTTAATTCAAATTTTATCCGCACAATGGAAATGATGAGAAATCTCCCAAACTTCAGCTGATTAACAGCAAGAATAGTAAGTGCAAGAATCAAGATGAATTTACATAGAAACCGAAGTGACTAAACTTATAGCTTTTCAAAGACTTGGCCAGTGGAAGGATAACACGTGTACTAGAGCATTAAATGCAAAAACGGCTGCTAAGACTTTTTCCTTTTTTTGAAAAGAATGAAAAGAAAACACGGAAGTAATGGACCATAGAAAGCGAGCGAGAATGGAGATAAGTCGACACCCATCTACAATCACTGCAAACTTGGAGGTCAAGTGTTACACACATATCTCATAAACTGAAGCTTGATGCAGCTAACAAGCCGAAAGAACTGCCCTCACAACAGGAGTTGAAGTAAGGAAAAAAAACAAAAGCTAAGCCCATATGGAGCTGCATCAAGATAATATAAAGTGGTGGCAAGAGGAAAGGACTGCTCCCACAATAAGGTCAGCTATGAAATGGAAGCAGTGATAAAACCCAAGTAATACTACGCCAAGGCCCCAACAATAGAACCACAGCTGCACTCCTCATTAAATATAGATCCAACGTTATAATACTGAACCGGAAACTGGAAATACCCATAAGGTATAAAGGCTAATCCAGAAGCTTAACCTGGTGATGTAAAACTCTGACACATCTTTTTAAGTGTTTATACACTAATAGGGATGCGCCGCTATCTTAAACTAAAAACTAATAGTGGTAGGTCTGCATCGCAATTTAGTATCAGAAGATTGGGAGGAGGTGCCACCATCTTGATGTGATAGAACAACGTCACAATCCCATATATATGTCAAATTAATAAAGACTGCACCGCAATTCTGCAAGCTCTGACCCACACAAAAAGGACCTAAGGGATGGAAGGAGATAAAGACATTTCTCCGCATCCAGTGGCCGAACCTCATACCACAAAGGAAAATCAAGAATACCCAACTACATTCCCACATCAAAACCGATTCAAAAACAAAAGGAAGGGCACAGTCCTCCAATGATTGAGAGCAGTTTAGAACAGAGCAACATGAGGTAACCACCTTTAAAGATAACAAATAACAACGCAATCTCTCCTGCCAAGCAATGCAGCTTAACTCCAACTATCCCACATCAAGATATGTTTACACTATAGAATAGACGGTGCAATACAACTTCAGAAAGGTCGGTGCAGTACTAAGGCAACTAGCATCACAACGTTTAAGGAAACAAGGCAAAGCCCTAAAGCACCAATGAAGACGTGAACTCTCCTAAAAAGAAGGGTAGCCCTCGTAACAACATCGTCTACCTTTGAAGGTAGAAGCGCATACCCAATGTTATGCATAATCCAAGACATACAAGTTACTCAAAACATGGGATTTTCCCATCTCAATTTCAAACACTCCTGCTACAATTTCAAGTTTCCTACCTAAAGTCAGAAATTCAACCGCTCAAAATACAGTTTCCCACCAAGGACATGTCAGCAATCTATGCACGTCAAACAAATAAGACGGATGGATGACACGTGACACGATACAAAGGTGGAAACTGAAAGACCAAAAGAAGGATGTTGATGATCCATGCGCATCCCTGTACTATAAGTAGAAAAGGCACTGTAGCGGAAAAAAAGGACTTTTCTCTTTCCTATTTCGGGAACACAAAACAAAAAGTCCATACTCTCTGCCATTATTTGTACGTACTAAGAATATAAATAGAATAAAGCTTTCTCATGGATATAAGATTACTTAACATCCGAACCACGTAAATTCTTTGTGTCCATTTACTATTTCTAGTACATTATTTTGCAGCTTTATTGTTTTCCATCAGCTTGAATACCTAGATAACAAACTGATTTAGTATATTATTAGCGTTTTACACTCTATAATATTGTATGCAAGAAAGGTAATATAATTACTTCTCTTTATGGCAAAGTTAATATAACTTAATTTTGTTTATTCATAATCGCGAAAGTACTCAGCATCGTGGTTACTTCGTAAGTAATATTTGAGTGTGTGTAAGATGAAAAATCTCACTAATATGTTATATATCAAAATTATAGTTCTCGAAAACATGAATCCATTTATGATATTCGTTCGTTGATTGGGTGTACAAATTGATCAAAAAATGCATCAGAAGTTTGACTAATCTCTTATCCTCTGGGGGGTCGGGAAGAATGTAAAACATCTGTTCGATTCAATGGTGAAACAGATATAATACGATAATCAGAGACCATAGGCATGAAGAGGACGTGGAGTAGATGATGACGATGGGGTCTAATCGACCCAATGTGACTGGTGTATGCAAAATGGGCGAACCAAAATCTGAAATTTTAGTGGCTGCGTTATCAATTTTCAATGGTTGAAGCAGCATAAGCGAGTAGCACATGAAAAGAGGCAGTTGCCGGTGGCTTCGGATCATGGTAGTTGGTTCCTTGATGCCAGTGGCGGATGAAGAGGAACAACGGCATAGGTACATGCAACGTATCGTGACAAGAAGTGTGGAAGAAGATAAAAATATAAATATATAATAATTAAATAAATAATTATTTATTTATAATAAATACCTTAACTTCAAATGCTTATAATTCATGCATATGACGTCCATTCCACACGTGATTCATTTCATCGAGATCATGGCGAGACGAGGAATGTATCGATATATTATTTATTATGTTTTGAGATATTTTAGAACATTGTCTTAGTTGGGCAAGTTTTTTTGTATACGGTTCGTATTTGGCGATGCGATAATCCAAGGAGCTAAATCCTCAATACACTATAGTCCGAGGAGCTAAGTCCTAAATAGAGTTCGAGGAGCCAAGTCCTCAATATACCGTAGTCTGAGGAGCGAGTCCTTAATATATGATAGTCTGGGGGGCCGAGTCCTCAATACACCATAGTCCGAGGTGTTGAGACTTCAATATAGTCCGAGGAGCCGAGTCCTCAATATACCGTAGTCTGAGGAGGGTGAGTCCTCAATATGCCATAGTCCGAGCAGCTGAGTCCTTAATACATGATAGTCCGAGGAGTTAAGTCTGGCATCACGACATGGTTAAAGGAGCCGAGTCCTTAGTATGTGATTTGGCAATACTAGGTTGAGACATTAGGATCAATTGTGGGCATATGATTAGGCATGTAACATATTTTATTGAAACATTAGCTATGATGTCACTATATTATTATATATTATGTTTGGGTAACTTGGGTGTAGGTGACACAGGTTAAGGTACGTTTTCCGAGCATAAGTGTTATTTCACAAGCTTATTGGTATTACACATTTATATAATGCATCTTACTTACCAAACATATGTCTGATCCCCTATATCATTTTCTTCTTTTTAGTTATACTCAGATAGGTGTATAGAGAGGACTAGTGGTGTTTTGGAGGTGTGATGGTACGACAGAGACGCACATTCATTTTTCTATTAGCTATCTACTATTTTTATCCCTAAACATTAGGTTATTTCTTTTACCAGTGTAAAGAGATGTTGTAGCTAGAATTTATCTGATTTCGTATTGTTTTGTTTCTCTGGATTGTATTATTGATTTCTATTATATTATATTCCTTTCGCTGTGAATTTTAAAAAGTGTAGAATATTATTGATAGCTATGTAATATATTTTATATTCAGGTAAATAGACACAAGGACAAACTTAGAAAAAAAAATTAGACTGAAGGACAATAAGTTTGTTTTTCAGGCTGAAGGACAATGCTAGCTATAACTAGCATTTTGTATAGTGTAAAACTGAATATAATGCTAGATATAACTAGCATTTTGTGTAGTGTAAAAGTTGAATATAATGCTAATTATAACTATCATTTGTCCCAGCCTAAAAATAAAACCTGATGTCCTTCAGCCTAATTTTTTTTCAAAGTTTGTCCTTTTCCCTAATTCCTTCTTTTATATTTTATCTCAAAAATAATCCACCGTCTACAAGGTCTGCGATATCCATGCCATTTTATACATGAATCGGGGCATCGTAGATGGCGGGTTATTTCAGTACAAGTCCATCCGCTTGCTCTCATACGAGGGGACCTACACTTCATGGTTCATCGCCCCATCTCTTCGGTTGGGGGAACCATGTCCTATAAGTTTGTATATCAAGTTTTAAGGAATAACCAAGTTCCATTGGAATTCCATAACAATATCAATATAAATTATCATATTCAAATGATTTTCATATCCAAATATCCATTAATCATTTCTCGATAGAGTTTAAATCAAATGTATTAAGCAAAAATCGAAAAGTCTAATCTAATCAAGGGTTACCCTTAAAATTTAACCTAATGCATGCCAATGGGACCGTTCAGAATTCCATGCATGTGTAAGTGGCCCAGTATCAATCCCTTGTAATTTATCCAATACATAAATAAAATGCAGAAAATAAGCCAAAATCTATCCATCTCGAACATGGGATAACTATTCTTAGGCCAGATCCTTAGCCATGTCCAGGTATATCTGCCACAAATGATGGTCGCTCTTGCGACACCATTGCGGCTTGATTCTTTACGTACTTTTGAAGCTTATTATTCCAAACTTTCTCCTCTATCAAGTCACGCGGGTGTCTACAATCATTGGTTTCATTCCAATCCAGCTCACGGAATATGCAATACTTTCCAAACTTGCTCTCCCAATCCGTGGGTTCTCTCCTCATTGGTTTTCAGTAGGGAATCTACCCTTAGGTATCCAAGTAGATCCTCTTCGAGGTCTTTGTTAATTCAGTGTAAGAGGAAAACTTCATTTCCCTATTTATTCGCTTTGATCCTCCGTAGCCATCATCTTTTCGTTTTCCCTTATCCTTTCCATATCCTGCCTTGAATAGTCCTCCATCCTCCACTGCATTAACTTTAGTACTATCAGCGTCAGTGTCCTCTTGACGCATATATGTTTCAGGTTGATAGTAGAAATCTTCAAGATCCACTAGTGGATCTCTCTCCAAAGCGATCTTGAAATCAGTCTTACTAGCAACTCTGGAAAACACCGCCATAAGGACTATTAATGGGTCCAGTTTTTGTAATGCAGCAGCTGCTGTATTAAATATGGTTAACTCCATAGGTCTCACTATCCCTCTGTTTTATACTCGAAAGTGTCATCACATTCCTTGATCGCTCTACATGAACTCTAAACTGGTTCATAAAACTTCTCTACTAATCTAATCCACGTGGAGATAAACCCATTATTGAGCTAATGAAACCACATCGCTGCTAAATCTATCAAGTAAAATGGGAAATACCTTCCCCATCACCTCATCTGAAGCACTTAACACTCCCATGTGTTGAATATACCTCATCAAGTGGACTGTTGGACCCGTCCTTCCATTATACATTTCCAACGTTGGTAGCTTAAAATCAGGTGGATTCCTTACGCATCGAATATTCAATGTAAATGGGTTTCTATTTACATCTTCCAAACTCCGATTAGATGCTCCCCCTCTAAGCACCTGTCTTAACGTATCAGTAATCCTATCATTGTCGTTTAATCGAAATATTTGGGGCTTAGTGTGCCTTGATCCAATTCTTCACCTTGCTCGTTCCTACGATGAACTTCTGGCCTTAACCTCTGTAGTTGTTCATTCGCAATTTGGTTTGCATCTCTACCTCCAGCATCGCCTATTCCCAAAGTCCCAGCTTGCCCAAGACCCAGATCAACCGTGCCCCCTGACCATTATGTTCAGTACTGACCTAATTGTGGTTGGTACAGACTTGTTCGGGTGCTGAGGGTTGGCCTTGTTTTGTTCTGCTCCATTCTCCTATGCATTCCCTCTGCATTCCGACCTCTAATTCTAGACTCTATCGGCATCAGCTATCCTTTGTTGTTCCATCCTTCAAAAGAATCCATTAAGCATCTCTTCTTATCTAGCTATCAATCTCATTAGCATCTCTGCCATCATTTTTCCATCTCCTCTTTGGCAACAAAGATAGAAGGTGGATGTGAACTTGAAGACACCTCATGGCTTACCCCATGTCCATGTTGAATTCCTCTTGTAATAGCTCTTGTAGTAGATCTCTTCATCTTCTCCAAATCTCAGATCTAAGTCACACTCGGTAAAATCATCAAAAATGTCGCACCAAGAATTGACACAATACTCCCATATTGATCGAATCTTAATCAAAAAATAAATATAATTAAAGAAATCAAAATAAAGAACGCAACACAAGATGTTTATAGCGGCTCGTCGAAATCTCCAGTCTGTGTCCACTTAATCCTTTCTTATTGATGTTTTCTCTCTGGAATATAATAATTATAATCAAAATCCGACCACCAACTGTAGATCTTGGATTTTCCTAGAGGTTCTAAGAGAAGAAGAGAGAAAGATCCTAAAATCCCTTTTCCAGTTGAAGTACCCTTGATAATTATAGATGAAATTATCTGTCATAGTCACTAGATCATGAAAGACCGTGTAAAGTATCAAATCCACGAAGATAGGGAAGAAGAATGACTTGATTCAAAGTACTAAAATCATGTTGGTATCAACCATAATTATGGTAGGTGCCGACCAAATTTGCTCAATTTCAAAACACCTCTCATCACACTTGTCTTCTTCCACTTGCTTGACTATGGGTCCATCACAAAATCATGTTGGTACCAAACAAAATTATGGTTAGTACCAACCATATTTGAGTTTCTCCACTTGGCTTTAAACTTTCTAAGTTGCTTCATACCATTATTCCAAGTATTCCTCTAAGTTCTTGATCCATTTTGTCTCGGTCTCGATGTTCAGATTCACTTAGAAGCTATTTGGTTTAAAGGCTGGGTAACACATGCTACCGACCAAATTATATTGGTACTAACCATATTTTGCCTGGCAGATGTTGAATGAAAAAATGGCACAACGACCTAAAATGGATTGAATTAAAGAGATCTAACTATGAATGGAAAAATAAAGTAAGAAACATGGAAAATTTTAACAGTGCTTCGTCAAATCTAAGGTCTACGTCCACTTTAATCTTATTATTGAGATTGTTTGTCACAAGTACATGGGTTTTCACTGACCTAGCAGCCTAGAATAGAAAAAAGTAAGTAAATTCCACTGTGACAAGGTCGTGTATAGAGAGAAGGTGAAGAAGATGAAGTGCCAAAAGTCCTTTTTAAATTGTCGTATGCTTGATATTTATAGGGAAAGTGCCCCAACGAGGTTGCAAATCTACAAAATACCGGTTCTAACATCAGATTTGAGAAAATAAGAGGGGAGACGTAGTCTCAATAGCTATAAAATCACATTGGTACCGTCCTGATCGAGTAGGTACCGACCCGATTTGACTTCAAATGTTGTCATCTCCTTCTACTCAGCCTTCTTTTCTAGATCCATCGAGTTTCGAACACTTTTGCATTAGAAATTAAGTCATTGCCAAGATGTCTTGACATCTTCAATACTTTCCCTTTTCTTTAGAGCTTTCTTAGAGTTGTTCAACCACTCCTTCAGAAATGGGCCCCAGGACGATCATTTTAGCTAGTTATCCATTGACCATGCTCCCAAAGACCCTCAGGACACTCAAAATTATCTCGGTACTGACCTCTTTTTTGGTCGGTACCGACTTGATTTTTTAAGCCTTTGGCTTATCTCAACTCTTGAAGCCCATCTTAAAGTCTTTCCAAGCATACTTGCAGGTCCTTGAACCATTCCATCTTTATACTAACGTCCAGATTCGTTTGAAAGTCGCTTGATCTAAAAGTCGTATAACATTTTCCCTTTAGAGTACACTTCTGTTGGAAACAAAGCGAGTTATGGAACAAGACAAGCATATACCATTGTCTATACAGGTCTATTAGTTATCCAAGAGTTGTTTCAAATTGTTATCTCTATTCTATGGGCACCCATTTGATTATTTTAAATAGTATCAGTTCCATTCTTCATGACAAGGACAAGACCTATACCCTGGAGATCATTCCACGTCTTAGACAAGTAGGTATTGCCTTCCTTTTTTCCTTTCCTTTCCTTTCTTTTTATTTTTGGTCAAAAATTCATGTCGGCACCGACCTCTTTAGGTCGATGCCGAGATGATTTTCTAAGTCAAGTGTTATATATTCCAACATTTAGCCAAATTTTAGACCATGTTTTTACATTATCCTTGCTTTCATTCTTTCTAGTGCTGATTCCCTATGACTTGAGCTTCATGACCCAAACCACCTGCCGTTGATTGATTGAAACTGTCGCCGATCATTCACTCTACTACCACCTCCAGAAATGCTCTTCGACAAATATTATACTCCCCAAAGATCTCAACCCCAATCTGACTCAAGTCCTAGATCCATATCCAATATCCAAAAAGGTGGGTTTTCGAACTTTGATGCCACAATGGCGATGTAGTTGTGGTAGACGCTGATAATTGGGGTCATGATGGGTCAGGAACTGGTCGACCATCCCTTGATGTGCATGGTTGTGGCATGCCCTTAACGTTCAAAATTTAGTTAGTCAACACAAATCGACATTTATTGGATTCTGAGCGCCGATTACACGGGTTCACAAAATAGGATTTTAAAATAAAACATACCTGATCGTGTTCAACTTTGAATTTTGCTATCCAGAATGACTCGCCATTCTCCTCGATTCAATGTTGGAACTGGGTCATCAACTCATCCTGAAGCTGGGTCTATCACCGCTTAAGCCTCAACATCCACGCCTTCCAAAACCAGATGCTTTATTACCACATAGCTCCAAGGGATGATAGTTCCAGCAGCTCTGATCTAGGACCAACCTCCTTTGATTAATGTACAAATGGGCTTAAGAGTTTTGGATGATCCTCCAGAACAAATGCCGACAATTCTAACTGCCAAGTTGCTTCGATCCATATGCTTTTATCATGGCATACAAAGAGCGATGTTCTTCTTCCAACACCTAACCAATGGTCGCATAATCCTCCTTTGGGCTATACAACATGCAATAGATACATGTGCCTAGGATGCATTGTACTACCTTTCAATCGATTTCTCTGTATGTTCCTCCAGGAGCTTAGGCTCGCTCCTACTTAAGTCCACTCCAACGGTCACACCTTACCGAGCTCCTTGTACGTCTTATTCATAAACCAATTCCAAAGACCTCCAACCTTTAGAGAACTCACAAATATTATGGGCTTCAAACAATGGAGCGAGTCGCCTTCTCTTATGATCATTGATGCCTGGTGCCGGTGTAAGGTCAACGAAGTGCTCCACAATAAACATTCATATTTTAAGAACGAATATTTCTTTGTTCGATGTCTGTACGGCGTCAATAGGCTTTGGCATTCTTAAAGTAAGACATCTTCCTTTCCATTCTTCCTATACTTGGATGTTCACCGACAAAGTGGTTAACATGTTATCTCCTTTCCTCATAGATATTCCTTCTTGATACATAAGCAAAGATCACTTCAAGACTGCAAGCCCGCAAGAGGGTCAACATCTAATATCGCTCCACTACTTATATCCTAAAGTACAGAAATCGATGCCAATGCAACATTTCTACATCTTGAACGCTTTGCCTTTCTTGATAAATTTCACAAAGTAGCTCAAGGACGACAACCACGTCTTCTGCCCCTATTCATAACTCTAGCAAAGACATCCAAGGGGGTGTTGGAGGCTCATCTAGCATGACAAACAACAAAGAATTCATTGATAGAGTAGAGAAGTACACATTACCGATGAAATGCAAGCGGAAGGAGAAGAAAGAACCAAAATGGAAACAATCCATGAGGGGGGGAAGGAAGAGAAGAAGAAGGAAAAGAGAAAGAAGAAGAAGGTGATGAAGAAGGCAACGATGATGAGGACTTCGGTCAAGGAGGAGACAAGTTGTATGGAGAGATGTCTCCAAAAGGCACCGAACTTCCTGCCCTGCCATGCCCGAGGCAAATTATGGTCAAGACCTCTCAACAATCAATAGAACCGAGCATGGTGCCAAATGGCTGAGGCGAATCCTCCAACTGGTTCTTTAGAAAAGATTTTTGGCTTATTGAGCAATCTCAATATCCCTATGGATGATTTTCTTAAGGAGTGCTCTCTTGGTTTCAGCTTCCCATCTGAGGGTGTCCAAGCCAAAGGAGGCAAGACTCCATCTATACTACCTTCCAAACACAGTTTGTAAAGCACTTAGGGGGACACCAGCACTCCACACACTTCTAGGATCATGAACACATCCTTACATTCGCTCACATTCCAATGTTCCAAAATTCATATGATCCTTTCTTTCGTTTCAGGTATAATAGGTAGAGATCGGTTTGGCTATCTTCACCATGCGGTTTCCGAGTAGAGAAGACTAACCCCTAAGCCATATCCTCCTTGCTCCAGATCTTACGGGGAATAAGAGACCGATGAAAATAGAGCCCAAAGAGAGGAAAGAGAATGTGGGATGGAAATTGACCGCCAAGCGAAAAGGTATATGAAGAAAAGGCGGGCTGAGGGGAGAGAATCTTATGACTATGGGAAAAGACATAGGGATTCGTAACCATCATGGTTCCTCTTTCGGCCTTCCCCCACCTTGATCTCAACCATATCTTCCGACATAGCAACAAACTCTAGCATCACTTTCTCTAACTACCACAGTTCCTTTACCCCCACAATCCATAGGGGTTTCTATTCGTCCAGCTCCTCCTCTAGCCCCATCGAGCCAACCAAATGGAAGCTACCTTCCTATACCTTCAATTGACTAGGGTCATGTTCGATTGTGACCTCAAAGAAATTCTCAGGGAAGAGGCAAACCATAAGGTTGAAGGGATCCAAGAGATTGTAGACCAGGGTTATGAATTGAAGAAACTCTGCTTCGCTCTTTCTGATATCAACCGAATTCATCAAACTGATATCCAATCGTTTGAGTCAGAGAAGAGAATTTAAGACAGAATCATAAAGGAGTATAAAAAGGATATGGCCAAGGCTGAAGAAAAAAGAGATGCGGCTTAGGCATCGGAGAAGAAGGCCAAAGACTTGGTCGAGGAGATGGAGAGGGCTCATAATCAGGTTGAGATTGTGATGAAGAACCTTGTCAAAACAACTCATGAAGATAATGTCACTCTCAAAATGCAGCTTGCAAATAAGTACATGACCCTTCTAGAGAAAGTGAAGGCTCTCAAGGACACTGAACCTGAGATTTAGGACCTCCGTACCAAAAATGAGAAACTTGAATCCACCTTGCTCCTGACTAAAGCAGAGTAACTGGAGTACCAGGTCGACCATGCAACGACCACGAATGACCTAATCAAGCTATCAGAGATGAGGGCTGGTGAAAAAGAAGATTTGAATTCTACCCTTTAATAGTTCTTTAGTAACACTATCCAATATAAGAACTTGAAGTGGCCAGAAAGCACTTATGTCGTCACTCTTGCCAATGCTTGGGAAGAGGTACTACGACATGCAGAAGCAGCCAATAAAGGCCTCACCGAAGATGAATTTATAGCTAAGTATCTCGATGACAAAGACATGAAAAACTTAAAGAGATAAAAGCTATCCTACCTGCTAAAGGCACCACTACTACTAAAGCTGCTACTAAAGCTCCTGTCAATCCAAGTGCATCGGGTCGTACAAAATACTCATCTCCACAGATCCAAGAGTTTGCAATGAAGACTCCATCATTCGGAGAGGCCAACTTTGAGGCCATCCAGATTATTCCAGCTTCTGTAGCAGTTACCTCTATTGACCCTTACATTCCCCCTTCGTCACTCAGCCATTGTAGTCCGCAATAAAAGAGGAGGAAATTACAAAATCACATGTTCAACAATCTAGTCCTGGAGAAGGTATTTCTCTGATTTCTCCAGTGTTCGAGATCCTTTAATTCTCTCTCGAGAATGTTACTAATCTTTACTTCTCCATTTGTGATCTCATAGGTCACCCGTTGCTTCCTCCTCTACCGTCAGTTACACAAGCTTGGGTCCCTTTGCTATTGCTACCGAGTCGACCTTCTTCACCAAATGACTGATCGTTCCAAGTGTTCCCTCGAGCTCCATTCCTGGTCTTAATTCAGAGAAAACCGCAGCTCTTGAGGGATTGGACAACACTTCATAGTCCATGGGAGAAGACATTACTATTAAAAGCGCCTTGGGCCCAACTGTCCTATTTAAATGGCGGTGAGGCTTAAGAGATGTCTCCAAGGTTAAAATCAAGAGAGGGCCTAGACTTGACAAAACTTACTGAGAAGTCAAAGCCTTCTTCAGGAATACTTCCTATTACTATCAAGCCTTTGAAGAGTAGCAGGATCGACGTCACTATAGATACATCTAAGCCCCTTATTGACCGACTCAAAGATCCTGCCATTATATTCACTAAAGTCTACACTAATCCTTCTAAGGGTAGCACACCCAATGGTGAGAAGGATCAGAAGAGACCCATAATGGTTCTAGTAGTAAGTGTGGCAAGAAGAAAAAGGAATACAAAAGTAGGCTCCGTAGTCAGCCTTTAGTGGTGACAAGATAGTTTCCTTTTGTCTCTTTTTGGTTGTACCTTTTGTTTTCCTTTTAGGCCTTGCTTGTGCGGGACCAGCTTCCACATTCGTTGTATATAAAGGTGGAATGTTATAAAAGGTTGTTTTTTTGTTTCAATCTCTATTCTGTTTACATTCCCGCATTTATATTTTATTCATGCCTATATAAAACTGCATTCATATAATATAACTGCTTGTACTGCAATTCATCCATATTATACATGCTTATGTATATGCATTGCTTTTACTTACTGTAATTATGTACGTATAAGTAAAAATTGTCGTAATTGTTTTAGTTATATTCCATAATTTAGCTCTGTTTATTGTTGCCAAAGTGTTTCCGTTTCGCTAAACAAAACCAATATAAAACCAACTCTTTGGGTAGTTTACCTTTGGTCGAGTCTCCATCGACCATTAACAATTTATAAATAAACCCAGTTTCGTGTCATTCCCTACACAGGAAATAACGGTTTAGACAATCATATCCTGACGTCCTCGATCTCACCAATAACTTGGCATGATTTATATTATTCATTGATTTCCACCACTCAACCTTGGTTAGGCATGTCCCATTAGGTCGTGAGTGATATCATACCTTTTGTTTGGGCATACCGAGTCCTGTCTTCAAGACTTGACATTTCAGATGCCAGAATCTGGGCGTCATTCCTTGACCCGACTGACCTTCGAGCATCGGTTGAAGGTTAATAATGTGGGGTGGATTAGTCGATTTTCCCAAGTCCACTTATACTCTCCCAGTCCTGATCCTGGACCAGAGGAGTCCGGTGGTACCTATTTCCCACTACAGGCTTTTAAACTTACCTATCTCCAGTAATTAGTCAAACCTATTCGACGGCCATCCTTGCTGACCCTTGGCCGAGCATGTCCTGTTGAGCTTCAGGACGGTCGTTAATGTCCAGGCTGTACATCAGTTCTAATCTCCGAGAACTAATGCTTTGGATGCCTATTTATTGGAATCCGCTCTCAGCCTCACCTATCTCCAGGTGTCGATCTGGAGAATCTATTGACTATCCTCGCTTATCATCGACCTAGCATGTCATGCCAGGCCGGAAGCGTGGTTATTAATTTTTCAACCGCCCACTAGTTTCTATCTCTAGAAACTAGCGCTTTTAGTTATCTTAATCCGGGTATTCCTTATTGACCGTGCCTATCTCCAGGCAATAGACAATACTGGAAGGATAGGGTGGAATTATCCAATTGACCCTTGTGCTTATACCCTTCTATGTTGATCTTGGACTAATGGAGTCAATATCCATCTCCGGGTACCTATCTGTACCGCTAATCGCGTAGGACATGGTTTTGCTTACAAGAACATGGTTCCATTGGTTCAAGAATCTAACTTTTATTAAAAAATGGAAGACGTAGCAAGTCTGCTTTATTACTTGGCCCCCAAAATCATATGGTGGCTTATTTGTAGAAAATAAACTTAATGAACCTAAGTGTCACAATAGGTCGCTATTCCATGCCTATGGAATTGAGATTCCATCAATAATGGCCAGCTTGAAAGTTCCATCTCCAAGCTTCTGTTCGATCGCATAAGGACCTTCCCAATTTGGACCTTGGTATTGAAATGCCATGTTGCTTTTTTTTGGTGAGCAACCACCCTTAGTTTAGCCTCTTCTCATTTTTCATCAATTAAATCGAGGGATTCTAGCAAGAGTTCCTCGTTGACGTTGGGATCGTAATGCATTTCCTAATGAGAAGAGACTTCCAATTCAATCAGAATCATAGCCTCCAATCCGTAGGCCAAAGCGAATGGTGTATGTCCAGTCATGGGCTTGCGAGTCATCCTATAAGCCCATAACGCAAGTGGAAGCTCATCGACCCAGTTGCCCTTGGCTTTAGTTAACCATTTCTTAAAGATGGACTTGATGATTTTATTCACCGTCTTCACCTGTCCATTCGCCTGTGGGTGTGCTACTGTCGAAAAGCTTTTCTTGATCTTATACTGGTTGCAGAAATCCTTGAATTCGGTACTCTCAAACTGAGTTACATTATTCGTTATAATTTTCTAAGGTACTCCAAATCTACATATAATATTCTTTGTTACAAGGTTGATCACTTTTTTCATTGTGATCGTGGCAAGCGATTCTACTTCAACCAACTGAAGTAATCCACCGCAACAATAACATATTTAGCTCCTCCATTCGACATTGATAACAGACTGACTATATCAATTCCCCATACCACGAATGGCCATGGGCTGACCATTTGCAAAAGCTCGATGGATGGAGCTCTTGGAATTTTTGCAAACCTCCTGCATCGATCACACCATTTGTTATATTCAGCAGTATTATGGTTTATTGGTGTCCATAAGCATCTATAGCGAAGTATCTTCTTCGCTACTGTATGCCCCCCGGTGTGATCATCACAGCTACTCTTATGGACATTCATGAGGATTTTCCTCGCATCATCCTTGGTTACACACCAAAGTAGGGGGGTCGAGAAACCTCTCCTATAACTCACTCCTTCTTGTATCACAAGCCATGGCACTTTACTAAGGAATTTCTTTCGCTCATTTCTCCCTCTTGGAAGAGTTCTCTTAAGCAAATAATCCTTGATTGGATTCATCCATAACTCCTTCCCCTCTTTGGCCTCCAAAATCCCATTGTTATCCATATGGTCGATACTTGGAGCCGATAAAACCTCCACTGGAACCAAGCCCAATAGTTGTGCATCTCCAAAGCTAGCTAACTTAGCTAGTGAATCAGCCTTCTTATTCTCCTCTCTGTGGATGTGTGTAATCGTGAAATGCTCTATATCATCCAATAGCCTCGTGTCTTTGTCAGGTAAGGGGCAAGTCTCGCACCCTTAGCCTGGAATTTTTTCTTCACCTGGCAAACCACCAATTGGGAGTCACTGAATATATGCAGTGTCCTTACCCACGGTTCAATTGCTATCCCAAGTCCCACTATCAACGCTTTGTACTTAGCCTTGTTATTCGTCGTGGGGAACTCTAGCTTCAATGTATAGCAAATCGATCATCCTTTTGGAGTCACTAGTACCACTCCTACCCCAGAACTGTGCTCATTAGAAGCTCCATCCACAAATAGTTTCCATTGAGCTACTATGATCATATTATCTTCTTCTTCACTATATTGTGTGGTAAATTCAGCGATGAAATCCACCATGCCTGTCTAATTATCGCTCTTCTCGGATGGTAAGTGATGTCATATTGACTCAACTAAATGTTCCACTTCAGTGACATTCCTGAAGTCTCGAGTTGGTACAATACATGCTTCAAAGTTTGATCCGTTAGCACCTTAATCGGGTGAGCCTGAAAATACAATCGTAGCTTCCTCGATGCAATCAGCAAGCAATAAGCGAATTTCTCCAAATTTAGATAGTTTTTTTATCTCTGATAAATTGCTTGCCAATATAGTAAACTGGCCATTAAATCCTTGCCTCCTCACATACTAATGTCGCGCTTAGTGCATGAGCAAACACTACTAAATAGATGAACAAATCTTTCCGTCTAAAGGTTTGGGCAAAACCGATGGTCTTTCCATATGCCTTAGCAATTCCTCGAAGGCATCTTGGCATTCCTTTATCCATTCATTATTTTTGTTTTCCTTTTTAAGGGCATTGAAAAATGGTATACACTTATTTGTTGCCTTTGAGATAAACCGACTCAACGCATCAACCTTCCCTTTCAAGCTTAGCAACTCCTTCTTTTTGGTTGTGGTAGTTACATTCCTCAAGGCATTAATTTGCTTTGGATTAGCCTCAATGCCCCTTGAATTCATGACAAATACCAGAAAATTTCCCAATGCAACTCCAAAAGAACATTCCAATGGGTTTAACTTCATTCCATACCTCCGCGACACTTCGAATAACTCTAAAAGGTCATCCATGTGGTTCCTCGATAGGCATGCCTTCACGAGCATATCATCCATATATATTTCCATTATTAATATGATCTGATTCCTAAACATGGAATTCACCAATATCTAGTAAGTAGCTCTTGCATTCTTCAGACCGAATGGCATTATTAGATTATAATATAATCCCAGATCCATTATAAAGCTCGTATGCTCCTGATCTGGAACATGCATCAGTATTTGATTGTAGCTAGAATAAGCATCCATAAAAGAGAGTAACTCATGTCCGACGGTCTCGTCTACCAGGTGGTCAATGCCAGGCAAAGGGAAACTATCTTTCGGGCATGCCTTATTCAAGTCTGAATAGTCAATACACATTTGCCACTTTACGTTTGCTTTTTTTACTAATAGGGGATTTGCTACCCATTCAGAATACAAAGCATTGCGATTGAAGTCATTTGCCTTTAGCTTATCTACTTCTTTCTTCAATGCAGCGGATCGCTCCAGACCCAACATCTCTTCTGGTTTACTGGTGGATATTTCAGGTCCATATTTATGCATGAAATGTTATTTCCGGTGATATCTGACACATATCCAAATGTGTCCAAGCAAACACATCCAAGTTAGCTCGGAGAAAACTGACCAATTCCTTCCTCAATCCCGCGCCGAGTTGAGATCCAATCTTAAGAACCCGAGTAGGATTGGCTATATCGATTGGTACATTAACTGTCATCTCAATTGGCACTGCCCGCACTTCCTTTGACATCTACCTGGGATCCATAGACTTATAGAACCTGTTATGGTTCCCAAGCCAAGGCTTGGGCTTTAAGTACTATGCATCTGTGTTTTTAATGCATAGAGCTTTATCTATGTTTTCCTTTTTTCTCGTCGCTTTGCTTCTCTGAGCTCGACGATGTAACATTCTCGACCAGTGCTCCGGTCTCCTCTAATCGATTCAACCCATTTTAATGGAACTTCATTATCAAGCACCAAGAAGCTAGTGCTATTCTAAAATCAGCCAAGGTATGTTGGCCTAAGGAGGCGTTGTACGCCGAATACTCATCAATGATTACAAACTTTTGAACTGTACAATCTTATGGTCTCCATCCCCTAATTCCGCGAAAAAACTAATTGTCCCAATGGGATGTTTTGCCTCATTGGTAAATCCTTGAATCTTGGATTTACAAGTCTTAACATCATTCATACTTATTCTCATCTGATCAAACGTCCTTCTGAATGGAATATTCAGCAAAATTCCGCTATCCACGAAGACTCGGTGCACTATAGTAGGGCCTATAACAACCATGATCACCATGGGATTGAAGGTTGGCACTTTGACCCCATTAGAATACTTATTTTGAAACACGATATCATCAATCATGAACTTTTACTGCTTAGTCAGAGCTCCATCCTTAATGGAAAAGCAACTGTCCAGCAGTACATGCCTCAATGAACTCATGTACTGTTCCATTTCATTCTAGCTTTTTACTACTGGATGGGGTCCTCCAACCATCCTACACCCCCGGTATACAATATACCTGATAGTGTGCTTTAATGGTACCCGGCTGATGTAAGATGATCAGAGTATATAATAAGGCGCTAAACAATTTGCCTCTACAATCAAACACACAGCAGAAATAAAAGAACCCTGATAACAAGCTTTCCTCATGCATGTCCTAGGAAGCTTTATTCGTCTAAAAGAACACCTGGAAACCTTAACTCTCAACCTACTCAAAATCATTGAGTACTCGAGAGTTTATGGGGAAAACAAAAACTTCGAGCCAGACATAAAGCCTGGTATGAATAATAATTTACCATCTCAAACCATTTACATATCTAGTGAGACCACGCCGCTTAGCGGAACGGGTTTTCCCCTTACTAGTATCCTAAAACATTTATCAAAACCATATACTGTGCTCCTGCATCCACAATGGTTAAAGCATAGTATTTTAAATCAATATGACGATACACAAAACAAGTAAATCAAAGCTGGATTACCCATCCCCATTCATTCTGACTATTTGTCTAGATTATAGTTTCTAGGGTTACTATTAACCTGTTAAATGTTTATGGACTGTCTGTCCAATTTCATAGTTTTCATGGGATCACTAAGAACCTATTGGTAACACCAATATCTGTTCTATTATCCTAGTTTTCATGGGCTAACTAGGAACCTATTGATTAACTGTCAATACCTTAATTCGAATATAGTTTTCATGGGCTAACTATAAACCTATTGGCCCCTGCCAATATCAAATCATAGTTTACATGGGCTGACAATGAACCTATTGGCCCCTTCCAATATCTTTGATTTAGATTTTAACATTTCTTAAATTATATTCACTACCGGGTCAACCTAGTTGGTTATTCCTCCCTTCGCCAAAATACTGTTATGGGTCAATAACAATGTAAATAAGTATATGAAGAAGTATTCATAACAACAAATAATACCATCACCTATGGTTTATAATCTTCTTTATATATATATATATATATATATATATATCCTGGTTAAACCCATTAACCTTTATAATCAATGAAACCTTCTTCATTTCAAAACCCTTTGTTTACTTATGCCATGGTTATTCCTTTAAATTGAGATTAGGTTTATGTTTTGAAATCTTAAAACATCTCTTTCGAAACCTTTGGATGACTTCCGTCGAAAGCAAAAAACTTCTTTTCAAAACATAATAAAAGCACCCTTTCGAAAGCATTGGGTTTACTCTTTAAAAACATCCTTTGGGTCAAAATGGTTATATACGAAAGTATCTCTTTTGAAACCAATTATAAAATTATTTTAGGGAAAAAGTTGATGGTGTCAGAACCATCTAGTTGAAAGCAACAACCTTTTAAATTAAAACTTCAAAGGATACAGTCAAAACCCCCTTTCGACTCCATTGCCTTCGAACCCTCAACCCTCTTCGAAAGCATTCAGGAAAAAGGCTTAGTTTAAGGTTAAAACAAAGGAAATCCTTTGCCATAGATGGCTTCAATACAGTCGAAAGGGGAGATTAGCAGCTGGATTTCAACTTGGTCGAAACCAATCCTTTTGAAAGCTTTTATTTAAAGAAAAAGGTTCCCCTTCGAAAGCTAACACATTTTCATAGTATGGCACCCTTCTTCAAAGACTATTTATAAAAACCCATTTCGAAAGCATATGTTTCGACTATGTCGAAAGCTTTGAGTAAAACAAGGTAGGAATTTGACTTTAGAAAATAAATTAAGGTTTCGACTCTATAGGGTATCGACTCAGTCAAAAGCCCTTCAAAAACTAGGCAGGCGCTTATCTTTTAAAAGTAAACCTTGGTTTCGACCCTGACGAAAGCATTGCTTTCGACACCCTACCTTCCGCTACTTGCCAATTCATTTCGTACCAATACCATTGATACCGTGTGCATTGGTTTCGACTGGATTAGTGCGGAGGTAAAGGAGTCGAAAGGTACCTCCGAAATAGGCGGAACCACCTTTTTCTGAAAGACGTAGTATTATAACTAAATATGGTAATCACTTTATAACTAACCTGCCTGTTATAGTTCCTTGATTGGCTACTTTAAAACTTTTCAAATACTTTACAATTAAAAACTGTTGCTTTTAGTTAGATCTAAGTCAAAGAAATATAACGTTTAAGCCCTTCTATATAACAAAACCAACAATTGCAGAAAAGTCCTTCTTTTAAAATAATTTATTTCCCCTAGTAAATTATTTGGGAAAAATCCCCAAAATTCATAGAAAATCCCTTTCATTATGTAATCGAACATATTAAAATTTTAGACCCAATTTCGTCCTGAAATACTTGAAATAAATTTTAAACCCAATTATATCGTATTTTCCTTTAGAAATTCATAATAAATTTTCTATATCTTGGAAAATCCTGAAAATTAAAACCCATCTCCAAAATCATGTTTTACTTAACATAAAATTTTCCATGGCATTCTAAAATCAATAACCCTCGGTTTTACCCTAAAACCATATGAATTTTTCATAGAAATGAATTGTTTTAAATCAAATAATCGATAGCTTAAGCATATCATCATTCAAAATATCATAGAAACGAAATTAAGTCTTGAATCCGAAATCATATGATAAATAAAAACAAAAGGAGATGGAATGAATTATTATTCACCTTATATATAATAAGGAATTTGAGATTTGTTGTTGATTAATCCTTCCTAGCTTTGATCTTTAGCTTTAGATTGTAATCTTCCTCTTTGATAATGGCCCGCTCCTTAGGGTTTGTGCGTTTATTTTTTTGTTTTTAAAATAATGAACGTGAATAGACAAGAATGAGAAGTGTATAGCTGTGTATAATGAAGTGACTATTTTACTAATATGCCCATATGTAATTTAATTAGCTAATAACCCAATTAAAGCCCATTTACTTTATTAATAAGCACGGACCTATATATGGTTTATTCAAATCTCCATCCCCATATCGTTATTATTCTATTTAATTTATCTAATTAAATTTTCTGAATAATGTTATCAAAAATTAGGGATGTTACAGGCTCCCCCTTAAAAAAATTCATCCTCGAAATTCAATAAGGACCAAATACTAAACACAGCAATCATCTGTAACAACTCCTAACAACCATAACAATCGTACTAGCCTATTTGACTAGAAATTATCTATATAAATCTAATATAGACATACCCTCAAATCAAATCAGGATAAGTACCTCTAATCTTGTCCTCTATCTCCCAAGTACAGTTCTTCTCGTTGTCGCTCCACTGAACTTTCACCAACTTGACTGTCTTGTTCCTTAATCTTTTCTCATCTCTAGCTACAACCCGAACTGGTTGTCTAACAAAAGTCAAATTAGGCTCTACTATCAAGTCTTCCAACCCTATCGGAGGGATAGTAGTCCCTGGATCATGCACATACTTGCGAAGATGAAACACATGAAATACATTATGGACATCTGCCATACTGATCGGCAACTCTACTCTGTATGTGAGCTTTCCAATCCTCTCTATAATCTGGAATGGACCAACATATCTCGGGGCTAACTTCCCTGACTTTCCAAATCGCACCACACCCTTCATAGTTGATACCTTACTGAAAACCTTATCTCCAACTAAGAATTCTAGGTCTTTACGCCACTTATCTGCGTAACTCTTTTGTCTAGACTGAGCTTCTTTCATCATTCCTCGGATTAACTCAATCTTTTCTAACGCCTCTCTAACCAAGTCTGGACCTAAGACTAATCTGTCTCTGGTCTCCAACCAACATACTGATGACTTGCATGGTCTTCCACACAAAGCTTCAAACGGCGCCATCACTATACTAGTCTGATAACTATTATTATAGGAAAACTCAACCAAATGTAGGTGATCCTCCCAAGATCCACCAAAATCTAGTATACAAGCTCTCAATAGATCCTTGAGTACCTTATTGACTCTCTCTGCCTGCCCATCTGTCTGAGGGTGATATGCAGTACTCATGTTAAGCTTGGTACCCATCACTTCCTGTAGACTCTTCCAGAATTCGCTAGTGAACAAAGAATCTCTATCACTGACTATACTACTAGGAACTCCATGCAGTCTAACTATGTTTTTCAGGAACAACTTAGGTAAAATAGGTGCGGTTCTGGTTGACTTAACTGGAATGAAATGGGCACTCTTGGTCAATGTGTCTACTATAACCCATATACTTTCATTACCACTATTAGACCTCGATATCCCATCTATAAAATCCATGGATATCGAATCCCACTTCCATATTGGAATCTCTAAAGGCTGAAGCAACCCACTCGGCTTTTGATGTTCAGCTTTCACTTGTTGACAGTTTGCACAGTGCCTAACCCACAAAGCCAACATCCCTCTTCATACCTTCCCAATGGAAGCTCCTCTTCATATCCTGATACATCTTGGTCCCTCTAGGATGAATTGTAAACTTGGACCGATGACATTCTCCAAAAACTTCTTTCCTCAAGTCCCCAATATTCGGAACACACAATCGCCCCTTTATTCTCAACCTAGTCGAGGATAAAATCCTTTAGATCATCAATCTCAGTTCCAACCTCAAGCCTTCTGATCCTCTCTGCCAACACTGGGTCCTCCTTTTACTTAGAAGCAATTCTCTCAATCAATACTGGTCGAACTTCTAAACAAGACAACCTGACAGAACTCTGACTAGAACCAGCAGTCGATCTTAACTGCACATCACAACTGACTAAAGCTTCTAAATCTTTCCACTCTGCCAACATAGCTAACACCACATTCTGGTGTTTTCTGCTAAGGGTGTCTGCTACCTTATTACCTTTTCCTGGTGTATACTCTATACCAAAATCATAAGCAGCCAAAAACTCCAGCCATCTCTGCTGCCTCATATTCAACTCCTTCTGAGAGAATAAATACCATAAAGACTTATGATTGGTATAAAGCTCAAACCACTCCCCTAAGAGATAATGTCTCCAAATCTTCATTGCGAAGATCACAGCTGCCAACTCCAAATTATGAGTAGGATATCTAACGTCATGCGGTCTAAGCTGTCGTGAAGCATATGCAATCACTTTACAATTATGCATCAATACTGCTCCCAATCCAGTTCCACATGCATCAGTATACACCACCAACCCTTGGTTTCCGTCTGAAACTACTAACACGAGTGCATTGGTCAACAAATGCTTTAACTTAAGGAATGCTTCCTCACATTTGTCGGACCAAAAAAAATTTACCTCCTTCCTGGTTAGCTTAGTTAAAGGTGCTGCTATCCACGAGAAATCCTTAATGAATCTCCGGTAGTAGCCAGCAAGTCCAAGAAAACTCCTGATCTTAGTCACCATCTTTGGTCTCTTCCAATTATTTACGGCTTCGATCTTATCTGGATCGATTGACAATCCTTTCTATGAAACTACGTGACCAAGATATTTAACCTCTTTCTTTCAAAAATGACACTTGGTAAACTTCGCATTTAGCTGATTCTGCCTCAGCGTCTCAAGCACCACTCTAAGATGAACTTCATGCTCTCTCTCATTCTTAGAGTATACTAGAATGTCATCTATAAACACCAGTACAAACCTATCCAAGTACTCTCGAAAAACTCAGTTCATCAAATCCACGAAGAAAGCAGGTGCATTCATTAATCCAAATGGCATCACCAACCACTCATATAAACCATACCTAGTTTGAAATGTTGTCAAAGGAATATTGTCCTCCGCCACTCTTAACTGATGGAAACCTATCGCCAAATCTGACTGGGAAAACACTCTTGCTCCACTCAACTGATCAAACAGATCGTCTATTCTTGGCAAAGGATATTTGTTCTTAATTGTCCTTTCATTCAACTTATGATAGTCGATACACATCCTTAACGACCCATCTGGTTTCTTCACAAACACCATGGCCGCTCCCCAAGGCGAACTGCTTGGTATAATAAAATTCCTTCCTTCTAGATCCACTAGCTGCACCTTCAATTCCTTCATCTCAGTCAGTGTCATCCTGCTAGGTGGTCTACTCATAGGTTCAGCTCCTGGCATAAGATCTATTCTAAACTCAACAGCTCTTTTCCATGGTAGTCCAATGACTGGCTCAAAGACATCTACAAACTCTCTTACTACCCGAACCTGTCTTAACTCATTTTCTACCTCCATGGCATTAAGTAAAGCACTAACACTCCGGTCAGTATTCTCAAATAAGAATATCACTCGGTTATGACTATCAAGGTGTCTCAATGATATTTTCCTATCCTGGCAAAATATCTAGCCTCATACCTACCCAACCAATCCATACCCAAAATGATTCTGAAATCTACAAAATCAATAACATGCAAACTGCATGAAAACTTATGACCTAATAAGTCAAGCTCTAACTGGTCACATTTCAACCCTAGAGTTGCATACCCTCCTACTGGATTCGCAACCCTTAAGGAAGTAACAAGGTAGGTGGATCCTAAGCGTAACTTATCAATTAAACACTAAGATATAAATGAATGTGATGCACTGGTATCAAAAAGTACTCTAACTGGAATACTGTAAATCAAAAGCGTACCTTCCATCATAGTCTTTCACTTATCAGTTGCAGTAAGCCTAGCTGGTCCAATAACAAAAACTTTTCCTTTATCCTCCCTAACTAGCCCTGGACATTGATTCTTGTAATGCCCAACTTGATCACAATTGAAGCACTTCACATTCTTCTTGTTTGCAGCTTTCTTCCCATTTCCTAACTGGCATTCATTCGCAAAGTGACCGTCTTATCACACTTAGAGCAAACTACCTCAGCCTTTGACTTCTTAGCAGCAACTCCCTTCTTTTTAAAGAACTTCCTCTTTTTCCTTTGAGAACCCTGAGTTTCCACTGGCCTCTCTTTAGCAAAATCAGCAAGTAAATGCTCATGGCGAATGGCCATCTCCACCACCACATTACAAGGATCACGGACATGTGTCATGGTCATTCTAGCAAGCTCGGGCCTCAATCCCCGAATGAACCTCTCATTCCTTCTAATGTCAGTATCTATAGTAGCATATCCATATCGAGACAACTCTTCAAACTTAGTAGCATACTCGGCTACTGACATCTCTCCCTGAACTAGATCCATAAACTTCCTCATCAGTTCTGACTTAGTAAACTCAGATACAAACTTCTCCTCAAATTTAGTTTTAAAATCAGCCCAAGTTAACTACGCTTCTGGAACTTCGGTAGTGACACTATTCCACCAATGTAGTGTTGACCCCTGCAACTGTCTAGAGGCCAACCTTCTCTTTTGCCCATCATTCAGACCCAAATCCGTAAATATACGCTCACAATGCAACAGCCAATTCTGAACCTCTATGGCATTCTCCGTTCCCAAGAATGGCTTTCCACCCAAACTGGTGTATCTCTACTCAACAATGCATAATTATTCCCAACTTGGGCCACATGATTAGCTCCTCCTGCATTTCCAACAATACCAGCAGCAGCTCCTGCTTGCATCAAACCAACAAAGAACTGATACATCGCCTCCATATCTATTGGTGGATTTCCAGCACCCATATTGGCTTCAGCATTTTGATTACTAGCATTAGCCCGTCGACCCGGGTTTCTTCTGGTAGTGGGTCGAGCACTTCCATTAGTTGTGATGCTTCCTCCACCGAGATTTCCTATTTCGTTTCCTGCTTCCATATCTCCTTTCTCGTAAATCTGCATACGATTCTTAGTAAGATACAGAAGAATGGTCTAAGAGAGCGTGGAATACGTACTTATGTATATATAACTATATATCAAATACAAGTAGTTACTATAGCTTTAACCCAAACCCCGATCATATTTCTGATTTATTGGATTGTATTTGAAAAAAATTTAGGTATAAGTTTCTTTTAAAGTTTCATAAACCTATGCTCTGATACCAACTTGTAACATCCCCCTACTTGGAGGCCTAAAACTAACAGCTATGGATGCTGCAGTCATCCATAGTTATTAATCCTTGATGACCAAATACAGCGGTGTTAGATTCATTGATACACAGAAACACATGAATATGGAAAAAAAATTAAAACAGCAAACAAAGTCCATATTCCATTTCAAAATATTTCAAATTCATTGCATAATCCCAGTATGCAGACCATGTTCAGATAACATATAATTAATACAAAATACGCAAAGCGCGACATATGAAGATGCCCCCTTGGATGATCAGAGTATATAATAAGGTGCTAAACAATTTGCCTCTACATTCAGACACACAGCGAAATAAAAGAACTCTAATAACAAGCTTGCCTCCTGCACGTCCTCAGAAGCTTTATTCGTCTAATAGAACACCCGGGAACCTTAACCCTCAACCTACTCAAAATCAATTGAGTACCCGAGAGTTTAAGGGGAAAACAAAAACTTTGAGTCAGACATAAAGCCTGGTATGAATAATAATTTACCATCTCAAACCATTTAGATATCTAGTGAGACCACGCCGCTTAGCGGAACGGGTTTTCCCCTCACTAGTATCCTAAAACATTTATAAAACCATATATTGTGCTCCTGCATCCACAATGGTTAAAGCATAGTATTTTAAATCCTTATGATGATATTCAAAACAAGTAAATCAAAGCTAGATCACCCATCCCCATTCATTCTGACTATCTGTCTCAACTATGGTTTCTAGGGTTATTATTAACCTGTTAAATGTTTATGGACTGTCTGTCCAATTTCATAATTTTCATGGGATCACTAAAACCCTATTGATAACACCAATATCTTTTCTATTATCCTAGTTTTCATGGGCTAACAAGGAACCTATTGACTAGCTATCAATATCTTAATCCGGATATAGTTTTCATGGGCTAACTATAAACCTATTGGCCCTTGCCAATATCTTTGATTTAGATTTTAACATTTCTTAAATTATATTCACAACTGGGTCAACCTAGCTGGTTATTCTGTCGTTCCCCAAAATACTATTATGGGTTAATAACAATGTGAATAAGTATATGAAGAAGTATTCATAACAACAAATAATACCATCACTAGTGGTTTATCATCTTCTTTATATATATATATCCTGGTTAAACCCTTTAACCTTTATAATCAATGAAAACTTCTTCATTTCAAAACCTTTGTTTACTTATGCCATGGTTATTCCTTTAAATTGAGATTGGGTTTATGTTTTGAAATCTTAAAACATCTCTTTCGAAACCTCTGGATAACTTCCGTCGAAAGCAAAAACTTTTTTCAAAACATAATAAAAATACTCTTTCGAAAGCATTGGGTTTACTCTTTAAAAACATCCTTTGGGTCAAAATGGTTATATACGAAAGTATCTCTTTCGAAACCAATTATTAAATTATTTTGGGGAAAAAGTTGATGGTGTCGGAACCATCTAGTCGAAAGCAAAAACCTTTTAAATTAAAACTTTAAAGGATAAAGTCGAAAACCCCTTTTGACTCCATTGCCTTCGAAACCCTCAACCGCCTTCGAAAGCATTCAGGAAAAAGGCTTAGTTTAAGTTAAAACAGAGGTAACCCTTCGACAGCATAGATGGCTTCAATACAGTCGAAAGGAGAGATTAGCGGTTGGGTTTCGACTTGGTCAAAACCAATCCTTTCGAAAGCTCTTATTTTAAAAAAAGGTTCCCCTTCGAAAGCTAACACCTTTTCATAGTATGGCAACCTTCTTCAAAGACTATATATAAAAAACCCTTTCGAAAGCATATGTTTCAACTATGTCGAAAGCTTTGAGTAAAACAAGGCAGGAATTTGACTTTAGAAAACAAATTAAGGTTTCGACTCTATAGGGTATCGACTCAGTCAAAAGCCCTTCAAAAACTAGGCAGGCACTTACCTTTTAAAAGTAAACCTTGGTTTCGACCCTGACGAAAGCATTGCTTTCGACACCCTACCTTCCGCTACTTACCAATTCACTTCGTATCAATGCCATTGATACCGTGTGCATTGGTTTCGACTGGATTAGTGCGGAGGTAAAGGAGTCGAAAGGTACCTCCGAAATAGGCGGAACCACCTTTTTCTGAAAGACGTAGTATTATAAGTAAATATGATAATCACTTTATAACTAACCTGTCTGTTATAATTCCTTGATTTGCTACTTTAAAACTTTTCAAATACTTTACAATTAAAAACTGCCACTTTTAATTAGATCTAAGTCGAAGAAATATAACATTTAAGCCCTTCCATATAACAAAACCAACAATTGCAGAAAAGTCCTTCTTTTAAAATAATTTATTTCCCCTAGTAAATCCATTGGGAAAAATCCCCAAAAATCACCGAAAATCCCTTTCATTATGTAATCAAATATATTAAAATTTTAGATCCAATTTCTTCCTGAAATACTCGAAATAAATTTTAAACCCAATTATATCATATTTTCCTTTAGAAATTCATAATAAATTTTTTATATCTTGGAAAATCCTGAAAATTAAAACCCATCTCCAAAATCATGTTTTACTTAACATAAAAATTTTCCATGGCATTCTAAATTCAATAAACCTTGGTTTTTACCCTAAAACCGTACGAATTTTTCATGGAAATGAATTGTTTTAAATCAAACAATCAATAGCTTAAGCATATCATCATTCAAAATATCATAGAAACGAAATTAGGTCTTGAATCCAAAATCATATAATAAATAGAAAAAAAAGAGATGGAATGAATTATTATTCACCTTAGATATAATAAGAAATTTGAGATTTGTTGTTGATTAATCCTTCCTAGCTTTGATCTTTAGCTTTAGATTGTAATCTTCTTCTTTGATAATGGCTGACTCCTTAGGGTCTGTGCGTTTATTTTTATTTTTTTTGTTTTGAAAAAAATGAACGTGGGTAGACAAGAATGAGCAGTGTATAGCCGTGTATAATAAAGTGGCTATTTTACTAATATGCCCATGTGTAATTTAATTAGCTAATAACCCAATTAAAGCCCATTTACTTTATTAATAAGCACGGCCCCATGTATGGTTTATTCAAATCTCAATCCCCTTATCATTATTATCTTTTTAATTTATCTAATTAAATTTTCTGAATAATGTTATCAAAAATTATGGATGTTAAATCCCATGCCCAGTCGTATCTTTTCCCTTTGTCGACCATGCCACCACAGACTACTCTAGTCCCTAACATTAACTTCCCACTTAAAGTATTTGATCAAACGCCCTATGTCGTCGAAGTTTAGAACATCTCTATACATTTATCCCATGTCGTAGATTCATTCCATCATAGTTTCAAAGTCATCAAGCTGAAGCATCGCGCCTTCGCTTTGCTATTTCTCATCAATCTTCATCATGTTTGCAACTCTTGAAAATGAATATCGAACGAACACCTTCGGCACGACCTCTAGAACCTCCATAGCATCCCCTAGGATTTTGGCCAGAACTGGCCACTCCAATTAATGTTGGTACCGATTTGATCAGGTCGGCACTAATTTGGATTGCTTAGCCAAAAATTTGTCTAAGTCTTTCACTCCCTGACCTCTTCTATTTGCTTGTTTTGAGCTCCTTTCCTCAGGCCACATTCCCTATGTCTTCAACACCCTACCCGAGACCTAAAAAGAGGTCGGTACCGATCAAAAAGAGATTGCTAAAACACTCTCCTCGGGGACTTAGGCTACAACCTCATATGAATTTTTAAATAATATTTTGCGTTCCTCCAATATGTAAAATACAAGTCATTACACTCTTACCCCCTTTAGGAATTTTGCTCATTAAATCCCAGTCAAACAAGGAAAAGTCAGTCATAGTGACCCCAGGTTCCCAACAATCATATACATTCATTTCAAATATCAGCTATTCAACCATGCAATCATAAGCAATCAAACGATATCCATGCTTATCCTAGCATGCGAGACACTAAGCTATCTTATATGACATTATAAGTGAAAGTGAATGTAATCAATAGAATACCCTACCATAAGAACATTATGCATCCTCGCTCTCTTCGATCTCCTCCATGTTACCATCTCCGCTTTTACTCCCCCTGAACTTCTACAAATTCAACCCCTTCCTCTTAAGGCACTCACCAATTCAACCTCGATATCTCCTAATCTATCAGATGTTATTTTCCCTTAATACACAGCTTTCCACATATCAAAATATTTACATCCTTTGTTATTCCATTCCTAATAAGATTTCTATCCAATATGTCCTATTTCCACTGGAATGCACCATTAATCCCAGATGATGGCACTCTCGTAGTACATCATCCCTAAGTCCATCAATATCAGGTTTAAATAGTCTGCCTTTTATATGGAACGAACTAACTCAACTGAGTCTATACTACCTCATCTCCACAAATACCATTGCTCAGCTAGCATATTTCTTTAATACTTTAGGCGCCATCTCAAGTGCATCTTGTACTTCTTCTTTACTAGAAGACAAGAAAACCATCTACGAATACCGGTATAAGCTTTCTGATCTCCCGACATTCTGCACCATTCACAAGAATCCTTCGCCCATCATGCGGATATTATAAGTGCTCCTCACCGGATACACCACGATGATTGAACCCCCTTTATGGGCCACTCTCTTGCACCTCCAGTTCTCTTAGCTCTTTGAGTACCATCTTCCTCAAAGATATAACGTTGGTCGCTAGATCGATACAGAACTCCATCTCTCTACGTGGCAATAATCTGACTACCTCCGGATGTTCCCTTATTACGGGAAACGATGACAACTCCTCATGCGGGATCCCAAGAAAATACTCCAACCTAACCACAACTATATCCTCCCAGGCGTACAGCCTTACTCTAGCCTTCGCTCTTCCTCTTCCATGTTCGTCATTCATTACTGTCACGTACGGGAATTTTCGACTTTCGAAAATTCGACATCGATACTCACTTTATCGACTGCCGAGCAATCGAGTGCCGGAAACTCCAATAGTGAGGGTTTTAAGAACAAGAAAAGGGAGAAGAAGAAGAAGACAGAAGAAAAAGAGAAGAAAGAAGAACAATAGAACAACATCAGAACAGAAAACAATATCAGAATCTTACACATCGCAGCGGAACAATATATAATAGATAAATGAGTAATCTTTAAAACAAAGAACTATATCATTTTATACATACATCAATCAGAGTCAATAAACAACAATGGACAGTTATATAAACTTGTCCTCATACAGAATACACAGCGGAATTAATACTATCAGATACAAATACTACGACTCGTCATCCAGCTTATCTCCAAGCTCCAGAATATCCAGAATATCCTGATAATCTAACTCTAGACTGCCCGTGTGGAAATTGGTGGGCACCCAGAGTTTAGAAGGGAAACAATAAACTCCGAGTCAGTCATGGTGACTGGTGTGAGATCGTAAAACAGTTATTTTATCTTTCACAAAGAAAATAAAACAAATTCGCAATGCTTTTGGAAAATGAAACTACCATAAGACCTCCCGCCACACACACAATGCAAACGCAGAATTGGAGGAGATTTCTTCTTATGATAGTCAAAGATGCTTACTACGCAAAATCAAATCATTTTTGATATTATTATTAGTGCATAGTGTAGAAAACATTTCAAAAGTATAATATAAATCTTAGCCAGCATAGGCATTCCGCACTTATGCCTACTATAGCTACTATGTTCAATAGCAGGTTACCGCCACATTCCATAGCAGGTAATACAACTAAAACTGTACAAGTCACGTATTGTTTCTTTGGATTTCCAACAAATGGTCAGGCTAAGGAACTTCCTTTTCCACGATGGGTACGTCCCTGGAATAGACGACCCAAGAACCTAACCGGATCTCTGCCAACACAAGGCCGGGTTACCTCTGCAAAAATAGGTAACTACTGACACGCGTATGCCATCCCCCGATCGTAACCGATCTTCCCGAGGATCCCCGATTTCCAACAAACCACATATATAATAATGCAGCAACCACATAGGTTAAGTATCTGGGCTCCATACCATGATACCACCTCTATCCAGAAGGAATGACATGCACTAAGGGGCGCTACTCCCTAGAACCTTGCCGCATCCTTCCTGTTTCGACCATTTCCGGGGTGTGAGGCTCGATGAAGTCTCGTCCACAAAGCTACGCTTTCTACAAAGCCCTGCTTCGGGTCAAACAAAATGATCAACCTATGATCACAAAGATATAAGATCAAACAAATGATCATATCACAAATGATCAAACACTGATCATTTCACAGCAACACTCAGTATGCCACGTTACCAAATTGGGATATATCGCTGATAAATTTCAACTACATAACCTCTGAGCTCGTACGTCTCAGAGAAGGGTGTTAAGCTAAGAGAATAAATTCTCCGCCACCAACAGAAATGTATTTGAAAGAAATCAGCTTTATATCTCAAATTGTAACGTCAGACACACAATCCATACAAGTCTGTTCCGGGATCAAACAGAACCGAAGGCACTTCTCACGAAGCCCTTGCACATTCGGATAATTTTCAATCACGTCGGGACTTCCCGTCACTAAGGGTGATAAAACCTCTAAACCGGAGATCAGCCGATGTAGAGTAACTCGACGGTAATCCTTCCGTTTTAAAAAATATCCGGTCTTCAACACCGGTCTTCGAATGCAATTCATAACGACGTATCACATATTCGGAATGGGTTATACGACCCCATGGTCCTTTCCCGGCTAACCCGAATAGTGAGCGATTATTCAAAAATAAGTGTGGAATTCAAATTCATCCAATTCACAACAAATACCATTCAGGGTAATTATTGATAGTCGGTTATTTAACTATCAATAAAGATGCGCAACATCATCAGATTCCAAATAATTTTCCCAAATTATTTATCTTCAAAAATATCTTTACTAGATATAAAATTTCCACACTTTAACCATTTGAAAACAAATTTCAAATATTCACATTTCATTTTATCTTTGAAGATAAAATCTCAAAACAGTTCATTTCATATTGGAAAAGCATTTCCATACTTATTTAAAAATAAGTATTTCACAAATCATTTATTTTCAACATTTGAAAATATTCGATATACTTAAATCAATATTAAGTATATTTTTCGTTCTTTAAGGAAACCATTTACTATAACATTTATTTGAGTCAAAACGAATGTTACGTAAAACATCGTTACGACGACTCCAAAATCACTAGTATAGGGATTCGAAATTTAGATAGATATATAAATCCCAATACTATATAAAACATTTCCTTTTGGAAATCATTTACTATAACAACACCGGTTTATAAATCTCATTTTATTAACTTCTATAATTCACTTATAAAAATAAGTGATTTCGGATTTATAAACAACGTTTATAAATTCCAATTCCATTTATAAAAACTTCAATACCAAATCAATTTCAATATTGATTTCTAAATTTATTTTCAACTTTAAATAAAATTTCCATACTGCTTCCTCAAAAATTCATTTCCAAATATTAAATCAATTACAGATTGATTTCTGATTTTATTTATCACTACTAAATAAATTCCTTATTTTTTTTCTCAAATTATTCAACATCCTGTTTTTAAATGGATTCTTCAAATTGAAATCATTTTACATTGATTTCCCAAATTATTTCAATTTACCAAATTAAATTTCTAATTGGATTTTCAACTGATCTCCTTTTTAAATGAATTCCTTTTTACGAAAATAAATTTCAATTGTTTCTTTCAGTCTATTTTAAAAATCCAATTTATTAAATTAAATTCTTCAAATTATAATCACTATTTTATGAAATCCATTTATTTAACATTTTCGCTTGATTCTGGAATTAATTCGATAAGATTATAAAAATTAACTTTTTATACTTTAAAAATTCCTTTCTTCAAAATTTATTCAATTTCTAGAATTAATTCACTTAGAAATTTCTATTTTGATTTCAAAAATTCAATTTCGTTTATTTTTGGAATCCAATGATATCAAACATCCATTCAGCTAAATTTTAGGTTTCAAGCAAATTCCAGACATTAATATGATCAATAACATCAATATAGTTATTCACAGATTCATATCACAGTAGAAATAAATTCAATCAATGTGAGGGGTCTAGTTGGATCCCTTCAACCTGTTTCCCTGCATCCAAAGACGTTAGCACAATACCAATTCCGCTCTAGTACGGAATTATCGCGGTATATGGGTTTTATAAAAATCCGCTTACTAACGGCGCAATAGGGTCTCATCCGCTATACGAGGCGGGAATCAATCAATCCAATATATACATATGCCAATATGTATATATTGCTATATATATATATATCCTACTATATCTAATATCACATCCAAAACAGTCAATCATCAATCAATAACTGTAAAATCCACTTTTAAATCGAGTGAGAAAAATCTCACCTTAGCATTTATTTTGCAATCCCACTTCGATTCCAATTTCTGCTTTGATCTCTCGTTTTATAGACCTTGTATAAATATTTACACAGTTTATTAATATTCGAATCAACTGAATAATTAACTTCTGTTTAAATAGTTTTTTGATTAACTGATGATTCTTTTTAAACTAATTTTCTTCTTTAATCATTCCTAAAAATAAACTGAATAAGTAAATTAAACAAATTCATCTTCCCTTTGAAAATTATATATATATATATAAACTTTATTTAAATTCTTTGCTATAATCCTATGATTTATTAATATGCGAGACAATCGACAAAGCAGTTTTCACCTAATAAATTTATTTTACCTAATTAATTTAATTTCAAACAAATTTTCTTATATTTTTTTTTCAAACAACAGAAAAGAAAAAGAATTCGTACCCATCGAAAACAACAGACCTCGATCCCCTACTTTCCCAATACATGCTGCCGAAGTCCCAGCCTCGCACGCGAGTGCTCGCATCCCTAGCCTCGCTGAACGCTACTGCCATCACAAACCCGAAGCCCTAGTGGCCCACCCACATCCTAGACCAGCTTCGCGATACCCACCTTGCTCGACTGTTCTCCAAACACCTCCAGTTTCGCGAGCTTCCAGCTCTAACTCCGCCGCCTGCCGCTATCGCGACATCGAACTCGCGCGTCACCTGATTTACCATTGACGTGCCCCTTAATGTCCTCGAACGATCCTCCCTCCAATTCGAGCCCCAAATTGACATCGCCTCTTCCTGACAGTTCCACGCGAATGCATAGAAATCGCCATCGATCTCATACTCAACTCGAAACCCACGCTGCCGTCGCCGTGTCCTATACCTCCAGCCTCACGAGATTAGTCGCGACCAGACTGGGAATTCGCACGCGAACGAGATGTCCCCTGCAGCTCGACTTCGCGAATTGTTTTTAGAGGGAAAGGGACGCAAATTCTTATTTGGGGGAAACATAGAACGCCTGCGATTTTTGATTTTGAATTCGAGTTGAAAATGGTATACGCGGCCATTTTTTAAAAAAAATTTCTTTGTTTTGAATTGAACGAGATAATGAGTAACGGGAGATTTTAAAAGAGAGGGGATGGGTTGCACGATTACTTTTCGTGATTTTTGCGTGATTGTTGGCGTGAGTTAAGGGAAGACGACGTGCTAATGTTACCCAATTTAAATTTTAAATTTAAATTCAATTCAATTTGATTTCGACGCGTTTTTGTGTCGTGTGCTCACGTATCAATACCGAAAAATACGAAATTTGGAATCCGATAATAATTCAATATTACGGACCCAATGGAACTGGTTTCGTCGAATTCCGAGACTATGCCTCGGATGGCTATTTTTAAATATCGATTCGAACGATTTAATTTCAAAATTGAACAAATCGTTTTCAAACTCAATTCTGAAGCTTCTGTTATCTTTAGTAATATCAATACGAATTTTAAAAGCTTTCGAAATATTTTTCTTAAACTTAAAATTGAAGATTCAAATTTTTATCCAGTTCCAATAGATTAAATTATAAAATTTAATCGCCAAATTCCAAGTTATATTCGGGATTCAAATTAAATCATCGTTCAAATATTTAAAATTAATTAAATATTCTCAATTTAATTTGTTCAAAATTCTGGGTCGTTACAGACTTCCCCCCTTAAAAGAATTTCGTCCCGAAATTACAAGTTAGGAAAAATGGTTCTTAACTCGTCTACTATTTTACACAATCTAAATAGTTTTATCAATTCATCAAAACAAATCTTTCTACTAAAGATTCGTTATCAATTCAATTAACTTTCTAAACCTTTCATAGTTTTCAAACAATATTGTTTACTTCAAAATTCAAATTTAAGTTTAAATTCAAATTTAAACTTTCAAAATTTCTCAAAAATTTTCTAACGCCCTAAATTTCCAAAAAATTTTGCCAGCGTCTCCTTTGCGCGGCTAATACGGTACGACTACAAAACATCCCTACGGACTCTCAGACTTCAAAAGAAAAAGAAACAGCCAAGCGGCTAGAGAAATAAGTCATCAAATCTCATATTCAAATTTAAATACATACCTTTTTCGAGCAATTCAAATTATCTTCAAAATCAAAATTCCAATTCCTTTTATAACACCTGTATGTCCTACTAGCCATAATATCTAGTTACACATTCAAACCATTTTGCCAAATTTTATTACAAAATTTCGATACTTATTTCTTATATCATCTTTACTTCAATATTGAAGTTACATATCTATTATCATTCAATTTTGCATTTCAATTTTCTTTAAATTCAATTCACAATTTCAATTCAATTTGAATTCAATTCATCTTCAATTCTGAAATATTGAATTTCATCGATTAACTTTAGTTCACTTCAAACTAATCTCAAAACTTCATTTTATTTCACACAATTCACATTTGTTTTTCAACATTCAGTTTCAATTTTAAGTTTTATTCTTTTGTTCAATCATTAACTTAGAATAATTTCAATATCAAATTTTACTTAAGAATTTCACTCTTCATTTCTTAGGTTCAATATAAATATTCCATATACACATTATATTTATTTTCAATTTACCACTTCGGTTAAATTTACTTACATTTAAACTGGATTTCCAATTCGAATTCAATTTTCCTTTCCTTTATAATTATTGAATTTAATTCATTTGCTTACAAATTCAAACTGAATTTCACTTTCATTAAATTGATTCGCTTGTATTTACATTCATTTAACTTCATTCCTTAAGCTTTACTTACTAATTTTAGTTTAACTTCACAAATCAAATTCAATTCCAGTTATATTCACTTATACTTACTTTGATTTAACTTCATTCCAGAGTCTTTTAAATCTTTTCAAAACCATTTTTGAAAACAATTCAAATCATCCTTTGAATTTCCAAAACAAAACCCAAATTTTCCAAACACTTCCATTTAAAATAATTTGGCAGCAATTCCTCTTTTGGAAACCCGAAAATGAATTCTAATGATGTGGCCATCATCATCAGGATTATTTTCCAGCGACCTAAAAGAGTTTAGAGCTTTTCATTTCTTCAAAATACTTTTCAAAACCTTTGAAAATCACTTTCAAATCAAAAATGATTTAAACTTCCAAATCTCCAAAATTTTCAAATCTTTTTCAAACCATTTCCAAATACTTCTCTGGAATTCCATTTTAAATTACAAATCACATTTATAATTTACATTCTTAAATTTCATTTATATGTGAATTTTATTTCTTAAATCTTTGGTGTTATGATTTGAATTTCTTATTCAATTTCATATAACAATGATAATGTTTCAATGTTATTATTTTATAACAACCAAACATCCATATACTATAGTACTTCATAGAAAAACATTTCTTTTCTATACAAAAATAGTTTTGGGTAAAATTATTTCATTCACCCTATTTTAAAACAATACTATGTCGTCTTGCCTCGTTTAAGTGTTTAGAAATCCCTATCGATAATATGGCGTCCCACATACCGACCAAAATTCATAAACATCTCAACGGATAAGCAAACACAATATAAAACATTTTTATATTCACTAACAAATACGCACTCGTATCTATTATTACACTCAACTCATTCTAGAGTACTACTGACTCTATCTCTAATGAGTAACACCCAACAGAGCAGGGTTGTCGCTTAACCATATGCTCTGATACCACGCTGTCACGTACGGGAATTTTCGACTTTCGAAAATTCGACATCGATACTCACTTTATCGACTGCCGAGCAATCGAGTGCCGGAAACTCCAATAGTGAGGGTTTTAAGAACAAGAAAAGGGAGAAGAAGAAGAAGACAGAAGAAAAAGAGAAGAAAGAAGAACAACAGAACAACATCAGAACAGAAAACAATATCAGAATCTTACACATCGCAGCGGAACAATATATAATAGATAAATGAGTAATCTTTAAAACAAAGAACTATATCATTTTATACATACATCAATCAGAGTCAATAAACAACAATGGACAGTTATATAAACTTGTCCTCATACAGAATACACAGCGGAATAAATACTATCAGATACAAATACTACGTCTCGTCATCCAGCTTATCTCCAAGCTCCAGAATATCCAGAATATCCTGATAATCTAACTCTAGACTGCCCGTGTGGAAATTGGTGGGCACCCAGAGTTTAGAAGGGAAACAATAAACTCCGAGTCAGTCATGGTGACTGGTGTGAGATCGTAAAACAGTTATTTTATCTTTCACAAAGAAAATAAAACAAATTCGCAATGCTTTTGGAAAATGAAACTACCATAAGACCTCCCGCCACACACACAATGCAAACGCAGAATTGGAGGAGATTTCTTCTTATGATAGTCAAAGATGCTTACTACGCAAAATCAAATCATTTTTGATATTATTATTAGTGCATAGTGTAGAAAACATTTCGAAAGTATAATATAAATCTTAGCCAGCATAGGCATTCCGCACTTATGCCTACTATAGCTACTATGTTCAATAGCAGGTTACCGCCACATTCCATAGCAGGTAATACAACTAAAACCGTACAAGTCACGTATTGTTTCTTTGGATTTCCAACAAATGGTCAGGCTAAGGAACTTCCTTTTCCACGATGGGTACGTCCCTGGAATAGACGACCCGAGAACCTAACCGGATCTCTGCCAACACAAGGCCGGGTTACCTCTGCAAAAATAGGTAACTACTGACACATGTATGCCATCCCCCGATCGTAACCGATCTTCCCGAGGATCCCCGATTTCCAACAAACCACATAGATAATAATGCAGCAACCACATAGGTTAAGTATCTGGGCTCCATACCATGATACCACCTCTATCCAGAAGGAATGACATACACTAAGGGGCGCTACTCCCTAGAACCTTGCCGCATCCTTCCTGTTTCGACCATTTCCGGGGTGTGAGGCTCGATGAAGTCTCGTCCACAAAGCTACGCTTTCTACAAAGCCCTGCTTCGGGTCAAACAAAATGATCAACCTATGATCACAAAGATATAAGATCAAACAAATGATCAAACACTGATCATTTCACAGCAACACTCAGTATGCCACATTACCAAATTGGGATATATCGCTGATAAATTTCAACTACATAACCTCTGAGCTCGTACGTCTCAGAGAAGGGTGTTAAGCTAAGAGAATAAATTCTCCGCCACCAACAGAAATGTATTTGAAAGAAATCAGCTTTATATCTCAAATTGTAACGTCAGACACACAATCCATACAAGTCTGTTCCGGGATCGAACAGAACTGAAGGCACTTCTCACGAAGCCCTTGCACATCCGGATAATTTTCAATCACGTCGGGACTTCCCGTCACTAAGGGTGATAAAACCTCTAAACCGGAGATCAGCCGATGTAGAGTAACTCGACGGTAATCCTTCCGTTTTCAAAAATATCCGGTCTTCAACACCGGTCTTCGAATGCAATTCATAACGACGTATCACATATTCGGAATGGGTTATACGACCCCATGGTCCTTTCCCGGCTAACCCGAATAGTGAGCGATTATTCAAAAACAAATTATTCTTCAAATTTGTTTTATTTTCTTTGTGAAAGATAAAATAACTGTTTTACGATCTCACACCAGTCACCATGACTGACTCGGAGTTTATTGTTTCCCTTCTAAACTCTGGGTGCCCACCAATTTCCACATGGGCAGTCTAGAGTTAGATTATCAGGATATTCTGGATATTCTGGAGCTTGGAGATAAGCTGGATGACGAGACGTAGTATTTGTATCTGATAGTATTTATTCCGCTGTGTATTCTGTATGAGGACAAGTTTATATAACTGTCCATTGTTGTTTATTGACTCTGATTGATGTATGTATAAAATGATATAGTTCTTTGTTTTAAAGATTACTCATTTATCTATTATATATTGTTCCGCTGCGATGTGTAAGATTCTGATATTGTTTTCTGTTCTGATGTTGTTCTGTTGTTCTTCTTTCTTCTCTTTTTCTTCTGTCTTCTTCTTCTTCTCCCTTTTCTTGTTCTTAAAACCCTCACTATTGGAGTTTCCGGCACTCGATTGCTCGGCAGTCGATAAAGTGAGTATCGATGTCGAATTTTCGAAAGTCGAAAATTCCCGTACGTGACAGCGATTCATCCAATTCACAACAAATACCATTCAGGGTAATTATTGATAGTCGGTTATTTAACTATCAATAAAGATGCGCAACATCATCAGATTCCAAATAATTTTCCCAAATTATTTATCTTCAAAAATATCTTTACTAGATATAAAATTTCCACACTTTAACCATTTGAAAACAAATTTCAAATATTCACATTTCATTTTATCTTTGAAGATAAAATCTCAAAACAGTTCATTTCATATTGGAAAAGCATTTCCATACTTATTTAAAAATAAGTATTTCACAAATCATTTATTTTCAACATTTGAAAATATTCGATATACTTAAATCAATATTAAGTATATTTTTCGTTCTTTAAGGAAACCATTTACTATAACATTTATTTGAGTCAAAACGAATGTTACGTAAAACATCGTTACGACGACTCCAAAATCACTAGTATAGGGATTCGAAATTTAGATAGATATATAAATCCCAATACTATATAAAACATTTCCTTTTGGAAATCATTTACTATAACAACACCGGTTTATAAATCTCATTTTATTAACTTCTATAATTCACTTATAAAAATAAGTGATTTCGGATTTATAAACAACGTTTATAAATTCCAATTCCATTTATAAAAACTTCAATACCAAATCAATTTCAATATTGATTTCTAAATTTATTTTCAACTTTAAATAAAATTTCCATACTGCTTCCTCAAAAATTCATTTCCAAATATTAAATCAATTACAGATTGATTTCTGATTTTATTTATCACTACTAAATAAATTCCTTATTTTTTTCTCAAATTATTCAACATCCTGTTTTTAAATGGATTCTTCAAATTGGAATCATTTTACATTGATTTCCCAAATTATTTCAATTTACCAAATTAAATTTCTAATTGGATTTTCAACTGATCTCCTTTTTAAATGAATTCCTTTTTACGAAAATAAATTTCAATTGTTTCTTTCAGTCTATTTTAAAAATCCAATTTCTTAAATTAAATTCTTCAAATTATAATCACTATTTTACGAAATCCATTTATTTAACATTTTCACTTGATTCTGGAATTAATTCGATAAGATTATAAAAATTAACTTTTTATACTTTAAAAATTCCTTTCTTCAAAATTTATTCAATTTCTAGAATTAATTCACTTAGAAATTTCTATTTTGATTTCAAAAATTCAATTTCGTTTATTTTTGGAATCCAATGATATCAAACATCCATTCAGCTAAATTTTAGCTTTCAAGCAAATTCCAGACATTAATATGATCAATAACATCAATATAGTTATTCACAGATTCATATCACAGTAGAAATAAATCCAATCAATGTGAGGGGTCCAGTTGGATCCCTCCAACCTGTTTCCCTGCATCCAAAGACGTTAGCACAATACCAATTCCGCTCCAGTACGGAATTATCGCGGTATATGGGTTTTATAAAAATCCGCTTACTAACGGCGCAATAGGGTCTCATCCGCTATACGAGGCGGGAATCAATCAATCCAATATATACATATGCCAATATGTATATATTGCTATATATATAGATATATCCTACTATATCTAATATCACATCCAAAACAGTCAATCATCAATCAATAACTGTAAAATCCACTTTTAAATCGAGTGAGAAAAATCTCACCTTAGCATTTATTTTGCAATCCCACTTCGATTCCAATTTCTGCTTTGATCTCTCGTTTTATAGACCTTGTATAAATATTTACACAGTTTATTAATATTCGAATCAACTGAATAATTAACTTCTGTTTAAATAGTTTTTTGATTAACTGATGATTCTTTTTAAACTAATTTTCTTCTTTAATCATTCCTAAAAATAAACTGAATAAGTAAATTAAACAAATTCATCTTCCTTTTGAAAATTATATATATATATAAACTTTATTTAAATCCTTTGCTATAATCCTATGATTTATTAATATGCGAGACAATCGACAAAGCAGTTTTCACCTAATAAATTTATTTTACCTAATTAATTTAATTTCAAACAAATTTTCTTATATATTTTTTTCAAACAACAGAAAAGAAAAAGAATTCGTACCCATCGAAAACAACAGACCTCGATCCCCTACTTTCCCAATACATGCTGCCGAAGTCCCAGCCTCGCACGCGAGTGCTCGCATCCCTAGCCTCGCTGAACGCTACTGCCATCACAAACCCGAAGCCCTAGTGGCCTACCCACATCCTAGACCAGCTTCGCGATACCCACCTTGCTCGACTGTTCTCCAAACACCTCCAGTTTCGCGAGCTTCCAGCTCTAACTCCGCCGCCTGCCGCCATCGCGACATCGAACTCGCGCGTCACCTGATTTACCATTGACGTGCCCCTTAGTGTCCTCGAGCGATCCTCCCTCCAATTCGAGCCCCAAATTGACATCGCCTCTTCCTGACAGTTCCACGCGAATGCATAGAAATCGCCATCGATCTCATACTCAACTCGAAACCCACGCTGCCGTCGCCGTGTCCTATACCTCCAGCCTCACGAGATTAGTCGCGACCAGACTGGGAATTCGCACGCGAACGAGATGTCCCCTGCAGCTCGACTTCGCGAATTGTTTTTAGAGGGAAAGGGACGCAAATTCTTATTTGGGGGAAACATAGAACGCCTGCGATTTTTGATTTTGAATTCGAGTTGAAAATGGTATACGCGGCCATTTTTTTAAAAAAAATTCTCTGTTTTGAATTGAACGAGATAATGAGGAACGGGAGATTTTAAAAGAGAGGGGATGGGTTGCACGATTACTTTTCGTGATTTCTGCGTGATTGTTGGCGTGAGTTAAGGGAAGACGACGTGCTAATGTTACCCAATTTAAATTTTAAATTTAAATTCAATTCAATTTGATTTCGACGCGTTTTTGTGTCGTGTGCTCACATATCAATACCGAAAAATACGAAATTTGGAATCCGATAATAATTCAATATTACGGACCCAATGGAACTGGTTTCGTCGAATTCCGAGACTGTGCCTCGGATGGCTATTTTTAAATATCGATTCGAACGATTTAATTTCAAAATTGAACAAATCGTTTTCAAACTCAATTCTGAAGCTTCTGTTATCTTTAGTAATATCAATACGAATTTTAAAAGCTTTCGAAATATTTTTCTTAAACTTAAAATTGATGATTCAAATTTTTATCCAGTTCCAATAGATTAAATTATAAAATTTAATCGCCAAATTCCAAGTTATATTCGGGATTCAAATTAAATCATCGTTCAAATATTTAAAATTAATTAAATATTCTCAATTTAATTTGTTTAAAATTTTGGGTCGTTACAATTACACCTTATAGTTTTTCGATAGCTCTATATCCCTTTAGCCATCCCACGCCCAAATGATACTGGATCCTATAAGGCCCAAGCAAAGCAAACACAAACAAACAAACATCCATGACTTAACACACTAAGCATTGACAAACCATCACGAAGTTGGTTGAACCATCACAAAGTTCGAGAAAACTAAAGGAGCAACGACCCACCTCTATACCCATATTAGCAAATGATATTACAGAATCATATTGTCTGCTAATATGGAGAATAAGGCTGGTTAGGAGTGACCAACCGTGAATATTACTTTATGCGAACATTGACTTGTCTATTTATGCAAAAAAAATCACATGAATCAATTTCGACTTGTACGATCCAAGCACAAAGCAATATCATGCTGGCTTATTAAATTTAGAATGACAGATAATATCATAGATCATAGAATCATAGAATGCAGCGGAACACATATAATACACAAGTATAAGAGTTTATATATACATATACATAGCAAGTCTACAAAAGGTGATAATATTAAATCCACATAATATATATGATAGAGTACTAGTCTAACCTAAAAGAATATACATATCATGAGTCACTATCTCGCATATTGGACATACACAAACACTAAGTCTAGAACAAAAAGATATAGATATCATAGATATACTATCTACAAGCTAAGCCAACCTCTAAGTCAATGGGTTTTGGTACCTGAAACATCTCGGTCTGACCCGAGTATTATATGGATAATAAACGGGTCAGGCTAGTTCTAATTCAAATGGTGAGCTAGTAATAATAAGGTATATGTAAATCTTAAGAAATACAGTCATGGCTACACAAATTTATACCAACATCAACATGGAAACATTTACAAAATCCAAAATGATATAGTTGCAATTTGAAAGTAAGCCATAAATAAATAAAAACAAGTGACGTCAACATCGCCAAAGATCACCATGTCATAAAACCAAACTCATGTCCTTCATAGGCAAACATAGAAATACGGTGATTCATGCAATATTAACCAAAACACAAAGGTTTCAATAAAAAGTAACACGGAAAGGCATCTACACAAGACGAGCACACAGGCTACACCGATCACAAGACAAGCACAAAGGCTATATTGAACACAAGACGACCACGAAGGCTGCACCGAACACAAGATGAGCACAAAGGCTACGCCGAACACAATATGAGCATGATAGCTATGCCAAAATGATAGAGTGTAATATACTTCCAATTAGTAATTAAATGAGTGTCTCCTAATGTTCTATAGCCACTTGGTGATACTTAAATATTTACTAAAAGATTATAAATCCCACTCCAATAAAATATTCAATCGAATAAGTCCAAAAGTTAACCAATAAAGTAATACAAATATTCCATACCACTTGTATTGCTAATTGTTTAATTAGATTTCCCATCCAAGTAAAGTAACAGTTTTTATATAGCAAAATAATTCTTATGAAATCGTTTGAAGTATTAGTCTAGTGATCATAAAATTAGTAGATCAATAAGTTAGATTTTATTTATAGAATTTAAACTATTAATTAAAAGTTTGTTCCAAAGCCATATTGGTTTTATAAAGAGATTTGAAAACTATAGAATGTTTCGATAGCTTATTTTAGAAAATACACCTTTATAAATAATTTTATAATTAATATTTAAGGTATGTATATAAATATGTCCATAAAGTGCAACTCTTTAGTATCACAAAACAAAATTAGGAACTCAAACTTTGAGAAGAACAAGAAGGAACATAGCTCACAAGAGCAAAAATCAACACACAAGGCAATACAACAAAGCAATTCACGAAGCAACATAGGAGAGCACCCGATAAAGGAGGGGAGAGTGACCTGGAGCTCACATTATAAGTCCAGACTGGGCAACCAGTCATGTGCCACGGGTCGACCGGTGGGAAGGCCTGGTACGTGCGTGCTAAAGGCACTCCTTCGGCCGACGACTTTTTGCCTTTCGACAATCAAAACTTGGGTGAACTCTTTATTGCTAGTGCATGTAATAGAATTGCTTCATATCAAAATGATTTAGCAAAGCGATGAAAATTGAGTTTATAGAAAAGGTATCTACAGCATTCTCTACTCAATTTACAGAAAGTTTATACAATTTATAAACCATCCTAGATCAGCCAAAAATTCACAAACAATCCAATAATTTCAACATGCAATTCAACTAGAACTAGATGTGAGGATTACTCACCTTTATTCCTCAAGTAAGTAGATAATTAACTATTGCACCATGTTTCTCTTCAATCCAAAAATCATAACAGTGTTCAATCAAAACAGCAAAGAGAAACCCAATTTAAACACTGTAAAACTGAATACAAAGCTCTAATAAGATTATAGGTTTGAGATTCCCTTATATGAAATTATTAGCTTCCAAAGATAATTAACTTGAACTGATTTTGAGAGTTTTAGGGGTTTTGATTTAGGTTTTTAAAAAGGGAAGAAGAGTTCAGTTTACTTCCTTTTCTGAAGTTATGAAATGAAAGTGAACGTACAGACTTTGTTTTACTAGAATTTCCTTTTGTAAAATTTTTTGGGCCTTGGTTTTTAACTTAAAAATTTAAAAGGAGAATAAATTTACTTATTTTTAGTAAATTCTTATAAATAGGCTTTAATGCACACTTTCTTAAATGTCTAAAATATCTATCTATCCCACAATAAAATCGAGAACTTCTTGATCTTACATTTTAGATCTAAAATTCTCCTATTATTATTAATGGTTTAATTCTTCCCAGCTTTACTTTTATTTAAAATAAAAGGTACAGGTTAATTGATGTTTTTCCTTCAAACTCAATTTCTAAAAGCTTCGATTAAATCTTTTGAAAAGTTATATTATCTTTTCAATAAAAATGCAAAAATCCCAACTTCTATATAATTTGAGAAAGAAATAATTAAAAGTCCTAAAGTCTTACTTAATTTTTTTAAATTTAAATGTACTTTATTTTATTTTAGGTATATCTCAAACTAGGGTTGTTATAAACTCCACCACTTAAGAAAATTGCGTCCCCACAATTCTCCTCAAGGGAAAATTTATAACGTGATTATACATCTATCTCGATTGATTCAAACTACGACCAAGATCAAGACAAGGAACAAGAGACTCACCAGACTAATGAGCTTTAGAAAATAACTAGATGCGCTCACTCGATAAGTTATATGGCTTGCCATGAGCAGTCCTTAGGGTTATCAGACCATTGAACTTTGACAAGCGGGACATCTTTATTACGAATATGTTTAACCTCATATGCAACAATACGGATAGGATTTTGCTCAAAAGACTGATCTGGAGAAATCTAAAGCTCTTTGATAAGTTTGGGCTCAAAGATGGATTCATAATTTCTCAAATACTTCTGAAGCTGAGAGATATGAAAACATCATGTATCCCAAAAAATTAAGCTGCAAAGAAATTCGATAAGCAACTTTGCCAATGCATTTGGTGATTAGGTAGGGTCTAATGTAACAAGGAACTAATTTCCCCGAACAACTGAAATGCATGACACCCTTCATAGGAGAAACACAAAAGAAAACTATATCACCTATGGAAAACTCCAAATCCTTCCTTCTTCTATCAGCATAAGATTTCTATTTGCTTTGAGCTTCTTTCATCCTTTGCCTAATAAGATCAATTTTTCTAAAGCTTCTCAAACTGAACCAGGACCCAAAACAAACTTTTCTCCAGTTTCCAACCAACAAGAAGGTGATCGACATGGGCTTTTGTACATAGCTTCGAAAGGAGCCATCCCAATACTAGATTGGAAGCTGTTATTGTAGGCGAATTCTACAAGATAAATATGATCTTCCCAACTACCTCCAAAATCTAGAATACAATCATGAAGTAAATGCTCTAAGACTTTATTCGCTTGCTCTGTCTGCCCGTCAGACTGTGGGTGGTACGCTGTGCTGAGACTAAGTTGCGTACCTAATGCTGATTGCGGGCTCTTCCAGAATCCACTTGTAAAGAGAAGACCTGGTTGCTGACTTTGGCACCAAGGATGCTATGCAACCTGACAATTTCTTTGATATAAATCTTAGCTAACTGAGGTGTTGTCCTGTTAGACTTTACAGGAATAAAGTGGGTTGATTCTGTTAATCTATAAACATTTATCCATAAACTATCATGATCGGGTCTAGAACAAGGAATACCATCAATAAAATCCATGGATATTTGAAAAGAAAATGATATGGAAGTAATCATTGCTATATCAATTACTAAGAGGAATTTTTAAATATGAACTTCAAATATTCTTAAGTCCATATTTTCTCGATCCCACTTCCACATTGGGATGTCTAAAGGCTGTAAAAGCCCATTGGGCCTTTGATTCTCTGCTTTGACCAATTAGTAAGTCATACAGTTCCTGACACAATTAGCTATGTCACATTTCATGCCTTCCCAAAAGTAAATCCGCCTCATATCTTCGTACATCTTACTAATACCCGGACGAATAGTGAACTTCGTTTGATGACATTTGTGACGCCCCACCACTATTCAAATTTATCAATATTCTAAAATATAACGAATACTTGTTTCCATAACAGGATATTTCCACCCGTACCTCACTTCAACGCTTAATGAAATATTTCAAAATTCGTTTTAAAATTTGTTACTTAGAAAATATCTCGATATAAATCCTTCATCTCTAAATATTTCAAAACCTTCATTTCCTCACTTAGGAAAATATTATAATCCATTTTCCAAAATCATTTCTAATATTAATACTTAGGAGTTTTTATATCCTATCTCCTACATTTCCGGAATTTATATTAATTCCTTTTACATTTTCCAAAGTCGATTATACTCACTTATAATCTCGTTTATCCATCTACAACTTCTAAAAATCATATCCGTTTCCATATCTCAAGAGATTTTATAAATAAAAATCATTTTCAAAACTCGATATATGTATAATAAGTATTTTTAAAGAATGATAATTTATTTTTTTAAACATGTTTAAGTAATTATTTAAAATTTTAAAATACTTATATAAACGTTGATAATTTATCCCCTATTTCATTTTCAAATAACTAATTGATTTACGAAGCTTATTATAAATATGTGATTTCATTTCAATAAATGGTAAATATTTGAAAAATCTACTTCCCGAAATATTTCACTACTAACAGCTTAAATATTCTTAATTGGATAAATAAATTTTCCCTTTAAAAAAAACAACTTAACTTCTTAAAATTAAAAATATATTTTTAAAATTTCAATAACCAATAAAATTTATAAATTTCTCTCGATTCCCAACACATCACTTTCATTCCGATCTCCTTAACTGTTTCCACTTTTTCTAAAAATAGTATCCACTATTTTTTTTCCTCAATCCGATTTTCATATCCTAATATAAATTCACCCTATGAATTCTATATTCCCAATTAGCAACTGTTATCATTTTCCTTATTTATAAACATCGTTTATAAATTTACAACACCTTTGAGTTTTACTTGTTTGTAAAAACAATCTTATTTATAAAGTTTTCATTTTATAATTCCATCTCCTTATAAATTCCATTTATTCTGCCAATCTATTTTTAATATCGATTTCATTCTTCTTCTTTTTTTATATATTTTCAGGACATCATTTAAAAAATCCCTTATATAGATTATTTTAAAAATCTCTATTTAACAATTTTACGGATTAGTTAAGTATAACCAAAAATCAAATTATTATTTTATCCAACTCGATTTCCTTTAAAGTAAATCTAAATTCTAATATAAATATTTTTATATCTAAAATCCCTTTAATTCCTTCAAATTCAAAAATCATATTTATGGTATTTAAAATACCAAAATTCAGGCCAGCGCTACTATAGCATCCAATAATTCAAATCACAACAATAATCTATAACAGATTATCAATTCACATCATATATCACTATATATGAAAACAATCGAAATATATTTGAGGAATCCAGTTGGATCCCTCCAACCTGTTTTCCTGCATCTATAGATGTTAATACAACATAAAATACCAATCCCACTTCGAAGGGGATATCGTGGTATATAGGGTCATTCGCTATTATGTGGGGCGCATAGGGTCTCATCCGCTAAAATATGTGGGAATATCAATCCAACTACTAATAATATACTACTATATATAAATAACATCCAAACTGATAATATTATTTAAATTCATCCAACCAACCAATAATTTAACTTTAGCATTTTTTTTAATTATAACTAGCAATCCAAATGAGTGAGATTTTACTCACCTTGATTTTCCGAGATTGTTAATCGTTCCAATTCCAAATTTGTTCCATTGCGTAGTGTTTGTCGCTACGATCGAACATGACTCGTGTTTGAAATTTTAAACCTCGCACGGATAAATTTACGAATTATATAAGTTAACAATTTTTATATTTAATAATTATACCTTTATTAAATTTAATTAAAATTAATCACTTTATACCTTCTTCTCCGCAAATCACACTCCCCCGCCGTCCACCGTTATCTGCCCAGTCTCCAGTGCCATTCTCGAACACTCAAGTTCCTCCAACAATTCGTGGCTTTCCCTATAGTAGCCTCACCCTCCTTCTCCGATGAACTCAAGTTCATCGACATCAACTTCGACCGCCCTTCCCACCACACATCGCAACACATTACTGACCATCGCCTCCCTCACCAAAATTTGCATTACCCAGACCATCGAACGTCCACTCGAACCACTGAAAGCAAATGCGACTCCCTCCCCCTTGTCATCAAGTCCGGTCAACGCATGGCCATCGCGGCCTGCTCGCGACCTCTGCACATTCGCGTTCTTCCATAGAGTGTCATACGCCTTGATTTCAAGCCTAAGTTGGCTCCTTCGATCGATAAGCCCTTCGCGATAAACCCTTCGGCCGAACTCCCCCTTAATTGAACAAAAACTTTAAACCTAGATTCAAGCCCCGTTGTTCTCCCTGTCGATCATCGCGAACGAACGTCGCGTCTCCATCGAGCTCGAATCCATTGACAATGAGCCTCACTTCCTTGCCGAAGTCTAAGACGCGCTCGATTTTGATCGTCTTTTTTTCATCTATCGTGATTTTTATGCAACGAGTTGATTTCGATTTCCTAAGAGCAGAAAGGAAATAATATATGCGATTTTTTCACGTGCTTTTTTTTCGTGATTCACTTTTGAAAGAGGGAGAGATAGACGCGATTTTGAATTGAGCTGAAGGGATAGGGACATGATTTAAAGGGTGAAAGGGGCGTATGTGATAGGTGACGGGTATGAAAAGGAACAATAGTTGACTGGTCGATATATATAAATAAATAAAATTTCAAAATATCTTGATTTACGCAACTTAAAATTTGAAACCCCTATAGAGGCGTGCCGCTAGGCGTCCATAATGTTATACCCCTATTCCGAATGCAATGGAAAAGATTTTGAATTCTAATTTGATCGTATGGAGAAGATAGCTTTTTGGACCCAATTATTATATTGAATTTTCGATATTAAATTCAACGCGTTTATATCCCGTACGACCAAACGGTAAATCCAAACACTACGAAATTTGAAATCCGATAATAATACACTATTACGGATCCAATGGAACTTGTTTCATCGAATTCCGAGACTGTGTCCTGGATCGCTATTTAACGCATTGATTAAATCGACGATTTCAAAAATTGAAAAAATCAGTTGAAATAAATCTTACTAACACAATTAAAATTCCAAATCCAATATTTAAGCCATTTAAATATTCAAAATTAAAACATCGAAAAATCTGGGCCGTTACAAATTAACTAAAACATTTTATTCGATTTCAATATATTATCCGAATAGGATTTACTAATTTACTTCAATTTATTAACTCCTGAAATCTTTTATTAATAGCCTTCAATTGAATAAATATTTGTCTTCAAAAATAAAAATTATCAAATATTGAATTTCAACATTTTATTTTTAATTAAATTTACTTATTTATACGGTGTAGAAAGTAGGGTTGTAACATGCCCCGTCGGATCTCTTCACCTTACCGACCATGCCTCCTCAGACTACTCTGATCTCTAACATCTACTTCCTACTAGAAGTATTCAATCAAACGCCCTGCATCATAGAAGTTTGGAACATCTCTATATGTCCATCCCATGTCATAGATTCATTTCGTCATAGTTTCGAAGTCATCAAGTTGAAAAGTCACGCCTCGACTTCACTCTTTCTCGTCGATCTTCATAGCGTTTGCGACTCTCGAAAGTGAATGTCGGACAATCGAACGAACACCTTCAACATGACCTCTAGAACCTCCTCAGCATCCTTTAAGAATTTGGCAGACCACTCGAATTCATGTTAATATCGATCTAATCGGGTTGGTACTGATCTGAATTGCTTAGCCAAAAATTTGGCTGAGTCTTTCACTCCCTAACCTCTTCCATTTGCTTATTTTGAGTGCCTTTCCTCAGTGTCGCACTCCCTAATTCTTCAACATCCTCCCTGAGCCTCAAAAGGAGGTCAATACCGATCAAAAACAGATCGTTATCGATCTACGGACCTTCCCCAAATTTTACGGTTAAGTCTCCACTTCCATTTTCTAGCCTTCCCCGAAGTATTTTCCAAAGTTTCATAGCCTAAGTTCCCAAACTACCACTACTACCAACCAGATCTGCAAACTGCACCGACCTGAATTCTAGTAACCAAATCAACTCCAAACTTCATGCAACTAGAACTGTAAGCTCTCCGCATCTTTCAATATAACATATCCAAATTTCATTGCGTTTCGACAATTTGGTGCCATTTGCACCAAATGGCGTATCACTTTTCTAACCACGCAAAACAACTAACAAACATATCGAAGTAATCCATTCAACTACCAAACATCATCATACAACATCAAAACAATACATACAATTCTTCCAAACACGATTTACTAGCCTAAGTCATTCTAGATCTGGTTTGCTATAAAATAGCAATTATGGTTAGTAAACGGTATATATCATGTTAAAATACAAATCTGTCTTTTTATTTCATGTTCTAGAATGTTTTTTATATTGGATCTAAGTTTTCAAACATTTTTACTTTAATATTCATACTAAAAACCACATTTTTATTATATAAGTAAGCATAGTATAGTGAGAGAGGTAGAATCACTCACCTTGGATCAAAACACATGGATTACTAAAAAAATCTAAGATGGAACGACAGCTACACAAAGCCCCAAAGCTCCCAAATAACAGATCTATTATCTCCTTATGTTAATTTCTCTTAGATCCACTAATTACACTAATTTGATTGGAAGAAAAGTATTTTTTAGCTTTAGCTTGGAATAATGGAGGTTATAAGGTGACCATGGAAGAAGAAAAATGACTAATGACTGCTATGAAGAAGTGTATCAACTCTAATTTTTGGATTGGGCTAATGTGTTGCACTAATCACTCCATAATTACCCACTAATCTGCTCAAAACTAACTAGAACCTCAAACAGCCATAACTCCAAATCGAGAAGTCCAAATTCTTAATATGACCATTCTATAGAAAGAGAAACCATCATGTTGATCTAATGAAAGTGATTACAAACCCTAATTCGACCTCTATAAAAAGTTAAGTCTTAACAAGATTTTTAGAGTCAAAACCGTCCAAAAATTCTAGAGATGGAAAATGTCACTAGTTAATGTTTCTCAAAATTATAGAGTCATACGCCCTTATATGAATTTTAAAATAATATTTTACGATCTCGTGATACGTAAAATACAAGTTGTTACACTTGGGCCCCTCTCCGCTAGGCCAGGTTGGTTACCTTGGGAATTTGGCCCTTGGAGTCTAGCATTTTGTCCGCCATCCTACGGCCCTTCTACATACTAGTGCAATTTATTCTTTCTTATCAATTCTTCAATGAAATTTATAAAGTGCTTGCACTTATTCGTGTTATGTCCATAATTTTTGTGGAATCTATAGAACTCTCCGAAGCGCTTATCTACCTCAGTCACCTCCTTACTAGGCGGCTTCTTATACCTTTCTGTGCCTTATGTGGCAAGGTATATGTTTTTAAGTGTACCTTTCATACGCATGTACTCATCTGGTCTAATATTCTTTGGATGCTTTTTGACATCATTTTGCCTGCCCCTAACGCCCTGATTTATCTTCCTTTGATTACCAGAATTACCAACATTCATAGCTACATTATCGGCATTCTCACCTGTCTATTTAATAACACATTACTCTAAATTACCCTCTTCGACTGTCCACTACCAGTCTTCCCAGCAACCTAACTTGCTTCTTCCAAACACAAAAATTGGTTTGCCTTTTGGTAGAACTCTTCCATCGTTGTCGGCTGCTTCATCCTCGGCCATTTCCCAAAGTCCGAGTCCGGATGTATGCCCTAGACTAATGCCATCAACACCATACTCTCATTTGGATTGTTAACTTCAATAACTGCAACATTAAATGTGTTCAGGAATCCCTTCAATGAATCCCGAGGTCTCTAAAAGAGGCTTGACAAGGACATCACGTCCTTAGACCAAGTGGTATGGAGCCTAAACTGCTCCAAAAACCTCTTTGCTAATTCATCAAAAGTTGAGATGGATTTCAACGCAAACCGAGTAAACCACATTGACACGACCTCATCTAGAAAAATAAGGGAACACCTACATCAAAATGCATCCATTGTTTGTGCCACTCATACTTAAATAAATGTCGGGTCAATAGTTCCCTTATACGATGACATTTTAGGCATCGTAAACTTCCTGGGACACTCTTCCCTTAAGAGGTTCTCCATCACTACGCCATAGATTGCATACTGCAATACCCAAGAAGTGATGTAGGAAGTGCCAAAAAACGTTGCTGTAGGTTAAAAAAGGGCAAAGGCAACACTTTCTCGGTGATGCATTTTGCCGCGTTGCCCTAGAGTCAAAGGCAACATCTTTGCGGCCTAGGGCAACATCGGTTTTGTTTTGCCACAGGTACTAAATTTACTAAAAAGTGGGCCCCACAATCTGGGCCCCAACATGTACTATTTTATTTTCACAGATTAAATAAATATTTGCTGAATAAAATAAATAACACAGAATTTAAATTCAAACGGATATTTTATTCAAACAAATATTTATTACAATTTTGAATAGTACAAATTCAAGCTCTCATTATATATATACAATTTCAATTACAATACAATTTTGATTACATCACAATTTTCCATTTACATTTGCACCTCACTACAATTCACTCTTACTCGTATTTATCTTCAACTTTATTCCAGCTTGAATCCAGCATCTAAGCTATCTGCAAAAATATACACGGACGTAGTAAAATTGAAAATAAAATATTTTTGCAGTATAAAATAAAATGAGATTTTGAAAATATTATTTGCCTCAGTTATTTGGGTTGTTCGTCATCATTTAATTCTGAATTCATCATACATGAACAACTTGTGACATGCACAGTGTATCACTGTACATGCCACAAGGCCGTGCACACCGATATACACTTGATAAATCTACAGTGACAGGTGAGCACAAGGTCAAACCCAAATTAAAAGCCGGGTTCAACTCAAGTGAAATATAGATAACATCACGACACGAGCACAAGGTCAAACCCGAGTTTTGAAACTGGATTCAACTCAAGTACAATTTCAAAAATCAACCTGAAATGATCAAGAACCAACAAAACAGCTCAAATCAATACTCAAGCAAATACACAAACCAACAAAGGCAAGGCAATGCATTTCAATGATCAATTCGGGTCAGTATATATGAATATGAGATCAAAGAATAGAAGGAACAATAAAAGCAATAGGTACAACAGTGCACAAGATACAAGTAAAGTGGTACAGTAGTACAAAGGTCATAGGCAACCTCAAATCAGCAAAGTCCAAGCAATACATGAACAAAGTAGTTTAGGCATGCACAAGAGAGAGACAAGAAACCAGCATCACCAAACCAGTGAAATGGAACAGACCAGAGAAGCAGGTCACAAAAGTGAGTTCAAACCAGACACAACACTTGGTGGTTAAAGAATGAAACAGGGATCAAAGTACTAAGCATCATATGCAAATGAGACAAGGTTACAAATCAAGCATACATATAAACAAATGCAACATGAAAACAACTCAAGATCAATGCATATGAAGCAACCAGACCCGACTGAAGTGTTTAGAGATTACAAATATACAATGGAGCACATATATGAACACACATGTATACAATGCACAACAACTCGAATATCAATGACACTGCCTCAACAGTCAGAGCATCATCAGCAAACATAAACAAGACTGCAACACTACGGCAACTACAAGTGATCAAGCATCAAGTCAAAGACAACTACAGTCTTACAGGAACCAAGACAAAATTCAAGCACCAGACTCGGCCAAGACTACCATGTACACAAGTAAATGCAACTGTGACATATAACATGAATTTATCAAGTCATGAAACAACAAAATACAAGTGAGTGTATCAAGTCAGAGCTGTGACAACCAGAGTCAAAGGCAAGGAATCGAACAAGTCAAGTTATGTTAACATGAATAAACAATGTCAAGTTCAAATGCAGAAACCCAAAGACGTGATATTCAGAAAATCAGAGAATACGAAGTCAACCGAAAATCAAGCCGTGGTGGCCACGAAATCAAACAAGCCATGAGAAGCAAGAAATCAAAATATATACGAATTGAACAAGTCAGTAATCATCATCAACATCCATATGAAAATTAATGGCCGAGATAAATCAATTGACGAATTCAAATAAATTCAGACGAACGAAAATAAAGGGATTCGAAGCCTATATAAAGGTTCAACATCATTGGCAGAGAAATCATTCGAGTTCAAGCAACAAAGAATAACAATTCTACTCGAATCAAGTCGAGCATAGGCAAATTGAAAAGTAAAATCACGTACCAGTTATAACAATCGTACTCGACTAAATTGAAGAAGCCGCGAACAATCCAATTGATCAAAGAAAGAAATTGAAGCATCGACAATCAATACGACAAGCGGCAACTCTATTACGGAACCCTAATTTCAGATCGAAGAGGAGACGAGGCCGGCATTTTTTTACAGAGCAAAAGCAAATCAGGAAATAAAAGAGAACGGGGCCGGCATATAATTATTAATAATATTAGTTTTAGGCCGACCTATTTTTATTAACTTTAAGTTAATTAAATTAGGGTTTTGTTTTATAATTGCCTTTTAAATTTGTATTTTTCTTTTCAAATTTTTATTAACTTTTGCCGCTTTGTTTTTGCTTCCCGCGTTAAAAATTATTTCACTTTGCTTTTTTTTCAGCCCGCACTCATTTTTTATAATATTTTTATAAGTCTATAGCTACTGCAACATAGTATTGATATCTATGCTAACATCCTGAAGCTAATGTTGTAATAGACAAAAATCAGCATAGCTATCGTTATATTGTAGCTAGCAACATCTTGTATTTTCGTTGCAATAGGCCATCTATGGCATAGTGCATGAATGGAGTTTTACTAGGCGTAGAACCCTAGTTTTCATTCCTTTTCCACTTATTTTCTTCCAACAACCACTTAATCATGTCTGCTATATGCTCCTTACTATCATGGCACTTCGAAGGATGGCTATGATGAGCTACACTAAGTGTTTGACTCCGCAAACGGTCTCGGTTTTCTTGTTGACATCTAGGTTCTCCAGTCTACTCCTTTGGTTCTTCTTTGATGTCTAGTTAACTCCGTAGCGACTGTTCAAGCACCAACGTCCCGAGTTTCAACATCCAGTCCATCATCATCACCAGCATGCTGCAAATCATCCTCAAAATCAGATAAGTTGACAGCCTCATCTCTCTGCCCCTCTAAGGGCCTCAAATTCAGGTCGGTACCGGCCTGATTCTAGTTGGTGCTTATTTGAATTCCCTTAGTAGGGGATTTTCCAGTCCCTCCAACACTTCTCCTTACTGCTCCAGTAGTTTGTTCCTTCTGCTTTCTCTTTCCATCCTTGCTTCTGACCAGAAGTAGATGAGTTTTCCTCTTTAGATCTAACAGATAATGCCTCTATCCTGATCCTCTATGACTGCTAGGTCAACAAGGCTATGCTAGCATCCATTTTATCAAATGGAGCCTTCTGACTATTTTTCATCTTTTGTTTCAACTCCGCCATCATCTTATCGATTCCACTCTTGTTACCATCTCCTTAGGGGCAGATGGTCCTCATAAGGTTGCTATTGATTTATTAGTTACCTCATCATGGTGAGAAACTCCATCATCTCCACCAATGAATGCTCCAAATCTACCAGACTTCCTTGTTAGTGCCATTGATTTCAATATGAAATTCTTTCAAGCTTTTAAATTGAAACCTTCTAGATTTAACATATGGATGTTCTAATCCACAATAGATAGCTAGATCTACGCTTGAGAATTGTCTTTCTCGGTGAAAGAACCAAAGACGTTGAACCAAAAAAATGGCATAACACCCTAAAACGAATTGAAATGGATAGATCTAGTTATAAATGGAAAATAAAGTAAGAAACACAGGGAATTTTTATAGTGCTTCACCAAGTCTGAGGCCTACGTCTACTTTAATCTTATTGTTGAGATTGTTTGTCATAAGTACAAGGGTTTTCACTGATCTAACATCCTAGAACAGCAAAAAAGTAACTTTCTTTGCGATAAGGTCGTGTAGATAGAGAGAAAGTGAAGAAAATGAAGTGCTAAAAGACCTTTTTGAGTTGCCATATGCTTGATATTTATAGAGAAATCGCCCCAACGAAGTCGTTGATCTATGAAATACCAGTTCCAACATCAGATCTGAGAAAAGAGGGCGAATGAAGTCTCAATAGCTATAAAATCATATCGGTGTTGACCTGATCAAGTCGGTACCGACCTAATTTCTTGAGTTCAAATGTTGCCATATTCTTTACTCTGCCTTCTTGCCTAGATCCATCGAATTTCGAGCACTTTTGCCTTAGAAATTAAGTCGTTGCCAAGAGGTTCTGACATCTTCAGTACTTGTCCTTTGCTTCAGAGCTTCCTTGGAGTTGTTCACCTACTCATTTAAAATGGGCCCCAGGACGATCATTCTGGCTAGCTATCCATTGACCATGGTCCTAAAGACCCTCAGCACACTCAAATTTATCTTGGTACCGACCTCTTTTTTTGTCTGTACCGACCTGATTTTTTGTGCATTTTGCTTCTCCCAACTCTTGAAGCCCCTCTTAAAGTCCTTCCTAGCATACTTGCAAGTCGTTGAACCATTCTGTCTTCATCTCGACATCTAGATTCGTTTGAAAATTTATTGAAAACATATATAGTTATATGCATGTCTATATTATATTTAGTTATGTTGTTATATCATTGGATGTATCCATGATACATCCCATTAAACTTTTGTTGTAGTGATTAATATGATAAATTAACAAGTATAAATAATGTTAAATAAAATGTGATTTTATTTAAATAACTACATTGGATCTAGTAAATCTATTAGACTTCATAGGTCCACTATGATCCAAATAGGAAAAAAACTGAAATCTATCCCTTTCACTCCCTATAGACTGGCCCGGTTCCTTCAATGGTATCAAAGCGAGGTTGGTTGAGGCACTCACCTAGTACATTGGTTGTCCCAAGTTCGATCCTTACAACTAGCATGATATAGGTTCTCACATTGTGATCTACGATGAAGCATTGCCTCTTACCTCTACATGTTCTATAATGGTTGTACTAGTTGAAAGACTACATGCAAAACGCGCTCGCGATGTACCTAATCGGGTACCCCTAAGAATTTGGGCCGGACCTTCAATGGTATCAGAGCCAAAATAACCTATGCAGTCTAATTAGCGACTAAGGCCAACAAATTAAGCCTACATATCCAATGGGTGTCAAGAAAAGTAATATCTAGGCTTGGGGTTGAATAATTAAGTATTCTCCCCTCCATAGCTACCGGTCTGACCCAACTAATGGGGTAAGTCCAAAAGATTGGCCCAATTATAAAGGCCTAATTTTTTTTGGGCTTGGGCTAATTTTTAAAATTAAGTTTAAAAATTTAAAATATATTTTAAATTTAAAAGTTAAGTTTAAAGTTTATAAGAATTTTTTTACAGAATACAAAATGAATTTAAAATTTTCAAAATCATTTTGACAAACTTAAATAATTAATTTCAAAATTTTAATATATTTAATTAATTTAATTAATTTAATTAAATTAAACAATTAATAAAAAGTTAATTAATTAACACACACATATACATACATACATACATACATATGTGTGTGTATCGATGTATGTATGTAGCTATAACTATGATAGTTATATATTTACCTTAAATTTGTTTAAGTTGGATTATATTGAACTTTCAAATAAATTTAAACATTTAATTAAATTATTTAATTAAATAAATTAAAATACTGAATAAAATTAATTAAAAAATAACTAATTAATATGTATACATATATTGGTATATATATATATAATAAACTATAAATGTTATAATTAATTATGTATCTTAAATAGTTTAAGATGAATAATATAAAATTTCAATTTTTTTATATAAAATAAATTTAATTTAATTAAATATGGTTTAATTAATTAGAATTAAAATTAATTAAATGTGATTTAATTAATAGGATATATATATATATATATTATGAATTAACTAAGTTATAAATAAATTAAAACTTATATAACTATACATGTATATACATAAGTGGAATTAAAAGAAACCTAACTTAGATTTAAGGAACGAATAAATGCATATTATACGTATAGCGTGATTTCAGATTTTTCCAATACTTGAATCATAAGGGTGTTTCATAAGAATTACATTATTCCCTAAATTGATGTCACTTAATATACATGTGTGTGTGTGCGTATTACATATTATGAATCTTTAATATATATGTTGTCCTATATCATTTATACATTAATAGATTACTTGCAAACTCTTTAGTTGTTGAGCTTCCTTAAGCTAGGGATGTTATATGTAATACTATTAATATATTGACTAGACAAGGTGAGATACAAGCACGTATTTGTTGAGCTTTTATAAAGGTACATGCATTATACTTAGGACGTCATGAAATGGTGGCTACAAGTGAATAATCTCATTCGATTTGTTGAGCTTTCTTAAGGTTGAAATAAGATTAGGATAAAGACCATAGGTTAAGGGTTGTATATTATTCAACCAATAAAGTGTTATCCATTGCTTGCGGGCCTATGATTTGTTGAGCTTTCTGAAGTTCAAAATCCCAAGACAAGCGAGTCCTAATGCCCACTAGAGAAATTGAGATATTCCTATGTTTTTCTTAGAGTTTTGAGAAGCATAAAAATCTAGCGATGGACTTATTAGAAAAATGAAATCAATACATTTAATCTTTCTAATATTGTAAAAATATATGTTATAAAGTATAAATAATCCACTTTGATAAAGTTGTGCAACTAGTATAATTGATAAAAGGTTTATTAGTTAAAATATACAAATGAACTGAATTAAAATTCACATAAAAGTATAAAATGCACTTACCGATAAATCCTTTAGCAAGTTGTTGCTTCAAAACTCATGCAAGAGCTACATAATAAAACTACTAATCATTCATGCCTTGGTCACCTAGCTATTTATTTGCCAAAGGCAGTGTATTTACAACTATGATTTTTGAACTCCAAAAGCAATACAAGAATATGAATATTTGATCCATATTCGATCACATATAAAATGTTGTATGATGAATAATCACTATTTGTAACGTATAAAACCTCATTAAAATTAGTTCATTCGAAATAAGCAGGTATCATGTGTGAGATCATGTATTTAATAAGTTTGATTACAATAAGGATCTTATTGCGTTATATGTAGCAATAAACCAAGAGCTACAAGATATATCTAGAAATTTGATCACTAAAATGTCAGTTTTATCAGTTTATGTAAAGTGCAACTTATTCGATGTCCTTAAATGTTAAGGTCGATCGAATGCCTTTTTGCAAAAATTGTTCGTTGCAATCTTATAGTAAGGGTTTCTTTTTGGATGGTTCGACTATTTGGAAAGGAAAGCAAATTAAAAAAATGGATGTAACCTAGGCACAGTTAGGATGAAGAGAGTGAATGCTCACCTCTATTTCATGAAGATGCATTAAAAACATATATTGTATAAAATACTAAAAGATGGTTAATATGGATTGAGAAATGTGATTTCTATTTCAAACATAATTATATATATATATAATTGTTTTCTATGAAAGTTATTTATTTGATTTTAAGATATTTAATATGAAATTCTCGATTGTAAACTAGTTACAGTGTAGGAAATATAATTCTGCAATAAGTGGTTGAATGGGGCTATGTATTTCATAGGTTATTATAGTAATGGAGGAAATACTAAGAGCATATCATATAACACTTCTTAGTGGACGCATCAAGTTACGAAATATTGTTTTCATATAATACTAAATATTATTTATGAAATAATAGTTACTTTCAGTACTGACTGCAAATAGATATAGTTTTATTTTGATATGAATATTCGTTACAGGATAAATCTATAATAATGGCATTTATAAAAAAGTGAAGCATTAGAAAATAAAAAAGTATCTGAATTTTTAGACAATTATTTTGGAATTATAGTCCAAGCCATGGTTTTGAAAAATAATTATTTAATCACATGATTATGAATAAGATGGCACTGGTGAATTGTATCTTAAACAATTAAGAGCAAAACACTCATTCAGTGGGAGCCACATAAAAGCTGCTGAACAGTTCGAGTTGATAGATGTAGCAAGTCTAATAATACCAAAACAGATCGACTTACTAAGTAAATTCACCAATAAATTATCACAGAAATGAACATGTGTATTTGATACATAAGTAAAGTTTATTGCATATAGAATGGAAGTATAAAACATAATATGTAAAGGATATAAAAGAATTCGATTTGATTGAATTAGAAAGGGTTACAAAAGTACCTAAAGCTCAAAAGTCACTCCTCCTTATAATACATAATGATGTAATGATAAGAGGTAATCAGACTTTGTTGGACAAGGTATGATTGATGATAGTAAAGTTGAGTTAACTTATTTCTAGTAGGGCCGTGCACTTAAAAGTAAGTACATAAGGTTAAAAATAATTTCATCTAAAACATAGTTTATAAGATAATACAAGATAAGAATTGGCAACAAATTCCTACTGATCGTAGGTTAAGGAGTCGACAGGTTGTCTGAGTCGAGAGAATGCACGTAATACTTACTCGTGATGGATCTAATGTGGATCAGCCAAAGGAGTTTGGGACTGACCAACATTGCTTGATTGATTTACGTTATGAACATAAATTTTGGTAAATTCAAAACTAAATAAGTTTTGTACATATATATAAAGGCAGTTCATAAAATGTTTATAAATACTTGTTCCGTTGTACTAAGAAATAAACATTGTTTCAAGAAACGTCAACTTCATAAAGAAGAAATTTCTTTTGAACATTATTGATAGTAAAATGGATTTGGATACGATCCAAAGTTAAAATTGATTACGTAAAATGAAATAAAGTTAATCAAGCCTAAACGGATACAATACATTAAAATGTCTAATAAGGATTCTCACACATAAAAGCGCGAGTGAATCAACCCTCGAATGCCTTATCCAGATTTTACCTGAAATTAAAGCGGTTTAATCTAGCTTTTTATCAATATGTGCTTATAGCTCTTGTTGATATGATTTTTTTAGTGAAGAAATAAGCTAATATTTTTTAAACTCTTAGAAGAAATTGAGAGAACTTTTGAAATTAAGAAAACAAGAATAGAAAGATGACGATGATTAGATTTTGGGCTACATTAATGGTCTAACTGGTTAAATTAGCCTTTATTTGAAAGCTTTCAGACTATTTGCCTCATTCTTATTCTTTTTGTATATGTCTAAACATATCTCGAAGTTTAACTTATCTATCATCTACTTCACAAAATTTCTTATGATTTAATATTCGTAAAAAATTAGATCTAATAATGATTGGAAAAAATAATTAAAATATTGATTTCAATGTCATTTTGAATAATAAAATTCTAAATATATTAAAGAGGCGGCTACATTATTTTATTGAAAGGATGCAATATCTTTTGCTAGAAGATAAAACACTATCTAAAATTAAATACATCTAGATGTTTTCTGTGTTATTATATTGATATGTCCATGTAGCTAAACCTAAAATGACATTTAATACATATACATATTATAAATGCATGCATATAGGCAGTAGACTTCGTCGTTTTGATCTATTGCGAACATGTACATGCAGATCATCTACCCTCAGTCATCCATCTCCCCTACCCAGAGTTTCTCTCAAATTTGGACAGAGATTCAGCTTTTCCTCGTGCTATACATCAGTGCTCCTCACAACAAGCTATGCTTCAGCCATAGAGGTTACTCCATCTCAACAAGCTAACTGCACCAGTTCAAGCGCATCAGTCCACAAAGATCTAGCCTTTTCAATTCCTTAACACCCCTGGTTACTGCACTTGTTCAATTTCTCAACAACCCAGCCGCATTACGCCAGTTCAAGCGCATGGTCTATGTATTAGTCTTCAATACACGCTGCTTCACATTTAGTGTTTAATCAAACACCCTTACGAACTCGCAGCATCTTCTTTTAAGTGCAGTCCAGGTTTCAATTCACATGCAACGCATTCAATGCATATAAAGCACATGACGAACCACTTCTAATACCGCTATTTCGAATGAAGAGGTTCACTATTCTCCACTTCCTGCTACACCTTCTCGGACAACATCTTCTAGACATCAGTGCACTCAATTCTCCAGATCAGGCAACATCTACATTTCAGCATCTTGAACCGAATCAACCCCTGCTCAGTGTCTCACCATCATGCAACTCTGTTATACAATGCAGCTTGCAGCAATTTCACTCATGATTTTTGTCTATTCAAATGCTTGTACATAATTATTCAATTGGTATTTTTCATTTTTATGCTGATCATCAAAGAGATGATCTTGCAAAATTGTAATAACCTAATTCCATCATACATTGTATGGGTTTTGTTTTGCTCGTCTATTTAATAATATTATGAGTGCTCTCTCCTGATAAGAGGATCACCTTTTCATCGAAAGAAAACATTTAGATGTGTTAGGTGTTCTACTTATAATTATAAGCGATTTAGAGATACAGATCAAATTGTTTAAGTTCGAATATTATTCGTACGAGTCGGACAATAAACGGATAATGCACAAACAATAGAAAAACATCAAGGCTAATTCTATTTAAACACGTAGGTGCTGAGTAATCCTCTAAGATTTTTGAAAAAAAATTCAGGACAAAATTGCCCTTATGTTTTTCACCATCTCTTCACCTCTCTTCTTATTTTTCTTCTTCTATTCCTCTTATCTAATAAATCATAATAGTATAATTTTAGATAATTCTCAAATCTTGTGCTTGAATCGATAATTTATGATGATGATAATACAAATCTAATAAAATCAAAAGAGATAAAACATGAATTTTGCCCGCCTTGATTATTTTTTTAATTTAAAAATACACTATTCGTTGAAGATTGATTAATGAGCATTATATATACATGAGAACATGACGAACACTAAACATACGCTTTCTACGTGACGTCAAAGAAAATTGTCTGGTTTAAAAACAAATTTTGTGTTTTCTGTTTTTAAATATGTATGTCAAATATGAGGGAAGTGAAGTGATAACGAAGATGATGAAAGAAAAATGGAGAGACGACAAATGGGATGGAAGGACGACGGAAGAATGAAATGTTTCTCGTGCTTCTATAATTTTTCAAAATACGGAAAATAAAAAAAAAGTTGTTTTCTATTTTGTATGTTAATTTCGTTTTTTGAATTGGTCGTTTTCGACAATATACATACATCTTGCGTATTTTTGTATAGACGAAAATCCAAAACTAAAAATGACGGACTGAATAGAGCAAGTTTCGATAAAAGGTTTGCAACAAGAACACCAGCCGTGATTTCCAAAATTTGAAGGGCTTAAATTATATTTGGACTTCTCTCTCCTCTCCACTCTCTAAATTCTCTCAGTGTCAGTTGCAAACTAAATTCAAGGACCCATATACTTATCGATTTCAAAGCATTATCTCTGTATTTATACCCCTGATAAAACAAAAATAAATAAGAAATGAAAATATTTGATAGTTTGCCGCAAATGAATCATTTGAGATCCGAGCAAATGAGCTTCGCCCAACTCATTATCCCAGTCGAATCTGCGCATAGAGCGATCACTTACTTGGGGGAGCTTGGATTGATTCAGTTTGAAGATGTATGTAGAACTTCATTCTTAGATTTAATTTGTAGTTTTTTGGATTGTATTTTTAATTGAGAAGTTAATGTGTGGCTTTGTGTTTGCTTAGATGTAATCGTTTGAAATATGCTGTTTGTTTTAACTTATATATGTTATGTACAATGAGTAAAATTTGGAGTGATAAGTTCCTTTTCTAACATTATGGTGGAGTACTTTGTCACATTTCCCTTTGTACTCCTGAGTATGGTAGTTGAGAATATGAAGGATAACTGGATTAGATTACTTCGCTCATATTAATGAATATGATAGTTATGCTTGGTCATGTTTTAATGAACACTGGAATTGTATTAGTTTTGGTAGTTATTTGGACATTTTACCAACTCAACAAATAATTTATCTCTAATAATTCGTGAATCATGTTGGCAAATGCCCAAATGTGTAACACTGCATGTAAATATAGGTATTTTATTTGACTGGATTTGGGAATCTAACAAACCACCTACCATTCATGTTAAGTGTATGTAAGTAATACGATTAATCTAATCATTATTAAGCCATAAACATTATTACTCTCCTATATTAGAACAGCAAACACTGGCAGTTTAACTAGGAAAATTCACAATAACTCTCTTATATTACACCTCTTTTAGAAGATGGTTCCAAATTTTCAAATAGCACACGGTTAGAGACTTAATATAATGCTCAAATTGTACCACATATGTCTTGCTATGTCTCTATTTTACTACTCATGACCTAATGCCAGACATGCTTTTGTTATCCACTATAAACAGCTAAACAGTGCAAAGAGCCCATTTCAGCGAACATTTGTCAACCAGGTACTTTTTGTTACCTACTACACCTATTTATTTCCTATTGATATATTCATATATATGATGTAAAGTTTTGTACCTTAGCTATGTTAATCCATGCCGCATGCACAGTCACATATAGGGTATGACAGAAACATGCAGAATGAACATGTTATGCTTTTACCACATGCAGCTGCATTATGTAATGTCTGTGTTATATCAGGCAGGACATGGTATGAATAGTATAACCACCTCAGAATAGTTCTTACAATAGATGGCCCTGTCCAGTATATTAATTGGAGGCTCCTTACTCTGAGCAAAGCGAGAGAGGTTTTCTTACTAGCCAAGCAGAGCAAGGTTCACTAATTCATTACACTCTACACTACTGAACTAATTAATATACTGGACAAACCAAGTAGGTAAACAGTATATATGTGTATTGAGTTTGAGTATTAGTTGTTGACTGTTGTTTCCTTTACTACTGCATAACAGTTTGACATTTTACTGTTATAGTATTGCCAAATTATTCTCAAGTATACAAACCGTTTATATAATTCACCTCTATTTTGCCACTTGCAAATATCCTCACATGCACATTGGTCACGACATGAGATAACATGACATCAGTCTGCTACCTGTAACTTTGCTAGTTTAAGTATATGCACCATACATGTAAAAGGGCATATCTCTGCATAAAGTTATGCATCATGGTTTTTAAGAAGAGGTCATCATTCAGAACTGGTTTTGCCTTAAAATAAATAAATTTTTAGAAGGTTGTTCATGGGGCTCTCTGACCCGCGATGGGTGAGGAAACTAATGTTATATTATTAGCATGATGCTATTACCATTCCTTTTTAAGCATATATACATGCTAGATGCTACGCAACATAATATGAGCTTTATATTAGATCGTTCTCATCATTTTCATGACAATTTAAAGGTAAAACGTTGTGGAGAGATGTCGCGAAAATTGAGATTTTTTAGCGATCAGATTAGCAAGGTTGGCGTTATTTGTTCAGCTCATCCTGCTTTGCAACCAGACATTAACCTGGAAGATTTGGAGGCAAGTATTTTTTTCCCTCTGTTTCTCTCCAAACAATACAGATTTAAGAATATGTAAGAATGGTCGTGGATGCATTTCCTTTGCATTAGGTCCATTTGGGTGAACGTGAAGCCGAACTTCTTGAAATGAATTCAAATAGTGAGAAGCTGCAAAGGACTTACAATGAGCTTTTCGAGTATAAGTTGGTTTTGCTAAAGGTTCTGTTTGTGATGCACATAATAATAGTAGCAGTCTTTAATATATAATTGTAATGACTTTGATGTAGATTTTTTTTATCATGGTGTTAAAGTGAAGTTTCAAATCACCTGCGATTTATTAATAGGATAAGATTATATTCAATTTTGAAAAATAATGCCTAAACATCACATAACAATAATATAAAATATAATCATAAAATAATAATAAAATAAAAAATGTGAAGAAATTCCATTTTATAACTGAAAAGATAATTTGACATTTCAGGACAAACTTCACCAAACAATTTCCATATTAAAGTTTTGAACAAATTCAATAAAATACTTAAATGCTATAATCAATCAAACTAAAATAATCAAATATAAAGGACAGATGAAATTTCATAACAAAAACCAAAATGCAAAATATCTACAGCATTTTTTAAAATGCTGTAGTCAAGCAAATTTAAAAATGTTTCCATAAAATGATAACATATATTTTCATAAACAATTCAGTAGACAAACATCTTTAAGGAACTGTCTAATCAAAAAAATAAATTATATGTGGTGAATATTATAATCAAATTAAATAAAATCCAAGGTAAATCTTAGATTTCGATTACGTTTCGTTTTGGTATTTCCATAACGATATATCGTATCAAGTGAGACCTCGAACGATATTTATGTATCTCAGATGTACATTTCAGTTGACATATCAAATCTTAAAGTGTATTTCAGGATAATTTCAGAGTATCTTATGTGTTTTAATACTAGCGTTTCTTAATGAATGTTATTAAAAACAATACAAATTAAAATCGTAACATAACATATTTGATTTGCACATAAAGATAGTTTGATGAATTAGAGTGGGAAAATCAAACTTTCCATTTTGGAGGAGAATAGTCGTGTTTCATTAATTTGGTAGTAACTGGAAAAAGCTTCTTATTTGAACATTGATAAAGGAAAAAAAAACAAAGTCATTTATTGTGATTTGTCACTTGCTCGGATAAACAGGAAAAGATTAGATGAACTATTAAATAGCAATTGGTATGTGTGTGTGTGTATATATATATATAGACACACACACATATACATACAGAAAAAGAAAAGCACATAATTTTGGATGATGATCTTGATTTTGGTTGATGTTTTAGTATATTGGGCGAGATGAATATCAAGTGCTAAACAATCTATGAATGATATTCAATATTTTGTCTCACTCAAGTGCAATATGGCGATCTTGGACAAGATGAACAAAATTTAAAACTCTGATAGAAATAGAAAATAAAGAAGTTCAAGTGGATTTTTTTAAATATAATTAGAAAAAAATCACTATGAATTTTTATAACAGCCATGTCTATTTCGAGAAATAAAAATAAACCTATGTAACAAGTCTTCTATATGTATGTAGCCAAACGAAATTTTTGAAATTTATTTTGCAATTGAAGTTTCAAATAGGGCTATATTCATTTTATTCAAAATTTTCAAAAGGAATTGATGTAATTTTTCAATGAAAAGAAATTCATTTTGGAAATTTTTAGTCTATTACGAGAAATATAAAAAACATATGCAACAGATTTCTAGAAATATATCACCCAATAGACTTTTTGTAAAAATATATTGTAATTAATTTTCTAAATAGTGCTATGGTCATAAACAACAAAATAAAAATGGATTTATTTTCATCAGAAACTCATGTCATTTCCTTTTGAAAATTGCAAGATATTTTAAATCGAGGGAATTAATTTAAAGGACAAAAATTTGTATATTTTTAGCCTTAAGGACACGATCTCAATATTTTAACCACAAAGACAAACATTCTCCTAAAAATTAATCATAAGAACAAACATTCTTTCAAAACTACTACCGAATTAAAAACTGATACATAAAAACTGCTACCGATAACTACAAACTGATACCTAAAAACTGCTATTAATAACTAAAAACTGATACCTAAAGAAAGTTGTTCTTCAGGCTAAAATACCGAAGGTTTGTCCTTGAGGCTAAAACGCTAAAAAAATTTGTCCATGACAATAATTTTTTGTTTTAAATCCTATACTATTTTAGAATTGATTTCAAGTTTTTTTTCTTCATTTTTAACTTATTATTATCAATTATTTTTTTCTCAAACATTTGGTTTTATTAAATTTGATGCATTTTCAAAAAAATTTAACAAATTTTTTGGTTTCATAAACAATCACATATGTTTTTTTGGACTTCAATTTATGTATTTGAGTTTCAAAATATCTCGAATAGTTCAAATTCAGTAAAAAAAATTAAACTAAAATTAAACTATAAAATATTTTGCAAGTGAATTTTATACTTAAAAGTATATTATAAATTCAACTTTTAGAGAAAATATGTACTTTTTGTTCGAATTTGAACTAATTTAGTTTTTAATTTCTAAATTTGATATTAAAATGTTTTCTAATTTTTTTTTAAAAAAAAGGCTATTGATTTTTGACCATGGTATGGTATCCCTTCATCTTTGTTCTCAAACTTCTAATTCCAGGCAGGTGGCTTTCTTGTTTCAGCACAAAATTATCATGATAGCTCACCCGACAGAGAACTAGAAGAAATTGTGTGTGGAAAAGAGCAGGATGTAGAAAACCTAACTTTACTTGAACAGGTTTTAAGTTTTAACCTCTCGGAGAATCAGTTATCCATGTCATAGTTCAGATCAGGCTTGTCTGATAAACCATTATTTTTTAGGGAATGCAAGAGCCAACGAACAAAGCTGGATTAAGATTTGTTAGTGGGATAATATGTACATCAAATGAAGTAAGATTTGAGAGGATGTTGTTTCGTGCAACAAGAGGCAACATGTTTTTTAATCATGCACCTGCTGATGGACATGTTGTGGATCCAGTATCTGGAGATATGGTGTGTAAAAATATCGTGCTTTTAATTTATATACCCTGCTAGTATTTCTCTGTTCTTGTAGTGCTTGGTCATTCACTTATGTAAAAATATCATGTTTTTTGGATTATATGCAGCTCGTATTTTTATACGCAAGATTGTTTCCTTTTGTAGATATCTTAGCTCCCATTTGATCGGACATTTAAATCATTTATCTTTTACATGGTTAGCAGGAGAATGGCTATGATATTTATTTATTTATTATTTGTTGTTGTTGTTGCTGCTGCTGCTGCATGTGTGCGTTTTCATAACATAACTTCTATTTTTATATACCAGACAAGCAAATTTAGGTATTCAAATTTCTTATGAATATTGCTGTTTTATCCATTGCAGGTTGAGAAGACTGTATTTGTAGTTTTCTTTTCAGGAGAGCTGGCCAGAACAAAAATTTTGAAAATTTGTGAGGCATTTGGGGCTAATTGTTATTCTGTACCTGAAGATGGTAATAAACAGAGACAAATTACTCGAGAGGTATGTTATCGCATAAAAACACTCTCAACTTATGCAGAGGAATATATATAATGTACACGCCGTGGATACTTAAACAGAATATATAGCAGTTGTATTGGAATTGGATGCTTAAATAGAATATTCAGCAGTACTTTATGGAACTGGATAGCTAAAAATTGAAAATCATTCGGAAGATTATGGACTCAACAAACCCATTAGCTTTAGATGCGTTCTTTCTACTAAAACACTTTTCAGAAAATAACAGTGAATTTGGAGTGTAAATCGTATATTTTGTGCATTTGTAGGTTTCATCGCGCCTTACTGAATTAGAAGCTACTTTGGATGCAGGAATTCGTCTTAGAAATCAGGCCTTAAGTTCAATTGGTCAACAGCTTTGGTGGTGGACTATTATGGTAAATGACGACATACTTATTTAGTGGTAGCTGTGTCATCACATCACTCTTTGAAGTTTTGAAACGTTTATATATTTCGAAGTAAAAGTAAAGTATCATTGGTTGTTCATCCTCTATTGTTTTTCAGGTTAAGAAGGAGAAAGCTGTACATGACACATTGAATATGCTTAATTTTGATATTACGAAAAAATGTCTTGTTGGAGAGGGATGGTATCCAGTATTTGCCAAATCTCAGGTTATAAGCCATGGCTTTATTACCAAGAAATATGCTTAATCTGGATCTTTTTACAGTGGAACTAAACTCTTTTCCAATTGACTGCAACTTCTTACAACAGATAAAGGATGTTTTGCAACGTGCAGCATTTGACAGCAATTCACAACTGGGGATAATATTCCATGAGATGGATGTTACTGAATCACCACCCACATATTTTAGGACAAACAAATTCACAAATGCATTTCAGGAAATCGTTGATGCATATGGGTATGTACCTGAACTTAACATGCAATTATAGCATTCCATGAGGCTAGGAATGAAGATTTTGTATCTAGTAAAGAACGCATATCTCATAACTACTCTCTGAACTGCTGTATATTACTTTGATGCATAGTAATTGATGATTCCTATGGTCAAGGTTTAGAACTTGTAGGGAAGCCCTGTGCACATTTAAATACTTTAGGCTGTGGGGATTTCATCAATAATAACTAAGTAAATATAACTACTTGCCCCTTTTTTTTTGGGAACTTTCACATGCTGATCTGTTAGGTTTTGCACAACAAAAATCCTAACAAATTATTATCACAGCTAAATCATCGCAAGACGAAGGGTAATTTTGGATTTATATAATTGTTGAGATGTCGGGTTTAATTTCATTCTTGAAGTTTGCTTGTTTAAATGGAAAAAATCGAGGCATTTGGAAGCCTAAGATGGATGATGTTTTATATCTCAATGATCTTCATGAGCCAATTGAAGATGATGGGAAGAGACCATCAACTATAGAGGAGGGTAAATGGAAGAAGATGAACAAAAATACAATTGCTTTGATTTGTCAGTACCTTGATAATTCGGTTTTCCACCATGTGGCTAGTTGTAAATCCACGAAGGTTTTGTGGGACAAGTTGATATCTTTATACAAGTCAAAAAGTGCTACCACTAAAGTTTTTCTTGTTCGAAAATTGGTTCAGTTGAGTCTGGATGGAGAGAAGTCTGTAGCAGAACATTTGAATGAATGTCAAGATATAATAAATTAGTTATCAGATATGGATGTCAAATTTGATGATGAATTACAAGCTCTTTTGTTGATGAGTTCGTTTTCAGAGAGTTGGGAAATATTGGTTGTGTCGTTAAGTAATTCTAATGCTAATGGAGTTATCTCATTGGATACTGTCCGGAATAGTCTCTTGAATGAAGAACTTAAAAGAAAAGGGTCAACCTTGAAATCAGTTCAAGATAAAGCTATGATGTTAAGCTTTGGAAGATGGATACAAATGCTAGTTTTCACATATGTAGTGCTATATGGTGTTTTTCTTCTTATAAGAAGACCGTCGACATGATTAGGACCGCCAATATAGTAGAGCTATTAGTTTGTGATATTGGATCTATCTGATTTCGTGTGTATGATGGTGTGGTTAGAGAAGTCTCGGACGTGAGAATGTACCTACTAGTTCACATAATCTCATTTATCTTAGTCAGTTGGACCGCCGTAGTTGCACTTATGATACTTGAGGTGGAGTTTTGAGAGTGATGAAGGGTGATCATATTATAATGAAAGGAGTAATAATTGATGGAAACCTTTATAGATTAGTTGGTCGTGTGATCGATAATAGAAAGCGAGTAATAGTTGAAGAGCCTAGTCCATCAGGTAGGTGATGAGGTGAATGTGTGCACTACTTTTGATGGTCGTGTTGGTAGTCATATTTTCGACATGGTTCTTCATTTTGATGATGCTCAAGGTATCAATGGTGATCGTGCAGAGAGCTCAGGTCAAGTGGTAGATGAGTGTCGAGTTGAAAAATCCACGAAGATTGTATAAAGGTTTTTGTGATATTACAAAAGCTTTTGAAGCCAAATTGTGTGGTGTATCTCATGAAGGGGGATGCATCACTTGTAGACGGTGGTAGCGATTTATAATTTGGAGTGATTAAGAAGAAAGAAGTGGTGACCGATCTGGAAATGGTAGGCTTGTGTGTTTTATTCGATGAGATCATTTTTTTATTTTTCGCTTTGAAGAGACGATTTGATTGAAGGTGGAGATCGAGAATTTGTTGGAGATATGTGATTTTGCATCAAGGTGGACTGTTAAATTTTGGTGATACAAAATCGCATTTAGAAGGAAATTAATATGCAAAAAGAAAGAAATATAAAATTTTGTTTCCACTAATTAATAGACATATTTGGTTATGTTTATTTTTCTCTCTAATTGGCTTGAATATACATGTCCTTCTGGGGGATGTCTGAATATCTTATCCAATCATGACGTTGACATCAAAGAGCTTTGTTCAGTGCAAGGTTTTAAATCTCGCTCATCTCGGCCGAGATCTCGTTTTCAAGCCTGGACGATTCGAAACAGGCTATTTCGTTTGAATCTCGTCTGACCCAAATCTCGGACGATATTTCGGTATCTCGTTCGATATCTCGGACGAGATTTAATAGCGAGATATCGGCCGAGTTGTTGAATTTTGCAAAAAATCAACTCTTCTTTCGTATTGAGCTGGCTCATCCTTTACCTTAATTCAAGCCTTCTTAATTGTACTTTTTTTAACCCTTATTTCTTTTATAAATCTCATTTAATATTCGTCTCTTATTTTACGGCAGTGGCGAATGTAAGAAGATGATAAAATCTACATCGATTATGGTAAGTATTTCACTTTATGGTTTTCATTTAGGTTTCTGATCCAAATTAATTTACATCCGATTTCATTGTTCTTTTTTCGATAGTTTCTTGAGTTTTTTTCCTAACCCTATTTTTTTGTGGCTATAAATTTTAAGCTTCACTTATTTAACTTTATGTTCCAAATGGATTCCCAATTTGATTTCATTTAGTCTTTGCTGCTATAATTTTTTTCCTCAAGGCTTATTTTTAAGTAATAAAGGAATTCTATTTCATCTATTAATTTCATTTGATGATTACATGTTCATTCGTACATCATTTTTTTGCTTTTCTTATAATATTACTAAATGTTTGAAAATTGTTTGTACTATATATGCTATTTTCTACGTTTGTTTGAAATTTCTATGTTATTAGTTGCTTAATGAGATTTTGTTTGCTAATAATTAAATACTATAATCAAACTAGAATATTTTAATTCTACTTGTAGACATTTGTATTTGAAGTTATAAAATTAAGATTTCCCTTACAACACTATAAATCATAAAAGGTAGAAATGAGACATTATATTGTGTAGAAAAGTTAAGTGAATGATCAAACAAAGTAAATGTGCATATATTATGGCTTGTTTCTTGTCTACTTTATCTCATATGAATTATATTGAACATTATTCATGAAATCTAGTTATTTGTTTATTTTACATGATACAAGTGATATTTTTCCATACTAAATTACTAATGATAAGCATGTGATATATTCAAGGTAAGTGCATAGTGTTTTCTTTAAGGTAGTGAATAGTATTATAAATTTAGGTGTATGAAAATTAATTTTCGACATGACATATACTCCGAGATAACTTCGAAATGAATTTTAGAAACCGAGATGTAAATCCGAGATGGACGACCGAGATGCACTCATCTCGTTCGAGATCTCACCCGATACGAGACGAGCTCTCTAAATTCTTCGAGACGAGATGTGACCGAAATCCGAGATTTAAAACCTTGGTTCAGTGGTCTTGCCTCTTCTACGCTAAATGAAGTGCGTTTATAGTGGAGATGCGAGGGGGTGCCGAAAAATTTCAACATAATCGATTTCAACCCTTGTCGTGTTTGGGAAGAAAAATGTTTAACTGAGTTTTTCTTGACTGCATAGAATAAAATGAGAAAAGGATCTGGAATTCAAAGTAGCTTTTTTTTTCCTTCTAGACAAAAGGGTGGGAACTAGTCCCAACCTATAAATATATTACCATAAGTTTCAGTACATTGTGCCATTCACAATAGCATGTTTTTCTTGTATTGGATGACTATTGCTATAAGACCAAAAGTTAAGGATGTTCTGCTACTCAACCTTTTGTTTCCTGCACGCCGACTAATAATGCAGAGGATAATTTGGTTTCATTTAGAAAGCTTCGCTTGTGAACAGTCTTATTTTCTATATTCTTCTTGTGAAACCATGATTTCAAATGTTGATTAAAGATTTTGTTTTGCAGTGTTGCTAGATACCAAGAAGTAAATCCTGCTGTTTATTCTGTAATTACATTCCCTTTTCTTTTTGCGGTTATGTTTGGTGATTGGGGCCATGGAATATGCTTGCTGCTAGGATCCCTATTTCTTATAGTTCATGAAAAGAAACTTGGGTCCAGGGTAAGGTCTTCTTACACAGGTCGTGTCAATTTCTGCTGCTATTTAATTAATATTTGTAGATCATATTGACATCTATCAGTATCACACACCTAATGTATATTTTGGTTGAGATTTATAATATTTGACCAATCTCTGTAGAAACTTGGAAGCTTCATGGAGATGGCATTTGGAGGGCGTTATACTATTTTATTGATGGCATTGTTTTCGATTTACTGTGGATTAATATATAATGAGTTCTTCTCTGTCCCTTTTCACATTTTTGGCCCATCTGCCTATAAATGCCGAGATTCTAGCTGCAGGTATGTTATATGCCTGTAGCTTCTATAATTATATTCCCTATTCTATAAATGTTTGTGGAAATATCCATTGCAGATTCAAATTCTGTTAAATTGGTGAATTGCAAACCTCATGTGTACACGACAAATTAGATATCCCAAAAAAAAGGGTTTATTAGTAAGTGGATGGCAGCTAGTCACACAGTGTTAAACCTATTTAGATGTGAAAGAAAACATATTTTAAGTCTACTGTCTTATTTTATTGTTATAAAATTTAACTTTTTAGAGCCGTTGAAAAGCACTTAAATTGACTACTTGAAAAAATATGAATAGTGATGCACACACTGTTGGACTTATAAAGTTCCGAGATCCATACAAGTTTGGTGTTGACCCCAGTTGGCGTGGTAGTCGCTCTGAGCTTCCGTTTCTTAACTCTCTCAAAATGAAGATGTCTATACTATTTGGAATCACACAGATGAATTTAGGGATCATATTGAGTTACTTTGATGCCAAGTTTCATGGAAATTCTATTGATATACGGTATATGTCCTATCCAAAATATATGGTCTCTTTTGTATAATAGCCATGTTTAATAGTATCCTATAAGAAATTATGTGCATTTACATGTTATTTCAGGTATCAGTTCATACCACAAATGATCTTCCTCAATAGTTTGTTTGGCTATCTGGCTCTCCTAATCATAATCAAGTGGTGCACAGGATCTCAAGCTGATTTATATCATGTGATGATATACATGTTCCTGAGCCCCGCTGATGATCTTAATGACAACCAGTTGTTCTGGGGTCAGAAATATGTGCAGGTACATATAGTTTGTGCATTTGAATACTGTGCTTCTGAGGATCCATTTGTATCTTATTCAATAGCACGTTTGTAGATTGTTTTGCTGCTTCTGTCTCTTGTGGCTGTGCCTTGGATGCTGTTTCCGAAACCTTTTATTTTGAAAAGGCTTCATACAGAGGTATGTTGTTTGATACACAAATCAAGGCAGAGTTTTATTTAGAGCATCTAGTACCGGTAATTTGCATGTGTGTCGCATGTTGACTATAAGGCTGATATAAATATTTGAACTATATATAATATTAGGTTGTATTTCATTTTAATAATGTAAGATAATTTCTGTACTTAAATAAGTGACATTATGGAACTGGCCAAATTTAACGGTTTTTAATAATAAATAAATGGAAGCTTTTATGTAAAATAAAGGGATAATTTGTAAAACATAGAAAAAAGAAAATAATTGGATGCACTTTCGTAAAAAATAATCGAAAATAACCGGGATATTTCTTCCTGAAATTTAGAAGATCATGTTAAAAATGGAAAATAAAATAAAAAAGCGAAGTATTTTTATGCAAAGAAATAGTTATAGAAAAAAAGAATAAAAGTAAATTCAAGTGTTTTATGTAAAATAAACAAAAAGATAAAATTGACGTAGACATTGTTATTTGTTTACAAAAATAAGAAAGTATTGTCTTTGTAAAGCGCGTTCAAGGACATAACCATTCATGTTTAAATTATTATCCATACATAAGCTTTGGTTTAAAAGGGTATAGATGGAACTTCGACAAAAAGGTTTTACTTATAAATGGAAACCCAAAGCTAATACCTTTCATGTTTGCATTATAGTGAAGATTAGTATAATGCACATATGCTTCACGTGAGTATATATGATTTTGGAGATAATTGTAGACACTATCTAATTCGTTATGGGACTGTGTCAACTTTTCCCTCTTTCCTTTTCCGTAATTAGCACAGAAGAATTTTAAACTTTGCGCATTCTGATTGCTGGCATCAGAAATTTCCGCTTTTACGTGTTGTATCAAAGTTTTTTTTTTGCACTTAATTCAAATATTTTTATTACCAAATTGTTAACGTTAATAAGAATACGTAACTTTGTCCATCAGTATTGTTAATGTCGGTTCAGTGAAAAAAAGACCCGATTGTAGTATCTATTTGAGGATTTAGAAATTCTGGTTAGTTTTATTTGTGTCCTGAAGTTAAAACCACAAGGCAGAATCCAAAAATTGAAGGCTAATTAATAGTCCATCGGTAACTGCTATTCTCTAAACTTTTTTTTAGAGTGTTGCTAATTACACCACACGTTCTTTACTGGTTTTTACTATGCAGATTTTCCCACTTTCCTTTTTAATGTACTTATAGTGTGTTTTTTGTTAAGCGGAAGATGTACCATGAAAGAAGTATTTTGAAAGGGGTAAGTTAGTGAAAGGGGAATGTGTTTTTGTGTTATGAAAGGGGTATGAGAAATGGGAAAGGAGAAAGGGGAAAGGGAAGAGTGTATTGTAATTACCGGAGGAAAATTAGTCATGGACGTTGGACACGTCGGACACCAATGGTTCATTTCCCTCGCGTCAAACAAACTCGGCAGGAAGGGCGTTTATCTCGTCTGGCTTCGGGCTCCAAAGCATGGTAAACTATTGCTGCCAGTGCACCCTTAATTTTACCCTATCCAACGGAAATTGATATCCAACAGCACAAAATCGTAGACGGCTGTATATTTTCAAACAAAATATTAGGCAAACGGTTTTACATATCCGTTGTTTAACAAATATGTTTGGGTTTATATGTCGGTTGTCCAACAAACATGTTTGGATTTCAATAACCATCTTACTTCATCTAAGATCAACTAAGAGTATATCAATTCATACAAGGAGGTTTAGAAACGACAACCAAGTGAAACAAGGTTTATTCGGTTATCTATTTCCAATCATTGTTGAGCTTCAACTTGAACTTGCATCTTTTGATACTCGATATAAAATATTTAAAAAAAACTATGGTGCACGTTATGGTAATATTAAGTGTGATTTTGAGATTGAGTGGTTATTTTCAATCGTGGTAAAAACAAAGGTAAAACGTGGTGTAATTAGCAACATAATTTTTTTAATATCATATATGCATTCTTTTTGAATGTACGGATATATGCATGTGTGCGTGCAAAAAATAACAATATTTGTCCCCCATCGGAACCAATCCTGGTCAATAGAAATATCATTGTTCTTGTTGATAATAGAACTTTAGTTATTAGTTTTTTTATTCAATTAATAATAGAGATATGTGTAATTTGATGAAGGGCAAGAAAGAAATGAGGAAGTCATCCTTTTAAAAATGAATCCTTTATATGTGCAAAATACTGTATTAGTCATAACATGTATTTTTTTAATAACATATAGTAATTGCTCATAGCATCATACCCTTTATAGCTCTATCATATTAGCCATTGAATTTGATAAATAAATGGTTGGATTTCTTGATACACTCATACTTTATAATTTTTTTTTTCTTACATCATCTTGAAATCTAACCATTCATTTGCAAAATCCAATGGCTAAAATGATGTAACTACAAAGTTGCTAAAATTGAAGGGGAATCGCGTGTTCAAAATTGCGAAGTACATATAATTTTCGCGTGATCAAAATTGTTAAGTACATACATAATTTTTCACATGGAGAGGATGAGTGGTCGATCAAGGTGTTTCCTGATTTCTTGGAATGCTTCTTCATAATTTGTTATCCACTCGAATTTACTGTTCTTCTTCAGCATATTGAATAACGTTATACACTTGTCGGTTGCTCGGGAGATGAACATGTGCAATCTTGTTGTTCAGGCTTTACACATCCTTATGCCTTCGAGGAGGCTGCATCGCTACCAATCTTAATTTCTCTAGGATTGACTTTTATTCCTCTGGAGTTCACAATAAAACTAAAAAAAATTGCCCAAGTAAACATCAAATGAGTGTATTTTGGGATTGAACTTCATATTGTACATCCTCAGAAATGCAAACATCTCCTTTGAGTCTTGGACGTGTCTCCCAACCTTCTTTAATTTTACTAACGTCGTCCACGTACACCAACATATTCTTCTCTATTTGGTAGGCAAATATCTTTTTAACTAATCATTGATATGTTGCTTCTGAATTTTTCATGATGAAAAGCATTATTTTGTAGCAAAACAAGTGCATATTTGTTACGGAACCTGTGTTCTTGATCATGCACATGTGTCGGTATCTGGTTGTATCTTAAATATCCATCCGTAAGCGTGAGCAGTTCATGTCCATTGGTCAGATCAACTAACTGATCGATGCAAGAGAGTGGAAAGCACTCTTTTGGATTGGCTTTTTTTTTGGTCAGTGAAATCAATATATGTGTAATATCCGTTTGCTTCTTGATAAGAACAAGATTTGCATCCCACTTCGGATACTTTTTTTGAACATGGTCAATTGGTACCAACATGATTTGATCCCACAAACTCTGGATATATAATCCAGAGATACATCACTGTTCCACATAGGATATCCCCCACATCGGTTACTATGCTTTTACGATATATTCATTTTTCTCTAACTTATTCGCTTCTTTTAAGGTTGTGTACCTTTCAATGTCTAAGGGTCTTACAAGAGGCACTTGGGGTTTATTTAGGGTGTGATTGATTATTGTGGCATCATGACAACCATGTTAGACTGGAATTAGGAGAACATGCCTTTGGCTTGTCTGAAGGGACTCAACTAGCTCTGCTCTCTGCTTGTAAGTTCCCACCAATCATTACTACTCATGTTCGATCGTTGGAGCAGAGCATAATTTCCTCTAACGCCTATACTAGTCTTGACTCTATCCCATTGTCATCAAAATCAACGTTCAAATTGTTCTTCAGTCATTACTTCCAGTGTAGTAATTGGTGTTTGAGCATTGGCAGCATATAGCTTGCTTGCTCTTATCGGTCTTGTATTGTCATTGCAGTAGCGTTGTCCAGCTGGCGTACTATGGAATCTGGGACGATTTCTTAAACTCAAACAGTAAGTATTCTGAACTTTGCTTGTTCGAACAGAGCTAATCATCCCAACGATGTTATTATCTGGCTCTCATGTTGTTTGTCTTCATCCCTCATGCAAAAGAGCTTTGTTTGATTAGCGTACTTTCACATGTGTTGTCTCGATGGTGACACAATCTGGTTTCCTGTTGACTGGTCTTCATTTTCTAGTACCTAAACAAGAGTGTAGTCTGACTATCATACTCCTGGGCAAGTCAGTCCTTCCTCCATTTCTCGAGGAGAAGCAAATATTCGACTTGCTTGCACTCACTAAAGTTACAGCCTCCTGCTATATCAGCATCACTTCCTTCTTTACTTGTCTTTTGAAAATGTTGTAACACTCCCTAGCTTCTCGATGACTGCTCCTTAGTGAGCTGACTTCTCCGTTAGTGAGGAACTTCACAATCAATGCCAATATGAGACTGACATCTTAGCCATCCAAAGCAGTTCGACCAAGGAGGATGTTGTAAGTTGATGGGCAATTCACAATCCCTGCTTCTATCGTTGTATTTGTTGGTTCTTTTCCCAAAGCGACAGTCAACTTTGTTGCTTCATGAGGTGTTTTTCCTTTCCATTGAATGCAGATGTAGAAACCATGGAGGGGAACAAGCAGGTGCTTCAAAACTTCATTCCGTCAAACGTGGAATTGAATATAGTGTTTACCGAGCTACCTTCATCATCCTTCTGGAAAAGGATATCTAACTAATCTTTTGATTCAATATTAACTTTATTTTTACAAGAATTATGAGAGAGAAATGAGAAATAGACGGAGGTGGATAAACAAGAAGAAATAGAAGAAAAGAGTGGGACAGTGAGAAGAAAATGAGAGTTGTAATAGAAATGTGAACATAATTGTTATAACTTTCTGATCCTTTCATTCATTCTATATTTTTTATACATGCTATGATGCCGATAATAAGAACAAAAGCTAAAAAGTAAATAATGGCTGATACAGCTAATAGAATACGACTTCTAAAGACGTAGTAAAATCCTATGCAAATGCTAAATATGTGACACTTCATGTGTACATAGCAGTTCATGCACCTAAATCAGTCCATATCAACTACTCCTTAAGTCTACCCTTACCATAGCCGTCCCCCCTTGAAATCAACATTGTCCTAAGGTCATAAGATGATCATCATCATACATGAATCTCATCTCAATAACGCTCACCATGTCGAATATACCATCCGGATCAAATATAAAAACTCGGCTTCCAACCATCTTCATGTTGCATACAATCCAATCCATCAACGATCTCAGACAGCAGTTTCACATCATAGCAACAACTATACCGATCATTATATGCACCGTAGAACTAGCACATGTTCAATCAAACCCCTTAAAAAGGGTATATACTTATTAATGTATAATCCTCTGCTCCTTCTATTATCATCATTCCCAATGGCTACTTTTGAGTGATTGAATATCGATGCTGCTAGTCGTAGTGATATGGGGTTTGACACATCAATAAGAGCATGTTAAGAGATCTTTGAACTGTTATGTTGGTTCAGATCGATGGTTCAATAAATTACAATGGAGAGGGGTTCAAAATTTGAATCACTGTCGGGTAAGATTAGAATGATTCTTTGAATTTGGCATCGATGACCCAAAGTGTAATATATGTTGCAGTTATGACATAAACCAAGACCACGGAACTACTACATCTCCAAGTAGGTGAGGTAATGGTATTGTTTTTTTTTAAATTGTGTACTTAGATGGTAGTACATATTAATACTACAGGTCTTAGGTAGTATATAACATACTACATGTCAATATATGTTCGAATCATGCTACGCAAGTTTCGAACCTGTGACCTCTCGCACCAAAGTCGAAGCACCTAAACACTGGAACAGTGGTGCTAGTCATAAAAAAGATGTCTTGAGGGTGAAGTTGAGGAAGGAGTTGTCGGGCTTGGAGGTGGGGTTAGGGATAAGAGAGACATTGGCGTGCTAATGGATTGCGCGGGTAGAGTTTGTGTGGGGATACCTATGGAGAGTTCGGTTAGTGAATGAAGCGTAGCCAGTGAGGCTTTGATTTCAGTGATAACTTGATTGTGGGCAATAGTGGTTTCGGTCATGGTTCAAAGCCAGTAAAAACACCAAAATGATGTGATAATTGCTTTCTTTTACAAGAATGATAAGGGAGAAGTGGGATTGATGTTGCAGTATGAAGATGAGACTGATGAAGATATTAGTTTTAGAATTCGAGCGGGATGGGTGAAATGGCGACAAACGTCTGACATTCTCTGTGATCGGAAAGTCCCACGGAAACTTAAAGGAAAGTTCTACAGAACGGCAATCCGGCCTGCGATGTTGTATGGTGCAGAATGTTGGCCTACTAAAAGCCAACACGTCCAGAAGATAAATGTAGCAGAGATGCGTATGCTGCGATGAAGCTGTGGTCATACAAGAAGAGACCGAATTAGAAATGATGATATATGTGATAAACTTGGAGTAGCACCAATTGAGGAGAAGCTAGTCCAACATCGTTGAAGATGGTTTGGACATCTCTAACGGAGACCTCCCGAGGCACTTGTGCGCGTTGGAATTATAGGCTGCATCGAATGCTTAGAGAGAGGTAGAGGTCAACCAAGGTTGACATGAGAGGAAGTAGTAAAAAAAGACTTGAAAAATTGAAATATATTCGAAGAGCTGGTGTCGGACAAGAGCGTGTGGAAGTTAGCGATCCACGTACCAGAACCATGAGCTAGAAGTTTTTTTTGCTTAGGGTTGGTTTAGGGGTAGTTTTATAGTTTTAGATTATAGGACCAGTGAATAGGAGCATAAGACGTAGTGTTTGATCTTCGGTCAATATTACTATTAGTACCATTATTACTATTAGTATTAGTATTATTATCATCATCATGGTTTTTATATATATATATATATATTATTTTTATTTTTATTTTTATTTTACTTAGTTATTATTATTATTTGTTTACTTATTTGACTTTATTTTATTATTACTATCATGGTTTTATTATTATTATTATTATTATTATTATTATGACTTTTAAATTGACTTTATCATTTAGTTTTAGGTTTCATCTCTAGCCGACTCCAACTTGTTTGGGAATAATGACTTAGTTGTTGATAAGAGAGAAGTGGAAAATAAATGGAGGTGAAGAAACAAGAATCAAGGAGAAAAGTGTGAGTCGATGAGAAGAAAATGAGAGTTATAATAGATGATTATTATAATTTCCTGATTCGTTAATTCATTTCTCTATTTCTTATACATTTCTGCTGCTATTTGCTGATAAGAACAAAAATCTGAAAAGTAAGTAATGACTAATGCAGCAAATAAAACTTCTATCGACATAATAAAATCCTACGCAAATACTAAATATGTGACATTTAATGTGTGCATAGTAGTTCATGCACCTAAATTAATCCACATCAACTACTCCCTAAGCCTAGCCTTATCATCTTTTATCTTGGTAGCTTTTGACAATCTATGCTATAGGGAGTAGATTTTGTGCTCCTCGTCTTCGGCCTCTATTATGTTTCTACTCTAAGCATTATTACGTACTCCATCTATGTGTCATCCTCGATAAATTGAGTCACCTCCAATGGGGAGAAACCATGCTTGATATCCTCCACTCGTGAAGCATGTAGATGTGGTTGTTGTTGGTTTCTGGTCGGATTAGTATGTTATTTTGAGACGTACTATGCAAGTTTGCCTTCCCGAATCAATCTCTCCATCTCATTCTTCAGATGTCAACGCTCAGTCGTGTTATGACCATGATGTTGATGGAAATCATAGTATTTTCTGGAACCCTTGTCTCTCTCCAACCAAATATTGACGATGATGGTTTTTTGTATGCAGTGTTTCCTTTTGTTGTCATAAGTACACCCTCTCTTGTATCAACCATAGATGTATATAACATACACATGGACGCCATCTCTGCTCAATTGTCTATCTTTAGATTGTTGGTGATTGTTGTTCTTGCTTTCTTTATTAGATTTCCGACCATATTTCTCCTCAAAAGCTTGGTTGCTCGACCCTTCTTTCATCTACTCCAACGTACCCTTCTACTCATCGGTAAAACTCTTATGAACATGTCGCATCCCTTCATTGTTGAATACCTACAGATTGCTGTTGAATTTATATGATTCAAATATTTCCAAAGAAGAGAAGAAAATAATCAATTGATTCAGTCAATCAATTAATTAGATTGTATATGGAAAGATAAAGAGAAGGATATGTGTGATATCTTTTAAAGAAAGAAAACTAATTAATTGCTAATCAATTAATTAGTCAGATATGTTATATGAAGATAGACAAGTTTCTTATACAGGGAGATTGATTTAAGGAATGGAAATTTATGAAAACATAGATTTTTTGTCATTTATGTGCATTGAAATCAATTCAAGTAATTTGAAAAGGATGTCACATAATCTAGAAATTAAGTTTCTTCATCTCCAAGTAATCCTTCATTCTTAAGTTTATTTAAACGAAGGAAGTCCATCTTCATGTGAGTGTGAGAGAGCATCCACCATTATCCTCTTCTTCAGTAAACCCTAATTTCTGCAGTCAATCAATTAGGGGTTTTGAGCGTAAACAAGTCTTTGGATAAATTGATTATTCAATTTGTAATTATATGTTAGTCTCTCCACTACTGCCTATAATTTTGTAATCTCTCTTTTGTACTCTCTTTCTTCAGTGAAATAAAGAATAGTTGTTGGGTCCGTGGACGTAGACAATCTAGCCGAACCACGTTAAATATCTGTGTTCTCTACTCTTCTGTTTCTCTTTCTTTGGTGATTATTTTTCATTGAATTGGCGGTTGATAATTAATCGATAAGCTAGATCCTTATTTTGATTATTTATGCACTTTAGTATTTCGCTGCAGTTTTGGAGTTAGTGCAAATCAATTGAAATTTCCGCACAACAGTTTGGTATCAGAGCTAGCTGTCTTGTTCTAGATTAGTTATCAATGGCAAATTCTTTTAGTAGTGGTATGAAAAATTATGGCATCATCAAATATGTTAGAAAAGGAGTTTTAGGGACATGGAAGGTGAAGACTAATGGCGGTGTTCTTCAGCAACAACTTCGTTCATCTAGAGGAAGAGATAAAAGTCAGAAGCACCTTGGAGGTAGAAGAGATATGCGTATGTCTCATTTCATGGGTCCTAGAAGGGGTGCTTGCTATTATTGTAAGAAGAAGGGACATTTCATACGGGATTGTCCAACTCTTAGAAAGAAGAGAGAGAAGAAGAAGAAAGCTTCAGTACTGACAACAGTTAGATCGGATGCAGATAGAAGTGATAGTAATACATCATTATTTTTAGCCAATATTTCACCTTTAGAGCATACTAGTTGGGTGATTGATTCTGGAGCCTCTTATCATATGACGTCAGATAGGAGCTGTTTTGTCAGTTACAAGAAGATTGATGGTGGAGCAGTTCATATGGGGAATGACACATCTTGTCATGTTGTGGGCGTTGGAAGTGTGAGGTTTAGGATGCATGATGGTGTTGTTAGGACTATCACAGATGTTAGACATGTTCCGATGCTGCGTAGAAGTTTGTTATCAGTTGGAGCTTTGAGTAGACTTGGTATGAGGATAATAATAGATGGAGAGAATTTGAGAGTGGCGAATGGTTCCTTGGTTGTGATGAAAGGGGTGCGAGTTAATGATATTTATGTGCTTCATGGAGAGACGGTCTTAGAAGAGTCAGTAGTTTCTACTGATTCTAGTATTCTAGATTCTACTCAGTTATGGCATCTTCGTTTAGGTCATGTTAATGAGGAGAGTCTTGAAGTATTAAAGAAGCGTGGGTTGATTGATGGTGTTTGTCAGTCGAAGCCTAGCTCTTGTGGAGATTGTTCTTTTGGAAAGAAGAAGCATGTCACATTTGATGTTGGAAGACCTAGAGCTACAGAGTTTCTAGAGTATGTTCATTCTTATGTGCGGGGACCCACCCCAGTTGCATCTTTTGGTGGAGCCAGTTACTTCGTCTTATTTGTGGATGATTTCTCACGTAAGGTCTGGGTCTATTTCTTAAAGGCCAAAGATGAAATATTTGCCCAATTTTGTAAGTGGAAGACCTTGGTAGAGAAGCAGTCGAGGAAGCGTTTGAAGGTTCTCAAAGTTGGAAATAGTAGTGAATTTATATCACAAGAATTCACTAACTATTGTGCGTCCGAGCATGTAATTAGAGATTTTTCTATTTCTATTGAGTCACATTGTTATGGAGTGGCGGAGAGCATGTGTCGGATATTATAGGAGAGAGCTATGAGCTTGAGAACGACTGCTGGTCTAAAAGAGGGATTTTGGGCAGAAGCGATATCTATGGCAGTATTTCTCATCAACCGCACGCCTTCTATTGCCATAGATATGAAGATCCCAGAAGAGATATGGAAAGGAGAGCCTATTGATTATTCATTCTTTAAAGTGTTTGGTTGTTCAGCTTATTTAGAAGACGAGAGACACGATAAGTTGAAGCCTAGAGAAAGCAAGCACATTTTGTTAGGCTATAGAGAAGGAGTGAAGAGGTATAGGTTGTGGTGTAAAACAACTAGGAGAATTGTGACTAGCAGGCATGCGATATTTGATGAGAGGTCTTTGTTGAAGGTGGAGCCTCTATCAAGTGATGACATTGGGAGGACATAAAATTGCCAAACACATTTGGAGTCATCATATTGTTTCCATATTCGGAGAGATATTGGTATTTCCGATGATACCATGGTTGATGAGAAGAATACAGAGGTTCAGACTCTAGGTGGAGCTCACTTGCTGGAAAGGCCTTTTGGTTCAATTGGCCCTATTTGTAAGCATATTTGTAGCGATGATTCTTCATCTTATGCTTTGAATGTTGTGGAGCTTGTTGGTGAGTCTGTTGATGTTGACTTAGGAAATTCTAGCAAAATTCTTGTGGAGGAGATTAGAGTAGATAATGTTGAGTATGTCCTCACTCAATTTAAAATGGAGAAGGTGAAGTGCGCTGTTAAATCTCCATTGGTCTCTCAAAGATTTGTATCTACAGTTTTATCTCCTACATCGGATACGTTGAAGAATTTTGGTATTTTCTCGTATGCATTTTGTTTGCTGATGTGCATACTATCTTTCTTATGCTTGGGAAAGATTTGGAAGCTCTGTTTGTGCAATATTGCTCAAAATAGTTCACATTGAGCTTGTTGACGTAGACCCAACAATTTGTGGAGATGTGGTGATGCAGAGAGATTATTATATTTGAATCAAGGTGGAGTGTTGAATTTATATGATTCAAATATTTTCAAAGAAGAGAAGAAAATAATTAATTGATTCAGTCAATCAATTAATTAGATTGTATATGGAAAGATAAAGAGGAAGGATATGTGTGATATCTTTTAAAGAAAGGAAACTAATTAATTGCTTATCAATTAATTAGTCAGATATGTTATATGAAGATAGACAAGTTTCTTATACAGGGAGATTGATTTAAGGAATGAAAATTTATGGAAACATAGATTTTTTGTCATTTATGTGCATTGGAATCAATTCAAGTAATTTGAAAAGGATGTCACATAATCTGGAAATTAAGTTTCTTCATCTTCAAGTAATCCTTCATTCTTAAGTTTATTTAAACGAAGGAAGTCCATCTTCATGTGAGTGTGAGAAAACATCCATCATTATCCTCTTCTTTAGTAAACCCTAACTTTTGCAGTCAATCAATTAGGGGTTTTGAGCGTAAACAAGTCTTTGGATAAATTGATTATTCAATTTGTAATTATAGGTTAGTCTCTCCACTACTGCCTATAATTTTGTAATCTCTCTTTTGTACTCTCTTTCTTCAGTGAAATAAAGAATAGTTGTTGGGTCCGTGGACGTAGGCTATCTAGCCGAACCACGTTAAATATCTGTGTTCTCTACTCTTCTGTTTCTCTTTCTTTGGTGATTATTTTTCATTGAATTGGCGGTTGATAATTAATCGACAAACTAGATCCTTATTTTGATTATTTATGCACTTTAGTATTTCGATGCAGTTTTGGAGTTAGTGCAAATCAATTGAAATTTCCGCACAACAGATTGCAGCCTTAAAGCAATGCGAACAACCATGAGTTTGCTAGCATCATCAATCCTCTTTGTTTGGGTTGCCTTCTTGTTAGATCTCTTAATGTAAACTCTTCGAGACTCATCCTTTTCCTATTTTAGATTTGCTAAATCACTTGCTTCAATAGGATGAACTCAACAAGTGACGCAGTAGTTCTTGAAATCCAAAGATAACCAAAGAAAACTGTGAACAAGAATAGATATATCTGACTTGGTATTTCAAGTGTCATTCACTTGTTGGTCCAATCCAGTATTTTTGAATGATCTTGTTCTAATCATCTTCGTTCATGGATTGGACTATTATCACCACGTTGTAAGGGGCTCAAATGGCCAATCGGGTTGGTCATTTCATCATATTTATCCATTGGTCACACCTTGAAATTATAAGGGAGAACCGCACTTCTGATTTTCCCTTTGAATGGGTCTACAACATTGATGTGGTGGTGATCTAGCCGACATTGATAGGTCTCCTGATCGTTAAATCGTGGGAATAATTTGATAATAATGACCGTTAGATGAGTAATGATGACGTGATTATAGAAGTCGAAGTGACAATGGTTATTGACTCGTACAAGAGTAGAAATTTGAGGAGTCCATGTAGGATATGCCAAGGTGTCGGAAAACAAAGCTATTTGGGCAAGCATAATTGATTTAAAGTGGATTAGGTTTGGATAGGTCTTGATTGGAGAGATCCATGGAGGACAAACAATCAAGATCGTGTGCTCTCTTTGTGTTGCATTTGGTAACTGTGCCTGAGTTATATGCTTGGTGGTTTGAGACAGAGTGATGTTTTTGTTATGTGAATTTATGTTTGGATTTAGCTGAAAATGTGCACAATTGTACCTATTTAAACCAAGTAAAACTATTGAACCTAAAATTCTCTAGCAAGCCTTTTAATCATATATTCCTACAAAAGTAATAGTCACCTAAAAAGCATTGATCCTTTTTCGTTATATCTGAAGTCCTTTGACAATCAAAAGTAGAAACACTACTTTTAATGGAAATGTCCTTACTTATTAAAATGGCATTGTTAAAAGGACTTTATTTTTGAATAAAGTGGAGCAAATTTTAAGGGGACTCTCCATAGGAATAAAACTGTTTGGGGGACTTCACTCGAATAAAACGGTTTACAAATTTATACCTCACGCAATGCAAAATTCGGAGCATCCATCGAAAAACAAGAAAAAAAAACTAATGATGGATCATCGATAACTATTTTCGACGGGGTGTCGTCAAAAAAAGTGAAAAAGGCGATTAATCACCAAAAAACTATTGGTAAATATGGATTTAACTTTTTTTGTTATGGGTGGGCAAATTTTTTTTTTTTTACGCTCTCTAGCAATTTACCGAAAAATGAAAAAATGACATCCCCTTCCCCAATCCAGTTTTAGAGTCTCTTCAACTATGTCATGTTACAAACTAAAAGATAACAATTTGGCCAGGCATGCATTTTTACATTTAAAAAAAAATTAAAATAACTATAGTCAACTCATTTATAGTGGAAAATAGGCACAAGGACAAATTTTCATAAAAATTTTGGCTGAAGGACAACAAGTTTTATTTTTAGGCTGAAGGACAAACTTTGAAAGATAATTAGGCTGAATGACAATGCTAATACAACTAGCATTTTGTACAATGTAAAACTGGATATAATGCTAGTTATAATTAGCATTTTGTACAATGTTTGCACTGTACAAAATGCTAACTATATTTAGCATTTTCCTTCAGCCTAATTTTCTTTCAAAGTTTGTCCTTCAGCCCAAAAATGAAACTTTGTGTCCTTCAGTCTAAATTTTTTTCAAAGTTTGTCCTTGTGCCTAATTCCCTCTCATTTATAAAAGCTTTAAAAAGTATGAAAGTAGCTTTTAGAAATTGTTTATTTTGAATTTGGAATCTAAATAACTTTGGACCTTTGCTTAACAAAATGTAAAATGTAGCTTTGGGCTTTTTATCTATCCAAAGAGGCTTCAGGCGTAATCATCTCCACTATTAATAAGGAATTTAATTTATATGACTCATATGATTAGACCGTGACTATCAGAAATAACAAAATTACCTCTTCTAGCTTTCCATTATGTAATCTTTGTCTATGACTTGTAACAACTAATCACGAATTTGACCGTGACTATCTGAAATGACAAAATTACCTCTTCTAGCTTCCATTATTTAGTCTTTATCTATGCTTTTAACAACTAATAACGATATTGCAAACCTCGAACGAGTTATTTGAACTTCACTCATTATTCAGTTTATATTATGGTGTTTTTATTTATTTGTTTCTTTTACATATGATTTTTTTTCTTTTAAAAACAAAATAAAATTATGAAAATGTAATTACCAATTTTTGAAATACACTTGTAAATTCAAACAAAAAATTGTATGTGTGAACCAAAAAGAATTTAAAAAATTGAAATCATATAACAGTGTATGTATTTTGTTGAATTAAGTTTAATCTGAATTACAATAAGTGATGTTCATTATACACATGTGTCAGTTTACTAGTAAATAAACAGATGCATAAATAAATAAAATATATCTGGCTCAATAGATGTTATCCCGTGTTTATACGTATGTTGGTATGTATAGATATATCAAGGGCGTTCATATGGCATGGTTAAGACAGCGGAAATTGATCTTGACATTGAACCCGACTCTGCAAGGCTAAGTCAACATCACGATGATTTTAACTTCAGCGAAGTATTTGTGCATCAAATGATACATTCAATTGAATTTGCGTTGGGTGCAGTCTCTAACACTGCATCCTATCTTCGACTTTGGGCTTTGAGGTATATATGCATAGTTAGCAGCATTGTTTTTGTCAGCTGAATAATATCTAATGTCTACTTTGTTATTCTTCAGCTTAGCTCATTCGGAGTTGTCCACTGTATTTTATGAGAAAATACTTCTCCTTGCTTGGGGGTGAGTATAATTTGTCCCTTTTTTTAAAATAAATTTAACAATTAACCGCCACAAACTCTTTCAATTTTACCCGCACAGCATGCAAAACAACACATTTAAATTAGAACAAACAAGCTACTAAAAAACAACCTATCACAGAAATAGGTTTGTTTGCAAGCTTTTTGCCAAAATAAGCTACTTTGAGTCTAATCAGCAGCTAACTCTAACTACCTTGGAATTTGGAAAATGCTCTACTTTGGATTGCCTAAGATGTCCAATTCCTAGGCACAACCATCAGCTGTGCATATATAATATGCATATTACTTCTTTTTCTCCACATGAGCAACTATGAGTTGCGCTGTATACAGTGCGTTTACATAGATGCAACTAGTAGTTGCTAAATACTGCAAAACAACCTATTTTCTTAATAAACTTTTTGAAGTATCTTATATTGAAAATTTTCCGTTAAATATTTAAAATTGACTGCTCCATTATTCACCACTCAAGCGTTTTGGAAGTAAATTGTAAGTGGTTAAATTAGCTTGTAAGTGACCTTTTAAGATCTTTTATGTTTGGCAACAACTAGTTCTTTTTGCTAGTAAGTAGTCAAATTGACTAGTAAGTTAAAAAATGTGAAGCATAATTTTTTTAAGCTACCAATGTATGGAAAAATGTGAGAAACAATCTTGATTCAGATGTCAAATATATCATTTTTTTTACCATAGGCTATTATATATGTGTAGAGTTTGAACCAAATACCTCTAGCAACAATTCAAGCTGGATGTCTTACTAGTTACTACTCGACTAGAAGTCATTGTTGAATGATATCGCTGCTACTTCTTACTATTCACCTAAGATTACTTAAAAGTTACCATTGAAAATTACTTTTAAGTATTATAGAAAAAGAAGCTATCAAATGGGCATGGAAAAAAAAGTCTTAGTACACCATTTATTTTTATTTTTTAATATTTTTTTGGTTTTACTAATGTAATATATTGGAACAGATACAACAATGTTGCTATCCGCATAGCCGGTGTTGCTATTTTCACCTTTGCAACCGCGTTTATTTTGCTCATGATGGAAACACTAAGTGCTTTTCTCCATGCCCTACGTCTTCATTGGGTCGAATTCATGAACAAATTTTACCATGGCGATGGTTATAAGTTCAAACCTTTCTCATTTGCCTCAATTGTAGATGTTGAAGAGTAACTGCTGACACTATTACTACAAATAGGGTCATGAAAAATGAAGTAGAGAAAAAACGTGTAAATTTAACAGGCAATAGAAGATAGTTTCTCTTTTTTTTTTATAGAATGTTAAAATGCAAGTGAATGTATTTCAAAGCTGGCTCCTTTGTATATTTTTACCCCTTTTCATTGAAACTGTGGTTAGATTCATGCTGGTTTTGTAATACATTCATATTGATATAAATTTGTATCAGTGTAATTCACTAATTTTATTCTGGTAACATGATGGTGTCTCACTTAATATATTAGTTTGGTTTTTATACAAGACATTGATACGTTCAAATTTTAAGACATATTGATACATTCATATGCTATCAGTATAATTCACTATTTTTTTTCTTTCTTTCGTTCATTATATTAGCAGGACAAATCTTGCTAGAATGACCAGGCATTAAAGTGTTGGGAAAACTCCAAATAAAGAAGTGCATAATTTTTTTTAGCGGAAATTATGTTGAAGGGCTTCTATTTTCAGGGTAATAAGTTTTAAGACAACACTTTTAAATAATTAGTTTTAAGAACAATTTACAGGATAATGATAAATTCATTTATCTTTTTAAGTTATACAGGAAAATGATAAATCTTTTTATCATTATTTCTGTATAACTGAAAATGATAAATTCTTTTATCTTTTTCCTGTAAAATGTTCTTAAAACTAATTTTTTAGAAATAGTGTCCTTAAAACTTATTACCTGCACAAATAAACCCTTGAAGTGAAAATCTTTTTTTTTATAGGATAAATTTTCAAAGTAGGCTAGTTTTTAAAACAATTTCCCCAGTGGTGCTCGTTTTGAAACTAATTACCAAAGGAGGCTGGTTTCGTTCCAGTCAGCTGCCAAGTCAGCAGTTTTGTAACTGCCACGAGAAAGCGCAACTATGAGTTGTGCTTTTTTTATTTTGGTCTTGGCGCAACTTTGAGTTGCGCCAATTTTTTTTTCTTATTTTTCCCTTGAGTTGCGCATACTTATAATATAGCGTAGGCACAACTATGAGTTGCGCCTGCAGGTAGCTGCTGTTAAAACAGAGCCAGCAGCTACCCCTCTCTTCATAACCCCAAAAACATTTCCAAACTTCAAAACCCTTCTCATGCCCAAACCCATCACCTTCAAACCCAAATTTTAGCCAAAGTCCACCATTTTTTCATAAAATTTTCAAATTTCTTCTCCATTCTTCGATTAAACCAAAGCTACAACAATGGAAGCGGGATCCTCTTCAACACAAATAGATTTTGGTAATTTCTAAACCCTAGTTTTTTTGATTTATTTGGTATTTGCTTATTATTTGGTTGTATTTTCTAGAAATATTTTCAAATAGCATGTTGTACATCTTAGTAATCCAATGTGAACCGTTGAATCACTAATTGGTTGTAAACGATTTGTAAATTGATTTTTTTTGCATGAACTTTGAAGAACCGGAAAGCGGACCGGTAGACGGTAGCGTGCTTTATATGCAGGATAATCACTGCTCTAATGTTGAAGAGTTAATGAGGGTAATATTAATTGTTTTGTAATTATACTAAATTTTTGCAAGCTATGTCGCATTTTGAATAAAATGTATGTTATAATCCTTTGTTTGCAGAGTGTAAAACCGGTGGATTGTCTTGATCATTCGCAAAGTTTTGAAGATTTGATGGAGATGGTTGGAGATCAATGGGTTCAACAATTACTACATCAAGCCGGATTCTGGTTTTTCATGCAGATCAAATATACCAGATTCAACAGGTCATTACTCACAGCTTTAAGCGATAGATGGAGACCTGAGACTTGCACTTTTCATTTTTCGATGAGAGAAATGACAATTACACTACAAGACGTATCTATTTTGCTTGGCCTTCCCGTTGAAGGCGCCGTGTTGAATTACGGTGGTAATGTGGACGCCGATGAGGTATGCCAACGTTTGCTTGGCGAAATTCCACCCCCAGAAGCGGTTGTCAATAGAAGAGAGTTGAAGGTCAAATAACTAAATGACCTTATAATCGGCAGAGAGATTTCGGTCGATTCATCTATTGAGGAGATAGAACAGTTTACACGGGCTGTCATATTGCTTCTTATAGCATCCCGTCTTTTTGCGAACCATTCGAAGGGTAGAGTTAGCGTTAAATGGTTGTACTTGCTAGAGGATTTTGCCACCATTTCCGATTATTCATGGGGTAGCGCGGTTTTGTGCGCATTGTACAAGGAGTTGGATAATGTGACACTTAGAAAAACGAACGGGTTAGCTGGATGCCTAACACTTCTGCAGGTATGTTTGTTTTGACTTATTGGTGTACCAAATTTATGAAAGACGTTTTTTAACACTGATAATATGCAGGTATGGTCTTGGACGCGTATTTCTGTTGGACGACCAAATGTTCGTGCCAACGTCGCTCCAGGATTACCTTATGGGGCAAGGTAAAAGCAACCCGAAACTTACACCGATTTTTTTTTGATTTCTGCCAATATTCACACTCTTTTTTGATTATGACGGTAGATGGATCGGAGATAGACGTTGGCGAGATAATCCAGCCCATCATCCTACATTCTATCGCAATGAGCTCGATGTTATGGACGAGCATGTTGTTGACTGGACGCCATACACGGCTGAGATCATACAGGATCTGCCGCCTATTTGCTTGGACGGGGAGCATAGTTGGTATGCAAGGACCCCGATTATTTGCTTGCAAAGTGTAGCCATGCACTACCCTGACAGAGTGCTGAGGCAATATGGCCTTCGTCAGCATATACCGGATCCAGCCGAGCAGATTTTCCCGCACGGTTGGAATAGATACTTGTACAACACGTACGTCGCAAGGTGGGATCACAGGTTGGACACGTTCAGGCTGAACGCGTACCAAGAATGACCATCGAACAATACTACAGTTGGTACTGGCATATCACACGGCGATTTGTTCTTAAAGAATCGTCAACTAGACTGCTAAGATATGCTCCACGGGGACCGGTGGAACGTGATTTGGTACGTGTTTATAAGTTTAAACCTTTGAACTTCCGCATAAAGCTTTACTTACTTGCATCATTGATTCTTGTATTTTAGATTCAAGGGTTGTATATGATTTCCAATGAAGTTGACGATGTCCTGGCAGATCCTGCAGATGAGGACAGAGTACAAGGAAAGTGCTTCAACATCAAGGAGATTATCAAGTCGCTTCTTGGTAGGCATAAGCTAGAAAAACCACCACCGTATGTGCCTCGTCCGCCCCAGGCTTTTGGTCGTACCTACCAAAGAAGACGTTTTAGAGGCACGGGGGGTCCTTCACAAGGTAGTTAGCCGGGGCAGGAAATAGTTGAAGCTGGACCATCTCAACCGCCTCCGACCCAAACTCAAATGACACTACGCGATCGCAGAAACATAAGAAGATAGGGTTGTGTTGGTCTGTATTTTGGTTGTATTGTGTTGAAGTTGTAATGGCTTAAAACTTGCCGGTATGTAGGTGTTGCGATGTTGTACTATTGACTTAAAACATGTTGTTATATGAAATATGATGTTCTGTATGAAATATTTCACTTATTTGAATGAAATGGTGTACCTTTATGTTGTTATTATATGAAAATTGATGTTGTTATTATTAGAATGAAATGATGTTATACGAAAATTGATGGAAATCTGGAAAGCTGGAAATGATGTTATCAGAAATGCCCTTATATCTCTTTGGAAAGTTGCAGGCGCGACTTGTAGTTGCGCTTTCAAGAATATACTAGGCGCAACTATGAGTTGCGCCTATCAATTTCGTTCGAGCGCAACTTTGAGTTGCGCCTGTATACTTGGGCTATCTCCTGGCCCAACAGCAGCATATAAACATCACAACTCCACAAACCCATTTTCTTTCAGAAACCCTAACCTCCATTTCCATTATTTTTACTACCAGCAACACAACATTCCACTCAAACTCATTTAATTGTACGAAGGTTAACAAAAGATTGCACGTTCATCTACACTTGAGGTAAATATTCGAAACCCTATTCCAATAATGTTTGATAGATCTAGTGTTGACATTTAACTTTCTGTAATTTCGATAGATCAATGACTACCGTGCCGATTATTTGTCACTATGACGGCGATTTAGTCGTCGATGAAAATAACAAGCCAACCTATGTTGGCGGAAAACATAAGGGATCGAAAGTCAGGAGGGGTTGCAATTTTCTTGAGCTGAAAACTGCAATTTACAAAGCTACAAAGATTGCTTCTACGGAGTTCGACATCTCGTTGGTAAGTAAATGGGTAACGGATGAGGGACCAATTGCTATTGAGGTAAACGACGACGACGACGTCGATTCTATGTTCTGTGTGGGGATGAAAGTAATTGAGTTGTATGTTAAGAAGACAGAGGTGGTACCTACAACTGAACAGCAAGCTCAAATCTTTGATTATGCAAGTCAACCGGACCTAGTAATACTGCTGAGCGAAATCAACTGTATTACCCACACTACTCTTACCAGCCACCGAACGTTTACGCACAAGCAGCTGGGTATGCTTTTATGTGCTTCTTAATGTTTTACTCATGTTTTTTGTACTTAACAGTCCACTGTTGTGTACAGGTACGGTGTCATGGCATATCCATCGCAGTCACCCGGGTATAGTTTCCTTCCTTATCCATCGTATCCTCCACAGTCAATTCCAATCCCGAATTCAAACGACTACTTGCATGAAATTGAAGATGAAGATGTTGACACCGAGGACATGGAGGGTGGAAATGCCGATATCCAAATTTCCCATTTGGATAGCATGGAAATCGCTGCTTCGTTTGACGACGATGAAACATGGATCGATTCTATGAATGTAAACAATGACGCTCCTTTAGATGATATTCCAGAGGAAGTTGTTGACACTGATGAGCATATCGAGATGGAAGAACCGCTAGACGATGACCAATGCAATGATACAATAATGGAAAGATCTATTGGGCAGGAATGTCAATTTACCGACGAAATGTTCGGACTGGAATGTGTGGAGAAGGGCCCTCGAGTTGGTATGATTTTTAAATCGAAGGAATCTTTAATTGAACATATAAGCGAATGGTCGATAAAGTGTTCAGTTTCATTTAAAAACATAAAGTCCCGCGCTAGAGAGTTCACTGCTATATGTGATATTGATGCTAATTGTCCATGGCGGCTTCACGCTATTGTGTCTAAAAGAGATCATGTTGGGTGGTGGATGATAAAAAAATACGGTGGTGATCACACTTGCTCAAATCCAATCATCAACTCGAACCACAAACAAGCAACAGCCAAATTCATTTGCACCAAAGTCCTTCCACATGTTCGTTCGAACCCAAGTTACACTGCAAAATCTGTCCAAGAGCTTATGACAAACACTTACAAAATTCAAATAAGCTACATGAGAGCCTGGAAAGGACTTAGCAAAGCGATGTCTACAATATTTGGCGATTGAGAATCTTCGTACAATGACTTGCCTCAGTATCTTCGTGCTATACAGAAATGCAATCCAGATACTGTTTATCATGTACATACAGAAGGAGTACAATTTTGGGGGGCTTTCTGGGCATTCGGACCGAGCATTGCAGGTTTCAAGCATTGTCGTCCGGTTCTTTCTATTGACGGAACACATATGTATGGTAAATATCAAGGTACATTGCTTGTAGCTACAGGAGTTGATGCAAACAACTCTCTTTTCCCTTTGGCATTCGCTATTGTGAGGACGGAGTCGGCGGAAACTTGGGGTTGGTTTTTTTTATGCATGGGACACTTAATTCCATCTTTAAATGCAAGATGCATTACATTCATTTCCGATAGAATGAAAGGAATTCCAACCGCCTTGCAAGAGAAGTGGAGAAGACCACATCATCATCGCTTCTGCCTACGCCATTTGAAAGCAAACTTAAAAAAAGCTGGTTTTGGTAGTAAGATTTTGCAAAACTTATTTCATGCTTCTGCTGAAGCAAGAGATGAGTTAACATACAAAGAACTCAGAGACCAACTAAAAAATGTGAGCCCGGCTGCTGACAGATGGATTGATAGCAGTCTCCGACATAAGAATGAACAGTGGGCTCTTTACAAGGACAACGGTGAACGTTTTTGTATGATGACTACCAATGCTTCGGAGAGTTTCAATGGAGTTCTTAAAGGTGCAAGATCGTTACCGGTAAAGGCGTTAGTGGCACGTACCTTTCATCGTTTTAATAGCTACTTCTACAGAAGACGTACGGATGGAATGGATTACGCATCTACGCTAACGCCTAATTATGACAAAATGATGGAAAAATATTCAGCAGAAGCACGTACTATGAGCATTAACAGGTTCAGCTTAACGGAGTGGCAAGTAACAGACACAAACGCGTGCAACTACACAGTAAATATTGCCAATGACAACTGCAGCTGTTCATGCAATATTCATATTCTAACCCATTTTCCATGTCCCCATGTTTTAGCTGCATGCGCACGATGTAGAGGAGGAGCGAACAGAGCTTACCATGATCTTATTTCTTCCTGGTTTACGGCAGACAGTTATAGACATAGTTATTCTTCGGTCTTTCATCCAGTACCCGACAGCAGATATTGGGATGTACATGAAGGCCCTACTATAATCCCGCCGCCAACGCGAAGGAATACAGGAAGACCGATGTTCACAAGAATAAGGGGAGTCATGGACGAAATGGATGACAGAAGACAGGACAGATGTGGACAATGCGGTAACTTGGGTCATAAGAGAAGAACGTGTGGAAAGTAATAAATATTTTACTTGTTTCTACTACTTCTGTCAATCGTGAACTGTATAACTTGTATTTTTATTCTGTACGCAACTTTGTTATCAAAAACTATCCTATGTCAAACATTTAAATTACTTGCTATGTTATGTTACTTTGATTTTATTTATACCCAGCTTTTGTATGAATTTTCCGCAGTTTTACATCTATCGTCAACTAAACATAACAGACAAACAATAATACATCATCTATTGCAAATTCATTACAACAACCAAGCAAAAATAGAATTAAGTAATACAGCATTCATTAAAACTAAAGCATACATAACTCAATTGAACAAGTTTGATACACATCCATTACATTACAGTTGCATTACCCAGTTTACTAGACCCCTTTCCAAATTGGATTTACGGACTGCAAATATTCTACTTGATGTCGAAGCTGGCTTTTTTCCTTTTCCAAACGTCTCACTTCGGCTTGCATCTCTAGCGCATACTCCACTCCCCTAGGGGTCAACGGACGATCTAGCCATTTGAAGAAATTACAGCACTCAACACCTTTCGGGTTAGTTATATGATCAAGGTAACCGGCACATCCGTAAAACCGACGTCCAGCATTTGTTTGAGTCTTGCATACAACTACCTCACAAACATCTCCACAGTGGCAAAGTGGATATTTATCTTGTCTCTCTCGTCCATCGCCGCTAATTTATTTCCCCGGTCTTTGATTCGCTTCACCTAAGCAGATTTGATTATCCAAAGCAGATTGAACAACAACACCATTAGCCGGCGAAACTATCTCAAATTGAGCTTCAGGAACTTTTTGAAACTGAGTTTCAGGAACAAATTCATTTTCAGCTTCGATCCGTTCAACAAATTGAACCAAAACTTCATTTGGAATCTCCCAATTATCCATAAAAATTAGTGGTAATGTAAGTGTGGGTGAAGGGATTGTTGTAGCTTTGGTTTAATCGAAGAATGGAGAAGAAATTTGAAAATTTTGTGAAAAAATGGTGGACTTTGGCTAAAATTTGGGTTTGGAGGTGGTGGGTTCGGGCATGAGAAGGGTTTTGGAGTTTGGAAATGTTTTTGGGGTTATGAAGAGAGGGGTAGCTGCTGGCTCTGTTTTAACAGCAGCTACCTGCAGACGCAACTCATAGTTGCGCCTATGCTATATTATAGCAGGCGCAACTACGAGTTGCGCATGCTTAAAAGTTGAAGTATGCGCAACTCGGAGTTGCGCAGAAGGGAAAAATAAGAAAAAAAATTGACGCAACTCAAAGTTGCGCCAAGACCAAAATAAAAAAAGCGCAACTCATAGTTGCGCTTTCTCGTGGCAGTTACAAAACTGCTGACTTGGCAGCTGATTGGGACGAAACCAGCCTTCTTTGGTAATTAGTTTCAAAACGAGCACCACTGGCGAAATTGTTTTAAAAACTAGTCTACTTTGAAAATTTGTCCTTTTTTATATATTAGTTGTTTCTTTCAAAACAATCATTATGAAACATTAAATAGTAACGAACTTGCAAATTCTCAATGTATAAAAAGCAAGTTCAACAACAATATCGTTTGGAAATTCCTCGACATTTAAACATGCTTATATGTATGACACTTAACTTCTAACATCAGCTAGCTGCTCTAGCATGATACATCATCTTAAAAGATACGTTATAAATTTGAAGAACAAGTTAAATTCATTCTCATGACCCAAAAGCTTGATAAATATACAAACTTATTAACTTGTAAATCGCGATTTTGAATCTAGTCCGTGTTCAATAGGTAGCTATGTTCAGAATTGTTGTTTTCTTATGAGAATATTCACGGTGTCACGACCTAAGTTGCATGAAGTTTCCATTTTAATGAGTATATTTAAATGAGTAAGAAGGATAGAGAAAAAAAAGGTGAGAAGGGAAGAAAATACGGGATGCAATGGAGACACCCTTCCCACTTGCTTTTGAGTCAAAACGTTCTCGTTTATGTTTAGCCGATATATAATTTTGACAATGTCCTCACTGTTTAAACGTTTTCGAAACGCAAACGAGAGTACTTTTAAATGGATGAGATGTAAAATTATTCTAAAATTAAATGCAACTAGTGTGTAACCTGTGCGTTGCACACGGTATGTTGTAGAAAAATAATATTATAACTATTTTTGAAGAATATAATTTATTATGCAATATTTGATGAATATTGTTAGGATAAATGAGTTATAAATTGAAATTACTATATTTGTAACTGTATTTTTGTTATGAAATTCGTATATTTTTATATTTGAATAAAAATTAAATTATCATTTTTGTTGATTAAAATGAGTTATATATCGATTTATTATTTTTTAGGATTCATTATTCATCAATCAAATAAATGAAAATAAGTATTCTTAATAAATTTTGAAATTAATATTTTTACAAAATTTCATAAATAACTATTTATACATATATTATGAAATTGACATTTAGGGTTTGATAATTTGACTAAAAGTTAAATGATGTATACATTAAATTTCAAATATTACTCTAGAAAGTGACAACAAATACTTAAAAATAAAAGTATAATACAAAGGACTCAATGTATTTGTATGCAATTATAGTTCTTGCAGCACATATTTATCAAAATAATTATTTGATATTATCAGAGTGATAAAAAATATTTATTTAACTACTAAAAGAAATATTAAGTGAAAATAAGACCCAAAACGTTACAAATCACGTTGTCATTTTAATTATGTAAAAAATGATTTTTAATCCATTGTTCCATACCTTGCTCTTTTTATTTTATAATAAAATACTTCAAATTTTTTTAACATTTATGTAAAAAAGATAATAAAATATGGAAAAAAAAAATTCTAATCAAAATATGGTATAGTTTTTATCCATGATTTACTCGGATTACGAATATAAATAATTGAAATGTAAATTTTTGGACAAAAACGTACTGATTGAAAATATTTATTCTTTTTTCAATATTACACAATACAAACATTCATCACTTATCATTAATTGTAATGTTATTCTTCACAAAATATAATTTAATAATGATAAGAGTCCATTTGACGTACCAATTTAATGAAGGAAAAACGTTATATATGTTCATAATGATGTATCAATTTTGAAAATAATTTTTTTGTATATATTTGTTTGTAATGAAATACAAACTTTAGAAAGAAAAAAAATTATGTTTATATTTTTTCTGCATTAAATAACTAATTTTAGAAAGAAAGAAATTTTATGAACTTAAATGTAAAAAAATGTAAAAGTATCAAAGGTAATTTTGTATATAATTGTGAAAATGTTAAATTATATGGACTTAAATGAAAATATAGTTTTATCATTTATGTCGGTACAAATACGGTGTACGCATTAAATTATTATTTTTTATGATTAATTAGCTCAATAAATAAATTTGTTAATTGGATTTAGTTAAAAAAATTAAATTCACGATCAATTAATAAATTCAAATATATGGACTTGAATATAAAATAATATAAGAAAACTTAGGCGAAATCCATAAATAATTGTTAAAATTATTGAATGTTGGCCTGTAAATGCAGAATGATAGAAGAGAATATTAGTAGAATATTGTAATAGTTTGTGTATAATTATGGAAATTTAAAACTATTTGAACTTGAATGAAAAATTAGTTTTACCATTTTTGTCAATATGAATGCGGTACACATATTGAATTGTTATTTTTAAAAATTTATTAGATCATTTAATGAATATTCATTGATTGTATTTGTTTTAAAAGCTTAAATTTAAGAGCAGCTAACTAAATTTAATATATATAGACTTAAATGTAAAATAACAGAAAAAACTTAGAAAGAATCTATAAATAATTGTTAAAATTAGTATTAAATTTTAATGATAGAAGAGAGAACCAATAGAAACATTGTAATAATTATAACAACAATAAATTGTGAGGAGCTAAAAGTAAAATATGTAGAGAGAATTAAGGAGAGAGGAGAGAATTCCTAGAATTAATAAAAGAGCTCTAAATTCTTCTGCTTTACTAATATTTAATAGATTTAACAACTATATATGAAATGGTATTGTATGGAAAAAAGAAAGATTTATGCCGATGATGAGAATGACGATGAATGCAAAACTCTTTTTCCTTCGTACTTGTTTCTAGCACTATATTTTGAGCTGGTAAATGTTCTCAATGAGGGGGTTGTTATTCACCATGGATTTTTAATCAAGCTTTTGTCAAGTGCTTCACGAGATAAAGCTCTATCTAGAGTTGAACACGTACGGTTAGCCGATCCAAACAGTTAATTTTGAACGGTTAACCATTTAACATCGGTGGTTTGGTTAACCGAAACCGATCGAACTGTTCAAAAATAACCGTGGTTAACTGTCAAGTTTAAATTGGTTAATCGTCAAAATCAATCAGTCCAGTTAACCGCACTACTAACAACTGCATCTTACAAGATAACATTAGCCAGCATTACCAACAAAAGTACAAAACAACACGCAAGTTCAAAGTTAAAATGTCATTGTACGATAACATACAGATACTATGATACTAAAGCACACTTCATACTTCAGTTTAGCAACTAGCAGTCTGACCTGACTAGTGAACAACAACTCCATAACAACTTCACAGCAGTCAGCAAGCCTAGTTAAAAACAATCTTTTGTGAAGCTAATCTAATATAGTTAACTATACTAAGCTTTATAATTTTATAGATAACTATACTTAATGGTAGTATTTAGGGTTTTATGGCAGTCATAACGGTCAGCAACTCCAAGTATCGACAGTACAGAGTAGATTTTATGGTTTTATGGCAGTACACATAGTAGATTGAAACAAGTCATGTGTAGTTGTGTGAACTGTGAAGCTAATCTAGTATGCCAAGAAACAAAGAAAGTTTTATCACTATGAAGCAAGGTTACACGAATCAATCATCATATGGAAAATCTATTGATATAAGTCGAATCAATCATCACTATGAAGCACAAGGTTACTCAAATCTAACATGCCTGAAGGAGTAATATGTAAGCCTTTTCCAAAAAATAATAATAATAAAATAATAATATATTGTAATAAACTCAGAGTTTGTGGTTCATTTATTGAGTAAAGTTACCAATGATCAAGGTAACAACCCTTTTTAATCTACCCACCTTCAAATAACCACCCACTTCTTTCTCATGTTCTCAACTGCTCTTTATGGCAAGAGCAGTATAAAAGGAGAACTTGAGTCAGTTTTCTGATAAGGTCATTAAACATACTCTCCATAAAGAAAATACACCATCTAATTAAAGAGTGTGAGGGTTTGACATCTAAATCAGAAACATCAGTACAGATTTGGACGTGCTTTGGAAATCTGTTTCCAAAGTCAGATTCAATTTATTGTTTCATACGCTTCAAGATTTTAATTGCAATGGCTGGAGGTAAATAAATCGATCTTGTTTATAGCTTCCGCCTTTTAGTTTTGCAGTTCATATTGTGTAGAGAACTGTTTAATTTTGGCGACACTATATGGAGAATTGTAGAGGTCGGAAGTAGCTTCGTAACAGAGAAAACGGTTCGCAAATCGAAGTTCAGAGGTGGAAGTTATAAGGGAAAATGTGACATGGGCTGAATTGGCAGGGTCAGACGTCTGAGGAAAATGGTCGGACGTCTGGCGCTTCAGCAAATCTGCACCAGACCTATTCCAGAAAATGAGGTCAGACGTCTGACCAAAAGGGTCAGACGTTTGAGTCTGTGCAGAATTTATTCCAGAGACTTTAATCAGACGTCTGACCAAATGGTCAGACGTCTGAGCTGAAGCGAAACTTTTCAGTAACTAAAGTCGGACGTCTGACCACTTTGGTCAGACGTCTGAGGCAACTTCCGCCTGTTTTTCACGTGTGGACTTGGCGTGAAGATTTGTGATATCTGTAGGGGCAATTTCGGAACATTGCCTAGGGTTTCTATTCTCCTATATAAGCTAGCTTCAGGTTCCAGACCTGGTGCGCGTGCAAGCGACTGCAAGAGATCAACCTCCACAAATTAGGGTTTATCAAAACCTAATTTTCTTCAATTCTCTTCTCCACAAATCAATTTCTAATTAGAATTTTGATCATTGTAATCAATCTCTTGTACTCTTCTCATCAATATTAATAAAAGCTCTCTCTTAAAGTGGATGTACACTAACACAACGTTAGTGGAACCACTATAAATCGCTGTGTGATTTATTTTTCATTATTGCTTGATTTCTGAATTACTTGTTTCAGATTGTGATTGCTTTTGGATTGGTTGAGATTGGAATTGAGTTATTGATTGGTTGTTTTTACACTTCTTATCACGATCTCGTCTTCCGCTATGCTTGTGGGGTTTCGATTTGAGTGGTCTCCAGTTGGAATCCCGCCCCAACATTTGGTATCAGAGCATTGGTGTTGGTAGGTCATTGTAGAAATGCCAGAATCAAGTAATACCTCAAGTAGTCCCTCAATGGGTAATCCAAGTGGTGTAGCTCCTTATGTACGTGGTTCATACGCAGCTTCAGGATCACAATTGGTAATAGACAAGTGGAATGGCGATAATGATTTTGAAAAATGGCAATGGAAGATGAAAGCGGTTCTAAGGAGGAATCAGGTGCATCGAGTAGTGTTTGACACACATTTGTTGCCAGCGCACATCTCGGATGTTGAGAGAGAGGAGATGGAAGAGTGAGCATTCACTACACTTCAACTTGCTATGGGAGAGAATGTTATATCTGAAATTAGTGGTGAGACTACCTCTAAGGGTATTTGGGACAAGTTGGAGGAGTTGTATATGAAGAAGTCACTAACAAATCGTTTGATCTTATTGCGAACGTTCTTCACCTATAAGATGAAGGAAGGTACTTCGCTAAAGGCGCACTTGAATACTTTTGATGATTTGCTAATGAAGATGAAGGCGGTAGATTTGAAGATTGAGGAAGAGCAAAAGGCGATGATATTGTTTTCATTGCCAGATCGCTATACAGTTTGTCAAATAGTTTGACCTATAGCCGGGATACATTGACTCTTGATGATCTCAAGACGGGTCTTCTTAGCGAGAAGTTGCGGGATCAAATGAAGGAGTTAGGTGATGGAAGTAGTGTTCATGGTTTGTTTGTGAAGAAGGAGAGGTATGTGAAGAAGGAGAACCATGGGCGTTCTAAATCAAGGAACCCTGGTTGGAGAGGAAAGTCGAAGGAAAGAAAATGCAAGTGCTATATTTGCAAGAAGCCCGGTCATTGGAAGAATGAGTGTTCGGAAAAGGAGAAGGCAAAGAAGGAAGTAGCATCTTTATCAGTAGCGGTGGAGAGTGGAGTTGGTGAGGGAGATGTAGATGTTTTATCGGCGGTAGCATCGGATGTTTTGGGTAGCGAATGGATGCTCGATTCGGGGGCGTCTTATCATATAACGCCAAATAGGAATTGTTTTTCTTCTTACATCGACAAAGAAGAAAATTCAATTGTTATGGGAAATGGTGCTATTTGCAAGTCGAAAGGCATTGGTTCCGTGCAAATTCAGATGTTTGACGGAGTGGTTCGTACTCTCACTAATGTGCGCTATGTTCCGGGACTTAGGAAGTCTCTTATCTCTTTGGGACAACTGGATTATTTAGGTTGTAAGATCACTATTGAGAGTGATAGCTTGCGGGTTTCGGAGGGGGCCCTTGTGGTAATGAAGGGTGCTAGGACTCATGGTATCTATTTGCTTCAAGGAGTGACTGTAGAAGGTGAAACTTGTATAGGAGTTGATTGTTCTCGTGGCTTGGATGCGACTAGGTTGTGGCATTTGAGATTAGGTCATGTCTCGGAGAGGAGTTTGGACGTTCTTCGGAAGAGGGAGATGATCGATGGAGAAAGTTTCAACAAGTTAGAGTTTTGCGAAGAATGCGTCATGGGGAAGCAAACTAAAGTTTCATTCGATGAGGGAAAGCATGATTCGAGAAGGGTTCTTGAGTATGTTCACACAGATGTTTGGGGACCGGCACCTGTAGCTTCTTTAGGTGGAGCTCGCTATTATATTTCCTTTATAGATGACTTTTCTCGAAAAGTTTGGGTGTATGTAATGAAGGCCAATTCGGAGGCATTTGCAAAGTTCAAAGCGTGGAAGGCTCTTGTTGAGAATGAGAGTGGCAAGTCTTTGAAGGTTCTAAGGTCTGACAATGGGGGAGAGTATGTTTCTGGAGAATTATTGGAGTTTTGCAAGCATCATGGTATTTGGAGGCATTTTACTACACCTAGAGATCCGCAGTCGAATGGTGTTGCGGAGAGGATGAATCGTACTCTACTTGAGAAAGCTCGATGCCTGAGATTGACATCGGGTTTGGCAAAGGGATTTTGGGCTGAAGTTTTGTCAACCGCAGTGCATATTATTAATCGAATTCCATGCTCAGCTATTGGTAACAAAATTCTGGAGGAAGTGTGGAAGGGAAAGAGCATTGACTTGAGTTATCTCTGTGTGTTTGGTAGTCATGTTTATGTGCATGATCCGGGAAATGATAAGCTTGAACCTAGAGCTTTCAAGGGGATTTTGCTTGGCTATACAGATGGAGTAAAAGGCTATCAGATTTGGAATCCGGAAGCAAAGAAGATAGTGAATTCTCGTCATGTTACTTTTGATGAGTCAGCATTGTTCAAGGAGAATAGAAGCTCATCGGATGTTCCAGATTTGGTTCATGGTGAATCAAAGTAGAAGGAAATCATTTCCACATTTTGTCAAAGGAGTGGAGAGAGTAGAATAGTTGGAGATGCTTGCGAGGAGGTAGCGGTTGATGTTACATCACATAGTCCACAGGGTGCCTCTAGTAGTGTTAGTGAAGTACATGATTCTAGAGACGCTTCGGTTCAAGGTGGAGCTGAAGGGAGTTTGGGTGATGGTATTGCTACTCGGGTTGGTCGTCGTACTATAAGGCATCCCGAAAGATACGGTGATTGGAACTATCTTAGCTTTTGTGATAATTTGGACTATGCTCTTCATGTAGTCCAAGATGAGCCGATGGACCTTGATGACGTCATGGAGTCAAGTGATAGCTCGAAATGGATTTGTGCCATGGAGGAAGAAATGCAATCATTGTTGAAGAATCAAACTTGGGATTTGGTTCCACTTCCTAAAGGAAACCGTGTTATTGTGTGCAAATGGATATACAAGGTGAAGGACGATGAGAGATACAAATCTAGGCTAGTGGCTAAGGGGTTTGCACAAAGGAAGGGAAAAGAGTATGATGAGATATTCGCACCGGTTGTGCGCCATACTTCTATCCGGATATTACTTGCTATACTTGCTATTCACGACTTGGAGTTGGAGCAACTTGATATGAAAACCGCCTTCTTGCATGGTGATTTGGATAAAGGCATCTACATGGAGCAACCGAAAGGTTTTGTTGTGGATGGTAAGTCAAATTTGGTTTGCAAGTTGAAGAAATCACTATATGGATTAAAGCAATCACCTAGACAATGGTACAAGAGATTTGATCATTTTATGCTTGAAAATGGTTTTGATAGAAGCATCAAAGATGCTTGTGTTTATTTTAAGAAGTTGAGAAATGATTGTTGGGTGTATTTACTCTTATATGTGGACGACATGCTCATTGCTTCTAAGGATAATAATGAAATCAACAAGCTAAAACTGAGTTTGAAATCGGAGTTCGAAATGAAGGATCTTGGAGAAGCAAGAAAGATATTGGACATGGAAATTGTAAGGGGTCGAAAGCATTTTGAGTTGAAACTAACTCAAAAGGAGTATGTTGAGAAAGTGCTTTGCCGGTTTAGCATGGAGAATGCAAAGGCATCAAATAAACCTTTACCTTTGCATATGAAGATTTCGAGTAAAGGATCACCTATCTTGGAGGAAGACAAGGCTTATATGACAAAGGTGCCATATGCTAGTGCGGTTGAAAGTCTAATGTATGCTATGGTGTGTACAAGGCCAGATATTTCAAATGCCATCAGGATGGTTAGTCGATATATGGATAATCTAGGAAAATTGCATTGGGAAGCTGTGAAGCTTATTTTGAGATACCTTAGAGGGACATCATCTCATGGTCTTATTTTTGGCGGTAGTAAGGCGATGGATTGCAAGTTGGTTGGTTATTGTGATTCGGACTACGCCGGTGGTAGGGATCGAATAAAATCAACTTCCGGATATGTCTTCACACTTGAGGGTACAGCCATAAGTTGGAGATCGAGATTGCAGACTGTAGTTGCTTTATCCACTACGGAGGCGGAGTTGATAACCGCGGTGGAGGCGGCAAAGGAGGCACTCTATTTGAAGCGATTGTTGTGTGACTTGGGATTCGAGCATGATAATATTGATGTTCGATGTGATAGCCAGAGTGTTATTCACTTGGCAGAGAATTTGGCATTTAGCTCACGGACTAAGCATATTGAGGTGATAGAGTCATTTCTAGTAGCCATGAATGAGGATAAGCAAGTATATCTTCGGAAAGTGCACACAAAGGATAACGCAGCGGACATGTTCACTAAGGCTTTGCCGGTTGGGAAGTTCGAGCATTGCTCGAACTTGATTCGCTTGGAAAAGTGCTAGGTGCCACGGGGTGGCACGGTTAAGGGAGGAGCTTGATGGTAGATGAGGAAGAGTATCGGTAAGAGATTGAGGTTATATCTTCTTGGTAAGTGCTAGTCTTTGGTGAGATAGCTTAGGATTTGGATGTTTTCAACATTTCATTAGCGGGCATGGGCTTTTCCTGAGCTCGTTGGTGGAATGCAATGAGCGGTGGCTTTGCCGGAGCTCATTGGGAAAGCATTCATGTTTGATTGAAGGTAAAAGAAGTGATAGTTGGTGTTATCGGTTGTCGTTGATGGTATGGTACCATTGGAGTTGGAGATGGATATAGTGTCAAGGTGGAGTGTTAAATTTTGGCGACACTATATGGAGAATTTTAGAGGTCGGAAGTAGCTTCGTAACGGAGAAAACGGTTCGCAAATCGGAGTTCGGAGGTGGAAGTTATAAGGAAAAAGGTGAAGTGTGCTGAATTGGCAGGGTCAGACGTCTGAGGAAAATGGTCAGATGTCTGGCGCTTCAGCAAATCTGCACCAGACCTGTTCCAGAGAATGAGGTCAGACGTCTGACCAAAAAGGTCAGACGTCTGAGTCTGTGCAGAATTTATTCCAAAGAATTTAGTCAGACGTCTAACCAAATGGTCAGACGTCTGAGCTGAAGCGAAACTTTTCAGTAACTAAAGTCAGACGTCTGACCAGTCTGAGGCGACTTCCGCATGTTTTTCACGTGTGGACTTGGCGTGAAGATTTGTGATATCTGCAGGGGCAATTTCAGAACATTGCATAGGGTTTCTATTCTCCTATATAAGCTAACTTCAGGTTCCAGATCTGGTGCGCGTGCAAGCGACTGCAAGAGATTAGCCTCCACAAATTAGGGTTTATCAAAACCTAATTTTCTTCAATTCTCTTCTCCACAAATCAATTTCTAATTAGAATTTTGATCATTGTAATCAATCTCTTGTACTCTTCTCATCAATATTAATAAAAGCCCTCTCTTAAAATGGATGTACACTAACACAACGTTAGTGGAACCACTATAAATCGCTGTGTGATTTATTTTTCATTATTGCTTGATTTCTGAATTGCTTGTTTCAGATTGTGATTGCTTTTGGATTGGTTGAGATTGGAATTGAGTTATTGATTGGTTGTTTTTACACTTCTTATCACGATTCCGTCTTCCGCTGTGCTTGTAGGGTTTCGATTTGAGTGGTCTCCAGTTGGAATCCCGCCCCAACAAATATATGAACCGTTTTGGTTGTATTCGATTTACTTTTTCATATTGAAATATGTAAGAATTCTTCACCTTTCCATATTTTGTTAGTAACTTGTCTAGTGATGTATGTGTTAAGGTAGATTGTATGTGTTAAGAAACATAGAGGTTTAGTCCCACATCATAGAAATATTGAACAGAATGCATATATATATATATATATATATATTTATAGTTGCACTTGCTCCATTAGTTAGAAAAGCAAAGAGAGAAGAAGAAAATGGCACCATCATATCACACACGCACGGAAAGCCGTAAATGTTTACATGGCCTATGTCTTGTGATACTTACTGATATTTTGTATTTTTCAGTCATTTCGTTCAGTATGTATTAAAATACAATTGGTAAGACCTACAGTAATTTAATAAAATACAAATGCTTAATTTGAGTGACATTTATTTAGTAGTACGTACAACATATACAAATATACTCTTGTCAACCAAGTTGAGAATACAGTGAACATTCATGGAAAACAAATCCAAATAGTGGAAATAGCATCTTAAGGTTGATCAGTGTCTCAAGATATACTCTAATATAATGTACCGTATCTAATATACCACTACTAAAAATATAGAGTTTTACCGAGGCCGATGAGATGTAACATATCTAACGCATTTCAAATTACTGACTAAAAATTTGGTACAAGGCTTCGACTTGCTTCCTCTACTCGGCCATCTCTTCCTCATGCCTTCTCGTTTGAGCCTGAAGCTGCTGGTAACACGACATAACTGCGTGGTAATATTAATAGAATGAGGCTTCTGAAGATTTGTGTGGTAGTACTGTTGTACTGGTAGTGGTGGATGAACTAGTGCCGGTGGCAGTAATGTTACCACTTGTGGCAACAACCACCATCATTGACAATCAACTCCAACGTTAATAGCATCCCTTCCAACACTATCTCAACTAATTAAGCATCACCAACTATAACAACACTACTATGCAAGTCCATGAGCCTCCTCTATTAATACTACCATGCTGTGCAACCGAGAGGGTGGCTTAAGACATGCGTGGTAGTGCTGTTATAACTATTGATGGTGGCACCGTCACCTTTGGTTAACGACTCTAGTGGTAACAACATCCCCTCAGCACTTTCCCAATCCACCATCACCAGTTATAACAATCACCATCGCTATGATTTTAGACTGTCTTTATTTTTCACCATCTAATACAATGATATTTTTTTCGATAATGAACGTCGCTTTTTTTTTAGATTCTATCAATCTTTCGATCATATCCATACTATCATCATATGGAATGATCAAAAAAATTGGTAGAATATGAAAAAAAAAGCGGCGTCCATTATTAGAAAAAAAACTATCATTGTATTATATGGTGAAGAACCATCTAAACCTTCAAGTGCAATGAAATTGTTCCTACACGTAAACATAATTTACATTATCTTTCACGCGGTAGTATTATTAATTCAAATAACATTATCAATTTTATTACTAATATTAATACAATATATATATATATATATATTTATTTATTTATTTATAATACTATTTTTTTTATAATTTGTTCATATGATAGTATTATATATTTTTGTATTTACAATTGTTTTGTTGATAAAAGATTTGGCTAAATCATTTATAATATAAGCAAATATCGATTTCTTCTCTCAAATTAAATAATTTCACTATGAGAAACAAAGCGCATGCATCACTAGTACTACAATCGTTTAGAACATATCATGTACATCCATTTATCTAAAACTAGTAAGAAATTTAACTCTGAATATACATATTAATAAATTTATTAATTATTTTAGAGATAAACAACAAAACTAAAAACTTAATCAACTTCTCACTACTGCAAATAAACTACGGTTCATGTATTAATTAGTTTATTCACAAATTCAAGTATTAATTATAAGTTAATTAACATATGAGTTCTGAGAGTTTGTGCGTTCAATAATACAAGTGCTAGGCTTAAGGTGAAAAGTTTGAATATATTGCGGATGAATTTTACTTCTAGCCATCGTTTTCTTGGTTATTAAACTCCATGCACACTTGGTTAAATATAAATAATATACTGTCGAAAACTAGTCCGTGCTCAATAGTTAGCTTAGAATTTTTGTTTTCTTTGCACGTAATCACGACCTAAGATGCATGAAGTTTGCATTTTAATGAGTATATTTAAATGAGTAAAATGGACAGAGAGAAAAATGTGAGAAAGGAAGAAATATGGGATGTAATGGAGACACTCTTCACATTTGCTTTTGAGTCAAAACGTCATTTACATTCACTCTGTTTTGACAATGTTCTCATGGTACGTACCTATTGGATGGATGAGATGTAAAATTATTTCTAAATTAAAGGCAGTTTAACAACTATGTATGAAAATGTATCGTATGAAAATAAAAAAAGGATTTATGCCGATGATGAGAATGGCGATAGATACCAAACCCTTTTCCCTTCGCACTTGAGCTGGTAAATGTTCTCAATGAATGGGATGTTATTCACCATAGACTTTTAATCAAGCAAGTTTTTGTCAAGTGCTTCACGAGATAAAGCTCTACCCACACTACTACAATTCTGTCATTTTCTGACGGGCTTTTGGCGTCGCTAAACTTTTTAACGACGCTAAAATCCAATCAAAAAAACATACGTCACTAAATTGTTTAACGTCACTAAGGCTTCACAAAAAAAGCATCGCAAGGACTTCACTAAATTTTAGCGATGCCTTTGGGATGCCAATTTTCTGCTGCAGTAAAGATGTCACAATGACGTCGTTAATTTATACCGACGCTAGTGCGACGTCCAATTTCTGATTCAGTAAAGACATCGCTAACTTTTAGCAACGGCAATTTTCAGATGGAAAAAAACAAATTTATCAGTTTCTAATACAATATTAGGTAAACAATTAAATCCTTCCTTCTCATATACCATCTCAAACAATTATACATACGCAAAGCTAATATATATAATCATACCATAAAAAAAAATTCAAATTAAGTCTAAACATACAAAACATAATCGTAGTTAAAACAAAATTACAAAATCTAATGACTACAATTTCCAACCCAACATGTTTGAATAAGACTTAGTAACATAAATACATATATAATACACAAATTCATCACAAAATGTTCAGATGAAGCAACTTATATATCATGTGACGGACCACTACCGTCATCACCCCTCTACTGTCTATATTTCTGCATAAACTCCATCACATCCTCCATATTCGTCTCTACTCCGCTCACTGTTGTCTTGAGTGTATAAATCTCATCATCTTTCGCTTTCAACTCCTGGTAGAGCTTCTATCTCTCATTCGATTGAACACTTCTCATATTGAATGTGTTATATCTGTACAGCTGTATATAAACGATTGCATTAATACACATACATTTCTTACCAATAATTAATAAACATGGTATTACTGGTGTTTTAATAGAAGCTAAAAATCAAAAGTATTCCACGTAAATGGAATCATATCACACAGTTAAGGTTTGTGTAAATACACAAAGCATTATGAACCCTTCTTAATTTGTTGATTGTTCTTTTGATAAAATGATGAATTCCAGATGGAACTTTGCCAGTTTCACATCGTAATATAAGCTATATGCGATTTCCATGAATCAGAACGGCAAAAAATATTTATAGCATTTCCCTAAACTAAGAGCAAACAATGCCAACAATACAAGGAAACAAGAAATTGGTACTTTTAGAAAAAGGAAAATGCGATTTTGAAGAATGTCAACTTCAGTTTCATGCATTCGAAATTATCAGTATCACATAACCAACAAATTATGCTCAAACAACTGAAACAAGTTCATGTAATTAAATTCTAACAAACCCACTATAGAAAATGGGATATCTAGTCTAGCAAGCCGACAACCCTCAAATATTTTAATTTTTTGGGATAATTGCTCTCTTCGCGCGGAATGCAAACTTTAATAAATTATTAAACTAGCTGGTATTCAACCATCAAATGTCCATTTCCCAAAATGCAAACTTAAAACAAATGAGGACCAAAAAAGAGAGATATTGTATAGGAAAAATGCGATCTTTCAGGGCCACCAAGCTGCGTGACAGCATTGACAAACCGCTCATAGAGATCGACCGTCCATCTAAGCCTAGGCTGAGGATCCGCCATCAAAACCAAATTGGGGCCGTGGATCTCTTCTTGTAGAGTAGAGTTGAAAGACGCAGCTTCTTGTTGATGCTGAAACAAAGCAGAGAACATATCCTTTCTCCGCCTTGTGCAAATGTGCTATTTTTTTTTTTTTTTTTTAGAGGAGGATTGCGTAAATTTTTTGGAATTTCTTTTAGTACGTGAACAATCATGGGTTTGAGTCTAACAATCCACTAAGAATACTTGTGCATTAAGAGAAGGTTAGTTTTCATAATAATTTGCCTTAGATCAATGAATAGTTAAGAGCTTTGTGCATTGGATATCACGTTCTTTCAACCATTATTTTGTCAGACGCAATATGCAAATGTCATATATCCTTCTAACAGATTCATGCATATTTAATGCAAGTCCCTAAAAATACTCTCTATGTAGTCTATATATACCAACTAATTTGAGTTGCCAAAAACACAAAATGCATGCTCTGACACTCTAAAGGTGCATTCCAGAACAAATCCGGTTGGAGGTTAGAGTTAGAGGCTCAAAGCGTATATTAAAGGATGGACCCTATCACTCAAAAGTTTTGGACAGAAATATCCCAAAGAGGTCACCTTGGTAACTAGTCCTTCCTCAGAAGAATCAAATGGTTTCATCTTTCTTTATAGTTCTATAATCCATACATCAAATCAGCTACAGAAATCAATTCCAATAATGGTTTACAATGAAAAAAACTATTATTGGCTAAATTAGTTTACTTGAAAGGGTGTCACGTTATAATAGCCAATTATTGCAACTATGTTTCATCCTTTACAAACATGAAAAGTTATAGATACATTTACATATCTGTGTGTACACAAATACACACACACCTAACAAAAACAATAGGATTTATATGACAATATGCTTCCATTATCAGCATGGTAGATACATGTTATCATTTTATATGAAGACAAATGCTTCAAAAGAGAAAAAAATTATATATTACCATCAATGATAAGTTGTGTGCATAATCAAACAAATGAAGTAGAATAAATGTGTAGCCAAAACTAAGGTATAATGTATTCCAGTGAAATTACCTGTTTGGATGAAACCTCTTGTTCCTCTTGCCATCCTTTGCAAGCCTTCTCAATTGAAGACACTTTTCTGTACTTAGTATTTAGCTCAGCTGTAGGCATTTCCTTGAATAATAGAAAACGTATAAAAGGGCAAAGAAACATCCACTCCCTTTTTGACTCATAGAAGCCATCATTCGCGCAACTAAGCCCTTCCTTCTCTCTCTTATCAAGTATGTTCTTAGCAAAATATTATTCAAAATTAGCATAATCAATGAAATGAACTTCAATGTGCGTAGTACAAGATTTTAAGGTGTTTGAGATATTATAAGATTCAGATCACTGAATTGATGAAATGAATTTTGAAATCTTTATCGAGATAGCAACAGAAAATTACAGAGCAGAGAGATATATCCCGTTTCTTATACAAGTTATATTTGTATAGAGATTTGAAATGCGCTTTAGTATTTACACGGCCTATGATTCTTGTATAATGAGAACGGTTGAGATGAGAGTGAATGGTTGAGATGCTAGTTGACTAATTCTTGATTATTATATGTATTACTCGTTGCTCGTATTCCTCGTTACTCCCTCGCAAACCCTTCTATGGCTAGGGTTTGTGAAATCGTCCCCCAAATCCACGTTGATTCAATCTGATTTCAAATTTAGTCAAAAGACCGATGAAATTAGTGCGAGTTCCAGCATACATCATCTCTTTAATCTTAGTTTTAACCAAAAATCATCTGCTCCAGCTGAGACTTGATACAAAGTCGTTATGTTTACCAGCTAATTACTGATTCGGTTCAAGTTAGTTGAGATTTTGTTATTTTAAGAGCTGCTGATGTTGCTGACCTTCAGTTTCGAACAAAATTTGCTTTTGACAACGGCTTTTTCAGAATGTCTGCAATTTGGTAAACTGAAGGTATATGTTTTATATTCAGTTTTCCACTAGTTACTTGTTCACGTGCAAAGTAGAGATCTAACTCCATGTGCTTTATTCTTGAATGCAACATTGAATTTGCTGTAAGTTGAATAGTATTTAAGTTGTCACAACATATAGTAGTTTTGCTCTCTAATTTGATTTGAAACTCGCTAAGTAATGATTCTATCCACATCACTTCAGCTGTAGCATTTGTTGTGGGAAATTCTAACTTGAGACCACTCACCCCAAAGCACAGCGGAAAACGAGATCGTGGTAAAAAGTGCAAAAACAATCAATTAATATCTCAATTCAAATCTCAATCCAATCCAAAACCAATCACAATCTCCAAACAAGCAATAGATAATCAAATCAATAATGATAAAATAAATCATACACTAATTTATAGTGGTTCCACTAATATCTTATTAGTGTACATCCACTTTGAGAGAAAACTTATCAATACTAATGAGAAGAGTACAAGAGATTGATTAAAATGATCAATATTTTAATAGAATTGATTTCTGGAGAAGAGAATTGAAGAAAATTAGATTTAGATAAACCATAATTAATGGAGGATAAACCCTAGATTAAATCCTTAATCTCCTGCCGTCTCTCAGTCTCGAATCCTGAAAATAGCTTATATAGTGAATCATCCTTCATTGACAAATACGCGATTCGCCCCTTGAAGCCTTACAAGCGAATACACAAATTCTGGTCCAAAAAAAAAACAAAACTGCACCGCGACAGACGTTTTTCACAACCTCTCAGACGTCCATCGCAACTTTCTGGCTGCAGTAAGCCTGCTGATAGACGTCTTTCATAACTCTCTGGTTACCAAAATCCAGAGCTCAGAAGTCTGTCACTTCATGACAGACGTCTGTCACCTGTTGTTCCAGCAGCACTCCACCTTTTTGGCTATATCTTCTTCCTCCGAGCTCTGATTTATGAACCGTTTTCACCGTTATAAAGCTACTTCCGACCTCTTCAATTCTCCATATAGTGTCGCCAAAATTCAACACTCCACCTCGACATTATATCCATCTCCAACTCCAATGATACCATACCATCATCAACGACCGATAGCACAAACTATCACCACTTCTGCCTTCAACCAAACGTGAATGCTTTCCCAATGAGCTCCGGCAAGGCCATCGCCCATTGTACTCCATCAACGAGCTTAGGCAAAGCCCCTGCCCGCTAACGAAGTGTTGAAAACATCTAAATCCTAAATCGTCTCACTAAAGATTAAAGTTCTAAGGAGTGTAAAATAGCACTCACCAAGAAGATAGAATCACAATCTCTCACCGATACTCTTCCTCATCCATAACCAAGCCCCCCCTCAACCGAGCCACCCCGTGGCACCTAGCACTTCAATAAGCGAATCACGTTTATCTTCATCCATGGCTTAGTGAACATATCCATCGTGTTATCCTTTGTGTGCACTTTCCGAAGATATACTTGCTTATCTTCATCCATGGCTATTAGAAATGACTATCTCACTTCAATGTGATTTGTTCGTGAGCTAAACTGTAACGCCCCACCTCTATACCCACGCTAGCCAAGAACACTACGGTGTAATGTTGTCAACTAGCACGGAGAATAAGGCTGTTGAGGAGCGACCATCCGTGTAATTGCTTTGTGCGAGCACCGATATGTCAGATAGTATAACATGCATTTTTATTTCAGGAGGAAATCCGACATACCGATACAAACTCAAAGCTACTACACAGTGGCTATAATAGTTTAGGACAATAAATAAAACTAATAACACAGATAATATAAATGCGGAACATAAATAAAACAAAAAGTCTCATATATATAATAACTGATGTCAGTTACAATACATTTGACACAATGCATATGATACAATTACAACTGTCGACTCTGGAAGTTATATATACAAGTACATTATCGACTAATATACATGAATACATATCAACCTAAATCAATACACTGACTACTACAAAAAAAAGACAAAGACCCCTTCAAAAGATATGAAAAGTCTTCATAGCTCAAACGGCAACCCAAAGCAAGAAATCTACAACCTGAAATAACTCGGGATTGACCCGAGTATTAAGTTCAAAAGAAAATAATACACGGGTCAGTCTAATTCAAACTCGGTTATTAATGCACAGAAGCAATAATAATCAATATCAAATAGACGACAGTCACAGAAATCTCGTATATCCGACTCCTCGATAAGAGAGTCGGATAACTGCAGATATAACACTAAACAGTGTTAAACAACATATCAGCAAATCTAAATCATCAACAAAGATAGATAAAAAGATTACCAATGCAGATAATTTAGAAAACAACAGAATTGCCTAAACAGCAATTTAATAACCAAATCCAATTATTAAATAAATAATTAGAAAATCTCAAAACGGTTAAATCAACCGAACTCTGTGTGGCTGCAGTACACGCACGCGTGCACTGCCTCGCCACTACAGTACGTGAAATCATCACGATAGTGAATAATAACAGCAATCAAAACTGCAGAGGTCAAAGTGAAACCCAAGCCAACAAAACAGCGTAAGCAACAAAAATCTAATTACCGATACGATAATTAGAAAACATATAATCTAACTTATCTAAAAGATAATTAGATTTCAACAGAATCATCAGATTAAACCAAATCAAAATACAACTTCAAAATATTGAATTGAACCAACGAAACAATTTAACAATCGAAATATCAATTAAATCTGTCACTTTTGCTAGGACTGCAGCCTGCAGTACACGCACGCGTGTACTGCCTCGCCACTACGATAATGCAAGTGAAACACAACCCAAATCAATACCAAACAAGATTAGAGGCAACAAGTGAAACAAGTTCAACATGTCACAAAGCAAAGCAGTGTAATAGCAAACTGAAGGTGAGAGCACCAAGGATATGACACCACAACACTCAACAGAAAAAGACGTAGATCAGCCTCACTAGAAATTAACGTCACCAGTGAAGCACAGTGACCAAATGCAAATGAATACAAAGCATCAATGCAATGTATCAGATTCGAGAACAAAGGCAGTGCAGCAGTATAAAGCTTCAACCAAGTGAATATGAAATATGTACACAAGTGATTGTACATAACAAACTGCACATGGCAAAATGAATCAGAGGTACAACGATGAAACAGGACAGTACCAGGCTCCAAAAACATCAGACTCGAATACAAAGTAATGCTACTGGCAACAATGAAATGCAACTGGCAACAATGTACTGGCAGAATGAAGACTACCCAATTACTTAACAATGTAACTGGCAACAATGCCAAAGGAGTAACATGTACAAGGCACAAAATCAAAGTGGACACATGAACTACAAGCTAACAGATGGAAACTTCAATATGACCAAGTGCAGCCACTACATGAAGTCACAATAAATATGATATGCCTCAAAGTTTAACAGTGAAATAAACATAGGCAGTGCCCATATAAATAGGTATAACTACAAATTATATAGTGACACAGGGATGAGCAGTTGATAAGTACAAACTGCACATGAGACAGCAAATTACATGAAGACAAGCAGGACAGTGGTTCTACACAACATCAGGTGCAGTCTCTACATGAAAGAAGTCAACACATATGATCAAGTGAAGTCTAACCATCTAATTCAAATCATCCAAGTTCAAAGTGCAGACATGATTATCAAGCTACAGATCACTACAAAGTATCACAAAATAATTCATAGCCGAGAGACCCAAAATCATAACTAAATCAAAGCAGAGTTCGACAACGTCAGTGTTACACTCAAAAAAATATTTCCACAAAGGCGCAAAGGCATAAAGGGACAAATAGGCACAGAGGCACACAAAGGCACAAATAGGCACAGAGGCACACAAAGGCACAAATAGTCACAGAGGCACAAAGCAAATCGAACTGCAGTTTCAATTCAATACTACCGGGACGAACACAGATGGCAAAGCTCAAAAATCAAAGCCGTGGCCAACAGAACATACCAAAGTCAAAAGAATCAACTCCGAAACGAAATTTATCAAGAAAACGAACAGCCCAAAATTAATGTCAAAACAAAAATCAAACTGTCGAGGCATAAAACTCAAGTCGTATTAGATGTGAGTGAATATAAGTCACTCACCTTAGTTTCCCTAAGCATGAATTCGAGAATCGAACAGCTCCGAGTTGAAGCTGTGGCATCACTAAGTCGATCGAAGCCAAGCTCGAAACCCCCTTCGACGAATTGAAGCCGCCGAACGCACTCAAGTGGATGAACGATCGACGAAGCTTCACGCGAATACCCACTGATTCGATCGAATTAAAAACAGCACTTCGAACAAGCCCTAATTGTCGCGGAAGAACGAGCGAGACGCATGCCCTAATTTTTGAACGAGGCAGCCACCATTTTTGTTTTTTGGTTTAGGGTTTAAAATTGAATAAAGAATAAGGGAGAACGGGTTACTCTGCTAGTTGTCACCGCAAAAACGATCAAAAGAAAACGTGGGTATAAATTCAAAGTGTAAAGCCCACTAACATTCAACAAATCGTTTAAAAGTATAACAGCTTTAAAATTCCAAACAACGATTAACAATTTTTAGCAATGAATTTTAACCCAATTAAAACTCTCACTATCAATAAGCTAGCCCGTTAATCGTTTAATGACGACTATAAAACAATACGAAATCCCGGGTTGTTACAGCTAAACGCTAAATTCTCTACCAAGTGAATAACACTCTGGCTATCACATCGAACATCGACACTATCATGCTCGTATCCCAAGTCACACAGCAATCGCCTCAAGTAAAGTGCCTCCTTTGCCGCCTCCACCGCGGCTCTCAACTCCGCCTCCATAGTGGATAAAGCAACTACGGTTAGCAATCTCGATCTCCAACTTATGGCCGTACCACCAAGTGTGAAGACATATCCGAAAGTTGATTTTCTTCGATCCCTATCCCGGCGTAGTCCGAATCACAATAACCAACCAACTTGCAATTCTTCCCATCACTACCACCAAAAACAAGACCATGAGATGATGTACTTCTAAGGTATCTCAATATAAGCTTTACAGCTTCCCAATGCGATTTCCTCGGATTATCCATATACCGACTAACCATCCCGATGACATTTGCAATATCAAGCCTTGTAAACATCATTGCATACATTAGACTTCCAACCGCACTAGCATATGACAACTTTGCCATATAAGCTTTGTCTTTCTCCAAGATAGGCGATCTCATACTCGAAAGCTTCATATGCAAAGGTAAAGGTGTATTTGACGCCTTTGCATTCTTCATGTTAAACCAGCAAAGTACTTTCTCTATATACTTACTCGAAAGCTTCATATGCAAATGTAAAGGTGTAGTTGATGCATTTGCATTCTCCATGCTAAACCGGCAAAGCACTTTCTCTATATACTCCTTCTGAGTCAATTTCCACTCAAAACGCTTTCAATCCCTTTTTATTTCCATGCCCAATTTCCTTTTTGCTTCTCCAAGATCCTTCATTTCGAACTCCGATTTCAAACTCAATTTTAACTTGTTGATTTCATTCTTATCCTTAGAAGCAATGAGCATGCCGTCCACATAAAGAGTAAATACACCCAACAACCATTTTTCAACTTCTTAAAATATACACAAGCATCCTTGATGCTTCTATCAAAACCATTTTCAAGTATAAAATGATCAAATCTCTTATACCATTGTCTAGGTGATTGCTTTAAACCATATAGTGATTTCTTTAACTTGCAAGCTAAATTTGACTTAACATCCACAACAAAACCTTCTGGTTGCTCCATGTAGATGTCTTCATCCAAGTCACCATGCAAGAAGGCGGTTTTTACATCAAGTTGCTCCAACTCCAAGTCATGAATAACAACTATAGCAAGTAATATCCGGATTGAAGTATGGCACACAACTGGTGTGAATATCTCATCATACTCCTTTCCCTTCCTTTATGCAAACCCCTTAGCTACTAGCCTAGCTTTGTATCTCCCGTCGTCCTTCACCTTGTATATCCATTTGCATCAAATAACACGGTTTCCTTTAGGAAGTGGAACCAAATCCTAAGTTTGATTCTTCAACAACGATTGCATCTCTTCCTCCATGGCACAAATCCACTTCAAGCTATCACTCGACTCCATGACGTCATCAAGGTTCATCGGCTCATCTTGGACTACGTGAAGAGCATAGTCCAAATTATCACAAAAGCTAAGATAGTTCCAATCACCATAACTATCGGGTGGCCTTATAGCACGACGACCCACCTGACTAGCAATGCCATCACCCAAACTCCTTTCGGCTCCACCTTGAACCGAATCTTCTCTAGAATCATGCACATCACCAACACTACTAGAGGAACCCTATAGATTATGTGATGTTACATCAACCGCTTCCTCCTCATAAGCATCTCCAACTACTCTACTCCTTGGATGAAAGATGAGAATAACTTCTTTCCCCTTTTATTCACCATGAACCAAATCCGGAACATTCGATGAGCTCTCATTCTCCTTGAACAAAGCTGCCTCATCAAAAGTAACATAATGAGAATTCACAACCTACTTCATTTTCGGATTCCAAATCCAATAGCCTTTTACACCGTCCATATAGCCAAGCAAGACCCCTTTGAAAGCTTTAGGCTCAAGCTTATCATTTCCCGGATCATGCACATAAACCGGACTACTAAACACACGAAGATAACTCAAGTCAATGCTCTTTCCCTTCCACACTTCCTCCAGAATTTTGTTACCAACAACCGAGCACAGAATTCGATTAATAATATATACCACGGTTGACAAAGCTTCGGCCCAAAATCCCTTAAACAAACACGATATCAATCTCAAGCATCGAGCTTTCTCAAGTAGAGTAAGATTCATCCTCTCCACAATACCGTTCGACTAGGATCTTCCGGTGTAGTAAAATTCCTCTGAATACCACGATGCTTGCAAAACTCCAAGAACTCTATGGAAACATACTCTCCGCCATTGTCGAACCTTAGAACCTTCAAAGATTTGCCACTCTCATTCTCAACAAGAGCTTTCCATGCTTTGAACTTTGAAAATGCCTCCGATTGGCCTTCATTACATACACCCATATCTTTCGAGAAAAGTCATTAATAAAAGAAATATAATAGTGAGCTCCCCCCAAAGAAGCTACGGTGCCCGTCCCCAAACATCCATGTGAACATACTCAAGAACCCTTCTCAAATCATGTTTTCCCTCACCGAATGAAACTTTTGTTTGCTTTCCCATGACACATTCCTTGCAAAACTCTAGTTTGTTGAAACTCTCTCCATCGATCATCTCCCTCTTTCGAAGAATATCCAAACTCCTCTCCGAGACATGACCTAACCTCAAATGCCACAACTTAGTCGCATTCAAGCCACGAGAACTATCAACTCCCAAATATGTTTCACCTTCTATAGTCACTCTTTGAAGCAAATAAACACAATGAGTCCTAACACCCTTCATCACCACAAGCATACCCTTCGAAACCCGCATGCTATCACTCTCAATAGTGATCTTACAACCTAAAGAATTCAGCTGCCTCAAAGAGATAAGAGACTTCCAAAGTCCTAGAACATAGCGTACATTAGTGAGAGTACGAACCACTCCATCAAACATTCGAATTTGCACGGAACCAATGCTTTTCGACTTACAAATAGCACCATTACCCATAACAATTGAATTTTCTTCTTTGTCGATATAAGAAGAAAAACAATTCCTATTCGACGTCATATGATAAGACGCCCCCGAATCGAGCATCCATTCGCTACCCAAAACATCTGATGTTACTGCCGTCAACACATCTATGTCTCCCTCACCAACTCCACTCTCCACCGCTATGGATGAAGATGCCACTTCCTTCTTTGCCTTCTCCTTGTCCGGATACTGATTCTTCCAATGACTGGGCTTCTTACAAATATAGCACTTGCTCTTTCTTTCCTTCGACTTTGCTCTCCAACCGAGGTTCCTTGATTTAGAATGCCCACGGTTCTCCTTCTTCGCATATCCCTCCATCTCCACAAATAAACCGTGACCACTATTAGCACCACTACTTCCATCACCCAACTCCTTCATTTGATCCTGCAACTTCTCGCTAAGAAGACCAGTTTTGACATCATCAAGAGTCAAAGTATCCCGGCTATAGATCAAACTATTTAAGAAACCCATATAACGGTCCGGCAACAAACACAACAATATCACCGCCTTTTGCTTTTCCTAAATCTTCAAATCTACCGCCTTCATCTTCATAGCAAATCATCAAAGGTATTCAAGTGCGTCTTTAGCGAAGTACCTTCTTTCAACTTATAGGTGAAGAATGTTCACAACAAGATCAAACGATTAGTTAGTGACTTCTTCATATACAACTCCTCCAACTTATCCCAAATACCCTTAGCGGTAGTCTCACCACTAATTTCGGATATAACATTCTCCCCTATAGCAAGTTGAAGTTTAGTGAATGCCTACTCTTTCATTTTCTCTCTCTCAACATCCGAGATGTCTGCCAGCAACAAATGTGTGTCAAACACTACCCGATGTGCCCGATTCCTCCTTAGAACCGCTTTCATCTTTTATTGTCACTTTTCAAAATCATTATCGTCATTCCACTTATTATAACCAATTGTAATCCTGATGCCGCATACGATCCACGTACATAAGGCGCTACTCCACTCGGATTAACCATTGAGGAACCACCTGAGGTATTATTCGATTCCGGCATTTCTACAACCACCTACCAACACCAAAAGCTTTGATACCAAATGTTGTGGGAAATTCTAACTTGAGACCACTCAAATCAAAACCCCAAAGCACAGCGAAAAACAAGATCGTGATAAAAAGTGCAAAAACAACCAATCAATATCTCAATCCAATCCAAAACCAATCACAATCTCCAAACAAGCAATAGATAATCAAAACAATAATAATAAAATCACACACCGATTTATAGTGGTTCCACTAACGTCTTGTTAGTGCACATCCACTTTGAGAGAGAGCCTTTATTAATACCAATAAGAAGAGTACAAGAGATTGATTACAATGATCAAAATTCTAATAGAATTGATTTGTGGAGAAGAGAATTGAAGAAAATTAGGTTTAGATAAACCCTAATTAATGGAGGATAAACCCTAGATTAAATCCTTAATCTCATGATATCTCTCAGTCTCGAATCCTAAAAATAGCTTATATAGTGAACCATCCTTCATTGACAAATATCCGATTTGCCCTTTGAAGCCCTACAAGCGAATACACAAATTCTTGGCCGAAAAAACAAAGCTGCACTGCGATAGACGTCTGTTGCAACTTTCGAGCTGCAGTAAGCCTGTTGACAGACGTCTGTCACAAGATGATAAACGTCTGTCATAACTCTCGGGTTAACAAAACCCAAAGCACAGACGTCTGTCACTTTGTGACAGACGTTTGTCACATGTTGTTCCAGCAGCACTCCACCTTTTTTGCCATATCTTCCTCCTTTGAGCTCCGATTTGTGAACCATTTTCACCGTTATAAAGCTTCTTTCGACCTCTTCAAAGCTCCATATAGTATTGTCAAAATTCAACATCATTTGCCACACTTTTGTATTCAGCCTCAGTGCTGGACCTTGAAACTGTGGGTTGCTTTTTTGAGCACTATGATATAGGTTTTTTTTTCAAAAATATACAATAACCAGTTATAGATCTTCTGTCATCTGGGTTATTACCTGACGCAGCGGATAATTCAAAACAATCTTCAATCGGTGAAAGTAGCAGTCGATGGATTAATGAATGCTGAAATGCCCGAATTCGTTGATCCGAAGATACCGAACTCTAGCTATCTCGAACTCGTTGATCGCGCACGATACCGGGTTCAAAGATCTTCAATTCTTCAAGCGTTGATCAAGCGCACTTGATTCCGCGAATCGGCTTCTACAATCGTTGAATCGAGCGCACTCGATTAACCGAAAGAGGAGATAGGAGATTACACTCAACTACCAATTGAAATTGAAAGCACAAAGCTAACAAAAGAGAATTTTATTCAATATTCAACCACCTACAAAATGACACCACTCGCCTATTTATAGGCTACAACACATGTCCAGAAAATTACATAAGTCTTAAGTCGTTTACGACTCATCACCTACGACCTACGACTCAACATAAGTACACGACTTACAAGTTACAAACGACTTAAAAAAACAAAAACAAGGTACACGACTCAAAAGTAAACGACTCAAAACAGACGACTCACCATAAGTCGTTTACGACTTATCAGATTACAACACAATCACCACGACTTACGACTTAAGTACAACTTTATACAACGACTCCACACATAGCACACAGCGACTTACCACATACGACTCACACTTAAGTCGTAGACGACTTATCAACAAAATTGCTAGCGACTTAACTCAACAGTCTCTTCTTGCGACTTAGGCCTGGAATAACTTCAACGACTTAACATAAGTCGTAACTCGTGGCAGCTTGAAGGAATGGTATCTTCCCACGACTTACCTAGGTCGTAACCCGCTTCCGACTTAAAGCCTTTAATCGCTGGAACTTCTTTCTGCTTCTTGATAAGTCGTGGACGACTTATAACTGCGCCGCTAGATCGTATACGACTCATCAACCCCGAACGACTTAAGCCCCCATTAAGTCGTAACTCCCCTTCATCTGATCTGTTAGGTCGTAGACGACTCAATGCCGCTTCATCAACTCGCTGTTTTCCCTCACATGACCCCTTAGGTCGTGGACGACCTATAACTGTTGTCTTAAGTCGTGAACGACTTACGCCTTCGTCTTGCGCTGCTTCTTTGTTATCTTGTGGAGCTCCTATAAGTCGTGAACGACTTATGCAGTTATCTCGTGGACGACTTATCTCGACTTCCTTAAGTCGGATACGACCTATGCCTTGCGCTGCATCATCCTCCCCTGGTTGAGAAAAATTCGTCCTCGAATTTGTAAATTCTTCCACATCAGCTCGTTCATCCCCATGATATGGTACGAGATGTTTAACATTGAACACATCAGAAGTGTACACATCTTCTGGCAGCTTCAGTTTATAAGCATTTTCATTGATTCGTTTCACAACTTCCACCGGACCAATTTTCCTGGCTTTCAACTTGTTATAAGCGCTTACTGGAAAACGATCTTTTGTTAACACTGCATAAACCAAATCTTCTTCATGAAATTCAACATTTCGTCGTTTCAAATCTGCAGATTGTTTATACTTCTTATTTGCTTTCTCCAATCGTTCCTGCACGATTTTATGACATTCCGTCAACCCTTCAACAAAATCAGCAGCTTTCTTAACTGTCTTCTTTGGTTGTGGCACTACCGTTAAATCCAACGGTCCCTTTGGTAAGCTTGAATAAACAATCTGGAATGGACTGAACCCAGTACTTCGATTCACAGCATGATTATGGGCAAACTCTGCCTGGCATAACTTTACATCCCAACTCTTCAGATTGTCTTGCACAAGACATCTCAACAAATTTCCCAATGATCTGTTAACCACCTCAGTCTGTCCATCTGTTTGCGGGTGATAAGCACTACTAAACTTCAGCTTCGTTCCCACCATTTTCCACAAACTCAACCAAAAGTGACTCAGAAATCGAGTATCTCTATCCGACACAATAGATTTTGGCAATCCATGAAGTCGATAGATCTCCCTGAAAAACAATTGAGCAACATGAACAGCATCCGCCATCTTCTTACACGCAATAAAATGTGCCATTTTCGAAAATCTGTCCACTACAACAAATATAGAATCATTCCCCCTTTGAGTTCTAGGCAAACCCAAAACAAAATCCATACTGATATCCACCCATGGTTTTACAGGTACAGGTAACGGCATATATAAACCAGCATTAGTCGCAGTTCCTTTCGAAACCTGACAAATATGACAACGCTCCACAAACCTCTCTACCTCTTTCCTCATTGATGGCCAAAAATAAGATTGAGAAATCAGTTGTAATGTACGGTCTCTACCAACATGTCCTTCTTCGTGTAACTCCTTGATAATCTTCATTCTCAGACTACCCTCCGGTATGCACAATCGATTTCCCTTAAAAAGAAAACCATCAACCATCACAAACTCATCAGTCTTCCCTTCATTATCCCTTTCAACAAATTTCTTAAAATAAGAGTCTTCTGCAATCTGCTCCGGCAATAATTCAAAACCAGTCACCTCAACTTTCATTGTCGTCAACAAATGACTCCTCCTACTTAAAGCATCAGCTACACGATTCGTCACTCCCGACTTGTGTTTGACAACGAAAGTAAACTGTTGCAGATATGCAATCCACGATGCATGTCTCGCTGAAATCTTATCTTGCCCTTGCAAATGCTTCAATGCTTCATGATCTGTATACAGAACAAACTCTTTCTGGAATAGATAATGTCTCCAGTGTTTGATAGCTTGCACAACAGCATAAAACTCCACATCATATGTACTGTATCGCATCTTCGCTCCTGACAACTTCTCACTGAAATAAGCAACAGGACGACCCCTTTGACTCAACACTCCTCCAATCCCAACCTTCGACGCATCAGTATGTAATTCAAACAACAACTGAAAATCAGGTAATGCTAGGATTGGTGCTGTTGTCAACAAATCCTTGATTCGTTCAAAAGCAACTCCTGCTCCCTCCGTCCATGTAAACTGTTTACCCTTCATGCAATCAGTCACAGGTGCCATCACACTACTAAAGTGTGGAATAAACCTTCGATAAAATGAAGCCAACCCGTGAAAACTACGAACTTCCGTTATCGTCTTGGGTTGCGGCCAATCTCTGATAGCTTCGATTTTACTTTGGTCAACCTGTATTCCTTCTTCCGACACAACATATCCCAAAAATAAAACACTTCTCGCCATAAAGACACACTTCTTTGTAGCAGCATAGAATTGTTCTTCACGAAGAATAATCAACACTTTCTTCAAATGCTGAACATGCTCTTCTGTACTAGCACTGTAGATCAGAATATCATCAAAGTAAACCACTACAAATTTCCCAATGTATGGCCTGAAAATCTGGTTCATCACCCTCATGAACGTACTTGGTGCATTTGATAGACCAAACGGCATTACCAGCCATTCATACAATCCTTCCCTCGTCTTGAATGCTGTCTTCCATTCATCCCCTGGTCTAATGCGAATCTGATGATAACCGCTCTTCAAGTCAATCTTAGAAAAGATTACAGACCCACTGATTTGATCCAATAAATCATCAAGTCTCGGCATCGGAAATCTGTATCTGACTGTGATTTTATTCAATGCTCTACTGTCCGTGCACATCCTCCATGTCCCATCCTTCTTGGGTACCAATAAAGCTGGTACAGCACAAGGACTCAGGCTCTCCTGCACACGCCCCTGTTCAAGCAACTCTTCCACTTGCCTTCGCAACTCCTCATGTTCCTTCGGACTCATTCGATAATGTGGTCTGTGTGGCAACACAGCACCTGGAACAAGATCTATCTGATGTTGAATATCCCTCAACGGTGGCAACTCCGTTGGTAACTCCTCTGGAAATACATCGTCAAATTCTTTCAGTACTGGTTTTACTTCTTCTGGGATTTCAACCACTTCCTGACTCTCCCGTCCAATCAATAAGAACACTTCCGGATCCTCCTCTACTTCCTTCACAAACTCCTTCAATGATAACAAAGTTTTGAGTTCTTCAATCTCCTCCAACTTGTTTTCTTCCTGTTGTCGCTTCTTTGGAACTAGAGTAATCTTTGTGCCTTCAAACATGAAACTGTAACTGTTGGTACGCCCATCATGTTGTACTGCTCTATCATACTGCCATGGTCTTCCCAGCAACAAATGACAAACGTCCATATCGACCACATCACACCAGATTTCATCTTTGTATTTCTTTCCAATTGAAAAATTCACACGAGCCCTTCGTCCAACCTTCACCTCCCCGCCTTTCCTCAACCAAGCTAGCTTGTATGGTTTCAGATGTTTCTCAGTCTTCAACGCCAACTTCGTCACAGCCTCAGTGGAAATGATATTGTCGCAGCTTCCGGCGTCAATCACAAATTTACACACCTTCCCCAGTATAGTGCATGTCGACTGAAAGATATTACTCCTCAACCAACTACAATCCTCCTCTTGCTTTGGTGTTAAACAGGACCACTTCATCATGAGATTATAACCCTCGTCTCCCGACACTTCTTCTTCCTCCTCATCAGGTGGTGAATTGGAACATTCAGCTTCTTCATCCTCATCCTCAACCTCCGCTATCATCGCTCTCTTCTTCGGCTTTGGACATTCATTACTTTTGTGGCCCAACTCTTGGCAATTGTAACACTTGAAACCATTATTAACCTTCACCTTCCCAACCTCATTCACCACTGGTTTCGCAACAGCTTTTGAAACATGAGAACCCCCACTAACTCCCTTCACTGGATTGTTGGAATTTGTAAACACACCTCCTCCTCGTCTACCCTGCTTCTCCCAAGCCAACGCTTTCTGGTGTGCTTCTGCTACAGATCTGGGTTCAAACATATTAACCATTAACTGAATCTGCATTCGTAACCCTCCAACAAATCTGGATGTCAACTGTTCTTCTGTCTCCATAATGTCATTCCTGGCAATCAATTGATAGAACTCATCAGCATAGTCATTCACAGATTTCGTTCCTTGTCTCAAGTTCTGCAACCTCTGATACATAAGCGATTGATAATTATAAGGTAAGAATGTCGCTTTCATTAACTTCTTCATCTTCTCCCACGATTCAACCTTTGACTTTCCCATTCGTTCACGTGTAAGTTTGGTTTGCTGCCACCACGCCAAAGCTCTACCCCTCAACCGTGTAGCAACCAACTTCACTTTACGATGTTCTGGAACTTCCTTGAAGTCAAAAATCTCCTCTACATTAGCTATCCAATCTAGAAACTCCTCCGCTTGCATACCACCCTTGAATTCAGGAATTTCAGTCTTCATCCCCGACTCCCACTTGTGGTCATACTCAGAGTAATTTCTTCCTTGTCCTCGTCCTTGTCCTCGAACACTACCACCATCATACTCCTCTTCAAAATCAGATGTATATCGTTGTCGATCTCGTCCACCCACATCTCTACTACCTTCACGTCTACCACCATCATCCCTTCTATCTACATTCCTCCGTTCACGATCATTCACGTTCCTCCCACGCCCTTGATCATTTTCAACACTTCTGTCTCGATTGGAATGTGGTGAGACTCTACTACCCCCATGGTTAGATTCAGGTGAAACCCATCTCCGATTTTGATTCATCTCCGTCATAAGCTTCTCTAACCGGCCAATTCCTTCGTTAAGCTTTTCACTAAAGTTTTCATTGATTCTTTGCTCCATCTCATCAGCTTCTTCTCTTCGATACAAAGCTTCAGCGTTTTGATGTCGATTGGCTCTCCTTGGTGGCATGATTGAAATCTTCACAAATTCTTCAAATTCAAACACAATTCGAACTTTGATCCAAAATGAAACGGATCGAAAACTTCCACTTTGTTGCAAATCTCGATGAACACGATGAACACAACTTCTCCAAATCGCAAATCCCAACTTCAAACTTCAAAAGTATGCACGACCCACTTCTTCAAATTCTCGGCCGTGAGGATTAACTTCAAATCTCAAATTGATTAGGCTCCAAGTCTCGATCTAACTATGATTGGTTAGAACAAGCTCTGATACCAAACTGACGCAGCGGATAATTCAAAACAATCTTCAATCGGTGAAAGTAGCAGTCGATGGATTAATGAATGCTGAAATGCCCGAATTCGTTGATCCGAAGATACCGAACTCTAGCTATCTCGAACTCGTTGATCGCGCACGATACCGGGTTCAAAGATCTTCAATTCTTCAAGCGTTGATCAAGCGCACTTGATTCCGCGAATCGGCTTCTACAATCGTTGAATCGAGCGCACTCGATTAACCGAAAGAGGAGATAGGAGATTACACTCAACTACCAATTGAAATTGAAAGCACAAAGCTAACAAAAGAGAATTTTATTCAATATTCAACCACCTACAAAATGACACCACTCGCCTATTTATAGGCTACAACACATGTCCAGAAAATTACATAAGTCTTAAGTCGTTTACGACTCATCACCTACGACCTACGACTCAACATAAGTACACGACTTACAAGTTACAGACGACTTAAAAAAAAAACAAGGTACACGACTCAAAAGTAAACGACTCAAAACAGACGACTCACCATAAGTCGTTTACGACTTATCAGATTACAACACAATCACCACGACTTACGACTTAAGTACAACTTTATACAACGACTCCACACATAGCACACAACGACTTACCACATACGACTCACACTTAAGTCGTAGACGACTTATCAACAAAATTGCTAGCGACTTAACTCAACAGTCTCTTCTTGCGACTTAGGCCTGGAATAACTTCAACGACTTAACATAAGTCGTAACTCGTGGCAGCTTGAAGGAATGGTATCTTCCCACGACTTACCTAGGTCGTAACCCGCTTCCGACTTAAAGCCTTTAATCGCTGGAACTTCTTTCTGCTTCTTGATAAGTCGTGGACGACTTATAACTGCGCCGCTAGATCGTATATGACTCATCAACCCCGAACGACTTAAGCCCCCATTAAGTCGTAACTCCCCTTCATCTGATCTGTTAGGTCGTAGACGACTCAATGCCGCTTCATCAACTCGCTGTTTTCCCTCACATGACCCCTTAGGTCGTGGACGACCTATAACTGTTGTCTTAAGTCGTGAACGACTTACGCCTTCGTCTTGCGCTGCTTCTTTGTTATCTTGTGGCGCTCCTATTAAGTCGTGAACGACTTATGCAGTTACCTCGTGGACGACTTATCTCGACTTCCTTAAGTCGGATACGACCTATGCCTTGCGCTGCATCATTACCCCAATCTGCGTCTACATAGCCAGTGACTGTGACGACCCACATTTCAGAAGATTTAAATCGACAATAATCCACACCTGTCCGACTCAAACAAACCGGAACGTGGATAATCAATGGGGTTAAATAAGAAAAATAAGAAGAGAAGAAGAAAACAAAACACAGAATCTCACAGCGGAAACGATAAAATACAATAATCAAATAAACAATTCATGAAGTTGTTTACTATACATTTAATTTTAATCTATATACATTTATCAGAGTTATATATATATACATCAGGGATAAATAATCAATACAGCAGAATAGCATGATGTAGGGCATGATAATAGTAGTAGTATACAAAAACTCTGTCTTCGTCCTACAGAGAATAATCTTCAATATGCTGAAAAAAACTTAGGAGTGACCCGAGCGTAATGAAAAGACAAAACACTCGAGTCAGGACTAAAATACTCTTATGTAAGTCAAATCAATATCACAAATATGAGTGCAATAACTTAAGAGATGTTACGGGATTTTCCATCTCCTAAGGATCCGTTAAACTATTTATATATAATAGTATACGCTATAATAGATAATGTCTATCAGTAAAATAAATATCAAAATAGCGTTAAGGCTTTACATTGATCCACCTTAACACATTTTTACAGTTTTAAACCAAAGTCGTAATGGTCTCGTATAGGGATAAATATGACAAGGCACGTGAGGCAATGCCCAAGGTAGGATTCTACCAGTTTACCCTTTCTGGCTGGTCGTAACCCATCCGTGGCCGACCGCGACAATCAATCCAACCGACAAAAAGGTGCACCCATCGAATACGAAATCACAATAGTAATACGAGGGATCAACATCGCTAGAGGTAGCTAACCTCAATGGCCAGACATAGGCTCCTGTTTTAGTCATTTTAATTATGACACGAATGTCAAGGCTATCCATCATCGTTCTCTTACTTCATTCCAGTAAACGTCACCAATTCAACCACTACATTCTGGATATCATCCACCGCGTACACGGTTGTCAAAGTGGTGCCAATATTGACAGAGAGTATGCCAATAAGAGGCCCCGGTCTCTTTAACAACCAATCGTCATTTTACACACCGGTTGGTTCTTTTACATTTCAAAACAATTCGTACTTGATATCAAAATATCGTATTCGTTTCAAAGGTCAAAACCATTTTTGGAATCATCATATTTACTCAAAAATCATATTTTACTTCACAATGTCAATTCAACTCGATATATTGATTTCACTTCAAAACTTGATTCGAATTACAGTTTTGGTTATAATTCACTTTAACCCAATTCGTATTTAAATCCAAGATTTAAATATAAACATTTCCACCCCTTTAACCAGTTTGAATTTTAGAAAATATTTTAAATAGTTTTAAAATAGTTTAATAGTTAAAATAGTTTAATAGAAAATATTTAAATAGTTTAATCGAAAATAATTTAAATATAAAAATGGTTTATATAGTAAAATAGTTTGGAAAATTAAAATAATTTGAAAAATAATTCCAAAGTCAAACCAGTCAACTTCTCAAATTTTCTATCCAAATCAATTCCAAATTCCATTTCGATTTAATCGATTTATTCCAATTTCAAATTGAATAAATTTCTATTCCACATAAATTTCGATTTCAATTCACAAATTTCTTTAAATTTCAATTCAATTCCAAATTAATTTAAATCTCAATTTCAAATTAATTTTCAATTCCAATTCCGATTTAATTTAAATTCCAATTTCAAATTAATTTCCAATTTCAATTCCAATCCCAAATTCAATTTCAAAATATCGATTTAAACACTTAAATCGAATTTACTTTCAATACCAAATTTTAAACCCAAATATTCAATTCCAAACTCAAACTTGAAATATCATTTCATATCAATTTCCTTAGAAATATTCAGAGTTCTAATAAAAGTCCAATCTTTTAAAACAAATCAACTTTCGAAAATTTATGCCGTATTTCAATTTTTTAATTAAAAAAAAAACTAAACTTCAATTAATTAAACAATTTCGTTTACCAAGTTTAAATTCCAACATTTCAAGCTCCAATTCAAAATAATTCAATTTCCATAAATTAGATTTTATTTTTAAAATCAATTCATTTAAATAATTTCAAAACAACTTTTAAAATCATTTAATTTAACCAACCCGGTGTCCGTATATAATTTTCTAACTTATTGCCAAGTGGATAATTATTTCAATTTAATTTTAAGGATGGATATATATCATTTCAATCCAAATAGATGTCATAGGTATATATCATTTCAACCTATTTCTTAATTTATTCGAAATAATTCAGTTTATAGTTTTATATACAATAAACAATATACAGGATGATAACATGATATATCAAAATAAATAAACAACCAATATCAACCAATAGCATCCATCACAACCAATCAACCATAAAGCCAATGACATTCACAAATTCCAATTTTTACCATATCGGGTAATATACTGCCAATTAAATTTTAAATTTATTTAATGGTCAATTTAAATTCTATCAATTAATTCATATACCAATTTAAATAACAATTAAACCTACCAAATAACAGCCAATAAATTTCATATCACTTCAGAATATAAATATAACTAACATAAAATTATTTTAGTCAATTGTAAGCGTATAAACACTCACCTTTGATTTATCGATGATTTAAAATCCAAATATAGGCACAAATTTGAACAGTCTCGGAATGCAGCCAAACCAGCTCCATGTTGTCCGGAATTTCGATATGAACGCAACGGAGAAAGCCGCGCGTAAATCCGAGCTCGTATGCAAAAATTATGCGAGTTAGAACATTTGATTTTTAATATAAATTAATTAATAAATAAATAAAATAAAACATACGTATACCATCATCCTCCTATGCGTTCTCTCCTACCGGCCGAACCCATGCACGTTGCTACCACCAAAAATACGCACATAACTCGAGGCAGCCGGAGTTTGATCAGCGACTACCGACGTGTGCACCACCTTGAGAGCCACCTACGCGCCAAGTTTCACACCACCAATCGCCGCCGTTTGCACAAAAACCGAGAAAAAACGTGCATCCTTCTATCTCAGATCTCGGAAAATCTGTGATGCATTAGCAGCAATCAACCGTATGGATTCGAAGGGCTCGTTGAGATCTACACTTTTGCTTTTGGAATTTTTCGATTTCGTTGAACGGATTGAGAGATATTAAGGAAAGAAGATCGGCAATTTCTGGCCATGGAATAGGTGGCGGCCATGGTTTGAAATTAGGGTTTCTGAAATAAAATAATAATAAACTGTCTCGGTTTGCGTGCGTATTTATATAGGTAGGTCCAAAATCGTCCGAACTCCAATCGAGACGTGCCGCCAGGCGTTTATAAGGTTTTACCCATATTCCGAACGCAGTGGAACTAGTCCCAAGGCCTAATTCAATCGTATGTGGAAGATAGCTTTTGAAGTCGATTATTTTAATTAAATTCGAAATTAAATTTCTACGCGTTTCAAGCTCGCACGGCCAAACGACAAGTCCGATTGCTACGGAAATTGAAATCCTACAATAATTTACTATTACGGATCCGATGAAACTAGTTTCGTCGAAATCCGCGACCGTTGCCAAAATGGCTATTTTTACTCGTTAATTACAATATAAAATTTCAATTTCAAATTTTCCACATTTAAATCCAATTTTAAATGTTAACCATCTTAATTTTTATTTATATAAAATTTAAATCAGCTTACGACATCATTTTCTATCATATAAAATTCAGAATTTAATTATTCAAATAATTTCTAATATTAAATTATTTAACAAATTACATTAATAACAAATTTTCATTCAATAATCACCTTAAATTTAATAATTAAAAATAGCTGAAACTACGGGTCGTTACATACTCCCCCACTCAAAACTTTTCGTCCTCAAAAAGGCGTTAAGTATAGAATTTATCATATAATATATTTTATTCAAATAACAACTTATAACTTCAAAATCTTATTGGAAAATCTTTACTACGCCACTCCGCTATTGGTTTACGGAAAATAATGACCTATATATAAAAACAAGTTATAAAAATTATAAAACTTCAAAAAATTTCCAACTCTCGGATTTACGGAAAATTTCGACAGAGTCTCCTTTGCGCGGCTCGATCGGAAAAAATTTACAATTCAGTATATAACACAAATATAACTAATATATATCAAATATACATCTCAATGATGAGGCATCCCGAAGGGAAAAAATATAAAATCGCGGTATTTAATCCGAGATACGTACCATATTATTTATAATACGAGCGAGTTCGCTCGTATTAAGCAAGCAAAGCATATAAATCCACGTATACGCCCACAAACAGTCTTCATATGTACCTATCTCAACTCAATTTAAGATATTAGTTGCATATAACATTATAGAAGCGTGTATAAGTCTAATATAACCATATAACATGTATTTTTGAATCAAAACGATAAATACAAGCACAAATACACAACATACAACAATCATACACAATCAAAACAGTAAAAACAATGGTTTACAACAAAAGAAATCATCCAACCATCAATATCCGTCTAATTAATCCAATTTAATTCATAACCATGTGAATTTTCATTATCCAATGTCATTTTTTTGTTTATACCCTTTATTTCTTTTTAACATACATTTCATTAACAATTTAATTGATTCATTTCAATTTATTTGCATGCAATCAACTTTTATTCAATTAGATTCACATTCAATTGATTTTTCATTCAATTTATTTACTTCTAATTGATTTGCATGCACTTATCAATCTTAATGAATTCACATTCTATTTATTTACACTCATTTATAGTTACATTCTTTTTCTTTCTTCACCTCCATTTTTTTCATCTCAAAATTCATATAATTAATTTCATTTAAGTAAATTAATTCCATACCATATCCATATATTTTAACTTGATTCACATTCATTTATAAATATTTATTTCGTAGATCAAACCATGGATTTATATTCAATCCATTTGCTTTTAATTAGTTTACATCTAACAAATTTGGTTCCAATTCATTCTTTTCTTTCAATCAATATTTATTGCATTCCCATTTGATTTATTACAATTCAATATACTATTTACATTCTATTGATATCTTTCAATTTATCAACATTCATTACAAATTCATTATATTCACTTTTTATTCAATTCTGGTGAAATTCCAATTTGTTCCACTTTTTTTTTAACCTATTTCATATAAATTCATTTATGAATCATTTATAAAAATTATTCCACTTAACCATACTTAAGTAAATTTATTTCCACTTATTATATTCTCTCTCCCTTTTTTTTACATCATTTATAAACCATCTAAATTCATTATAAATAATATATACACCCAATTCATATTATTAATTTACCAAAATAAATTTTATTTTATAACTCAATTCATATTAATAACCCCTTTTTTTCACAATTAATTCATTCAGCTTCCCTTATGTCCATGTTAACTTATAATTTTTTTTCAATAACTTATTCCATTTTATATTAGTTAACATTCATATTTTTACTTAAACTACTCCACTTGCAATTTAAAACTTTCTTTATCCAGTTTTTATCAAATCCAATTACTCATACTAATTTTTTTCTTACATTCATTTATTTTATTTAATCTCTTTCACACTTAAATTACATTTCATTTTAAAATTCAAGTTCGTATTCATTTTAAATTCATTTTATAGTTCATATGAAATTAATTCACTTTACTAATTTATCCTGTTTCATTTAATATCCAATTCAACTTATTTAATTGAACTTCATTTCATTTTAATCTATTACTCATTTTATTTAAATCTTATTCAAGTTAAATTTCTTATCATTCCCATTTTTTTATTAAAGCTTCTTGGGTTAAATGTATTTTATTTACTTCATTTCATTAACTCCATTTAGTTTACAATGCTAAGCCAATTATTTTATTTGTATCTCAAATTTAAAGTTTTCTTTCATCTGTTTGTTTAACCAAACTTTTAACCATTTAAATTTGGTTTCATTTTCCTATTTAAATTTATAAGTTATAAACTTATTTCTTTTTTTCAAATATATAAGTTACAAGCTAATTTCTTTTATACTATTCTCAGTTATAAGTACAAAACTATTTTCATAAATTTATCAAATCATATTTAGAATATTTTCACAATCAAAACTTGTTTTAATCGAAAATAAATTTCTTTCGGTATCAATTCTCACTCAGAACTCGGAAATGAACACTGGCGATGCTGCAGTCATCCCCAGAATTATTTCCCAGCGACTAAGCGAGTTTAATGCTTTTATTCCTTCAAAAGTCCTTTCAAAATATATTTTTTCTAGTCAAAACTCTTTCAAATAATACTATTTATTAATTTTTAAGGCTTTGAAAAACAATTTAGAAAACAAAAGGATTTTAAATTATAAAATTCTCGATTTTTAAATTCATTTCTATATATAAGCTATATTATAATATACTTATACAAATTTCCTTAACTTATTTACCAAAATATTTCATTAATTTACAACTTGATCATTTTTAACCAATTCTTATTGCAATTATATTTCAATTCAATTTGATTATTAATGCTTTATAGTAAAATTCACCGAGTATTCGTTTTATTTTTAATTCAACCAATAATCGATGATAATTAAATATTATTATCCTCAATCAACTCATTCATTAAGAATTATCACTTTATAAAATATAATAATATAATTAGGTAAAATTATTTCATTATCCGATTTTAAAACGATATTATGTCGACTTGCCTCGTTTAAGTGTTTAGAAACCCCTATCGATGGCACGGTGTCCCGCACACCGACCAGATTTCATAAACAACTCAACGGATAAGTAAACACAATATAAAACATTTTATAACACTAACAAGTACGCTCTCTCATATATATACACTCAAACAGACTCATTCTAGGGTATTGCTACCCTATCTCTAATGAGTCAAACCCCACAAAGCCAAGGTTATCGCTAAACCTGGCTCTGATACCAACTGTGACGACCCACATTTCGGAAGGTTTAAATCGACAATAATCCACACATGTCCGACTCAAACAAACTGGAACGTAGATAATCAATGGGGTTAAATAAGAAAAATAAGAAGAGAAGAAGAAAACAAAACACAGAATCTCACAGCGGAAACGATAAAATACAAAAATCAAATAAACAATTCATGAAGTTGTTTACTATACATTTGATTTTAATCTATATACATTTATCAGAGTTATATATATATATACATCAGGGATAAATAATCAATACAGTAGATTAGCATGATGTAGGGCATGATAATAGTAGTAGTATACCAAAACTCTGTCTTCGTCCTCCAAAGAATAATCTTCAATATGCTGAAAAAAACTCAGGACTGACCCGAGCGTAATGAAAAGACAAAACACTCGAGTCAGGACTAAAATACTCTTATGTAAGTCAAATCAATATCACAAATATGAGTGCAATAACTTAAGAGATGTTACGGGATTTTCCATCTCCTAAGGATCCGTTAAACTATTTATATATAATAGTATACGCTATAATAGATAATGTCTATCAGTAAAATAATATCAAAATAGCGTTAAGGCTTTACATTGATCCACCTTAACACATTTTTACAATTTTAAACCAAAGTCGTAATGGGCTCGTATAGGGATAAATATGACAAGGCACGTGAGGCAATGCCCAAGGTAGGATTCTACCAGTTTACCCTTTATGGCTGGTCGTAACCCATCCGTGGCCGACCGCGATAATCAATCCAATCGACAAAAAGGTGCACCCATCGAATACGAAATCATAATAGTAATACGAGGAATCAACGTCGCTAGAGGTAGCTAACCTCAATGGCCAGACATAGGCTCCTGTTTTAGTCATTTTAATTATAACACGAATGTCAAGGCTATCCATCATCGTTCTCTTACTTCATTCCAGTAAACGTCGCCAATTCAACCACTACATTCTGAATATCATCCACCGCGTACACGGTTGTCAAAGTGGTGCCAATATTGACAGAGAGTATGCCAATAAGAGGCCTCGGTCTCTTTAACAACCAATCGTCATTTTACACACCGGTTGGTTCTTTTACATTTCAAAACAATTCGTACTTGATATCAAAATATCGTATTCGTTTCAAAAGTCAAAACCATTTTTGGAATCATCATATTTACTCAAAAATCATTTTTTACTTCACAATGTCAATTCAACTCGATATATTGATTTCACTTCAAAACTTGATTCGAATTACAGTTTTGGTTATAATTCACTTTAACCCAATTCGTATTTAAATCCAAGATTTAAATATAAACATTTCCACCCCTTTAACCAGTTTGAATTTTAGAGAATATTTTAAATAGTTTTAAAATAGTTTAATAGTTAAAATAGTTTAATAGAAAATATTTAAATAGTTTAATCGAAAATAATTTAAATATAAAAATGGTTTATATAGTAAAATAGTTTGGAAAATCAAAATAATTTGAAAATTAATTCCAAAGTCAAACCAGTCAACTTCTCAAATTTTCTATCCAAATCAATTCCAAATTCCATTTCGATTTAATCGATTCATTCCAATTTCAAATTGAATAAATTTCTATTCCACATAAATTTCGATTTCAATTCACAAATTTATTTAAATTTCAATTCAATTCCAAATTAATTTAAATCTCAATTTCAAATTAATTTTCAACCAATTCCGAATTAACTTAAATTCCAATTTCAAATTAATTTCCAATTTCAATTCCAATCCCAAATTCAATTTCAAAATATCGATTTAAACACTTAAATCAAATTTACTTTCAATACCAAATTTTAAACCCAAATATTCAATTCCAAACTCAAACTTGAAATATCATTTCATATCAATTTCCTTAGAAATATTCAGAGTTCTAATAAAAGTCCAATCTTTTAAAACAAATCAACTTTCGAAAATTTATGCCGTATTTCAATTTTTTAATTAAAAAAAAAACTAAACTTCAATTAATTAAACAATTTCGTTTACCAAGTTTAAATTCCAACATTTCAAGCTCCAATTCAAAATAATTCAATTTCCATAAATTAGATTTTATTTTTAAAATCAATTCATTTAAATAATTTCAAAACAACTTTTAAAATCATTTAATTTAACCAACCCGGTGTCCGTATATAATTTTCTAACCTATGGCTAAGTGGATAATTATTTCAATTTAATTTCAAGAATGGAAATATATCATTTCAATCCAAATAGATGTCATAAGTATATATCATTTCAACCTATTTCTTAATTTATTCGAAATAATTCAGTTTATTGTTTTATATACAATAAACAATATACATGATGATAGCATGATATATCAAAATAAATAAACAACCAATATCGACCAATAGCATCCATCACAACCAATCAACCATAAAGCCAATGACATTCACAAATTCCAATTTTTACCATATCGGGTAATATACTGCCAATTAAATTTTAAATTTATTTAATGGTCAATTTAAATTCTATCAATTAATTCATATACCAATTTAAATAACAATTAAACCTACCAAATAACAGCCAATAAATTTCATATCACTTCAGAATATAAATATAACTAACATAAAATTATTTTAGTCAATTGTGAGCGTATAAACACTCACCTTTGATTTATCGATGATTTAAAATCCAAATAAAGACCCAAATTTGAACAGTCTCGGAATGCAGTCAAACCAGCTCCATGTTGTCCGGAATTTCGATATGAACGCAATGGAGAAAGCCGCGCGTAAATCCGAGCTCGTATGCAAAAATTATGCGAGTTAGAACATTTGATTTTTAATATAAATTAATAAATAAATAAATAAAATAAAACATACGTATACCATCATCCTCCTATGCGTTCTCTCCTACCGGCCGAACCCATGCACGTTGCTACCACCAAAAATACGCACATAACTCGAGGCAGCCGGTGTTTGATCAGCGACTACCGGCGTGTGCACCACCTTGAGAGCCACCTACGCGCCAAGTTTCACACCACCAATCGCCGCCGTTTGCACAAAAACCAAGAAAAAACGTGCATCCTTCTATCTCAGATCTCGGAAAATCTGTGATGCATTAGCAGCAATCAACCGTATGGATTCGAATGGCTCGTCGAGATCTACACTTTTGCTTTTGGAATTTTTCGATTTCGTTGAACGGATTGAGAGATATTAAGGAAAGAAGATCGGCAATTTCTGGCCATGGAATAGGTGGCGGCCATGGTTTGAAATTAGGGTTTCTGAAATAAAATAATAATAAAACTGTCTCGGTTTGCGTGCGTATTTATATAGGTAGGTCCAAAATCGTCCGAACTCCAATCGAGACGTGCCGCCAGGCGTTTATAAGGTTTTACCCATATTCCGAACGCAATGGAACTAGTCACAAGGCCTAATTCAATCGTATGTGGAAGATAACTTTTGAAGTCGATTATTTTAATTAAATTCGAAATTAAATTTCTACGCGTTTCAAGCTCGCACGGCCAAACGACAAGCCCGATTGCTATGGAAATTGAAATCCTACAACAATTCACTATTACGGATCCGATGAAACTAGTTTCGTCGAAATCCGAGACCGTTGCCAAAATGGCTCTTTTTACTCGTTAATTACAATATAAAATTTCAATTTCAAATTTTCCACATTTAAATCCAATTTTAAATGTTAACCATCTTAATTTTTATTTATATAAAATTTAAATCAGCTTACGACATCATTTTCTATCATATTAAATTCAGAATTTAATTATTCAAATAATTTCTAATATTAATTATTTAACAAATTACATTAATAACAAATTTTCATTCAATAATCACCTTAAATTTAATAATTAAAAATAGCTGAAACTACGGGTCGTTACAGTGACATTAATAGATTTGCATGTTTCCAGTGCCAGTCCAAAGTCTATGGTTCCTTTGAGATATCTTAGTATTTTGTTTACCATTTTTCAGTGTTCATCTGTTGGACTTTGTATAAATTGACTTGCTTTATTTACACAAAGTAATTTTTGGTCTTGTGATAGTTGCATATTGAAGTGCACCCCATACTTCTATACCAACTGTCATTAGATATTGCTTCGCCTTTATATTTGGATACATGTATGTTGCTGACATAGGAGTAGAGATTGGATTAGCTTGATCCATCTTAGCTTTATTTAGAACTTTTGCTGTATACTTCCTCTGATTTAACTAAATTGATGAACTTGATAATCTTTTTACTTCAATGCCAAGGAAATAATTTAGGTTGCCAAGATCCTTAATAGAAAACTCATAATTTAGATGCTTTATGAGATTGCTGATTTTCACCTCACTTTTACCTGTAATAATAAAATCAACAACATATATTAGTACATAACTACTGTGTTTTTGCTAAATTTTGTATATGATGAATTATCATATTCGGTTGGATTGTAGCCCAGTCCAATCAGTGTTGCTTTTAGCTTTTCAAACCATACTCTTGGGACTTGTTTCAATCCATAAATTGATTTATTTAATCTGCACACAAGCTTTTCATTCCCTTTTTGTTTGAATTCATATGGCTGCTCCATGTATACTTCTTCCTATAAAGCACCATTTAAAAAAGCATTATTCACATCTAATTGTTTGATATTTCAATTTCTATACAAGGCAATAGTGATAACAACTATAATAGTAGTAGGCTTCACAACTGGTGAAAAAGTTTCATTAAAATCAAAACCACTCTGTTGTAAATAACCTTTAGCTACTAATCTTGCCTTGTATTTAAAAATTGAACCATCAACATTTCTTTTAGTCTAAAGGTCCATTTGCAGCCCACAATATTTTTATTTTTAGGCATAGGAACAAGATCCCATGTCTTGTTTCTCATTAATGCATTATATTCTTCAGTCATAGCTAATTTCCAATTCTCATTTTTAATGGCCTGATAGTGTGTACTTGGTTTCTCTATGTCCAAGACTGCATTGTATATTTTTGGTTTAAATATGCCACTTTTTGACCTTGTCATTATGCGATGACTAATTTATTGCAGTAGTCTGTTGTTGACAAGTATCCTCTATTTCTTGTTGATACTATTCATTGAGAGGTTGTGATTCTGCTGATGTCTGATGAGAAGTGGATTACATACTTATTCTTTGTTGAGATGTTTGATCAGGTACATTTGATGACTCGGCTTGCTCATGACCTGGTCCATGTCTGGACACTGTGTATTGTGAGTCTGAGTTGATTGGTTGAGGATTGACACTATTCTAAGCTAGCTCTTTTTAAACCTGAACCACCTCCCCAGGTAGTGCAGGTATTGGTGGTAGTGAATCTTTTGAATTATATACTTTCTTTGATGTTTTAATTTCTGATTCCTTAAAAGGAAAAACTTTTTCATTAAACACCACATGTCTCGAAATGAAAATTCTACCATTACAATCTAAGCACTTGTATCCCTTTTGATTAGCAGCATAACCTAAGAATGTACATGGGGATGACCTAAAATTTAATTTATGAGCATTGTAAGGTCTAAGATATGGAAAACACAAACATCCAAATACTTTTAAGCTTTGATAGTCAGGTTTGACATTAAATAATATTTCCATTGGACTTTTAAACTTTAAAACTTTTGTTGGTAGCCTATTAATTAAGAAAACTATAATAGCAAAAGCATATGGCCAAAATTTTAGTGGTATGGATGCTTGAGCTAATAAAGTGAGCCCAGTTTCAACAATTTGTCTATGTCTTCTTTCAATAAGCCCATTTTTTTCAGAAGTGTATGAACATGTTGTTCTATGAATAATTCATTTCCTCTGAAAATAATCTTTTAGTGGTAAATACTCTGTTCCACCTTCAGATTATATTACTTTTAACTTGACAGTTTGTTTGTTTTTCTGCTTGTGCTATAAATTGGGGGCATTTCACTAGAAGGACAAACTTTGCAGTCCAATTAGTTTCTAGGACACACATCCATAGAAATTAATTTCAAGGCCAAATTCAGCAGAATAATTACTTTTAAGGACAAAGTCAGCAGTCCAATTACTTTCAAGGACATAATTTCATAGGTTTTTAGGCCTTAGAAACTAATTATTTTCCATTTTGTCCTTAAAAGTAATTATTTCAGTTGTGCGTCCTAGAAACTAATTGCACTAGCTAAAGAGGCCCTTGTGGCTAATTTCCACTTGTAATAATGCATTGTGAGTTTCAGATTTTGATCTTAAAAAATATATCCACATATATCTAGAGAATGCATCAATAAATGATATATAATATTTGTACCCATAACAGTATGTAATGATGCAGCCCCCCCACAAATCAGTAGCAATTAATTCTAATGGTTTATTTTAATGAGTTTTAGAGTCTAGAAATGGTAATTTATGACTCTTTCCCATTTGACAATAGGTACAGATATATGGCATCGATATACCATCAAAAGAAATATCACTACTATTCAACACATGCTTTACAATTGTAGCATTTGGATGTTCCAGTTTACAGTGCCACATATCAAAAGTCTTACAATTTTCTTCCTATTTAAGTTTTGAATTATTACACCAATTTCTTTTAATTCCTGATTTTCCTGAGTTAGCCACACTGAACTTGTATAGTCCCATACATTCTCTACCCTGCAAGAGGATTTCCTTTATTAGGATATCCTTAAATAGACAATAATTTGGGTAGAATTCAAAGTAAACATTGTTATCTTTTGCAAATTGTGACACACTTAGTAAGTTCTTTCTAATCAGTGGTACTCTAAGTATAATTTTCTTCTTCCTATTATGTATGAACTACTAGTGTGTGAAATTGCAATAGATTTACCATTACCAATGTGTATAGAATTCATACCTTTGTACTCCTTATTCCCAAGATTTAGATTGCTTAGACTGCTTGTGATGTGATTAGTTGCTCTTGAATCAGGATACTAGTCCTCAACTTGTATATAACCAGACTTTGTAATTTCATTTTGTTGATAATTTCTGATATCAGACTGATTATTTGACTATTGCTGCACTTGTGCCATATTTGCACTGAGATTGGAATTTCTTTGATTATTTGAACCTAGACCTGGAACATAGTTTAGATTCATCCTGAAGAAACATTTTGTGGCTGTATACCCTACTTTTTCTCATATCTGACACTTTGGTCTGTTGTTATTGTTGTTCCATCTGCCTCTTCCTTTAGATTTATTTGAGTATCCACCCCTTTGTGTTGGATGTTATGCTCGATTGCTATTTTGAGATTTGCTTTTGTAATTAGCAACATAGTTAATAGAGAAATCAGACTCTTGGGATTTCTTGTTATCGAGTCTTACTTCATGTGCAAGTAAGACTGAGTGAACATCATATACTGATGGTAGAACTTTCTATGAGGCTATGTCTGCCACCACTGCTTCATATTCATCAGTTAATCCATTTAATATAATCATTATTTGCTCTGAATCTGAGACTTTATGATCTGCAGCCTCCAATAAGTCACAAGTTGTTTTGATCTTGGAAAGATATTCTACCATATTGTGATTATCTTTTCTGATATTGTGTAACTGCCTCTTATGAAACATAACTTTGGCTGCTAATTGAGTGTTGACAACTTTTTCAATTGTTGTCCAGATTTCATTAGCAGTTTTACATCCAATGACATGTGATAGAAGATTTACACTTATCGACGATAGTAGCCATGAGCATATGAGTCTGTCTTGCCTATGATACTTCACATATTCTTCATTACTAATGACCTTGTTTTCTTTATCAGTGATACATTTTGGTGGAATTTGAGTGGTTCTAACAATAAAGCCTTCAAGGCCATACCCTTGAATTGCAGTCTCAACCTGAAGCTTCCATAAAAGATAGTTATCTTCATTCAAATGAACTGTAACCAGATGACCTTGTGGACTGATTATAGTTTTGATGAGATTCTCTGCAGCTTTAGTTTGTTGTGAGTTGTTTACATTGAAGGAGGTTGCTGAATTTCCTTCTTCAGACATGATGACCCTAAATTAAAACTATGAATATTGATAGAAGGATGCGGTAATTCTTGATCAAGTTTTGGATTCAAGAATTTAGAGGGGAACACAGAACGGGTTTGATGCAACCAAAACTTAAATGATGATTCTAATTTGATAAGTTTTTTCTGGATGGCACTTTCCTTGGGTTTTGTGTTGATTCTCTTGTTTCTTTGATCTGATTTCTATGATTTTTGCTTGCTTTCCTTCAAGATTCAATGTGGAATCTTAATGTAGCAAGACTTCTTGAATTCTGGCGAGGCATAGGATTTCTTTGTTGAATCGCCTTTTAAGATGATGAGATTTGAATCTCTAATGAGAGGGAAAACTCAAATGATGAATTTTCTCTGATGAGTTTTGCTGTTAAGCAACTATTGCTCTGATACCATATAATATTTTAAGATGTTTGAGATATTATAAGATTTAGATCACTGAATTAATGAAATGAATTTTGAAATCTTTATTGAGATAGCAACAGAAAATTACAGAGCAAAGAGATATATCTCATTTCTTATACAAGTTATATTTGTATAGAGATTTTGAAATGGCTTTAGTATTTACACGGCCCATGATTCTTATATAATGAGAACGGTTGAGATGAGATTGAATGGTTGAGATTCTAGCTGACTAATCCTTTATTATTACATGTATTACTCGTTGTTGGTATTTCTCATTAGATAACAATATTATACAATCCTTTAAATGATTATAATTACCTCCCAACTTACTCAACGATCAACTGTAAATGAGAACAACACTATAGAGGCACCGAAGAGGTTGTCAACATGAATAGTTTGCCGGAATTAAAATAATAGAATATTCCTTGTTATAAATGTGAGTAAAAACATCAAATCACATTAATTTGTCTGATTCTAGCTTCACTCAATTTTTTTTCTAATGATGCATCATATATATCTAGCAATTTAAATATATTCATAATAATAATGGAATTCACATGTATCACCACTGTATACTCTAAAAACCTTTAGCTAATGCTCAATATCTTTATTAATTAACTGCAAAAAATAATTACTTAAAAGTGCCTTTATTTACTAACTTCACACAATTTCTATCATAGTGTAAACCTATATACTATTATGGTAAACAAATAAATGTATACATTAGATGTTTTATTATTAGACATCTGGTATACACATGCACTTAGTTATGTGCTTGTATGTTGGGGAAATAAAGAAGTATCTCAAAATGAATTGAGAACAAGTCATATAGTTGTTATAATACAACTGTAAGGGTTACAAGGGTATTTGTGTCACTTTCTATTACAACTACAAAGTGTCCCGAGTCAATTAGCCTTACATTTTAAAAGGAACATACTTTCTGTACGTATAATGTATGAATAAAATCTTCATTCTACTTTTCTTTTATCACCTTTCAATTTATCAAAATTTAACAAAAACTAACTTGGTATCAGAGCATTACTAGCCACACAACAACAACACCTTGCCAAGAAGTTCATCAGAGTTCAATTCATCATCTGAACTAGCATTGGCTGTGTTTGGTTTTCTTATTAGATTAAGATTCATCATTTGAGAGAGACCAAGATCAAGAAGGTATCTGTTCATACCAGTTTTTTCTTTGTGCATACCTGTTTATATCAGTTTGTGTCCATCTTTCCCCTCACTCAACACAAGCACCTCGCCGTAAGATTCATCAATACATCACTTAAATCTGGGGCTGCAGTTGTCAAGAGATCAAACCACATTTCTTGCTGACATTTCTTGCTGTTAAGAACTTTAAATATCATCAATGGGAGATGAGACTAATGATTCATATGGAAATTCATTAGCAACAGCTCCACATCAGACAACAAATCAACAGCCAAGAGCACCTGTAGATGATTTAATCAAGACAATCATAAGTCCACAAAGTCAATTGATCACTACGCATCTAGATGAAAGTAATTACTTGCTATGGAAATATCAGGTTGAAACTGCAAGTAAAGGGTATGGTTTAGAGAATACATTCTTGGCACACATACAATTCCATCTAAATTCATTGCAGATAGTCAAGGCAAACTCATAAGCAATAAGAAGTATATTACACAACAAAGACAAGATCATTTATTAAGTTCTCGACTACTATTATCAATAAATACTGATCTGTTGCCACAAATTGTTGGTTGTAAGTCATCAAATGAAATTTGGATGACAGTTGAACAAATTTTCAATTCACAGTCAGCAGCAAAGATCATGCACTACAAGAGGCAGATGCAAAACTCAAGGAAATATGACATGTCAATGAGGGATTACTTAACCAAAATCAAGGGTTATTGTGATCTATTAGAGGCAGCAGGCCACAAAATCTCAGATACAGATTAGATTTTAACCATTATGAATGGTTTAGATAATGACTATGAGGTAGTTATAACATGCAAAGAAGTTATACCTTCAATTCAGTATGTTCACTCTACCCTCCTTGCTCATGATGGTAGAATAGAACAAAAGAAAGCATTTGATAGAGAGCTCACAATCAACTATGTAGCAAACTCAAGAAACAAAGGTTAAGAATGAAATTATGGAAATAGCCAAAGTGACACAGTGGCAAGAAATGATCAAAATTATGCAAGAAATCAATCTGGAAGATATGGAGGCAAAGGGGTAGATGGAATAACAACAACATGCCAAAATGTCAGCTAACAAGTGTTATTTCAGATTTGATTCCAATTACAATTCATCTCAAATTTCAGCTAATCAAAGAAACAACAACCCAAATGCAAATATGGCAAGCATGCAACATTAACAAAGAAGTGCATCAAAAGAGTAAAGATTACATAACCTAAATATGTGTAAAGCACCTAGGTTAGAGGACATGTAAAATGAATGTTGGTATCCAGATTCAGGTGCAACTCATCATGTGACCAATAATTTGCAGAATCTAAATCCGGGGAACAAAGAATATAAAGGTACGCAATCTATTTGTATGGGTAAAGGAACTAGCATTAACATTACACACACTGGGACTGCAATAATCACTAGTCAAAAAGTTCTGCACTTAAATAATTTGCTAAGGGTACCCAAAATGAGAAAAAATCTTATCAATATTTCACAATTTGCCCTAGATAATAATGTATTTTTTGAGTTTTATCCTAGATACTGCTTGGTCAAAGATATTCAGACTAAGCAAATTTTGTTGCAGGGTGAAACATATAATGGTTTGTACAGATTCAATCTTACAAAAGTTAATCATTCCGGTAACCCAAGAAAATGGTGCAACTTAACAGAATCAAGTCCAACTGAATGTACTAAAAATATGTTTGACATTGAGCACTGTAAGTTAGGTCATCCTAGTGTAAAAACTGTAAAGAAAGTACTAGAGGATAATAAAATTGAGATTAAAAACATACCTTCTTCATATGTGTGCCCTTATTGTCAAATGGTAAAAAACCATAAATTGGCCTTTGCTGAATCTCAAACTATGTATAAACCATTGCAACTTATTGCAACTGATTTATGGGGACCAGCACCCACTAACTCAGAATATGGTTACAATTATTATATCTCTTTTGTAGATGCTTATTCTAGGCACACTTGGATATACTTTCTGAAATCAAAATCCGAGACATGTAATGTAGTTATGCATTTCATCAAACAGATAGAAAATCAGACATGTCAGATAGTGAAAATGATTCAAACAGATATTGGTACATAGTACAAAACTATCAAGAAATATTTTCAAGATAAAGGCATAATTCATAGGGTAACTTGCCCTTATAAATCATAACAAAATGGATTAGTAGAGAGAAAACATAGGCATATAGTAGAAATAGGTCTTACATTGCTTGCAAAAGCATCACTTCCATTGATGTTTTGGCCTGATGCCTTTGCAACAGCAGTCTATTTAAATAATAGACTGCCCACTAAAGTGTTACAAGACAAAAGTCCAATGGAAGTATTATTCAATGTAAAACCTGATTATAAAAGTACGAGAATCTTTGGATGCTTATGTTTTCCCCATCTAAGACCATATAATTCACATAAGTTGAATTTTAGATCAACACCATATACCTTCTTAGGCTATAGTGTGAATTAAAAAGGATACAAATGTCTTGGTAGCAATGGAAAGATATTTATATCCAGACATGTTGTATTCAATGAAAATATTTTTCCCTTTGGGACATCAAATGTAAAAGCAACACAAAAGGTGTACAATCCAATAGGCACCATTCCATCAATACCACTGTATGCAAGCTATCAAGAATAGAGAAGTGCAGAGGAAATTCAAGATGATTCTGAGGCTCAACACACAGTGTCAGAGAGAGGACCAGGTCAAGACATCTCAGAATCACCTCAACATTTCACCTACACTCCAACAAATTCAAGGAATCAACGGTTTACTTATGAAAGCAGTGAGCAACAGCAAAGCATGGAACAATCCTCAACAAAGCAAGAACAATCAATCAGAGGACATCATATGATAACCAGATCAAAAAGTGGTATATTTAAGCATAAGATATATGCAGCATGTATAACTAGTGAGGAACCAGAGACATATGAGCATGCAGTCAAAAATGAAAAGTGGAAAGATGCAATCAATGAAGAGTACAATGCATTAATAAGAAACAAGACTTGGAGTCTAGTACCACTGCCAAAGCATAAGAGCACAATTGGTTGCAAGTGGACTTACAAAGTAAAGAAGAATCCAGATAGAACCATCAAGAAATACAAGGCAAGATTAGTGGCAAAAGGCTACATACAGCAGCATGGATTCGATTTTAATGAGACATTCTCACCTGTGATTAAGCCAACAACCATCAGAGTAATTTTATCCATCGCTTTACATAAAGGATGGGATATCAAACAACTAGATGTAAACAATGCCTTCCTAAATGGTGAACTATAAGAGGAAGTGTACAAGGAACAACCCCAGGGATTCAAACAGTCAGGCACAAAAGCAATGGTATGCAAATTTCACAAAACAATTTATGGTTTAAAGCAAGCACCCAGAGTATGGTTCAATTAATTAAAGACCACTCTTATCAGCTTAGAATACAAACTAGCAAAGTCAAATACATCACTATTTACAAAGTTCAGCAAAGGTACTACTACATATATATTAGTGTATGTAGATGGTCTTATAATCACTGGTGATAATGAAAAAGAGATAAATCACATTATTCAGTTCTTAGATGAGCAGTTTTCAACTAAGGATTTGGTCAGACTCAGTTACTTTCTGGGAATAGAAGTCAATAGATTATCCAACATATAAATTTATCTAAGTCAAAGGAAATACATCAAGGAGCTACTTTTCAAAACAAGGATGCATCAGGCAAAACCATTACCAACACCAATGACTAGCAACTTGCATCTATCAAAGTACAAAGGTGAACCAATTACAAATGAAAAGAATACAGAAGTGTAGTTGGTGCATTGCAATATGCTACAATAACCAAGCCAGAGATATCATACAGTGTCAACAAGGTATGTCAGTTTATGCATCAACCTTTAAATGAGCATTAGAAGGCAGTAAAACATATACTAAGGTATCTAAATGACATACAGAATCATGGCTTACTACTAAAGTCAAGCAAGGATTTAACTATCACTGGTTTTGCTGATGCTGATTAGGCATCAGATCCAGATGGCAGAAGATCAACAGCAAGGTACTATATTTATCTAGGTGAGAATCCAGTTTCACGGTGTTCAAAGAAACAGCCAACAGTATCAAGATCAAGTACAAAATCAGAATACAAAAGTCTAGCTTGTGCAACAGTCAAAGTGATATGGTTAGAATCACTTCTTAGTGAACTAAGAATAAATAGAAAAACAACAATCTGGTGTGATAATTTATGTGCAGTGTCACTATCTGCTAATCCAGTGTTGCATACAAGGACAAAGCATATGGAATTTGACTTGTACTTCGACAGAGAGCAAGTGAACAATGGAAGAATCAATATAAATCATATACCTACACCTTACCAAAGAAGTAATGTACTTACAAAAGCGCTTTTAGCAAGAAACTTCTGTCGATTCAGAGATGACCTAAGGATTATGAGTTTTGACAGCAAATCTAAGGACCAGAACCTCAATTTGAAGTGAACAAAGCAAGTATCTCAACTAAGCTTCATTGCTGAGCATCATCTCTGGATCAAGCAATTTCTAAACACTATCAGCCAACATTCTAAGATGATTCAGACCAGATCTCATGTTTAGAGACTTTATCAATAAAGACTTTTTAGTTAATTTAGAGAAGGTCTGATGATTAGAGATGTCGGTTGCGTATTTGGGGACAGAAGAAAATCCTAGCTTAAAGCGAAGAGGAGAAATAAAGCAAATATCTCAAAATGAATTGTGAACTAGTCATATACTTGTTATAATACAACTGTAAGCGTTACAAGGGTATTTGTGTCAATTTCTATTACAACTGCAAAGTGTACTGAGTTAATTACCCTTACATTATAAAAGGCACATACATTCTGTACGTATAATGTATGAATAAAATCTCCATTTTGCTTTTGTTTTATCACCTTTCAGTTTATCAAACTTTAGCAAAATCTAAGTTGGGGGAAAAAAGGTAAAGGCATGACGCACAGATGCAGGCGACTTACATATATAAATTTCAACTTTATTTAAAAGGACTGTAATTATTTCTAAGCCACATGAAGTTCGATAGCACTAGATTAATTCTGTGGATCAAAATCAAAGACAAAATCCCTGAAGTTTCCCGTCTGAAGAAAAATCGCCTAAATTTTACAAAACCTTGTACTCTTTTTTTTCCAACGACCATTGCATCAATAGCACTCCTAGTTGTTTTTATCACTTGGTAAAAATAGCATGCTTTATAGTGATTAAAAAGGTAGGGTACTTGTCAAAACATCCACTGTATCAATAACATAGATAATTTTTTAATTTAAAACCAATTTTAAGAACTAATTATAAATTTAAGTCATTTTTATAACTTATTACAAAAATAGACCAGTTTGTGCCAAATCAGCGTCACGCGTACTGGCGGTGTCTCAAATGCCGCTGGTACATTTTAGAAAAAAAAATAATTTGCGACATTTCAAATGTCGCAAACTATTTTGTTAAAAAAAATCTGGGAGGCATTTGAAATGCCGCACACGGGAGGCATCTCAAATGCCGCCCAGAATTTAGAAAAAGGAAAAATGTACTTGTGGCATTTGAAATGCCGCCAGTACGCGTGATGCTGATGTTGCACAAATTAGTCTATTTTTGTAATAAGTTATAAAATTGGTCTACATTTGTAATTAGTTTTTAAAATTGGGCTAAATTAAAAAATTATCCTTTTTGAAATGTTCAGGGTGCATTAAATTTCAAGTGATACGCTTTTTTCTTATAGCATACACAAGACAACGTTTAAAAAAATGATGTTTTTTAACTTTATAAAAGGTGACATCATGGGTTAGTTTTCAATTGGTAAAAATGATTTTTTAAACACTCTAGCGATAGCATTTCACAATGTTTACATTGGATGTAAAGGGTTTACGTTTGAAGTAAATATTTACAACAGCGTTTAATTTAAAGTGGCCAACCTCTCCGTTTTTCCAGTGGAAAATCAGATGCAAATATTGCATCGAACGTAAACCCTTTACTTCCAGACTGTTTGCCTGTTAATTATTAATATGTTAATATTAAATACTATAAGATGCAATTACAGTTTTGTTTGTGTTGTAGTTACAGTTACAATACCGATCAATTAACATTTATGCTAAGCATGGTCAGACCCAGTTTAAAGCAGATATGCATGTACGCTAAGAATACTGATTAATTAACCCCACAGTATGATATATCAGTGACTCCTGATGTATGATCAACTTGCGTGTATGTGTGGCGGTTGATAGTTATGGTGGCATATTTTCAAATTCTAGTATATTTTTAGATTTTAACAAGATATGGGTTGCTGCTGCATGATATGAAAGTCATGTATTACTATTAGAGTTGAAACAATTGGCTTAGTTTCCTGATTAGTTCAACACTTTCATAGGTTTGAGTTACAGACACAATCACCGTTGAAAATTGATGAATTAATGTCGTTTAAAGATACCTACATGAAAAAGACTAATTGATAGCAAATGAGCCCCTTTGTTATTGAAAGATTTTAACCTAAAATTATGAATCTGCTTTATTGATTGATTTAGATACAAGCTTTTGATATGAGAAAGATATTGTACAATTTGATACATAAACTGATATCGGTGCTTTGTATTTATATTGTTACATCAATATATGCTATTAGGCTTTAATAGCCAGCCTGCATGTCCACTACAACAGAACAGGCAAATCCTAACATTTATAAGTGTTACAAATAATTTCAGTAACACTTTTTAAGTGTTCTAATGGCCTGTGAGGAATGGAGCGGTTAAATTTGTAACACTTATAAGTGTTACGAACATACGTATTATTAACACTTATGTGTTGGTACCTAAATATACGTTAACGCTTATAAGTGTTGGTATAGAAATATACGGTTTTTGGTACAGAAATATACGGTAACACTTATAAATGTTGGAAAATGATTATTTAGTAACACATATATGTGTTGTTACACATAAATTGCTTTGCTTATCATTTAGGTTTGTAACGTAGATAAGCGTTGTTATCCAAAATATTGGTAACACTTATATGCGTTACTAATTGAAATTATGTTTTTACCCTATTTTATGCACAATTAATATTAAATTCTTAAACCAAATGAATATAATATCTCATAAATGATGATGTCCATATCACATATATAATTCATCATATCAATTCAATATGAAGTCTAAAATGCTTCCATATCTCAAATGCAACAATATCATATTTAGATAATACTATAATATAAGCTACAAACATTCCAATTTAAAAATACCACAAATATCATATCCAAATTATAAAAAACAAGATAAAGTTTTACTACTGATAAATAGAATTTTAGATATTGCGAAGACGAAACACAGGCCATATCACAAAGCCCCCATCTAAAAATTCACAAAGCTTGCAACGTACATTTTGAGGACCATCGTAAATCAGTGCTTCCGGTTCTAAAACTTCCGTTAACTAAACAACTTTCTCAACATTTGGAACTATCTCTCTGAAATGACACATAGTTTGTGTTCCAATATAAGCTTTTGCTACATTCTTCTTCATATCTTGTGATAGTAGCATTAAAATTTGTTTACCTCTTGTAGATGATCCAATATCATTTGATGGAATAAGCGAACTAGCAACTCCAATATTCGAAGGATATTTATCCAAGTTAGAAGCGGTTTCCGTCATAGGCATCACATTACCACCATTAAGGTTATGTTGTAACCCCGATACCATAGTTAGGAAAGATGAAGCAAATGATTTAACAACGTCGTTGATTTGGCTCGCCACTTGATTCGCCACTTGACTTGCAACTTGATTTGCCACTTGATTTTGTAATTCCGATGACCATTGACGAAAATCTTCCTTTTTATTCTTATCGGCAATTGCTTTTGAAGCTTGCATCAACTTTACTTGTTTTGCAAAGGAAGTGGAGCTAATTGCACGACAAAAGTTTTTCTTTCTATCGAAGCCAAAAACTTTAGATGGGATCATTGTCAAGGTCATATGTGTTTGCTTTCTCGTTACCGCTACATTCCAACTTCTGTTTTTCTTCCTCTTCCTCCACAAGTGCCTACATTCAATATGTCAAATGAGAATTCAAACATCAAAATTACTATTAATTGAGACTTAGCTTTCATTGTATAAAAATATATAACAGCAGTGCACTTCCAACTCAACTATTCATGTATGTGCAGGTTAAGTATAGATTGGTTTACTCAATTATAATTAGGTCTAAAATATAATCTAAGGTATCAGTGCATTATTAGATCCAATTACGCCCATGACAGGCTACTGACCATGGACCAAAAGCATATATACCGGTCCACAATTAATCATACAAAATAATGACTGATGAGGTATAGAGTATGCTGCATATGTCTTGGATTTTCATGCTGCAAGAGCAAATCATGTTGAGGGTGGGATGAACTCTAATGACAGCTGCTGCCTCTACCAAAATTGCAGCTGTCTTGGCCAAGTCAAAAAGAAAAACTAGCTTGATCAAATATACATAGTACCCACACACATGGATAGCCATACATACTCCACTCATCCATATAATCAAACATCCGTTCCGTGTTAGCGGCGCGGTCTCGCAAACACACAGGCATATACAAACCCAAATGAACAACTAATAAGTCAAAGAAACACAACTAAGACAAAACTAGACTAACGGAACCGACTACATAGCCATACATGCACTCAGGCTGTGCACTCAGAAACCCTAGATATGTACAGTGTGCAATATTTTTCAATTATTGCCGAGCACCTCAACTTAACAAGCCTCATGCACTTTGAAAAGAGTGGTTTTATTCATATGTTATGTGTACTGTTCGATTAAGCAATATAGAACTATTTCTTCACAAGTTTTACATCACTTGTAAAAAGAAGGAAAAAAATCATTAAGCATTGTATCAAGGTATAATATGTACTAACGTAAAATAAATCCTCTCTAAAAAGTAAAGATAGGTGAAGGACATACATATGATTTAGAATCTTAGAAGCAAGTATACTGTCAAGTTAACGTCCTAGTTAATAAGCTCTACAGCTTGGTTTATAATTTTGATTTATCACTGCTCAAACTGCAAAACGAATGGTAAAGCTATCACAATATCTTACACAGTTAGCTTGGCTTAATGAAAGTCAGTTCAAACTAGTTATAATACTCTAAAGCAGATCATAATTGAGTCAATAATAAGCATAGGCCATTGATATGGATGAAAAAAGAATGGGAAAAGTTCAAAGTTGTTATTTGCGCATGCAACCAAAGTACAAGATGATGAAGAGTTAAAAAAAATCTAGTTTACTCATCTTTTTTGTTTTAGGAAATGGTCTTTTGATGATAAAATGTTGCTACACCATTTAATGCTTCACCATTTTTGCTGTTACTGATAGCTACATATCTTCTTAAGACTCTTTGAAGTTTTAGTCGTGATAAAACATTTAAACGACTACAAAAAAAAGTATGATCTCATGCAAGTCTAAGTCTGATAATAATTGAGATTACCTTCACTTGGGAATATTTTCCTACTTGCTTCCTATCTTGGTCATTGTATTTTACATTTACCTATTGATACAAACAGTTAAAAACGATGAACATAAATTCCATTTGACAATCTGTTCACTTTGTGGCTTTTTGAAAAGGGTTGTCACTGTCTAAGCTATAATTTATAATGGCATACTGTAAAACAAGATTAATGCAGGCCAAGATCGATAACATAAACAAAGGATACTGCATTGTTCATAAATCTTTTAACATAAACAAAACTAGAACCGACCTTGAAGATTTAAAGCACACTAAAATTTAACAGAGGAAGTTATATAACATAAGAATATATACTCCATTAAGCTATATAACAATTTCAATTCTGGCATGTTTAATAATCATATAGTATGGTTATACCGTATTACATAGTAAAACAATATCCTTAAGATTCTATTTAGAGCATTCTTCCAATTGTTTTGGCCTTCAACCAAGGTGGTAGATTTCTTTCAAACCTTAGCATTTGTTTTCAAGCTTAGCAGCTGAAAACAAGTGTTTGTTTAAATAATAAAATTTAGTGTATACACTAAGTGGAATATAATCTATACTATACTATTATTAGTGAGTTGAATTTCAAGCTCACATAGGCCCCCTTGAAATTTGGCAACCGAACAGTCACGTTTATACTTTTTCTGACCCCTTTGAATTTGGCAATCCGAACCGTCTCCCAATTTATACGTGTTTCTGTCTTTCTTTCACCCGCAAACCCTTCCCTCTTTCCGCATCTTCTTCTCCTCTCCCACTTAACGCCGCCCACTGCCAATCGACTAACCTTTCGGTTCTCTCCCCTTTTCTCCTTTTCCTTCGTTCCCTTCCCCTATCGATCGTATCCACTTCTCGCTTCTCCCATTCCTTCCTTCCCATCAAAACCCTAAATATCCACGTCCTTGATTTAGGCCTTTTGCCCACCGTTAACGTTGACCTCTCCCCCTACCAGCGTGGCCAACTACTTCGAATCCAAATCTCCGGCCATTGGACGATTATATGCACAGAATTCCTATACATGCAGCACTCCTCTTTCTGTTGCCATTTTACATCTTCGTCCTCATGTCCAATTGCAATTCAAGTAAATTTGAATACATCGATTGTATATAAGAGCAGGATTTCTGACATTCATTTTACTTATTTTCTTTATTATTTTGGTTTTAAACTGTAATTCAATTTTTGAAACCATGTCTTTGTGCTTTCATGTTGTTTTACTGATTCCATATCGTCTTTTTTTCATTAATATACCTTTTTTATACTTTGTTATTCGATTAAACTTGAGTGTTACTGTATTGGGTATGTGAATTTTTAAACTTTAATTTTTTCTGCTGATGGTTTAACGCTTAGTGCTTTCCTGATTCGTAGACATATACTTCGAATCCACTTCGCTGATTCAGGTATAATACAGTTGCCCTTAATACAGATTTAATTATATTTTTTCATATTGATTCTGTAAAAGATTTACTTTTACTGTTTCATTTATTCATTTTGGAAATTTAATCTACTATAGATTTAATTCCCATTTGGCTTGGATAGTTTGAATTTTACCAATTCCAGTTATAATGTGATTGTTGTTAATACGAATTGAATTTCATTTTATTTAAATTTCACATATTCTTAGTTCTGACAGTATTTTGCTATTAATTGTTTTAAAAACCTATGTTTTCCAAATTACATTCTACATTTCAATATAAATTCATAGGGCTATTAAGACTTGACATTTGATTGAAAGTTACAATTCATTCTTCTCTTACATTTGAAAAATAATCTATGTTGTTGATTCACTTAATAGTGGTATTCCTATTTCGCATTTTTTTGAAGTTTGATAGTTGGGTAATTATCAAAGGAGATCTGATTCCATGGTTTTTATTTGAATTCCAAAACAGTAGGTGATTTGATATAGATAGCTGGTGGATGAGAAAGCTTTTACCATAGGCTTCATTTCTTAGAGATTCAAAAAGGAACTAAATGTATAAAGCTTCTTTTGCCATAGGCTTCAACATTTCGTGGTGCACAAACCCAAGTTTTCCATAAAAGAAGAGTCAAGTTCAAGATGAAGTTTTTCACAAAGATATGGTAAAGTTGGCTTTAGTGCTCAATTCATGAATGTTGCTCAACGTAATTCTACAAAAAATGCTTCTATAATGGATTATCTACCCTTATATTAAAATTATTGCTCTTGGTCTTACTCCACTTGCTTTCTTGGACTGTCCGGTACTTTGTTCCCACCCTTCGATATGTTTTTTCTATGTTGCACTTATTTTACTGATGTATTGAGAATTGTTCAATAGTGATAGGAATAGTTTGCTTTTGATTTGCTTCTGTTTGATTATAAGATATGTAGTTGACACAAAATAGGGGTTTTGAGTTTTATTTGTCTATCATGATATGGTGCACATATTCACAAAACTCCATTTTACATTACTATGGCTTCACTTCCTTGAAGGCTAATTGAGCATATTTTATTTTGAAATTAACTGCAAACAAAGGCTTTTAAATTTTATACGTATGTAACCAAATTTTTCCTTAATTTTAAGGCAAACTAAAACTAATTTTGGTCCACTTTTTTAAGTTAAACAAATAATAATCGTACAATTACATTGAAAAGTCTCCATAGGGAAGCAAGTGATCATTTGATGTAATGGTAGCATCAGAAATTACATTATAATGGAGTCGAATTATATTTGTGCGATAGAACCAAAAATTATTTAAATTTGTGCTATTTATAACCCCAATTCCTTAGTAACCATATATCTATCATTTATTACTTACTTTTTAGGTTCTTTTGATGAATTATTAGGTTGATGTTTTTGAAGGTTTCTGCTAATGGGTAAAAGAAACACAAGAGCTTGAAGATTAAGATCTAGATAAAAGAAGCACTTCACTTCGTTTTGGTTTGTTCATGCTATGGAGCTTAAAGGTGATATTGGAAGTAAATTGTTTAGGTTTTATTTCATTATCTTTATATCCATTCCTTTTTACTTTGATTTAAGCATAATTTGAACAAAAAATTAATAATGAGCAGATTACAATATTGAATAGCATAATGGTTTTCAAACATGCAGTGTATTAAATTGGTGAACATAGTACTTTCTCTGAAAAATTAGCATTTCTTATAAAACTTGGTTTTGTAGTTACAATATACCAAATGAAAAATAATGAAAAGTTTTACCGGTACTTTCCGATTACCTGATATGTTGTTATCATATATTTCACATAGTTTTAATTCATAATTCAAAAAATTACACCATCTTGCCTCCAAAATCTTTGGTCATAATATGTACAAGTTAACGCTGGCTGACCTGGAAACTTAACTGATGTTTCATCTTGAAGAATATTGAAATTACATTTTTTTTAAACCTAAATGTGTTATGTATAGAACTTTATTCCGTTTTTCTACTCTTACAAAATCAATTTCATTTTTGTATTTGTTTTAAGGATTCATTTTGATTATTAAATTGACCTTTTCACATTAATTCTACTGATGTTATAAATCTTTTCTCCTTAGATGAAAATGTAAAAACAAACAGATAATGGGAGAAGAGAAACAACATTGTCTGCAACAAATAAAACGTAAATATAATATAATTTTTTTTACCGTGTATTGTTCTACGCCAATGTTTGGTCGACAAAAACATACGAGATAAAAATATTTGATATTTTCTACATTGGATATTTTTTTACTATGATTGTTGCAAAATTGGTATAAATAATAAATTGGTGGGGATTTATTTTATGAATTTTGAAGTGATAGTTTCTCAAGTGAAAGAATAAGCATGCATTCCAGATAATTCTACATTTTAGTTTCATAGATTGCAGTCTTGATGGTCCCCTTAATCATGCCTTCATTGCTCAAACTGCTATTATCGTGTGCCTTTCTCATTTTAAAAATGAATAAGAGATTGACATAGGTTTGATGTATTTATGTTTCTTTAGTACGCATTATTTGTCTTATTTGCTCACCATTTTGGCTAACTTACATTTGTTCGTGTTTATTTTCTTCTTTCCCTATTGGATCTTGGAGACTTTAGCTGAAAGTATCCATGTTAGTTTACTATGTAGATTCTAATAAATTTACTATAATCTTTAATTTCTTTCCTCGGTTTTAATATTGTTGGATTTACACTTATTTCTATGTTTTAAAATTGGTGAACATAGTACTTACATGTTTTAGTTGGCTATAGGAATGATGATTAAGCACGTAGAGAAAGTTTTGAGTGCAACTAAGGTTATAGCATTTTTTAATATTTATGTTATTTGTTCTTATTTTAGCCACCAATTTTGTTATTTAAGGACAACATATTTATTTGTAGTATATGTCTAGGTATTAATACTGTTTGCTGAACCAGTTACACTTACATTAGGAAGTCTAGATATTAATCGTTTACTCATTTCTGGTTATGAAATATCTTTGGAAATAGTTTTAAGTAATAACGATGCATGTTCTACAACATATGAGAAGTGCATTAATTCAACCATTTAGGGGTCTCATGCAACCTAAGCTCTCCTTGCCTCAACAAAATAATTATCATAGTTATTGCATCATTACGCATACGATTGCGGTTTCTTTAGTATGAGAAAATAAAGATGATGCAATCAATAAATCATTTAATAGGCATACTTCAAAATTGAATGTCAAATTAATAAGTTCTTCAACCATTGATGTGGCTGAATCCTTATATATATAATGAAATCGTTGTTCAACTAGAAATATATAGAGAAGAAAAGCAGATGATTGGTTGTTTCCTTGGATTTTAGATATAAAATAATTAATTTATGAAATAATTTAAAACCATGTTATAATTATTATAAACTTGTGTTATGTTGAATAAGGAGATGGAGATTTAGAGATTTGGTAAGATTATAGTATGAAAACTAGAGTGTGTATGCTACTGCTATTTATTTTCCATTTTGTTTGATTGCATATAAATATTTTCACATCATTGTTCCATTTGTATGGTAATTCGGTAATTGTAAGTTTCTTTTTCCAGCCTAGGAGGCGACAATGAGGACTTCTGTCGATCTGGCAGTACTGGTAGATGGACGGTAGGACAAAATACAGTTTTGTTTCTATAGATGTTTAAGGATCAAGCTGGTCACACCTTAAAATGTTAATGTTTAAATTTATTTTCATTTTGCTAAAACTAATGAAAAATATTTGATTTTGTTTGTTGCATTCTCAATTAGTTTTCATGAATAAGCATATTTACTTCTTACCACTATAGTAATTCTTTTTATCTATTAGGTTTGCTTTACTTGAATGAAAAAATAAATACAATCTAAATTTGCATTCTATAAGACAACGTCGTTTCCAAATTCAGCATTTGTTTGTTAATTTATGATCAACAGAAAATATATATGTACTCTTTAGTGAGTATAAATTATCAAGTCCATCATCTTTGTTCTCTTACTTCCCTTCCAAAATATCAAATTCCAGCTATTTGGAGAATAATTTATGTCTCACAAATTTAATTTAATTTGATGTAATAAGTTAATGGCATAATGTTTGTGCAACATAACCTATTTTGATGGTTTCTTTTGTTTTTCCTAAATGTTGCACCAACAAAAATCTTTAACGATGCAACATGCCAATATATGCCTTATTCATGTTTTTCTGCTGATCATGAAAATTATACCTCCCCATCAATTGTACTTTTGATCAGAATTGCTATTGAAACACCTTTTGTAGCTTCAAAAATTGATGTATAGCCATCTACAAAAGTTTCTTTCCCAAATAACTAAAATAATAGTAAATCATAGAGCGATCAATTATGATCATAAAGCTTTTTAATGGGTAGATAGATGTAGATGGGTTCGTAACTAATCGGCCCTTGATTTGCTCTACTCACTTACACATTTTCTTCCAGACTAATTCCCACTAACCAAAATTTATGATTCCCTGTAACCAAAATATATGAATGTTTATTCCTCACTGATCCACAGTAAGCTAACTCTTATTTTCAAACTTGGAGTAAAAATTCTTTACCGATTTCAATGATTTACAAACAAGAATTTTTTCATAACTTGCCTAAATTTGGGTCTTTCTGGAGTTATTGAAAATGCACTTTCTTTTGCTTCCTGACAATGTGCTTATGTTCCTAATAATTTCAGTCTCTTATTTTCATGATATTTTGCTGCAAGATCCAATTAAGTCTCTTATTATAGCTTTATATTTTAATATTTTAGTTTGGATCTCTGTACATAATAAACATTAATCTCCTACGCAATTTTTTTATGGCTTTGTCACAATTATAGTAGTCGTGGCAGTGAAGTGGTTTACAACTATAGAAGTTTGCATGAATGAATTCAAGTACCATCTTTTCAAAAGAAGTTAAATTTACCTACAAGTTATGAGCAATTTTTTTATGAATACATCATTTGACATTGTAGCAAAAATTGTCAAGGAAAATTTGTAGCTTTGTGCTACTAATCTGGCGTGTTTGTGGAGTTTCAAAAAGAAGTAGGTAGATTAAGAAGTGGTTTCATTATTATTAATGACTGTGTTTCTGGATTATTATACAAGAGGGGCAAACATGTCTGTTGCATTGCATTCTCGATAAGTTTTCATTTATGATTACATGACAATTTTAAAGCCATGATTTACAAACACATATGATTAGTATAATGTAATATTTTTGCACATATATTTATGCATTATTACGTCGTTGGTGCATATGCATTTTCATTGCTTAACTTGGCAGTTTTTATGATCTTAGCTTCTTTATACTTCCTCTTTTTTAGCAGTGCTTGGACATTCTTTCTAAGGACATGTGATGATTAACTCATCAATTTCTATACATATACAGATAACTGGTTTGATTTTTAGCCATACCAGGTGACATATATATGGTTGACACATGTAGATATATTTTGAAGATTATTGTAATGTTTTAATTCATATCTATACAATATTGTATTTTGTTTTATCATAAAATATGCAATAAGGTGAAACTGGAAGTAAGTGGATGATCAACTTTAATAATATATGGTGTTTATCCTATGGACATCTATTATAGTTTTTGTTTGGTGTTGGATTTGGTCAAATCTACTCATTTGTCTAGGAATAACATGTACTAAATGTGTATTTGAATTCAGTTGTAACTATGTAGTATCTATGTAGACAATTGATCTTTGTTTTCACAGTTTATCACATAAAAGTATTCCGTACAATGCATATGAAATTCCTTTAACCAGTATCTGTAATAGATAATCAAATTTCTCCCAATCAATTTTTCTAGATATTTTGTTTTCTACTTTATTAGCAATGCAATTAGTATGTTTTTACTTGAGTTGACTTTGAGGATGAAATGTCATATTAATACTTCATTCTTAGTTGTGTTTTATTTTTATTTTATTTTTTAATGAAACAGTGATCCTTATAAACAAGGCGAGCTCGATTTTTATTAATGTATATCAAAAATAATCATCTACGTGTCTATTACAAAGATTTGTGACAGCAAATACAAGAATTAGATCATCACATAGATGATCATATAATGTTTTGTACAAGTATAAATTTATATAATTACACTATTATAATGCAGTAAAGATAAGATGCAGTGGAGCTGCGATGCATGGCTAAACGAGTTGGTGATGAAGGCGTGAAGTAGCAAAAATAATGTGTCTCATTGAAGAAGTGAGGATCAAAGGGAGTCAAAGTGCATGGGCGATTTGTTACAAGGCAGGGCTTACTGATGTGCACATGGTATAACACGATAGTATGTGCGATTGAGCTTCAAATGAGGTGGAAGACTGGAGATCAATGATTTATTAAATTGGCAACAATTATTAAAGCGAGTTTGATCGAGCAGAACCTTAAATGGCAATAGTAGTTTAAGTAAGGCAGCGAATATTTGCTTCAGTCTCTGTAAACAATGAGCGCTTGCATAAGGCTGCATTGTGTAAACATGTACAGAGGGCATGCATGCTAAATGCATTGAACGCAAAGAGCTTGCACAAGACTGCCAAAAACAACCTGAAACTAATCACAATGCACTAGGTAATGAATTTGATTTCAATTGCCAAAATCTGGCCTGATGATCTGAAATAGTAGTTGAGAGAGACTAGCAAAAGGACCCTATAACTGTTGAATTGCAATGCAGATGATGTGCTCATTTAGGTTGTTACAGAGGAGGATTTGTATTTGAATTTGGGTTGAAGCAAATGAGGTATGGATGTTGATGTGTATCAGCCTGTGCTGATCTGAACAAGAATAAATGTTGCTGGTGGTGCCACCAAACTAGATGGTAATAAGATGATAGCAATATTTGATAGTTTGTGCTGCATCAAATGAGGTATGCATTGAGATAGTGGCCGAGTGGCGTATTTGATGCCTGAACTAGATTTAGTTCTGATGTGCTTAGCTAGCCTAACCGCCTACAGAAAAATCCAAAAAATAAACCAACGACATCTACAGTTTTTATTTATAGAGATATCTATCTTTTAAGCATAAAATCCAAAAGCTATATAGTATATGATTATGTATATATATAAAATATAGTGAATATTAGGCACGCATCCTTAAAACAGAACTTAATTCAAAGCGGATCCCTGTGGAAAAAATTATACTTTCTACGTCCCTGTTTTTGGTTTCCGCCTATTTTTTCCCCAAATTACCCCTACGCTTCACTGTCGAGCTTCAGTTCTTCTTCTTCAGTTTCTTCTGATCAAATGAAAAATCGAGCTGAGTCTATAAACTATGAGAATCAAGAAATTAAATTGAAGACTCTACAAAATCGAAGGTTTATTTTTCGATTTAAATGAAAAACTACAATTATTTTGAATATTTGCATAAATAAATGCAATTATTGAGAATAATTGCCGATAACTATGCAGTTATTATGAATAATTGCAGAGACAGATGAGTTTAGAATTGAAATGATTTTACAAGAAAAATTGCTGATAAGAATGCAATTATTCTGAATATTTGCAGAAATAAATGCAATTATTGAGAATAATTGCTGATAACTATGCAACTATTACAAATAATTGTAGAGAAAGATAAATTTAGGATTAAAATGATTTTACATGAATAATTGCTAATAAGAATGTAATTAAGAAAGATGAATTTCGGATTGAAATAATTTTACATGAATAATTGCTGATAAGAATGCAATTATTTTGAATATTTGCAGAAATAAATGCAATTGTTTGAGAATAATTGCTGAAAACTATGCAATTATTATGAATAATTGCAGAGAAAGATGAATTTCGGATTGAAATAATTTTACATGAATAATTGCTGATAAGAATGCAATTATTTTGAATGTTTGCAGAAATAAATGCAGTTATTGAGAATAATTGCTGATAACTATGTAATTATTATGAATAATTGCAGAGAAAGATGAATTTAGTATTGAAATGATTTTACAAGAAAAATTGCTGATAAGAATGCATTTATTCTGAATATTTGCAGAAATAAATGCAATTATTTAGAATAATTGCTGATAACTATGCAACTATTACAAATAATTGCAGAGAAAGATAAATTTAGGATTAAAATGATTTTACATGAATAATTGCTAATAAGAATGTAATTAAGAAAGATGAATTTCGGATTGAAATAATTTTACATGAATAATTGCTGATAAGAATGCAATTATTTTGAATATTTGCAGAAATAAATGCAATTGTTTGAGAATAATTGCTGAAAACTATACAATTATTATGAATAATTGCAGAGAAAGATGAATTTCTGCAACTATGCGCAATAGTTGCAGACATTTCTGCAACTATTTGCAATAGTTGCAGACATTTCTGCAACTATATGGTATAGTTGCAGAAATGTCTGCAACTATTGGGTATAGTTGCAGATATTTCTGCAACTATACCGTATAGTTGCAGAAATTTCTGCAACTATACCCAATAGTTGCAGACATTTATGCAACTATACCATATAGTTGCAGAAATATCTGCAATTATTTACAAATTTTGTAAATTTGCAAAAAAATAAAAAACGTTGAAAATTTGCTGACTAATCTGCAAATATTTGAAATAATTGCACCTTTAATACAAATATGAATTTTTGGTATCAACAATGGATCTCATTTCAAAGATCATAAAATTTGTGATTTTTTGGTGAAAACGGTTTTTTGATCCGGTTTTTGTACATAAAGTTATACGCGTTTGAATTGTAAAAAACGTAAAGGGTATTTGTGTATTTTTGCTTGCGCAAATTTAAAAATAGGGATCGAAAATGTAGAGTTTGTATGTGAAGGATGTTTTGTTTATTTTGAAACTTATTAGGGATGTGAGTCAAACCTTCCCTAAAATATATGCATATATATAATTATTAGTGAAAGCTTTGTATAAGATAGTTAAGATAAAAAGGTTATGTGTTTTATTTGAAGTGTGATATATATTTATCTATTTATTTCTGATCTCTTTTGCCACACGTTAATTGCACCGAGGATGCCCATATGAAAAAAACGGCAGGTTTGTATGAATTTTTTTAACATGTGGTACTAAGCAATAATTGTTATTACATTAACTTTTAAAATATGTAGTCAACAACCTCATACATAATAAGTCAACTATTGTTTAAGATATGTACGTGCTTTGGCTTTTGTTTTTTATAGCACAAGTAATTCAAAAGTTCTTATACTTTTGTTTACATTTTTTAATGATGAATCCACTTTGCCCTTTTAACTTTTTCGTCTATGTATGTGTTTGAGAGCATTCAATCATATTACTATGTTGACTCAGTAATAATTCTGTACTAATTTTAATATTTATATTTGATATTGTAGTAATGTTTCTAATTCCTTTCGGTTAATGGTATATTTTGATTATTTATGAAAATAATTTAATTTTCTAACTGCAACAAAAATATATTTTCCATATCCGTGTGCGAAGCACGGGTTCGCACTAGTTATGTAGTATAAGTGAAAATGATTGAATTGCAAGTAAAGTGCACCAAGTTATTTTTTCTTCTTCTCAAGTTGCATTATGTGGTTATAAAAAAAAGCTAATAAAACATGTAACTGTCAGTTGTGAAATAGTAGTGAAGTTTGAACATTGAAAATTGATTTGATATCCTACTAGATGTTCCAAATTGCTTTTTCTAAATTTATAACAACAATTAAGTTCAAAAGATGCATAAAGGAACAAAAATTATTGGATAAAGAGTTACAAAGTAAGTGCGTTGAAATTTATTAACTTGAAAGCCAACAAAGTAATTTTTTTAGTTGCAATATTCATGCATAATATACATAAAGTTGTTATATAACGGTTACAACTAAATTTGTCCTCCGTGAAAATGTCAGATTTATATATTTACACATGAATGTGTTTGTGTTGATTCTTCATAGACATGCGTAAGATTTATACAATTGACTACAAGTTAGCCCGCTGTTCCATTTAAAAACATCCATGAAAGAGTAAACTACGTAGACATGTAAGGTGCCCAAAATGACAAATTTTCGCCAAATATTAATTTACAGTCAAGACATGTAAGTGTTATCTCAAAAACATCCATCCAAAATATTAAAAACATCCATGAAAGAGTAAACTACGTAGACATGTAAAAACATCCATCTAAAATAATTTACAGTCAAGAAAAACTGTTATCTCAAAATTAAATATTAAATGCAATTTACATTAAAAACTGAATGCATATCTGACATTAGGAAAGAAAAAGGAAACTGACGGCAATAACTTGTTCCAAGTAGTTTAATAGGTTACATAAATAGATTTATATTTTATCATAATGGTTTAGTAACACAATGAACCAAAAAAGTATAGTTATTAATATTGTCTTTATAGTCCCTATTCCATTATGATCCATTATATAACGTAAAGCTTTTGAAAGTTGAGTGGGAAACTGAACATAAAACTATTTTAGAAAAAAAATTATATACAATTTTGTACATAAAGCAACGGTTTATATTTTGTGCATGTTGTTTTAATACTGGCTTTATTGTCCCTAATTTATTATGAACCACATGTTGGCTTTAGGTTCATAAAGCTTGCATTCATAAATTTATTTATCTATAACGAAAAATTGGTTATTGAAACTGTGTTTGGAATCTGAACATAAAGTGATTTAACTAACCCATTTTACATTTTACTTAAAGTTTGCATCTCTGAACATAAAGTGAAATAATGAAATAACAACACCAAAAAATATAAGTGTTAATATACTTGAGATAGTAATTAAATGTTCCCATAAATTTGGATCTATTATCATAAATAACTCCACTACATTAAATTTTTATCCTCTTAGTGAAAATGATTCGAAAAATATACATTTTGAGATAACTAAAGGAAAAAGCGGACAGTAAAAAAGGCATATAACCTGGGTTAATTTAATACAAAAAAATCCCTCATTTCCCACCTGTACACCCTTGGACACAACAAAACATGTTATAATTCTTAAACTAGCATCACCTGCTTTTGTAACTCAACTTTTTACCATAAAGCAAACGGTTAAAAAAATTGATAGTTTTGATTTAGTAACATAACACACCACATACACTTTCTTTCAAATGAGTAGGCTTAAGTTTACTACTACTGTTTTGACGTGGTGCATATCTAAATTTAGAAAAGTGGACTTCATGCATTTTCTTTCAAATAAAATTTAGTTATGTATTTTTTTTGGTTAAAAATTTAGATATTTCTTATCTATACACAATTTTGAATTCATGTTTTTGAAAGGTGCGAAATGTACCCAGTTTAGAAATGTAAACAAATTGTTTAAAAACAGTTCAAAAAAAATTAAAAGTTCAAAAAATATATTTTTAGTTATATATATTTCATATGCATATTTCAAAAACCTTATCTCAAAGTTAATTCAAAGTTCAAAAATCATATTTGAAAATACCATTTCAAACAATGTTTAAACTATATTTTTGAAACTTGAAACAAATTTTTATAAGACAAATTTGTCTATAACAGGGAGGGGAAGATGAACTAAGCAATTGGAAACAATACAACTGTTTTACTAGCATAAACAAGCATTATACTTGATAATAATAACAACATCAATGGCATTAGCATTACCTCCATTTTTTTGTGCTTCAGCTATTACATGAAGAGCTAGTGTTGTTTTCCCTGAAGCCTCCGGACCAAATATCTCCACAGCACGTCCCTGCCAAAAGCAAAAACATGAAAAATATAAAGATGCTTGTAAGAGTCAACCTCTTGATATACCAAATATTCGCAAATTCGGATTTAAAACTCAAAAAGGCATTTTAGAAAATTCATTCAATCCATATTGAGATAAAAATATAAAGATGCTTGTAAGAATCTACAATTTACGAATTTATTATCTCCATAATAAAGTAAAATGGAACAAAATAGAAAAATATATGAACGAATTAACACTGCGGACTTGGCCAGTTAGTTGCTCCTATATGTCGAACCACTCCCTGCCTGCTAGCCATTTCTTCTACATGTAATACAAATTCATCATCCGCTAGTTCAAATCCAGTTGGCACAGATTGGTTCTGCAAGTATAGTCTACACCTATATACATAAAGAGAAATTCGTTACCCAATTAAAGAAAAAAAATTCTTATTTATTTTTAAGATAGCTCAATCAGTTGGGAATCATTTATCTATTTCTTTTAGAAACCTATCATAAGCAGGAAAGTGAAGTTTGTTTGAAGTAGGTGCCGTGAGAGTTTCAAATTTTAATTTAGTTAATACAATAACTTTAAATTTAATTTAGTTAACTTTAAACTTTGACTTTAATTTAGTTAATTTAAACTTAACTTTAAATTTAATTTACTTTAAAATAGTTATTTTTAACTTTAAATTTAAATTTAAATTTAAATACATTTTTTTACAATCAAATTCTATATTAAAGTTTCATACCTGAAAACGACAAAATCTCAAATATAAACTGTATAATATTTTCTTATTTAAATAATGCTATTGAGTTCACTTTATTATTATTATTACTACTATTTTACTGGAGGAAAGTCTAGTTCCTTCATAAAAGAATATAAAAGGCAGTGGTTCTAGAGGCAAAATTAAATACCTTGTATAACTAAACACATCATCACAAACAATGAACTAGATCACAAAAGCTATAGGGAAATAATAATTAAAATAGAACAGCCCATGATTCCAGTCCACCATCTCACGCATTCCTAACCCCATCAAGTATACCACCAAAGACAAGCACCATTGTCCCAGTGGTTAAGTGATTTGGCTTTGGTGCCACTACAACAAAACAACCATATTACAACTTTTCCTTTACAACCAACACAAACAGACAGTTGTAATAGGTATTTTGTAACAACTATTTATTTTAGCAGTTGTAACAAATGTGCTTTTAACAACTTTATTTATGCAGCAGTTGTGATATGCGATCGGTCACAACTGCTTAATTTGTGTCAGTTGTAGATATTATTTATAACAACTGTTTTCGTCAGTTGTCTTCCTACTTTATTTTTCTACTCTAAATAATTTTGATTTCCCTCCCTCCTTTTCATTCACCGCTCATTTTATTTTAGCTGCCGCAAATTTTTCTATTTCTATTCCTAAACCTAAATCCTAACCTCATCCCGCTACCCTCCTTCCTTCATTTCCATCCAAGAAACTAAACCGCGCTTGCTGGCCTCCGTTGCCACTCGCCGCCGTTGCCGCTCGCCGCCGCTGCCTCTCTTGACCGTTGCGCTCGCTTCCCTTGTGCTCACCGTCGTTGCCTTGCCATCGTCAAAGCTATAGGTATGTTGGAGTGGTTAATTTCTTCTTCTAGCATCACTAATTCTGCTAAAAGCTCCTCAGTTTATTCATCACTCTCATCTCTGTTCCAGTTGCCAAATTTCTCGTCTTCTAGCTTGAACCCCTCAGTTTTTCTCAATGTCAAACCAATTGAATGCTCAATTTTTCATATCCACAGCTACGGAACCGTAGACTATGACAAGAAACCGGCACTAAAATGGAGCTCTTTGTACAGGAAAATATCGACGATGCAAAAACCTAATGTTGGTTCAGGCGCGATTTTGGATGAATGGGATAACGAAGAGAAGCGGCTTTCCAAATGGTTTCTTTGTCATGTTGCGAAAGAGCTCCAGAAGTTCAAAAGGTTCAGGCTTGCTCTTGAGGTAATTTTGCTTTAAAGTTTATTATCCTGGCAATTTATTCTGTAGATTTACCCATATATGGATCATAAGTAGAATAGAAAACCGAAATCTCCACATTTTATTCATGTTTTTCACACATTGCACTTCTCTACTGTAATAGTAAAGTGCAGCAACCAGTGTTGAAATAAGTGAAATTGGAGTGAGGATTCATTATCTTACATTTGAAGATACAAATGAGATTTTATGATTGTCTTCACCAGAATCACTTTAAGTTCGTTTTAACTTATAAAAACGTTTATGAGTGGAATATTCTGATAAGTAAAAGAGAAGAACTCCATAATTTAGTTTGATTATCTAGGTTCTATTACTCTTATCTTCTTATGAGAATAAAATAAAACTTTAATATAAAACAAATATAGACTGGAATATCCAACCAAATTTTGCTGACAGCTGAATTCTTAAGGTGCAAAACAATTACCATAGTTTTTCAAGTCGTCCATTACAACATTGCTGTTTATGTATGGTTTCCATTACTTTGTATTTTTCACTCCGTCGACAATTTTATAACCATATTTTTTTAATGTACAAATCTTAGGTTTATGAATGGATGATTGCACAAGAGGATCATTTCACATTTACTTCTAGTGACATGGAAATTCAATTAGATCTCATTTCCAAAGTAAACAGCATCTCAAAAGCAGAAGATTACTTTTCATCCATTCCAGAACAACTAAAAGACAAACAAACATACGGGGCTCTTTTACATGCTTATAGCCAAGAACAAATGAAAGCTAAAGTTGAGCCTCTCTTTGAGACAATGAAAATCAAAGGTTTTATAACTGATGTTCTTCCTTACAACGTTATAATAACCTTCATTTGTTTATCTCATTTTCTAGATGGTTAATTTCTTCTTCTAGAATCACTAATTCTGCTAAAAGCTCCTTTGTCTGTAACATGACATGCATAAGCTTAATTGTTAGAATACGTAGATTAAAAAAATATGTCTATATCACGCACAAATATTTAACCTTGCAATGTTAGTAAATAAGATACAATATTCAAATCTTCTTTGGAAGAACATTTGATATATGAACTTTCGGGAGCAGAGCATGTTCTAGAACTTCATTAACTTTTTCCTTGTTTTTAAGCATTTTCTTGAGCTCGAAAACCTGTTAACATGGAAATAATGGTAGTAACATGAAAGAACTTTACTGCTGCGAACTATTTTTAAGTTTCATTGAACAAGCTTTGATAAGATTAAGTTTCAATTTTTGGCGTTGTTTTTCTTACCCAACCAATTGTAGACAAAGTTATCATGACAAAGAAAATTCCAACGGATAAGTGATCTTGACCAGGAAAAATAACAAGAACAACCCATTCACATTCCAGTAAACTAATGATTTTTATTTGTTTATTGCTAGCCATTCAGCAAGGCTTTTGTGCCAAGGCGGAATTTTATTTATACAGCATTGTTGCTCTCTATGCATGGGAAACTCGGACGAAAGACTACTCCATTATGATGTCTCATCGCATAATAACCACAACTCTGATTGGAATTTCATATCTAACCAGGTTCTTTATTTAATTCATTTATTTACTTTGTCTAAATACACAGCCCTACTTGTGGCAGAAGTAATGCTCAATTTTTCTTGTTATTTTTTATGTTGTGCCTTAAACCTAAGGCTCTGCATGGAAGTTTTATTGCATTGTTTATAGGGGTTTTGACCGTCAATGATAGATTCGTTTTTGAGACATTTTTTATAACTGCTTCTGTATGACATATAACCATGCTTGGGAGTATTATGTTCATGGGTTACTAAAATCATTCTAAAATTGTAAAATTATGTGTGTATATCTAAATAAAAATATATGTCACACAACAAATAATTATTAAGATTTTAAAATTTTATCATTAATCCATAATAAACTATAGTTTAGAAAAACAATCAAATTAGATAATGTCAATTTCAACTAGAAGATAAAATATAAAAATTGAGAAAGTATAATAAATAATGTATAAATTTATTGGATTACTGACTTTATATTATTATTTTTTGAATAAATCATTGATACATCATCAATATAATAATGTATTTGACAAAAATGTTAATATTATGAAATTGGAATTATATTCTTAAAATTGAAGCATTTAAATAGTTTTAAAGTGGGTAGGGTTGGAAGAAAATATGAGAAATGATCAAAAACCACCGATTTGGTGGGTTGAATGAAACAGTCAAAATTACACTGGTTTTGACCCGGTTTATGAAACATCCAAACAAAACCGATGTTTTAAAAATCTCGCACGTATTGGTTTTCATAACTCTGTATAAAAGGAGCCATCCAGAAATGATTAAAACCAGAAATGATAATATTGTTTATTTGCAATGACTTTTTTTGGTATATGTAAGACGATACATGGTTGATGAGATTATATTTTGATTTCTCCTCTTATTCAATCCTTGAATCTTGATCTTGGAGCAGCTGCAGATTTGATCTTGGAGCAGCTGCAGATTTGATTTGGGTATAATATAAAACAGGGTCTCGTGCTTTCAAAATTATTGATCTTGGAGCAGCTGCAGATTTGAGGGTGGGCATCGATTACATACCAAAGGAGTTCCTCCTGGATCCATGGTAATCGGTGTTTAGCAAAATTTAACATGGTTGTAAGAAAATAATTCACGCACTATGATTTGAAACTATCAGCATTGATAGCAACTAGCAAGCACATATTCTTATGTTTTGCCTTATAGTTGTTGATTATTTTTTCAGATATGCTGCACCTGAGCAATATATAATGAGTACACAAACATCATCTGCACCATCTGCTTAGGACTTTGTAAAATTGTACTCACCACATTTGGATTTTAGACTTGGCATTCTATATACATTGCAATTTAGTTTGCACTTTGTAAAATATGATCATAATTTTGAGCACATGTATGATTTGATTCAAAATTAGTATGCTATCACCGTATTTTACTTTGTCCTATTGAGCACATGTTATTGTGAATTTATTCACTTTCCTCTTTTAGGTTATGTCTAATAAGCACAATTACTTAGGACGTATAAAACAATAAATGGTGTGTCAATATATATCCTCCAATTGGTTTAAATTTTACTGGCTCTGATATCCCTACTTTGAAATTACGTTAATTGATTGGGCTCAATAATGGAAATGAGTTTTTCCCTTTCCATTTTGTTTTAGAATTTTATAAGGTCAAAATTTGAATTAATTCTATAATAAATTATTTGAATACTCTTATTTTTCAGATAAATGTATTAGTTTATTATGATTGTTTAACTTCTTAGTTTCTTGTTTTTAGAAAATGATGGCTAAATTTGCAAGGATTAGGTATAATACAAGTGAACTGGTATATATATGATTTTGTAGGTCAAAAATAAAGAAACCATAATTTTATACAATAACCATCCAACTGTACTTTTAAATGTTCGTACACTTATTTATGCAGTTTGTTATTAGTTTATTTGTTAAGCTTATGCTATAACCAAGTATTTTGATTTTTCATTATATGGTTGTGATTCTGTACATAAACCAAGTTAAAGATATACTCATTTCAGATGTCTACTATACTCTGACCATTGGTTGATTCTTATATTGTTTGTTTCAAATATTACTGTATTTTAATATTAACTGTGTATTTTAGAAATTTTATTTTGATTATGATTTGTTGATCTCCTACTGCTAATGTCAGGCTTAGTTTGTAATTTTAGACTACACGATGTTTATGGATAGTGTACTTAGGAGGTGTGACTGTATTCTATATTTCCTGTTTAGTTTGCAACCTGCTTAGCCTCTAAAAGAAATGAAATGTCTGCTGATAAGAAATAATTGCAAATTGCAAGCTCTTTTCACACACTGTGTTTATATCTCATTTGTTAGTTAATTATTTATAGACTTCTGAAATTTTTTGCTACCCACAAATATGAATTTATTCACTTGATAGTTTATAGCAATCAACTTTAAATGAACCAAAGACTGACATCGTTTGATTTCATCCCTATAGTAATAACTCTGTCCGTAAATATGTAAGAGCAGATGAGTTGATGTATATGGTGGAGGATGTGCAGGTGGATGTTTGATTGTGTATGATGGTGTTGCAGGGCTGGTGATGGCGACAGTGGCAGGTGATGGTTAAAGAAGTGTCTAAATTTCATGCACTTTAAAAGTGGAGGAGGAGAAGGATGTTATGTGGTGGAGCAGTGCAAGGGTTTGTGGTGATGTCTGTGCAATATAGAGGAGCAGTGCAAGGGTTGTGTAATGGTGGTTCTGCTATAGACAGAAGAAAGGATAGAGATGAATGGAACAATGGGTGTGATTGAGGAATTTGCAGTGATATATGTATGCAGTGACAAGTTGACTGGGTGTGGTTGATAGATGTGAAGACTGATGATAGCGGTAGTTGGTGGTTGTTTTGTATTGTTGGATGATGGTGACGTGAGATTTCTAGTATGTTGTTTTATAGGTGGTATGTGATTAGGTGATCGAGTCGTCAGAGATGGAGGGGAGTTTGATGATCAGGGTAGTGAAGGAGGGTGGTTGATTTCAGGGAAGTGCAAATGTTGCAGTAGTGGTTGTGGCAAGTTTTTGGTCGGTGCGTCAAGTTGCAAATTTTGGTTAGTATGAATTTACCTCTTTTAATTAGTATGTATATGTACTCGTACTGAAATATGTTATGGATTTAGTTGTGTTTTGTATTGAACTTATGAATTCATAAATGGTGTAAACTCGAATTGTTTTCGATTTTCTTGAATAATGGTTTGTGTTGTTTCAAATAATTTGCATGATTGTGTATAATATTAACGAAATATTGGTTTTAGTTATGATATTAAGAAATTTATAGCAGCTGTGAAAAGATGATTATAGTTGTTTGTAGCAGTTGTAAAAATATATGTTGCAACTGGCATTGTTAGTTGTATTTCATCCTTCTACAACTAACATGTGGTAGTTGTAAAAGACATTTTGCAAGCGTTAAAAGCAGTTGTAACTAGTCATTTACAACTAACATGTCGCAGTTGTAAAAAAAAATTTTCTACAACTGTTCCGGCCAGTTGTAAAATAATTCGGATCTATTACAACTGCGGATATAACGACTGGCGGGTGCCAGTTGTAATAGACATATTACAACTGTTTTTGACAGTTGCGAAAATGTATTTTTGTTGTAGTGTGCGAGAGGTCACAAGTTCGAAACTTGCGTAGCGTGATTCGAACGTTTATTGACATGTGATATATTGTCACAGTGATTTGTTGTATATAAATTACCGTTTCAAAAAAAAAAATTATACCATCAAATATATGAACCCAAAGATATAACACTTTAGCAACTAAAACATAAAAACAAGCACATATTATTATACAAGTTCACATGAATTCACTCAATCTATCTGAACTCACTCAATCTAATATATTACAACTCCCACTTTTGTAAATGCATAGATGCACGCACTGACAGAGAAGTTGAGGTTGATATTATGTGAAATATGGTAATGCCAAATCTCCTTTTCAAACATTAGTAAGCACAAAACTGGAGAAACATATATATTTAGATGCGGACACACACAGTTAAATGCTTGCAATATAAACACACGCATTAACCCATCACTCTCAGAACACATGCATAAATACATGCACATGCACTGTTGCTCACATTTATATAATAAAAGTTGCACACACCTGTAACGACCCGATATTTTGGACCATTCGCATCCGCACATATCGGACTTGAATAATTCAAAATACCGCGTTGTTAATTTAAATTTGGCAAAACTGAACATATACAGTAAATAAACGAATAAAGCTATATCTCTATATAAATTTTCATATAAACCTTTATAACGAAGACATAAAATATGTACAACCAGTAAACATATACATATATAGCTAGTATGGATTCTAACATAATATATGCTCACATATGTACAGGTATAAGCAACTACGCATGATATAAATTGAACATCAAGTATAGTATATGCAAACTAATATATATACTCACCTAGATCGATGTACAGAGGAGAAGAGAAGGAAACTCGGCTGAGTTGAGGTGATCGGTAGGGCTTGCTCTGGGTGGTGGATCAGAGAAACAGAGGAGAGATGAAAGTAAATATGGGTGCTCGGCAGTTGAGAACGGTGGCTTAAAGGTGGTTCGATGTCTCGAGGCGGTGCAGCAGGAGTGGAAGACGTGGGCACGGATGTAGGAGGAGGAGCTTGCGTGATCTCCAGGGGTTGTTGACAACTAGGCTCGGCACTGATGGGTTTAGCAGCAAATGGCACGGTTGTTGAGGTGGAGGCCGAACCTGGCTATGGTGAGCGGAGGATAATGGGGCTGTGGTGTAGTGGATGTGGCACTGGTAGTAGTGGTTTGCCGTGTGGAGATGGAGTGGAGGTCGGATGAAAGAGGCTTTGCGTGCTTTGGAGCAAGGAGGAAGGCTACAAGCAAAACTGCGCGTGAGTAAGAGAGGGGAAAAGAGGAGGAAGCACAGTCGAATGGAAGAGGAAAGAGAGGCTTACTGTATAAATTCTTTTGCAGAAGAGAAAAAGAAACGAACGCATAAATTATTGAATGTAGGCTTTGGGGCAGATGATGGTTGCTTTGGGAAAGAAATGATACGCTTCGAATTCTAGAAATTATTAACAGCAAATGTCTTATGGAATTATGCTGGGCGATTTAATAGTGATGGAAAAAAAAAGGTCTCAACCGAATGTCGGTACGATTAGCCGTTTTTCACCGATTCCACTATGTACCGGGTTCCGAAATACACAATTTAATATACTTTGGAGATCAGTACGACGAAACAATCAAAACAGTATATAGATGTCAGTGGTACGATTGAATTATAAAAATTCAAATTTTTCTACTACGGAAAATGCAAGAAAAACACAGAAAAATAAGATCGACGGAGCTAAAGATGTCCGAATTTGGAAAAACGAAAAATGACGTCATGCTCAGAAGACGGTTTAGAATTTTTCTATGTAAAAATATTTAGGTTTCAAAAATATTTTATTTTCATTACATTTTACCTGATTTAAACCGAAATGACGTGACTGAAATTTACTTTCATATTTTCTGACGAAACTTTACAATTTCCTATGTTTAAATAGACGCATTTGAAATATCGAATTTCCATTGCGAAATTTTATTGTTTATTTTTATTTAACGAAAATTTCATTTAAAGCACAACGCACGTTTCTTACGTTAAAATTATTATTTTGGTTTCTGTTATTGGTTACAACTATTTCATATTATTACATTACGTTTTTAATATGTATTACATTATCGGTCTTATCGAAATTGGTTTTGGATTTGTAACTTATATACAAAGAGATTTCCATTTAATAAATCGTAAAATTTTATTTCTATCGGATTTTTAATTAAAATTTTATTTAATTTAGTATTTTTAAAGCATTAAAAATACGGGTCATTACAATCTCCCCCACTCAAAACTTTTCATCCTCGAAAAGGAAGGAGGTAGGAGAATAGAAACAACCAGAAAGAAAAATGGCTTTGAAAACAAAATAAACAACTAATTTAAAGCCATATAAATTTCAACTTAAATTAATTAATATTCAATAATTTGATTTAATCCATTTGATTTCACTTAAGTGAAATCAATCTTAATTATTTCTAAATTTATTATCTTATTATCCAATTATGTTTAATTAACAATTTTTTTAAAATCATAAATTAGAATAGTCATTTAATAAAATCATATTTATTCAACAAATTTAATTCATCTTTATTCCAAATTATTATTAAGTTTTTTTTCCTTATTACATATATTTAAACCATATAAATTAATTTAAACCATATAAATTTCAATTTAAAATTAATTTATATTTTTCAATTTGGTTAAATCCATTTATATTAAATCAATAAATAATCATTCGATTTAAATTTGTTAGTTCAACTGTTAATTCTAATCATATAAATTTCATTTTAAATCAATTAGTATTCAGTAATTGATCTTAATTCAAGGTATTTCATTAAGCTAATTCAATTCAATTTGTTAATTCTTTCAGAACAAAATTTACTTTATTTATCTCATTCAATTAACGTATTATTCTATCATCTTTATTAGCATTTTTTTATAATTAAAATCTAAGTGCATAACATTTATTATAAACACTCCAATTTTATTTATAAAATTATTTTATATTGTATATTATCCAATTAAATTTTAACTTATGAATAATTTGGGTAAGTTATATTGAAATGCAATTTAGTACTATACAAATAAAATTTTCAAATTCAATTATTTCAAGTTTAAATACTTATTCAAAATTTAGCTTTATTTATAATTGAAAACATCTTTTAACATGATTTTTTTAAGAATTAAATTTCCGTTTAATTTCAACCCTTTAGAAATAATTATGTATATATATTATATATATTAAATCAAATTATTTTTGAAATAATATACCCATATATATATATATATATATAAATCAAGTCATACTTAAGAAATTCAAATCAAAATATTTTTCCAAAACAAAACCGTAGCAAAGCTACATAATGGTTTCTCCACTTCGAAACTCGAAAATGAATGTCGATGATGCGGCCGCCATCACCGAAATTATTTTCCAGCGACAGAGAAGAGCACTGCTTTCAACATTTTAAAATTCTTTGAAAACGGTTCCTATTTGAAAATACTTTATATAATATACATTTAAAATTCTTTGGAAACAAATTATAGTCAAAATACCTTTAAATAATGTGCATTTAAAACCTTTAAAACCATAGTTCGAAATCATTGGAACTTAAATTCTCAAATTCTTAATTTAATTTAATTTCAAATTCTAAATCAGTTTATAAACCAAGTTTATAAATTCATTTATCGAACAATAGTTGAAAATCAAATATTATCATTTCAAACAACGAATAAATTAACCTCTTCTTTTTTCTTTAGAAAAATTTATTTATATATTTATAATATAATCATACAAAATTATTTCATTTACCAAGTTTGAAAACAATATTGTGTCAGTTTGCTCTGCTCAAGTGTTTTGGAAATCCTATCGATAGCGTTGATCAGACGAATCGATCAGAAACCCAAATCAACATCAACAACTCAAACAACACAGCATATATTAAACATTTATACATATTAGTTTATAAATACATTTCTTTGCTCGACGATACAGGAATGAATTTTCAAATAAGATTAGGGTTTCAAATTTGATGGACTCAAATCAACGAGAAATTTGATTCGAAGATAAGTTCGAAACAAAGATATGATGATTAATAACAAAGTAGGAAGATTGATAAATTATATAAATCGCGGGTAACCTTAACCGGGTCAACCGTGACTTCAAGAATAAGATCAATGTAGAATTCCGAGGCAAATCGACATTGATCTCAAGAGATAGAATTCGGCATAACCAAAGATGTTAGCATCTAAACCGAGGATATATCAATCTCCGGTGAATCGATGCTATCGTAAAAGAGTTTTACCCCTTTACAAATCAATTTGAGATTGGCGGGACCGCCAACTCATTATAAAGATCATTCGAAGTGGAGTTATGTGGTACTCCAGAATTCAGAAGAATACGAATAGTGAGGGACAAGAATGGATTTTGGAACCGCAGGGAACGTTCCAAAATGCAAAGGAATCGAGTCAAAAGGAAGAGATTGAAACTCGAATGAGAGTGATTCTGTAAATACATTTACCCTATATGTTGAGTTTTGCCTAGAGCTACCAAAGCTCTGATACCAACTGTAACGACCCGATATTTTAGACCATTCGCATCCGCACATGTCGGACTTGAATAATTCAAAATACCGCGTTGTTAATTTAAATTTGGCAAAACTGAACATATACAGTAAATAAACGAATAAAGCTATATCTCTATATAAATTTTCATATAAACCTTTATAACGAAGACATAAAATATGTACAACCAGTAAACATATACATATATAGCTAGTATGGATTCTAACATAATATATGCTCACATATGTACAGGTATAAGCAACTATGCATGATATAAATTGAACATCAAGTATAGTATATGCAAACTAATATATATACTCACCTAGATCGATGTACAGAGGAGAAGAGAAGGAAACTCGGCTGAGTTGAGGTGATCGGTAGGGCTTGCTCTGGGTGGTGGATCGGAGAAACAGAGGAGAGATGAAAGTAAATATGGGTGCTCGGCAGTTGAGAACGGTGGCTTAAAGGTGGTTCGATGTCTCGAGGCGGTGCGGCAGGAGTGGAAGACGTGGGCACGGATGTAGGAGGAGGAGCTTGCGTGATCTCCAGGGGTTGTTGACAACTAGGCTCGGCACTGATGGGTTTAGCAGCAAATGGCACGATTGTTGAGGTGGAGGCCGAACCTGGCTATGGTGGGCGGAGGATAATGGGGCTGTGGTGTAGTGGATGTGGCACTGGTAGTAGTGGTTTGCCGTGTGGAGATGGAGTGGAGGTCGGATGAAAGAGGCTTTGCGTGCTCTGGAGCAAGGAGGAAGGCTACAAGTAAAACTGCGCGTGAGTAAGAGAGGGGAAAAGAGGAGGAAGCACGGTCGAATGGAAGAGGAAAGAGAGGCTTACTGTATAAATTCTTTTGCAGAAGAGAAAAAGAAATGAACGCATAAATTATTGAATGTAGGCTTTGGAGCAGATGATGGTTGCTTTGGGAAAGAAATGATACGCTTCGAATTCTCGAAATTATTAACAGCAAACGTCTTATGGAATTATGCTGGGCGATTTAATAGTGATTGAAAAAAAGGTCTCAACCGAATGTCGGTACGATTAGCCGTTTTTCACCGATTCCACCATGTACCGGGTTCCGAAATACACAATTTAATATACTTTGGAGATCAGTACGACGAGACAATCAAAACGGTATATAGATGTCAGTGGTATGATTGAATTATAAAAATTCGAATTTTTCTACTATGGAAAATGCAAGAAAAACACAGAAAAATAAGATCGACGGAGCTAAAGATGTCCGAATTTGGAAAAACGAAAAATGACGTCATGCTCAGAAGACGGTTTAGAATTTTTCTATGTAAAAATATTTAGGTTTCGAAAATATTTTATTTTCATTACATTTTACCTGATTTAAACCGAAATGACGTGACTGAAATTTACTTTCATATTTTCTGACAAAACTTTACAATTTCCTATGTTTAAATAGACGCATTTGAAATATCGAATTTCCATTGCGAAATTTTATTGTTTATTTTTATTTAACGAAAATTTCATTTAACGCACAACGCACGTTTCTTACGTTAAAATTATTATTTGGTTTCTGTTATTGGTTACAACTATTTCATATTATTACATTACATTTTTAATATGTATTACATTATCGGTCTTATCGAAATTGGTTTTGGATTTGTAACTTATATACAAAGAGATTTCCATTTAATAAATCGTAAAATTTTATTTCTATCGGATTTTTAATTAAATTTTTATTTAATTTAGTATTTTTAAAGCGTTAAAAATACGGGTCATTACAACACCATTCACATACACACACGAATTCACTCAAACACACACACTGCACACACTTACATTAAAACAAGCACAACCACTCACCTAAGAAAAACATATATGTAATTCAACATACTTATTATTGGCTGAGTTGCATCTTAGTCAATTAGTTGACTGATACACATCCAACGGGCGCTCACAATGATACGCAGGCACATGAAGACAGTCCAACAAACCATGTTCGACCCAAAAGAATGACCAGGGTGCCTCGAAGATTTCTGGATTAAAAATTTACAGTAGAATAATAGGTTGTTAGAAAAGTTGTTACACTCTTTATTTTGCAATTTCTGTTATTGGTTTCATGCTAGAAAATAGGTACGAAAAAGACTGGAGGCTAGTGTGCCACGTCAGCAAGTTTGTTACAACTTTTGTTTAAATGTACTGAGAATGGAAAAAAGGAATACTATGGAAGAATTTGTTTGCTAATTTCTCTCTGATTCCTCTCCCTCATCTCATTTCCTCCTCTCCTTCTTCTTCTTACCCCAAACTTCACCTTCTTCAGTCCGTAGTCGTATCATATTTGGTGCTTTCACCCTGATCTCCGCCTCCTTTCCCCTACAGATCCAAAACCACTACCCATGACTCGCCTCGAAGAAGCTGTAAATCAGCTTAACAACCATGCCGAATCCATTTCCACCATTCAAGCCACACAAACCAGCCATGGCACATTGCTTGAATCCCAATATGCCGACATCATTGACATTAAAGCAGCAATCCAAACCCTCACACAATCAACCCAAACCCTTAACCAGTCATTAACAGATCTAAACCAAAAATTCGATAACATCCATCCATCCTCCCCATCAAATCAAACAGCAAACTCCCACAACCAAGCCTTACCCACCAGACAACCACCACTTTTATCAACACCTAACCACAACCGAAACCCAAAAATTTCTCTAATCAACTTTGATGGCTCAAACCCGCATGACTGGATCTTCCAGGCAGACCGATTTTTCACTTACTATTCAACTCCGGAAGATCAACGAGTGGAGCTCGCAAGCTTTCATATGCAAGGCCAAGCTCTTACCTGGTTTCAGTGGATGCATCGTAACAATCAGCTCTCATCATGGCCAGCCTTGTCAAAAGCAGTCGAAAAGAGATTTGGTCCGCCCACATTTTTAAACCCACAGGCAACTCTTTTCAAACTCAGACAGCTCACTAACGTGGACAATTACCAAGCTACATTTGAGACACTTTGTAATCGGATCACCACACTAAATCCAGAATCCATCCTACAATGTTTCATATCCGGCCTCAAACCTCACATCCAAAACGAACTACATCTTCTCAAACCCCTATCCCTTTCCGATGCCATTGATACAGCCAAACTCATCGAAAGAAAACTAAGCGATCAACACAAATATCCATTCGCCAAACCCAACCAATATAATCCTAAACAATATCCCTCACCAAACACAACTCAGACAATTCCTCAAACACCTTCCATGCAACCAAACAAATCATCAATACCTATAAAACAGCTATCTCAGACTGACATGAACATTCGTAAACAGCAGGGGCTCTGTTTTAACTGTGATGAAAAATACCACTTCGGCCGTCGTTGTAAACCAACCCACATCCTCATGATACTCCCTGATATTAACCCCGACGAACCAGAACCACCAGACGATACCAACATCGAAACACCCTCCCCAATCGATCAAACAAACACCATCGATAACCCTGTCGAATCATCACAGGAAATATCCTTTCAAGCACTTACTGGATCTTCACATCCAAGGGCAATCCGACTTCCAGCTTTTATAAATGGCAACCCAATCTCAATCTTAGTTGATTCGGGATCCACACATAATTATTTGCACCCGAAAACGGCTAAATTTTTGGGTCTGGAAGTCAACACCGCAAGCTCCTTCGCCGTAACTGTGGGCAACGGCGAGAAATTGCAGAGCTCGGGCCACTGCAAAAATGTGAGCGTTGAGATACAGGGGAATAATTTTTTGATCGATTTTTACCTACTCGATATTGTGGGCTCAGATGCAGTTTTCGGCGTGCAATGGTTGGAGCAATTGGGGCCTATTACTTTGGATCATAAGCTATTAACTATGGCTTTTAACATGAATGGCAGGCTGATTTGTTTAACTGGACTTGATCCACTACGCGGCCCATCACCTATATCACTACATCAGTTGAAACGCCTGGATGCAACGTCTTCTATTTCGAATTTCCTGTATCTGCACCTACTGCCCCATGATAACCCGACCCACCATACTATGTTACGACACACCCAACCTCAACTACATCAAATTCTAACTACCTACTCCCACATCTTCGACCCACCCAAAGACCTACCACCAAATCGACCACTAAACCACCACATTAATCTCATTCCTAACTCCACACCAATTAACATCAAACCGTATCGATACCCATATTTTCAAAAAAACGAGATCGAACGCCAAATTCAAGATATGCTACAAGCTAAAATCATCCAACCTTCCACGAGTCCATTTTCATCGCCCGTTCTTTTAGTAAAAAAAAAAGATGGCTCGTGGCGATTTTGCGTCGATTATCGTGCACTTAATGCGATCACTATCAAAGACCGGTTTCCAATCCCAACGGTCGATGAATTATTGGATGAGCTCCATGGGGCAATGATTTTTTCAAAACTAGATCTTCGTAGTGGCTATTTCCAAATTCGTGTCCATCAACCCGACATTCCCAAAACGGCTTTTCGAACCCACGAGGGCCATTACGAATTTCTAGTAATGCCATTCGGCCTAACCAACGCTCCATCCACTTTCCAAGCAACCATGAACAATATATTCCGTCCATATTTACGGAAATTCATACTTGTTTTTTTTGACGACATACTCGTTTATAGTCCTTCATGGGATGCTCATTTTAACCACCTTCACACGACTCTCCAACTTCTAGCTCAACACCAATTATTCGCCAATGAAAACAAGTGCAAATTCGGTCTAATGGAACTCGATTATTTGGGCCACATCATCTCCGATAAAGGCGTGCGCGTAGACCCAGGAAAAATCGAAGCAATGATCAACTGGCCAATCCCAAATTCAGTAACAGCCATTCGAGGGTTTTTGGGCCTAACGGGCTATTACCGCCGTTTCATCCGAAACTATGCTGCTATTACCAGCCCACTTACCGATTTATTGAAGCAAACTAATTTTGCTTGGAACCCAGAAGCCCAAACCGCTTTTGACCAATTAAAATCAGCTGTCACCAATACTCCCGTTCTCTCCCTTCCCAACTTTTCCCAAATATTCACGGTGACAACTGACGCTTCGGCCACTGCAATCGGCGCCGTGCTGGCGCAATCCGACCATCCAATTGCCTTCTTCAGTCTAAAATTACCCCGCCACCTCCGCAAAGCTTCAACCTATTCCAGAGAGATGTTTGCAATCACTTCTTCCATAAAAAAATGGCGTCACTATTTATTAGGTCGCCCATTTCAGATCTATACTGATCATCAGAGCATTCGAGAGATGGCGTCGCAGACGATTCAGACTCCGGAGCAGCAGAAATGGCTTTCCAAGCTTCTGGGGTTTGATTTCACGATCCACTACCGACCAGGCAAACAAAATATGGTAGCCGATGGCCTGTCCCGATTCACAGAGGAAGCCACCCTGCACGCAATTTCCGGTCCAACATTTACTCTTTTGCCAAAGATTCAAGAAGCCCTGCAACATGACGAGACAGCACAGTCCATCATTACTCGCCTGCGTGCAGGTAATTGCTCCAACCCAAAGTTTCAATTACGTAATAATTTGTTATTTTGGGACAGTCGATTGTATGTGCCTAACAATGTGGACATCAAAAACCAAATAATGACTGAGCTACACGCATCAAAAGTCGGAGGTCACTCGGGTATCAAAGGCACAATAGCTAGAATTGCAAGCAATTTCTATTGGCCTAAACTAGCAGCAACAGTTCAGGAATTTGTTCGCCAATGCCCAACTTGCCTCCAAGCGAAACCAGATAACACGCCGTATAAAGGTTTACTTCAGCCACTCCCTATACCCGTACACATATGGGAGGATATAAGCATGGATTTTATCACACATCTTCCACCATCAAATGGCCGAACAGTAATCTGGGTAATAGTGGATCGACTATCAAAATACGCCCATTTCTGTGCCTTACCAACTTCCATTTCTGCTTCACAATTGGCCTCTTATTTTCTGCAAGAGTACGTCAGACTACATGGTTTCCCTCGCTCAATTGTGTCCGATAGAGATAGATTATTTACAAGTCAGTTTTGGAGGGAGTTATTCCGCTTACACGATACAAAGCTAAAGATGAGCAGCGCATATCACCCACAAACCGACGGACAGTCCGAAGTTGTGAATCGATGCTTAGAAACGTATTTACGTGCAGTAGTAGGCGATGTACCAGCCAAATGGGTTAAATGTCTTCCCTGGGCCGAGTGGTGGTATAATACTACTAAGCACACTTCTATAGGAATGTCGCCATTCCAGGCAGTCTATGGTCGAGCACCACCAGTTCTCGCTGACTATGTTACTTCTACAACACCACTGCCAAAGTTGAATGAATGGGCTGCATCAAGAGACAAGCTACTTCAACTTCTTAAGTCAAACCTACTCCGTGCACAGAGCCGCATGAAGAACCATGCAGATCAAAGACGAAGTGACAAACAGTTTCAAGTGGGCACATGGGTCTTCCTTAAGCTGCAACCATACCGACAGCATACCTTACGTAATAACCATCACAAACTAGCTAAAAAGTATTACGGACCCTTCAAAATCATTGAACAAATAGGACCAGTTGCTTACAAACTGCAACTTCCCCCTGAATCTCGCATCCACCCTGTTTTTCACGTGTCCTTACTGAAATTATGCCCGTACCCAGCTACTGCTCCAATTCAACCACTTCCACAGTCCATAGCCGACAGCAACAGCGACCTTGAGGGCAAGGTCGATCTTGAAGGGGTGGGTGTTGATACACATCCAACGGGCGCTCACAATGATACGCAGGCACATGAAGACAGTCCAACAAACCATGTTCGACCCAAAAGAATGACCAGGGTGCCTCGAAGATTTCTGGATTAAAAATTTACAGTAGAATAATAGGTTGTTAGAAAAGTTGTTACACTCTTTATTTTGCAATTTCTGTTATTGGTTTCATGCTAGAAAATAGGTACGAAAAAGACTGGAGGCTAGTGTGCCACGTCAGCAAGTTTGTTACAACTTTTGTTTAAATGTACTGAGAATGGAAAAAAGGAATACTATGGAAGAATTTGTTTGCTAATTTCTCTCTGATTCCTCTCCCTCATCTCATTTCCTCCTCTCCTTCTTCTTCTTACCCCAAACTTCACCTTCTTCAGTCCGTAGTCGTATCATTGACACCAAGAGTTGCTGTTTAATTTAAATCTGGATGTTGGTTTAGCCAAGGGTTTGGTGCCATATGTATATTTGTAGTGATACCCGATTCATAAAAAATTACAATGTATACCTAATTCATAAAAATTGCATGTATACCTTCTAGATAACTATTTGGTGCCATATGTATATTTTGATGAAGCGTTCCATATCTTTTTAAGTTAAATAAATGTGCCACATGAATGAATGAATTTAGGCAACGACCAAAGACAAACATCTTCAAATGTAATATCCAGCATAGGCAAATAAGCACCATAAGCTTAAATATATGCATACTGATAAACATACATATATACATATTGCGTAAAACTAAACAACTAGGAGGCTGTAACATCCAATTAAAGTCATAGTTTGTGAATCACCATCATACCTTTCAGCGTAAATAGAAAAGAATTCATAAGCAGGTATGACAGATTGACAGATCTATAACATTAAACTTCTCTAAAATTTAAGGGTATAAAACGTATTAAAAAATTTGGTAAGGCGAAAATCAAACATCAAGTGTGTTAAAACTACAAAGAAATCAAGAAACCAAATAAATATGTAAACATATGCATATGTAATTGAGGCATACGATGCATAATAAATGAAAGCACAACATATTTGATTTTTTATTGGAACTAACTTTTCTTTGAACAACACAAATACCTTTTAGTCGGATTGCTTATGGACCAGAGTTTCTCTTCTACTTCTTTAATCGCCATAGGGTTTTTTCTTCAGTACCAAGCCAAGTGAACACTGTAGGAAGGGGCTAAATGAGCTGAACAACTGCTATAAATAATAATGCAAGGACTGAATAAAAAATAGCACTACTTACCATTTGAATCTTACGTATGTGAAAAACTCTACATCTCTAGCAAACATCTTGAAACCACACCATGTATCATGAATTCCTAGACCATTAGCAAACGGAACAGCAAGATGGAACCTTTCATTAGAAAATTTTGAGACCACTCCCTTGCTGTTATAGTCTGCATCTGGAGACGAGATTGCAAACAAAATACAACAATTGTCGATCCAACCACCTCGAGAACAGCGGCCGCGAGATACCAATCCAACCCAATCATCGATTCATTCAAGCTACCAATCGTCGAAGCTATTGAAGTCAGGGTCGGTGAGATGTAGTCGATGTTGAAGCTGGTGTCAGCAATTTGTTGAAGTCATGTCGGCAAGCTGTTGAAGTCGGCGTGATTTTGTGAGCAGAGAAAATCCTAACTTAAATTGAAATTCCATGGCCGAAAAATGTGGTAAGTGTTAGAAATGTACGGATAATTACACAAGGCTCCACTTATTAACAGGTTATTTACGGGTTGGCCAATTGTTGTGACAATTATTTGTGTTGGAAATGATAATTAATCTGTTGCAAAGTTTATACAAAAGAATATTTATTTTTTCTAACATTTTTTCAGGTTTGCTAACACTTTTTTATAGTTGGAAGTTTGTAACACTTACAAGTGTTAGAAATTTACAAATATAAAATGTTGTAAAAACAATGATTTGGTGTAGTGGTCTTTACCCGCTTCACATAATATGACTAGGCTTCATTAGCTCTGGTCTTCATTGGCTCACTCATACGACTCATTCATTTAGTCTTCATTTGCCCCTCCAACCCGACTTTAGGGTTAGGGTTTGGAGACGATATTCCCAAATTGCGATTACTTTTAATTCTTTTTCAAATTACTTCGAATTAGTTAAAACTTTACTTCAATTCTCAGATCAAAGCATCTCTAAGCTTTATCACCTTCAATGAAATCAAGATATAGTTGAGTATGAGATCTTCAAAGTTGATATCTGAGAAAGCTTCGAGCTTTTGACTTCCTCGCTTCACAGTTCAACCAGAGTATGATAATCATAGTTTTCTGGATCAAAGGTTTGAGCTTTTGCTTTAATTACTGGCTGACTAGACCTAGCTCCAGATTGATGATGATTGCAAAAATCACCAATTTTAAGCTTTTGCTTATATAATATGAAGTTCTTCTTTGATAGAGGTTTTGTTAATATGTCTGTGATCTAGTAAGTTGCAGGTACGTGGTTTACCCTCAACTTGTTATTTGCGACTTTTTCTCTGACAAAATAGAGGTCTAATTCCATATGTTTGGTTCGTTAGTGTAAGATTGGATTTGCACTCAGTAGAACTGTACTAAGATTATCGTATCATATTATGGCTTTACCGTCAGTCTTAACTTGAAGTTCACTTAGTAATGAGTTAATCCACATATGTGTTCACAGTTTATATTCTAATATATTTTCCTCCACATTTTTTTTCCAGAACTGATCAATCTGGTGTTGAATGCATTGTTAAAGTTACAAGTATTGTGTACCTCATCAAGCATTGTCTACTTGAGTTCTCGAGATACTGGACCAGAACATTTGTTTCTTTGTATATTCCTGTATTTCATACTTGGTAAGTTTCTGTAGTCTCCTTACTCATCAAATGTTAAGGTATATATAGTTATATACATATATTATAAAACCAACATAGCATGCTTTCGTTCAACCTTTTTCCCTTTGAATATTTTTTGCATATCCTCATGATTAAACATATGTAGTGCAAGCTTTGTGCCATGAGAATCTAGACGCTACTGTACACTTTCTAGATTTTGGTTGTATTAGTAAAAGCTCTAAGAAAATACTACCTTTCCAGAGAAAAAGAATTAAACATTCTTTCCTTTCCTTATCATCAATCAGTAAAGCTCACTAATGGAATATGCTTGTTACTTTCATTATTATATAAAGTTCACAGAATCACAATCTTATCAAAAAACACTAATTTCTACTTTCATTCATCTCAAGTTAGATCTTGTATTGTGTGTATATAAATGAAAGAACCTACTCACCCAAAATTATTCAATTTTTCTTTCCAAGGAGCGGTAGCTTCTCCATATGAAACAACTTGATAATACATCAACCAATCTTTGTGCCTTTTTGCCTTTTGCCTTGCCACTTCATCACTTGTTCCAACCTTAATTATCTCAGTGTCCAATTTTAATAATTTTGGCAACATGCACACATCATATGGTCAAAGAAGAAACTAATACCATGAGGTAATACTAGATAGATGAAATATCTGTCCAATTTTAATCAACATTAATAATTTGAGAATCTTAAACATTAACTATACAGCAAAAAAAAATTTGAATTTCTAATAGATGGAAGACCAAAAGCATAGGAAGACCAAAAGTATTTGAATGTTACTCATAAGTTATAATCAAAACTAGTTAGGTTGTAATTGTAAAAAAATTCTATAGATGGAGTAGCCACCATACCTAGTTTCAAAATTCATGGTGAAGTTTTGCGATTTCAAGTTGTTGTATTACCAGAATTTAAACAATGACCATATCTTACACTTGGTTAGTAGCAATATTCGAATGTTTCAACCTATAGATGCTCAAAGTCAATTCTGATATAGGAAATCAATGATAGCTAGGTATACATATAGCTAAAACATGAATCCTTTGAAATTTTGAACATAAAGTTCATGATTTTAATCAACATTCGATTCTAAATTTGAACTCTATGATTTACAATTTGTTTCCTGTTTTGAAAACATTAAAGGAAAATTACATTCCAAATTTTGAAACAATTGAAAACTACTAACTGTATACACTTGATCAGAACTACAATCATAACCATGCTTTTATACTATGCTTTGCACATACACATAAGCACACTCATGTTCTCATACTTGTCTATCTTCAGAAACATAATTGTATATTTAGACATGTTTTTTTAAACTTAATTATATATTGTAGGCACTACTGAATGTGGCAGATCCTTTACTTGAATGCAATTTCCCAAGAGATGAATATTCTAAAGCTGTAGCTTTAACAATGAAATGTTTGCAGGCAAATCCTAATAAAAGGCCTGTAATAGGTGAAACTATTCATGAACTCAGTTCCCACTTAGAAGCGTCATCATGTAATGTAATGTAGATGGTATTAAAGATTTGGAATATGTTACTTTAGATTTGGAAAATGTTGCAAACTGATAAACATTCAAATAACTTAAGAGAATCTTCAACATTGGCTTTCCACAGTGGCCATAGGTAGATTAATATTCATGATGATCTTCATGAAAAGAAAAGGTGTACCTTTGAACTCACAATATTCATGATGTACTATGTTAGTCCATGCAGGTAAAATATCTCCTTGGTTAATACAATAATTCACTTATGATATTTTCTTACATGTCATCATTTTATATTATGTGTTTTGTTTATTGTAGTGCAATTTGCATGTTTGTTCCATGGTTATTTTTTAGGAAACCAAAAATACACTTAGGCAAGGCCTGTAACTTCCCATTGCATATAGTAGCTAAGCGCTAAATGAATTTCTGGTCAGTAAGGTTCAATTCCTAATGAATCAGTGATTACAATTTTACAAAAAAAATTCGTATTGATTTTTGTACTATTTATATATAGGTAATTGTTAACCTTGTATGCAAATAATTTAGGAGTTGGCTTTCGTCTATCTTGGTGAAAAATTCATATGTATAAAGTTAAGACATTTTCACTTTCATTATTTTCGATTCTAGATTTAGCATATATCTGCAAGTGGGACATAGGATATGAACAAATATATGTCCAGTTTTACTCATTTCTGTTTTTTAATAAACTATTTAACAAATATATGCAGGAAGGAATTTGAATGCTGGCATAATATGAAGTGTAGATACAAACACTGGAGTGCAAACCGAAGCTGAAATGCAGGCACAATATTTGTAGTGCTATGTGAATGGTGATTGAACAGTGATGCAGGCAGGAGTAGATAATTGAATTGTGTCCGAGTGGTGACTAAATATGAAGTGAATCACGGTGAATGAATATGCAGGTAGTGAGATGTTATTTGACTGAAGCCAGGTGAGATATTTTTGAGTGGTTGTTGTGTGGTGGTAGTATACAGTAGTATTACTAAAACGTGTGGTAGAGGCTAGTGTATCGTGGTAGAGTCTGATCTGGAACACTAATTGCTGGTATGAATGCACAGGAATTGAGATTCTAAGTGATTGCTAGTATGCTTATGTTGACGAAGTGCAACTAGAGCTGAAAACGCTTAGGGGTGTAAGGCAGAGAACTGCACGAAGTTGAGTTGCATGTAAATGACTGGGATGAAATCAATGGATGTGAGGCATGTTGCAATGGCTGCATTGGAGTTGAAATAACATGCATGTAAGCAGAGAAACGATAGGGCTACTGCATGGAGTGAAAGAGAAGCATTTGATAAGCTCATATGAGATAGCTATAGAATAGGCGTGTGTAGCAGGTAGTAACTGGGGCATCACAACAGGGCAGCAAGATAGACTTGGCATGGCGGCAACAAAGTGACATCAAACTATGGCAAGAACAACGTCACACAGAACTGCATGTAATCAGCTTATTCCTAATTATTTCGGTTTGTCAAAAAGGTATGTGATTTGTTTCTGTTCGAAGGTTGGTTTCAGTTGGCTATTTAGATTAGTTAAAACTCAACCTTTTCTTCTGTTGTAATCGATGAAGGTTCTGCTATAATCAACTAAGTATTATAAAAAATAACAAGTTAATAATAATAATAATAATAATAAAAAACTAAGTTTGATAAAAAAATAAATAAGTTTATAATAATAATCTAATAATAACAACAATAATAATAAACTATAGTTTGATAAAAATTACTAAGTTTATAATAATAATAAATTAATTAAGTTTTATATATTAATAATAACAATAATAACAAAAACTAAGTTTATAAAAATTAACTAAGTTAACTAAGTTTATGATATTAATAATAATAAATTAACTAACTTTACAATAATAATAATAATAATAAACTAACTAAGTTTATGAAAAATTTATAAGTTTGAGATAATTTATAAAAATTAACTAAGTTAATAGAGTTTAAGTTTGAGATAATTTATAAGTTTAAGTTAATTAAAATATAAGTTATGAAATTTTAAGTTTTAGCAATTGAGATAATTTTTAGGTTTAATAATAATAATAATAAACAATAGTTTGAATAAATTAACTTAGTTTTACAAAAATTAAATACAATTACAAAAATTAACTAGGTTTGATAAAAATTAACCAAAATTTTAAAAATAAACTAAGTTTTATATAATTTAACTCAGTTTTATAAAAATTATATAAATTTATACAAATTGATCAAGTTTTATTTGAATTTAACTACGTAAATAAGTTTTTAAAAAATAAATAAGTTTATTATAAAAATTAACCAAGTTCTATAAAAATTTGACTAAGTTTTATAAAAACTATTTAAATTTAAGAAAAGTTCAATTAAGGATGTTTGATATGTAACGACCCGTAAATTTTTAATAATTTTATTTGTTTTATTAATATATTTAATTGAAATTTTGTGAAATTTTAAACAATAAAATTTTGAAATATAAATTTGATATTTGGAATACGCCTAATTAAACACAGCAACTGGCAAATTTTCATCTGAAAATATGGAAGTTTATTTTATTGTGTAATTCTATTTCAATTTATATCAGTTAATATTTGATGATAATAAAATGTTTTTCAAACCTGAATATTTTTCTATCGAATAATTGTAAATCATCTTCTGAGTAAGACGTCACATTTCATTTCTCAAAATTTTGACTGTTATTGCTCCGTCGATCTTATTTCGACGAAATAATAGTTGAATTTAAAAGTTTTCCGAAACCCAAATATGTCAACATGAGAAAATTTATTTGGAACACTCTGAATAAGACCGCGTAATTCGTTTCGCAAATTTCGGACGTTTCTAGCTCCGTTTGGATTTTTCCGTACGGAATAGCAACGTATATCAGTGTCCGATATCGACTTTTGATCAGATGATCCTGTCACTGATATCTGTATACCGTTTTGACCGTCTCGTCGTGCTGATCTCCATAGTATATTCATTCGTGTGTTTCAGTGCTTGGTACGCGGAGGAACCCGTGAAACGGTTTACCATATCGGTACGACTTTTGTTTTGTGACCATTCAATTATACACAGTATAAACCAATGAGACATTTGCATTTATAATTCTTGGAAAAATTTATTATTCCCCATTTTCAATGTGCATGTGGGCTCGTCCTTTCACTTTCATTTTCGGCTCTGACATTTGCTTTTGGAAAGAACCATTAATATCATATATAAAGTTATAATTTCCTGCCAGGTCACGTTCTCATATTCACACTTCTTTTGTTCAAGCCTTTTCCTCTTCAAAACCGATCACTTTCCTTCCATTTTCGCCCCCTTCATTTGTGTGGTTCGTTGTTGTCTTCCTCTCTGGATTTCATTTTGAAAGAATTTTTTTAGATATTTTATATCTAAAGATATATATAAAAATGTAGAGTGAAGATTATAGGTTGAAACTGCCACCTCTCTAACAAGTAGCCTTTTTACTTCACCGCATATCTACCTTCAGCCTTCACAAGGCCATTATCATTTGCCGCCGCTACCCATCTGGCATCCACGTCAGCAACTAGTACAGCCCTCCTCTCCACGTCCGCCTCACCTAAAGTCGACTGTCCTCCGTTGGGACAGCCTATTACAGCACCGCGTCCATACCCTTCTTTCCACCCCGGCAAGTGCCACCGCCTCCACCTAAGTCCCCTTCCTTTTCGACCTGGCCGAGCACCGCAGACCCGATCCATGGCCTCACCCCTCTTGCTCCGTATGACGACCCTGGATTTTAGCAATATTATTTTAATTAGCAACTAATCTAATTTATTAAAATACAACTTATCATTTTAAAAACAAATAAAACTTTTGGGCCATTTACTATTTATTTATGTATATATGTGTATTTGCGAAGGAAACTATGATTTAAAAATTTAAAATAAAGTCTTTCAAAAATATTTAAAAGAAAATCTACCTTATTCACATTAAATTAAAGTAAAATTCTACCTTATTAACTTTTGATCTAAATATATATATACATATATGTGAATGTAATCTAGATAATAATGCTTGAAATAAAATAAAATCTTGTCAATACTAAATATAAGTATAACAAAATATATGATTATAAAATTAAATGTTTGATAGTTAAGCTTAAAAATAAATAAAAATAAAAATAGGGAGTTATGTTAAAAATAGAAATAAATACACAAATTAACATTTTAACAATAACTGTAACAACTTTAAAGTGAACACTTAAGATAATTCTAGAAATACAAGTATGCAAGGCAAGAAAGAAAAAAAATATCTCTGTACATACAAAATCAATGGATAAGTATGTGAACGTGTAAGGACACTTGCATTTAAATACTATCATTTCAGCCTCCACAAGAGAAAAAAAATCTCTGACTAAATTTTGTACCAAAAATATCTATTTCCTGTAAACTCTTTTCTACATATATCTTTCTTATTCCAGTTCGTTCACAAAACTTAGCATACCAGAAAATAATATTACAACTGAAATTTAAATCAACAACTAAACCAACTCAACAAAGCAAAGAGATTTAAGAAGATCAAGTTGACAGTGTTTTTAAAACAAAATCTGCTCTCTGTTCAAATTATTTTTCAGGTGAGTAAACATTTTATTTTAAAAGCTGAACTAAATTTAAATCTGATTTCACTTGATTCCTGGAATGAATTATCTTTGCATGTGTATATACAAGAGTGAATTACTGTATGCTTGTTTGTGTTTGAACTGTGCATGCTGGTGGTATCAGTACTCTTCCTGTTTTTAGTTTCAGAGTTAGAATTTTTAATCAAAAATCATTATCTCTTGATCTGATTCTTGTTAGGGTTTAAGTCCTAAACAAAAGTTGTTTGATTAATCATAAATTAATGTTTAAAAATTTAATTAAGTTAAATTAAACATGAATGTCTCTGTAAACTAGAAACAATAATGCATGTTTAAGATAAGTGAAAATTTAAGTATCTTAATTTATCAAGACAGGTTTATAAACTGAAACCTTATACAAAAAACTTGATTTTTAAAAGAAAAATCACAAATTTTAGAATTGAATTGGAAGAGCAGTTCTGGTTTGATCAAAAAATGTGTTTTGGGTGTTTTCTGGTGATCTACTTGCTCTGGAAGGTCGGGGTTTTCTATGGTGGTGGAAGAATGAACGGAGAATGTGGAAAAAATGGCAGGAGGGTGTTCCAGTTACTGTAGCGGCGGTGGTTGATCGGAGTAGGTTGTAAACCTAGTTTTAGGCTTGGTCGGGAATTTGTTTCACACAGCGACTCTGGTGGATCGAGTTCATCAGAACTCTGGGAATTGGAAGAGGGGATGTTGGTGAGGTCGTGGCCGGAGGCTCTGATGTTCTGGTGATCAGAGATATGGGGTCGAGGGGATTTTCAGGTTTGGTTTTGGTTCCAGGTTTGAGCTTGAATGCTCGATTTCGATTTGGTGATGTTATCGGAGTTTTGATGGTCGGTATCTGGTCTGGGGTTGATCGTCGATATGAGGAAGGCATCGTAGATGGTCGGAGGAGGATGGTTGGCCGGTGCATATGCACGGTGCAGTTTTGTTCATGGTAGCCTGGTTAAGTTTGGGAAGAAGAGGTACTCGAGTTTTTCTCGAGTCGATCTCGTGTGTTACTCGAAGTTTTTAGGATTTGGCTCGAAGTTTTTTTGAGGGTGGCTCGGGTCATTGACCTGTTACAGGTTTAAAACTATCAGTGTTTTAAAATTTAAAATGGATTTAAAAATTTGAAAAGTAATTAAAGAATTTTTAATAGTTAATGAAGATCATTAACTTGGGATTAATAAATAATTAATTAATGTGCTTAATTTTGATAATTAATGTGATTAATTTTGATAATTAATTAGATTAATTAATTAAGGATAATCATTTGTGGAATTGTTTAAGTATAATTACTTAATGAAAGTAATTAAGGGATTAATTACTCATTGTAATTAATTAAGTATAATGAGATTAGTTTAAGTTAATTAATTAAGTTTAATTAATATAAGATAATCACTTGATGATTTGATAAGTGTAGTTACTTAATGTAACTAATAAAGTGTAATTACTTAATGAAGTAATTAAATGATAATTACTGGATGTAATTAATAGAGATAAATAATGGAAGTAATTTAGGTTTAATTACTCTGTGTAATTAATCAAGGAATTAATTAAAGATAATTAATTAAGGAGTAATTAATTTATGAAGTAATTAAGGGTAGTTAATTATAGTATGTGATTTATCAAGGTTGATTAATGAATAAAGATTAATTATTAAATACAAGAAAAGAGTGACAGGTCTCTGTTTTTGATGTTGTTATAAAAAAGTCCCTGCAGAAATGAATATATAAATTTGGTCCATTTTTTCAAAAATAAAAAAACGCAAAGTGTCTTGCACTTTTCTGACAGAAAATGCAAGATAACTTGCATTTTTTTAATTTTGAAATATTTTTTGAAATTTTCGAAGTTTTCAAAAATTTTGAAAAGCGCAAGTTAACTTGCACTTTCTATCAGAAAAGCGCAAGCTAGTTTGCGCTTTCTAATTTTGAATTTTTTTTTGAAAATTTTAAAACTTTTAAATTTTTTGAAAAGCACTAGGTAACTTGCGCTTTTTATCAAGAAAGCGCAAGTTAGTTTGCGCTTTCTGATTTTGAAAATTTTGAAATTTTAAAAAGCGCAAGCTAACTTGCGTTTTATGATTTAGAAAAAAACAGGGACTTAATTTACATACTTATTTCTATAGGGACTTTTCTTGTAACACCATAAAAAATATGGACCTTTCGTGCAAAGCCCCTATTAAATATGATTAATAATTAATTAATAAGTAATTAAGGGATCATTAATTAATGTAATTAATGATATAATTAAAGGTTGATTAATTAAGATTAATTAATCAATGTTAAGTGATTATAAAGTAATTAATTAATGTAATTAATTAAGGATTAATGTAATTAATTATAATAAATTAATTAATGAAGTAATTAAAGGTTAATTACTGTAATGGTAAAGAATAATTAATTTATATAATTAATTAAGGACTAAATACTTAAAGTAATTAAAGGATAATTAATCAAGGGTGATTAATCAAGATGGTTAATTAGAGGATGATTAATTAATTGATTTGTAATTAATTAATGGTTAAGTAAGCAGGATTGATGGAGATGAAGTAATTAATTTAATTCATTTTAAATTAATTATAGATGGTGATTAATAAATCATTGCTTATGGATGTTAAATGTTATTGAATGCTTTGCATTGTTTGATATCTCTGATATGAGATATGTGCTGATCTGTGATATGGATGCTTTGATTGAATTGTGATGATAATGTGAATTATCTATTTGTGATGATAATGTGGATTATCTATTGTGAATATGTGAATTATCTATCTGTGTAAATATAGATAATAGAATTGAATTGTTTTAACCTGAAAACAACTTGGCCTGTAAGATACGTTTGGATTTCGATGAGACCGGGATCGGGTATCAGTTATGATTATCCGAAAACCACATCGATCCAAGTAAATGATAGGTTGTGACATCTCAAAGTGAAGATCGAGATGGAGTTTCAGAGTGCAAGGGTTATTGTCGTTAACTCTGAGGGTGATTCCAAAATGAGTGTAACGAGATAATGCCTTCGGTTTCGTTCGAACCCGGAACCAACTTGTATGGATTGAATGCTTTTAGCACATCGTCAGGTGGACGATGAGCATTCTAAGAGATGTGTTCTACAAAGGTAATCGCAGCCTCAAGCCTCATCAACCGGGAATGGCTAAAACAGGGGAGGTGCAGCAAGGTTAAGTGGTTAGCACCCAAGTAGGACGAGATATACCCCTGTATAGATGTCCCTTTTTATTTCTGCTTAGTGGGCAGTTGTTGGCCACAACAGCGGGGTTATCTTGTTCGGGATTGTTCAGTAAGGGATGGTTCCGGCCTTGTGTTGCAGGGGGTCGGGCGTGATCCTCGGTACGTTGATCTAGGCCACGTACTATGACGGGAGGTACCCTAGTAGCCCTGCCATTGATGGAAACCCAATCTTCCTACGTGACCCTACGGTTTTGATTGTATTACCCACTTTGTGGCTAGTATGCTGGAATTTAATCATGTAACAATTTCAGCTATTTCTTATTTAATTGAAAACCCTAGACACTATTATAATATCAACGGATTTCCTATAAAATGTTTTGGTTAGCGTAAGATAAAAACTTACCCGTGTTTATGTGTGGGAGGTCTTACGTGATACCTTTGTTTCAAATGGTTTTCAAAGTTAAGTAACTTTAACCTGTTTACTTACACCAGACCCATGTCTGACCCGGTGTTTATTCTGTTTTTCTTAAACTCTTGGGTACTCAAATTTTTATGAGTAGCCAAGTCATCAGGTCTTGGATTGTTGATGTCTGGAGGAGCTTGAAGCAGAAGTTCAGACGTATATATCTATCTATCTAGTTCTGCTGTGTTAGTGATGTATGTTGTATTTTGGGATGTATGAAATGGTAGATATGTATATATGACTGTTTTGTTTGAATGATGTTGTGTAACTCTGATATATGTAAGACTATGTAATAGTTATGTGATGTATTATATTTTGTTCCGTTTCCGCTGTGAGATTCTGAATTGTGTTGTTCTTTCTTCTTTCTTTCTATTTCTATCTATTTCTTTCTTAATGATGATGCGTCTTTATGTGAATAGAAAGGCGGGTCGTCACAGTTGGTATCAGAGCGCTAGGTTGAGTGAATACCTAGGCTTTGAAATAGTATCCATCTTGAGGGCGCGTAGTTGTAATTTTTATATATAACTATATACCTATCTAAAATTGTTGGGTTACCTATCCAGGTTGCCAACATGAGTTCTGGAAGGAGAGGCAGAGGTAGGGGCAGTTCGTTGACCGATAATGGAAGAAGTCAGACTGCAAGTGAGGCTGTGGATCTAGCACCGCCTCGAGTTAGTTTTGCCACCTTATGCAAGGACTTCACCAATCCTGGAGATAGACCATTTAAAGGGTCAGAGACTATCATTGAGGTGCAGGCTTGGCTACGCTCATGCGAGCGGATCTTTAAGAGTATGAGTTTGTCTGATGAACAGAAGAGGGCAATGGCATCGTGGCAATTGCAAGAAGGTGCTGCAGCTTGGTGGGATGCAGTTACAGCGAATGTTTCAAAAGATGATATTAATTGGAGTAGATTTAAGGAATTATTTGCGGAGCAATTCATGCCAATAGCAGGGAAAACTCGTCTGTATCGAGATTTTCTAGAATTGAAGCAGGGAAGCATGACTATAGCTGAATATGAGACCAAATTCAATGAGCTATCTCGCTATGGACCGGGACTCATTGACACTCCCCTCAAAAAGAACGAAATGTTTGTGCAAGGATTAAGGCCATAATTTCATGAAAAGATGACAGCGCATTTGAAAGGATCTTTTGTGGAGTTGATTGATATGGCACTTAGATATGAGGATTTGATGAATAAGAAACCAGTGGCACCTGTAGCAGCATCTGAAGGGAATTCTTCCAATCCAAATAAGAGGAAATTCAATCCACATTGGAAAAAGCAAGGCAAAGGGAAGAAACCAGGAGGGGGCAACGGACCTCGCAAGTGTTATATTTGTCAGCAAGAGGGTCACTTGGCTAATAAATGTCCCAGGAGAGGATCTTAGCAGCAGCATCAAAATGGACCAGGATCAGCAATGGTTCAGAAATCGCTGTGTTTCAACTGTCACCAACCAGGACACATGGTAAAAGATTGCCCGCTTCTTCAAAAAGTCCAACCGAACAAAGTGTTTGCTTTGGAAGGTGCACCATCAACCTCTTCTAAGGGCAAGGGAGTTTTGGAAGGTACTTTGCTTATTAATGGCGTTTATGTTAAAGTATTATTTGATTCTGGAGCATCTCTCAGTTTTATTTCTTTGGAGACGGTAGTAAAATTTCACCTTATCCCTAGTGTCGTGGAAAATTCTATTTGCGTCTCTAATCCCATAGGGGGAGTAACCCAACTTAATATGATTTGTAAAGGCTTGCGAATCACTTATCTTTCCCATAGTTTTTCGTGTGAGCCTTATGTATTAGATTTTAAAGGGTTTGACCTCATTCTGGGAATGGATTGGCTTGATAAGCATAAAGCTGTCCTGAATTGTGAAGAGAGAACAGTTTCGTTGGAAACTGATCTGGGTAGAATTGCTAAAGTGACGTGTGATAGTTCTGGAGTTCACTTGAGTAGTCTTTTACATGGAGTTGAGACTTCTCAAGAGAAGGGAGGTGATATTGATGTGGTTAAAGATTTTCCTGATGTTTTTGAGGAAGTTAAGTGTTTACCTCCACATCAAGAGATAGAATTTCGGATTGATCTGATTCTAGGGGCAGTACCTGTTGTTCAGCCCAGTAGAAGAATGGCACCAAGGGAGAGAGAAGAGTTGGTGAAGCAGACCCAAGATTTCTTAGAGAAAGGTTTGATCCGGCCTAGTTTTTCCAGTTAAGGTTCTACCGTTGTCTTTGAAACAAAGTCGGATGGATCGCTAAGATTCTATGTTGATTACAGAGAATTGAACAAAGTGACTATCCGAAATAAGTATCCATTACCCCGTATAGATGATCTCTTTGATCAGTTGCATGGAGCTTCAGTTTTCTCCCAGTTAGATCTAGCTTCGGGTTTCCATCAGTTAAGGGTAGCTGAGGACAGTATTCCCTTGACTGCGTTTCGAGGACCTAACTTTTTCTATGAGTGGTTGGTTATGCCTTTCGGTTAACCAACGCTCCAGCCTATTTTGTTGACTTGATGAACCGAGTTTTTCGGAATGTGTTGAATAAGTTTGTTCTCGTGTTCATCGTTGATATTCTGGTTTACTCCAAGTCAGAAGAGGAGCATATGCAGCATTTAGAGATAGTTTTAGAGACGTTGAGGAGGCATGTTCTGAAGGCGAAATTCTCCAAATGCCATTTCTGGAAGTTAGAAGTCAAATTTTTGGGGCACATTGTTTCTGGTGAGGGTATTTCGGTAGATCCAGCCAAGGTAGCTACTATTCTGGAGTGGAAGCAACCGAAGACTCCGACTGAAGTCCGTAGTTTTCTGGGATTAGCTGGTTACTACAGGAAGTTTATTACGGATTATTCTAAGATTTCTTCGCACCTAACCAAGTTGACTCAGAAGGGAGCAAAGTTTAAGTGGACACCCCAGTATGAAGAGGCTTTCCAAGAGTTGAAGACGAGGCTAACCAGTGCACCTGTGCTAGCTATTCCGGGTGGGAAAAGCAAGTTTGAGGTTTATACAGATGCCTGTATAGTTGGACTGGGAGCAGTACTGATGTAGAATGGGAGAGATATTGCATATGCGAGTCGGCAATTGAGCAACATGAAAAGAACTATGCTACGCACGATTTGGAATTGTTGGCCATTGTTTTTGCTTTAAAGATCCGGAGACACTATCTTTTGGGAGAGAAGTTCGAGTTATTCACGGACCACAAACCGTTGAAGTATCTTTTCTCTCAGAAAGATCTTAATCTGAGGCAGCAGAGGTGGGTTGAGTTTTTAGCATCCTATGACTTGGATATTCTATATACTCCAGGGAAGGGGAATGTGGTAACTGATGCTCTGAGTAGAAATGCGGTTCTATCTATCTTGGAAGTTGTTCCATTTCTTATGGAAAGGATCGCGAGTAAACAAGGATCTGATAAAAAGTTGAAGAGAATCATCAAAGGAGTCAAGAATGGTCAGTGTTCCAGTTTTGAGATTGATGACCAAGGAGCTTTGAGGATCAGCGGAAGGATTTGTGTTTTGAATTTTAAGGATTTGAAGCAAGAAGTTTTGGCAGAGAGTCATCGCTCCAGGCTGAGTGTCCACCCAGGAATTTCAAAGATGTATAAAGATATGAAGAGAGTCTTCTGGTGGCCGGGTATGAAGAAAGATGTTGCTGCTTTCGTGAATGGATGTGCGATCTGTCAACAGGTGAAAGGTGATCAACAGAAGTCCACAAGATTGTTGCAGCCTTTGGAAGTTCCAGAGTGGAAGTGGGAGATGATCTCTATGGATTTCATAGACGGTTTACCAAGGCCCAAGATGGGAAACGAAGGAATATGAGCGATTGTGGATCGATTAACTAAAAGCGCCCATTTCATTCTAGTTAAGGCAACCCGTACTGCAACATCGTTGGCTGAGATTTTCTTGAAGGAGAAAGTCAGGTTACATGGTGTTCCTGTCAGCATAGTAAGTGACTGTGATACTATCTTCACCAGCAAATTCTGGGAGGCTTTGCAAACAGCTATGGGCACGAGATTGAGTTTGAGTACAGCCTATCATCCTTAGACCGACAGACAGACAGAAAGACTGAATCATATTCTAGAGGATATGCTGAGAGCTTGTGTTTTGGATTTTGGTGGATCTTGGGAAGACCATCTTCATCTATTGGAATTCTCCTACAATAATATTTATCAAGAGAGTATCAAGATGGCACCCTATGAAGCTTTATATGGAAGACCTTGTAGATCCCCATCCTGTTGGATCGAGTCGAGAGATCGTCTTGTGCTTGGACCATATTTGATTTGTGAAGCATCTGCGAAAGTTGAGCTTATTAAGAAGAGAATGAAAGCTGCTCAAGACCGTCAGAATAAGTACACAGAAAAAAGGAGAAGACAATTGGAATTTGAAATCGGAGATTTAGTCTTTGTCAAAGTTTCCCCGATTAAAGGAGCAGTAAGATTTGGAAAGACGGGAAAACTTGCCCCGAGATATATTGGTCCATTCCGAGTGCTGGAAAGAATTGGTGCTGTGGCTTACAGAATTGAATTGCCAGAGCGGATGTCTGGAATTCATAATATATTTCATGTATCACATCTAAAGAAGTTTGTCCATGATCCATCACTGGTTGTAGAACCAACAGTCCAGGAAGATTTGGAGGTCGAGCCAAATTTGACTGTAGTCAGGAATCCAGTCCAGATTATAGATCAGGATGAGAAGCAACTCAGAAGCAAAGTAGTGAAGCTTGTCAAAGTGTAGTGGAGCAAGGATCCCAGAGACTGTACTTGGGAAACTCTGGATAGCTTTAGGAAAGCTTATCCTGATTTGTGTCCAAATAACTAGTGATGTTTGTTTGTATGAATTGTTTGGATGGTTGATAATGTATGGATGATATGTATGCTCGGGTTGATATTATAAAAGCTTTTGGAATATCTTTTGCTTTAAATTTCGGGGACGAAATTCTTTTAAAGGGGGAGGAATGTGATGACCTGGGATTTTAGCAATATTATTTTAATTAGCAACTAATCTAATTTATTAAAATACAACTTATTATTTTAAAAACAAATAAAACTTTTGGGCCATTTACTATTTATTTATGTATATATGTGTATTTGTGAAGGAAAATATGATTTAAAAATTTAAAATAAAGTCTTTCAAAAATATTTAAAAGAAAATCTACCTTATTCACATTAAATTAAAGTAAAATTCTACCTTATTAACTTTTGATCTAAATATATATATATATATATATATGAATGTAATCTAGACAATAATGCTTGAAATAAAATAAAATCTTATCAATACTAAATATAAGTATAACAAAATATATGATTATAAAATTAAATGTTTGATAGTTAAGCTTAAAAAAAAGGAGTTATGTTAAAAATAGAAATAAATACTCAAGTTAACATTTTAACAATAACTATAACAACTTTAAAGTGAACACTTAAGATAATTCTAGAAATACATGAATGCAAGGCAAGAAAGAAAAAATATATTTCTGTACATACAAAATCAATGGATAAATATGTGAACGTGTAAGGACACTTGCATTTAAATACTATCATTTCAGCCTCCACAAGAGAAAAAAAATCTCTGACTAAATTTTGTACCAGAAATATCTATTTTCTATAAACTCTTTTCTAAATATATCTTTCTTATTCCAGTTCGTTCACAAAACTTAGCATACCAGAAAATAATATTACAACTGAAATTTAAATCAACAACTAAACCAACTCAACAAAGCAAAGAGATTTAAGAAGATCAAGCTGACAGTGTTTTTAAAACAAAATCAGCTCTCTGTTCAAATTATTTTTCAGGCGAGTAAACATTTTATTTTAAAAGCTGAAGTAAATTTAAATCTGATTTCACGTGATTCCTGGAATGAATTATCTTTGCATGTGTATATACAAGAGTGAATTCCTGTATGTTTGTTTGTGTTTGAACTGTGCATGCTGGTGGTATCAGTACTCTTCCTGTTTTTAGTTTCAGAGTTAGAATTTTTAATCAAAAATCATTATCTCTTGATCTGATTCTTGTTAGGGTTTAAGTCCTAACCAAAAGTTGTTTGATTAACCATAAATTAATGTTTAAAAATTTAATTAAGTTAAATTAAACATGAATGTCTCTGTAAACTAGAAACAACAGTGCATGTTTAAGACAAGTGAAAATTTAAGTATCTTAATTTATCAAGACAGGTTTATAAATTGAAACCTTATACAAAAACTTGATTTCAAAAAGAAAAATCACAAATTTTAGAATTGAATTGGAAGATCAGTTCTGGTTTGATCAGAAAATGTGTTTTGGGTGTTTTCTGGTGATCTACTTGCTCTGGAAGGTCGGGGTTTTCTCTGGTGGTGGAAGAATGAACGGAGAGTGTGGGAAAAATGGCAGGAGGGTGTTCCAGTTACTGTAGCAGCGGTGGTTGATCAGAGTAGGTTGTAAACCTAGTTTTAAGCTTGGTCAGGAATTTGTTTCACACAGCGACTCTGGTGGATCGAGTTCATCAGAACTCTGGGAATTGGAAGAGGGGATGTTGGTGAGGTCATGGCCGGAAGCTCTGATGTTCTGGTGATCAGAGATATGGGGTCGAGGGGATTTTCAGGTTTGGTTTTGGTTCCAGGTTTGAGCTTGAATGCTCGATTTTGATTTGGTGATGTTATCAGAGTTTTGATGGTCGGTATCTGGTCTGGGGTTGATCGTCGATATGAGGAAGGCATCGTAGATGGTCAGAGGAGGCTGGTTCGCCGGTGCATATGCACGGTGCAGTTTTGTTCATGGTAGCCTGGTGAAGTTTGGGAAGAAGAGGTACTCGAGTTTTTCCTAAGTCGATCTCGTGTGTTACTCGAAGTTTTTAGGATTTGGCTCAAAGTTTTTTTGAGGGTGGCTCGGGTCATTGACCTATTACAGGTTTAAAACTGTCAGTGTTTTAAAATTTAAAATGGATTTAAAAATTTGAAAAGTAATTAAAGAATTGTTAATAGTTAATGAAGATCATTAACTTGGGATTAATAAATAATTAATTAATGTGATTAATTTTGATAATTAATTAGATTAATTAATTAAGGATAATCATTTGTGGAATTGTTTAAGTATAATTACTTAATGAAATTAATTAAGGGATTAATTACTCATTGTAATTAATTAAGTTTAATGAGATTAGTTTAAGTTAATTAATTAAGTTTAATTAATATAAGATAATCACTTGATGATTTGATAAGTGTAGTTACTTATTGTAACTAATAAAGTGTAATTACTTAATGAAGTAATTAAATGATAATACTGGATGTAATTAATAGAGATAAATAATGGAAGTAATTTAGGTTTAATTACTCTGTGTAATTAATCAAGGAATTAATTAAAGATAATTAATTAAGGAGTAATTAATTTATGAAGTAATTAAGGGTAGTTAATTATAGTATGTGATTTATCAAGGTTGATTAATGAATAAAGATTAATTAAAGATTAATTATTAAATATGATTAATAATTAATTAAGAAGTAATTAAGGGATCATTAATTAATGTAATTAATGATATAATTAAAGGTTGATTAATTAAGATTAATTAATCAATGATAAGTGATTATAAAGTAATTAATTAATGTAATTAATTAAGGATTAATGTAATTAATTATAATTAATTAATTAATGAAGTAATTAAAGGTTAATTACTGTAATGGTTAAGAATAATTAATTTATATAATTAATTAAGGATTAATTACTTAAAGTAATTAAAGGATAATTAATCAAGGGTGATTAATTAAGATGGTTAATTAGAGGATGATTAATTAATTGATTTGTAATTAATTAATGGTTAAGTAAGCAGGATTGATGGAGATGAAGTAATTAATTTAATTCATTTTAAATTAATTATAGATGGTGATTAATAAATCATTGCTTATGGATGTTGAATGTTATTGAATGCTTTGCATTGTTTGATATCTCTGATATGAGATATGTGCTGATCTGTGATATGGATGCTTTGGTTGAATTGTGATGATAATGTGAATTATCTATTTGTGATGATAATGTGGATTATCTATTTGTGATGATAATGTGGATTATCTATTGTGAATATGTGAATTATCTATCTGTGTAAATATAGATAATAGAATTGAATTGTTTTAACCTTAAAACAACTTGGCCTTTAAGATACGTTTGGATTTCGATGAGATCGGGATCGGGTATCCATTAGGATTATCCGAAAACCACATCGATCTAAGTAAACGATAGGTTGTGACATCTCAAAGTGAAGATCGAGATGGAGTTTCAGAGTGCAAGGGTTATTGTCGTTAACTCTGAGGGTGATTCCAAAATGAGTGTAACGAGATAATGCCTTCGGTTTTGTTCGAACCCGGAACGACTTGTATGGATTGAATGCTTTCAGCACATCGTCAGGTGGACGATGAGCATTCTAAGAGGTGTGTTCTACAAAAGTAATTGCAGCCTCAAGCCTCATCAACCGGGAATGGCTAAAACAGGGGAGGTGCAGCAAGGTTAAGTGGGTAGCACCCAAGTAGGACGAGATATACCCCTGTATAGATGTCCCTTTTTATTTCGGCTTAGTGGGCAGTTGTTGGCCACAACTGCGGGGTTATCTTGTTCAGGATTGTCCAGTAAGGGATGGTTCCGGCCTTGTGTTGCAGGTGGTCGGGCGTGATCCTCGGTACGTTGATCTAGGCCACGTACTGTGACGGGAGGTACCCTAGTAGCCCTGCCATTGATGGAAACCCAATCTTCCTACGTGACCCTACGGTTTTGATTGTATTACCCACTTTGTGGCTAGTATGCTGGAATTTAATCATGTAACAATTTCAGCTATTTCTTATTTAATTGAAAACCTTAGACACTATTATAACATCACCAGATTTCCTATAAAATGTTTTGGTTAGCGTAAGATAAAAACTTACCCGTGTTTATGTGTGGGAGGTCTTACGTGATACCTTTGTTTCAAATGGTTTTCAAAGTTAAGTAACTTTAACCTGTTTACTTACACTAGACCCATGTCTGACCCGGTGTTTATTCTGTTTTTCTTAAACTCTTGGGTACTCAAATTTTTATGAGTAGCCAAGTGATCAGGTCTTGGATTGTTGATGTCTGGAGGAGCTTGAAGCAGAAGTTCAGACGTATATATCTATCTATCTAGTTCCGCTGTGTTAGTGATGTATGTTGTATTTTGGGATGTATGAAATGGAAGATAAGTATATATGACTGTCTTGTTTGAATGATGTTGTGTAACTCTGATATATGTAAGACTATGTAATAGTTATGTGATGTATTATATTTTGTTCTGTTTCCGCTGTGAGATTCTGAATTGTGTTGTTCTTTCTTCTTTCTTTCTATTTCTATCTATATCTTTCTTAATGATGATGCGTCTTTCTGTGAATAGAAAGGCGGGTCGTCACACTCCGCCCAGACATGTAGCTGACCCGCCTCACTTCTTGCCTCGTTTTTTCATCACCAGCAGCTGCCCGCCTCCATGCCGATTCTCTGGCCCATTATGCTCGGCCTCATCTTTGTGTGCTAGTGACGCAGCAGCCTTAGTATTAATAAGATATATATAGTATTCTTTCTGTATATGTATAAGTATAGCATCTGGCGTGTGCATATAGTGTATATATGATGACAAATTCATGTAGTGTTTTGATAATGCATAATATATACAGTTGGTTGGTTGGTAGGCTTACGTTGTCTATATATATAGTATGAGATGTCCCTATATAATTTTATATAAGTCAAATATATGTTTATAGTTTTACCATTTCAAGTTATTGTTATAGTTTTGTTCATAATTTTATGTTTGCAATTGTTGTTTACAGAATAAAATTTTGTTTAAAACGTTATAATATATAAGACTTATGTATATTAGTTTATATAGATCTGTTGTGTTTTAATGTATAAAATTATAATGGTTTATATAAAGTGAAATTTCGGCTTGTCCATATTTGCTACTGTATATATATTTTATTTACAAATTCATTTGATATAGAATTATATATACTGTTTAGTGATTTTACGTAACAACACATATATTGATTTTGTTATAGGTTTCGAATATTGTACATGCATCGAAAGAAGTATTATAGATATTACTGTCTGGCATTCTGTTCTATGCGAAATATGTATAATAGGTTGCATTTGGACTTATATATATATATATATATTAAGTTGTATTATATATATTGTATTATCCTATGCAGGTTGATTTCAAGTTCTATATATTTATGTGTAAAGATCCAAAAACTCGGCCTTCGAAAATCGGCACTCGTACTTCACTTGTACTCAAAATGTCGTAGATTCAAATGCCGAATCTGGCTCTCCGGAGCTTATAACAACATTAAGTATAACAACACAGCGGAATAAAGAAATAGATGATATCATATACAACTCCAATGAATACAATATCCAGAATGATATACAACAATGATATCAATATGATACAACAATATCAGAGATGTGTACAATGCTATAGCGGAAATAACAATAATGGAAGAGATCACTCCAAATGATCTACAAAAGAGAATGACTCCAACAACTCCAACATCAGCTCGAACCCATCATCACGATGCTCCAAGATAAGCAACGTCGGTCCATGAACTCCAAGAACTGAACTAGCTCCAACTAGTCTACTAAACCTGAATATCTGAGAAAACCCAACTCTAGACTGCCCGTGTGGAAAATGGTGGGCACCCAGAGTTTAGGAAGGGAACAATAAACTCCGAGTCAGTCAAAGGACTGGTGTGAGCAACAAAAACAGTTTATCTTAAAAACAACAACAAAAGAATTTTTGAACATTGAAACCCGCAATGCTTTTGGAAAATGAAACTACCATAAGACCTCCCGCCACACACACAATGCAAACGCAGAATTGGAGGAGATTTCTTCTTATGATAGTCAAATATGCTTACTACGCAATAAAACTCTTTTGATATTATTATTAGTGCATAGTGGAAAACATCTCGAAAGTATAATATTAATCTTAGCCAGCATAGGCATTCCGAACTATGCCTACTATAGCTACCATCTAAACAGTGGTGACCACCATAAGTAAATGGCAGGTTCTACAACTAAAACCGTACAGGGTTCGTATTGGAAATTGGATTTCCAACAAATGGTCAGGCTAAGGAACTTCCTACTGCCACATGGGATCGCCTCTGGCTGGACGTCCCGAGAACTAACTAGCTCTCTGCCAACACAAGGTCGGATTACCCCTTTAACAAGTAACTCACGAATATGCCATCCCCCAGTCCTTTGGGACCTTTATCCGAGCGCTCGGTAACCAACATCACACATAATAAATAAGCTGTGTCCACATGAGTAAGTATCTGGGCTCCATACCATGATATTACCCTTTTCCAGAAGGAAATGACATACCCTAAAGGGCGCGACCCTCATAACCTTGCCGCATCATTCCTGTTTCGACCATTTTCGGTCTGTGAGGCCCTGACGAAGTCTCGTCCACAAAGCTACGCTTTTTCACAAAGCCACGCTTTGATCACAAATGATCAATAAATGATCGACACACAGCAACACTCAGCATGCCACATTACCAAATTGGGAGTATATCGCTGATAAATTTCAACTACATAACCTCTGAGCTCGTACGTCTCAGAGAAGGGTGTTAAGCTAAGAGAATAAATTCTCCGCCACTAATAGAAATGTATTTGAAAGAAATCGGCTTTATATCACAAAGTGTAGTGTCAGGCATGTAACCATACAAGTCTGTTCCGGGTTCGAACAGAACCGAAGGCACTTCCGAAGAAGCCCTTGCAATCCGGGTATTCACAATCCCAATTGGACTTCCCATCACTTAGGGAATCTCTATACCGGAGCAACTCAGTGCAGAGACAATCGATAGGTTATCCTATCGTTTTCGCAAATACCCGGTCTTCAACACCGGTCTTCAATGCTATCCTTATACGACGTATCACTTATTCGGAATGGGTTGTGTGACACAAAGGTCCTCTCCCGGATAAACCGAATAATGAGCGTAATATTTTAAAAATATATGGATATTGGGATTTCAATTAAGTCACAACTTATTATCCAAAATTCCCTTTTCAAATGGTTTAACAAATTACCATTTTCAAATCTTTAAACAAAAAGATTCATTTTAACAACCTTCAACGGCTTAACAATTTCCACACTTTAATCTTTTAAACAAAAGATTCATTCACAGATTTTGCAAATTAATTCCCATTTAAATTGGATTAACTCATTAAATCTTTAAAACAAAGATTTAACTTATAGCTTTCAAAACAATTCCATTTCAAATGGTTTAAACAAATCATCATTTTAAATCTGTTAAAAATAAACAGATTTAATTCATAGCTTTCAAAACAAATTTACTCATAACTTGGAAAACCATTTTTCAATTCAAACTTGAAATTCCTTTAACTTAAATTGGAATTTCATTTCTTATATGAAAGCTTTTATCATTTGAAAACAAACAGTTTTCATTTCAGAAAAATCTGATTCAATTATACGAGTTAAAGTCTTTGGGTTAAATTCCAATTCTCAAAACCATACTTTTAAAATGGTTTAAATTCATATAAACACATTTATAACATCTTTAACCATAATTTCCAATCATTGAATTCAATTTCAAATTTTGAATTTAAATTCAAATTAAATTATTTAAATTGGGAAACTTCACCAAGTTATTCAAAATAGCTTTTATCTTTGAAAACACCTTTTCAAAAGCTTTAATATTTAACCCAAATCCATTTCCAGAATCAATTGAAATTAAAATTTTAATTTCAAAATTTTTAATTTAAATCATCTGTGACTTAACCGGTTTCCTCGTGAAATCCATATTTGTGTGTGTATGGTGTAGTCCAGGGGTTTTACACACAATAGTGCAACATTACAAATCATCATATCATCACATATTCAAATACAACGATATATTTGATAAGCGATATAACTATAACGCTTATCTTTTATTCACAGATCCCAGATATATATATCATAGATAATAAGTTACAGTCATCACAGCTTGAATTAAAACAATTCATATCATACAGCATCACATAGAAATCAAGGGATATCTAACAATTTCAAAACATTCAATACAATTCAAACATCCATAAGTAAGATCAATTAATCCTTTGATTAATTTTAAATCAGATTAGTTACTTATGAATAAATCACTAATCCTGGTTAATTAACATTAATTAATTACAAATCATTTTAATTAATTAACCTTTAATCATTTATTAATTAACTTTTAATAATAAATTAATTAACCTTTAATTATTAATTAATCAACCTTAATTTATAATTCAATCAACCTTTAATTATTAAATAATTAACTTTTAATTATTTAACTATCTTTTAATTAATTATGTTTAATTAATTACTTTAATTAATTATCATTCCTTCATCACCTTCATTAATTAATTAACCTTTAATTAATCTCTAATCAATCATTAATTAAGTAATTATTCTTTAAGTAATTATCCTTTAATTACTTATATTAATTAATAAATCATTAATAACTTAAGATCTTAATTAACTAAAAGATAAACCATTTTATCTTTATTAATCACTTTAATTATCATTTAAACCTTATTTAATAAATCTTGTAATAATTTAACTTAGACTTTAAAGTTAATTAATAATTAAAACATCTCTTCTTAATTAACTTCTTAATATCATTAAGTTTATTTAAAATAAACTTTAAAAATAAAGGTTATACATATATTTAAAACATTTCAAACTTAATTAATTTTAAAATTTATTTAAAAACCTTTATCTAACTCCAAACTTAGATAAAACAATCACTATACAAAAGAGCTGATTAAGAGATTGATTTAAACTCGATTTTTTTTAAAAGTTAAAACTGTTTTTATTCCAAACCTATAAACCCGAGCCAACCCTTATGCTTCCCCGAGCCTACCCCGTGCACTCACGAACCACCCAGCTACTTCGAGCCATTCACGCGACACACACGAGCACAACCCCGAGACGCTCCTTCTTCCTAAAAACCAAATCAACCCAGACACAACAACGTGCACAGTGCACGTGCACAATGATCTGGGTGTCGCTGCCACCTTGCCAACGATGCCCCCAAGTCGTCGATCAACCTCGCAAATCTTTCCACCCCCAGATCATCAAATTTGACGAGAAATCAAAATTTGGCATTTCGAGTCGATCTGGAACCCAACTTCATCAACGAAATCGCCTCGTTCTCCTTGCGTCATTCGCCAGAAAACCCACGACTCCGGCTACTTCATTCCCACTTATCCACGAAGCTATCTCCACAGTTTCGTCAAGCTCGATGCTTCAGAGGAGAAGCAGCGACCCATTTAACAAGCTAAACCAAAATTAGGTTTACAACCTAGATCGCCTCACCGCTAACACCTCGGCCAACTACACGCCGACACACTATTTTTCCTCGAATCTCCATTCGTTCCTCCATCACCAGCCAAAACCCCAACCCTTACAACTCAATCGATCACCAGAAAATCGCCAAACAATAAAATTCGAATGAACCCAAATTGATCTTTGATTCTTGATCTAAAAATCCTAATTCTTGCTTTAAAAATCACGTTTAAGTATCGAAATTCAAGTCACGTACCTGGAATCATAAACTAAAAAGTTCGAATTTCAATTCATTTCAAGCTTCCCTCTAATATCCTATCTTCCTGTGCTAATACTAAGTTGTTTGAACTTAAATAAATTTTTAATCTCAAGTTTATACTATAACAACCAGCTTTTATTTTGATTCTAAGTCCACACTATAAGTAGATTGAGAGAAAGAGAATTTTGAATAAAAAATGTTTGTTTATGAACTTAAATCAGAGACATATTCAAATATCAGTCTGTACACAAACTCCATCACAAAGAATTCACATATAGATATAGATGCAAACATATGTATTCACAGACATATAGGTGCAACAGATTTTATTTTTTTTCAAATTGTGTTAAAATAGTGTTACTCACAGTTGTTTGAGAAGATGAACAGAGTTGCTTTTCTTTAAGTCAACCTGGGAACTGCCTTTTGATCTTGAACTTGATCTGCTCTTGCTTGTTACCACTGAATTGAATCTGGTTTTACTTGATTATGATGTTGATTTTGTTTAAGTTATTAAGATGTTATAACTTTAGAGTTTACTTAGCTTGATGGAACGAAATTGTGATGAAGAAGATATATGAGAAAGCAAATCTACAGGTTGATGTTATTATTATTTTTTTGTACAACACATGGTAGATATTATTTAGTTTGTACAAAATAAGATCAGAGATCTTTTTCTTTGGAGGCTGAAGATATACGGCATTAATTGCCTTTGTACATTCTTATCTCGGCTGTACAATGTATGAAGAAAAAATTGTGGCTTCATTAATTATCATGTACAAATCTATATATAAAATTATCTATGCCTTCCTTTGTGTTGTCTGGTTTCATCCTTGCGTGTACTAGTGTATCTATTGTGAGCCTTTATATATATATTTGTTCAATTTGAATATATAATGTTGTTTGTATTTCAGCTTGTACATGAATATAATTTATTTGTTTTATTTTTTTATGTTAGACATTGCATTAGAGAAAAGGTCTGGTGGCTTCTACTTTGCAAGCCATTCATATACTTATATTTTTGTTTGTTTTACTTTGAAACATGCATGAGTTTCTATATTTACATGTTATCAGAATTTGTTAATGTATTTACTTATATTTTTACATATTTGAATGTAAGTTGTTTTCTTTTTGTTTTGTTTTTATTACTTTAAAATACAAGTGAACTTCTAATTTTTATTAAATCTTTCTTTATTATTTTTATTTGTTTTATTCTATTTGTATTATTTGTATTGATTTAATAACATGAGACTAAAATATATATTACTCTATATCTTATATAATTTGTATTTTTAAACCATTTATTTACGATTTAAATTCAAATCAAATATATATCTATATATATTATTTCAAATTTGCTCATATATGCTCAAATACATATATATTCACATATATACAATATTTACAATATTTTTGAATTTAAACGATTTATACAAAATTTATTTTTTTCTTGGGGAAACTCGCATCACTTTATCGATTTATTTCACAAATTTTATTCAAAAATAAATTTAATTATCAATTTAAAATTAATTAAAATTTAGGGTCGTTATAGACTTCCCCCTTAAAAGAATTTCGTCCTCGAAATTGCCAGGGAGACACAAAGATAGATGAAAAATGTTTCATCAAATCAAACTGAATATTTATTCTGCATTTGACTTACCAAATCAGAATATTAAGAACGAATCTGTTTTAACACTTCAGAAGATACTCGAGTAATCCGAATCTACGAAATATGCAGTGGCACTGATCAGTTCAAAAGAATAACTAACCATTCGTAGAATATATTGGGACCCAAAAGAATAGATAGATATATGGATACAATTTCAAAACTTTTAGTTTAGAACTAAAGTTATACCTATCAACCATAGCAAACAAAGCAACCAATACATCCAAACAACAATTTCTGACTCAGTTGGAGTTTATGTCCCATATCAAAACATCGAATCTCTTCCTGAATCTACCAGAAATCACCAAAGAATTAAGGAAAGATGACAAACAAAAGAGCTTGGTAGAGAAAAGATTGTTTCCACTGTTGCAGGGTATTGACCATTTATAGTCGTATTCCCCTATCCCCTATCTCATCCTCTTCTTACAGTCATTCTTACTATCAGTGGATAGTAAGAGAATTCACTGAGGCATACTGACAGATATCTTAGAGATTACTCATTCTAGGGTATATTTCACCCTATCTCTAATGAGCTACTTAATGTGTTATACTCTTGAGCTAAAGTTTTACCCTCGGCTCTGATACCAAATGTAAAGATCCAAAAACTCGGCCTTCGAAAATCGGCACCCGTACTTCACTTGTACTCAAAATGCCGTAGATTCAAATGCTGAATCTGGCTCTCCGGAGCTTATAACAACATTAAGTATAACAACACAGCGGAATAAAGAAATAGATGATATCATATACAACTCCAATGAATACAATATCCAGAATGATATACAACAATGATATCAATATGATACAACAATATCAGAGATGTGATACAATGCTACAGCGGAAATAACAATAATGGAAGAGATCACTCCAAATGATCTACAAAAGAGAATGACTCCAACAACTCCAACATCAGCTCGAACCCATCATCACGATGCTCCAAGATAAGCAACGTCAATCCATGAACTCCAAGAACTGAACTAGCTCTAACTAGTCTACTAAACCTGAATATCTGAGAAAACCCAACTCTAGACTGCCAATGTGGAAAATTGTGGGCACCCAGAGTTTAGGAAGGGAACAATAAACTCCGAGTCAGTCATGGGACTGGTGCGAGCAACAAAAACAGTTTATCTTTAAAACAACAACAAAAGAATTTTTGAACATTGAAACCCGCAATGCTTTTGGAAAATGAAACTACCATAAGACCTCCCGCCACACACAATGCAAACGCAGAATGGGAAGAGATTTCTTCTTATGATAGTCAAATATGCTTACTACGCAATAAAACACTTTTGATATTATTATTAGTGCATATTGGAAAACATCTCGAAAGTATAATATTAATCTTAGCCAGCATAGACATTCCGAACTATGCCTACTATAGCTACCATCTAAACAGTGGTGACCACCATAAGTAAATGGCAGGTTCTACCACTAAAACCGTACAGTGTTCATATTGGAAATTGGATTTCCAACAAATGGTCAGGCTAAGGAACTTCCTACCGCAACATGGGATCGCCTCTGGCTGGACGTCCCGAGAACCAACTAGCTCTCTGCCAACACAAGGCCGGGTTACCCCTGTAAAAGATAACTCACGAATATTCCATCCCCCGGTCCTTTGGGACCTTTATCCGAGCGCTCGGTAACCAACATCACACATAATAAATAAGGTGTGTCCACATGAGTAAGTATCTGGGCTCTATACCATGATATTACCCTTTTCCAGAAGGAAATGACATACCCTAAAGGGCGCGACCCTCATAACCTTGCCGCATCATTCCTGTTTCGACCATTTCCGGTATGTGAGGCCCTGACGAAGTCTCGTCCACAAAGCTATGCTTTTTCACAAAGCCACGCTTTGATCACAAATGATCAATAAATGATCAACACACAACAACACTCAACATGCCACATTACCAAATTAGGAGTATATCGCTGATAAATTTCAACTACATAACCTATGAGCTCATACGTCTCAGAGAAGGGTGTTAAGTTAAGAGAATAAATTCTCCGCCACCAACAGAAATGTATTTGAAAGAAATCGGCTTTATATCTCAAAGTGTAGTGTCAGACATGTAACCATACAAGTCTGTTCCGGGTTCGAACAGAACCGAAGGCACTTCCGAAGAAGCCCTTGCAATCCGGGTATTCACAATCCCAATCGGACTTCCCATCACTTAGGGAATCTCTATACCGGAGCAACTCAGTGCAGAGACAATCGATAGTTTATCATATCGTTTTCACAAATACCTGGTCTTCAACACCGGTCTTCAATGCTATCCATATACGGCGTATCACTTATTCAGAATGGCTTGTGTGACATAAAGGTCCTCTCCCGGCTAAACCGAATAATGAGCGTAATATTTTAAAAACATATGGATATTGGGATTTCAATTAAGTCACAACTTATTATCCAAAATTCCCTTTTCAAATGGTTTAACAAATTACCATTTTCAAATCTTTAAACAAAAAGATTCATTTTAACAACCTTCAACGGCTTAACAATTTCCACACTTTAATCTTTTAAACAAAAGATTCATTCACAGATTTTCCAAATTAATTCCCATTTCAATTGGATTAACTCATTAAATCTTTAAACCAAAGATTTAACTTATAGCTTTCAAAACAATTCCATTTCAAATGGTTTAAACAAATCATCATTTTAAATCTGTTAAAAATAAACAGATTTAATTCATAGCTTTCAAAAAGAATTTACTCATAACTTGGAAAACCATTTTTCAATTCAAACTTGAAATTCCTTTAACTTAAATTGGAATTTCATTTCTTATATGAAAGCTTTTATCATTTGAAAACAAACAGTTTTCATTTCGGAAAAATCTGATTCAATTATACGAGTTAAAGTCTTTGGGTTAAATTCCAATTCTCAAAACCATACTTTTAAAATGGTTTAAATTCATATAAACACATTATAACATCTTTAACCATAATTTCCAATCATTGAATTCAATTTCAAATTTTGAATTTAAATTCAAATTAAATTATTTAAATTGGGAAACTTTACCAAGTTATTCAAAATAGCTTTTATCTTTGAAAACACCTTTTTAAAAGCTTTAATATTTAACCCAAATCCATTTCCAGAATCAATTAAAATTAAAATTTTAATTTCAAAAATATTAATTTAAATCATCTGTGACTTACCGGTTTTCTCGTGAAATCCATATTTGTGTGTGTATGGTGTAGTCCAGGGGTTTCACACACAATAGTGCAACATTACAAATCATCATATCATCACAGATTCAAATACAACGATATATTTGATAAGCGATATAACTATAACGCTTATCTTTTATTCACAGATCCTAGATATATATATCATAGATAATAAGTTACATTCATCACAGCTTGAATTAAAACAATTCATATCATACAACATCACATAGAAATCAGGGGATATCTAACAATTTCAAAACATTCAATACAATTCAAACATCCATAAGTAAGATCAATTAATATTTTGATTAATTTTAAATCAGATTAGTTACTTATGAATAAATTACTAATCCTGGTTAATTAACATTAATTAATTACAAATCATTTTAATTAATTAACCTTTAATCATTTATTAATTAACTTTTAATAATAAATTAATTAACCTTTAATTATCAATTAATCAACCTTAATTTATAATGTAATCAACCTTTAATTATTAAATAATTAACTTTTAATTATTTAACTATCCTTTAATTAATTATCTTTAATTAATTACTTTAATTAATTATTCCTCAATTAATTATCATTCCTTCATCACCTTCATTAATTAATTAACCTTTAATTAATCTCTAATCAATCATTAATTAAGTAATTATTCTTTAAGTAATTATCCTTTAGTTACTTATATTAATTAATAAATCATTAATAACTTAAGATCTTAATTAACTAAAAGATAAACCATTTTATCTTTATTAATCACTTTAATTATCATTTAAACCTTATTTAATAAATCTTGTAATAATTTAACTTAGACTTTAAAGTTAATTAACAATTAAAACATCTCTTCTTAATTAACTTCTTAATATCATTAAGTTTATTTAAAATAAACTTTAAAAATAAAGGTTATACATATATTTAAAACATTTCAAACTTAATTAATTTTAAAATTTATTTAAAAACCTTTATCTAATTCCAAACTTAGATAAAACAATCACTATACAAAAGAGCTGATTAAGAGATTGATTTAAACTCGATTTGTTTTAAAAGTTAAAACTGTTTTTATTCCAAACCTATAAACCCGAGCCAACCCTTATGCTTCCCCGAGCCTACCCCATGCACTCACGAACCACCCAGCTACTTCGAGCCATTCACGCGACACACACGAGCACAACCCCGAGACGCTCCTTCTTCCCAAAAACCAAATCAACCCAGACACAACAACGTGCACAGTGCACGTGCACGATGATCTGGGTGTCGCTGCCACCTTGCCAACGATGCCCCCAAGTCGTCGATTAACCTCGCAAATCTTTCCACCCCCAGATCAACAAATTTGACGAGAAATCGAAATTTGGCATTTCGAGTCGATCTGGAACCCAACTTCATCAACGAAATCGCCTCGTTCTCCTTGCGTCGTTCGCCAGAAAACCCACGACTCCGGCTACTTCATTCCCACTCATCCACGAAGCTATCTCTACAGTTTCGTCAAGCTCGATGCTTCAGAGGAGAAGCAGCGACCCATTTAACAAGCTAAACCAAAATTAGGTTTACAACCTAGATCGCGTCACCGCTAACACCTCGGCCAACTACACGCCGACACACTATTTTTTCTTGAATCTCCATTCGTTCCTCCATCACCAGCCAAAACCCCAACCCTTACAACTCAATCGATCACCAGATAATCGCCAAACAATGAAATTCGAATGAACCCAAATTGATCTTTGTTCTTGATCTAAAAATCCTAATTCTTGCTTTAAAAATCACGTTTAAGTATCGGAATTCAAGTCACGTACCTGGAATCATAAACTAAAAAGTTCGAATTTCAATTCATTTCAAGCTTCCCTCTGATATCCTATCTTCCTGTGCTAATACTAAGTTGTTTGAACTTAAATAAATTTTTAATCTCAAGTTTATACTATAACAACCAGCTTTTATTTTGATTCTAAGTCCACACTATAAGTAGATTGAGAGAAAGAGAATTTTGAATAAAAAATGTTTGTTTATGAACTTAAATCAGAGACATATTCAAATATCAGTCTGTACACAAACTCCATCACAAAGAATTCACATATAGATATAGATGCAAACATATGTATTCACAGACATATAGGTGCAACAGATTTTATTTTTTTTCAAATTGTGTTAAAATAGTGTTACTCACAGTTGTTTGAGAAGATGAACAGAGTTGCTTTTCTTTAAGTCAACCTGGGAACTGCCTTTTGATCTTGAACTTGATCTGCTCTTGCTTGTTACCACTGAATTGAATCTGGTTTTACTTGATTATGATGTTGATTTTGTTTAAGTTATTAAGATGTTATAACTTTAGAGTTTACTTAGCTTGATGGAACGAAATTGTGATGAAGAAGATATATGAGAAAGCAAATCTACAGGTTGATGTTATTATTATTTTTTTGTACAACACATGGTAGATATTATTTAGTTTGTACAAAATAAGATCAGAGATCTTTTTCTTTGGAGGCTGAAGATATACGTCATTAATTGCCTTTGTACATTATTATCTCGGCTGTATAATGTATGAAGAAAAAATTGTGGCTTCATTAATTATCATGTACAAATCTATATATAAAATTATCTATGCCTTCCTTTGTGTTGTCCGGTTTCATCCTTGCATGTACTAGTGTATCTATTGTGAGCCTTTATATATATATTTGTTCAATTTGAATATATAATGTTGTTTGTATTTCAGCTTGTACATGAATATAATTTATTTGTTTAATTTTTTTATGTTAGACATTGCCTTAGAGAAAAGGTATGGTGGCTTCTACTTTGCAAGCCATTCATATACTTATATTTTTGTTTGTTTTACTTTGAAACATGCATGAGTTTCTATATTTACATGTTATCAGAATTTGTTAATGTATTTACTTATATTTTTACATATTTGAATGTAAGTTGTTTTCTTTTTGTTTTGTTTTTATTACTTTAAAATACAAGTGAACTTCTAATTTTTATTAAATCTTTCTTTATTATTTTTATTTGTTTTATTCTATTTGTATTATTTGTATTGATTTAATAACATGAGATTAAAATGTATATTTACTCTATATCTTATATAATTTGTATTTTTAAACCATTTATTTACGATTTAAATTCAAATCAAATATATATCTATATATATTATTTCAAATTTTCTCATATATGCTCAAATACATATATATTCACATATATACAATATTTACAATATTTTTAAATATAAATGATTTATACAAAATTTATTTTTTTCTCGGGGAAACTCGCATCACTTTATCGATTTATTTACAAATTTTATTCAAAAATAAATTTAATTATCGATTTAAAATTAATTAAAATTCGGGGTCGTTACATTATGTATACGTTATATACTGCATTATATTATTGATTTTATTTCACATATATATAGTTTGTTTTAAAGTTATAAAGTTTATATACTGGTTATTACATATCAGCTTATGTTCAGGTATATATATGGTTGTATACACTGCTTATTGTTTAACTGGTTATTATAAAATGAAAGCAGTATATATATTGTTACAGTATGATATATAGGTTATGTAGATATTGTTTTTGTTATTCCTTTATATAAAGCCATTTGGATAATGTGTACATAAGCTACTAATTTATCTATTTATACTTGAGTTTAGTTTCTACATATCTTAGAGATTTTATGTGTTAAATTTAACATTGATTTGATAATATATATATATATATTATTTTAACTATATGTTTTAAATTTGAAATTTTGAAATTTAAATATGTGATATATCTTGTTCCATTGATGTCGTGCCATTTGACTGACATTCTCAATACTAAATTTATCGTAGCAAGCTGCAAACTTGTCGCTACCCAACTCGCCTGATCTGTACGTTTGTCTTTGTCTATTCACTTCTATTCTTGTTCATCTCTAGCCTCGAAAGGTGAGCAATCACTCACGATTAATGTTCTTTTATTTATTAAATTTGATTTCAATTGAAACAACAATTGAAATATGCTGCTGTTAGTTATTTACACTGTTATATATATGCTATTACCTGTATCAGTTCACCTGTGACATCTGACACCATTATCTGTTATTTATATTGATGATATATGCCTGTTATATTATTATCATATCCGTTATCACTCTGCAAGTTCCCTGTTAGTATAGATTCACTATGGGTTGAAATGATACATGTAACGACCCGTAAATTTTAATTGTTTTAATAACGAAATTAGTTGAAAATTTGTGAAACTTAAACAATAAAATTTTGAAATATAAATTTGATATTTGGAATGCGTCTAGTTAAACATAACAACTGGTAAATTTTCATCCGAAAATATGAAGTTTATTTTCGTGCGTAAATTTATTAAATTTTATCAGTTAGGAATTGATGAAAATAAAATGTTTTCGAAACCCAAATATTTTTATATATAAAAATTCTAAATAATCTTCTGAGCAAGACGTCATTTTTTGCTTTTCCAGATTCGGACTTCTTTGGCTCCGTCGATCTTATTTTTCTGCGTTTTTCTTGCATTTTTCGATAGTAGAAAATTCGAATTTTTATAATTCAACCATTCCACCGATATCTATATATCATTTTGATCATTTCGTCGTGCTGATCTTCGCAGTATATTTATTTCTGCGATTTGAAGTCCGGTTCGCTGCGGAATCCGTAAAAAACGACAACCGTGTCGGTACCGGTTTCGTGTCCTTTTGTTCTTGTGGCTATTCAAATCCCCACCGTGTAAATTCCAATTTCCATTAGCTTTTTTTATATTCCAGAAATTTATATCAACTTTCACTATTCCCAATGGTTACCCCTAGTCTAGAAAGTAGTGCGGTTTTCATTCTTTTTCCTTACCTGTTCATTTACATTTACTTCAAATCTTGAACGTGCCTATCCATTTGAGTATGAATATTATAATGTAAGCATATCTTTTTCCTCTGGGACTAGTGCTCTCATAAGCCATCTGCATTCTCTCCTCTCGATGCCAGCTCACACTTCTTTCACTCCTCCAAGCCTTCCAGCTTCCCACCGTGCCTCATCTCCTCTCCCCTGTTTTTCTTCCTCCTCCTTTCCACTTTCTTCTCCTCTCTTCCATCACTTCATCCAATTTTCCCCTGACCTTCCAGGCCGCATCCATCATCACCATGAAACCCACTCGGCCTTCCTTTTCCTCGCACCACCGCCTCGCCACCGAACCTCACTACACGTCCTTTTCCCCAGAGCCAAGCATGCATCTCGCAGATCTTCCCTAACCCCACGACTGCCTAAAAGCTTTTTCTAGACCGCACACACACCTAGCTTGTCTCACCGCCGGCCACTCTTCTTATATATGAGGTATAAATGTATATTAGTATGTATATGTTTGCTGCATAAACTATATATAATATGGGTACGTATATATTTTAAAAGGTGTTATTTACATTTGTTACTTATGTCAGAGTTTGTTTTATGTTTAAATGATAGATAGTATATATTAATCTATATAATTTTGTATATATCATGTTGCTATGGACAAGCTTGTACGTGAATTATAAGTTAAACATATTTGAGTAGTACTAGGTGTTCTGTTGTATATAAGTTTTATATGTTGTATATATTTTTTTAAATTTTAGTATACAAGTCTATATATGTGGTTTTAACTTATAATAAATATCGAAGGCTTACAGTACGTGTGTTTATATGTATAAGTTTTTCATTATCTGTTGCTGTATATGATATATAAGAAGCATATGCTATTTAGTAACTAAATGTATTTGCTAAATGTTTGTTGTTGACTTAAGTTCTCTGTTCATTTAATATACCTTTTCTATTTATAAGATCGCATATATGTATAAAATCTAGTTTACATATTTCACATATATATTTATATATGGTATGTTGAAATCTCTGTTTATTATATATATTTAAAGTATTGCATCTATTTTATTTTGAAGATGACCTGTTGTATATAAAAATATGTATATATGTTATGAATAAATATATATTTATCGTACATACGTGCGTTATGTATAGTCAGTCTTATATAAAATATATGTAGGTGTTTGTATGTATATATATTAGCTTCATACTATATAAGTCTACGCGTGAGTTTTATACTTTACAGTTTTGATGTTTACAGCATTGATCTTACAAAGTTCATCTATATCAGTTAATGATACGTGTTGTTCATATAATAGTGTGTGCTGTTTATAATTTTTATGTAAGATTTTATATATATATTCAGACTGTAGTTTATCCAGTTACGTGTTTTATTCGAATGTGTATATATATATTTTATATAAAGTTCAAACGGTTATATATTATAAAGTATATTAAGTTTTAAAGGTTTATACATGTGCATTCTGTTGGGTTTCTAACTATATGCGTTTGAAAATATATAAGTCGGTATCATACCTGATTGGTAGATTCGTTATATATATTTATATATGTATATAAACTAGTTGTTACTAAGTTTTACTGTTTGAAAATAAAATAATGTATATGCATACGTGGTTTATAAATCTAGTCTGTTTTGCCACATGAATATATAATTTGTGATTTTTGTCTAATTCCTACGTACTTATATTTATAATCTACAAATTGTCGATTTTAGGGTACCTATATATTGATTTTGTATATATACATTTTATTTTGATATTAAAGTTTTTTTTATTTAAAAATATATATAAATATGTATATCTTATTTTAGCATACACTTGAGTTTAAAATATGATTATATATATATAGTTATATATAAGTACACTTATATCAATTATCTTCATCAATCCAGTCTGATTTATTTCGTCGATTCCTTTTTATCAGCTTTGTCGGCAAATTCGAGTTCAATCGTGCTTCGTTTTGGAATTCGTGCTTTGGTTGTAACCACTCTCGTTGTCTATTCATCTCTTTAGCCTCGGAAGGTGAGTAATCACTCACGATTAATGTTCTTTTATCTATTAAATTTGATTTCAATTGAAACGACAATTGAAATATGCTGCTGTTAGTTATTTACACTGTTATTACCTGTATCAGTTCACTTGTGACATCTGACACCACTATTTGTTATTTATACAATGATAATTCAGTTTGGTTGATAATGATTGATTGTTTGATGTTGACATTGGACGTTAAATTGTTAATGTGTAAGTGATAAATAATTTGAAATTGAAATTGACGTAGGATAGTTAGATTGATATATGCTAAATTTGATTAGATGACATTTGCATAATATGACCTTATTTAAATGTTAGATTAATTACACGTAGAAATTTGGTTATGTACACCTTGAACCATTGAATGTATGTTGTAAAATTGATGTAGTATGAAATTGTAAATAGATGACAAGTGAAGAACCGTAATGTAATAATCTTTAATCTACATGAAATGATAGTGTAGATTCTAGAATTAATTATATTAATTCGCACAAACAACAAATGTGAATTAATACGATTATTTCGGGATTATTTGAATTGATTATTGGATTGATATTGGTTGTTGTTATTGCTTGTTTATTTACTTTGACACCATCCCAGTTATCACACTGCAAGTTCCCTTTGCTATGCTTTGATTTTGAATAGAATTGGAATCGGGTTGAAATGATAAATACCCAAATTAAACTTTGACCTAGGATAGAGAATTAAATAAAACCTGATTGGTCAATAATTTGATTTAAAAATAAAATAAAGATTTTATTTGAATAAATAATAAGGTTTTAAAATGAAGTTGGAATTTGAATTTTATGAAAGGAAAATGTTAATATGTAATAATCCGGAACAAAATATTAACATAGTAGTTGATGAAAGGATGTTGTTTAAAATAAAATTATTAAGTTTGAAATTATTTAATAATTAAGTTTTTGAAATTATTTAATAATTAAATAAGATTGAATTATTTAATAATTAAGTGAAATTGAATTCTTGATGTGAGAAATTGAACTTCGTAATAAGTGAAATTGAACTTCTTTAATAAGTAAAGTTGAGTTATGAAATAATTAAGTTTTGAAATTTGTAACTAAGTAAATAAATAAGTGAAATCGAATTTCTTTAACAAGAAATAAAATGTGATTTATTGAAATTAATGTAAGCCTTGTAATTTAAAGAATTCATTTGACAAATCTAATTTAATTCAATTTGAAGTTTTGATATAATGAAGTGAACTTAAGTAATTGATTTAATAAATTGGAAATTTAAAAGAAATTGTTTTGAATGACAAATTAACTTAACAAATATTGAATGAAATTGATCAATGGATTTAAATTGATTTGAATGCTAAATTAAATTAATTGAAATGATTTCGGAATGAAACTTATATACGGATTTAAATGAATACTTGAATTGTCTTAAATCAAATATTTAATTTGAATTATAAGATTTTGAAATGGAAGTTTGGAAGTTTGAAACGTAAATTTTGGAAATTGTTTAGAAAGACAAATGGAAGGTTGGTTCATAAATTCTAATTGAAATTGAAATTAATTTGGTTCTGAAATAAACAAACGACCAATCGGTGTAATAATCATGAAAGTTATTAAAGAGACCGGAATCGGTTAGGGACATACTCACTGTCTAAACCGAAAACCACTTTAATAACTACACGCGGAGTGTGATCCAGAATGAAGTGGTTGGAATGATGTACGTGATGACTGAAGAAAGAGAACGATAATAGATAGCCTTGACACTTGTGTCAAATTGGAAATGACTAAAACAGGAGCCGTGCCGGGCCAAATGGGGGTTAGCTGCCTCGAGCGAACACACTTCCTCGAAAACTACTCATTACTTGTTGTCGATTGGTGCACCCTTGATTTGAGAGTGTTGTTTCGCGGTGTTGCGATCGCTACGGTGATGCGTTCTCACCAGTCCGGATCAGTCAAACGGTAGTTTCACTACCTTGGGTATTGCCTCATGTGCCTTGTCATACTTGGATCCCTATATACGCGACCACTACGATTTGTTTTACGTTATACCTATGGAGTACTCCTTGATATCCCACTAGTTTACGGTGGAGTTTACAGTGCTGCATAGACTATAACGTTTATATAAAATGTGTTAAGGGGAATAATGGTAACGCCTTAACACTATTTTGATATTTTATATTACTGATAGGCATTATCTACTTACCGTACGTACACTACTACATAGTAGATAGTTTAACGGATCCTTAAAGGATGGTTATTCCAAACATCCTTTGAGTTACTTGTATTTCAGTTGCTATTTCACTTGAGTTGGATTCAATGATATAAGAATGTTAATCCTGACTCGAGTGTTTTGTGTTTTGCTTTACGCTCGGGTCAGACTGAGTGTACCAGTATTCGAGACTCACCTTTGGAGTTGGAGCTTCGCTTGGAGATCCAGCTATCTATCCAGCTTTCAGATATTCAGTTGATTCCAGTGATGTATTCTGTTATTGTATTTGACTATTGTATTCGAGACTTCTATTGTATCTTATTTTACTCTGATATGTATATAGTAGCTTCATGAACTACTATCTTTTGTTTCCGCTGCATTTATTACTCTGTGTCTGTGATCTGTGATTATTTATTTACTGTATATGTTCAGTTTTGCCAAATTTAAATTAACAACGTGGTATTTTGAATTATTCAAGTCCGACATGTGCGGATGCGAATGGTCCAAAATAGCGGGTCGTTACAATACATACCTGAACGATCTGTAGAATAGGAGAAAATCATTATGAGTTGAAATGATAAACCCAAGCGATTTTCAATTGAATTGAATTTGGGATTGTGGGTTGAAATGATATATACCCGTATATATTTAAATTGTGGATTGAAATGATAAATATCCGTACCACTTGACCATAGGATAGAAAATTATATACAGACACCGTTGGTCTATATATAAATATTTTGAAAATGATTTCTATGGTCTTTAGAAAGAAATGTTTGGTTTTATAAAAATATGGATTTTAGATATTATATAAAAGTTATAGTTATATTCTTGATTTTAAGCTATGCATAAATTTGTTTTAATACAAAATAAGCTTAATAATAAAGTTTGATTTTATTAAAATATAATATGGTTAAGTATTAATTTAAATTTTATTTTAATATAGAGTTTATAATGATTTAATAAATTAGGGTTGAGAAGATAGATTTGAAATTGATTTGAAATTGTATTTAATTAAGAAATATATTTAATTAGAAATCGATTTGGAACTTATTGAATTTGAGATTTTTAAAGGATAAAATTTTATAACTTGATTTTGGTTAAGGTGATTTAAATGAATATTTCAAGTTTAAATAAGTTGAAGGAAATATTTAGTTTATTTGAAATTTGGGGTTTTATTTAAATAATATTGGATTTATTAAGTGAATATTTCAAAACTAAATAATAAAAAAGTTAAATTAAGATATATATGAAATTATCAAACTTAGTTTTGAGATTATGAAATATTTAAAGCTTTGGAATATATTGAAATTAAAGTGGTTTATTTTGTAGTTCAAATCTGTATTTGAAATCGATATAATAATTTATTGAGAACTGAATTGAATTGAAATTGATGATTTGAGATTTGACTAAATTTGAAATTTTGAGATTGGTGTTGATTTGGAATTGGTTTGTGAAATTTGAGGAAGCTATTTTATTTTATAAAGTATTTTAAATTATATTTAAAACTATTTATATATGTTACTTATAAATTTATTTCATATAAACTATTTTAATATAAATTATTTTTAATATAAACTATTTCAAATTATATCTATTTTTATATAAACTATTTTAAATTATAAACTATTTTATTATATATACTATTATTTATATTTAAACGGTTAAGTGGGAAGTGTTATGAATCCAAAGCATTATGATTTCTAAATTTTGATTTCCAAAGAATTATGATTTCCCAAGTGTTTGATTTAGAAAGTGTTATAACTTTGAAGTACTAAGATTTTGTAAATGGATATATTTGAGATGGATATATTTGAATGGAAATGATATCGTATTTGGTTTTGAAATGGAAGTGATATCGTATTGATATGGTTTTGAAATGGCAATGATATTTTGGTTTTGAAATATAAACTATTTTAAAAGTTTATTGAATGACCAATCGGTGTAATAATTACGTAGTTATTAAAGAGTCCGGGATCGGTTTGGGACATACTCTCTGTCCGAACCGAAAACCACTTTAATAACTATTATACGCGGAGTGTGATCGAAAATGAAGTGGTTGGAATGATGACGTTGCTGGATTTGAAGAAAGAGAACGATAATGGATAGCCTTGACACTTGTGTCAAATTTGAAATGACTTAAACAGGAGCCGTGCCAGGCCAATGAGGTTAGCTACCTCTAGCGGACACACTTCTTCGTAAACTACTCATTACTTGTTTTGATTGGTGCGCACCCTTGAATTGGGAGTGTTGTTTCGCGGTGTTGCGATCGTTGCGGCGATGCGTTCTCACCAGTCCGGATCAGGCAAACGGTAGTTTCACTACCTTGGGTATTGCCTCATGTGCCTTGTCATACTCGTATCCCTATGCGCGACCACTATGATTTGTTTCGTGTTATACCTATGGAGTACTCCCTGATAGCCCACTAGTTTACGGTGGAGTTTACAGTGCTGTATAGACTATGACGCTTATATAAAATGTGTTAAGGGGGATAATGGTAACGCCTTAACGCTATTTTGATACTTTATATTACTGATAGGCATTATCTACTTAGCGTATACTACTGCATAGTAGATAGTTTAACGGATCCTTAGAGGATGGTTATCCCAAACATTCTTTGAGTTACTTGTATTTCAGTTGTTATTTCACTTGAGTTGGATTTATTGATATAAGAATGTTAATCCTGACTCGTGTGTTTTGTGTTTTTCTTTACGCTTGGGTCAGGCTGAGTGTACCAGTATTCGAGACTCACCTTTGGAGTTGGAGCTTCGCTTGGAGATCCAGCTATCTATCCAGCTTTCAGATATTCAGTTGATTCCAGTGATGTATTTTGATCTTGTATTTGACTATTGTATTCAAGACTTCTATTGTATCTTGTTTAACTCTGTTATTTATATATAGTAGCTTCATGAACTACTATTCTTTTGTTTCCGCTGCACTATTGTTATATTACTCTGTGTCTGTGATTTTGTGATTATTTATTTACTGTATATGCTAAGTTTTGCCAAATTTAAATTAACAATCTGATATTTTGAGCAATTCAAATCCGACATATATGGATACAAATGGTTGAAAATATCGGGTCGTTACAGTTGGTATCAGAGCTTTGGTTTTAGGCAAAACTCAGCATATGGAGTAGATTTAACTATAGAATCACTTTCGTTCAAGCTTGAATTCCTTCTTCTTCGATTCAGTTTCCTTTGAATTTTGGAACGTTCCCCTCGGTTCCAAAATTCATCCTTGTCTCCCTCTATTCGTGTTTCTAATTCCGGAGTATCCCATGACTCCACTTCGAATGATTTCTATAATAAATTGACGGTGTCGCCAATCTTTGAATGATTTGCAAAGGAGTGAAACTCCTTTACAATAGGCATTGATTTACCGGAGATTTCTGTATCCTCGGTTTACGATGCTATCTATCTCCTGCTATGTCTGAATTCTATCTCTTGCGATCGAATGTCGATTTGCCTCGGAATTCTGCATCGATCTTGTTCTTTAAGTCACGGTCAACCCGGTTAAGTTTGCCTGCGATTTATATAATCTTATACATCTTCCTATTTTGTTATTTAATCATCTTATCTTTGTTTCAAACCTATCTTCGAATCAACATTTTCTTTGATTTGAGTCCATCAAATTTGAATCTCTATCCTTGCTTTGAAATCCATTCTTGTATCGTCGAGCAAGGAAGTGTATTTGTGAATTAATATAAAAAAATGTTTTATATTGTGTTGTTTGAGTTGTTGATGTTGATTTGGGTTTTCGATCGATTCGTCTGATCTACGCTATCGATAGGATTTCCAAAACACTTGAGCAGAGCAAACTGACACAATATTGTTTTCAAATTTGGAAAATAAAATAAATTTTGTGTGATTATATTATATATAAGTAAATTTTCTAAATTGTTAAATGAATGGGTCAACAAAATGGTAATATTTGATTATATTTATTGTTTTGTAAACCATTGACTATTCCAATATGATAAATAAATGAAATTATAAAACATGGTGTACAATTTTAATTAGGAATTAAAATGGATTTAAATTAGAATTTGAGAATTTAATTTTCGGTGATTTCAAACTTTGATTTGAGAGTTTTAAAGTGTATAGTATTTAAAATATTTTCAAATAGAAATCATTTCAAAGAATTTAAAATGTTTAAATCAGTGCTCTCCTCCATTGTAGCTAGAAAATAATTTCGATGATGACGGCCGCATCATCGACATTCATTTTCGAGTTTCAAAGTGGAGAGACCATTCTGTAGCCTTGCTACACTATTATGTTGGAAAAAATAAATTGATTTGAATTTCTAAATATGACTTGATTTATAATATATATTGAAGATTTTTAAAATTTGATTTGATATGCATATTATATATATATATATATATATTTATAAAGTGGTTTGAAGTTAGTCGGAAATTTAAATTCTTAAATTTTTGTTAAAGGATGATTTCAATTAAAAATAAAGCTAAAATTCTTGAATAAATATTTAAAATTTGAAATAATTGAATTAGAAAATTGTATATTGTATAATACTCAATTTCATTCTAATACAACTTACCTAGATTATTCAGAAGTTGAATATGTAATTGGATAATATACAATATAAAATGATTTTAAATAAATTTGAGTGGTTATGATAAGTGTAAATATACTTAATATATGTGATAAGATATATTAAGTGGAGTAAATTTAATATTAAGTTGGAACGAAGAAGAATTAAATTTGGCAAATAAAATATGATTATAATAAATGACTATTCAAATTTATGATCTTTGAAATTGTTAATTTAAGATAATGGGATAATATACAATATAAAATGTCTTTATAAATAAAATGTGAGTGCTTATAATAAATGTTATACACTTAAAGTTTAATTATAAAATGATTAATAGAGATAAAAAGAATACCAAGTTAGTTGAATAATAAATGGATTAATAAAATAAATTGTTGTTTGAAATAAATTTTGTAACAAACAACAATAAATTGAAAATAAACCAAGTTAATGAAATTCCTTGAGTTTAAAATCAATTATTGAATATTAATTAATTAAATTGAAATCTATATGGTTTAAATTAATGGTTTATTTGTTTTTCAATCTATTTTTCTTTCTGGTTGTTTCTACTTTCCTACCTCCTTCCTTTTCGGGGACGAAAAGTTTTGAGTGGGGGAGAGTGTAACGACCCATAAATTTTTAATAACTTTATTTGTTTTATTAATATATTTAATTGAAATTTTGTGAAATTTTAAACAACAAAATTTTGAAATATAAATTTGATATTTGGAATACGCCTAATTAAACACTGCAATTGGCAAATTTTCATTTGAAAATATGGAAGTTTATTTTATTGTGTAATTCTATTCCAATTTATATCAGTTAATATTTGATGATAATAAAATGTTTTTCAAACCTGAATATTTTTCTATAGAAAAATTGTAAATCATCTTCTTAGCAAGACGTCACATTTCGTTTCTCAAAATTTTGACTATTATTGCTCCGTCGATCTTATTTCGATGAAATAACATTTGAATTTAAAAGTTTTCCGAAACCCAAATATGTCAACATGAGAAAATTTATTTGAAACACTCTGAATAAGACAGCGTAATTCATTTTGCAAATTTCGGACGTTTCTAGCTCCGTTTGGATTTTTTCGTACGGAATAGCAACGTATATCAGTGTCCGATATCGACTTTTGATCGGATGATCCTATCACTGATATCTGTATACCGTTTTGACCATCTCGTCATGCTGATCTCCATAGTATATTCATTCGTGTGTATCAGTGCTTGGTACGTGGAGGAACTCGTGAAACGGTTAACCATATCGGTACAACTTTTGTTTTGTGACCATTCAATTATACACAGTATAAACCAATGAGACATTTGCATTTATAATTCTTGGAAAAAATTATTATTCCCCGTTTTCAATGTGCATGTGGGCTCGTCCTTTCACTTTCATTTTCGGCTCTGACATTTTCTTTTGGAAAGAACCATTAATATAATATATAAAGTTATAATTTCCTGCCAGGTCACGTTCTCATATTCACACTTCTTTTGTTCAAGCCTTTTCCTCTTCAAAACCGATCACTTTCCTTCCATTTTCTCCCCCTTCATTTGTGTGGTTCGTTGTTGTCTTCCTCTCTGGTTTTCATTTTGAAAGAATTTTTTTAGATATTTTATATCTAAAGATATATATAAAATTGTAGAGTGAAGATTATGGGTTGAAACTGCCACCTCTCTAACAAATAGCCTTTTTACTTCACCGCATATCTACCTTCAGCCTTCACGAAGCCATTATCATTTGCCACCGCTACCCATCTGGCATCCACGTCAGCAACTAGTACATCCCTCCTCTCCATGTCCGCCTCACCTAAAGTTGATTGTCCTCCGCCGGGACAGCTTATTACAGCACCGCGTCCGTACTCTTCTTTCCACCCCGGCGAGTGCCACCGCCTCCACCAAAGTCCCCTTCCTTTTCTACCTGGCCGAGCACCGCAGACCCGATCCATGGCCTCACCCCTCTTGCTCCGCCCAGACATGTAGCCGACCCGCCCCACTTCTTGCCTCGTTTTTTCATCACCAGCAGCTGCCCGCTTCCATGCCGATTCTCTGGCCCATTATGCTCGGCCTCATCTTTGTGTGCTAGTGACGCAACAGCCTTAGTATTAATAAGGTATATATATAGTATTCTTTCTGTATATGTATAAGTATAGCGTCTGGCGTGTGCATATAGTGTATATATGATGACAAATTCATGTAGTGTTTTGATAATGCATAATATATACAGTTGGTTGTTGGGTAGGCTTACATTGTCTATATATATAATATGAGATGTCCCTATATAATTTTATATAAGTCAAATATATGTTTACAGTTTTACCATTTCAAGTTATTGTTATAGTTTTGTTCATAATTTTATGTTTGCAGTTGTTGTTTACAGAATAAAATTTTATTTAAAACGTTATAATATATAAGACTTATATATATTAGTTTATATAGATCTGTTGTGTTTTAATGTATAAAATTATAATGGTTTATATAAAGTGAAATTTCGGCTTGTCCATATTTGCTACTGTATATATATTTTATTTATAGATTCATTTGATATAGATTTATATATACTGTTTAGTGATTTTACGTAACATTACATATATTGATTTGTGTTATAGGTTTTGAATATTGTACATGCATCGAAAGAAGTATTATACATATTACTGTCTGGCATTCTGTTCTATGCGAAATATGTATAATAGGTTGCATTTGGATTTTTTTATATATATATGTATATATTAAGTTGTATTATATATATTGTAGTATCCTTTGCAGGTTGATTTCAAGTTCTATATATTTATGTATACGTTATATACTACATTATATTATTATATTATTGATTTTATTTCACATATATATAGTTTGTTTTAAAGTTATAAAGTTTATATACTGGTTATTACATATCAGCTTATGTTCAGGTATATATATGGTTGTATACACTGCTTATTGTTTAACTGGTTATTATAAAATGAAAGCAGTATATATATTGTTACAGTATGATATATAGGTTATGTAGATATTTTTTGTTATTCCTTTATATAAAGCCATTTGGATAATGTGTACATAAGCTATATACTAATTTATCTATTTATACCTGAGTTTAGTTTCTACATATCTTAGAGATTTTATGTGTTAAATTTAACATTGATTTGATAATATATATATATATATATATATATATTATTTTAACTATATGTTTTAAATTTGAAATTTTGAAATTTAAATATGTGATATATCTTGTTCCATTGATGTCGTGCCATTTGACTGACATTCTCAATACTAAATTTATCGTAGCAAGCTGCAAACTTGTCGCTACCCAGCTCGCCTGATCTGTACGTTTGTCTTTGTCTATTCACTTATATTCTCGTTCATCTCTAGCCTCGAAAGGTGAGCAATCACTCACGATTAATGTTCTTTTATTTATTAAATTTGTTTCAATTGAAACAACAATTGAAATATGTTGCTGTTAGTTATTTACACTGTTATATATATGCTATTACCTGTATCAGTCCACCTGTGACATCTGATACCATTATCTGTTATTTATATTGATGATATATGCCTGTTATATTAATATCATATCTGTTATCACTCTGCAAGTTCCCTGTTAGTATAGATTCACTATGGGTTGAAATGATACATACCCGAATGATCTGTAGAATATAAGAAAATCGTTATGGGTTGAAATGATAAACCCAAGCGATTTTCAATTGAATTGAATTTGGGATTGCGGGTTGAAATGATATATACCCGTATATATTTAAATTGCGGATTGAAATGATAAATATCCGTATCACTTGACCATAGGATAGAAAATTATATACAGACGCCGTTGGTCTATATATAAATATTTTGAAAATGATTTCTATGGTCTTTAGAAAGAAATTTTTGGTTTTATAAAAATATGGATTTTAGATATTATATAAAAGTTATAGTTATATTCTTGATTTTAAGCTATGCATAAATTTGTTTTAATACAAAATAAGCATAATAATAAAGTTTGATTTTATTAAAATATAATATGGTTAAGAATTTATTTAAATTATATTTTAATATAGAGTTTATAATTATTTAATAAATTAAGGTTGAGAAGATAGATTTGAAATTGTATTTAATTAAGAAATATATTTAATTAGAAATCGATTTGGAACTTATTGAATTTGAGATTTTTAAAGGATAAAATTTTATAACTTGATTTTGGTTAAGGTGATTTAAATGAATATTTCAAGTTTAAATAAGCTGAAGGAAATATTTAGTTTATTTGAAATTCGGGGTTTTATTTAAATAATATTGGATTTATTAAGTGAATATTTCAAAACTAAATAATAATAAAGTTAAATTAAGATATATATAAAATTATCAAATTTAGTTTTGAGATTGTGAAATATTTAAAGCTTTGGAATATATTGAAATTAAAATGGTTTATTTTGTGGTTCAAATCTGTATTTGAAATCGATATAATAATTTATTGAGAATTGAATTGAATTGAAATTGATGATTTAAGATTTGACTAAATTTGAAATTTAGAGATTGGTGTTGATTTGGAATTGATTTGTGAAATTTGAGGAAGCTATTTTATTTTATAAAGTATTTTAAATTATATTTAAAACTATTTATATATGTTACTTATAAATTTATTTCATATAAACTATTTTAATATAAATTATTTTTAATATAAACTATTTCAAATTATAACTACTTTTATATAAACTATTTTAAATTATAAACTATTTTATTATATATACTATTATTTATATTTAAACGGTTAAGTGGGAAGTGTTATGATTCCAAAGCATTATGATTTCTAAATTTTGATTTCCAAAGAATTATGGTTTCCAAAGTGTTTGATTTAGAAAGTGTTATAACTTTAAAGTACTAAGATTTTGTAAATGGATATATTTGAGATGGATATATTTCAAATGGAAATGATATCATATTTGGTTTTGAAATGGAAGTGATATCGTATTGATATGGTTTTGAAATAGCAATGATATTTTGGTTTTGAAATATATACTATTTTGTAAGTTTATTGAATGACCAATCGGTGTAATAATTACGTAGTTATTAAAGAGTCCGGGATCGGTTTGGGACATACTCTCTGTCCAAACCGAAAACCACTTTAATAACTATTATACGCGGAGTGTGATCCAGAATGAAGTGGTTGGAATGATGACGTTGCTGGATTTGAAGAAAGAGAACGATAATGGATAGCCTTGACACTTGTGTCAAATTTGAAATGACTTAAATAGGAGCCGTGCCGGGCCAGTGAGGTTAGCTACCTCTAGCGGACACACTTCCTCGTAAACTACTCATTACTTGTTTTGATTGGTGCGCACCCTTGAATTGGGTGTGTTGTTTCGCGGTGTTGCGATCGTTGCGGCGATGCGTTCTCACCAGTTCGGATCAGGCAAACGGTAGTTTCACTACCTTGGGTATTGCCTCATGTGCCTTGTCATACTCGTATCCCTATGCGCGACCACTACGATTTGTTTCGTGTTATACCTATGGAGTACTCACTGATAGCCCACTAGTTTACGGTGGAGTTTACAGTGCTGTATAGACTATGACGCTTATATAAAATGTGTTAAAGGGCTAATGGTAACGCCTTAACGCTATTTTGATACTTTATATTACCGATAGGCATTATCTACTTAGCATATACTACTACATAGTAGATAGTTTAACGGATCCTTAGAGGATGGTTATCCCAAACATCCTTTGAGTTACTTGTATTTTTGTTATTTCACTTGAGTTGGATTTATTGATATAAGAATGTTAATCCTGACTCGAGTATTTTGTGTTTTGCTTTACGCTCGGGTCAGACTGAGTGTACCAGTATTCGAGACTCACCTTTGGAGTTGGAGCTTCGCTTGGAGATCCAGCTATCTATCCAGCTTTCAGATATTCAGTTGATTCCAGTGATGTATTTTGATCTTGTATTTGACTATTGTATTCGAGACTTCTGTTGTATCTTGTTTAACTCTGTTATATATATTGTAGCTTCATGAACTACTATTCTTTTGTTTCCGCTGCACTATTGTTATATTACTCTATGTCTGTGATTTTGTGATTATTTATTTTCTGTATATGCTGAGTTTTGCCAAATTTAAATTAACAATCTGATATTTTGAGCAATTCAAATCCGACATATATGGATGCGAATGGTTGAAATTATCGGGTCGTTACATGATATACTTTAAATAGGAAACAGTTTCATAATCGTTTGTTAATTGTTAAACTTGTCCATAGATAATTAGCTTTTTAGGAGTAAAGACCAGCTGTAGCAAAGAATTGTGGGTAATCAAGCAATGAACATGTCTTTAATTGTTATATATACTATAATATTTTGTTGGTACTTATTGTGTAAACTTGTATATGAATGGTTAAGGATTTTATGTGAATTTGCTCGGTTTGTCGAAAAACTATGATCGAAATGGTTATGTATATTCTATTTGATTATGTGATTAACGTTTTTTTTATTTGTTTGAATAGATGATTATAGGATTTATTGATTGATTGTTTGAATACAACGATTATGTGATTGATTGCTGGTTGTAATAAGACTATTATTTGAGCGATGGCTGGAAATGGTACAAGCCATTAACATGAAATAGTAGCGTGTACAGTATGTTATAAAATAGTTAATAACTTGTAACATCTTGAAATTTTCAACCATTCGCATCCATACATGTCGGACTTGAATTGCTCAAAATATCAGACTGTTAATTTAAATTTGGCAAATCTCAGCATATACAGTAAATAAATAATCATAAAATCACAGACACAGAGTAATATAACAATAAGCAGCGGAAAGAAATGAATAGTAGTTCATGAAGCTACTATATATATAACAGAGTTAAAACAAGATACAACAGAAGTCTCAAATACATAGAAGTCTCAATACAATAGTCAAATAACAAAATCTGAATACATCACTAGAATCAACTGAATAACCGCAAGCTGAATAGATAGATGGATCTCCAAGCGAAGCTCCAACTCCAAAGGTGAGTCTCAAATGTTGTATCACTCAGTCTGACCCGAGCGTAAAGCAAAACACAAAACACTCGAGTCAGGATTAACATTCTTATATCAATAAATCCAACTCAAGTGAAATATCAATTGAAGTACAAGTAACTTAAAGGATGTTTGGGATAGCCATCCTCTAAGGACCCGTTAAAGTATCTACTATGTAGTAATATATGCTATTATAATAATGTCTATAGTATAGTAAACTATTAAAATAGCGTTAAGGCTTTACATTTTCCACCTTAACACATTTATAGAGCCAATAGTCTATACAGTACCGTAATACCCCGTAAACTGGAGCTACCAGAGGATACTCCATAGGTACGACACAAATCATTATAAACTCTAAATTTGAAAATATAAATTTTAAATAAGTACTTAAACAATATTAAATATAAATCTATATATATATATATATAAAAATAGAAAAATTATAAATAAATTCTTAAGATTTAATTACAAAATTAACTTATAACTATACGAATTTCAAAACATATATTTTAGAAAATATAAATTTTAAACTTTATAAAATACATTTATATAATATCTTAAAATCAATATTTAATAAACCATATACTCCATTCCAAAACTATAGAAATCATTTTCAAAATATTTATATATAGACCAACGGTGTCTGTATATAATTCTCTATACTATGGTCAAGTGATACGGATAATTATCATTTCAATCCGCAATTTAAATATATACGGATATATATCTTTTCAACCCGCAATCCCAAATTCAATTCAATGAAAATCGCTTGGGTTTATCATTTCAACCCATAACGATTTTCTCCTATTCTACAAGATCGTTTGGGTATGTATCATTTCAACCCATAGGGAATTCTATACTAACAGGGAACTTGCAGAGTGATAACAGATATGATAATAACATAACAGTCATATATCATCAATATAAATAACAGAAATGGTGTCAGATGTCACAGGTGGATAGATACAGATAATAGCATATGTATAACAATGTAAATAACTAACAGTGGCATATTTCAATTGTCGTTTCAATTGAAATCAAATTTAATAAATATAAGAACGTTAATCGTGAGTGATTGCTCACCTTTCAAGGCTAGAGAACAAGAGGATGATACAGACACGAACACAGATACAGACACAAGCTAGCTGGACAGCAACCAGATAGGAGTCACTGCGATAAGTTCGATATTGGGAAAGTAAGCTGAGATGGAGACTAGAGATCGATGAAACGAAGTACATGTTGCATATATATAAATTTCTAAAAATCAGTTCAAAACATATATTAAAAAAAATCAATATATATATTTAGAAACCGGACTAATGTATACTTGTATATATATATATATAAACTAGGATATATAAACCTATGTATAAACTATTTTTGAAACCAAATGCTATGTATGTAATTGAAACCAAACCTATATGTATAGCTAGTCATTATAAAGTAACAGGTAAAACTAGATTATGCAGACTTCACCAAATTATTTAGACACATATATATAAACAGATTGTACAAATTTTCTACATATGTAACATATAATATTCTTTCATAAAACATACTGTAACCCATTTTTATAAAACATGAACTTTGATACATAAATATATATATATTAAAATTTAAATTCAATATTATAAAACCCCTCATAACTCAGTAACATATATATTACTGTAAATATATAACAGTATAACATGTATATACAAATCTACTATATTTATATAATATTCTTTCTGAACACACTGACTAAACTTTATACAAATTATACTATATATGCTAGATACTACATATATCTATATTAAAGATCAAAGAGTATGCAGTACACATTATATTTCAAACCTATATAAACTAACTTTTATTTATATATATACTTCTATCCATATATACAAACTAAGATATATATACTTTAGAACCCAACGTAAAATAGAAACTTGTAATATAAACATCATATAATTTGTATAATATATTTAAATATTTCTATAAACCCATATACTGTAATAGAAATTATAAAACAAAGAACCCAAAGCTTACAACTTATAAAAATATAAACTTAATATATATACTTACATATATAACAGTAAAATGTAAAGCAAAGAAAGACAAAGCAGCCTAAAATATAACTTAGAAAACTATTTATTATATACATATATAACGAATCACCTATGAGCAAAGAGAGGGCTGTGTGTGCGCCAAGTGTGCTGCTAGCTCGTGCTTTGAAGCAGGAGGAAGATCGGCTAGGGCTAGAGGTGAGCTGGGTGAAGTGTGTGAAGGTCGGCCAGGCCGTGGGTTTGAGGTTGTGGTCATGGGCGAAGCGGAGATCACGAGCTTGTGTGCGTGGAGCTCGGGTGGCGGCTTGCTGGCAGATGGTGGCCATTCGGTGCAGTTCAGGGCAGACGTGGGTTTCAGGAGGGGCTGGTAGTTGAGTCGGGGAGAAGCTTCGGCCATGATGAAGGGGATGTTGGCTATGGATTGACTGGGCGAGTTTTTTTCTCTCGGTTGAGGTGTGGCAAACAAGGAGAAATGAAGGCCGCGTCGGTTGGTGGGGTCATGCCTGGGTGAACTGGCAAGGACGAGCGGAGGAGGGATGGGTTGCGAAGTGGGCACTGGGAAGGTGGTCGATCGGCAAGAAGAATGAGAAGAGAGAGGGTAGGGGAAGAGCTTCAGGAATTATTGAATATAACTTTAAAAAAAAAATTAGAGCAGAATGAAGGTAAAGGAACCGAAAGGCAATGAAACGAACCAATTATAAATTAGCACCAGGGAATAGTGATAGCCAAATCATTGAAATTTGAAAGTACATATGACAATTGGCTATTAGATTTTATACGGTGGAAAAATGAATAGACAAAGCAAACCGAAAGGCTCAAACGGGTACTGATACGATTTACCGTTCCGCGGGTTTCGTCGCGTACCGGACACCGAACCACACAAATGAATACACTGCGGAGACCGGCACGACGAAACGATCAAAATGGTATACAGATATCAGTGGTAGGATCATGTTATCAAAAGTTGATATCGGTACCAAAAATGCTGCTAAAATGCCGGTAATAAGATAAACGGAGCAATAGCAATCCAAATTTGGAGAAACGAAATATGACGTCTCACTCAGAAGATGATTTACAAATTTAAAAATATTCAAGTTTGGAAAATATTTTATCATCATCAATTTTTTAACTGATTTAAATTGAAATATAAATTATACAATAAAAGAAACTTCCATATTATAAGATGAAAATTTACCATTTACTATGTTTAATTAGATGTATTCCAAATATTATATTTCAAAATTTTAATATTTAAAATTTCACAAAAATTTAGTTAAAAATATTATTAAAACTAATAAAATTTTACGGGTCGTTACACTCTCCCCCACTCAAAACTTTTCGTCCTCGAAAAGGAAAGAGGTAGGAGAATAGAAACAACCAGAGAGAAAAATAGATTGAAATAAAAATACAACAATTAATTTAAAATCATATAAATCAATTTAAATAAATTAATATTCAACAATTTGATTTAATCCATTTTATTAAATAATTAAATAGTCATTCAATTCAAATTTGTTAGTTCAAACTATCAATTAAAATCATATAAATTTCATTTAGTTTTAAATTGATTTCCATTCAATTATTTCAAGTTTTAAACATATATTCAAAATTTTGGCTTCTTTTATAATTGAAATCATCCTTTAAGAAAATTCAAGAATTAAATTTCCGATTCACTTCAAACCATTAAAATAAAAATATATATATTATATCAAATCAAATTTATAAACATATGCGTATATTATACAAATCAAATCATACTTAAGAAATTCAAATCAATATATTTTCCAAAATAAAAGTGTAGCAAAGCTACGAATTGGTCTCTCTACTTCGAAACTCGAAAATGAATGTCGATAATGCGGCCGCCATCATCGAAATTATTTTCCAGCAACAAAAGAGGAGAGCACTGATTTAAACATTTAAAATTTCTTTGAGACGATTTCTAAGTAATATACATTTTAAAACTTTAAAACCAAAGTTTGGAATCACCGGAAATTTAAATTCTCAAATTCTAAATTTAAATTCAATTAAATTTCCAAAACAGTTTCTAAACCATGTTCTTATAATTCCATTTATTTATATCATGTGACAATGGTCAATGATTTACAAAGCAATAAATGAAAAACAAATATTATCATTTCAAACAACCAATTCATTTTTAACTTACAATTCCAGGAAAATTTTCTTATATATACTGTATAATCATACAAAATTTATTTCATTAACCAAATTTGAAAACAATATTGTGTCAGTTTGCTCTGTTCAAGTGTTTTGGAATTTCAATCGATAGCGTTGATCAGACGAATCGATCGAAACCCCAAATCAACATCAACAACTCAAACAACACACTATAAAACATTTTAATATTAATAGAAATACACTTCCTCACTCGATCATTCCAGAATGGATTTCAAAATAAAGATAGGGATTTAAATTTGAGGGACTCTAATCAAATAGAATTCTGATTCGAAGATAGGCTCGAACGAAGATGAGATAATTAATTAGCAAAAGAGAAAAGATGGATATACTAATGTTAATCGTGGGTGACCTTAGCCGGGTCAACTATGACTTCATGAATAAGATCGATGCAGGATTCTAAGGCAAATCTACATCTGATCGCAAGAGATAGAGTTCGGGCATAGCAAGAGATAGTAGCATCTAAACCGGGGATACAGAAATCTCTAGTGAATCAATGTTGTTGTAAAGGAGTTTCACTTTTTTACAAATCATTCAGTGGAGCTATGGGGTGCTCCGGAATCAAGGAAACATGAATAGGGGAGACAAGGATGGATTTTGGAACCGACGGGAACATTCCAAAATTCAAAGGAAACCGAGTCAAAGAGGAAGAGATTCAAGCTCGAACGAAAGTGATTCTGTATTTTAAATCTACTCTATATGCTAAGTTTTGCCTAAAACCAGAGCTTTGATACCACATGTAACATCCTAAAATTTTCAACCATTCGCATCCATACATGTCGGACTTGAATTGCTCAAAATATCAGATTTTTAATTTAAATTTGGCAAATCTCAGCATATACAGTAAATAAATAATCACAAAATCACAGACACAGAGTAATATAACAATAAGCAGCGGAAACAAATGAATAATAGTTCATGAAGCTACTATATATATAACAGAGTTAAAATAAGATACAACAGAAGTCTCAATACAATAGTCAAATAACAAAATCTGAATACATCACTGGAATCAACTGAATAACCGCAAGCTAAATAGATAGATGGATCTCTAAGCGAAGCTCCAACTCCAAAGGTGAGTCTCAAATGCTGTATCACACAGTCTGACCCGAGCATAAAGCAAAACACAAAACACTCGAGTCAGGATTAACATTCTTATATCAATAAATCCAACTCAAGTGAAATATCAATTGAAGTACAAGTAACTTAAAGGATGTTTGGGATAGCCATACTCTAAGGATCCGTTAAACTATCTACTATGTAGTAATATACGCTATTATAATAATGTCTATAGTATAGTAAACTATTAAAATAGCGTTAAGGCTTTACATTTTCCACCTTAACACATTTATAGTGCCAATAGTCTATACAATACTGTAATACCCCGTAAACTGGAGTTACCAGAGGATACTCCATAGGTACGACACAAATCAAACTCGTAAAAGGCGCGCTAGGGTAGGTGACACGACACAACAAGGCAATGCCAGGGTAGATATACCAATTACGCATCCGGGCTGTTGGTAATGCAAAGCCGCAGCAATCGCCCAACTCGAGCCACACTCCCGAATCAAAGGTGCGCACCAAATCAATCACAAAGTAATAGAATGGCAAATGATGGAGTGTGTCCGATCGGAGGAGCTACCTCACTTGGCCCGAGAATCACTCCTGTTTTAGCCACCTTATGCCAACTCACGGGAGTTGGGTCCACGTAAATATACCTTTAGGATCATCTCCACCATCCTACTTCATTCTGGAATCTCCACCGCGTACACAGTTGTTAAAGTGGTTTTCGGTATTAGCAGAGAGTATGACAATATCTGATCCCGGTCTCTTTAACAACCCATCGTTATTATAACACCACGGTCATTTCAAAATAGTTTATACTTCAAAACCAAAATATCATTTCCATTTTAAAACCATATCAAAACGATATCATTTTCACTTCAAATATATGCACTTCCAAAATCATAGTACTTTCAAAGTTATAACACTTGTGAAACCAAACATTTGAAATTATAACACTTTGTAAATCACAACATTTTGAAATCATAGCACTTTGGAAATCATAACACTTTGAGATCATAACACTTTCCTTTAAACAGTTTAGATATTAATAATAGTATATATGATAAAATAGTATATATGATAAAATTGTTTATAAAATAAAATAGTTTAAGTTAAAATAGTTTTTTATATATTTAAATAATTAGCATATTAAAATAGTTTATATTAAAATAGCTTATATTAAAAATAATTTATAGAGTAAAATATATAAATAGGTTAAAATATAATTTAAAAATACTTATAAAAATAAAATAGCCTTCTCAAATTTCACAGATTGATTCCAAATCAACTTAAATTCCAAAATTCAAATTTTATTCCATCTCAATTCATCAAATTCAACTCAATTCAGTTTCTCAATAAACCATTTCAAATTATCGATTTCAAATACATATTTGAACCATAAAATAAGCCATTTCGATTTCAATATATTTCAAAGCTTTAAATATTCAACATTTTCAAAACTAAATTTGATAATTTCATATATATATCAAATTCACTTTACTATTATTTAGTTTTGAAATATTTACTTAATCATTTCAATAACATCTAAATACAACTTCAATTACAAATTTAAATAAATAAAATATTCCATTTAAATTTATATGAATTTGAAATATTCATTTAAGTCATTTTTAACCAAATCCAAGTTAAAAATCATATCTTTAAAATTTCAATTTTAATATATTTCAAATCAAACTTATTTAAGTATAATTCTTAAATAAATATAATTTCAACCCAATTTCTATTCCTCTTTCCAACCTGAATTTATTAAAAATCATTATAAACTCTATATTTGAAAATATAAATTTTAAATAAGTACTTAAACAATATTAAATATAAATCAATATATATATATATATAAATAGAAAAATTATAAATAAATTCTTAAGATTTAATTACAAAATTAACTTATAACTATACGATTTTCAAAACATATATTTTAGAAAATCTAAATTTTAAACTTTATAAATACATTTATATAATAACTTAAAATCAATATTTAATAAACCATATACTCCATTACAAAACCATAGAAATCATTTTCAAAATATTTATATATAGACCAACGGTGTCAGTATATAATTCTCTGTCCTATGGTCAAGTGATACAGATATTTGTCATTTCAATCCGCAATTTAAATATATACGGATATATATATCTTTTCAACCCGCAATCCCAAATACAATTCAATGAAAATCGCTTGGCTTTATCATTTCAACCCATAACGATTTTCTCCTATTCTACAAGATCGTTCGGGTATGTATAATTTCAACCCATAGGGAATTCTATACTAACAAGGAACTTGCAGAGTGATAACAGATATGATAATAACATAACAGTCATATATCATCAATATAAATAACAGAAATGGTGTCAGATGTCACAGGTGAACATATATAGATAATAGCATATGTATAAGTAAATAACTAACAGCAGCATATTTCAATTGTCGTTTCAATTGAAATCAAATTTAATAAATATAAGAACGTTAATCGTGAGTGATTGCTCACCTTTCGAGGCTGGAGAACAAGAGGATAATACAGACACGAACACAGATACGGACACAAGCTAGCTGGACAGCAACCACATAGGTGTCACTGCGACAAGTTTGATATTGGGAAAGTAAGCTGAGATGGAGATTAGAGATCGATGAAACGAAGTACATGTTGCATATATATAAATTTTTAAAAATCAGTTCAAAACATATATTTAAAAAAAATAAATAAATATATTTAGAAACCGGACTAATGTATACTTGTATATATATAAACTAGGATATATAAACATATATATATAAACTGTTTTTGAAACCAAATGCTATGTATGTAATTGAAACCAAACCTATATGTATAGCTAGAGTCATTATAAAGTAATAGGTAAAACTAGATTATGCAGACTTCACCAAATTATTTAGACACATATATATAAACAGATTGTACAAATTTTCTACATATGTAACATATAATATTCTTTCATAAAACATACTGTAACCCATTTTTATAAAACATGAACTTTGATACATACATATATATATATATTAAAATTTAAATTCAATATTATAATACCCCCCCCCATAACTCACTAACATACATATTACTGTAAATATATAACAGTATAACATGTATATACAAATCTACTATATTTATATAATATTCTTTCTGAACACATTGACTAAACTTTATACAAATTGTACTATATATGCTAGATACTACATATATCTATATTAAAGATCAAAGAGTATGCAGTACACATTATATTTCAAACCTATATAAACTAACTTTTATTTACATATATACTTCTATCCATATATACAAACTAAGATATATATACTTTAGAACCCAACGTAAAATAGAAACTTGTAATATAAACATCATATAATTTATATAATATATGTAAATACTTCTATAAACCCATATATTGTAATAGAAATTATAAAACAAAGAACCCAAAGCTTACAACTTATAAAAATATAAACCTAATATATATACTTACATATATAACAGTAAAATGTAAAACAAAGAAAGACAAAGCAGCCTAAAATATAACTTAGAAAACTATTTATTATATACATATATAACGAATCACCTATGAGCAAAGAGAGGGCTGCTTGTGCGCCAAGTGTGCTGCTAGCTCGCGCTTCGAAGCAGGAGGAAGATCGGCTAGGGCTAGAGGTGAGCTAGATGAGGTGTGTGAAGGTCGGCTAGGCCGTGGGTTTGAGGCTGTGGTCATGGGCGAAGCGGAGGTCATGAGCTTATGTGCGTGGAGCTCGGGGTGGCGGCTTGTTGGCTGATGGTGGCCGTTCGGTGCAGTTCAGGGCGGACGTGGGTTTCAGGAGGGGCTGGTAGTTGAGTCGGGGAGAAGCTTCGGCCATGATGAAGGGGATGTCGGCTATGGATTGACTGGGCGAGTTTTTTTTCTCGGTTGAGGTGTGGAAAACAAGGAGAAATTAAGGCAGCGTCGGTTGGTGGGGTCATGCTTGGGTGAGCTGGCGAGGACGAGCGGAGGAGGGATGGGTTGTGAAGTGGGCACTGGGAAGGTGGTCGGTCGGCCAGAAGAATGAGAAGAGAGAGGGTAGGGGAAGAGCTTCAGGAATTATTGAATATAACTTTATAAAAAAAATAGAGCAGAATGAAGGTAAAAGAACCGAAAGGCAATGGAACGAACCAATAATAAATTGGCACCAGGGAATAGTTTAACAAAACGCTGCTAAAAGTATTGAAGCGTTATTTCAACGCTACAAAAGGTCTTTTCTGGTGTAGTGTAACTTCAATTCCCAGAAAATAGTTCAAGCATCCTAAGTCTTTTATTGAGAACTCTTTATTTAAAAGTTTAGTAAGCTGGTTAATTTATGTTGCATTGCTACTTGTAATAATAAAATCATCAACATATATTAACACACAAGTAATAGCGGACTTACTAAATTTTGTAAATAAAGAGTTGTCAGATTTTGTTGAAGTGAAGCCAAGGATGATTAATGTTGATTTCAATTTGTCAAACCAAACCCTAGGTGCTTTCTTGAGCCCATAAATTGCCTTGTTTAATTTGCATACATAATTTTCACTGTCTCTTTGCTTGAAACCTTGAGGCTGTTTCATGTAGACTTCCTTCTGCAAGACACCATTTAAAAAGGCATTATTCACATCTAATTGTTTGATAATCCAATCTCTATGTAAGGCAATAGTTAGTATTATTCTAATAGTAGAACGTTTCACAACATGTGAGAATGTCTCATTAAAATCAAAACCGTTTTGTTGTGAATAACCTTTTGCTACTAGTCTTGCCTTAAACTTAGAGAAAACCATTTGAATTCCTCTATCCTATATGTGCATTTACAGTCAACAACATTTTTGATGCTTGGTAGGGAAACTAAAGTCCAGGTCTGGTTTTTTATTAGAGCATCATATTCCTCTTTCATTGCTGCTCTCAATTTCTCATGTTGGATAGCTTTAAAATAAGTGCCTGGTTCTTTAGTTTCCAAATCAATATTATAGGTTTTTGGTTTAAATATTCCACTCTTAGCCCTTGTTATCATATGATGCCCAGTTGTTGCAAGTGGTTGAACACTGTTGACACTTGTGGCTTCTTGATCATTAGATGGTTGTAAATCATCAAATGATTGATGACTTGTAATGAACGGGATTTTCGACGCCCGAAAATCGACATAAATACGTTCACTTTATTACATGCCGAACAATCGAATGCCGGAAATACCAGATTGTTAGGGGTAAGAAGAAAGAGGTAGAAGAAGAATATAAAAACAACATCAGAGTCTCACAATCGCAGCGGAACAAAATATAATATATAATAACATATTTTAAATACAAGATATGTACTGTTAATATACATACCATTATCAGAGTACAACAATCCAATACATCAAATCTGGACAGTTTAATACTTGTCCTTACACAGCGGAATAATAATCAAGTATGGAAGTACGTCTTGCCATCCAGCTCGTTCCCTGAACTCCATAGCATCCTATCCCGAATCTGTAATGCTCGGTCTGACCCAAGCATTATAATAAAATAACACCCGAGTCAGTCTGGAAAACCAGCGTGAGAAAACACACTCAATTTGAATTATTATTATATTTTCAAAAATCCTTTGAAAACAAAGGTATCTCTTAAGGCCATGCCACAAATAAACATGCCAGGTTTTTAACTTACGATAACTAAAACATTTTTATCAAATTTTTCTGATATTATAATAGTGTCTATAGAAAGTAAAGAAAATATAGCTGAAATGCTTGCATCTCACGTTCCAGCATAGTTAGGCACAATCAAAACCGTACGGGCGCTTATTGGAGATTGGATTCCATACAGTGGCAGGGCTACTGGGGTACCACCCGTCATAGAACCTGGCCTAGATCAGCGTATCGAGGACCACTCCCGATCACCTGCAACACAAGACCGGACTACCCCTTACTGGATAGCCCGGATAAGAGCACCCCGCGGTTGGGATCGGCAACCGCCACACTGCCGAGATCAAGGGACTTTAGACAGGGATGACCGTACCCTAATTGGGTGCTACCCACTTAGCCTTGCTGCACCTCCCCTGTTTTAGCCATTCCCGGTTGATGAGGCTTGAGGTTAAGCGTTACCTTTTCAAGAACAATTTCCTTAGAATGCTCATCGTCCTCTGATGACGATGTTCTGATAGCATTCGTCCATACAAGTTGTCCTGGGTCTGGACAAACCGAATCACCATCTTCATCATCTTCACGGTATTCATTCGTTACGTTCAAACCAGATCGAAGTGGTTTTCGGATAATTAAATCTGATCCCGGTCTCTTCGAAATGATTAGCGCATTGGTCAATATTGATAGTCGGTTATTTAACTATCATATAACATCCACAAGCAACCATCAGGCCTTAACTATTTTTCAAATTATTTATTTCAAAATATCTACATAAGATATTATTTCCATACTTCACACTTTGAAAATAGTTTTCAAATCCCTTTTTATTCTCACAGAACAAATTTCTACCCTTGCCCAATACTTAGCATATTTTTCCCATTCCATTAGATTTGCAACACTTGGAAAATATTCAATTATTTTTGACCTTGTATAAACATTATATGGTTTATTAACATTTGAACTAACCGAACAATTAATTACCATTTAATTAACTAATAATTTAATTTAAACTAATTCTCCTATAATAAATAATTCTTAGTAACTAAAATAATTAAATAAGTTTATTAAATGAGTTAATCACCATAATACATCATTTTAAAATAACCTAGTAAATTAAAAATGTGTATATGTATATTTATTTTATTGAAACTACGTATATACTTAAAAATCAATATAGATCCCAAAGTCTAATTTTATGTAAACTTCCAAACATTTTAAAATTCTATAAAAAAATTTCTTTTAAAAATAAAACTTTATCTTACTGTTAAATTTTTTCCCTAACCTACATATATACATATATATATATTAAAACAGAAATTTCTTTTTAAACCTTACTGTGAATTTATATATATTTTTTCTAACATATACATATATACATATATATATATATATTACTTATTAAACTTAATAAAAATGAAACTTGCTTATACCTTACTACTAAGATGATAACCCAAACGAAGCTCCAAATTCAACAATTCGCCTAAACCTTTCCCACCAGAGTCGACATGTCGTCGAACCTTCACCACAGCCCATCGCCACTTCCTTTCTTATGCTGCCATCCATCACCATGCTTACCACCATTTCCTGCATCTAGGCACTGTCAAAGTCGCAAAACCCTAGCAGTGCCTCTCCTTAAAATCGATCACTCCAATCGCCTCCAAGTACACCCCAACCTTGTGCGACTCGACCTCACCACGTCGACAATGCGTCTCACGCTTCCGAGATTCCACAATTCGAACACCAGCCTCCACGCGAGTGCGACCCTGATTCGCGATTCGCCGCGATGCCCTTTTTTTAAATTGGAAGGAGAGCGGCCATTTTTGGTTCATGTGGCGATAAATACGAACAAACTAAAGAAGGGTGAATGAATTTGAAGAAGAATGAATGTTATTTTAAGTTCAGCCATTTATATATATTTTTGTCTTTCTTGTTTGAACGATAGAAGAAAAAGAAAAGCTCGGTTGTGATTTAAAAGAAACAAAGTGGGAAAAGATGGAAACGTGTTTGAATTGCTTTGTGTGTAGGATATGTCTTGCTATAGTGCTTTTGAAAAAGTTCTGATGTGAAGGGAATTTTGACTAGTCAACAAATATATATATATATATATATATATATATATATATAAAATTTTAGACGTCTCGAAACCGTAACTTAAAATCTTGACCTCCTATCGAGGCGTGCCGCTAGGCGTTCATAATGTTATACCCCTATTCCGAACACAATGGAAAAGGTTTCGAGTGTTAATTTGATCGTATAGAGAAGATAGCTTTTTGAACCTAGTTATTATATTAAATCTATACTATACTATTATTAGTGAGTTGAATTTCAAGCTCACAGGCCCCCTTGAAATTTGGCAACCGAACGGTCACGTTTATACTTTCTCTTATCTTCCTCCAAACCCTATCCTTTGACGTACTTCCTCTCTCCTTCCCCCTCCTTTCCCATAAACAAACAACAACTCGGAAGCTCTCTAAGAATTTTGTGAAATGAACAGTCCCGTCTTTTTACTTCTTTCTTTGTTTCCCTCTCTACGATTCTTCCTTTATGCCAGCCCATATTAGGTTTTCCTCTCTAAGATTTCACGGTTTTCACCCAATCACCTAAATCCTTTTCCCTTCAACCCAATTCACCAAAAACCCTAATTACTCTTCTTCAAGTTGCCGCTAAATCGCCTCGGACTGAATTCCCTAATTTAGCAACAATGGATTACTCACTGGTATAATCCATATTGTATTTTGAGTTATAATTTCAATTCTTCGATTATCAATATTCATTTTAGTATGTTTTCTAGCCAAAACCGAATTGTCCAGTATCCTCTTTTCAAAATTCTATGGTTCTAAACTAAAAAATTGTTCGTCTGTTTTTATTACATTTTTTCTCTTCGCAATGATCATTGCCACCATATTTGATGTTCTGAATGTAGTCTAATTTCCTTTTTGGTATGCTTTCTGCCCAAATTGAATTTTTGAGTATATTCTTTTGACTAACTTAATTTCATTTGTTTTCTTCATTTGCTACAACCGCCTATGGTTGATATCCGACCTCATCGATTCCTTCCTACCTTCAGACGAGTTTTAGGTATGCTTTTCCTTCTTTCTAATGGTTTTTATTTTAATTATTCAGATACTAAAACTCCTTTTTAATAGATCGAGCAATTCGATTTATTGTACTCAATACTTGCTTTGGAACTTCATCAAAAAAGGTACTTGCGTGGGAACTCCTTTTAAGGTTCGTGATTGCTTTTCTTATATTCAGGCTATTGTTATATTAATCAATAATGATGGAAATTAATCTGATTTTTTAAGTTTTATCAATCAATTTGGGGGTGACACATGAAAAGTGCTCAATATATCATTTCGTTACACGTTTTTTCTCAAAGATAATCACTTGAATATTCAAAATGAAAATGTACAATTTACTGCATTTTTGTAGTTACAAGCATCTTCTGGGTTTATGTGGGTAGCTTAGGTGCGGTACATGCTTGACAATGGTATATTTGTACAAATTCACGGAATTTTTGTACAATATCTGGCCTAAATAGCATATCTTTTGTAGAAGCAGAAGTGTACTTTTTTTCTAAAGCGACGACAATAAAGCAGGGTAATATGCAAAAATTTCTAATGTCTGTATTTTAGGTAAGATTCATTTTATCCAAAAGTATGCTTTTATTTAAAGAAATGGTGATGAAGTTCTTATAAAATATTGAACCATCCTGTTGGTTTTCAATATAATAACAGGGTTTATGTTTATCACTGGGCGACCGGTACTTGCTTCGGATTACTGTCGAAATAAGGCATAAATGATTGTAGTGGAAAGTTGTTACTTGAAAAGGCATTAAAATTACTAGAGTCTGTGGTAGCTACGAGAATAAACGTACAGCATTGAATGAACCATGTTGTTTCAAGTTGGACATCTAAAGGATTTTTTAATGACTTGCTGGTCCTCACATCTTCTTTGGGATTCTTCATTTACCATGGTCAAATTTTAATACCTTAACTTTCAAAATTTCACATACTTAGAAAATTTGGGTTTTATGTTTTAACTATGAATTTGTTAACATATGGAAACATGGACTATTCAGTGCACATTTCTCCTGCTACTGTTAACACCTTATAGATTTGAAAACCAATGGTGTGATTATATCCGTGGCTGAATTTCTTTTTCCAATTTATCTACCTTCAATGATACTTCATGTAACAAACATATATGTTTATGAACTAGGTTGAAAGTTGGTCGTTTTAATCTATTCTCTAGATTTTATTAAGCATGTTTATATGCCTTAATATTAAAATAGTTGACAAACATTGCATCATACCATTATAGGTTACCAACATTATAGTTACAGAGTATAGTGAACTATTATTTAAATTTTTAATGTTCAATGCATCATATCATGCGGATGTTAGTTGCAAATCTCATTTCTGTACCTAAATTGTAACTTATTTCTCTTTAAAGGTCACACTGAAAGATTTTGGTCATGGCTAGGAATGTTCTTATTGAGCTCATACAATTCGTCAATGCGAGCACCATGGTATTGAAAGTATATTTCTCACTTTTATTGTTCCATCACATCAAGCATTTCTTAGACTTAATGCTTGATCAATATGCTCACTATTAAGTGCCACTACTTCTGTACCCTAAGTACTTCTCTATCTTTGATTATCTTTCACGGTTAACAGAGTTCACATTACCTGATTCTTTTATTTATTTTTCATATAGATGTAATTATACTTACTGGTGGAAGTTAAAGTGCTGGGTGATGCGGTTTTGGTTGATGGGGGTAATGTTGTTTTTCATTGATGGGGTATGGGTGGAAGTTGAAGTTGCAGTATTTGTTGTAGGTGAATAGGTGATGTATTGCGTTATTGGCGATTCGGGTTGTTGTTTCAGGGAGGGAAGTTGCGGATGGTGGTGTGCAGTTTGTTTGAAATTGTTCGGTTTTTGGTGAAGAGGCAGCTTTGGGTGGTTGCTGCAGTGGAGGATTTGATGTGCGGTGTTGGTTGAAGTGTGTTGGAGGTTTTTAGTGATTTATGTTGCTGTTTGTTGTTTCAGGGGTGGTGATGAAGTTTTGAAAATTTGGATGAGAAGGTAGTTTGGTTTGCGACGTCTGTTTGTGGGTGCAGGTGAAAGAGTGTTGGCAGTTATGGTGATGTTGAGTTTGGAGTCTGTTGTTTAGTGTGACGGAGGCGATTTGGGCTGGAGAAGTTGCGGAGACAGGGAGATGGTTACTGTGTTGATGATGGAGGTAGGGAGGAAGTTTTACAGGCAGAAGTGTTTTTGATGTATAAGGAGGTTGAAGTTGGTGTTATCGATGCAGATTGTGTTTGAGTTGGTTAGTGGCAGTTTGTAGATGATGGGGTGGTTGAGTGAACTTGCAGAGGAGGGTGATGTTGAAATGTTGCTGATATGGGTAACAGAGTACTACTTTAATTTTATTTATTCATGGGTAATAAAGTTCACATTACCTGATCAACATGGGGCTGCTAGAGGTATTTATAATGCTCCTAATCATATAGATGTATGGTTTTTGTTCAGTTAATTTAGTAGTTCATTTTTTCTAATATTATATACAGTTTAATTTCAAAGGTCTTACATTTGACTAAGTTAAATTAATAATAATAATAATAATAAATTAAATAAGTTAACTAAATTTTATTTTGCCTACAACCACATCTCCAAATAAAGCCGTGAAACTTTCAAACTGCATCTCACCAGACATTAGTGCCGATGAATGTTTAGTTTGAGCAATGGAAAATGAGTGTTGTATTCTAGAAATTTAGGAAACTGTATATAATTAATTGGAGATATCAAAAACTTTTCTACCATTCAATTATACAAAAGTTGTGGATGCCATTTTTCAATTTAGGTATACTTCATGTTAACTTTTTTATATATCGTAAATTAGATATTTCATTATCAATGTATTAGTACTATACAATTGTGATGCATAAATTTGGACATGAAATGGAAAATTACTAGCATACCAGATTGATTTTCATTGGTTTGTGCATCTTTAATTTTTGGATTTTAACATCAATCTAGGTGATGATTTTTTAGAAGTGTGCACTATAATTTGGAAATTAAAGGGTTTTATACTTTTCCTATTTCATCTTTATCTTTATATCATAAGTATTTCATGTTCCTGGGTACAATGACTAAGTGACGCTAGAAACATATGCTGGAATCATGTTTTAATCACTAAGTTTGAACTATTAGACATTTATCTCAAGTAAGCGGCTTCAAGCCATTATGGATCCACACATGTTAAAATTCTGTATTTATGGTGGAAGAATGACTAAAATGGTAGGGTATACAAAGTTGGATGGATTCTTAATCGTAAAACCTGAAAAATTTATTATTATTTATTTCAGGCCTCCAACACTTGATCATCATATTCATGTTGTTAGTACACTCAAACATTGACCTTATATCATAGTGATGAGATTAAATGTTTAATTAGTACACTCCCTTTTTATGCTAATATGCCCATTATTTCAAATGAGCTTCCTTTTCCAGCTAATTCACACTTTTCTGTATCAAAATTAATAAAATATGAAGGATTCTTTCTCCTTAAGGGTGGAACCAACAACAAAGTTCATCTTATTCGACTTTATTATAATATTATAATTACATAAACTATTAATCAAATATTAGGATAGCATGCATGTTTTAGCATATAGAGTACATGGATTGTAGTTTACCTTAATTATCATTATTATGATGTATTGTGACAGTTGGTTACTATGAAAGTAGGTTGACAGTTGGTAACCCTCGCAAATCTTTTTCACTTTATGTTTCTCGAAGACTTGGAGTTTTTGGCTTGGTGACAGTAAAAGAAATTATTTAGGTTGTTTATTTTCTTCTCTCAACCTTTTGTTGATTTCACCATAGCTATTTCTGTTTGATTTGAAATTTTTTTAAGTTTATATAGGAGTTACCTTTTAATAATTTGGTAAGTAAAATGGCTACACGTAGAAGCAATTGTAATTTAAGCTTCGGTGGTGATAACTATTATACGGATGTATAGCTGTAAAAAGGTCCTAGACTTAAAAGAGAGTTTTGGGTAGGTATGTGGTCATTTATAAAGGATAGATAAAGACATTGCAGAATAATTACTTTATGCAATAAAGATTGCATACTATATTGTTTCGGGATATATACATTCATTGACTTTTAACGAGTAGATCTAGACATGTAATTGATGTCATATTAGATTATGTTATTTAGTTATTAGTCTACTTAAAGATTTTTTAGATATTAAGGATTATTTTTTGTAGATTTACAAAATTTTGTAAAGTTAATGACACAAGTAACGAAATTATTCTGATCCAAGGACCTGGAGATGGTTTGTTAACAACTTTTTTTAGATTTTCCCTTAGTAAAATATGTCGTTCCTTATAATATGATATTAGTTGTCTTTATACTAATAATTGACTTTTTTCATGTAGACCCAATACACATGGTTGCTTTGAATAACCTACTTTCAATCTCACTAACATGGTTGTTTTTGTTCAAAGTCACACATTCTACTCATTGAACAGGTATGTATACTTTAACTCCTTCTATATGACGTTGATGTACTGCAAGTCATGAAGGATACTATTCAATTATAGATATAACAATTTTTTGTTTCTATGTACTATTATATGACTTTTTGTGTTTAATAAGATTATATTTACATTATATTTTCACATTTTTGCAGGGAACACAATAGGGTTACCATCATCATTAACGTAAGAATATATTTTCATATTTTTGCAGGGAAACGCAATAGGATTATCATCATTATTAATGTAAGGACAAAAGCATCACGTGAATAACTTATGGTTCATAATCTTTGACTTGCTTATGTGTGTGCATAACTTTCAGTTATTTATTACTTTTTTTGTTGGCCTGAAGTATATATTTTGACGTCATGTATTTGTTTCCCAATTGCCATTTTCTTTCGTGCATCATTTTAAAACGTATATGTAATAGTTGTTTCTAATAAAATTATTATTATTGTTATATTTGTACTTGGTGAATAATAAATATAGGGAAAAGTTATTTAATGGGATGTTTAAAAGATGCAGGGAAATGTCCTACATATTTATCATCATAATGATAAAAAATGTGGATTTATTGATAATCGAGAACCAAAATGTAGCTATGATCCGTATGCGAAGCACGGGTTCACACTAGTTTTCGATATAAATTTCAGCGCGTTTATACACCGTACGATCAAACGATAACTCCAAACGCTATGAAAATTGAAATCCGATAATAATACAATATTACGGATCCAATGGAACTAGTTTCGTCGAATTCCGAGATTGTGCCTCGGAAGGCTATTTTTAAATAGCGATTTAAACGATATATTTTTAAAACTGAATAGATCACTTCCAAATTCAATTTAAAAACTTTTATTATCTTTAATGTTATCAATATAAATTTTATAAGCCTTCAAACTATTTTTAACAGGCTTAAAACTCAAGATTCAACAATTTACCCAAATTCCAATTATTAAATCCAAAAGTTGAATTGTCCAATAAATCACTATATCTAAATTTTGAATATATTTTATTAAATAAACCCAAGTTTTCCATATTCAAAAATCAATTTAAAATCCAAATCTAATATTTAAAACCATTTAAATATTCCAAATCCAACGTCGAAAAATCCGGGTCGTTACATTTATCCCCCCTTAAAAGAATTTCGTCCCCGAAATTGCTAAGGCAGAAGAATGCTCCAAACCCCTTAACTTACTAAAACCCATTTAGTGAAAATCCTATATTTACTTTTTCAAATCCTTTATTTCCAAACTAAACAATTAGTTTCTATTCAAATTCCAAAATCCCTTTATTTCAATTCCAATTTGAAATCAATTCATCGTCAACAAAAATTTCCAAAAATTTTCAAAAACATTTGAACTCCAAAAATTTCCGATTTTTTTTGGCAAAGTCTCCCTTGTACGGAGGAACTTTTGCAATTTGACAAGAGAGATAAATATATATACATCGACCCACATGGTCGGAAAAACAAAAATATAACAATATTTTATATTTTTATTCCTTTTATTGCGTAGGCGTATCTCTATTTAGCATTTTTAAGCAAGCGGCTTATTCAATTAGCAATTAGCACGATCAAAATCCAGCCAATCGGCCTCCAGGAACCTGTACTTACTCAATTTAAACACGTAAATACTAAATATATGAAATTCACAAACATTTCACTTATTTCAGATAGCTAACACATGGATTCTATAAGCAATGCATACTAAACAATATTTATAAGCAACTTATAAGATTCCGACTTTAATTTTTCATTGCTTTAAACCAATTCATATGCTACTTCATTCAAATTAAATGGTTTACAACTCAATTGCTTACATTCAATTCATTTTTAAACCAAACGAACTCATATTCATTCCAATTGATTCCAAAACCAATTTTATTTGCTTCTATCAATTCATAGAATTTTATTTAATTTCGTTTACGTCAAACGACAACTTTTTTCTATGCGAATTCGACAATATTCACTTAACATAATATCCATTTTAGTTTATAACTACTTCAAATTGATTCCAACTCATTTTATTTTTAATTCCATTCCATTTCAATTTTAACTTATTCGAAACCAATATAATTTCATTCCATTCTAATTTATTCACAATCCATTTACCCGCATTTCATTCATATCCGCATAGGTTTCATTCAAAACCATTTTATTAAGCTCGACAACATTCCACTTATATTTAATTCACTAACAATCTAAGTTGAATTTTATTTATAACTCGAGTTCATTTCCAAACTCCATTACTAACTCACAATTCAACTAAATTAGGTTCCATTTCCATATTTCATTAACTAGTTAATTACCTAATTAGTTCACTCCCAACTTACAATCCCATATTTGATCTTTATCTCAAAATCACTTCTTTCAGGTTACTCGAGTTCAAACTCATTTTAAATTCAAGTTTGGATTTTTATTTCCTCACCAAATAACAAATCATTCTATATTGGATTTTCTATTTCACTTTTCAATTTTATAAGTTACACAACTTATTCTATCCATTTCCATCAATTTTATACTCGAGTATGTTTCTAATTTTATTTTTATTTCAAGACTATACATTTATTTATAGCCTAAATATATTTTTATCCAATTCATTTCAATTTTAATTTTTTTATAAGCCATTGAAGCTTTATTTATTCCATTCAAAATCTATAACTCAATTCAATTTTTTTTTCCAATTCAATTCAAATTCAACCCAGTTTTATTTAACTTATCTTAAGTTAAATTTCAATTCGTTCAATTTTAATTCAACTCACTTAAGTTAAATTCCCATTTCCATAAATGCATCCCATTAATTCAATTCAAACCCAGCCAATTAAATTTCAAAAATTTAATTTCTTCAACTCAATCTAAGTTAAATTTTATTTTAACATTTCCACTTTAAATTTTAATTCCAAAATTCAATCTCCATATTTTTCTTCAAAATCATTCACCATTTATAAGTTTATAACTTATCTCCTGATGATCTCTAAATTACTTAAATAAGGATTTCAGGATTTTTAACCACCCGGTATATTATTTCAAATCATTTTTGAAATCGTAAACATTCCAAATCACACTTTTTAAATTTAACCCAATCCTGGCTTTTATCCAAACTCAATTCCTTTAGGAATTTCCAAAACAAAATTGTTTTTCCTTAAAACAATCCAAAACAATGACCACGGCAGCAATCCATCACTCAAAAACTGAAAATGAGTACCGATGATGTCGCGATCATCATCGGAATTATTTTCCAGGGACCGAAGTGATTTCAGTGCTACATTACTTCCAAAATCCATTTAAAATCGATTTTCCATTCGAAATATCTCCAAAACAATATTACTATTATATATTTTCAAACACTTTGGAAAACTTTACCAAAAATCTCCAGGATTTAATATTTTCCAAACTATGGTTTTCGATCCAATCTTAGTTCTTAATTCCATTGTACAATCCATTCTTATACAATTTCTCTTTGGTTATAAATATCTATAACCATTTCAAATTTTATAATCTTATTTTTGATTATAATATTATCATCCAAACACTCCATCATACCATAATAATTTTAGAAAATTATATCTTTCATATGATAATATAATTTGGGTAAAATTATTCCATTTACCCGCTTCAAAACAATATTGCGTCAGTTTATCGGGTTCAAGTGTTTAGAGCTCCTATCGAATTAGCGGCGTCCCACTATTCAATCAGAATTTATATTCCACTCAACCAATAAATCAACACAATATAGAACCATTTTATATTCACTAACAAATACGCACTCATATCTATTATTACACTCAACTCATTCTAGAGTACTACTGACTCTATCTTTACTGAGTAATCCCTACTAGAGCCAAGGTTCTCGCTTAACCTTCAGCTCTGATACCACTGTAACGAACGGGATTTTTGACGTCCGAAAATCGACATCAATACGTTCACTGTATTACATGCCAAACAATCGAATGTCGGAAATACCAGATCGTTAGGGGTAAGAAGAAAGAGGTAGAAGAAGAAGAAGATAAAAACAACATCAGAGTCTCATAATCGCAGCGGAACAAAATATAATATATAATAACAGATTTTAAATACAAGATCTGTATTGTTAATATACATACCATTATCAGAGTACAACAATCCAATACATCAAATCTGGATAGTTTAATACTTGTCCTTACACAGCGGAATAATAATCAAGTACGGAAGTACGTCTTGCCATCCATCTCATTCCCTGAACTCCATAGCACCCTATCCTGAATCTGTAATGCTCGGTCTGACCCGAGCATTATAATAAAATAACACCCGAGTCAGTTTGGAAAACCAGCGTGAGAAAACACACTCAATTTGAAAGTCCTTTAAAAATAAAGGTATCTCGTAAGACCATGCCACAAATAAACATGCTGGGTTTTTACCTTACGATAACCAAACATTTTTATCAAATTCGTCTGATATTACAATAGTGTCTATAGAAAGTAAATAGAATATAGCTGAAATGCTTGCATCTCACGTTCCAGCATAGTTAGGCACAATCAAAACTATACGGGCGCTTATTGGAGATTGGATTCCATACAATGGTAGGGCTACTGGGGTACCGCCCATCACAGTACCTGGCCTAGATCAGCGTACCAAGGACCACTCCCGATCCCCTGCAACCCAAGACCGGACTACCCCTTACTGGATAGCCTGGATAAGGTAACCCTGCGGTTGGGATCAGCAACCGCCACACAGCAGAGATCAAGGGACTCTAGACAGGGATGACCTTACCCTAATTGGGTGCTACCCACTTAGCCTTACTGCACCTTCCTGTTTTAGCCATTCCCGGTTAATGAGGCTTGAGGTTAAGCGTTACCTTTTCAAGAACAATTTCCTTAGAATGCTCATCGTCCCCCGATGACGATGTTCTGATAGCATTTGTCCATACAAGTTGTCCTGGGTCTGGACAAAGCGAATCACCATCTTCATCATCTTCACGGTATTCATTCGTTACGTTCAAAGCGGATCGAAGTGGTTTTCGGATAATTAAATCCGATCCCGGTCTCTTCGAAATGATTAGCGCATTGGCTAATATTGATAGTCGGTTATTTAACTATCATATAAAATCCATAAGCAACCATCAGGCCTTAAATAATTTTCCAAATTATTTATTTCAAAATATCTACATAAGATATTATTTCCATACTTCACACTTTGAAAATAGTTTTCAAATCCCTTTTTATTCTCACGGAACAAATTTCTACCCTTGCCCAATACTTAGCATATTTTTCCCATTCCATTAGATTTTCAACACTTGGAAAATATTCATTTATTTCTTATTTCTTTCAAAAATCATTTACAACTTTATTTGTAAATTTCCAACTCATTTCGCACGAAAATCTAAGTTTAAGAAAATCCAATATTCACCAATTAAATTCATATTCCTCTTGATTCGTATCACATCGACTATATCCAAATTTATCACCATTTCTCATATTTGAAATATATTCCACTATTTCTTTTTCAAAACAATTCCCATAACTCGATATAAGTCCACACCATTAACTTTTATTTTCACCTACCCACTGATATCATATTATCTTGTTTATAAACCCCGTTTATAAATTTAATAACTCCCTTGAGTTTTCACTTATTTATAAACAATCTATTTATAAAACAAATTCCATTTAGAATTCCGTTTACAATTCTTCCCTTAGTAAAATTCCATTTTTATTTCAAATCTATTTTAATTATCGATTCCAATTTTCTCCAAAATTTTCAAAATATCCTTCAAGTCCTTAATATATAATTTTATTTAAAATCTCTATTTAACCCAATTTACAAATAGTTAATTATAACCGAGTTAATTTATATATTTCTCGTTCCACTCAATTTTCTTTACAAAATAACCCAATTTTCAGTTTAAACCATTTTCATTCAAAATCTTCTTTTTATTGGCTTCAAATTTATTATTTACGGTATTTAAGAATACCAATTTAATTCGCATGCTATTTAACATTTCATAATTCAATTCACACACCATCCATATCAATTATATCATATATCAATATATATGAACAATAAATATTTTTGAGGAATCCAGTTGGATCCCTCCAACCTGTTTTTCCCTGCATCCACAGATGTTAGTCAACAAATAAAATACCAATCCCACTTCGAGCGGGATATCGCGGTATATAGGGTCATCTGCTATTATGTGGGGCGCATAGGGTCTCATCTGCTATATAATGCGGGAATATCAATCACTCCAATACTAATATATATACTACTATATATATATATAGAACATCTAGTAGATAAATTATAAATTTATCGATCAAGTCAGGCATCCAATAATTTAAATTTAACATTTAAATCTTACTAGGATAATCCGAATAAGTGAGAAAATCTCATCTTTATTTTTGTTTGCAATCCACTTCAATCTTGACTTGGTTTCACGATTTTTGACCTTGTATAAACATTATATGGTTTATAAACATTTGAATTAACCGAACAATTAATTACCATTTAATTAACTAATAATTTAATTTAAACTCATTTTCCTATAATAAATAATTCTTAGTAACTAAAATAATTAAATAAGTTTATTAAATCAGTTAATCACCATAATACATCATTTTAAAATAACCTAGTAAATTAAAAATGTGTATATGTATATTTATTTTATTGAAACCACGTATATACTTAAAAATCTATATAGATCCCAAAGTCTAATTTTATATAAACTTCCAAACATTTTAAAATTCTATATTTTTTTTCTTTTAAAAATAAAACTTATCTTACTGCTAAATTTTTTTCCTAACCTACATATATACATATATATAGATTAAAACAGAATTTTCTTTTTAAACCTTACTGTAAATTTATATATTTTTTTTTCTAACATATATATATATATATTACTTATTAAAATTAATAAAAATGAAACTTGCTTATACCTTACTGCTAAGATGATAACCCAGATGAAGATCCAAATTCAACAATTCGCCTAAACCCTTCCCACCAGAGTCGACACGTCGTCGAACCTTCACCACAGCCCATTGCCACTTGCTTTCTTATGCCGCCATCCATCACCATGCTTACCACCATCGCCTGCATCTAGGCACTGTCGAAGTCGCAAAGCCCTAGCAGTGCCTCTCCCTAAAATCGATCACTCCAATCGCCTCTAGGTACACCCCAACCCAATGCGACTCGACCTCACCACCTCGACAATGCGTCTCACGCTTGCGAGATTCCACAATTTGAACACCGGCCTCCACGCGAGCGCGACCCTGATTCGCGATTCGCCGCGATGCCCTTTTTCTTTAATTGGAAGGAGAGCGGCCATTTTTGGTACATGTGGTAATAAATACGAACGAACTAAAGAAGGGTGAACGAATTTGAAGAAGAACGAATGTTATTTTAAGTTCAGCCATTTATATATATTTTTCTTTCTTGTTTGAACGATAGAAGAAAAAGAAAAGTTCGGTTGTGATTTAAAAGAAACAAAGGGGGAAAAGATGGAAGCGTGTTTGAAATGCTTTACGTGTAGGATATGTCTTGCTACAGTGCTTTTGAAAAAGTTCTGATGTGAAGGGAATTTTGACCAGTCAACAAATATATATATATATATATATATATATTTAAATTTTTAGGCGTCTCGAAATCGTAACTTAACATCTTAACCTCCTATCGAGGCATGCCGCTAGGCGTTCATAATGTTATACCCCTATTCCAAAGACAATGAAAAAAGTTTCGAGTCTTAATTTGATCGTATGGAGAAGATAGCTTTTTGGACCCAGTTATTATATTAAATTTTCGATATAAATTTCAGCGCGTTTATACACCGTACGACCAAACGATAACTCGAAATGCTACGAAAATTGAAATCCAATAATAATACAATATTACGGATTCAATGGAACTAGTTTCGTCGAATTCCGAGACTGTGCCTCGAAAGGCTATTTTGAAATATCGATTTAAACGATATATTTTTAAAACTGAACAGATCACTTCCAAATTCAATTTAGAAACTTTTATTATCTTTAATGTTATCAATATAAATTTTATAAGCCTTCAAACTATTTTTAACAGGCTTAAAACTCAAGATTCAACAATTTACCCAAATTCCAATTATTAAATCCAAAAGTTGAATTGTCCTATAAATCACTATATCTAAATTCTGAATCTATTTTATTAAATAAACCCAAATTTTCCATATTCAAAAATCAATTTAAAATCCAAATTGAATATTAAAAACCATTTAAATATTCCAAATCCAACGTTGAAAAATCTGGGTCGTTACATGACTCCTTGATTGAAAATCATCATCATGCTGAGATGCTAAAATGGCTGTGTCAGAATCTGATTGCTCATGACCTGGCTCATCTCTAAGCACTTGTATGCTGTGAGTTTTCTTTATTTGAAGTTGCTTCCTGATCACTCTAATCTTCCTCTGTCTGAGGTTGTACTATTATTTTAGGCTAATCAGGTATTTGTGGTATGGATGTTTTTGGATTGTAGACCTTTTGTGATGTTTTCATGACTAAGTTGCTAAAAGGGAACACATTTTCATTAAACACAACATGTCGTGATATAAAAATTCTTCCATTTCTATCTAAGCATTTGTATCCCTTTTTGTTTGTTGCATAACCCAAGAAAGTACAAGAAGATTATCTAAAATTTAATTTGTGAGTATTATAAGGTCTTAGATAGGGAAAACATAGACACCCAAAAACTTTTAGACTATGATAATATCATTTGACATCATATAGTATTTCAATTGGAATTTTGAATTTTAAGCCTTTTGTTGGTAGTTTGTTCGTCAAATAAATAGTTGTAGAAAAGGCATAAGGCCAAAACATGAGTGGCAATGATGCTTGAGCAAGTAAAGTAAGGCCGGTTTCAACTATTTGTCTATGTTTTCACTCAGCTAATCCATTCTGTTCTGATGTGTATGGAAAAGTTGTTCTATGAACTATTCCTTTTTTTAAAAAAAAAAATCTCTTGATGGTTGGAACTCGGTTCCACCATAAGTCTGTATGACTTTTAGTTAATAACTTGTTTGTTTTTAAGCTTGATCTATAAATTGTAACACTACATTATATGTTTCAAATTTTGATTTCAGGAAATAAATCCATACATATCCAGAAAATGCATCAACAAAAGAGATTTAATATTTGTACCCATAATCAATACTAATTGGTGCTGGTCCCTATAAATCTGTAGCAGTCAACTCTAAAGATGCATTAAAGATAGTTTCTGAGTCTGGAAATGCAAGTTTATGACTTTTTCCATTTGACAATAAGTGCACACATAAGGTATTGAGAAGTTTTTGAAAGAAATTGCATTGTTATTCGATACATGATTTACAAATTTTACATTTGGATAGCCTAGCTTATAATTCCTTATATCAAAACTCTTACTGTCACATTCAGGTTTGATTTCAGAAACATTACACTAGTTTTCTCTAACCTCGGAATTTCTTGACTTATCAACATTGAATTTGTATAATCCTCTAAATTCCTTACCCTGTAACAAAATTTCTTTAGTTAGACTATCTTTTACTAAACAATAGCTTGGATAAAATTCAAAGTAAACACCATTGTTTTTGGCAAATTGTGATACACTTAACAAATTTTTTCTTATCAAAGGAACTCTCAATAAATTATTGAGATATAATTTTCTTTTGCCAATTAAACTTGCATTTTCAGTATGTGTTATTCTAATTGATTAACATCACCCATATGCATAGATTGTGTACCTTTATATTTCTTGCTGCCCAGATTTAAATTGTTGAGATTGCTTGTCACATGGTTGGTTACTCCTGAATCTGGATACCATATTTCATCATGTATATCTTTTAGTCTTGTTGTATCACTGCTTGTATTCTTTGATTGGTTTTTGTCGTCTTGTTGAGCATTAACCATATTAGCATTTGGTTGATAACTTCTTGCACTGTTCTGCTGTGTTGGCACATAATCTGCATCAAATTTGAAATAACACTTGCTTGCTGCATGACCATACCTTTTATATATTTGGCACCTGATGATATTATTATTGTTGTATCTCCCCCCCTTTTCCTCTGAATCTGCCTGAATGACCACCTCTTTGACTAGTTGACTAATTCTTGGCATTATAACCCTTTTCTTGATTTATGTATTTGTTTTTTGTTACAAAATTTGCCGTGAAGTCTGATACAATAGGTTTCTTTTGTTCTATCCTTCCTTCATGAGCAAGAAGTGTAGAATGCACATAATGAATAGTGGGGTTTGTTTCTTTTGAGGAAATTACTGCTACTACAGCCTCATATTCTTCATCTAATCCATTCAATATAGATAATATCTGTACATAATTTGAGACTTTATGTCCTGCAGAGGCAAGTTGATCACACAACCCTTTAACTTTGGATAGATATTCTCTCATCGACAAGTTTTCTTTCTTTAAATTTTGCAATTGTCTATTATAATGCATAACTCTTGCAGCACTTTGTGTATTGAATATCTGATCAACAGTAGACCATATTTCATATGATGTTGTGCATCCTATTAGTTGTGGTATCAGATTTGAACTGATGGTAAATAAAAGCTAAGAGCTAATTAGGCTATCTTGCCTTTGGTGTGTGATGAATTCTGGGTTACTAACAGGCTTTCCTTCATTGTCTATGATCTTTTTAGGTGGTGTGATGATGGTTCCAAGAACAGATTGCTCAACCCCATAGCTTCTAATTGTTGTTTCCAGTTGAAACTTCCAGAGGAGAAAGTTACCTTCATCAAGTTGTACATTGATTAGCTGACTTTAAGGCTTGATCAGCTTCTTGATCGAATCTTGAGATCCTGATCTTTGAGTTGCTGAGTCGATGCTTCTTGAACTTGAGGTGACTATATTATCACCTTCAACCATTTGATGGTCATATGTTAATTCTTGAATCAAAGAAAAAGAGAAGTGAGTGGACTAAATTTTGATGCAGCCAGAGACTTCATTGGATGATGAAAATGATCTAATAGTGATTTCTTGGCATGGCACAAAAAGATGATCTAGATAGAAATGATGAGAATGGATTTGGTCCTTATACAGACCCATATATGATTTGCTTTAGAATATCAGATGATGAGAATTCTTCATTCTTTGATGATCTCCACTGCACAGCCTGATCTCAATGATGAGATCTTAACTGAAGATTATGGCAAGGTGCTTTGGATCAATGTTTTGTTGTTAAGTAATCTAATATAGCTCTGATACCATAAAAGATTTTAACTGAAAATTATGAATCTGCTTTATTGATTGATTTAGATACAAGCTTTTGATATGAGAAAGATATCAATACAATTTGATACATAAACTGATATCAATGCTTTGTATTTGTATTGTTACATCAATATATGCTATTGGGCTTTAGTAGCCAGCCCGCATGTCTTTACCCGCTTCACATAATATGACTTGGTCTCCATTAACTTTGGTCTTCACTGGCTCACTCACAGTTATTGTATCAACTAATCAGATAGCAAGTATTCCTTGTAGTTGCTTAGCATTCCATAATTAAAGAATGCCTATATCTGTAAGATACTCATACATGAAAAGAAAAGATATTTAGTTAGCTAGAATTAAAGTTCTTTAGTGTTCAATTGTGCACTTATTTTGTGTTCAATTTGCATCTATTCAGTGACTACTTCCAGTTTACAACAATACCAACTTTTTCTTAGGGATCTCATTGCAAAATAAACTTAGAAAGCTTCATGACTATATATAATCTCTTGTCAGGATCGATAAGGCAAAATGTTTAGGCTATTAGTTCTAAGATTTGTACAACAGGCTTGTAATATCTCTTGTAAGTTGCAATATCTCGTAAGACCATGCCCACATAAACACGAATGAGATTTTATCGTACGATAACCAAACCATTTCATAAGAAATCTTGTGGTATTATAATAATGTCTAGGTTTAAAATAAATATTTAATCATAGCCGAAATGGTTACATTAATTACATTCCAACATATTAGGTATACAACTAAGTCCATAAAGACACGTATTAGAAAATAGATTCCATACAATGACAAGGCTACTAGGATGCCGTCTGTGACAATACACCTCTAGAAAATATATAGAGGGCCTCACATGGACCCCTTGCAAATCAGGATCGGTCTACTCCTTATTGGATAGTACTGAATATGTCATCACGCCTTCCAACTCTTTCTCACTAAAATACATAAATGGGTCAATATCAATCTAGATCAGGTGATGACCAATACCTAATGGTAGAGAACCACATAGCCCTGAAGCATATCACATGTTTTAGTCATTACCGAGTGTGAGGCTACAGGCTACGTTTTACCTTTTTTAGCAGATCCCACTTGGAATGCTAACATTGCCCTTTAGGCAACAATGCAATGCTAGCATTCATCCATACAAGTTGTTTTGGGATTGAACAAACCGAAGGTAATACTTCTACTACATCCTTAGGATTAGTAGCAAGTAGCCCTTGTACTTTAAAGATCTCCATCTTCGATCATCTTCAAATGTCTCAAATTCGTATGCTTATGCCGGTTCAAAGTGGGTTTCAAACAATATATCTAATCTTGGTCTCTTCCAATTGACAAACGATAGTTTCAAAACTGGCCAAGATTTTATAGTCAATTATTTAACCATCAAATAAACAAACAATACAACTAAAGATTTAATTCCATATGGAAACCACCCTTGGTTAAGCATATAAGCAACCACTAAGCCTTTTTAATTAATCTTTTCGTTAATTAAAATCTCCTTTCAAATATTTGTACCAAAATATCTTTACAAAGGTATATTCATAAACCCTCTCTACTCTTTTCAATACTTGAAATTATTGATATACTTAACACTACAGTGTAAGTATATTCCCAAAAGATTTCACTTTCAATGCTTAGAAAAAGTTTCCATATACTTATATCAATGGTATAAGTATATTCACAAAACACTACAATACCAATACTTAGAAAATATACCCATATACTTATCTCAACGGCATAAGTATATTCACAAATCTTAAGAAAGATTTCATTTCCAAAACCATAATTAGTCGGGTTAAAACAAATGTCATTTAAAACACAAGTAGTAATAAAACCCAAACCACTTTTCTCTTTTTGGTGTTAAGTATGAAAAGAATATTTCCATACCGAAAATGATCATTTATGGAAATCAGATCTCTTCTTTTTACAAATCCCTTTTTACAAAATTCCTTTATAAAACTCCTCTCTATTTATAAAACCCTTTTTTATTTACAAACTCCTTTTATAAAATATCATATATAAAACTATTCCTTTTATATTTACAAACACTTTTTATAAAATATCATTTATAAAAATCCTTTTATAAGTCTCCAAATTTATTTATAACTCTTTTATAAAACTTCTTATATAAAACTCTTTACTATTTATAAAACTCTTTTTAATAAGTCTATTTTATATTTGCAAAACTACTTTTATAAATCTCCAAATATAATTATAAAAATCCTTTATAAAAAATCATTTATATTTAAATTTTATATACTTTCCATAAAACGATCATTCCATATATCACTATAAATACACGAATGTGATTTATTATTCCAGTTTATCAAAATGATATTGATTTCCTTTTTTTTCATTTATAAATCTATCCTTCTATTTATAAAACCATTTGTAAATCTAAACTTTTTATACAACATTTTATATAAAATGTTTCACAAATATTTATTTTAAAAAATTTCTACCTTCTTTTAAAATAGAATCAGTTTATTATAAAAGATAAATTCCCTTTTATTTCCTTTAAAATAACATTCATTATTATATTAACTTTTTTATAAAAGTCAATAATTCTCGAAATATTTTTAAAACATTTTCAAAAATGTTGGAGTAAAATAGAGAAGTTCAAAACTATTTTTATATAAAATATTTCGGTAAATCCAAAAAGGTCATATTAAAAATCATTTTCTGAATCAAAACCAATTTTCAAATCCAAACGGCAAACAACAGTATGTCAAAATACTATACTGAAGCCAATAGCTACCCTAGCAGTTAACCAATGCTACTACTACCTTTATCACAAAAAAGGTTCAACATTTAACATAAATCAATATCTTATCCAATATGGTCAACCATCAACTTTTAGCATCTAACATTTTATACAACAAGTATATAAATGGATTTAAAATCAATAGGTATATAACTGAAATTGAAAACCACAATGCGAAAAATCTGGATTTCTCTACAAAATTCTCTGTATTTCATTTTAAATGTCATTCGCTTTTCAATGCAGAAATTTAACCAAACCAAACCAATAAATCATTAAACCACAAAACAATAACTAAATCTACTATATATCAATATACTATTCAATCAGAAGTGAGTTAACTCACCAAAATTTCAATTGACACTTAAGCGTTTCAATTTGATCAAAAATCGAACGACATTCGATTTTAGATCAAAAATCAAACGCATTCAAGTTTGGCTCAAAATTCCACTTGCTTCGAATTTGATGAAATTAGTTCCAACACATAGAAATCGCTCCTATGAGTGTAATGCAAAAGACCGTGTCTCGATTGGATCTCGTATGAAGAAGTTATGCATTTTATAAGTTTTTGAAATTAAAATATAATTAATTAATTAATCAACCTTAATCCTTCTTCTCCTTCCCCAAATCATCACTGCCACTTGTAGATGTTCACAATCGTGCATGCCATCTCCACGACACGGAGATCCAAACTAGATTAACAGATTTCACCGACAAGTTCCTCTTTGCATGCTCCACCTTCTCAACCCAAAATCGACAAGCTCGATTCCACCTTGGTCATCATGACCTGCTACCATAACACGCCAAAACCCTAATGCCGTACTCTTCCCCAGGTGATCGCACATCACCAAACTCCGGCTGCCCATGTTCTCGACACGATAAACTCAACAACAATTACCACAAAGACCAATTTCCTCCTCAATTGCCTGAAATCCCAAACTCTAGCTTATGCCATAGCCACGGCGATCCCCCCAACCATCATGCAGCCCCCAATCTATACCTAGATTGAAGATCTAGCCAAAACAAACCCAACCGATTCAAATTTATATTTTTTAGTGGAGTGTATGATTTGATTTTGGAATTTAAAGAGGAGGCCTTGATTTTCTTTTACAGGAGACTAAATTGAAAAAGAAAGGGGAAGAGGGATAAGTCAAGTGTTGAATATTCTAAGTGTTTAGGTATGTTTATTTTACAATTTTCGGTACATAGCTACACAGCATTTTGTTCGTGTACGAACCGCGAACAACAAAACAAAAATGCAATCGTGCGCAAAAATATGACATGATCTCAAAACAACAATAAAATACAATGGATATCTTATTTTGTAAAATTTCAAAAATACCAACATTTGCCCAAAAATACATCAAACAGTATGAATATTTTCCAAATTAAAAATTATGGAAAAATCCTATATATTAAAAGAAAAATACATTATTAAAAATCAGGGCGTTTTATAAAAGTTGATTTTCTTATTATTTATCATATTCGAATCAAATCTTAATATTTATATAAATTAAATATTCTCATTCGAAACGTTAAAATTTCGGGTCATTACAATCTTTCTCCCTTAAAAAAATTTCATCCCTGAAATTTCCAAAGGAAGCAAAATGTTTTTGGACCCTTAAGTTTTTAAAGCTCTTTATGTTATGGAAAAATTCGGCAGCACTTCATTTGCGCCGCTCAATCAGAAAAACTACAACTCGCCACAACTGGCATAAATCAACGAAGAAAACAAAAGCCCAAAAGTGGCCTCACATATCTGGGACATAAATTCAATGACAACAATATATTCTTATGATATATATTATAAAATGTGTATGATACATAGCAAACACACCCGTTAAGCAATAAACACATACCAATTTGTCAAGCAATCAAACTCTACACATGAAACCAAAAGCGACTAGCGAGCCATTGCTTCCATATACCTGTATCTCACTTACAAATGTCATCAAACCATATAGCTTTCTTTTTTAATGTCAAAAGCATACAATTACATTAAAGCCCGTATGATGTATGTATGTCATCTGTACACAATATCACATTCGAACACTTGCTAGATCATATAAATTTCACTTTCGAACTAGTATCGCTCACTCGATTTCCCTAGTGCGGACTCCGATCAGGTTCCTTGATTAGAAACCTCCATTCTCCTTACATAGCCATATACTATAATAGAAAACTTTAGAATCATATCAAAAATCTATATCACGTGTTCGCCGTTATGAATCGAGTGAAAAACCCTAACTCGGATCGGTGTAAATCATCTTGAAATCATGTACCCGAATCTGGACCAAGATCTGTCATATGGATAAAATGATCTACGTATAACTTATGTACTTATTCCATTGGTTTCTTAACTACACCAATAGTATTTCATTTAAAATCACATTCATTTTACATTTGTTTTACTCAATTAGGATGTTTAACGAATTTAAAACTTGTTTTAACTTACTATCTCCTCAAATTAATAAGTTACAAAAACTTATTTTCTTATATCGTCACACAAACACTTAGCTTGATATTCTATAACAACTTGGAAGTTTTCGATTGTCCAAAATTGTTGAAAATTCTGTTTTATTTCAACAAATGAAAACTATCAATCACCGATCATAAAGTAACTTAGCAGAAAACTTAAGAATTAAACACCCGGGTTTTATTTCTAACCATTTTGAAATAATATGCATATCTCCTTTTGTATATCAAATCATACTTTTGGGATTCAAAACAAAATTCATTTTTCCAAAATAACTATGAAGCAAAACTACTAGGGTAGCACTCCCCACTTAGAAACTCGAAAATAAGTGTCAATGATGTTGTACATCAGTCATCATTAGAATTATTTTCCAGCGACAGTAGTGAGTTCGGTGCTTTCTATCTCCTTTAAAATCCTTTTAAAACAAATCTATTAATCAGTACTTCAAATAATACAATTATTAATTTCTCAAAAAATTTGAAAAACGATTTTCAAAACCATTGGGATTTAGGTTCTCAAATTCTCAATTTTAAATCCTTTTTATTGATAAACTATATTTATAAACCGTACTTCCATTTAACAAACAATAGTCGATGCTCACAACTGGTTGAGCACAACTAATTAAACAATAAATGACAAGAATTGAATATTATCATTTATTAACATACAAACACATCTTAATTATCCATATCGATTTTTGAAAATTATTCTTTTATATATAAACTATATATAAAATATGAAATTTGGTAAAATTATTTCATTTGCCAAATTTTAAAACAATACTGTGTCGGTTTGCCTTGTTCAAGTGTTTAGAAACCCCTATCGATACAGTTGTACCTTCTGTATTGACCAAAATTCATAAACCACTCAATAGATCAATTAAGACAGTAGAAAACAATTTTTATAGCACAAACAAGTACGCGCTCTCATACACACACACACTCAAACTCATTCTAGGGCTCCACTTACTCTATCTCAAATGAGTTTACCTCACCAAAGCCTAGGTGTTCACTCAACCTAAGCTTTGATACCACATGTAATGACCGGCCTTTCCAACCCTCAAAAGTCGACATTGATACATCCGCAGTATTCACGTACCGAGCATCCATGTGCCGGAAAGACAGATTGTTGAGGGGAAAGAAAAAGGTCAGGACAGAATCTCACATCGTGATGAGTAATATGTAATATACAATAGATCTATACAAAACAAAACTATAATATACATACATCAATTAGAGTAAACTAACCTATCATCATCCTGGACAGTTATAACAACCTGTCATCAGAAATGCTGATGAATACAAAACAATGAATTCAACGGAAATAAAATATACATAAATACATCTTGGAGGCATCCATCTCATATCTTGAAGCTCCAAAGCATCCTAACTAAATCTGAAAATATGCTCGATCTCACCCGAGCATTATAAAAAAATAATGCCTCGGATCAGTTGGTAAACCAGCTTGAGAAACATAAACAAAATGGATTTTGATGTTATAAAATATTTCAAAAATAAATGTATCTTGTAAGACCATGCCGTACATAAACATGGACTGGTTTCACCTTACGATAACCAAACCATTTCATAAGAAATCTTATAATATTATAATAATGTCTAGAGTCTAAAATAAATATTTAATCGTAGCCGAAATGGTTACATTAGTTACATTTTAGCATATTAGGTATACAACTAAGTTCATAAAGGAACGTATTGGAGAATGAATTCCATACAATGATAAGACTATTGGGGTACTACCTATCATGGTACACCTCTAGAAAAATGTACCGAGGGCCTCACATGGACTCCCTACATATCAGGACCAGTCTATCCCTTACTGGATAGACCGAATATGTAATCACCCAGATTGCCTTGCAACCCTTTCTCACTAGCATACATAAATGGGTTAACTGATAGAGTTTGGGGTATGCCCTAGGGGCAATGATGTAATTTGTTACACATATCTAACTCGTTGGCTAATCTTGTTAGAAATAAAGTTATTTCCTTTCTATTATATATTTGAAATAATGTAGTTATATTAATTAATTAATTAAAAGTATATTTAATAGAAATTTCATAAATGATATGTTTTGTGATAGTAGTTACAAAGTGTTGTAACCGTGAGTAATGTATCACAATAAAAATAAATATAACATTTTAAATGTTCCTAGTCAAGACGCATCGAGACTAGATATCGATGTATCCATTGAGACTAGAGTACATAACGCTCTCCAAATGTTGGGCAGTGTATTACTTATGACTGCTGGGGGCACCTAGGGTTACGTACTAATAGTTATTGGATAACTATGTAACGACTCATTCGATAGTTTTCTGTTGGTTAATATAACTAAGGTCAAACAGAAAATATCGATGTGAATAATTTACATACACAACACCAGAATTGACATTTCGTAACGGTTATAACCATTGAAAATCAAATTTCCAACGGTTATAACCATTGGTAATAGGTATGTGATAAATTTTGCAACACATTTTCCAATGGTCATAACCGTTGGGAATTCCATATTTTCAACAGTTATAACCGTTGGGAAATTCCTTATTTCCAACGGTTATAACCGTAAGGAATGTAATAATGGTCACGGTTATTAACATTGCAAGTAAAATGTTTGTAACATTTATAAATGTTATAAAATAAAAACTTGTAACACTTATAACCGTGACTAATTTTCTGAAGCATATACCAATTACAGCATCGTATCAATATTCATTTTCTAAAGTATATATAGCAGCATGTAACAATTTCATTTCTTGAAGTACATATAGAAAAATATAACAATTCATTTCCTGAAGAAAATTAAATTTCAACAAACACCAAAATATCAAAATTCATCATACAACCATTCACATATGTGTTCAAATATCAAAGTATATTTGGTAACGCTGAAAGTATTACTTCAGCACTATGCCTTAGTTCAAATTCGAATTTAATAAAACATTATAACATGATCTCAATTGTAGCAGCATGTCCTGTGTGTCCTTTATATTTGCTTGACCGGTCGTAGCTGCTAGTGCACTATGTGAACAGCCTGCCTTGTATGAACGAGGTTCTTCATTATAAACCCGGAGACAACCACCAACAGCTTGAAAGCTTTTGTATTCACATATCCTGGCAGAACAAACGAAAGAGGAATCTAAAATCAATTTATATATACCAAGCTATCTTGTTCACTCTTCAATTTCCTTAATTGATTCCTGGTCTTTGAATTATTCTTAACTACTATATAATTTTATTGCATGCTGATTGATGCCCATTTACTTTATTAGCAGAAGATACAACTGCCCTATATATGCATATGCTTGCTGAAAGTCTTTTATCATCTCCACTGCTAGATAATTAAAATCCATCTATGTTTAAATTGTACATATATGATGTCATCCATTTTTATTTTGTTAATTTTTAAACTTGGCTGTTAAATATTTTGGGTAATCAGTTATTATCATGCATTCATTCACATATTAATTTTGCACTCAGTACTATTCATTCCTTAATTTAATTTAATGATCCATCATTGCATTTCGTACTGTCTATATTTTTATTTTGTTAATTTTTAAACTTGGTTGTTAAATGATTTACAATTCCCACTCTGACCAGTTTGAATTTTTAGAAAAATAGTTTTAATAGTTTTAAAATAGTTAAATAGTTTAATAGAAAATAGTTTGAGTATTGAAAATGGTTTATATAGTAAAATAGTTTGGAAAATCAAAACAATTTAAATATTTAAAGAGTATAGATTTTAAACCGTTTATACTAAAATAATTCATTTGAAAATAGTTTCAAAGTCAAACCGATTCAATTCCAGATTTCCCAATTCAAATCACCTTAAATTTCGATTTCAAGTCGAATTTTACTTCGATTCCAAATTAATTTCACTTCCAATTCCAAATTAATTTTGATTCCAATTCTAAATTAGTTTCAACTCAATTTCAAATTTAAACCATTTCGATTTATATCAATTCCAAGTTCGATTTTAAAAATATCGATTCAGAACACTTAAATCAAATTTACCTTCAATACCCAATTTAAAACCCAAATTTTCAAATATAATTCAATTCCCAGCCCAATTTCGAAATATCGTTTTATATCACTTTTACTTAGTAATATTCAACATTCTAAATAAAGTCCAATCTTTTAAATCAAATCAATTTCTGAAATTTAAATCATATTTCGATTATAACTTAAAATCTCAATTTCAATTATTTAAAACATTTAGTTTACCAAATTTAAAATTCAACATTTCGAGCTCAAGTTCGAAAATAATTTGATTTCCATAAATTCGATTTTCATTTTCTTCAAATCAAATCATTTAAATAAATTTCAAATCAAAATTTTTAAAATCATTTAATTTAACCAATCTGGTGTCCGTATATAATTTTCTACCCTATGGCGAAGTGAATAGTTATTTCGATTTAATTTCAGGGATGGATATATATCATTTCAATCCAAAATAAATGTCATAGGTGTATATCATTTCAACCTATTTCTTAATTTATTAGAAATAATTAAATTTACAGTTGTATATACTGTAAATAATATACATGGTGATAACATGATATATTACAAATAAATAACATCCAAATCATCCAAAATATCAATCAATAGCATCCATCACAATCAACATCCAAACAGTCAATAAATCATAACAATGTACTCGTTAACAAAAATCAGGAATTTAACTAGCAATTTAATTTTCATTTCAAATTTTTAACTATCAATTCAAATTCCTATCATTTTAATTCATATCAATTTAAATACCAACAAAATTTTACCAAACAATAGTCAATAAATTTAAATCACTTCACGATATAAATTTAACTAGCGTAAAAAAATTCAGTCAATTGTGAGCGTATAAAACACTCACATTTATTTTCTATTGTCGCCGAGGCGTTCCAGTTTGGAACTAAAACCGAACAACGTCCGATTTTAGCCCAAATTTCGACAATCTTCAAATCTGTCCAAACCAGTTTCATTGCGAAGCTCTCGTCATCACAATCGCAATGTAAAAAGTTTCGTCCCAATCGGACCTCATATGAGAGAGATTTACAATTTGTAACTTATCGATAATTAAAATTTAAATCAAATCACTTATATTTAAATTAAGCTTATACCCTCTCTTTTATCTTCCCCTTTCGAGAAGCATTCCAGTTCTTCCCTGTGCACGCACGATGAATACAACCCACATACGCTTGCATCAAATACACTAATACAGAGCATTTATTGATGACATTCGAATCCGTCTTCGCCGATCGACTTCTCTTCGAAATCTCCATCCTCCCATATCAAAATCTTCAAGCTCGCAACCACCATATGTTTCGCGACCTGATGGGTCTCGGCCACTGTAGCCATGGTCACACCCCCCAAAGTTGATCGATCTTCACCAAATTCGGTGCCTAGATGCTATTTCGCACTACGAATCCAAATATGACTTCAAAAAAGCCAATCGATGCTCACAAATTCTAGAAACCCAAACCCTAGCTCGCATAGCCATTCGACTATCACTGTCGAGTTGCTCAAGTCATCGTCGAACCCCCAAATCGCCTACCAGATCGAAGCTCTCCACGAAATATGAATTTTAAAATCCGTTTGGGGATTTTACGTTGAGTAATTTATGAGATGAAGATTTTTGAAGTTTTGTTTTCTTTTTTTCTATATGTTGCGTGCTTTTAAAACGAAGAAGAGGGAAGTGTTCTGTAGAAGGAATAGGCACGATCACATCATAGGGTGGTTGGAAGAAATAAATAAGCGGCTGAAAAGAAAGGTTGACTTGAAAAATATATTAATAAAATTTTCAAAATATCTCGATTTAAGTAACTTAAAATTTTGAACCCCTATTAAGGCATGCCGCCAGGCATTCATAATGTTATACCCATATTTCGAACGTAATGAAACAAGTTTCGGGGCCTAATTCGATCGTATGTGGAAGATAGCTTTTTGAATCGAATTGAAATATTAAATTTCCAATATTAATTTCAACATGTTTCTATTCCGCACGACCAAATGGTAACTCCAAACTCTACAAATTTGAAATCCGATAATAATACACTATTACAAATCCAATGGAACTGGTTTCGTCGAAATCCGAGACCGTGCCCCGAAAGGTTATTTTTACTCATTAATTAAAACGAGTTATTTTTAAAATCGAGTAAATCACCTTTAAATTCAGTTTTAGAAATTTTATTATCTTCCTTCTTATTAATACAAATTTAATAAGCCTTTAAAATAATTTTTATCTAACTTAAAACTTAAAATTCCGTTATTTAACCAATTTAAATTATTAAATTCCACAATTAAATTACCCAATAAATCGTTATATTTGAAAGTCAAGTTATTAAATCTATAAAATTAAATTTTAAATATTTAAATCAATTAAATACTCCAATTTCAATTAACCAAAATCCTGGGTCGTTACAGAATCAAAGGCATAAAACTATATTTTGGAATAAAAGGACAAAAAGTCATTAGATTTAAGCATTTATAATTTCTATACTTGGTAAAACAACACCATAAATGTCAATTCAACAAACCTGAGTAAATAAATATATACAACACTTTGAATATGAAAAAAAATCCAAATTAGCATGCTGAAACGTGCAAAAATAGATATTAAAGTTTTGTGAGCTGCAAATAACAAGGCCTACTGTTATAACAGATATGGTCATAAAGAAGAAAACGTAAAAGCAAAAGAAATAAAAAATAACATACAATGGAAACTAAATAGCATTTCAACTACTTTAACAATAATCAACTTTTTTAAAATTAATCAACGGATGAACATTACTTTATTTGGTTTAAATGCAATGAAAATGCTCACAGTTTCTTCGGTATCATCTATACCGGAGTTCCCTACAACTGAATAGCATAATAATTACATATGTAATTATTACAGAAAGCGTTTCAATCAAACATTAGGTTTTGGTCGGAAAGAGATTAGAATATGAGATAGATATAATGTATGTAATTAGCATTTAAATAAAACGGATAAATTATATATCCACTTACTTACAGCCATAAAAAAATATGAGAATTAGCCCTCATATAATGTATGTAATTAGCATTTAACATTGTGATAGTTTGAAGTTAGGAGTAGCCGTGTAGGTTGGGTAAATGAAAAAAAACATAATAATAAGAAAGGTCAAGGACAAAGATATAATAGTAGGTAGTATAATCAAGAAGCATGTACCTAACATTGATACTCCAAAATCATTGTTTGCGTAGCTTGAAGGCTTTCACATATATCTTCTATGTCAAAGCTTTCCATTTTTTCCTTTGTCTAACAATAAACACTGAAAGCAAAAACAATAGTAAATGTAATATGATTTATTCATGCTGATTTTGAATTATAATAAACAAAAAAAATGCATTTTGAATTATAATAGCAAAAACAATAGTAAATGTAGTATGATTAAAAACAATAGTAAACAAAAAAATGCATTTTGAATTATATTTTTGTATTCATGAAGTAGTCGGAAATGGATAATTTATTGCTATAGCTTACTTATTGGATTTTTTGTAATAATAATTATATGTTATTATTGTGATTAAATTTGATATTATTCTCTGTTCTTCTAAATAAAAACGTTTTTCTTTTATAATGTACCACTAACTGATCAAAGATAGTACAATTTTAAATTTTACGTACAAAAGTATTAAATTGATCAAAGTTTGCATTCATGCAACACATTGATAAAAACATGGTCGAAACAATTTATATATCAAAAAACTTCCCACACGGTATATAATTCACATTATACACAACTTTTAAGTAAAAACATACCTTGTTTAGCAGTTTAAAGCTAGTTTGCTTAATTCATATGCAATCACGCGTCAAAATAAATCCAAATTGACTTCGTGTACCTAATTTCAACTTAAATTAAATGCATAAGTCTCATATAAATAAAGTATAATAACATGGTATTCATTTAACTAGTTAAATGTATAAAAACAACTTTCCAAAAAACCTATGGCAAAGTTTATTACCTACCGACATCAACCATATAAAGTATTTAAGCTTATGCTTTCAATATAATAGCACAAATATTATAATGCGTATCACATGTGAACTGATATACTAAGTTTGCTGATCAATGAACACCATGTGGTATGTGAAAATGTAAAATGATGATGTTTTTGCTTGCCATAATTGATGAAATTTACTAATTAGGTGTTTGTTAAACATCCAAACAAAGCCATAGGGAAATATAAACAATCTTGTAATGGGTTCAACGTCAAAACTCATGTGGCAGTATAAATTTGATTAAATTCTCCAATCATTTTTTTCCTCATCTTTTTCTTAACTCAATTCCATTTCACATCGAGTCAATATACAAATAAATATATGCTAAAACTTAAGCTTCTTTAGTGATAAAATTTGTAAGACAAACTTCAGTAGAATTTAAAACAACTGAAAGGAAAAAAAAATGGTGTTCAAAGAACAGATTTGGAATCAGTAACCAAGTAACAATCATAGTAGGAAGCACTAGGCATGGTAGCAACGTAAGAAAGGTCCACAAAGCATATTATCCACACATTGCAATTTATTCCACATTTCCACCCAAAGATGCCAGGCGAAACAAGAAATTGACTACAGAAGAAGAGCATGTTATGGTGCAAATTGCATCACCTAAACTAAAATGATGCTGCATGATTTAAGATCAATATCAAAGCAGCTTGCTACATCTCAGTGGTCTAGCGCCACGTCGCTGCAGCATCCTATTACTGTCTTATAGACAGCGTTTTGTATTTTTTTTTATTGTTGTTGTTATTTTTTTAATTCAAAACTCGTTTCCATTAAGTCATTAAATATGTTAAATTCAATTTTACATTAACCATATACTTTTTTCCATAACTGATAATAACAGAAAGGAACAGCATAAAGTAATCCAACATGACCACATGCAAATCATTGCCTCATTACACAGGAAGTAACAAAAGTAAGTAACAGTATTTTAGTCACAAAATTGGTCAATGACTGTAGAAGGCTTCTTGTCAATGGGAAGTAACAGGCCTGTTTAAAACTCTTCCGCCTCCATTACAATACAAAGAGGCAATATAATAATAATTATTATTCACAATATAACAGTGTGTGTTCAAATATTGGAAATTTCATACATCTACACACGTAAACAGTTAGACATGCTTTGAATATCAAACTGTGTGTGTTTAAAAAATTATTGTCTATACGTGATTGTCTATATGTAAGTTTGGAATTAATGGATTATAAGTTTGAATTATTATTATTTTTTCCAAATTAAAATAATATGATTTAAATCTATTTTGAAAAGAACTTTAATATTTCATTTCTATTTAAAATACATAACTAAATACCTTCCTTCCATGTAAATTAAAATACTAACCAACTTAAATAGAATACTAATGTACTTTTTTTCCAACTTGATTTAATTTGACCATTTGAGGAGACATCAAGCACCTGCACTACATATCTAATTGAACCATCATGATCAATCTAAATGGTTACTTCAGTAAAGGTAAAGGCTACAGAGTAAATGGAATGCCCAAAATCCAAACATTTATAAAAAAATACTCTAAAACCATAATTCTGCTTCTATATGTAAATATGAATGTAATAGAGTATATAGTTAACATGGGATTTTAGTAAATAATTTTCAATACAATGCATTCCCATGATGCACGCATTCCAGCATATGGGCATGTAGGGACCAAAAGCTGGACTAGCCACCAGGTATTATCATTTATGTACTATAAATTAGTCAAATGACAAAATTTTGCTGGAAATATACATATTAAACTTTATTTCTCATAATGATGGAATGATTAAACATATAGTAAAAGAATATCAAACAAATGAATATTATAATCCAATATCCTACATTTCAATATTTTTTCTAAATATAATTATCAAAGAGGATTTCCAAACAACTTTACCAGAAATTCTTTCTAAAAAAATTAAAACTTTATTTCTTACCAAAACATGACCTTATAAGAATAATTTATAAATCTTAAGGTAAATCGGTCCATACGATAAACAAAATTGAAATTCTTGGTGAAATTTGACCCTGCCCGTGTATTTATTACATGAAAATTTAATGTTTTCCAGCAAAAAGATCCAATTTTATCTACTGGTATTTGCATTGGTTCAGCAACCTTTATGATAATGGGTTTTGTCCTCATTCTTTTGCTTCCCACCCAGAAGAATTCTCAAAACTTTTTACCATAAAACGAGAACAAATCGTGAAAAAAAAATTGAATCTTTCTTAGAGACATATGGTTCTAAGTACAAAACGCTACACTTAACTTCGATAACACTTAACTTCAAATCTACTCTTACATCTATTTTTCTTCTTCCCAAACCAGAAAATAATTAATCATTCTTCGTGTCAATATAGAACTCTAAATCAATTAAGAATTACTGCTAATTCCCTTCATTCAAATTCGGCAACCAAGGAATTGGAAAATTGAAATCAAAATTATTACGGACTGAAATTACCAGATTTTAAAAACTAAAACCCAAACCTGAAATAGCCTTCAAAGATCTTTGCTTCCTGCTAAGTGCGCTGCGTTGTTGTTTGTTGATCTGTCTTCCACATTGGTCGATGCAGCTGCCCTTCGAGCCTTCAAAGTTTGATCTAAACGATATTTTTTAGGAGCAACCACGTTTGTTTTATTCAGTATGCAGAGAAACAAGACTTGTTTATGCCCTAGGAATTTGCGGACCAAAGCAGCTTCTTTTGCTGCTTTGGGCAAAAGCCGACCCTGTGGAGGGGGCGCTAGAGGCGGCGGCGGTGATAACAGAGGGGGCAAAAACCTTAGAATGAAATTTTGATTTAGCGAATGCAGAAAAGAGAGTAAGAAGCGTGAGAAAATGGACAAGGAATAATAATAGATAAAATGACAATTCTGTCCATCATACTTCTGAATATTTTCGAAATTACCAAATTTGGTAACGGAAATAACCGTTGTAAATGCTTATAACGGAAATATCCATTAGAAATTTGTAATGGTTATAACCGTTACAAATTGAAACGAAAAAAGTGTTACAAATGGATCTGTTTGGTGTAGTGATAGTTCTTTCAACTTGAGAATACTGTTAATCTTCAGTATGAAAGTTGCGCTTTGATTATAGTCAAATCATGGCACAACGTTCATCAAGTGACTATAGTTGGGTCGAGTGGAAGTATTGGAAGTGAAGCACTATTTAAGAGAGGATTCGTCTCCTCAATTATATGGGGCTAGTATCACGATCAACTCAAGTCAACCTAAAGTCAAAATCTCTGACCAGAGTAGTTCGTTTAATAATAATTGTTATTATTGAACCAAGGGCTTTGTGTTTAGACTATAGAGTTGAATGTGGACGATATTGGCATTTTTGACCATTACCAAATTCAATAAGTCCAAAGTGATATAGTTTTGACGAAGAGAATTGGTGTAAATAATAATCACAACTGGGTAACGCTTATTAAATTAAAATAATATTTTTTCAAAAATGAGTAAGCAATAAATTTGGCCATAATGTCACACCACCTACTAAGTGAAGCATGAACGTTAATGTTTGAATAGTTTGATGTTAATCGTTGATTGAATTTACACCCAAGAGTCACACAACCGAATCGATGGATTCTCTTAAGACCAAATGATTTAATTAGTTTATAATTGTTATAAATCAAATAAATAAATTAATATTTATGAAATACTAATTATAAAATTTGGATATGATTTGAGAAATAAATTTGTTGCATGTATTTATAAAAAGTTATAAACATGTTGATCGATATGAGATATCGACAACAAATTTAGTTGAATATAATTATGTATATTTAAATTGGGTTAAATGGGCTTACAACCCTGAATTTTAGAGGTGAAAGTCATTGGTTTTGATAGAGGAAGGGGGTAGCTACTATGCATGAGATTAGGGTTTTGAGATGTTTGGTTGAGATCGTTATTTGCTCTCTTATCCTACCCATATAAAAGTTAATCTCAAAACCCTAGTCAAAGGCTAATTCATTTTTTGATCCGCCACTTTCTTCTTCTTCTTTCTCATTTTAATGGCAGCAACTCTCTCTAAAATCATCCCAAAAATTTCTCAAATCCAATTTAAACTAAAAAAATACTAATTTGTAGTATAAGGTCTCCAATCCCGGATTAGCAACCTGATGGATTGGAAATTGTTCTTAGAAGAGAAGTCATTATTCAACGTGGACTCAAAGGCTTCATTAGGAGGTGAAATTTTATTTATTATTATTGTTTTGATTTCAAATTTATCATATGAATGTTGATTTGCATCCAAATCACTTGTTTGTATTCAGATCTGTTTATTGTTTAGATTAGGTGAGATTTCTGTGTGTACATGTGTTTGTTACAATGAGATTGGTTATGTGCCTGCTGTATTATTTTGTATGTTTGTTTATTGTTGAATTTAAACAAAAAATTGATTTATATATATATATATATATATTTGAAGAGAAAGATAAAGAAGAACAGAATCAATTTTCAATTAATCAATTTTCTGTTACAAAGTGCGGTCCATATATATACAAGAAAACAAATACAAAATGAAATACAGCCCAAAAATAAAAGCCCATAAGACTGTATACAACTCTACACCCTCCCCTCAAGATTGACCGTATCATAAAAGGAAGGCCAATCTTGAGCATAAGACTGAGAAACCATTCCCAACTTATACACAAGAGACTTGTGTTGATCAACACCAAGTGGTTTAGTCATAATGTCAGCTAACTGAAGAGCAGATTTGACATATCTGGTGGCTAAAAGACCTGATTGAACTTTCTCCCTAACATAATGAACATCCAATTTCTGATGCTTATTTCTCATATGCTTGGTCTTCTCATGAAAGCAAGGGTCTTGAGCAATATGCATGGCAGAAAGATTATCACAATAAAGAACAATGGGAGTTGGAATATCAATATACAAATCTGCCAGCAATCTTTCAATCCAAACAATCTCACTGGTAGTGTAGCTCATGCTCCTATATTCTGCTTCAGTGCTACTCTTAGAAACAACTTTCTGCTTCTTCTTTTTCCATGAAATTAAAGCATTACCCAGAAAAATACAATATCCAGTCAAAGATTTTCCAGTATCTGCACACATTCCCCAATCAGCATCACAATATGCACTGAGGAACAGTTCAGATTTTGAAGGAAATGACAAACCCAGATTAAGAGTCCCTTTTAAGTATCGAAGAACATGAAAAGCAGCATCCAAATGAGGAATACGAGGTGTCTGAAGAAATTGACTTAGCTGTTGTACTGCATATGATATATCTGGCCTTGTCAGATTCAAATACAAAAATTTTCCAATCAATCTTCTATAAATTTCTGGATCTAATAGCATATCACCTTCATACTTGCTGAGTTTTAAACCCTTTCCCATAGGAAAATTAGTTGGTTTACACCCTTCCATGTTATGATCTCGAAGAAGATCTAGAATGTATTTCCTCTGATTTAAAAATATACCAGAAGTAGATCTTGATACTTCAATGCCCAAAAAATATTTAACTTGACCCAAATCTTTAATTGTGAAAGTTTTGTGCATAATAGATTTCAAGTTAGACATAATAAAAGAATTGTTTCCAGTGATTAACAAATCATCAACATAAGCCACCACAATAATAAAAACATTATCCTTCTTCATGATAAACAGAGAATAGTCTTGCTTGGACTGAATGAAACCAAAATTAATTAAAAACTTAATTAATTCTTGATTCCAACATCTAGAAGCTTGTTTTAAACCATAAATGGATTTCTTTAACTTGCAAACTTGACCTGAAACAGCCTTGTTATATCCTGGAGGAGGAGACATATACACTTCTTCTTCAAGATAACCATGTAAAAAGGCATTGTTTATATCCAATTGCTGAATGTCCCAATTTTTTGTAGCAGCTAAAGCCATAACAATCCTTACCGTAGTAAGTTTAGCCACAGGGCTAAAAGTGAACTTATAATCTTTGCCAGAAATTTGTTTATCTCCTCTTGCAACTACACGAGCCTTGCATCTTTCTACTTCCCCAGTAGGTTTAAATTTTGTTTTAAAAACCCATTTAGAAGCTATTGGTTTCTTGTCAAATGGAAGTTGAACTAACTCCCAAGTATCATTGTCTTCTAGAGCACTTAATTCTTTATCCATAGCTTGAACCCATTCAGGATGATTTTTAGCTTGATTATAAGAGGATGGTTCAAAAAAGGACAAAACATTTGAAAGACTACATAAGTCATTTTCATCTAAATGTGCAACAGACGGTTCAGCAAAAATATTATAAGAAGCAGAGTTTTGAACTTGAGAAGCATTAATTTGTCTCGAAGGCAGCTTTCTAATAATGAAATCATTGTATTTCTTTGGCATTTGAGGGATTCTAGATGAATTTCTAATAGGCATAATTTGAGGAGAACTAGAAATATCATTTGAATTTGAGGATAATGAGTGATCATTAGACAAAGAACCAGAAGAATTATTTTGTTCATTTGAATAATCATGATGATGACTTGGAGAAGACTGTAGAATTTGGTCTGAACAAAATGTTTGAGGGATACTTTGATCTAAAGCTGGATTAACAAGCATATTTTGTTTATCAAACTGAGTATCAACAGGAAGAACAGCAGATGTTTGTTTGAGGGGAAAAACATTTTCTACAAAATGAGCATCTCTGCTAAAAACAACTTTATGTGTATCTAAATCATAAAGTTTGTATCCTTTTTGTCCATGAGGATAACCAATTAACACACATATTTTTGCTCTTTCTGCAAATTTATCATGCACCTTTTGAAAAGGAAAACATAAACATCATATAACTCTAAGATGTTCATAAGCAGGAGTTTTACACATTAACAATTCAAAAGGTGTTTTCCAATGTAAAACTGAGATTGGCATGATATTAATAAGATGAGTAGCAACAAGAATACAATCACCCCAGAATTTGTAAGACAAACCTGAATGAATCCGAATTGTTCTTGCAGTCTCCAACAAATGTCTGTGCTTCCTTTCAACTCTACCATTTTGCTGTGGATTACCAGCTATAGATCTTTGATGAATTATTCCTTTTGATGCAAACAATTGTGTACATGCATGTTGAATAACTTCTGTTCCATTATCAGACCTGATAACTTTAATCTTCTTTTGAAACTGAGTTGACACATATTCAATAAAGGCAGCAATCGTAGACATAACTTGGACTTTAGAATGAAGTAAATATGTCCATGTATTTCTAGTGTGATCATCAAGAATTGTTAAAAAATAACTCTCACCACAAAGAGCTGGTCGATGATATTTTCCCCATAAATCAACATGAATTAAATCAAAAGAAGATTCAGCATAATACTCAGAATTACAAAATGGTAGTTTATGATGTTTTCCTAACACACATGCTTCACAAGTAAAATCACTATTGAGTATTCTGCCTGATACAACATTTTGAATATGTTTCATTTTGGTAAAAGAAGGATGTCCTAACCTAGCATGCAGAATGTCAATGCTAGGTTTGTTACATGATGTTATAGTATTATTGAGAGAAACAAGAAAACAGTTACTGCTAGATACTGAAGTAACAACTGAATGATTATTGAATATAGATGAAAAAGAAAGCTTATAGAGGCTTGAATTCCTTGATCCAATAGCTTGAATTTGCTTTGAGTCAAGGTCCTGAAAATAACAAGAGGAATGAGTGAAATTTGCAACAATGTTATTTTGATCAAGGAATTTTCCTACAGATAAAAGATTATTCTGAAAAGTAGGAATGTATAAAACATTTTGTAGTTGCAATTTTGAATTAAAATTCACATTTCCAACATGATTCACATCAATATTAGATCCATCAGGCAGAGAAACTTTTATAGGATTTTTTACTTTATGAAGTGAAGCAAATAGTGTTAAATTAGAACTCATATGATCAGTTGCTCCAGTATCAACTATCCAGGAATTTTGATCATAATGTTTACTGGATAACTGATTACCTGCATAATTGATTGAAGAAGCAAGAGGATTATCTTCCATGTTAACAGAAGGATTTGAGTTCTGCACCATCCTCATCACTTGATTATAGAGATTAGAAACCATCACAGGATCAAATTCTTCATTTTGGGACGAAACAGAGTTCATAGCAGCAGTTGGAACATCAGCAAATTGTGGTTTGTTACCAAGAATTCCTTGACTTGTAGAACTATTAGCCATATTAGTAGTTTTTTGAGCTGATTTTGTTTTTCCAAATCCATCCTTGTGCCACCAATCAGGGTATCCAACTATCTTAAAGCACTGCTCAGTTAGGTGTCCTTTTCTTTTGCAATGTTCACAAAAATATTCACTCTTCTGCTTCTTTCTTTCTCCATTTATACTTTGAAAATTTGGCTTAGTAAAAGTCTTGATAGCATTGAAAGCATTCATTTCTGGTTGATTAACAATTTTATCACCAAGTTTGTTTTGATGCTCGACTTGTTGCAGAGTATAATACGCTTTATGCACAGTAGGAAGAGGATCACAACTTAAAATGTTTGTTTTAACCTGATCATACTCTTTTGTAAGTCCAGAAAGTAGCTGCATCAATTTGTTTCTCTGATCATTTTCAAGCATTTTCTTGAGAATTTCACATGAGCAGTTCCTTAGAGCTCCACAAGTACATTCTGGAAACCCTTCGAGCATTTGCAGCTGATCCCATACACTTTTCAACTGAGAATAATATTCTGCAATACTGAGCTCGTTTTGATGTGTAGATGTTAAATTCTGATGCAACTCAAAAATTCTAGGAGCTGTTGTCTGTCCAAATCTCTCTCCTAACTCCCTCCATAGTTGAGCAGAAGAATCAACAAACATAAAACTCTCTGACAACACTTTGTCCATAGAATTTAAAATCCACGACATCACCATATAATCATTTCTAATCCATTTTTGATAATCAGGTGAAGAAATAGGAGGTATAGGTAGGGTTCCATCCACAAATTTAAGTTTATTTCTAGCAATCAATGTCATCCTAACTGTTCTTGTCCAAATAATATAATTCGATCCGAGTAAAATATGGTTTCCGAGTTCCATACCTGGATGATCTGCATTTGAAAGATAATATGGATCACTAAAATTGATTCCCTGGCTTATTTGAGAAGGATTCTTGCTTGCAGATGAATCTGTAGCTGTATTCGTCATCTCGAAACGAGAATTTGATTAGAAGAAGAAAAGAAAAAAAAATAAAGAAGAAGATCTTGATTTTCAATTAGATCTGAGGCAAGATCGCCATGGCTCTGATACCAGGAAGAGAAAGATAAAGAAGAACAAAATCAATTTTCAATTAATCAATTTTCTGTTACAAAGTGCGGTCCATATATATACAAGAAAACAAATACAAAATGAAATACAGCCCAAAAATAAAAGCCCATAAGACTGTATACAACTCTACAATATTAAATGTATACAGATTACAAATTGTCTATATGTATAATTATATATATGTTTATATTTTGTATATACTTATCTAAATGTTTTCTGTAACGACCCGTAATTTTAACACTTTGAAAATGAGATATTTAATTATTTAAAATATTCAAATGTAGAATTTTCAAACTTAAAAAATCATGTTTTATATGATAAATAAGAATGATAAACTTATTTTTGATATTGAATAAAGATTTTGGATTCCCATTGTAAAATTGACAAAAGTCTGATTCCGATAAAGTAGGATAAATATTCGAGAAATTTGTTTAAAGGATAAATAACTCCTTTTAAATATATATATAATTGATATCAAACTTATTTGATAATAATAGTAATTTAATTTATAATGGTCCGATAAATATATAAAACTTGTTTTATAAAATTGACAAATTTCGTCGCATATCGATAAATCGATGTCGTATTTTATAAGAAGATTTGGATATTGTTTTATATTATTTTATAAGTCAAATATGCTTGTTTTAATTATTTAAATATAATAAGAAATTTATTTTGAAGTTTGGTTTACATGAATAAATAGTTTAACAAAAACATCAAAATGCGACCGTAAAACGTTTTGTCGAAAATTAACGTTTTGTTCAAAATAAGTTCCCGCAACGTTATCGCACCTTTGTTAACATGTTTTAACATATAGTTTACACATTTTAATAACTAAACATGTTTACTTTTACTAAATAGGATTAGAAAACTTCTAGAAGTCATTAGTAAAAGTAAGTAAGAATTAACAAAAGTAAGAAAAGTAAACATCATATCACATCAAATCAAAATCCAACAAATTAATTACTTTTCTTTATTTAATCTTTAAGTGACTAATACATAAAGTAAGAAGTGAAAGAATGATGTTAAGTATTGAAAAAGTGAATGTTGGATAGTTTGGTAATTTGGTAAGAGGTTATTTTGGTAAATTTACCACTTATTTCTTTTTCTATAAATACTCACCTCCTTCTTCACTTTCATTCACATTTCTTCTTCTTCTTCTTCTTCCTCTCCTCTTTAATGGCTTCTAAGTGATAGAAAAAAATTAGAAAAAAATAATATCAAAATATTTACAAAATATTCAAAAGAAATCAATGTTCATTCTTTTCAAATCAAACTCATATTTTTTTTTCCATATTTTACCTCTTATTCTCTCAGCCATAACTTCTTCAAAACAGAATCAAAATGCACAACTCTTTTTTTGAAATCATGTATTTTTCCAGTATCTACATCTTCCATGTTGAGCACTTTGTCTTAATCTAAACTTAACTATATCAAAAATCCACTTCTTTCCAGTGCAATCTCTGACCCAATTTTTGAAACAGAGAATAGCCCATTTTGTTTTGATCATAACTGATCCAAATTAAGAAATTCTTTTTTTAAAAATCATATAAAATTTCGGTGCCTACAACTTTTATGTTGATCACTTTTTCCAGTTTTGAGGTTTGCTATACCTGAAACTCAATTCTTTGAAGTGCATTTTTGGGCTTCATTTTTATCAATTCGACAATACATCTTCTTCATTCTATCATATCTCCCTCAAAAAACTTAGATTCAAATGATTCTTTTTTTTCAAATTCAAGAGAAAAGAATTTTCAGCAACTTTTTAGTTAACAAGTTTTTTAATTTTTGAGAGTAAGAGAGTCAAAAACAAGAGAGAAGATGACCTATTTTTCAGGTCTAATTTTGAGAATTCAAGGTCAAAGCTCTACCACTTGTTCTCTATACTTTCGGCCCATCTCCATCCCAAGCCTTGGCCGAGCAGTTTAGATGAAGGGAAATTTGTTTACTAATGTTTAAGTGGAGTAGGAAGTAGTTAGTGAAGCGTGGATTAGTTTGAATGTTGGTAGGAAGTTAATCGCTTTGGTTTATGGTGAGAAACTCTATTTAACATCTCTATTTATATATATGCATGTTTGATGATGTGTTATGATTGCTATGGATGCTTATATATGCTTTGATCATCAAGTATTGATTGTTTGATATGATTGTTAAATTGTTTTACCAAGTCACGTTAATACGCGTCGATAAGCACAAAGGAAATCACTTTCCATTTGAAAATGAAATGGTGTATATGGAATGCTTAAACCTTTTGGAAATAGTTTAAAATGAGTTAGAAATGTTTTATAAACATTTAAATATGTTTAAAGAAATAAAGAAAGAAAATCAGGATTTCATCTTGTATATTTGAAATATGTCCAAAACAATTTTCTAAAAACATCGCGGTTTTGCAGTTCGGGGTCCAAAAAGGTATTTATTTATAAATGATATTTTTAAATGATTAAAAATATGAAATAAATCAATTAAAATGGTTTAAAAGTGATTTGGAATGGAAAATATGAATTTTCAAATATTAAAAGGTTGTTTAAATCAAATAAGCTTATATAGCACTTTCCGCAGCACTTTTATGTTGCAAATTCTACAACCTTTTGAATATAGTTTTAAACTTAACAATTCTTTCCTATATATCTTTTGAATAATTTTAAAAGAATAATTAAGTAATTTAAAGATGATTTGGAAGTTTTAATAAGAGTTTGAATAAATGGTTAAGAGGAATTGTTTATACCACTTAAACAAAAGGTAAAGAATATTGAATGTATTAACAAACTGAGTATGCGGAAACGACTAGTACATTTGTCCCGCCTGTAAGATCTGGGAAGATAAAACAAGGTGTTTAACTAAGGTTAGGGATGGAGCAACCAGTGCCTTGAACTTACCTGGCCTATGTTTTCTCTTTTTAGGCGAGGAGTGGAACAGATCGAAAGGAAAGCCCGAATGCTCTAAAAGATTATATTAAGTTTTTCAAAATAAAAGAAGATTGGTATTATCCAAAATTTAATCAGTCCCTAAAATAAATGATTTCTATGATCCTATTTACTCAAAAATGTTTGTTAAGATTGATTTAGGGTTTATCGTAAACGATGTCTTAAATAACATTGTTTTTTACCCGCCTAAAAGTTAAGGAATTTGGATCGAGAGTTAAGTGAGGGAAATTTGAAATATTATCCAAAGCAAAAGAATGAATAAACTTAGAATTACTCTAAGCCAAAAAGAAATATTTGATTAAGATTTAACGAATGATTTGGGAATGTTTTCCTAAGTAAAAGATGAAATGATTTGATATTATTCAAAGATAAAATGGAAGGTAAACAAACCAAATGATTTAATAAATTAGGCTTAATGATTCCATATACTCTTGAAAAGAAAATGGAATAAATTGAAAAGAATATATCTAAGAAAGATATTTTATAAAAGATGAAGTAATTGATTGATGATTGATATCCACTTATGAAGTTAACATTTTTTTTATCGATAATTGGATTCGAAGGAACCAGGGTCGGATCTAGTTAGTAAGGTTCGTGCATGATAGGGGGTTCTCGCTTTGTGAACAGTGACGAAGCTTAGACTCTTACCCCTACATGTCCCTGAGATCGAGTATCGAGGAGTTGGTTGTTAGTCGAGAGGCTTGCCGTAAAAGTAGATCCGAGGTACCACATGTAGTCACCTCCATGTTGAAAAGCAAGAGTGCCTCCATGTTGAAAAACAGAAGGGTAGCGGGATGGTTGAAAAGCCTACCGGGGCGGGTACGGAAAACCCGTTCGTGACATTTTCTTACTATCTTTTATACCTATTGTGAATCATAAATATAAAATTATGTAACGACCCAGAATTTTGAACAAATTAAATTGGAAATATTTAATTAATTTTAAATATTTGAACGGTAATTTAATTTGAATCCCGGATATAACTTTGAAGCTGACGATTAAATTTTAAAATTTAATCTATTGTAAGGTGAATGAAAATTCGAATCTTCAATTTTAAGCTGAAGAAAAATATTTCGAAAGCTTTTAAAATTGGTAATGATAACTCTGGAGATAATAGAAACTTCAGAATTGTATTTCAAAGTGTTTCGTTCAGTTTTGAAATTAAGTCGTTCGAATCGATATTTAAAAATAGCCGTCCGAGGCGTAGTCTCGGAATTCGACGAAACCAGTTCCATTGGGTCGGTAATATTGAATTATTGTCGGATTTCAATTTTCGTATTTTTCCGAGTTAATACGTGATCGTACGGCGAGCAAACGCATCGGAATTTTAAAGCAAATTCAATTCAAATTTAAATTTAAATAATAGTCAACCCACACACGTTCTCCCCTAAAATCACGCCCCAGTGTCTACGCCGAGAATCACGAAAATAAATCGTGCAGCGCATACTCTTTCATTTTTTAAATTTCCCCTCTTCCCCATAAACATTCAAACGAAATCGAACCCAGCCTAAAAGAAAAAAATTTGTCTCTGTTAAAAATTCGCGTCCCCTCTCCCTTCCATTCTCATTTGACTTCGCTCGGGAAAAATATAGCAAATCAAAATCGCGCATTGCGATCTGGAGTGAAGCGGCACGCGATGATGGCGGCGTGAAGCTCGCGACGTCTAGGGAAGAAGCAGGGTCGATGGCTCGAGGCCGTGACGATCTGGCGACCATGCCGGAGGCCACGAGCTCAGGCACGACTGGAGGCGGCGGGTGGTCGCGATAGCACGCACACGTGTGGTCGAGCCAGGGCAGCAGTAGTGCCAGGGGAAAACTCGCGAAGCTCGCGTTCGATCGAAGGCTGAAGGCGTTCTCGGTGGAACGGTGATGTCTGGAAGGGGATTTCGCGCGCATGGGGGATTCGAGCATCGGTGATGCGACGTGGGATGGGAGCTGTTAGGGTTGGGGATTGCGCGACGCCTTGACAACCGCGGCTGGAGATGGTGAGGCGCGACGGCAAGCTCGCATAGGCGTGCGATGGTGGCAGCGTTCAGGCGATTTGGGGTTCATTCGATTCTGTCAAGAAAGGTATAAATTTTTGTTGTTAGATTTGATTGTAATTAAAATACTTGTTATCAGGAAAATATTATACCGTTTCAAATTTTTATACTGGCAGTAAAAGAAATGAAATGAAAATTTAATTATTTGATTTTTATAGATAGGCAGATAAAAGAAAACATTTGCTTAAATTTAAATGGTTAGGAAATTAAATTTATTAAAGGAGATGTAGTTTTTAAATTTAATGTTTGTTAAATAAATTATTAAAGGAGAAATTGGTTAATTAAAACTATCAAAACGAAAATTTTTGATTCGATTAAATTCGAATATTAATAAATTTATACATTGTTGTACAAGGTCAAAACTTGGAGAAAACAAACTGGAACCAAAAAAAAATAAGCCGGTTTGAATTGGAAAGCAAAATAAAAGCTAAGGTGAGATTTTTCTCACTCGATTGAAATGGATTTATACAGTTATTGATTGATGATTGCTATTTGGATATGATATTAGATATGATAGGATATATCTATATATATATAGCAATATATACATATTGGCATATGTATATATTGGATTGATGATTTCCCGCCTCGTATAGCGGATGAGACCCTATTGCGCCGTTAGTAAGCGGATATTTTTATAAAAACCCATATACCGCGATATTCCACCTCGAAGTGGAATGGTATTGTGCTAACGTCTTTGGATGCAGGGAAACAGGTTGGAGGGATCCAACTGGATTCCTCAACTGTATTTATTTATTTACAGATATTGATGTATATTCTGTTATCATATGTTGATATATGATGTTTGATGTTGTGATGGACTAATTGATGCGTTGCATCATTGGATTCAAGTTTTAAAAATAACGACTTTTAATTTAAAAGGATTTTTAAAGTGATCTTTGAAATTATACCTTTTATTAAATTTTTGAAGTGATTTATTTTAAATAAATAAACGTTCAAATCTTAAAGTTATAAAAGTTAAGATCTTTGTGAAATATAATCGAAAAGTGATTTTTGGAATAAATAGTTGATTTATTTATAAAATGGTTTAAATTGAGATTTTTAAAATATTATAAACGGTTTACTTAAAAAGGTTTATAAAGTTGACATTTTATAAATTAAGATATTAGAATTATAAAACGAGTTTTTATAAGTGTTAAAAATGAAGTGATAATAAAAATCATATGTGAACGAGATTTATAGATTTATAAATTGTGAAGTATAAATTGTATAGAAGTTGTAGGATAGAAGATTTATAAGGAATTTGCTTATAAATTAGATTTTTGCACTTAGATGAGATTTGAACAGAATTTGCTAATAAAATGATTTTATAAGTTGAAATTGTCATGAAATATAAATGTGATTTATAAACGTTGTTTATAAACCCGAAGTCACTTATTTTGATAAGTAATTTTAGAAGTTAATAAAAGGAGAATTTTATAAATCGAAGTTGTTAGAAAATATAAAGGTGAATTTATAAACGTTGTTTTATAAATTCGAAATCAATTGGATTTGATAAATTAAATATAGAAGGTTATTGAAGGAGATATATTCGCGATTTTGGATAGCGAATTATTATTGAAATAAAACGTGTAGAAAATAGTGAAATGTAATTAGTGAAGTATATTCACGATTTTGGACAGTGAATATATTGTTAACTAAAATGGATATGGTTTTGGGAAAGTGATATTTGAAATGAAGTTAATTGTTTTAAAAGATGTTTTAAAACGTGTGAACTATCGAAATCATAGATTTCAACATTTATTGTTGAAATAGACGTTTTCGAGAAATATAAGGAAATGGTGGACTATAACACTGTTGTTATAGTAAATGATTTCCGAAAGGAAATGTTTTTAATATAGTATTGGGATTTACATATCTATCTTAAATTTCGAATCCCTATACTAATGATTTTGAGTCGTCGTAACGATGTTTTACGTAACACTCGTTTTGACTCAAATAGATGTTGTTAAAATAAATGATTTCCTTAAAGAATAAATATATACTTAATATTGATTTAAGTATATCGAATATTTTCCAAGTGTTGAAAATAAATGATTTGTGAAATACTTATTATTAAATAAGTAGGGAAATGCATTTCCAGAATGAAATGAAACGTTTTTGAGAATTTACCTTCTTAAAGATAAATTGAAATTGAATATTTGAAAACGATTGAAAATCGTATATCAGTAGATATTTTGAAAAATATAAATTCACTATGGAATTTATAAAAAGAAAGGGAAGTTGTTTAAAAATAAACGTTGATTTATTTTTGAAGTGTGGAAATTTTATATCTAGTAAAAGATATTTTGGAAGATGAAATAATTTGGAAATTTTTTTGGAATCTGATGATGTTGCGCATCTTTATTGATAGTTAAATAACCAACTATCAATAATTACCTTTAGATAGGTATTTGTTGTGAATTGGATGAATTTGAATGCCACACTTGTTTTTAAATAAACGCTCACTATTCGGGTTAACCGGGAAAGGACCATGGGGTCGTATAACCCATTCCGAATATGTGATACGTCGTTATGAATTGCATTTGAAGACCGGTGTTGAAGACCGGATATTTTTGAAAACGGAAGGATTACCGTCGAGTTACTCTACATCGGCTGATCTCCGATTTAGAGGTTTTATCACCCTTAGTGACGGGAAGTCCTGACGTGATTGAAAATTATCCGGATATGCAAGGGCTTCGTGAGAAGTGCCTTCGGTTCTGTTCGATCCCGGAACAGACTTGTATGGATTGTGTGTCTGACGTTACAATTTGAGATATAAAGCTGATTTCTTTCAAATACATTTCTGTTGGTGGCGGAGAATTTATTCTCTTAGCTTAACACCCTTCTCTGAGACGTACGAGCTCAGAGGTTATGTAGTTGAAATTTATCAGCGATATATCCCAATTTGGTAACGTGGCATACTGAGTGTTGCTGTGAAATGATCAGTGTTTGATCATTTGCGATATGATCATTTGTTTGATCTTATATCTTTGTGATCATAGGTTGATCATTTTTGTTTGACCCAAAGCAGGGCTTTGTAGAAAGCGTAGCTTTGTGGACGAGACTTCGTCGAGCCTCACACCCCGGAAATGGTCGAAACAGGAAGGATGCGGCAAGGTTCTAGGGAGTAGCGCCCCTTAGTGTATGTCATTCCTTCTGGATAAAGGTTGTATCATGGTATGGAGCCCAGATACTTAACCTCTGTGGTTGCTGCAAATTTATTACTTTGTGGTTGTTGCGAATCGGGGATCCTCGGGAAGATCGGTGATGATCGGGGGATGGCATACGCGTGTCAGTAGTTACCTATTTTTGCAGAGGTAACCCGGCCTTGTGTTGGCAGAGATCCGGTTAGGTTCTCGGGTCGTCTATTCCAGGGACGTACCCATCGTGGATAGGAAGTTTCTTAGCCTGACCATTTGTTGGAAATCCAAAGAAACAATACGAGCCTTTACGATTTCAATTGTATAACCTGTCTCCTCAGGAGGCAGCTATAGCAGGCATAATATAATGGTACCTATGCTGGCTAAGATTTATATTCTACTTTCGAAATGTTTTCCACTATGCACTAATAATAATATCCAAAATGATTTGATTTTGCGTAGTAAGCATCTTTGACTATCATAAGAAGAAATCTCCTCCAAGTCTGCGTTTGCATTGTGTGTGTGGTGGGAGGTCTTATGGTAGTTTCATTTTCCAAAAGCATTGCGAATTGACTTTAAAATTCTCTGCTATTTATTTTAAAGATAAATAACTGTTTTACAATCTCACACCAGTCACCATGACTGACTCGGAGTTTATTGTTTCCCTTCTAAACTCTGGGTGCCCACCAATTTCCACACGGGCAGTCCAGAGTTAGATTATCAGGATATTCTGGATATTCTGGAGCTTTGGAGATAAGCTGGATGGCGAGACGTAGTATTTGTATCTGATAGTATTTATTCCGCTGTGTATTCTGTATGAGGACAAGTTATATAACTGTCCATTGTTGTATATTGACTCTGATGATTGATGTATGTATAAAATGATATAGTTCTTTGTTTTAGAGATTATTCATTTATCTATTATATATTGTTCTGATGCGATATGTGAGATTCTGATATTGTTCTGTTTTCTGTTCTGTTGTTCTTCCGTGTTGTTGTTCTTCTCTATTCTCTCTTTCTTCTCTTCTGTCTTTCTTCTATCTTCTTCTTCTTCTACCTTTTTCTTCTTTTAAAACCATAACTTTTCGGGTTTCCGGCATTCGATGGCTCGGCAGTCGATAAAGTGAGTATCGATGTCGAATTTTCAAAAGTCGAAAATTTCGGGATGTTACAAATTATTTTATTAAATATGTATATACATATTTTATCATTATTTAATGATTTTGTAAATTGTTTATTATGTATAAAATAATTAATAGTTCAAAATTTTAATTTTATATTTAGTTCATTTTCTGCACCATGTAAGATGCTTACTATAAAATTTTATGGTTTTTTAACTTATTTTATTATTTTTTAAAATTAATTTACTCGGCCTGCAATCAATTATTTAATTAAAAATATAAATTCATTTGATAAAATTCTGGAAAATTTTCCCAATCATTAGGTGTTTCTTAGGTACTTTTAGAAAAAAATTCAAATATTTGAAACTTAATTTATTATTTTTTATAATTAATTTATTTTCCAACAGTAGTTAATTATTTAACTAAATAAAAATTTCAGTTGAGAAAATTCTAGAAAATTTTCCTAAGCTTTTAAAATATCTCATCTACCTTCAGTAAAATTTTCAGAATTTTTCAACTTGGTTTCACATTTTTAGGAATTAATTTGATTAAGGGCTATTATCAACTATTTAGCAATAAATATTATTTTAATTAAAAAATTCCATAAATTAATCTTAAGCCCAAAATATGTGTATATACATATATTCATATACTTATATTAATATCATGTTTTGACATATTATACAAGCACATATTTGAACAAATTACAGTAAATACAAAATGAGCTAATGTATCCATTGCAATGTAAATCCCAACATCTATATACGGGCATATTATACCCTTCGCGGATTATGATGTTACGCATGCACAGACACACACATGTGTGTGTGTATGGTTCGTATATATAATATATACTTATATAAATAGATAAAACAAAATTAAATAAATCTCAAACTACAATTTGTACAGTTAGAATACATATGAGCATAGTAATAAATATGGCCATGAGTAAATTACTAATTAATGACATTTAATGTATTAATCAATTCAAATTAAAGATAGAAAATGAAAGGTTTCTCTCTCCATTTAATGCAATTAATACTTTCAATCAATTCCTTTTTAGGGAAAGAAATGAAAGGTTTCATTCCCTATACATTAACGAAATGTTAGGTGTATTTGATACACTATACATTTGAAATTAAAAACTTCCCTTTAACTAATTTAAATAAAAGAAATGATTTTGTTTAAAACAAATTTAGAAATTTTCTAAATAAATTAGGCTTCATATGTCCAACTAAGAACCAACAGGGTATTTTTTTTGAAATTCGCCTATTTCTTCCGCTGAGGGCTGGCCCAGTTCCTTCAATGGTATCAGAGCCCAATAGCCTATATGGTCTAAATTAGTCATATTAGGGCTAACTAATTAAGATTAACTACTTAGTACGGTGTTTAGAAAGGTAATGTCTAGGATTGGAATTGGGTAATCAAGTATCATGTCCTACCAGGTTACCAGCCTGGCCTGAAAGTTGATGTGAGCCCAAAGGTTGCCCCTAATAGAAAAGGCCCAACTTGAATAAGGACTTGGGTTAATTTTTAAAATGTTTCGAAAATTAAAGTTAAAGATTTTAAATTTAACTGTTAAATTTTATATAAAATATGTTTATTATAAAAGTTATATTATAACATAATTTTTCAAAATGTTTGAAAAACAATTCACATTAATTTTAAATTTTAAATTTATTAATAAGATTAATAACAGTAAATTAATTAAATAAGTTGATTAATTAATAAACATGTGCGTGTATTATATATTGTGATATATGTTATGTTGTTTTTAAATTGTTTAAAATAACATAATATACATGTATGTATGTGAACTGAATTTTGAAATTAAAATATTTTAATTAAATAAATAAATTAAAGGTTAATTAATTAAAACACACATATATAAGATATATGTGTTATATTATAAAGGTTATAGTGTACACTATAAAGGTTATAGTAGATATGTCCAATTTAAAAGTTATATTGGAATACTAATATAAAATTAATTAAAGAGTTAATTAATTAAAGTTAATTAAATTAGATTTAATTAATAACACATAAGACTATTATATAAGTAAAATGAAATATAAAAGTTATATAATAATAAAACTTATATAATATAAATGTATAATTAAAGGTGGAACATTAAAGAAACCCTAAATAGACTTAAGGAATAAATACATAGGTATATGTACGTATATCATGATTTATGATGTGTCTGACACTTGAACCATGAGAGTATTTCATAAGAAATACAATATTCCATAAGTCGATATCACTCGATATAATATATTGAAGATAATGAATCTTTAATATAAAATTGTCCTCTACCATATATATTAATAAATTACTTGCATACTCCTTAGTTGTTGAGCAAACTCAAGTTAGAGATGTTATGTGTAGTATTATTAATTTATTGAATAGATGAGGTAAGATAACTATACGTATTTATTGAGCAAACTCAAAGTACATATATTATACTTAGGCTGTCGCGATATGGTAGGTATAAGTGAATAATCTCTTTCGATTTGTTGAGCAAACTCAAGGTCGAAATGAGGTTAGGACAAGGTAACATGGTTTAGGAGTTGTATGTGATTCAACCGATAAGGAGTTATCCATCAACTGTGGAGCTATGACTTGTTGAGCAAACTCAATGTCAGAATTCAAAGACGGACGAGTTCTTACACCCACTAGTGAAGTCGAAAGACTTCTATGTTTCACTTAGGGTTTAGCAAAACATAAAAGACTAGTGGGTGCCTTATTTGAAAAATGAAATGGTAACATTTAACCTTTCTAATATTGTAAGAACATATGCTATATAATGTTATAATAATCTATATTGATAAATTTTGCCTTTAATAGGATTGAAAAAATGTTTATCAATTGAGATATACAAACGAAATAAAGTGTGATGCCCCATCCCGAGACCCACATTAAGAAAGAGAATTACTGGATAATTTTGTCTGCTAATGCAGAGAATAGGGCTGGTTAGTAGCGACCATCTATAATCTTGTCTTAAACATCTACTGCATACGTCGATAAATGCTCTATATATTTTTTCTTCTTTATTTCAAGTGGATCGACATATCCAATAAATGCTTAATACAAAACTATAGGCGGCTAATGGATCTATCAGAACAAAATACAATAACAGAATGCATATCACATCATAGAACAGTAATCATCATATATATAAATACATATACACAGATACATCCCAGTATGATACAAACTGATACACAAAAGTGATACAAAGACCACACTATATACATCTAATCAAATACATATCAGAGTCAAGCGGAAAGAAATATAAACTACACAAAAGTGCTAGGCTGATATCAAAGCAGATGCATCAAAGCTAAGTCCCGTAACTGATAGCTAACCTGAAATAACTCGGTCTGACCCGAGTACAAGATACACGAGTAAGTCTAGCTAAAACAATCAGTTAATAAGGATAAACGATAATATGAAGCATAAGATACAAGGTGATAATTCTTTTCCAATGAGAAGAGCCAACAGAAAGAATACAACCCATGACTTAAGTGAACTAATGTCACTTAAGTATACAAAGACCTCAAAAGAGGTAAATTCAATAATAATACTCAAATAATATAAACATTCGCCTCATATCATCGGCGACATCCCAAAATGTCTACATGGTTTCCATGAACCATATCTCCTCAAAGGAGAAACATCAATACAAACTCTCGCCAAAATGGCAAACATAAAACATTCTCAAATAGGATGATCTAAAAATCAAATATAGAAGAATCTCCAAATTCAATTATACCTCATCTCATTGGTATAAATGTATATGAATCTCAATCTCAACTCGCCAAAATGGCAAAACCCAAAATATCCTATGAAATCATTAAATCATCCAAACTCATAACTCAAGGAACTTAATAAGAGTTCAAAACATCATAAATGAAATCACCACATATATAACATCTCATATAGCACTAGGCTATCGATGTAATAAAACGTCTTAAAATGGTGAAATCACAATAAAACAGAAAACTCAGAAAACCCATATTGGCTAAATCCGCGATTGCAATGCCAAAGCAATGCTGCACGTGCTAAACTAAAACGGCCGAAGCCTCAGACAAGGTCGTTAACTCCTCCCAAAGCAGTTTGTCCTCATGACAAGGTCGCTGACACCTCTCCAAGTCGTTTTGTCAGCCCTAACAAGGTCGCTAACACCTCCAAAAGCAGTTCGTCCTCATGACAATTTCGCTAACAGCTCTCAAAGCAGTTCTGTTAGGTAAACATCATGAATGTGTCACAAACTCACAGATTAGAACCCGAAAAGTGTTAACATGTGTCCCATACCACACGTTCGCACTTAGCGGTTTACTAGCCGCTAGTCGATTCCACACTAGGAACATCATAAAACTCAGAAAATCATATCTCGCCTCATCTCATTGGCGACTGATAAAGAGACACCATACTCATCTCATCGACAAGTATTAAATGGCATCGTAACTTGTCTCATATCATCGACAAGTGAAAACATCGCGATGGTTCTTCATAAACCATAAATCTCAAAATATGAAATCATATACTCAAGACTTGCCTTATATCGTTGGCAAGTAAATAAAACATCGTGACGGTTCTCATGGACCATACTCCTACATAGGAGATCTCAAACCATAATACTTGTCAAATATTGGCCATCTTAAATAATTCCAATAAATAGGAATTATAAAACTCAAAATACGCCATAAAATGGCAAAACATCTCAGAATCAATAATCTCAAATAGCTTCGATCGTACAAGTCCGGAATTAACCGAAATAGTAAACGCACATGTCCCATACCACGTGTTTTACTAAATCATTTAATTCTCTTTCTCATATGTTCGAATAGTGTAAAAGTGTATGTTTTATATTTAAAATAGGTTTACAAGAGAAAACAAGCTTTTAAAACTTTTTCCCGAAAAGATTAATAAAACCAATATTTGAAATTTCTTTATTATAGGAAATAAATAGATTTTATATTAGAAAAATAATTTTAAAATACTATATAACAATTATTTGAAATGTCAATTTATTTCAAAAATCACTTCAAAAATGGTTTAGCGAAAACCGTGCTCGAAAACAATGAAAAACAAGAAAGATAACTCAAGACCGATAACTTGAATTCAATACGAATTCAATTCAAATTTAACCCAAAATCAATTCAACTTCTATTTGAATTTGAATTTCAAATTCTCCAAATATAGCTAGCCTATTGATAGGCATCATAGCTCTCAAACCATCTCAAAAACAACAACGAAATCGAACAAGAATGAGAGCAAAAATAAGCTAATACAATTCTCAGGTCAATGATTGTTATTGTTGTCGTTTTGCTCTCGGGACAGTAACATACAAACATAGTTTTGACCAAGCTAACTTCGAAATTTCAAAAACTCGAAACATGAAACTTTTAGCAAAAAGCTATGCTTTCCGGAACATCTAAAATTATTGAATTTGGCTTAGAGACGTGAAAGATATGGCCAAAACAAATTCCAGATTTGAAGTTCACTACAGCTGTCGTTTTAGTTTCGGTACAGCGATACTAGAATGAACTTTCGACCATGTAAACATCAAAATTTAACAAAACCCCAAATATGAAAATTGTAGCAGATAATCTAAGCTTCCAGGAACATCAAGAATCGTCAAATTCGGACATCAAACAAAAAAGAAATGCTCAAATTACCAACAACACTTATCACAGAATGTCACGGTTTTACAGGGATAGGGCAGCGAGTTTGAATTGGGTTTTTCGACCCTTTATGCTCAAAATTTTCGAAAGTGTTTAACATGAAAGTTATCACACTCTTTTCAAGCTTTCCAAGACTTCAAAGAAAATCAAATTCCGGTTTAAAACGAAATAGATATGCCCAATTTACTGACAGCGTTTAACAAATGAACATGCAACAAACAAAATTGAGATTTCTTACCTTGAAATCTCAATCAAAGCTAGAAAATGTGAGTTTTGATACTCACCTTATATGTTTTTCAGCGAATTAGACTTGCAAGCTTGAATCTTCTGCCATAATTAGTTGTAGAATCCTGTAACTTGAAAGAGAGAAACATGCAGCAAGAAGAAAACCAGTTACAGACAACAATCTCTCAAAACTAGAAATAGATGAGTAGATTTTGGTTTTTTAATGGATTGCCTATTTTAAAAGCTTTAGATTGATTAATTTTCTACAAAGATCTGGAGAGATTGAAATTTGGGTTTTAGGTTTCAAAGGAGAAATAGGTTTCAGCTCTTTTCTGGTTTCTCAACTTTTAGAATTTACAGTACGTACTAATTTCTGAGAAGAAGATTATTTTCTTCTTTGTTAGGATCGTAAATGGGCTTAGACCCAAAAAGAAATAATTAGCCTATAATACTAATTAACACTAAAGCACATATATTTTACCCAAAACAACATATATTCTCATGTTTTCAATTTATATAAAATCAAACTAACATGTTTTATGTTTACAAAATATTTTACCACATATAAAAGTTATTTTAACCATTTAAAATTATTTTTATCATTAAATTCTCATTTTTAATTAAATGCTTCAATTATAACTTTTATTTAAATAAATCAGTATTTTAACAACAAAAATTACATAAAATCACTTCTCTTGTTTATATTGTCTTAACAAACCATGTTAAAAATATTTTACATCCAAATATTATTTTTAAACAATATTCCACCTTTTTATTTATAAAATACATCATAATAAATTTTAATACTTCATTAAAATTTACAAAACTTAACATTTGGCAATAATTTGCAAAATTATTGCATTTTATCAAATTAAAACCATATAATGTTTATTTTATCACAAACTAACATAATAAAGTTTTCAAACTTTATTTCTAACATTTTACATTTATTTCAACATTATTTATTTATTTCAACAAATTATTATTGAATTAAATTCTTTTATCTCACTTAATTAATTCAATTAATACCCAAATTGACATATTACCATTACTCACCATTTATTACCAACATTACCATCTTAATTCCATCTTTATTTATTCAAAACTCATTGTTTATTCAAAATAAACAATTTTAACAAATTCTCTATCTACAATTTATTTTATTTCTCTATTATTAAATTATACTACCATTATAATTTAATTTTTACAAGTAATCACCAAAACCAGGGTTGTTATAGACTCCCCCCTTATAAAAATTGCGCCCTCGTAATTCTAGAGAAGAGTTGTATTCAACATGATTATTTCATCCAGCAAAGGAAAATAGATAGGCTTGAGTTTAAAATTTCTCACCCTCAATACAAGATGATAAAAAAGCAAGATAAGATTGCTCGATTAATTCTATGGTTTCCCAAGTGTAGGCATTGGGATTATCAAACCATTGATTTAAAAATAGGAGCAATACTCCATGATTTCGAAGACGTCATACCTTCGAAACAAGAACACAGACAGAATGCTACATAAAAGATTAATCGAGTGAGATTGATTTCTCAGAAGCTTCTCGAATAGAGTCGGAATTTTAACATAACTTTATCCCGATTCTATCCAACTAGATAATTATTGACATGACCTTCTGTGTGTCACTAGGAAAGGAATCACACCAATAAATGATTGACAACAATAGAGGTAAACAAGAGGTAGGTGGTTTCTTCAATACCACCAACCCAAACGACCACGTAAATGCAAGTCGTTAGATAATTGCACAAAGGCAAAACAAACTCAAGGAATGGATTTTTATACTCCTATTTTACTAAACAAATATTCTTAAAGTTTTCCAACCCATTATCTTCAAGATTTAAAATTCTCAATTTTCAACATTTGAAAATTTCCATAGCATCTTACTCATATTTTAAATTTAAATTCATTACTCTTCATTAGAGTAAATAAAGTTTAAGTTGTTTATTCTCTAATTCTTCTATAGGTATTGTCTAGTTTGCAACATTTTTTTTTTCCAATTTTTTTCTCAAATTTTCTAAGTGTTAGAAATTTCTGGAAAAATCGACGGAGTCTCCATTGTACGGAGGGCCATATACAATATTATAAAAATGATTTAAATAATATACATCGACCATTAGGTCGAAAACACAAAATATATATCATTTAACTCTTAAAATTAATCTGAAAACATACCTTTCCTTTTTAGCATTTTAAAGCGGTTTTGCACAAACTTATATATATAATCTTTTTGCTCAAAATATATTTCAACTATCCTCTTTTCACCTGTACTTAACTCAAATAGATGATATTAGTTCATGATCATAAATAAGAAATGCTACACTTAACTATTTAGGGAAATAGAACAATTTTATTTCAGACCAGCTGTAAAGAAGACCTATTTTGACCCAGCAAACAACAAAATATGAAAAACTTTATAAAATGAAAGTTGTTTTACTCAGTCTACCCTTTCCAGCAATATAAAGATCATCAAAATTGGATTTACGGTTTGGAAGTTATGTTAAATTTACTTTCAGCTTAATCTTAGAGAATTTTGTAATAGGGCAGAACTGCCAATCCACATTTAAACCCATTTTAGACTCAGTAAATGCAAAACATTTAAAAGTGGTAAAAAGAAAATTTATAGCTTACTGAAAGCTCTTTCATTTGCAAAATTATTGAGCTCGTTTGGAGTTATAAATCTCTAGTTATCGCTGTTTTAGTACAGCACTTTTCTAAATGAAATTTCAGCAGCTTTTAAAATCAATTTGAAATTTGAAATTCTCCCAAACCATTTTAATTTCAAACTACAATTTCAAACAAGCTTTTTACTAAATCATTTATTAAATGATCCTCTTTTTCCTTAGAAATCTAAGACATATTAAATTATGATCAACTTTATGTAATCATCACAAAACATTTTATTAAGTGGAAATATTTTCATTACTTTCCAAAATCTAGCTTTAAAAACAATTAATTATGAAAACTCATTTTGGAAGAGATAACTAATTTCTTCCATTATCAAGAGATGGTTATTGATTATCCATCAAAATAAATTTTTATAGTCATCATTAATAACTTGTACTAAAATACTCAATTAATATTTTAATTTTCAAACCAAAGTAATCTTTTACCTTAAATACATCATTTTATTGATATTTTCTTCTAATTAAGACATCCCCTTAATTAGAATTATTCACTTTACTTACCCAAATTGCCATATTCAATTTCATAAATTTCAAATAATTTAAGGGTATTGTCTCGCCATTGATTTATAGTGAATGACCCCATTAATTGGCTGTAGAGTTGATCGAATGATCAAAACTGCCTCGCCACTCATCCAACACTCACTATGGTTCAATGGCTTTATTAAATATTTAAAATAAAAACTAATACTTCAACATATTAATTATTTTCAAACTTTACTTATTAAAACTCAATTTACCGTGTCTGACTGTCTCATCACAGCGATCAGGAAATCCTTATTGGTAACGTTGGCCAAACGCATCGACCAGAATTCTTAAAGCACTAGATGGACAACCCAACACAAAAATTAATTTTATTTAAAAAGTAATACCTCATATATAATACTTAAAATATTCTTTATTTTTCCCAAAAACATAATCCAATTTCTCTTAGAAACATATCTTCATTTTTTTTGAAAAATTTGAAAACACAACTTATTACTTATTCTCAAAATAAAAAACACAAGAAGAACTCACGAGATATTCCCAGAACACTCGATCCTCAAGATTGATGGAATAGACTAGAGTGTCCATTATTTCGAACGGTATAACGAACCACTCACAAGACTAATAACGAGTGCGGAATGCGGTAAGAGTAACGCTATCCTCCGCGACTCGTAGCTCATGAAAAATCGGTGTAAGGTCAAACCGAGGAATGACCCTACCACCACTTAGTGGATTAAAAGGAGATCAATGAGATATAAGAGTAAGGTTAAGATATCTTCTCGAATGAGAAGAAGAACACTAACAACATATCATTACTTCGAGTGAAGTAACCTCATAAGTATGTCTACAATTGAGTATCCAAAGAGGATTATCTCAAAAAGGAGTAAGAATGGCAATAACAAATAAATTTAATGAATCACCTCATTTCCCTAGTGGACATCCTCATGGGAGGATAACCGAAAGGCTAAGAACTAGGAATGAAGTCAATACAATATTCGATTGCCCGATTGGGTGTCATACCCGAAGCGGACTCACAGAAATCAACAGAGTCACAATGATAGGAATTCGAGATATATCATCAACATCCCGAAACTCAAGAGTGAATACGGATACTTCAGAATCATCATTAACATTCCGAAGAGCAAGAAACAACAAATCAGCCAAAATTAGGATACCTAAATATAGGATCCTTCGGCACACAGAATGCGACTTGAAAATAACCAAGCTACCCTATCTTAAATCATTCCAAATTAGGAAAAAGTGTGCTAATTCGCATGAAAAGATAAGCTACAAGGAAAAAATCCCCAAATCCTCAAACATCATACCAAATATTGCGGATCCCCTCAATAGGATTCGCAATCCTCAAAGAAATCACAAGATAAGAACATCAAAGATCATCAACAAACTCCTTCGATACGGATGGGTGTCAAGCATCCGTATTGAAGAGGACTCGAATAAACAACCACAATTAGGAACTCCTAAGATAAGATGTCATCAATTAAATTTGGAGATATTACAAAATAAAATATATTCCTAGACATATCCCAAATTATCTACTCCAAAACACACGATAAGGGACACGATGATTAAGGGATCCGTAACACATGTATTACACTTAGATGTACCGTAATATGTGTTTCTGTTATTTGTTTATCATACTTTGTTCTGAACTCAACTCTGATACCAAGCTGTGACGTCCCATCCTGAGACCCACGTTAACAAAGAGAATTACTGGGTAATTCTGTCTGCTAATGCGGAGAATAGGGCTGGTTAGGAGCGACCATCTATAATCTTGTCTTAAACATCTACTGCATACTTCGATAAATGCTCTATATATATTTTTGCTCTATTTCAAGTGGATCGACATATCCAATAAATGCTTAATACAAAACTATAGGCGGCTAATGGATCTATCAGAACAAAATACAATAACAGAATGCATATCACATCATAGAACAATAATCATCATATATAAAAATACATATACACAGATACATCCTAGTATGATACAAACTGATACACAAAAGTGGTACAGAGACCACACTATATACATCTAATCGAATACATACCAGAGTCAAGCAGAAAGAAATATAAACTACACAAAAGTGCTAGGCTGATATCAAAGCAGATGCATCAAAGCTAAGTCCCGTAACTGATAGCTAACCTGAAATAACTCGGTCTGACCCGAGTACAAGATACACGGGTCAGTCTAGCTAAAACAATCAGTTAAGGAGGACAGACGATAATATGAAGCATAAGATACAAGGTGATAATTCTTTTCGAATGAGAAGAGACAACAGAAAGAATACAACCCATGACTTAAGTGAACTAATGTTAAGTATACAAAGACCTCAAAAGAGGTAAATTCAATAATAATACTCAAATAATATAAACATTCGTCTCATATCATCGGCGACATCCCAAAATGTCTACATGGTTTCCGTGAACCATATCTCCTCAAAAGGAGAAACATCAATACAAACTCTCCCTAAAATGGCAAACATAAAACATTCTCAAATAGTATGATCCAAAACTCAAATATAGAAGAATCTCCAAATTCAATTATACCTCATCTCATCGGTATAAATGTATATAAATCTCAATCTCAACTTGCCAAAATGGAAAAACCCAGAATATCCTATAAAATCATGAAATCATCAAAACTCATAACTCAAGGAACTCGATAAGAGGTCAAAACATCATAAATGAAATCACCATATAAATAACATCTCGTATAGCACTAGGCTATCGATGTAATAAAACATATTAAAATGGTGAAATCACAATAAAACAGAAAACTTAGAAAACCCGTATTGGCCAAATCCCCGATTGCAATGCTACACGTGCTAAACTTAGACAGCCGATGTAACAACCCGCATATTTTACGATTTTGTATATTTAAATATTTTATTTAAATATAGAATCGTTAATCGGATTAAAGTTCGAAAAGCTACTTTTTGTAAACAGTCGAATTGGGACTCGAGCCACCTCCATTGAGTCCAAAATGGCGTTTACAACTTTTTTGAGTATAAACATCGATATGTTTGGAGTAAGTTGAATTTTGCTATTTTCTAAGTGGGCTTTTGGGTTTGGGTTTCACCCAACTCATTCTATTACCCTAACTTAGCCCCCTCTTCATCCATTCACTTATTTAATTTTTACAAACACTCAAGCAAAACTGAAAATGGGGGAAGATAATAGGAATTAGTAATTCCAAGTCCTAGATTCCATTTGCAAACTCAAGTCTTGCTCCAAACTCTTGGAAAAGCTTTGGTAAGCCTCCTCTTCATCTTCTCCATCTCTTCTCCTCTTTAATTTCAGAAATTTCCTAAACCTAACTTAGGAAATGTTCCTCTTTTGAGCTTAGATTCAAGCCTCTAGAGTTGGAGTTGAGGTGTAGTTGATCTTCCTTTGCTTTCAAGCTTCTCCTTCCTCGTTTTTGGGTTTAAAGGTGAGATTTTTATCTCACATCTATGTCTATAACTATCCTTGATTGTTTGGTATGAATTCCTATCACCTTTACATGTTCATTTGATTTTGATTTTGATTGATTTGGTGAACATCTCAATTTTTGGTGTTTTGAAGTCAAAAACTCTAAAAATCATAGCTTCGATGTTTGATCATGTTTTTGGTGGTGAATCGGAGAGCCTATAGGGATGGGTTGTCGATTGGCAAAAGCCCCTAAAGTCTATTGCTCGTCCGATCGAAAATTGGAAGAGTTTGCTCTTCATTTGGATAGGCTAAAAAATTTCCCCAGACCCAATCAGTCGAATGACCTCCTGTAGTCAGTCGACTAGCTATAGAATCCGAGCCATCTGAGACTATCTACAGAAAACAGAAGTCTCTGTTTTCTGCAGTCAGTTGACTGACTCCCTGCAGTCAGTCGACTGACTGTAGGAAATGAAATTTTCTGGTTTCTGTTTCAGTCGACTGACTGTAGAGGGCCAGTCGACTGACCTACTTGATTTTGCCTATTTAGCTTGAGATTCCAATTTTTATCGATTCGTGATTATCCGATTTGTTGTTATCATTTATTATTGACTTTGATGACTTCTTTTTTGGGATTTTTGAGAATATCCATTTTGTTGGATTCGGTATCGATTTCTTTGGATTTAATTCACATCTTCGAATGTGGATTTTGTGATTAATTGTTTCTACAATCATTTTGTGATTTGTCACTTATAAATGCAAAGGTTTCTATACTGGTAGTAAATATTCAAACTCTTTTACACAGATGATTTCAACTCTATTTTTATTACAAAGTTCGTTTACAAAACCGTTTTCCAATCTATTAGTATACACAAACCTTTACCTTATTCGCATGAGAAAATCTAATTAAACGGCTTAGCAAAACAAGTGGTATGAAACGCTTGCGTTTACTTCGTCGGTTAATTTTTGGACTTGTTCGATTGAAATTCTTGTGACAATTTTCGAGTGGGTATCTATAATTTTTTCGTAAATATTTAAGTTAAGCTAGTGGTTATGGGACATGAAGCTAAACTCATATATTTACTAGCTTAGTGTAATCGACACTTTTTGTTGATCAATGATGATCATTTTGTGATTTAGACAAGCGATGTGCGATGTCTATTTGTCTGTGAGGGAAACTAAACCCCGTTTCTGTGGAACTTCGGTTCAATTTGGCGGGGTAGCGACCCGTGGTCTTCGGGCCGTTTGTGGAGCTTCGGCTCAAAATTTATGGTTAGCGACCATGGAATAGCGTTCCATTTGTGATACACGTGTTGGTGAGTTTTCATGCTCCCGTTTGTGATAGGCCTCCCCCCTTTGTGATTTCTGGATTTCTAATTGATGATTTCTAGAATTTGTGTTTCACCTCTTTATGTGATTGGCAATGATATGTTTGTCAATATTTGTGGTTTGGTGAATAAAATAAAGAATATGACATTCTTTTTGATGCTTTGAGATTCTTGAGATATTGTATGATTTTGTTGTTGTTTAATTCATACTTATCCTAGTATGACATTATTGTTATCATATGTTTTTATTATACCTCTACTTCTATCTCATTTCTTTAATGATAATTATAGCTAGACTGATCTGTTTATTATTTTCTTATTAAATAATACTCGGGTCAGACCGAGATGTTACAGGTGCTTCTGCTTGACTCCTTATCTGGGATCATCTTCTGACTTTTGTCTAACTACACTAGATTGGTAGTTTTTGTAGTTATACATTTGAGATATAGACTCCATGATGTATACTTATTCTTTTGTCTAGCACTTGTATCTATTCTTTTGTGATATTGTGGATCTTGTTTGACCACTACTCTGATGTACACTTTTATGTGTTATATCCATATCTGTTTCCGCCTTTGAGATATGAACATCTATGACTGATTTATGTTATGTTTATTTCTATATTTGTTTCTGAGGTCCACTTAGCCACTGTGTGGTAGCTTTGAGTTTGTATCGGTATGTCGGATTTCCTCTTGAAATGAAACGGACGTTATACTATCTGACATATCGGTGCCCACACAAAGCAATTACACGGATTGTCGCTCCTCAACAGCCTTATTCTTCGCACTAGTTGATGGCATTACTCCGTAGTGTCCTTGGCTAGCATGAGCATAGAGGTGGGGCGTCACAGCCGAAGCCTTAGACAAGGTCGCTAACACCTCCCAAAGCAGTTTTTCCTCATGACAAGGTCGCTGACACCTCTCCAAGCCGTTTTGTTAGCCCTAACAAGGTCGCTAACACCTCCCAAAGCAGTTCGTCCTCATGACAAGGTCGCTAACACCTCTCAAAGCAGTTCTGTTAGGTAAACATCGTGAATGTGTCACAAACTCAAGGATAGGAACCCAAAAAGTGTTAACGTGTGTCCCATACCACGCGTTCGCACTTAGCGGTTTACTAGCCGCTGGTCGATGCCATACTAGGAACATCATAAAACTCAGAAAATCATATCTCGCCTCGTCTCATTGGCGACTGATAAAGAGACATCATACTCGTCTCGTCTCATCGACAAGTATTAAATGGCATCGTAACTTGTCTCATCCCATCGACAAGTGAAAACATCGCGATGGTTCCTCACAAACCATAAATCTCAAAATATTAAATCCTATACTCAAGACTTGCCTTATATCATTGGCAAGTAAATAAAACATCGTGATGGTTCTCATCGACCATACACCTACATAGGAGATCTCAAACCATAATACTTGCCAAATATTGGCCATCTTAAATAATTCCAAAAAATAGGAATTATAAAACTCAAAATACGCCATAAAATGGCAAAACATCTCAGAATCAATAATCTCAAATAGCTTCGATCGTACAAGTCCGGAATTAACCGAAATAGTAAACGAACATGTCCCATACCACATGTTTTACAAAATCGTTTAAATCTCTTTCTCGTATGTTCGAATAGTGTAAAAGTGTATGTTTTATATTTAAAATAGTTTACTAGAGAAAACAAGCTATTAAAACTTTTCCCGAAAAGATTAATAAAACCAATATTTGAAATTCCTTTATTATAGGAAATAAAAAGATTATATATTAGAAAAATAATTTTAAAATACTATAAAATAATAATTTGAAATGGTCATTTATTTCAAAAATCACTTCAAAAATGGTTTAGCGAAAACCGTGCTCGAAAACAATGAAAACAAGAAAGATAACTCAAGACCGATAACTTGAATTAAATACGAATTCAATTCAAATTTAACCCAAAATCAATTCAAATTCTATTTAAATTTGAATTTCAAATTCTCCAAATATAGCTAGCCTATTGATAGGCATCATATCTCTAAAAACAACTCAAAACATCAAAATCGAACAAGAATGAGAGCAAAAATAAGCTAATACAATTCTCAGGTCAATGATTGTTATTGATGTCGTTTTGCTCTCGGGATAGCAAAAAACAAACACAGTTTTGACCAAGCTAACTTCAAAATGTCAGAAAACTCAAAACATAGAACTTTTAGCACAAATTCTAAGCTTTCTAGAACATCTAAAATTATTAAATTTGGAAAAGATACATGAAAGATATGGCCAAAACAAATTACAGATCTGAAGTTCACTACAGCTGTCGTTTTAGTTTCGGGACAGCGATACTAGAATGAACTTTCGACCATGTAAACATCAAAATTTAACAAAACCCAAAGTAAGAAAGTTGCAGCAGATAATCTAAGCTTTCAGAAACATCAAGAATCGTCAAATTCGAACATCAAACGAAAAAGATATGCTTAAATTACCAACAACACTTATCACAGAAAGTCACAGTTTTACAGTGACAGGGCAGCGAGTTTGAATTGAGTTTTTTGACCCTTTATGCTCAAAATTTTCGAAAGTTTTTAACATGAAAGTTATCACACTCTTTTCAAGCTTTCCAGGACTTCAAAGAAAAACAAATTCCGGTTTAAAACGAAAGAGATATGCCCAATATACTGACAGCGATTCACAAATGAACAGGCAACAAACAAAATTGAGATTTCTTACCTTGAAATCTCAATCAAAGCTAGAAAATGTGAGTTTTGATACTCACCTTATATGTTTTTCAGCGAATTAGACTTGCAAGCTTGAATCTTCTGCCATGAATTAGTTGTAGAAACCTGAAACTTGAAAAGAGAGAAACATGCAGCAAGAAGAAAACCAGTTACAGACAACAATCTCTCAAAACTAGAAATAGATGAGTAGATTTTGGTTTTTTAATGGATTACCTATTTTAAAAGCTTTAGATTGATTAATTTTCTGCAAAGATCTGGAAAGATTGAAATTTGGGTTTTAGGTTTCAAAGGAGAAATAGGTTTCAGCTCCTTTCTGGTTTCTCAACTTTTAGAATTTACAGTACGTACTAATTTCTGAAAAGAAGATTATTTTCTTCTTTGTTAGGATGGTAAACGGGCTTAGACCCAAAAGAAATAATTAGCCTATAATACTAGTTAACACTAAAGCACATATATTTTACCTAAAACAACATATATTCTCATGTTTTCAATTTATATAAAATCTAACTAACATGTTTTATGTTTACAAAATAATTTACCACATATAAAAGTTATTTTAACCATTTAAAATTATTTTTATCATTAAATTCTCATTTTTAATTAAATGTTTCAATTATAACTTTTATTTAAATAAATCAGTATTTTAACAACAAAAATTACATAAAATCACTTCTCCTGTTTATATTGTCTTAACAAACCATGTTAAAAATATTTTACATCCAAATGTTATTTTTAAACAATATTCCACCTTTTTATTTATAAAATACATCATAATAAATTTTAATACTTTATTAAAATTTACAAAACTTAACATTTGGCAAAAATTTGCAAAATTATTGCATTTTATCAAATTAAAACCATATAATGTTCATTTTTATCACAAACCAACATAATAAAGTTTTCAAACTTTATTTCTAACATTTTACATTTATTTCCAACAGTATTTATTTATTTCAACAAATTATTTTTGAATTAAATTCTTTTATCTCACTTAATTAATTCAATTAATACCCAAATTGACATATTACCATTATTCACCATTTATTACCAACATTACCATCTTAATTCCATTTTTATTTATTTAAAACTCATTGTTTATTCAAAATAAACAATTTTAACAAATTCTCTATCTCCAATTTATTTTATTTCTCTATTATTAAATTATACTACCATTATAATTTAACTTTTACAAGTAATCACCAAAACCAGGGTTGTTACATAAAGATTGACAAATAAAATTATAACATATACCTATCAATAAAAGATTATTGTATATTAACGTTTCAATACCCATGCAAGTGCATGATATTACAGTTACTAAAAACATTCGTATTTTGGTCACTTACGTATTTATTTGGTCCAAACAATGTATTACATTCTATGAGTTTCTAACTCTAAAAACGATACAAGAATATGGATATTTGATCCATATACAATCACATATAAATGTTATATGGTGAACGGTTAGAGTGTAAAATATTTCGATGAAATTAGTTCATCCAAAAATCCAAATAAACCTTAGTGCAAGATTATGTATTCAATTTGATTGATTACAAAAGGATCATATTGTGTTAACTATAAAACTAGACCAAAATTACAATATAAATCTAAGAACTCGATCACTGAAATGTCAGTTTGATCAATTTACGCAAAGTGCGACATATTTGATGTTCTTAAAATTTAAGGATAATCGAATGCGCTTTTGTAAAGGGTTCATTAGGATATTGTAGTAAGGATTTTCTTTTGAATGGTTTGACCATTTAGAAAGAAAAACGAATGTACAAAAGTAAATGTGATTTAAGGTATAGTTGGGACGAAGAGAGTGAACAGTCACTTCCGCTTTATGAAGAAACATCAAAAACGAGAATTGTAGTAATAATGATTGATACCGAACGTTGGAATAAGAAATATGATTTCTATTCCGAAATATATTTTTATATAGAATTTTTTCCTATGATATTTATTTCTCTTGAGTTCAAGATATTTGATCGAAGAACTCTCCACGGTAAACTAGTTGCATTATGTAAAATAAATAAATCTATATTAAGTGAATGATGGACCTCCGAATATAGTATGTTATTATAGTAATGGCGGAAATAATAGGAACATACCGTATAACACTTATTGATTGCATTATATTACGCAAAATTGTTCTCGTAAAACATGCCGAACATTAGTTATGAAATAATGAATATTTTTCAGTATCGACTGAGAAATAGACATAGCTATATTTCAATATGAATATTATGAATATTTGTTATTAAATAAAACTATAATGTGGTATTTGTTTTTATAACAAAAGTGATGCATTGGAAAATACATAAGTATCTAATATCATTTACAGTTATTTTGGAATTATAGACTAAGCCATAGTTTTGAGAAAATAATTGTATTATATGATTTGGAATCATGTAAGGTTGGTTTATTATATCTCAAACAATTAAGGGCTATGCATCCATTCAGTGTTAGCATCATAAGAGTTGATGAACTCATCGGATTGATACATGTTGATGTTTGCAATCGTATGTCCGTTAATACAAAAATGGTTTCACATACTTCATCATATTCACCGATCAGTTATCACAGACAGAGACATGTGTATTTGATACACATGTAATATGTCTATGGTAAACTCACAGAGTATAAATCAGAAGTAAATAAAATAACATGCAATAGAAATGATTCGATTTGATCGAATGAGTGAGTATATTGGAAAAGGTTCCGAACATACCTAAAAATGAATAAATATTCAATCTCAAAAGTCACACCTCTATGTGATACATCGATAAGGATTAATCGAACTTTGTTGGACAATATACGATTAAATTTTAGTAAAGTTGAGTTAGTTTCTTTCTATAAGGTCATGTACTTAAGAATATTACACAAGGTTAATATTATTTCATCTACATAACAATTTACAAAATCACACAAGATAAGGGTTTATAAGAAAATCCAACATATCCTAAGCCAAGGAGTTGGCAGGTTGTGTGAGTCGAAAGATTGCATGTAAATTGTTCATGAAGGATCTTGTGTAAATCTCCCCAAAAGGACTTTAGGAAAGGCTATCATTAGATGACATAATTATGTTTTGAACATAAATTTTATAAACTAAAAGCAAATCAGTTTTATAAATAAAGAAATTCATAAAACATTTATGAAAACTTGTTTTGTTGCATTGAGAAACAATTGTTGTTTCAAGAAATACCAACTTCATTTGTGAAGGAATTTCTTTGAGGAATTATTGGTAGTAAAATGGAATTGGATACGATCCATAGATAGAACTGATTAGATGAGATGAAATGATATTAACTAACCTAAGCAAACACATCGCATTCGAGTGTCTAATAAGTATTCTCGCAAATTGAAGAGAAACTATGAGTTTCTTATCAATGTCAAAAATATATAATCCTCGGTTGTTTAATTAAACCATTTGACTTTATGATATGGTATGTTGTGCAAATCTGAAAGAATTCCAAGTACGCTATCAAAATATGATTTTGGAAGTTGTAACCAAAGGGATGTGATCCTTCGACCGCAGTTGAGTCTTTATGAGCAAAACTAATGCAGTTGGAACTTAATGAGCAACGTTGATAAGAATATCATCGTAAATTTCAATTTTTGAAATTAGCGTAATAGATTTGTTATTCAACGTACTCAGCTTATTTTAGATTTACTCACAAAATTATCTCTTGATAAGACCTTGTGTTTTGGTATATATGTGCTAAAATAGAAAATTATAAATAATTATCTAGAATAGTCTATTTGCACATAACAATCAAAGTGTCTCTAGGTCAGTGGGAGCGATATAGAGGTTGTGAGTTTTCAAATATGATCCAAGCAATGACACAAAAGTATTATTTTATAAGCATCAAAATTGAATAAATATTTTGATAGAAATATCAAGTAGTTTGATTTTCATTTAAAGTTTAGAGAAAACACGTGTTCATTAAGAAAGAACTTTAAAAGGTACATTGATGTTTTCTCTCTTTAAATGCTAGGGAAAACATAGGCAAGCCTTTTCAATGGGAGGAAATTAAAACTGCAGTCTTCCAAATCAATGACAATAGCTCCCCGAGACCAGATGGCATTAATTCAAAAAATTTCAAATTGCATTGGGAACAAATTAAAGAAGATAAATGGGCTGCCATGAATGGGATTCTACAATTAGGTAGAATCATTAAAGAAATAAATCACACATTTATTTGGTTAATCCCCAAAAAACAAGAAGCTCTTGAAATAACAGATTTCAGACCTATTTCATTATGCAATGTCATTTATAAGATTTTAGCCAATATTATATGTAATCGACTAAAACCTTATTAAAATGACCTCATCTCATATAATCATAATGCATTTATCCCGGGTAGAGTAATATCTGATAACTCTCTACTTGCCTATGAGATGGTTAGAGGCTTTAATAGAAAAAACTCTAACAACTTTTGTCTGAAAATTGGCCTACATAAAGCCTATGACAAGATTAGCAGAGAATTTATTCATCATATGCTAATGTCCATGGGTTTTCCGAATCATTTTACTAATCTTATATATGAGTGCATATCTACTCCCACATTTTCTATGCTAGTAGATGGTAATCCTTATGGATTTATTGGAAGTTTTAGAGGGCTAAGACAAGGAGATCCCCTATCGCCATACTTGTTTGCCATAGCTATGGAGTATCTCACAATTAACCTAGATATGGAGCAGTTGAAAGGCAATTTTATCCTAATATACAATACAGAGCTATTAATTACACATCTGATTTATGTTGACGATGTACTGGTTCTGGCTAAAGTCACAAAAGAAAATGCAGTTGGTATCAAGCACACTTTTCAGAAGTTAAGTAATTCAGCAGGGCTTGTATTAAATGAGAATAAGTCTACTCTATATTTTAGTAAAGGAGCCAGCAACAAACAAGCCATAACAGATATCTTAAACATTAATATTGGAAATCTTCCTGTGACCTATTTAGGAATCCCTCTCTCAAATAATAAACTCAAAGATAGGGATTTTGGAGCTTTAATTGACAAAATAAATAAAAAGTTCAGTCATTGGAAAAACAAAATGCTCAATATTAGTGGAAGAGTGGAATTGGTAAAAACAGTTATATCCCCTACAATACAGTTCTGGTTACAATTTACAAACTTTCCAGCCTCAGTTATTTAGAGAATTAACTCAAATTGTGCTAATTTCATTTGGAAAACTAAGGCATGTAACCTAAAATGGGCTGATGTTTGTAAAACAAAAATGAAAGGAGGCTAGGAATCAGGAAAATAGAGGACACTGCAAAAACTGTATCTCTTAAAATGATTTGGAATTTTCTACATGGTGATGGGCAAAATGGATGAAACAAAGATACTGCAAAAACATAAATTTCTAGAACGCAGCTTTTAATAATAATGCATCACACATTTGGAAAGCTATGTTAAATGCTAGAAAATGGTGCAAGGCGGTTGTTGACAAGAAAATTGTTAATGGAGATCTCACTGATATATGGCATGAACCCTGGATCAATGGCTATTCTTTATCAGATTATATGGAAACAGTTACATGAATGCTAATAGTGAGCATCATGGAAAAGTATCTACTCTTTTATCTAATAATTCTTGGAAAAATCACATGAATGGTATGACCTTTCAAATGCAAAATACCATTAAAAACATCAAGATTCAAAATAACATGCAATCTGACTACTAGCATTGGATCCCTAACAATAGTGGGAAGTTCAGCACTAAATCAACTTGGAATCATATCAGGTCTAAAGAAAATGAAGTTAACTGGGCCACTGTTATTTGGAGTAGTAAATGCGCACCCAAAATGTCTATCTGCACTCTATTAGCAAAGTAAAACATACTTCATACCAAAGACAGAGTCAGTAATTGGAACAGTGCAATTGACAAGCGTTATGTTCTATGCAACAACCATACTGAAGATAGGGATCACCTATTTTTCAAATGCAATTATTCGAAAATTTTGCTTGAAGAAACTATGCACAAGGCTAAGATTAATCTCAGTAATTCACTTGAACTTAATCATGTCTTACATACGATTTGCATGAATCAATCCAGTAACAAGTTTATTAATCAGATCAAAAACATAGTTTTTACTTCTATTGTGTGGAACATTTGGTGCGAAAAGAATAATCGTCAATTTAAGGGAATTGAACTCCCAGTTCAAGTTAGATTAGCTCATATATACCAGGATTGCAAGCAGTTAATGCAAAATAATTTCAACATAGAAAAATTAAACAGAGATGCAGAAACTATCCTTGTTAACTTTAGAATTATTAAGGAGAATCAGCTGGACTTCCACCCTCCATGAAGTTGAAGATGTTTCCAGAATCTTAAGCCGCTCCTTCTACTTTGTTTTTGCTGTCGATTGACTCAAGTTATGGAGATTTTTCGTTTTCAATTTGGCCATTATTGAAGTGGATGTATTCATTTTTTGGTAAAGTTGGTTTCTGGCTTCGCTGCTTCTAGAAGATTTGGAGTTTAGTGCGACCGGTGAAGACTTTCTTTTATTTTGTTCTGCTGTTTGATGGTCATGTGTCTTGTATGGGTCTTTCACCTCTTTGTCGTGTTTTTGTTTTCTATTTTTTTGTTTTTTTGTTTTTAGACCCCAAGAAGCTCATATAGATGGTTTCGAGTGTACCCGTATCTATTTTTACTCCTCCATCTATTTTAACTTCTTGGGTGTGGTCTATCGGTCTTGTTGTATTGTTAATATACGGAAATGATATGTACTCTTTTTTCTTGCAAGGCACCCATTTAGGTTAGGGGGGTTGCAAGGTTTTAACGAGGCATATCATGGAAGTATATGCTATTTTTATTATTTATAAAGTACCTTTTTCCCAAAAAAACAACACGATGTTGATTTTAACGATGTACTTCTATTAAATCAACCTTAGTCGTTTTAATACTCAACTTTGGATTGTAACTATGTCTTTTATAGTGAGTATAGAAGATATTGGGAATGTCCAAAGTCGATATGTAAAGACACCTTATTAAATTGTTTAATACGGAACATGTGAGATGAGTTCCTTATGCATTGGAATAGGAATTATCATACATCTTATGTTGTCTACAGTATCGTGATTTGTTTTTGTATTTGATACATGAAGCAAATGTCAAATCCAAATATATATCACTAATTGGTTGTTTGAAGTGTTCTCGTGTATTTAAGAAATACTAGAGAATTGTTTACAAAACAAAAACTCCTTATGAAGGAGTGTACAGACTCCAACATAAGTGATATTGAATATAATATGTCAATAATAAATTCAAGTTAAGAATTTTTGAGTTGAAAATGTTCCGAATGAAAGACCGGGCTGATTCAATGAAAAAGGCTAAGTGCATCGCCTTGAATAGCGCCGCAATAAAAGCATGTATATGTATGTATGTATGTATGTATATATAAATGCACAAATTTATAACTGAACCGATTCCAAATGTTGAGAATCCCATAACATTGTTACATGATACGATGTCTCGATATAGTTCATAAACAGAACTTAGAGCTCACCGGAAGTCGAGAGACATACTCCAAATTATTTCACATGATAAAATAGTTTATCACCATTGGAGAGAGTTGATTGATAGAGTAGAAAATTGAAACATAATAGCATACCCGTTCACTGAGGGACTGACCCAATTGGTTTTGAGAAAACCGCGTGGAGAAGTAGGAATAAGATTCTATAATTGACCCTATGTGCAAGTGGGAGATTGATAGAGTTTGGGGTATGCAACAGGGGCCATTATGTAATTTGTTACATATATCTAACTCATTGACTGATCTTGTTAGAAATAAAGGTGTTTCCTTTCTATTATATACTTGATATAATGTTGTTATGTTAACTAATTAATTAATTAATTAATTAATTAAAGTATATTTAATAGAAAATCCATAAGTTGTATGTTTTGTGATAGTAGTTAAAAAGTATTGTAATTGTGAGTAATTTATCACAATAAAAATAAATATACCATTTTAAATGTTCCTAGTCAAGATGCATCGAGACTGGATATTGATGTATCTGTTGAGACTAGAGTACGTAATGATGTGCAAATGTTGGGCAGTGTATTACTTACGACCACTGGGGCACCTAGGGGTTACGTGCTAATAGTTATTAGACAACTATGGAACGACTCATTCGATAGTTTTTAGTTGGTTAATATAACTAAGGTCAAATAGAAAATATCGATATGAATAATTTACATAGTTCTTTCGACTTGAGAATACTGTGAATCTTCAATATGAAAGCTCCGCTTTGATTATAGTCAAATTATGGCACGGTGTCCATCGAGTGACTATAGTAGGGTCGAGTGGAAGTATTGGAAGTGAATCACTATTCAAGAGAGGATTCGTCTCCTCAATTATATGAGGTTAGTATCATGGTCAACTCAAGTCAACCCAAAGTCAAAATCTCTGGTCAGAGTAGTTCGGTTAATAATAATTGTTATTATTGAACCAAGGACTTTGTGTTTGGACTATAGAGTTGAATGTGAACGATGTTGGAAGTTTTGACCATTGCCAAATTCAATAAGTCCAAAGTGATATAGTTTTGACGAAGAGAATTGGTGTAAATAATTGTCACAACTGGTTAACGCTTATTAAATAAAAATAAGAATTTTTAAAAAGTGAGTAAGCGATAAATTTGGCCATAATATCACACCACCTGCTAAGTGAAGTGTGAACGTTAACGTTCGAATAGTTCGAAGTTAATCGCTGACTGGATTTACACCCAAGAGTCACACAACCGAATCGATGAATTCTCTTAAGACCAAATTATTTAATTAGTTTATGATTGTTATAAATCAATTAAATTAATTAATATTTATGAAATATTAATTATAAAATTTGGAAATGATTTGAGAAATAAATTAGTTGCACGTATTTATAAGAAGTTATAAACATGTTGATCGCTATGAGATATTTACTAAAAATTTAGTTGAATATAATTATGTATATTTAAATTGGATTAAATAGACTCATAACCATGAATTTTAGAGGTGAAAGTTGTTGATTTTGATAGAGGAAGGGGAAGCTGCTATGCATGAGATTAGGGTTTTGAGATGTGTGGTTGAGATCTGTGAAGACCCAAAAGTTGGCCTTCGAAAATCGGCACCCGTACTCCACTTGTACTCAAAATGCCGTAGATTCAAATGCCAAATCTGGTTCTCCGGAGCTTATAACAACATTAAGTAAATAACACAGCGGAAAAAAGAATATAGATATACAACATCTGATACAATATCCAGATACAATGATGATACAATGAATATCTATATACATCAGAGATATGATACAACAAATAGCAGCGGAAAGAAAAATAGATAACATCAGCAGCGGAACAAATAACTCTAAGATAGTCTTCAAGAGAGAACTCCAGCAGTAGCTCGAACTCCCAATAACGATACACCAAGAATAATCAAGTGCAGTCGGATCCAAAGACTGAACTAACTCCAGAAAATCTACTGAATCTGACTATCTGAAAAACCCAACTCTAGACTGCTCGTGTAGAAAATTATGAGCACCCAGAGTTTAGGAAATGAACAATAAACTCCGAGTCAGTCGTGGGACTGGTGTGAGCAACAAAAACAGTTTATCTTTAAAACAAATAGCAGAGAATTTTAAAGTCAATTCGCAATGCTTTTTGAAAATGAAACTACCATAAGACCTCCCGCCACACACACAATGCAAACGCAGACTTGGAGGAGATTTCTTCTTATGTTAGTCAAAGATGCTTACTACGCAAAATCAAATCATTTTTGATATTATTATTAGTGCATAGTGGAAAACATTTCGAAAGTAGAATATAAATCTTAGCCAGCATAGGTACCATTATATTATGCCTGCTATAGCTGCCTCCTGAGGAGACAGGTTCTACAATTTGCAATCGTAAAGGCTCGTATTGTTTCTTTGGATTTCCAACAAATGGTCAGGCTAAGGAACTTCCTATCCACGATGGGTTCGTCCCTGGAATAGACGACCCGAGAACCTAACCGGATCTCTGCCAACACAAGGCCGGGTTACCTCTGCAAAAATAGGTAACTACTGACACGCGTATGCCATCCCCCGATCGTCACCGATCTTCCCGAGGATCCCCGATTCGCAACAAACCACATAGAAAAATTAATGCAGTAACCACAGAGGTTAAGTATCTGGGCTCCATACCATGATACCACCTTTATCCAGAAGGAATGACATACACTAAGGGGCGCTACTCCCTAGAACCTTGCTGCATCCTTCCTGTTTTGACCATTTCCGGGGTGTGAGGTTCGATGAAGTCTCGTCCACAAAGCTACGCTTTGTACACAAAGCCATGCTTCGGGTCAAACAAATGATCAACCTATGATCACAAAGATATAAGATCAAACAAATGATCATATCGCAAATGATCAAACACTGATCATCACACAGCAACACTCAGCATGCCACATTACCAAATTGGGATATATCGCTGATAAATTTCAACTACATAACCTCTGAGCTCGTACGTCTCAGAGAAGGGTGTTAAGCTAAGAGAATAAATTCTCCGCCACCAACAGATATGTATTTGAAAGAAATCGGCTTTATATCTCAAAGTGTAATGTCAGACATGTATCCATACAAGTCTGTTCCGGGTTCGAACAGAACCAAAGGCACTTCTTACGAAGCCCTTGCAATTCCGGGTATTCACAATCCCGTCCGGACTTCCCATCACAAAGGGTGATAAAATCTCTATACCGGGGACCAGTCGGTGCAGAGACATTCGACGAGTTGTCCTTTCGTTTTCGTAAATATCCGGTCTTCAACACCGGTCTTCAAATGCTATCCATATACGACGTATCATTATTCGGAATGGGTTATATGACACAAATGTCTTTTCCCGGCTAACCCGAATAACGAGCGCAATCTTTAAAAACATATGGATATTGGGATTTCAATTAAGTCACAACTTAATAATTCAACTTCTTTTCTTCAAATGGTTTAAACCAATTACCATTTCAAATCTTTAAACAAAAAGATTTATTTCACAAAGTTAACCCCATTCACAAAGATACATTCATAGATTTCAAAACAACTTCTGTTTCAATTGGATTAACTCGTTAAATCTTTAAAATAAAGATTCAACTTATAGCTTTCAAAACAATTTCATTTCGAATGTTTTAAACAAATCATCATTTTAAATCTGTTAAAAATAAACAGATTCAAATTTAGCTTTCAAAAAGAATTCATTTATAACTTGGGAAACCATCTTTCAATTCATACTTGAAATTCCTTTAAATTGGAATTTCATTTCTTATATATATACGAAAGCTTTTATCATTTGAAAACAAACAGTTTTCGTTTAAGAAAAATCCAATTTTATTTGCACGGGTTAAAGTCCTTGAATTTTATTCACATTCCAAAATCAATATTTTATAACGGGTATAATATCTTTAATCCCTAGTTTCAAATTTTAGAATTCAATTTTTTAAACTTGACTTTAAGTTTTAAATCAAATTATTTAAACTTCCAAAACTTCATCAAGTTATTCAAAATTAAATTTCATCTTTGAAATTCCATTTCAAAAGCTTTTCACTTTAAACCCAAATTTCTAATTTCAAAATCAATTGAAATTAAAATTTCAATTTCAAAACATCAAATTTAAATTATCTGTGACTTAACCGATTTCCACGTGAAATCCATATTTGTGTGTGTAAAAGTGTAGTCCAGGGGTTTTACACAATGGTGCACAACAACAATCATCACAGATATATCGATAAGCGGTATAATCGATAACGCTTATCTTCATTCACAGATTCATAGATAAAATAAATTTATCAGTCACAAAGATTCACAATTATAATTCGATGTGGGTTTCGGATAACCAACTGGAATCCGACTCCCTGTCGCATCGAAATTCAAGTGCGGTTTAACGGGTCAAGGGTTTTCATACTCATATAACAATATATCATAGAAATAGAAATCGCAGATCACGACAAAATCAAGACGTATCACAAAGCATCATATATCAGGGATGTCAAACAATTCAAATCATCCAATATAATCCAAGCATATCATAGTACATCACAAATATCATCAAATAAATATCAAAATCAGATATTCTACAGACAGAACATTCATAAGCAAGCATCTTAAATTCTTATTGTAATTAATTCAATTTAAAATTAATTACTTGAGAATTTCTTAACCTTGTTTAATTAATCATCGTTAATTATCAACCAATTTCTTATTTCTTTTCAAAATACTAAATAAATAAATTATTTTGAAATCAATGATTAAGTCTTAATTACTTTCCTTAATCATTTATTAATAACCTTAATTATTTATAACACTTAATTGCCCATCATTAATTACTAATTACTTAGTTAATCATTTATTAATTCATAATTAAATTACTTAATTAATTAACTATCAATCATTCATTTATTAACTTAGGTAGTTAACTACAAATTTATTAATTACTTAACACAATAATTAATTTATATTAAATTGTTCAATTTAATTAACATTTTTATAAAACTCCTTTTAGAATTTGAAAGTCAATTTATAATTAAATTTAACTTAAATGTTAAAAAATTTCTATACTGATTTTAACTTAATTACTTAAAACTCGAATTAAGGACTAACTCAATTTGTAAATATTTCCCTAAGCCTACAATGTTTAGGACTATTGAAAACAGTATTTAACTTCCTATATCATCCTACAGTTGAAAACCCGAGGAACTCATGCCTTAACCCGATTAGTACTTCGAGTTACCTACCCAAATCACTCGAGTCATCCCTGCAACACACGTTACTTTTTCTCTTCTTCCCTGAATACAGTTCCTTATGCATTTCAAATCTAAAACAAAACTTTGCCACCTTCACGAGCTCGACCCCACGTTTCCACCCACAAACTCAAGAACGCAGCCGAGTACCCAGCCCATCTTCCCACTGATACGTATTCCAGATCGTGCACGTGCACGCGGCGGCGCCGATGCTCTGGCGAACGACGAGGTCTCCAGCACGTCTTGATTGATCACTACATCAATCTCAGATCAACATCCAACTCGATCGCGTAGCCAATCGAAAACGAGAAAAAAAAATCGAGAAGCTCGAACCCATCATAATCCACGAACCGGTCTCGCTGCCACTCCTCCGATCACTTAAAGACTTGCGCTTCCGACCATGGCATCATCACCCATCGAGCTTCGATTCCCTAAAGCCTCGCTTCACTCGACGCCACGTCGAAGTCGCGGTGGTCAAAACAAATAGCTCCAGTAAAATTAGGTTTAAGAAAAAGAAACCATCACCGCTGTCACCTCCGACGTCGTGGCCACCCCTAACTATTTTTCCTACCACCCCAGTAAGTTCATCCACCTCCACGCGCAAGCTCGTCACACCCAGTTCCTCCAATCACCTGAATTTGGCCAAAGACCCCTTTTTGATCATCTTCAAACTGCTATCACAACAGCCCACTAAAAATCCTCAAATTCATGTTAAAAATCATAGCTTTATGTAGGGATTCAAGTTATACACTTGAATCAATGTTTCACTGAATTCGAATTTTCCAAGTTTTGAAGTTTCTTTTGTAAAAATATGATTTTTTCCCCTGGATATATTTATACTTTATACAATTATTTTTAAATATTAACTGACACTTACACAAACACTTTTTCTTTTGAACTCAAGGCCTAACAAAGATCAAGTAAGTAGATATTGATTTTTTTTTTTCAACTAAATGCTCTGAACTAAGGAACAGAGGAGTTTTCCACAAAACAGGTCTGTATTCTTCCAACATCTATACACAGAGAGGATATATACTTATATATGCATGAATAAGAAATCTCAAAACTCAGATATAACAAGCAACAATCAAATCTTCTTATATTTCTTTAAGTTGTTTACTCACTGATCTAAAGAAGAAAATACTGGGTCAAGTTGCTCACCTGGACAAGAAGAAACAGAGAACTAGAAGAACAGAGCTTTTAGTTTTTAAATCTGAAAACTTTGCTTGATATAGATTTGATCTTGTGCTTGAAGTTGAATTAGTTACTTTTCTCTTGATTTCCAGATTTTGAAATCTTCCCAGGTTTGAAACCAGCCTGAGACACTGCTTGCTAAAGCCTTCTTGATCTCAGGTTTGAGTTGTTTTCGAATTTAAGATTTGTTTCAGTTTGTAGATGATATCACTTCAGAAGTCACTCAGTTTGAAGGGAAGAAACTGAGATAAGGAAATACATATGTATATATAGAAGAAGGCAATGTTTGTATAGGGTTATTTGTTTATGCAATAGGTAAGGCTGATGTGTTTTGTATTAAATGCGTAGGGTATGTTGCATTTATTGTTAAGTACTTTGTGTTTTTATATGTTTTCTTGTTGACTTAGGCCATACTTGCTTGTCTCGGCTGTACATGTATAATTTTGCTTTGCCATTAAGTGTTGTTTGTATTTCCTTTTGCTTCTTTGCATACTTATATATCTGGTTTTATACTTTTGCTTTGTACATAGATGTTTACAATACTATTTGTTTATGTATTGACTTCGGCTGGGTATGATGTTGTATTTAGAGATGTTTTGTTTCATACTTTCTTTCTTTAGATTGGCCTGGCAGCTTTCATTTGTCTTTAGGTCTTTAAATAAAGGTGTTTACTTATTTGTTTTGTTTTCAAGTGTACATGCTTATTTGGTTTGCTTCCCTTTTAACTTGCATTTTATTTTATTACTTTATAAATAATTTTCTATTTTAACATTGTTGTTAAAAGCTTACTTTGTATTAATTTACTTAGATATGTAATAAAAATCTAATTTGTATAAAACTATATATACATTAAATATACACCCATATATTCACATATACACTATTTACAATTTTTTAATTTAAAATGATTTATACATAATATACTTGGATATCGGGGAAACTCGCTCCATTTAATCAATTTAATTTCACAATTTTTATTCAAAAATTTATTAAATCATAAATTTAACTCAAAATTTCATTTAATTATTAATTTAAATAAATTCAAAATTTCAGGGTCGTGACAAGATCATTATTTGCTCTCTTATCCTACCTGTATAAAAGCTGATCTCAAAACCCTAGTCAAAGGCTAATTCATTTTTTGAGCCACCACTTTCTTCTTCCTCCTCATTTTATTGGTAGCAACTCTCCTCTAAAATCATCCCAAAATTCTCAAATCCAATTTAAATTAAAAAAATACTAATTTACGGTAAAAGGTCTTCAATCCCGGATTAGCAACCTGATGGGTTGGGAATTGTTTTTAGAAGAGAATCCATTGTTCAATGTGGAGTCAAAGGCTTCATTAGGAGATGAACTTTTATTTATTATTATTGTTTTGATTTCAAGTTTGTCATATTAATGTTGATTTACATCCAAATCACTTGTTTGTATTCAGATCTGTTTATTGTTTGGATTAGGTGAGATTTTTGCAAGTAATGTGGGATTGGTTATGTGCTTGTTGTAGTATTTTGTTTGTTTGTTTATTGTTGAATTTTTTTATAAAAACAATTAATTTTGATTTATATTATTATATATAAATAGATCTAAATTAAATGTATACATATTTGCAAATTTTCCATATGTATATAAAAATTAATAGTATATATGTTTATATCTTGTTTATATTTAATCTAAAAAATATTTTATGATGTTTTATACCTATTGTGAATCATAAAATATAAAATTATTTTATTAAATATGTATATACATATTTTATTATTATTTAATGATTTTGTGAATTGTTTATCATGTATAAAATAATTAATAGTTCAAAATTTTAATCTTATAATTTTTGTATTTTCTACACCATATATGATGCTTACTCTAAAATTTTAAGATTTTTTGAACTTAATTTATTATTTTCTAAAATTAATTTACTTTCGGCCTGCAATCAATTATTTATTTAAAAATATAAATTCATTTGATAAAATTCTAGAAATTTTTTATAAACATTAGATGTTTCATTGGTACTTTTAGAAAAAATTAGATTTTTGAAACTTAATTTATTATTTTTTATAATTAATTTATTTTCGAACTGAAGTTAATTTTTTAATTAAAAATAAAATTTCAGCTGAGAAAATTCTAGAAAATTTTCCTAACCCAAAGCATGTCTTATCTATCTTTCGAAAATGTTTCAAAACTTTTCAACTTGATTTCATATTTTTAAGAATTAATTTGAATAAGGGTTATTATCAACTATTTAGTAATAAATATTATTTTAATTAAAAAAATTCCATAAATTATTCTTAAGCCCAAAATATGTTTTCAGATTATCTAAAATTATAAAACTTTTAATTTTATCATGTGATTACTTTACATTAATTTATTATGGCAGAAACTGTTTTATTCAATAACACACACACATATTAATATTCTGTTTTGACATATTATACAAGCACATATTTGAACAAATTACAGTACACACAAAATGAGCTAATGTGTCCATTGAAATGTAAATCCCAGCATCTATATACGCGCACATTATACCCTTCACGGGTTATGATGTTACACATGCACGCACACACACACACATATATTGTTCATATATATATATTTATACTTATATAAATAAATAAATAAAATTAAATAAATCTAAAACTACAGTTTATATGGTTAGAATACATATGGATATAGTAATAAATCTATCCATGAATAAATTATTAATTAGTGACATTTAATGTATTAATCAATTCAAATCAAAGAGAGAAAATGAAAGGTTTCTCTCTTCATTTAATGCAATTAATACTCTCAATTAATTCTTGTTTTAGGGAAAGAAATGAAAGGTTTCATTCCCTATACGTTAACTAAATGTTAGGCGATTTGATACACTATACATTTGAAATTAAAAACTTCCCTTTAACTAATCTAAATAAAATAAATAATTTTATTTAAAACAAATTTGGAAATGTTCTAAATAAATTAGGCTTCATAGGCCCAACTAAGATTCAATAGGGTAAAAAAAATTGAAATTCATACATTTTTACCATTGCGGGCTGGCCCAGTTCCTTCATCAATATCGATCTAGATCCAGTGATGACCAATACCCTAATGGTAGCAAACCACATATGTAATGACCTGATATTTTCAACCATTTGCATCCAAACATGCCGGAATTGAATTGCTCAAAATACCAGATTGTAAATAAAATTTGGCAAAACTCAGCATATACAGTAAATAAAATAATCACAGATCATAGACACAGAGTAATATAACAATAATGCAGCGAAAACAAAAGAATAGTAGTTCATGAAGCTACTATATATATAACAGAGTTAAACAAGATACAACAGAAGTCTCGAATACAATAGTCCAATACAAGATCAGAATACATCACTGAAATCAACTGAATATCTGAAAGCTGGATAGATAGCTGGATCTCCAAGCGAAGCTCCAACTCCAAAGGTGAGTCTCGAATACTGGTACACTCAGTCTGACCCGAGCGTAAAGAAAACACAAAACACTCGAGTCAGGATTAACATTCTTATATCAATAAATCCAACTCAAGTGAAATAACGACTGAAATACAAGTAACTCAAAGGATGTTTGGGATAACCATCCTCCAAGGATCCATTAAACTATCTACTATGTAGTAGTGTATGCTAAGTAGATAATGCCTATCAGTAATATAAAGTATCAAAATAGCGTTAAGACGTTACCATTATCCCCATTAACACATTTTATATAAGCGTCATAGCCTATACAGCACTATAAATTCCACCTTAAACTAGTGGGCTATCAGGGAGTACTCCATAGGTATAACACGAAATAAATCGTAGTGGTCGTGCATAGTGATACGAGTATGACAAGGCACATGAGGCAATACCCAAGGTAGTGAAACTACCGTTTGCCTGATCCTGACTGGTGAGAACGAATCGCCGCAACGATCGCAGCACCGCGAAACAACACTCCCAAATCAAGGGTGCGCACCAATCAAAAACAAGTAATGAGTAGTTTACGAAGAAGTATGTCTGCTAGAGGTAGCTAACCTCACTGGCCCGGCACGGCTCCTGTTTAAGTCATTTCCAATTTGACACAAGTGTCAAGGTCATCCATTATCGTTCTCTTTCTTCAAATCCAGCAACGTCATCATTCCAACCACTTCATTCTGGATCACACTCCGCGTATAATAGTTATTAAAGTGGTTTTCGGTTTGGACAGAGAGTATGTCCCTAACCGATCCCGGACTCTTCAATAACTACGTAATTATTACCCCGATTGGTCGTTTAATAAACTTTCAAAATAGTTTATATTTCAAAACCGACATATCATTTCCATTTCAAAACCATATCAATACGATATCAATTTCACTTCAAATAAATCCATTTCCAAAATCATATCACTTTCCAAAGTTATATCGCTTTCGAAATCGTAAGTCTTTTAAAATCAAAACACTTTGGAAATCAAAACCTTGAAATTCATAACACTTTGAAACTATAGCTTGAAATCATAACATTTTGAAATCCATAACACTTTCCTCTTAAACGGTTTAGATATTAAAATTAGTGTATAAAATAAAATAGTTTATATAAAATAGTTATAAGTTAAAATAGTTTATAATAAAATAATATATACTGAAAATGATTTATATAAAATAGTTTATATTAAAATAATTTATAAAGTAAAATATAAATAGTTGTAGATATAGTTTAAAAAATACTTTATAAAATAAAATAGCTTCCATAAATTTCAAAAATCAATTCCAAATCAACACCAATCCCAAAATTCAAATTTTAATCAAATCTCAAATCATCAATTTCAATTCAATTTAGTTTCTTAATAACCCCTTTCAAATTATGTCGATTTCAAAACAGATTTGAACCACAAAATAAACCATTTTTAATTTCAATATATTTCAAAGCTTTAAGTATTCAACAATTCCCAAAACGAAATTTGAAATTTTCATATATATATCAAATTTAATTTTTTTATTATTTAGTTTTGAAATATTTACTTAATAAATCCAATATCATTTAAATAAAACTTCAAATTTCAAGTCATTAAATATTTCCTTCAATTATATTTTAAACTTGAAATATTCATTTTAAATCATCTTAAACCAAAATCAAGTTATAAAATCATATCCTTTAAAAACCCCAAATTCCATAAGTTCAGATAGATTTGATTAAATATAATTCTTAATTAAATACAATTTCAAATCAATTTCAAATCTATCTTTTCAACCTTAATTTTTTTAATCATTTCGAACTCTATATAAAAATATAATTTAAATAAATACTTAAACATATATATATATCAACTTTATTAAATCAATATTTATCAAAACCATATATTTCTATTCAATACCATAGAAATCATTTTCAAAACATTTATATATAGACCATCGGTGTCTGTATAAAATTTTCTATCCTATGGTCAAGTGATACGGATATTTATCATTTCAATCCACAATTTAAATTATATACGGGTATATATCTTGTCAACTCGTAATCCCAAATGTAATTCAATGAAAATAGCTTGGGTTTATCATTTCAATCCAAAACGATTTTTTCCTATTCTACAGATCGTTCGGGTATGTATCATTTCAACCCATAGTGAATTCTATATTAACAGGGAACTTGCAGAGTGATAACAGATATGATAATAATATAACAAACATATATCATCAATATAAATAACAGATAATGGTGTCAGGTGTCACAGGTGAGCAGATACAGATAATGGCATATATATAGCAATATAAATAACAGATATTGGTATCAGATGTCACAGGTGAACAGATACAGATGATGTCATATATATAGCAATGTAAATAACTAGCAGCAGCATATTTCAATTGTCGTTTCAATTGAAATCAAATTTAATAAATAAGAACGTAAATCGTGAGTGATTGCTCACCTTTCGAGGTTAGAGACGAACGAGAACGAGATGAGTTATGAATCCAAGCATGAATTCCAAAGCAAAACAGATTGGCACGAATTTGATAGACAAGCTGATAAATCAAAATAAATAAAACAAATCAAATCAGAACAGGGTCGCTAATGATAATTGGTATACGAGAACTTATATATAACTATATAAAACTATTATATACCTTTACATTAAAACACAACCGACTAATATATATATTTATCAATTTTTGTTATAACAATACAACTTACTTTATATAATATACATATACTAGCTAAGCAGATCGTGAATACGAACATATATAGTATACTGTACACAAATATATCCATATCTGCTATATAAAAACAGAACTCAGGTTAAAAGAATAATGTGACTACAAGTGTATATACATACAATATTGAAATCTATGTTTAATGAATGAATATACTGTGAACAAATATATAACTCGTTATATGATTTTATAACTGACAAATCTGAATACTGTAAACATATATATATAACTTTACTACATAAAAACTGCAGCCTATATTGTAAAAGAACAACTACGGAAAGAGGATATGACTCATACCAATATACAGACCGATATATATATATAAAACAAACATACGTATAAAAAATTTCGAAATAAAGAATGAACTAACATTATTACTTAACACATAATGTATATAAAACTAAAATACAAATATTTATATATTATAAGTAAATATACTAAAATAAAAAATGAAACTGTTATATAAATATATATATATAGACTTAAACTATAACAAACCATCACATAAACTTACAATATAAACAAACTTATATAACCTTTTTAAATAAAACATAACATAGACAGCTATATACCTCAACATAAGAAGGATGCTCAGCCGCATAAGATGGGTAGGTAAAACATGCAGGTAGGCTTCACATGAAAACAAGCTTGAATATATATGTATATATAGACTGTCCTATATATACATGATATATATGCTATACCATTACACCAAAGAAGGCACGATCAGTTCCCATGGCCAAGCAAGCGGAGGATGAGCATGAAGGGAGTACGGTGGGGCGAAGACCGGTTGGAGGCTGGCTGTTGAGGGTTGCGGGAAGGAGGTGCGTTGGTGTTCTCTTGGTGGAGATGCGCTCGGTGGTGGAGCTTGGGTGCACGAGGCGAAGGAGGAGAGGCTGGGCATTCACGCGGAGGGGCTCGACACACGAAAAGGAAAGAGGAAGGTGGTGGGTTCGACGCCGGGGTCTGCTGCAGGGGATCGGTGACTCGTTTGCTCGGCAGAGGCGGTGATAGGCTGCTAGGGTGTTAGGCGGAGGAGCGGGCTGTCGGTTGCTGGCCAAGGAAGGTGGCTGTCAAAAGGATGGAGCGGATCCGGTCGGAGGGAGGTTTCGCTGCCGGCAAGTGGACGAGGTGCGCAGGCTGCTTCGGGTTGTGGAGCGGTCGGAGTTGGATGCGGTGAATGGCAAAGTAATGGGAGGTGGAACGTGGTGAATGGGCTTGCGTGTAGATGGGGAAGTTGAAAGCCAGGGATGAGCTTGCTTGGCTTCGTTGAGAAAGAGTGGTGAGCACGGGTGATGTTTGAGCCGAGGTGAGAAAAATGAAATGAAAGAACAGGCTTCAAGATGCAGCACAGTTAAAACGTAAATATATTATAAATTTCAAAAGACTCAGAGATAATCGAACAGAAGAGGAAGCAACCAAGAAACATTTTTAAAACCAGAATAAATGGCCATAGGGAATAGAACAAGAGATAGAATTTGGACCATCACATAATAACTTGACATAGGGAAATGATAAATGCCAAAGTAGGAATCAGAGGAAAATAAATTTGCATTAATATGTATTCTTTTCTCAAAAGCAACGATACATATATTTTGAACGAAGAGGAATAGCCAAAAATCATGATAATTGAATTCAGAAATAAAAGTGGTTATTGGCCATTCAGTTTGCACGTTAGTTAAATGAAAGGCCATAGAAGTCAAAAAGTTCGAAAACGGTTACCGATACGGTAATCGTTTTACTAATTTCGTGGCGTACCAGACCTCGAAATATACAAATGAATATACTGTGGAGATCAACACGCCAAGACGATCAAAACGGTATACAGATATCAGTGGTATGATTGAAATATAAAAATTCGAATTTTCTACTAGCGGAAAATGCAGCAAAAACAGAGAAAAATAAGATCGACGGAGCTAAAGAAGTCCGAATTTGAAAAAACGAAAAATGACGTCTTAGTCAGAAGATGAATTAGAATTTTTCTATGTAAAAATATTCAGGTTTAGAAAACATTTTATTATCATCGATTTTAACTGATATAAATTGGAATAAAATTACACTAGAAAATAAACTTCCAAATTATCTGATAAAAATTTACCAGTTGCTATGATTAATTAGACGCATTCCAAATATCAAATTTTATTTCAAAATTTTATCGTTTAAAATTTCACAAAATTTCAACTAATTACGTTATTAAAACAGTTAAAATTTATGGGTCGTTACAACATAGCCCTGAACATATTCCCTGTTTTAGTCATTACCGGGTGTAAGGCTAAAGGGAACGTTTTACCTTTTTTAGTAGATCCCACTTGGAGTACTAATACGGCCCTTCAGGCAATAATGCAATGCCATCATTCATCTTGTTCTGGGACTGAACAAACCAAAGGCACTTCTTCTACTACATCCTTAGGATTAGTAGCAAGTAGCCCTTGTACTTCACAGATCTCCATCTTCGACCATCTTCAAGATGTCTCAAATTCAAACGCTTATGCCGCTTCAAAGTGGTTTATGGATAATATATCCAATCTCGGTCTCTTCGAACCGACAAACGATAGTTTCAAAACTGGCCAAGATTTGATAGCCGGTTATTTAATTTTCAAATAAATAACCACTAAGCCTCTTTAATTAATCTTTTCATTAATTAAATTTGCCTTTTAAATATTTGTACCAAAATAAATTTACGAAGATATATTCACAAACCCTCTTTACTCTTTTCAATACTTGAAATATATTGATATACTTATCTCAACTGTATAAGTATATTCCCAAAATATTTCACTTTCAATAGTTAGAAAACTTTTCAATATATTTATCTCAATGATATAAGTATATTCACAAAACACTACATTTTCAATACTTATAAAATGTACTCATACACTTATCTCAATGGTATATGTATATTCATAAATCTTAAGAAATATTTCATTTTCAAAACCATACTTAATTGGGTTAAAAAAATGTCATTTAAAATATAAGCAACAATAAAAACCAAACCACCTTTCTCTTTTTGGTGTTAAGTATGAAAAGAATACTTCCCTTACAACCGTAATTTAAAATGATCATTATGGAAATCAGGTCTCATTCTTTATATAAATCCTTTTTTATAAAATTTCTTTATAAAACTCCTTTCTATTCATAAAACTCTTTTATATTTAAAAACTCTTTTTATAAAATGTCATTTATAAAACTCCTTTTATAAAATATCATTTATAAAACTTCTTTTATAAATCTTCATATTTATTTATAACTCTTTTACAAAACTTCTTACATAGAGCTCTTTTCTATTTATAAAACTCTTTTTAATAAACCTTTTTTATATTTACAAAACTACTTTTATAAAACTCCTTTATAAAATATCATTTATATCTTATATACTTTCCATAAAAGGATCATTCTATATATCACAAATGTGATTTATTATTCAAATTTATCAAAACGATGTTAATTTCCCTTTTTTTTAAATATCATTTATAAATCTTTCCTTTTATTTATAAAACCATCTATAAATCTATTCTTTTTATACAACATTTTATATGAAACGTTTCATAAATATTTATTCCAAAATATTTCTATCTTCTTTTAAAATAGAATCACTTTATTATAAAAGATATTTCCCTTTAATTTCCTTTAAAATAAACATTTATTATTATATTAACTTTTTTATAAAAATAAATACTTCATGAAATATTTTTAAAACATTTCCAAAAAAGTTTGATTAAAATAGAGAAGTTCAAAAAATTATTTTTAAATAAAATATTACAAAAAATAAGAGGTTAGATTAAAAATCATTTTCCGAATTAAAACAATTTTTCAAATCCAAACAGTAAACAATGGTATTTCAAAATACTATAATGAGGCCAATAGCTACCCTAGCACTTAACCAATGCTACAACTACTTTTATCACAAAAAATGTTCAACTTTTAACATATACCAATGTCATATCCAATATGGTCAACTAACCAATTTTTAGCATTTAACAATTTATACAATATGTATGTAAATGGAATTAAAATCAACGGGCATATAATAGAAATTTCACATCTCAACGGTGAGAAATTCGGATTTCTCTACCAAATTCCCTATATTTCATTTTAAATAGAAATTTAACTAATCCAAACTAATAAATCATTCAAATACAAAATAATAATTTATATCTACTATATATAAATATACTATTCAATCAGAGGTGAGTTAAATCACCAAAATTTCGGTTGACGCTTAAGCATTCCATTTTAATCTAAAATCAAACGAAGTTTGATTTAGATCAAAATTCCACTTTCTCCAAACTAGACAAAATTAGTTCTAGCACGTAGATATCGCTCCTACAAGGGCAACGCAAAAGACCACGTCTCGATTGTATCTCATATGAAGATGTTATGCATTTGATAAGTTTTTGAGATTAAAATATAATTAATTAATTAATAAACCAATCACTTGATCAACCTTATTCCTTCTTCTCCTTCCCCCAAATCATCACTGTCGCATGTACATATGCACAATCATGCATGCCATCTCCGTGATACGGAGATACAGACCACCATTCGACGAACCGATTTCGCTGATGAGTTCCTCATTGCGTGCTCCACCTTCCCAACCCAAAATCGACAAGCTCAATCCTACCTTGGTCATCGCAACCTGCTACCCAAACACGCTTAAACTCGAATGTTGCACTCTTCTCCAGGTGATCGCACATCACCAAACTCCGGTTGCCCATGCTTCTCGACACGACAAACTCAACAACAGTCACCACAAGATCTATCTCCTCCTCAATCATTTGAAATCCCAAACCTTTGCTCACGCTATAGCCACAACGATCACCCCAACCATCACCACAATCCCCAATTCTTACCTAGATTTGAAGATCTAGCCAAAACAAAACCAATCGATTCAAATTTGTATTTTTAAGTGGAGTGTACGATTTGATTTTGGAATTTAAAAAGGAGGCCTTGATCTTCTTTTACGGGAGATTCAAAAAAAAGAAAAGAGAGAGAGGAAGAGGGAAAAGTCAAGTGTTGAATACTCTAAGTGTTTAAGTATGTATATTTTACAATTTCGGTACGTCGTTATACAACATTATGTTCGCGTACGAACCGCGGACGATGAAACAAAAATTCGTTCGCACACAAAAATGCGACACGATCTCAAAACAACAATAAAATACACTAGTTATCTTATTCTGTAAAATTTTAAAAATTCCAACGTTTGCCAAAAAATACATCAAACGATAGTTTAAATATTTTTCAAATTAAAAATTATGAAGAAATCCTATAAATTAAAATAAAAATGTCACTAAAAATCAAGGCATTTTATTAAAAATTGATTTTCTTGTTATATATCACATTCGAATCAAATTTGAATATTTAAATAAATTAAATATATTTATCCAAAACATTTAAAAATTTCGGGTCGTTACATTAACAATGTCTTCTAAAGAATATTCATCAAAATAGGTTCGCCTATGATACTAAAATTGTTGCAATATTCAAATATATATATATATAGAGAGAGAGAGATATATATATATATATATATAATGTTAGCTTAAATATAAATTGATCACTTGTGTAGACCTTTCATTCACTTGTACTAGTAAATGATACAAATTTGCTATTTGGAGAATATTCAACTCCTGGTAATCCACTAATTGAAATAATATGTGTTTTATATACATATACATATCTAGAAACACCAAGGATAAATACAATTCTCAGTGAAAGCACATGATTTAAACAAGGGATATGCCAACAACGCTATATACAGTACAAATTAAGGAGCCTTTGTTCAAAAAAAATATGATAAAGGAAAATCTAGACCTTTTGCCCAACAAATCCCTTAAGCACTTCCAAACAATTTCTACCTTGCCTTCGCTAAAGTCAAATCATTACAAATAACATGAAGAAAAAATACAACCATAGCAGATCAAAAGGCATTTTGATATCCATACCTATTTATATCAACAACCAATAGGCTAACACTATTATGCTAGAACTAACTTCGGTATTCCATCTTAACTCTAAATGTTTAGACAATTTCATGATTTCAAAGTCATTAAAGAGTAAAATAGAAAATAAAATAAAAATATAACAATTTGAACCTTATTTTGATTTTAATATTTAGAGAAGAGGCTAAGAGTGCAGTAATGAGTTTATGCTTCGTTTTGGGCTTCTCATCACAAGACAAGAAGACAATAAGCATGTAAATACTATATATGCCAATGTTAAAATATGCCATATGCCGCAAAAAAGCAGCCTAGACCTGCATTGCATTTGCAACTTCCATTACATTATTAAAAAGTTATAAAGCTTAAATTGATTAAGTGACTAATTAATAGCAACCACCACCGATTAATTATTCATTTCTTTAAATTCATAAATTTTGAATTTAGCTTGGAAAACTAGGAAAGTGCATCTATTTTTCACAATAACCATACAACTTATGCAGTGATTTTGAAACATAGTTGTGCAAAAGATCATGACCTAAATTATGTTTTTTCTTAAAAGAGTGCAAAGATTATATTGCAAGCACATCAATCAAGACAAAGTTTTATACTTTCAACCTTTTTTATCTTTAAGCTATCAGTGATGGAATAATAATGTTGAGACAAGCATCGATAAATAGAATAAAAACAAATTCACGGTTACAATAAAGTTGGAGATGTCTTCTAAAAGATGTCATCTAATAATCATATCCCATATAAATTTTATGCCGTTCTTAGACCTATTTTTTCTATGATTTTCTTTGCTATTATCCCCTTTGTAAATAACCGATGTAACCATATAATTGACTAATGCGTGCATTCACTAGATTTGCAACCATATAATTACACTGACATAATCATTAGATACAAAAATATTACCCAACGTTTAGTCCCAACAAATGAGTTCTTATGTCTAAAGCCACAAATCATTTGATGGTTTATACCATATTTCATGATTACAATACATTATTTCACTATGAATATACCAAGCATAAATTAATGTAAAACCAAATGATATTAATTATGGTAGAAAAAGTTATCGCAATATGATTTTGAATATAATAAGAAGCCATGACGCTTTGCCCAAAAAAAATAAGAAGCCATGAATATGTAGCCATGATAGAGTTAACGTTGATGCACATTTATTATACTTCCAGAACCATGAGACCTTTTTTTCCCCTTAAAATAGATAAGATCCAAGCACATTGGGATACCTAGTACAATAATGAAACCATATATAAATAGCATTAATTATAGAAGCTTGCTTACTCATATCCACGTATGATCGGAAAATAAGAGTTATATATGGAAAATATAATCAACTAGGAAATAAACGATTTAACTGTTAGTTTGTGGAAGTAAAGATCTTAAGGCTAATTTAACATAGGAGGGGGGTTGAATAGTGTATAATAACATTTATGTATCTTTTTAAATTCTTTTAAGATTATAGTTTAAACAATGCAAATTGACAATTATAGATGCAAATATAGACAGATATGAATATAGTAAAAATAAAAGGTAAAGAGTTGGAAAGATCACACCAGGAGTTTTATACTGGTTCGGAGTTACCCTACATCTAGTCCCGTACAATTTCTTGTACAAATTTCTTTTCAAATATCAAATTTTATACATTCTCGATTTTAAGGCTACAAGACGCACCCTCCAGATTTTCCGAGCTCTGAGTACACTCATTGGATTCGAACGGGACACTAGCAAACCCATTTCGATTCAAACGGGATGCCCATCACACCCACTTAATTCAGACAGGACACAAGCACACCCAATTAGATTTCATGGACACCAAGCACATCCATGTGTACTTGAATATGATTTGATAGAGCTTGTAAAATCAATTTCTTGATCTTGAGTACAAATAATCCTATAACCTCTTAAATAGCACTTTGATCTTGATTTGAGTAAGAGAGATGAGAGAGATTGGAGAGTATACAATAGAGAATTAAATCAATAGAGTGTGAATTTGATTCCGATTGAATTTGAGAAGATCTTGACTAGAATTTCTTTTAGAAATCAAGAGAGTGAAATAGGAGAGAAAATATGAGAAAGTAGTTAACCAAAATTCATTGAGAGAACCACTATTTATAGAGAAACGACAGTCATGTCCATTCGTGAAAAGATACGATGAAAAGACACTTCCATTCAAAATCCAAAGTTTCAAAATATCGGACTATATATCGACATATAGGTTCAATATATGTCAACATACTCTTTGTAGATTTGAAAAATACTTCATTAAAAGTTGTTTTGAAAATATTAAGCTTTGTAAAATATTTTGATACTTTGTAAAATCATTTAAACATAGTTTATACACGTTTTAATCATAATAAAACTTAAAAACTTTACAAAATTATTTGGAAGTATTTTTAATATATAAAGGATTCAAATATGAATTTCTTTTCAAAATAAAGTATAAGTGAATTTATATTTAAAATCAAAGTTTTAATAAATGTTAAAATATACTTTTGAATGTCATAATCATTTAGAAAATATAAAAACCAAAAACTATAAATAATTTAAAGTATATTTTAAAATATAAAATAATTAAAAATTATAATAATCTTGTAAATATTTAAAAGGTCGGGAATTATTTGAAAGCTATTTTGAAAAGATGTTTGAAAAATCATTTTGAAAATAGGGATTCTTAAAAATCATTTAAAACCAAGATATTTGAGAATTATTAAAATCAGAGAATAAATTGAAAACCTTTTTGAAAAAATGAAGAGAGATCAAAGAGGTGCTACCAGGGCTTTAACAAAATAATCTATGACTCTGTAACTTATCTTGATATCTTGAATCTTCAAACTCTTAAGTCTTCAATCTTTAACTCTTGAATCTCTATATCAACCTTTTTATCAGTCTCTTGAGTCTGCTCTTGATACTGTATAGTCTTATTAGTCAACGCCTGTTTAATATCATGCACTATATACTATATATAACTTGATAAAACATTAGCATCTATATTTTGTACGATCTCATATGGTTGTTGTTATCAAAACCAATACCTAAGGTACTAACAATCTCCCCCATTTTGACGATGACAACCATGTATATAAAATATGATATAACTCCCCCTGAGTTACAAAACTTCCACTCAATCTATGCCTGGATATTTTATATATTTCTCCCCCTTTTTCATCAAAAAAATTAACCAAAAACTCCCCTCGTCAAGAGTATTGTATATTTATATATTGATAAGTAAGAGGTGATAATACAAACAAATTTTATTAACCAATCCAATCCAATATACACAGTCAAACCAATTCAAAGTTATTACAGTAAAATTCAATCGTAAGTCAAACAAATCCATCCATACCAATTCTAAACCTAAATAAGTTCATACAAACCAATCTATACGCCATATTCGGGTGTAATCTTTTAATGTACAAAATTAAATTGAATCTTATATATTATTCAAAAACCGACCAATCAACTTAAACTTCCCTAGGAATTTCTACCCAACCATCAGAACTGAAAATTGGATCTACTTTGATGGCATCACAATCTTCAGTGTCTCCGTTGGTGGCATTATCTAGATTGTTGGTTGGTTTATCTATGATAAGGGAAGAAATCATCCATCGAATAGTGTAAAAATGCTTTTCTTGTTCTTTTGTCATCTACATTTGATTTAATTTTATGTGTCTTGGATTTTTAAGGATAAATATAAGGATATTCTTGAACGATTGGAGGGTTTGTTCAAGATTTTCATACAATTTTTGATGTGGAGAAGCCATAGTTGAAAAGTTAAGTTCCATATTTGAAAAGTTAAGTTATAAGTGAACTAGGAGAAGAATGAGAGTAGGAATAGTGGTTTTTTGGAGCGAATAGCTATATATAAGGGTGAAAAGTTTTTTGAATAAGTTGAATAGATGGTAGTTATTTTATTTTGAATTTAAAGAAAAATTTGTAATCTTGTCGTTATATGCCGACATATAGGGTATATATATGTCGACATGTAACGACTGGTAAATTCGAACAAATTTTAAAAATATTAATTATAATTGTTGAATAGAATATGGTTAGAAATAAAAAAAATTCAATTATTACTGTAAATAATAATAATAATAAATTTGTTAGAATATAAAACATGATCTTAGATAAAATTCTAAAACACTTAATCTTTATTGAAATGGAAGGTGGTAACGCGTATTAGAATATAATTTAATAATATTGATTGAATGTAATTGACAACTGTATTAATGCAATTTCAATCAACTGTAACAATAAATGTAACTAAAGAATGGGATAAACAATATTATAAATATGTTAGCATACAATAAGAAATCAATTATTTGGTAAGTAGATTTATACTCCTTGTGTAAACAGTAAATTAATAGATATGAATTACTATGTTGTAACAATTGATCTATTCCTCATCCCATTAATTAATCCACTTTGGAATTTATTTTGTAATCAATGGAATTAAATGTAATTGAAATCTTTCAAATAAAAAGGAAAGAGAACATTAATTGTAATTAATGGACGTAATAATAGAAACGTATGTCTGAATTAAAATAAAAGAGGAAGTTGAGGAAATAAAAAGGAAACATATGTTTTAATTGAAAGAGAAATTTGATGTAATATAAAGAACACGTGAATCGAAATAAAAGGATAAAACTTTGCTTGAATTATTTAATGAAAATAAAACGATTAGTGTGTAACCAACATTCAATTGGAAATTTAATATTGAATTAATTGGAATTAAATCTTTTAATTAAGGTAAAGAGTAATAGATGGTAAATGATTTAGTGAAGAATAAGCAACATATCTTGAATTGAATAAAATGAACATTTAATGAAGACAAACCAATGTTAATAAAATGAAGGTTCAATTCAGTCAATTTTAAAATATATTATTATTTGAATTTAAAAATTTTAAAGGTTAAAATTAAAGAACAAATTTTGGAATATTGAGTAATATATTTTTCCAAATTCAATGAAATAGAAAATTTTCTAAAATTTTAAATTTTGGTCAAACTTAGTCAAAATTTGACCCTTGGTCGAAAATTTTAAATTTAAATTTTAAAATTTTGTTCTTTTTTTATGATACTAGACTAAATTCTGATCTTTTCTCCACTTTTCGTTTCGTCAAAATTAAATTTTTATTGCTCTGATTATTTGAACTTCTGTGAACAACTAACATAAGTTTGTAATGTTTAGTTATGAAATTTGGCTAAGTCCAAATGGGTTTGTTTGGTCTAATGGGCCTTGGTTAACTAAAAGACTCTAACCATACCAAGAGACTTGTGTCTATTCCTATGCCTACGGACTGACTTGTACGTACATAATTTTTCGCTTCAGAAAACTTTCTCAACACACTTCCTTCTTCCTCTCCAAATTTACAGAGAGTTCTAGATCTCAAATCTTCAAAACTTCACAAATCAAAACTCTTTCCTCCTCTCCTCCAATCCTTCCTCCTCCTTGTGCCGCCCTCTCTTCCACCATCCAAGCCCTCATCTCCTCCTCCTTATTTCGGCTACCAATCACCACCCAAAGTCAAAACCCTACCCCTCTTTTCCTACCATAGGGCGAGCCCGCTTTGTCTTTTTGCTCTTCTATTTCATAAAAAAAACAAAGTTACATATTTTATTTTGGAGATCCATTGATTCTAGCTTGCTTTGCTTTGGAATTAAGATTCAAATTCATAGCTTTGTCTGTCAAATATTTTCTAGCCTCGAAAGGTGAGCTATTCACTCACGATTTATAATCTTATGCTAAGTGAATGGATATCAATTGATATGTTATTGAAATGTTGCAATAGTTAAGAAATTTTGCGTAGTTTGGTTATGATTTGATATGACATATGTTCACCTATGTTCCCTTATTATTTTGACATGATTATTGTTATTGATATTATGTTGTTTATTTATAAAAAATAGATGTGATGATATGGTTATTAATATGCTTCATGATGTTAATATGAAATTGCTATGTTGAAAAGAAGAAAAATGGAAAATGTTATATTGATTTAAAGGTTGACACTTTTGTGATGGAAATTTTCATTAGTATGTTATGTGAAATTTATGTGTGAAATGAAAAAAGAAAAGAAAAAAAAAGAAAAGAGAAAAAAGAAAAGAAAAAAGAAAGAATAAAAGACTAAAATTTATGTGCATATATGTGTTATGTTGGAAATCACCTAAATTGCTATGTTAAAAATGGTTGCATATTGGGTTATGTTATGGTAGGAATCTTATATCACCTTCAATGTTAAATATGCATATATCCTATATTATGTAGTTTGTATGTATTATGTGTTATTGTATGTAATTGGTTATGTAAGTAATATGTTATGTTATGTGATTCATTTTGTAAGTTATGTGCCATCTTATGTAAATTGTTATGTATGATTTTGTGTTATGTTATTTATTTTATGCAAATCATGCTGAAAGGTCCCTTAGTTTTAGGAATTCCCCATGGGTTGAAATGATACATACTTGAATGATCTTTTAGAATATGGAAAAATCGTTATGGGTTGATATGATAAACCTAAGCGATTTTTATTGATTTTGAAAATTTGGGATTGCGGAAATGATATATACCCATAAATTTCAAATTATTGCGGATTGAAATGATAAAATTCCGTATCACTCGACCCTAGGATAGAAAACTATATACGGACACCATTGGTCTGTTTTTTAAAGTGATTTCTGAAATTTTGGAAAGATGTGTTTGGAAAAAAAAAGGAAAATGATGTTTTTTAAATTAAATATAAAGATTTTATTTTAAAACATATATGTAAAATTTAGATTCTAAAATTATATGTTTTAAGAATTCTAAATTTAATTTATAAGTTAAGTTTTTTTAAATTTAAATTTTAAGGTTTTACTTATAACTTTATTTTTTTTATAATATAAGATTTAATTTAATAAAATTTAATAAAAATAAAATATATTATGTTTAAAATATTTAAATTAATATATTTATTTTAATATATAACCTATTTTAGTATGTAAACTATTTCTAATATATATACTATTTCAATCTATAACCTATTTTAATATATAAACTATTTCTAATATATAAACTATTTCAATCTATAACCTACTTTTAAAATATAAACTATTTTTAATGTATAACTATTCCAATATATAAACTACTTTCAATATTCAAAATGTTTAAAGTTGGAACTGTTATGATTTAGATTTAATTAATTTAAAATGCGAATATTTTGATATGATAGTTTAACCTATTTTGTGGTTATAATTTTTAAAATGAATACGATTTCTAAAGTAAATATGATTTTGAAAATGAATATGATTTCGGAAGTGAATATGATTTCGAAAGTGATATGATTTTGAAGTGAATATAATATTTTGATATAAATTATGAATCGATTTTGGAAATGTAAAAGAACCAACTGGTGTGAAATAAGTGTTTGGTTGTTAAAGAGACCGAGATCAGATATTGTCATATTCTCTACCAATACCGAAACCACTTTAACAACTGTGCACGTGATGGAGAATCCAGAATGAAGTATGATGGTTTGACGAATGCTACTAGAATGAAGTAAGAGAACGATGATGGATAGCCTTGACCTTCGGGTCATAATTAAAATGACTAAAACAGGAGCCACGTCGAGCCAAGTGGGGTCGCTCCCCAATCGGGCACATTTCTTCGATACCATATTATTACTTTGTGATTGATTTGGGGGCCACCCTTTGATTTGATTTGGGAGTGTGTCTCGAGGTGGGCGGTAGTAGCTGCTATGCGTCACCACCAATCCGGATCCGCAAAACGGTAGTATCCTGCCCTGGGCATTACCTCGTGTGCCTTGTCATATTTATCATGATCGCGCCCATTAAGATTTTGGTTTGTATCGTACCTATGGAGTGCTCACTGAGTAAACCACCGGTTTGGTGGAGCTTACAGTATCTATATGGACTACGATATTTATATAAAAATATGTTAAGGGGGATATGTGTAACGACCCGTAGATTTCGATAATTAAATAGCTAATTTGATAATATTTTTGTGATTAAATATTGGGAGAAACAAAAATTTGTAATTTATTAATGAAACAATAAATAAAATGAAATGTAACAATGTTAATTTAAACTAATTATTAACAAGTTTAATTGCAATTCCAATCAATTGGAATGATTTAAAGGTTATACTTGGTTATAAAATGAATATACGGAAAATGAATGAAATAATAGATAGTTAATGGTAATTGAATAAAATTTGTGTTATGAAAGCAATTATAACATTTGTTGGTAAGTAGTAAACTTATAAGTGTAATTAAAAGTAAATGGTAACAATTGTTATGAGTTACCTATTTATTTAGTTCGTTAGATTTAATTTGAAATCAATTGAAAATTTATTCACCTAATTAGTGCAGTTAATGTAGGTTAAATTGATAATGGTAGAATGTTAATTCGATAAGATGTAACCCATGAAAATTTTATGCATAATATGACAATTGATTTAATAAAAAGAATTGGAACTAGTTTGACCAAATTATTGGAATTTAAGTTATAATAAGTGAATTTATTACAATTAATTGTAATTAAAGATTACGTTAATGAAAAGTAAGATGAAAATGGTAAATATTAATGCAATAAAATATATATCAATGTTAACCATGTATGTAGAGAAATAGTAGATTTAAATAAAAAGATTGAAACCAAATAAAATCAATTTATTGAAATTAAATTATAATTAAAAGGATTTATGGTAGTTGAAATTGAACACTGTAATCATTGAAATAATTAAAACTGAATTGATATGTAAACTTATTTTAATTTGTTATAAATGTCTCTGCAATCAAAAATGATGAAATTAGTTAGTTAATAAATATTGAATTAAAAAGTGAATTAATTAATTTAATATTAATTTATTTAATTAATATGAAAGTAGCCATTTTAGCCACTGTCTCGGATTTCGACAAAACTAGTTTCATCGGATCCGTAACGGTCAATTATTGTAAGGTTTCAAGTTTCGTAGCGATCGGACTTGTCGTTTGATCGTACGACTCGAAACGCCTAGAAATCAATTTAATTTAAATCAATTGAAATCAATTTGAAATAAGCTAATTTTAGCATAACTTCTTCATACGATGGAATTAGCACTTGAAACCTGTTCCATTGAGTTTAAAAATATTGAAAACATCTATTTTGATATTTGGGATGACCCATTTGCGTTCCGAAGACAGAACGGGATTTTCGTGTCGTTTATCGTTCAATCAAATCTTGTCCGTTCTTTCCATTTTCAGCTCTGTTTTAACTAACCTGTTATGAACCCTAGCAGTCTTTCTATCTCTTATTTCTGTACGTACAATTCTTTCTATCCGCTTCTCCTCCTCAATGGCAGACAAACAAATTCCCAATTCAATTTCAAATCAAATTTCAATCAAAAATTTAAACTCCTAAAAATATATCGAATTATCTATCGATTTGAAGCTCTCGACAAGCGCAACTCAAATCTGCTGTCCGTTTTTCGATTTGGGTTTCTATGTGGTCAGAACTGGGCGAACTATTCTCGCCCATTCGTTGATCGTCGATCAACTTCAACTGATGGTCGAATCAATGATGCAGTTTTGTAGAGGGGACCAAGGGGAGTTCATCGGCGTTGGTTGTGTGGTGTGTTGACCGTCAGATTGTCGGCTAAAATTCGAGTAGGGTTTAACACATTTGGCGGCGGCTGCACTAATCGCGACCTAGAGATGGTCGGCGCACAGTCTGGTGGGGCGTAGCCATGACTGGCCAGTGGCGGAGGCGATGGGCTGTTGTGGGCGAGTGCGTGCGTGGCCGACGTCGTGCAGGTGGGGGCACAGTTCGGTTTGGGGTCTAGTTTAGGGTTTCCGTGTTTGTTCTGAACGAGGATGGTGAGTTGACGTGGCCGTTTCTGGTTGGATGATCTTTTTTATTTTTATTTAAATTTTGATTTCAAAACCTTCTGATTTTCATATCTTTCACACACGAGGTCTGATTCACGCGCGGTTTGTTCCGCTAGGATCGAATTGAAATTCCTGACATTTTGACGCTTGTTTGGGCGAATTCTGAGACTGTTTGAATTTTGGGCCTAAATTGGATTTTAAATTCAAAGGTGAGTGTTTTAACCCACTCACAACTTCTAAAATTTCTTATGTTAGTTAAATTAAATTTATAATGTGATTAGGAATTTATTCATGGCTGTTTCATATTTTTAAATAGCTATTCCTGTTAATTTTAATTTATTTGAATTAAATTTGTCATTTAATTTATTATTTAATTTAAATTGCCAATTAATTTCCTGTATATAATAATCTGTTAATTGTTGATATTTATTGGTCGAGATGATGATTGTGATGGATGTTTGAATTTATTATTGGATGTTTGGATGCTATATTTGATTTATGAAATGCTATCACTCTACAAGTTCCCTTAGTTATTGTTTAGGAAAATCACTATGGGTTGAAATGATACATACCCGAAGGATCTATAGATTAGGGAAAAATCGTTATGGGTTGAAATGATAGACTCGAGCGATTTTATGGATTTTATTTAATTTGGGATTGCGGTTTAAAATGATATATAATCGTAAAATTTTAAATTGCAGGTTGAAATGATAAATATTTGTATCACTTGACCCTAGGGTAGAGAATTCTATACGGACACCGGATTTGGTTAAATTTAATGATTTTGAACCCTTAAATTTTGAATTTAATTGAATGATATTTTGTAATAAGAATTTGATTTATATAAATTGAATTATTATTGGAATATGAGTTTTATGATAAAACTGGAATTGTTTAAAGGAATTTAATTGAAATCTTAAAGTTGATTTTGAAGTATAATGGAAGTTTACCGAAATTGAGTTATTGAAATTGTTTTGTAATATAACTTTGAAATATATTGGAATTTGAGTAATTTAAATTGATATTTCAAACGTGGTGAAAGCAATATAGAATTTAATAATTATTTGAGAGTCGGAATTAAAAGATTGAAATCGGGTTTTGTGATTTGGAAATTTAAATGGTTCAGATGTGTTGAAAAGAAGTAAATAGTTTAAATTGATGTTAACTTCAAATTCATATTTTAATGTAAACTGTTTAAAGGATATTATTTTAAGATTTCTAATTATTAAGATTTTCAAAAAAATAAACTCTTTTAACCTATATAACTATATTAAATCCTTTAACCTATTTTAAACCATTTAATTTATTTTAAACTAATTAACCCATTTTAACTTAATTTAAATTTAATTAATCTATTTTAAAGCTATTTAATCTATTTTATTTATATAAAATCTATTTTAAAACCACTTAACTATATTAAATCAATTTAACAGTATCTTAAATCTATAATTAATTTTTTTTGTGTATTTAACTATTTATAACTATTTAAACTATTTCTAAATTTTTAGACTAAGAAAAGGGAAGTGTTTATATTCCAATTCACTGGTTTAAAAGCAATGTTGTTAAATGATGTTATAACCTAAGTTGGAATTTAAATGTTATAATTAATTGAATATGATGACTTTGAAGTAAGGATTTAACCTATTTGGAATTATGATTTTTGAAAGGAAATACGATTTCGGAAATGATTTGATTTCGAAAGTGAATATAATTTCGAAAGCGATATGGTTTTGAGAATATGATATTTTAGATATAAATTGTGAATTGACTTTTGAAATGTAAAAGAACCATCCGGTGTGAAATAAGCGTTTGGTTGTTAAAGAGATCGGGATCGGATATTGTCATACTCTCTGCCATTACCGAAAACCACTTTAACAACCGTGTACGTGGTGGAGATTCCAGAAATGAAGTAGGATGGTTTGGTGAACGATTTCTGTATGAGTTATGACGTGACCCTGACTCCCGTGAGTCAACTTAGATGTGACTAAAATCGGGAGCCATGTCGGGCCAAGTGAGGTCATTCCTCCGATCGAGCACACTTCTTCAATACTATATTCTGACCTTGTAATTTGATTGGTGGCCACCCTTGATTTTGATTTGGGAGTGTGTTCCGAGGTGGGCGGTAGTAGCTGCTATGCGTTACCACCAGTCTGGATCCGTAAATGGTATATCTACCCTGGCATTTCCTCGTGTGCCGTGTTCACATGCCCTAGAGCGCTTTCTACGAGTTTGTTTTGTACCGTACCTGTGTGATGTCCTCTGGGTAAACCTCTAGTTTACGGAGGAGCGTACGGCATTGTATAGACTACGGGAATATATAAAATGTGTTAAGAGGGATATGGGTAACGCCTTAACGCTATTTGAATACTTTTACTTTACTGTAGACATATTATAATAGCGTATTGTATTACATAGTAGGTAGTTTAACAGATCCTTAGGAGATGTGAATCCTGAACATCTTTTAAGTTACTCCACTCACGTTAGACACTGGATAGGAGATGTGAGACGACCCGATTTTTCAACGCCCGAAAATCGACATCAATACGGCCACTGTATAAAATGCCGAACAATCGAATGCCAAAAAATCGAACCATTAGGGTTAAGAAGAAGGAGGTAGAAGAAGAAAATAGAACAACAACAGAATCTAACCATCGTAGCGGAATAAATTATAATAGATAATAACTGATCTTTACACAAAAGCAAATCTGTTTATACAATACATCATCAGAGTACTCATAACACACAACTGGACAGTAATCATAACCTGTCCTCACAAAACTGAATACAAAGCTAATCAACACAGCGGAATATTTAAAACAAGTACGGAAGTACGTATCGCCATCCAGCTCGCTTCCTGAGCTCCACAGCATCCTTTCTTGTAATGTATAATACTCGGTCTGACCCGAGCATTATAATAAAATAACACCCGAGTCAGTCTGGAATACCAGCGTGAGAGAAATACATCCAAACTGATTATTAAAGTTTCAAAAATCCTTTGAAAATCAAAAGCGTCTCGTAAGACCACGCCATAAATAAACATGTCGGGTTTTTACCTTACGATAGCCAAAGCACTTTTTATCAAATCCGTCTGATATTATAATAGTGTCTATAGAAAGTAAAATAGAATCTAGCTGAAATGCTTGCATCTCACGTTTCAGCAATAGTTGGGTACAATAAAAACCGTACGGGCGCGTAAGGAGAATGGATTTCCAACTAATGACTAGGCACTAGGGTACCACCTGTCACAGTACCTGGTCTAGATCAGAGAACCGAGGATCCACCCTAAATCCCCTGCAACACAAGACCGGACTACCCCTTACTGGATAGTCCGAGTAAGATCACCCCGCGGTTGGGATTAGCAACCGCCCACACAGCCGAAATAAAAAGGGACATCTAGACAGGGATGACCTCACCCTAATGGGCGCGACCCACTTAGCCTTGCTGCATAACCCCTGATTTTCAGTCATTCCCGGTTGATGAGGCCTGAGGCTAAGCGTTACCTTTTAGAACACATCTCTTAGAATGCCCACCGTCCACCTGACGATGTTCCGAAAGCATTCATCCATACAAGTCCGTTCCGGGTTCGAACGGACCCGAAGGCACTACTCCTACTACATCCATTTTGGAATCATCCTCAAGATTAGTAGCGACTAGCCCTTGCACTTCACTGCTCCATTTCGACTCCGAACTCGTTTTTCCATGAAAATGTACAAACCGGATCGAAGTGGTTTTCGAGAAATTAATCCCGATCCCGGTCACTTCGAAACGATCGGTGCATTGGCCAATATGATAGTCGGTTTTTTAACTATCAAATAACATTCACAAACATCCATCGATATAAATAATTTCCCGAATTATTTATTTTCTCAAAATATCTTCGCAAGATATATTTCCATTTTCAACCCCTTTTGAAAACAGTTTCAAACCATCTTCCTTTACGGAATAAATTTCCCAAATATTTTCTATTCCCGCTGAAAATAACCAAGTCCAAATACTTAGATTTTAAAATAATTTAAATCACTTTATTCTAATTTATTCCTTAAATATTTAAATTAAACTACTTAAACACTTTATTAAAAAAAATATTTTAAGAATATTTAAGGTAAAACTATTTTATAAAATATAAAACAAATTTTAAAATAAAAGTAAGTCAAACTAAATTTTAAAATAAGAGTTACAAAATTCTATACAAGTTTCAATAAAACTTTAACCGAACTATCTTTAAATAAATCCATTTTATAAATATAAATAATAATAATATTCTTTTAAAAACAAATTTAAAACTTTTAACTTTTACTTAAAAATCTGCTTTAAAACGTACTTGGCTTTTCAGGGAAATACACTTCCATTTCAGAATAAACCAAAGAATTCTTCTTATAAATCCTGCTTGATTTATCTCAATTCAAATTTACGTTTGAATCCCGTAAATTTCTTCCAACACTTTAAAAATAAACCCCTTTTATTTTTAACACATTTTCCATTCCTGGAAAATCACTTCCAAAATATATACTTGAATTATTTAAAATCAGTTACCAAATTCTTTATTCAAAATAAAATTTTGAAAATTTATAAAAGTTTTCTTGCATAACTTAAATCAAAAAATTTCTTTTTAACATAAAGTTATTATATCAATACTTATAATAAAATTTCCTTTAGATAACATAATACAATTTATCTTTAAAATTAGCAAATACCATAATTAGTTAATAAATACTTATTTTTCACTTAAAGGAAATTAAAGATAATAATTTTTCCAAAATATTCTAAAAACACATTTTTTTAAACTTTCTAGTTTATACTTTGAAAGTCCTCTTTCGAAACATACTTCATTTCTCAGTAAAAATACACTTTCCATCCTTTTAAAAATAATCCCACTATTATTTTTAAAACAATTTGCCCCTCTAATAGAAATTCCCACCGGAAATCTATCTTTCAAAATTTATCCAACGATAAATATTCCATTTCATTTATAAACCCAGTCTATAAATTTCCATTCCTCGTTTCCTTTTTAAAACACCATTTCAAAAACACTTCAAATTCCCAAACCAATTTCCTGAATTTAATTTCCTTAAATTCATAACTCAAAAATCCCTTTCCATTTCCCTTTTACATCCCCATTTCATTTTATTGATATTTTAAAATACCAAATTATATTATCCAACCATAACACAGCATAACAAAATTCCAAATCAATCTATCACAGGATATCAATGAAATATATCACAGATTATGAATATAATTTCTATTTGTGAGGAATCCAGTTGGATCCCTCCAACCTGTTCCCCTGCATCCACAGATGTTAGCACAACAGTAAATATCAATCCTGTAACGACCCCGAAATTTTGAACTTTTGAAATAGAATATTTAATTGATTTTAAATATTCGAATGATAGTTTAATTTGAAATTAAATATCAGAATGAATTTGACAATTTAAATTATTGAATTTAAATCGTTAAATCTGGGTAAAAAAATTTGTATCTTCAATTTTAAGCCAGTTAAAAATATTTCAAAGGCTTAGAAAATTCATATAGATTATACTGAAGATAATAAAAGCTTTAGAATCGAATTTGGAACTGTTTTGTTCAGTTTTGAAATTTAGTTGTTTAAATTGAATTTAAAAATAGCGTTCCGGGACACTGTCTCGGAATTCGACGAAACCAGTTCCATTGGGTCCGTAATATTGAATTATTATCGGATTTCAAATATCGTATTAATCAGAGTTGTTATGCGAGCGTACGACGTATAAACGCATTGAAATTAAATCAAATTCAATTTAAATTTCAAATTTAAATTAGTCAACACAGCAGAGATTCCTGGCTTTATTTCACTTCAATGCCGACCTACTCTCTGCTTAATTATATTCTCTTGTCTCCTCTCCATTCGTTCAAAACGAATGAAACATTTTCTTCGTTCAAAAATAATAATGGCCGCTGCCTTCAATTTTTATCTGTGAATTCCTTTCCTCATTCCTTTTTTATTTTCAGATTCGAATCCATTCACCAAATACGAACGAAAAAAAAATGGCAGGTTAATTTCAAAACGCAATTCCTTTTCTTCTTTAAAAGTCGCATCCTCCTAAATCGTAGAATCCCGTATGTTTGTTTTCCAACTCAAAGCTGTTCGTTTCTTTATCTATGGAAACGAAACCACATCGTTCCCTAAATCGAAGTTGTTCCTCTAGTCGCGAGACAGGAAGGGATCATCTCTCGATCGACCGAGAGGGTGAAGCACGAGCCGCATGGTTTGAGGAGGAGCAGATCGAAATCTTGGAGGGCTCAAGGCGATCGTTTGGGGAGAAGCGGCGATAGCAGCCAGAGAAGCGAAGTAACCAGGAAGAGTTTGAGGAGCAGCAGCCATCGCGATAGCAACGCGTAGCAGGGGAGTGTCGTGATTTGAATTTGGGGATTCGCGTGGAATGCTGGTGGGGCTGAAGTCGAGTTCGACTTCGATCGAAAGGGAAGCTCGGCGATCGAACGAAGCTCGCGGCAGTGCGGCAGTGGCGAGCGATGTCACGTGGCGGCGGCATACCTTGGATGAAGCATGTCGTCGCGAAGTTGCTTAGCGAAGGGATAGATTCTGAGGTTTGGAATCTGCATTCTAGTAGGTACTGACATTATCTTGATTTAATTTAGTAAAAGTAAACATTTATAGATGAAATTAAATCTGGAGCAAGATGTAAAACAATATATATATATATATATATATATATATATATATATATATATATAATTACAGATTTTTAATTTGCTAATTTATTTTAAACAGAAAATAATTACAGTAGTTAGAGGAGAAATTGGTTAAGTAAATAAATAGAACAATAATTTAAGTGTTCGATTTAATTCGAATATTGATAAATTGTATAAAATGTTTATACAAGGTCTGAAATGAAGAAATGATCAAAATGGAAATGGATTGCAAAAATAAAAGCTAAGGAGAGATCTTCTCACTCGAATGTAAAGTTGATTTTACAGTTATTGATTGATTGATTGATGTTTGGATGTGATATTAGATATAGTAGGATATATCTATATATAGCAATATATATATATTACAGTTGTTGATTTCCCGCACTATATAGCGGATGAGACCCTATTGCGCCGCATAATAGCGGATTGATATTTTTTAAATCCCATATACCGCGATATTCCACCTCGAAGTGGAATTGGTATTGTGCTAACATCTGTGGATGCAGGGAAATAGGTTGGAGGGATCCAACTGGATTCCTCACCAGTATTTATTTGATTACAGATATTGTGATATTTGTTGATTTTCGTATCGATATATGATGTTTGTTGTCGTGATTGACTAATTTGTGTGTTGCATCATCGGATCCATTTTTGGAAGTTTAAAAAAATAAAGATTTTGACTTTAAAAGAGATTTGTAAAGTGATTTTTGAAAGTATACGTTTTATTAAATTTTTGAATTGATTCATCTTAAATAAATAAACGTTAAAATTTTAAAGTTATAAAAATTATGATTTTTGTGAAATATAACCAAAGTGTGATTTTTGAAATAAATAGTTGGTTGATTTATAAAATGGTTTAAATTGAGATTTTTGAATTATTGTAAATGATTTATATAAAAGGTTTATAAAGTTGATATTTATAAATTAAGATATTGGAATTATAAAACGAGTTTTTATAAGTGTTAAAAGGAAGAAAAAAATGGATTTCATAAGTGAATGAAATTAATAGATTTATAATGTGAAGTTATAAAATGAATAGATGTTGTGAAATAAAAGATTTATAAGTAATTTACTTATAAATTAGGTTTTGGCACTTAGTTGGGATATAAATAGAATTTGCTAATAAAAATGATTTTTATAAGTTGAAATTGTTATAAAGTATAAATGTGATTTATAAACGTTGTTTTATAAATCCGAAATCACTTATTTTGATAAGTGAATTATAGAAGTTAATTAAAGGAATTATATCCACGATTTTGGACAGTGGATAATCCTTTAAAAAAAATGTGTAGAAATGTTGAATTTGGATAACGAATTATATTCACGATTTTGGACAGTGAATATATTATTAAATAAAATGGATATGTTTTGGAGGAGTGATATTACGAAATGAAATAATTGTTTTAAAAGATGTTTTAAAACGTGTTAAGTATCGAAAACATAGATTTCAACATTCATTGTTGAAATAGACGTTTTCGAGGAAGATAAGGAAATGATGGACTATAACACTGTTGTTATAGTAAATGGTTTCCGAAAGGAAATGTTTTATATAGTATTGGGATTTATATATATCTATCTAAATTTTGAATCCCTATACTAGTGATTTTGAGTTGTCGTAACGATGTTTTACGTAACATTCGTTTTGACTCAAATAAAATTTGTGAAAGAGAATGTCTTCCTTAAAGAATGAAATATATACTTAATTATGATTTAAGTATATCGAATATTTTCAAGTGTTGAAAATAAATGATTTGTGAATTACTTATTATTAAATAAGTATGGAAATGCTTTTCCAATACGAAATGAAAGGTTTGAAATTTTATCTTTTAAAGATAAATTGAAAAGTGAATATTTGAAATTTGTTTCAAATGGTTAAGTGTGGAAAATTATATATCTTGTAAAGATATTTTTGGAAATTAAATAATTTGGAAAATTATTTGGAATCTGATGATGTTGCGCATCTTTATTGATAGTTAAATAACCGACTATCAATAATTACCTTGAATGGGTATTTGTTGTGATTTGCTTGAATTTGAATGCCACACTTATTTTTGAATAAGCGCTCACTATTCGGGTTAGCCGGGAAAGGACATTTGGGTCGTATAACTCATTCCGAATATGTGATACGTCGTTATGGATTGCATTTGATGACCGATGTTGAAGACCAGATATTTTTGAAAACGGAAGGATTACCGTCGAGTTACTCTACATCGGCTGATCTCCAATATAGAGGTTTTATCACCCTTAGTGACGGGAAGTCCGGACGTGATTAGAAAATTATCCGGATTTGCAAGGGCTTCTGTAATGACCCTAATTCTTAACCAAAAAAAAAAATTTTTTTTTTCATACTTAGCTAAGACTACCTAGGGTCATCCTCCCTATTCTCATATTATCCAGGATCTTTCACAATATAAAAATATTGTTTTAAATCTAAATCATTCCTAACATACATATATGAAGATATCTATGTTATATTCTACTAGAATCAGAGCATGATAATATGTAAGTAGAAATCCTTTTAAATCTATTAAAATGTGATAATTCCGTGATAAAAGATTAATTATTGTATCATGATTTTTGACCATAGAATCCACTGGAAACATGTACTTTAGTCTGTTATTCTAATTAAGAAATGATCAAGTAATAATCAGTGGAAAGCAAGCTTATAATATGGATGATTGTGTTAAAGTCTGTATAGTATCAAACTCAGGCTAAAAGAAAGTGGATCATAAGTGAACACAAGCAACATCTAGGCGTAATGGAAACGCGCCTAACTTACACATGAGAGGTCACGAGTTCGAGTGCTATGCTGGTCGGTTCAAACCCAATTTTTGTTTTTCTTTTTATTTTTCTCCTGTATGGTTTAAAATCTGATATCTACCTATATCTACACATATATACTTAATTTTTGCCTATAATCTAACATACAAAACAATATTTCTTGCTTTATTATTTTTAAAACCCATTCCCACAACTGTTCTAGGAATTTATATTTATATTTTTGCCCAAATATCAACATGTACACAGATATACATGTACATGTCAATGTCTTTGCTCATTTTCCAGAAAACTGGGTTCAAATGGTTCCTTGCTTCATTGATTTGAAGTGAATAATTGGCCTGACCTATGGTCTAACCATGTGGTTAATCTGACCATTCTTTTATTTGCATTTTACAAACCAGAATCTACCTAAACCATTGATACTCCTTCTTTTCAAAAGCATGTTTATATATATATGAATCAGACACCTTGTGATCAGATTTATATCATCCTTCCTAACCATAATTCTCTTTTAAAAATGCATATTCAGGGTATATACACTTTTACTTGCATTTGGACATATATCAATATCATGACTTGAAAATATAACAGTTATAATTCTTTCTGGATTTTCCCAATATAATTTCCTATATATCTATCTTTTGAAAGGATTTAGGATGAACTGAAATCATCATAAAATGATTATGCTTATAAAATCCAGGTTTTTCCTCTAAATCAAAAACAACTTTAGCAAATAGATTTTCAAATCAGTTTAACATCAATATCCTTAATACATACCAGACCAGAAATAACCAGAAACAACATAACACATATTTCTTACAAGTTCTTCCTACTTAATACATTTAGATAGCCATAACAATCAGAAAATACATGCATGAATTAACACATTCTAGCTCTTATTTCTAATTATCTTAGCATTCTCTATTCCATATCTTTTTAATCTTGCTTACTTAGCTCCATCACGACCTGCAAAAGCATTAGTGGCTGCCCCATTATGAATGAGACACCCCCATGTGCCATGAGCAATAAGGGTCAGATCTATGATCTGGTGTGAGCATTTCTAACATATCCATGATATTAAGCTGAGGATACAGCATAAATGTACTTTGCATAACTTGACAGGTATTATCATGAATGATTAATGTATAAATTGATCAGGTATTCCCATATACATACATAAGAGCAAACATATGCATTAAAACAATTTTTATCTGGAACTACTAAGGTTCCTCATACCAACCCTAATCCCGGAAAGACCCAAGTTTCCTGTATCATCATTTAAGGTTGCCTTTTCTTCTTATAAATTCCTGGCCTCATCTGCTATAAGGAATCAAAGGGACACATTGCCATTAACTAATTAACATCATGGCACAAAGATCTCAGGACTTAAACAAGCCATGTGTCAACTTGTCTACTTCAAATAGGACAAGCATTCCAACAGCCTTCTTGGCACAAAATCCTTAGTTATATTACCAAGTGTATTCATGTTCATTTTGTCAATGATAGCTAGGTGTACAGACCACTTATATACATGAAACATACTAGTTACCTTGCAGACATAATATTGCAAGCAAATTAAAGGTTACTTTCTAGAGGTATAACACCCAGTCATTCCATCTCACATTATTTAGCATATAAACACCCTATTCAAACATATACCAGAATGTTTGCAACTGAGAATAAATGCATGGCTCTATTGGGTTTATTTTGATTTTGCAAGCAACTATGTTTAGCCGGATTTTTAACCTTGTTTAAACATAATTTTTAGGCTTGTAAATTTTCTGTTTGGTTTAGGGCTCAGCACTTATAGAGAAAGACTCCATTGCACCCTTAACCAATTATTTCAAGCCTCAGCACTATACCATTGTATATGCAGCTCATAGTTTTTTTTTTCATTCTTTGTCTTAAGCCATGATTCAGACTAGTTACAAATACTCTCTTACATGTTCTTTAAGGTTTTGGTATAACATACAGAGATGAAAATAGAACAACAAAGTTATACATCCATCATAGCAGATCATATCTCATCAAGCATTCATGAAACCATCAGTAGTCAACATGGTTTGTAAATCAAAACATGCAAAATATAGCATATAAAAGCTTGGCTGCCTAATCTCAGGTCTTAATGCCATGTATATGAGTGAGGATACTCACCTAAATGCTTACACAAGCTTAATCCAGAAAACCCCTCAAATCTATAGCCTTTTCTTCCTCTTCTTCCTTAGGTTAATGAATTCAGTGAGAGAGTAGTTTTCTGGTTAGGCTCTTGATTTATATAGGGGTTCTACCTAGGGTTTTGGGTGATGCAAAATCCCTATTTTAGCCCAAACCAGAATCATGCATTTGGCATTGCATATTCTCTCCCTCCTAACCCTTAATGTCCCGGCCACTATTTTAAAACAAGGCTAAGTTGTGCCCATTTTCTTTCCTTTTCAGAAAGTGATTTCTTTAAGTATTTTTATTATACTTACCTCAAACATGATAATAGTGTGACTTTCTATTTTCTGCCTTTATACATTTGCTTTCTTGCACTTTGGTTCTTACTATTTTAGTGCTTCTTTTTCTTATTTTTCCTTTATTAATTTTCTGCTCAAATAATATCTGTATATATATATATATATACATTTATACAACTATGGGTGTTAGTTTAACTTTAACCTTCTTTTATTTGCAGAAAACATGTGCATTCTTATATGCATTTCTATACTCCTATTATTCAATTAAAATTTCACTTATTCATTATAAATCAATGTTCTCTTCTGTCTTAATTTCCAGACAAGTCATACATATGCATATATATATAGATATATATATATATACACACACATATCCTCAGGAATTTTAATATTCATGTCTAGGCCTATATTTCCTTTATTTAAAACATTTTATCTAAATGTTTTCCTTCTTTGTTTTATTATTCAGGAATTCTGGATTTTCTCTTAGTGCCATAACTAGTGTGCACGTGCACACATGCACACAACCTTGCACCACTGAAAATCCCACCTATATAATAATTCTGATTTTTCCCCCAGAATTTTAATCATTTATTTAAAAGGATTTTCCTCAAAATCTTGGGGTATTACAGCTTCGTAAGAAGTGCCTTCGGTTCTGTTCGATCGCGGAACAGACTTGTATGGTTGTATGTCCGACGTTACAAATTGAGATATAAAGCTTATTTCTTTCAAATACATTTCTGTTGGTGGCGGAGAATTTATTCTCTTAGCTTAACACCCTTCTCTGAGACGTACGAGCTTAGAGGTTATGTAGTTGAAGGTTATCAGCGATATATTCCCAACTTGGTAATGTGGCATGCTGAGTGTTGCTGTGAAATGATCATTGTTTGATCATTTGTGATATGATCTTTTGTTTGATCATTTATCTTTATGATCATTTCTTTGATCATTTGTTTGACCCGAAGCATGGCTTTGTGAAAAGCGTAGCTTTGTGGACGAGACTTCGTCGGACCTCACACCCCGGAAATGGTCAAAACAGGAAAGATGCGGCAAGGTTATTAGGGGGTAGCGCCCCTTTAGTGTATGTCATTCCTTCTGGATAGAGGTGGTATCATGGTATGGAGCCCAGATACTTAACCTATGTTGTTGCTGCAAATTTATTACTTTGTGGTTGTTGGAAATCGAGGATCCTCGGATATAGATCGGTTACGATCGGGGGATGACATATTCGTGTCAGTAGTTACCCAATTAGGGGTAACCCGGTCTTGTGTTGGCAGAGATCCGGTTTGGTTCTCGGGTCATCTTTCCAGAGGCGTACCTATGTGGCAATGGGAAGTTCCTTGGCCTGACCATTTGTTGGAAATCCAAAGAAACAATACGTGACTTGTACGGTTTTAGTTGTAGAACCTGCCATCTAATATGGCAGCTATAGTAGGCATACTATAATGGTACCTATGCTGGATAAGATTTATATTGTACTTTCGAAATGATTTCTTCACTATGCACTAATAATAATATCCCAAAATGATTTGTTTTGCGTAGTAAGCATCTTTGACTAACATAAGAAGAAATCTCCTCCAATTCTGCGTTTGCATTATGTGTGTGGCGGGAGGTCTTATGGTAGTTTCGTTTTCCAAAAGCATTTTGAATTGCATTTAAAATTATCCTGTTGTTTGTTTTAAAGATAAATAACTGTTTTACGATCTCACACCAGTCACCATGACTGACTCGGAGTTTATTGTTTCCCTTCTAAACTCTGGGTGCCCATTATTTTCCACATGGGCAGCCTAGAGTTATGTTATCAGGATATTCTGGAGCTTTGGAAGCAAGCTGGATGGCGAGACGTATCACCTATACTTTATTTATTCCGCTGTGTATTCTGTATGAGGACAAGTTTATATAACTGTCCATTGTTGTATTGAGTTGTATATTGACTCTGATTGATGTATGTATAAACTGATATAGTTCTTTGTTTTAAAAGACTAGTGATTATCTATTATATGTTGTTCCGCTGCGAATGTGAGATTCTGATATTGTTTTCTGTTTCTGTGTTTTCTGTTGTTCTTCTTTTCTTTTTCTTCTATCTTTTCTTCTACCTCTTCTTTTAAACCCTAAGAATTCGGTTTTGCGGCATTCGTTTGCTCGGTAGTCGATACAGTGGACGTATTGATGTTGATATTCTAAAGTCGAAGAATCGGGTCCTTACAACGTGGTATCAGAGCATATGGTTAAGCGACAACCCTGCTCTGTTGGGTGTTACTCATTAGAGATAGAGTCAGTAGTACTCTAGAATGAGTTGAGTGTAATAATAGATATGAGCGCGTATTTGTTAATGAATATGAAATTGTTTTGTATTGTGTTGACTTATCGGTTGATTGTTTATAGATTCTGGTCGGTGCAGTCTAGCTAACTGAAATCGATAGGGGTTTCTAAACTCTTAAACAAGGTAAACCGACACAGTATTGTTTTTGAATAGGGTAAATGAAATAATTTTGCCCAAAATTATTTTTGTATAGAAAAGAAATGATTTTCTATGAATTATCATAGTATATGGATGCTTGGTTGTTAGGAAGTGATAATATTGAATTATTATCATTATTATATGGAATTGAATGAGAAATTAAAGTAATAACCAAAGAGTTGGAGATAAATTCATTTAACGAATGAAATTTATAAATATGAATTGGGAACATAAGGAAATGAATTCATATATGAATAAAATTGTGAACATAAATTGTAAATGTGATTTATAAATGAAAATAGAATTCCAAGAAGATAATTGAAATAAAAATTCATTAATGGAATGAAATTAGTAATGTGAATGTATAAATGATTTTATAAATCGAAATGTAAATAAGTCGAAGACTTATAAAATATTCGGTAATTTGATTGGAATGAGATTCAAATTGAAAATGAATGAATTTGTGAATGAATAAATAAATTTGCAATTGCAAGTGCAAGAAAATGAAATTGAAAGTTGAGATTCATTTCGAATTTGTAAGCAATAGAATTAAATTCAATAATTATAAATGAAAGGTAAATTGAATTCCAATTGGAAATCCAGTTTAAATATGAGTAGTTATAAACCAAAATAGTGAATTGAAAATAAATTTTGGGAATGAACAAAAGAATAAAACTGGAATTGAAACTGAATGTTGAAAACAAATTTGAATAAAGTGAATTAGAATTTGTGATGAATTAGTAATTGGAACTAATTTAAAATAGTGCAGTTGTGAATGAAAGGTAATCGATAAAAAATAAATATTCAGAAGTAAACTAAATACAAATTATATATGAATTGTAAATTGAATTCAAATGAAATTTGAAATGTAAAATTTAATGATAATGGATATAACTTCAATAGTAAACTAAAGATGATATAAGAAGTAAGTATCGAAATTTTGTAATGGAATTTGCAAAATGGTTTGAATATTGTAACTGGATATTATGGCTAGTAGGATATACAGGTGTATAAAGGAATTGGAATTTTGATTTCAAAGATAAATTTGAATTGCTCGAAAAAGGTATGAATTTGAATTTCGATATGAGATTTGATGATTTTCTTGTCTAGCCGCTTGGCGTTTTCTTTTCTTTTTGAAATTGGGGGCCCAATGTGGCATTTTGTAGTCGTACCGAGTTAGCCGTGCAAAGGAGACGCTGGTGAAATTTTTCGAAAATTTCGAGTGTTAGAAAAAAATTTAAAAAAATTGGGAAGTTTAAAAAAAAATTTGAATTTGAATTGTTAAGAAAAACCATATTATTTGAAACTTATAATTGAAGTTGGAAATTTAGTTGAATTAATAACGAATCTTTAGTAGAAAGATTTGTTTTGAAAATGTGATAAAATCGTTTGGTTTTGGTAAAATGATAAACGGGAATTGGGTCATTTTTCCTAATTTGTAATTTCGGGACGAAATTCTTTTAAGGGGGGAAGATTGTAACGACCCAGAAATTTTGAACTTTTGAAATAAAATATTTAATTGATTTTAAATATTCGAATGATAGTTTAATTTGAAATTCAATATCAGAATGAATTTGACAATTTAAATTATTGAATTTAAATCGTTAAATCTGGGTAAAAAAATTTGTATCTTCAATTTTAAGCCAGTTAAAAATATTTCAAAGGCTTAGAAAATTCATATAGATTATACTGAAGATAATAAAAGCTTTAGAATCGAATTTGGAACTGTTTTGTTCAGTTTTGAAATTTAGTTGTTTAAATTGAATTTAAAAATAGCGTTCCGGGACACTGTCTCGGAATTTGACGAAACCAGTTCCATTAGGTCCGTAATATTGAATTATTGTCGGATTTCAAATTTCGTATTAATCAGAGTTGTTATGCGAGCGTACGACATATAAACGCATTGAAATTAAATCAATTTAAATTTAAATTTAAATTAGTCAACACAGCAGAGATTCCTGGCTTTATTTCACTTCAATGCCGACCTACTCTCTGATTAATCACATTCTCTTGTCTCCTCTCCATTCGTTCAAAACGAACGAAACATTTTCTTCGTTCAAAAATAATAATGGCCGCTGCCTTTAATTTTTATTTGTGAATTCCTTTCCTCATTCCTTTTTTATTTTCAGATTCGAATCCATTCACCAAATACGAACGAAAATAAAAAAAATGGCAGGTTAATTTCAAAACGCAATTCCTTTTCTTCTTTAAAAGTCGCATCCTCCTAAATCGTAGAATCCTGTATGTTTGTTTTCTAACTCAAAGCTGTTCGTTTCTTTATCTATGGAAACGAAACCACATCGTTCACTAAATCGAAGTCGTTCCTCTAGTCGCGAGACAGGAAGGGATCATCTCTCGGTCGACCGAGAGGGTGAAGCGCGAGCCGCGTGGTTTGAGGAGGAGCATATCGAAATTCTGGAGGGCTCAAGGCGATCGTTTGGGGAGAAGCGGCGATAACAGCCAGAGAAGCGAAGTAACTAGGAAGAGTTTGAGGAGCAGCAGCCATCGCGATAGCAACGTGTAGCAGGGGAGTGTCGTGATTTGAATTTGGGGATTCGCGTGGAATGCTGGTGGGGCTGAAGTCGAGTTCGACTTCGATCGAAAGGGAAGCTCGGCGATCGAACGAAGCTCGCGGCAGTGCGGCAGTGGCGAGCGATGTCACGTGGAGGCGGCAGACCTTGGATGAAGCATGTCGTCGCGAAGTTGCTTAGCGAAGGGATAGATGCTGAGGTTTGGAATCTGCATTCCAGTAGGTACTGACATTATCTTGATTTAATTTAGTAAAAGTAAACATTTATAGATGAAATTAAATCTGGAGTAAGATGTAAAACAATATATATATATATATATATAATTACAGATTTTTAATTTGCTAATTTATTTTAAACAAAAAATAATTACAGTAGTTAGAGGAGAAATTGGTTAAGTAAATAAATAGAACAATAATTTAAGTGTTCGATTTAATTTGAATATTGATAAATTGTATAAAATGTTTATACAAGGTCTGAAATGAAGAAATGATCAAAATGGAAATGGATTGCAAAAATAAAAGCTAAGGTGAGATCTTCTCACTCGAATGTAATGTTGATTTTACAGTTATTGATTGATTGATTGATGTTTGGATGTGATATTAGATATAGTAGGATATATCTATATATAGCAATATATATATTGGCATATGTATATATTGCAGTTGTTGATTTCCCGCACTAAATAGCGGATGAGACCCTATTGCGCCGCATAATAGCGGATTGATATTTTTTAAATCCCATATACCGCGATATACCACCTCGAAGTGGAATTGGTATTGTGCTAACATCTGTGGATGCAGGGAAACAGGTTGGAGGGATCCAACTGGATTCCTCACCAGTATTTATTTGATTACAGATATTGTGATATTTGTTGATTTTCGTATCGATATATGATGTCTGTTGTCGTGATTGACTAATTTGTGTGTTGCATCATCGGATCCATTTTTGGAAGTTTAAAAAAATAAAGATTTTGACTTTAAAAGAGATTTGTAAAGTGATTTTTGAAAGTATACGTTTTATTAAATTTTTGAATTGATTCATCTTAAATAAATAAACGTTAAAATTTTAAAGTTATAAAAATTATGATTTTTGTGAAATATAACCAAAGTGTGATTTTTGAAATAAATAATTGGTTGATTTATAAAATGGTTTAAATTGAGATTTTTGAATTATTGTAAATGATTTATATAAAAGGTTTATAAAGTTGATATTTATAAATTAAGATATTGGAATTATAAAACGAGTTTTTATAAGTGTTAAAAGGAAGAAAAAAATGGATTTCATAAGTGAATGAAATTAATAGATTTATAATGTGAAGTTATAAAATGAATAGATGTTGTGAAATAAAAGATTTATAAGTAATTTACTTATAAATTAGGTTTTGGCACTTAGTTGGGATATAAATAGAATTTGCTAATAAAATTGATTTTTATAAGTTGAAATTGTTATAAAGTATAAATGTGATTTATAAACGTTGTTTTATAAATCCGAAATCACTTATTTTGATAAGTGAATTATAGAAGTTAATTAAAGGAATTATATCCACGATTTTGGACAGTGGATAATCCTTTAAAAAAATGTGTAGAAATGTTGAATTTGGATAACGAATTATATTCACGATTTTGGACAGTGAATATATTATTAAATAAAATGGATATGTTTTGGAGGAGTGATATTACGAAATGAAATAATTGTTTTAAAAGATGTTTTAAAACGTGTTAAGTATCGAAAACATAGATTTCAACATTCATTGTTGAAATAGACGTTTTCGAGGAAGATAAGGAAATGATGGACTATAACACTGTTGTTATAGTAAATGGTTTCCGAAAGGAAATGTTTTATATAGTATTGGGATTTATATATATCTATCTAAATTTTGAATCCCTATACTAGTGATTTTGAGTTGTCGTAACGATGTTTTACGTAACATTCGTTTTGACTCAAATAAAATTTGTGAAAGAGAATGTCTTCCTTAAAGAATGAAATATATACTTAATTATGATTTAAGTATATCGAATATTTTCAAGTGTTGAAAATAAATGATTTGTGAATTACTTATTATTAAATAAGTATGGAAATGCTTTTCCAATATGAAATGAAAGGTTTGAAATTTTATCTTTTAAAGATAAATTGAAAAGTGAATATTTGAAATTTGTTTCAAATGGTTAAGTGTCGAAAATTATATATCTTGTAAAGATATTTTTGGAAATTAAATAATTTGGAAAATTATTTGGAATCTGATGATGTTGCACATCTTTATTGATAGTTAAATAACCGACTATCAATAATTACCTTGAATGGGTATTTGTTGTGATTTGCTTGAATTTGAATGCCACACTTATTTTTGAATAAGCGCTCACTATTCGGGTTAGCCGGGAAAGGACATTTGGGTCATATAACCCATTCGGAATATGTGATACGTCGTTATGGATTGCATTTGATGACCGGTGTTGAAGACCGGATATTTTTAAAAATGGAAGGATTACCGTCGAGTTACTCTACATCGGGTGATCTCCGATATAAAGTTTTTATCACCCTTAGTGATGGGAAGTCCGGACGTGATTAGAAAATTATCCGGATTTGCAAGGGCTTCGTAAGAAGTGCCTTCGGTTCTGTTCGATCCCGGAACAACTTGTATGGTTGTATGTCTGACATTACAAATTGTGATATAAAGCTGATTTCTTTCAAATACATTTCTGTTGGTGGCGGAGAATTTATTCTCTTAGCTTAACACCCTTCTCTGAGACGTACGAGCTCAGAGGTTATGTAGTTGAAGGTTATCAGCGATATATTCCCAACTTGGTAATGTGGCATGCTGAGTGTTGCTGTGAAATGATCATTGTTTGATCATTTGTGATATGATCTTTTGTTTGATCATTTGTCTTTGTGATCATTTGTTTGATCATTTGTTTGACCCGAATCATGGCTTTGTGAAAAGCGTAGCTTTGTGGATGAGACTTCGTCGGACCTCACACCCCGGAAATGGTCAAAACATGAAAGATGCGGCAAGCTTATTAGGGGGTAGCGCCCCTTTAGTGTATGTCATTCCTTCTGGATAGAGGTGGTATCATGGTACGGAGCCCAGATACTTAACCTATGTTGTTGCTGCAAATTTATTACTTTGTGGTTGTTGGAAATCGAGGATCCTCAGATATAGATCGGTTACGATCGGGGGATGACATATTCGTGTCAGTAGTTACCCAGTTAGGGGTAACCCGGCCTTGTGTTGGCAGAGATCCGGTTTGGTTCTCGAGTCGTCTTTCCAGAGGCGTACCTATGTGGCAATGGGAAGTTCCTTTGCCTGACCATTTGTTGGAAATCCAAAGAAACAATACGTGACTTGTACGGTTTTAGTTGTAGAACCTGCCATCTAATATGGCAGCTATAGTAGGCATACTATAATGGTACCTATGCTGGCTAAGATTTATTTTGTACTTTCAAAATGATTTCTTCACTATGCACTAATAATAATATCCCAAAATGATTTTTTTTGCGTAGTAAGCATCTTTGACTAACATAAGAAGAAATCTCCTCCAATTCTGCGTTTGAATTGTGTGTGTTGCGGGAGGTCTTATGGTAGTTTCATTTTCCAAAAGCATTTCGAATTGACTTTAAAATTATCCTGTTGTTTGTTTTAAAGATAAATAACTGTTTTACGATCTCACACCAGTCACCATGACTGACTCGGAGTTTATTGTTTCCCTTCTAAACTCTGGGTGCCCAATATTTCCACATGGGCAGCCTAGTGTTATGTTATCAGGATATTCTGGATATTCTAAAGCTTTGGAAGCAAGCTGGATGGCGTGACGTATCACCTATACTTTATTTATTCCACTGTGTATTCTGTATGAGGACAAGTTTATATAACTGTCCATTGTTGTATTGAGTTGTATATTGACTCTGATTGATGTATGTATAAACTGATATAGTTCTTTGTTTTAAAAGACTAGTGATTATCTATTATATGTTGTTCTGCTGCGAATGTGAGATTCTGATATTGTTTTCTGTTTCTGTGTTTTCTGTTGTTCTTCTTTTCTTTTTCTTCTATCTTTTCTTCTACCTCTTCTTTTAAACCCTAAGAATTCGGTTTTGCGGCATTCGTTTGCTCGGCAGTCAATACAGTGGACGTATTGATGTCGATATTCGGAAGTCGAAGAATCGGGTCCTTACAAATCCAGACTGATATTAATATTCATATTCAACAAATCACACAATTATTTAAATATTAACTATTTAAATCAGCTGAAATTCCAAATGTGAGTGAGATTAACTCACCTTCAATTCGTCGAGCGTTTAAATTCTAAATTAAATCGAGCGCCTTCGATTTAATCCAAAATTTTCACGAGCTCCAATCGTCTCCGGATCTGCTGCAGCGCGTAGATCGCGTCGCTGCTATTCCGGCGCTTCCTGTTTCGTCCAAAACTGACCATGCAAGCAAAAGTTATGAATTTTTGAACGTTTGAATATAATTTATAAAAAAATTCTCTTTTAATTTTAATTTATAATATACCAAAGCGAGATCAGCCGTAGGAACCAGAGATGAGATCAAGGCTGAACACAACATCTTCTCCTTCGTTCAATAACCACGCAAACCAAACACACTTCGTCTCCAAGGGTTGCTCGTCGCTCTACCCCACACTCGACTGTTCGACGATCCAGTACCACCAAGTGAAAGCCCATCGCGAGCTCCATCATCACCGAGAGTCCAGTCAAGCTCGGCTACGGCTTTATCTGGAAAATTGCGTGCGAAACGGCTACCTTCCTGGCCAATTTCTGGCCATCTCGTTGAGCTTTGTGACCGTCCATCGTATGGATGTGAAGCCTACGTCGTGCTCTTCGAATTACTAGTTGAAAGTTTTTGGAATTATAGCTTAGACTGAGAGATTTTTACGGAAGAAGACGATAGGTTTTCGGCCATAGAAATGTTAGATGGCGGCCGTGAAAAAAAATAGGGCTAGGGTTCCAGCTTATACGCATATATACACGTGAAATCCAATTATTTTATTAATATTCACAAATTTTAACAGCTTATACAAACGAACTCCAAATCACACGTGCCGCCTGACATTTATAAGGTTTTACCCGCATTCCGAACACAATGGAACATGTTTCGGAAGCCAATTTGATCGTATGTGGAAGATAGCTTTTTGAATCGAGTTTAAATATTTAATTATCGATTTAAATTTCAACGCGTTTCTCACCCGTACGAACAACCGGCAACTCCAAACGCTACGAAAATTGAGATCCGATAATAATACACTATTACGGATCAAATGGAACTAGTTTCGTCAAATTCCGAGACTGTGCCCCGGAAGGCTATTTTAACTCGTCGATTAATTCGAGCGATTTTCGAAATCGTCGGAATCCTTTAAAACTTCACTTTTAAAACTTTAGTAACTTTATTATAAATCGTATGGAATTTATATTCACATTAGAAACCATTCTGATTCATCCTGAATCAAAATCTGATTATTTACATTATTATAATATTAAATTCCATTATTAAATTAATATAAAATTCCAAATTTGACTTATCGATTTTTTTGATTCCATCCAAAAGTCAAATACTAAAATTCAAATCAAACTAGACTTAAAATAAATCTTAGAAACCATTTTCATATCTATTTACATCCAGATTCACAAATTATTCCAATTTCGAATATTAAATTATCATTTATCCAAATCCAATTAAATTGTCGTATTTGAAATTTTAACTAATTTTATAAATTTAACCAAAATCTCCTTATTTCAAAAATCAATTCAAAATCCACCTTTAACATTTAAAATGAATTAAATGTTCAAAATCTGACGACGAAAATTCCGGGTCGTTACATTCCTACCCCCTTATAAAAATTTCGTTCCCGAGATTTGTTAAGGTAGGAAAATGCTACTAAACTCATTTACTTACCCATACTTACTTTGTTAAAAACTTACCTTCACTTCGCCAAAATTCTTAGCTCAATTCCAAAACCATTTGCTTTATTACTAACTCAAAAGCTTGTTTCAACCTCATTTCAAAAATCGACCTTTTCTTGTTAACTCAAAATTCCCAAAATTCCCAAAAAATTTCTAACTCCCAAAAATTTTGAAAATTTTTGACAGCGTCTCCTTTGTACGGAGAGCGTTTCACAATATCACAATAGATATAAATATATATACATCGACCCACACGGTCGGAAAACAAAATATTTTACAATATATATATATCATTTTCCAATTTTATTGCTTAGGCGTACCTTTTGATTAGCATTTTAAAAGCAAGCGGCTAATTTATACTGCATATATGCACTCCAACTCTATCGATTGCCTCTCGTACCTGTACTTACTCAAACAAACACATGAGTTTTCAATAATATGAGATTTTAACAACATTACATTCGTTAATCTAAACCAAACACATCAATTACATAACCAAACAAACAAATTTCATAATTCTGCAAGTAAACCATCTTTATAAGCAACCACAAGGTTTCAACACTATTTAAATTCCTAACAAATCCAACTTCATTTTTGATTCACCCAAATGATTTACATTCAAGTTTACTACATACAATTCATATTTACCACGACCAATTCATTTTCACTTCAATATGATAACATATGCTTTACTTTCATCAATTTACTTCAATTCAATTCCAAATTGATTCACAATCAAATTTATTTAACTTCTATCAACTCATAGAATTTTAATTACTTCGTTTACGTTAAACGAAGATTTTCCCATGCAATTTGACGATATCCATGTGAATAAATAATTACTTAAGTTTTATAACCAATTTAAATTGATGCCAGCTCAATTTATATTTAATTCCATTCCACAATCATTCACTTGAATTTATTTACAATTCAAACCATCACTATTATAATCCAATTCCATTATTCATTCACTTTCAACTTTTTATTACCAAATTTAAATTCCATTAACATATTCAATTAATTAATTTATTCCAAATTAGTACACTCCCATCTTACAATTCAATATTTGATTTTTTCTTCAAAAATCACTTTAATTAATTTCCTCGAGTTTAATCTATTTTATAATTCATGTTTGGATTTTTATTTCATTCGGAATTTTTCACAACCCAAATATTCTTACTTCCTCACAATTATTAAACTAAATCCTTACTCGTACATTTAAATTTCATTATCCATTCAGGTTCATTCAAGACCATTTCTTAACCTCAACAATAACCATTTCACTATCTTCTTAAATTATTTCAAATCCCATAATATTCCAATTCCTTCTTACATTAATTTTATTAATAACATAACCATTCCAATTATTCCATACCAGAACTAGATTTTATTTTACCTTTTAAATTTTACAAGCTACCAAAACTTAATCCATTCTAATACAATTTCCATTTAATTCAGCTTACGCTAAATTCATCTTCATATTATTCTTTTGAACTTAGTTGAGTTAGAATTTAATTCATTCAATACCATTTTCAACTTAATTAAAATTTCTTTCATTTAATCTTTTACCGATTTAATTCAAGTTCAACTAACTTTCATTTAGCCAACTTAAATCCATACCATTTCCTTTACAATTTAAAATAAGAATTGAATTTCATTCAATGTCATTTATAACACAACTGATTTTGATTTCAATTCAATTCAACCCAAATTCAACTAAAATTTACTTCTCAATTCAATTTAAATTTTTATTTTCCAATATATAAGTCCAAAACTTATTTACCAACCTAAGTCCATTCACCCTTTTTATATTTCACTTTGTCTTATCTCACTTTACATTTCATTTTGGTTTTTCATTACATTTAGGATTAAATTTTGAATTTCCCATAAAACACCAACCATTTTATTTAGGTTTACAATTCATTTCTCTATTCATAAGTTTCCCAACTTATTTACTTAAAATCTTACCCTGCTCATTAGAGTCTATTACTTCTTATAATCACAATACCAGATTATATATAACACTTAATAACTTAAGGATATAAATTTTCATTGCACAATTATAACCCATAATTATATCATTTTTCATTTCAACTTTATCTCCAATTTAATTCAATTCCAAATTCAATTTTATATTTAACTTATCCTGAGTTAAATTCAAATATATATTATTTACCTTCATTCACTCAAGTTAAATTTTAATTCCAGGACTAAATTTTTCCTTTCTTATCAATATCAACTTCACTCACAAGTTCAATAGTTGATTCATCTTAACCTTACACATTATTTAAATAGAATTCCCAGAATTCAATTACTCGGTTTTATTTCAAACCATTTTGAAATCATAAATAACACATATCCACCTGGTATATTAAATCAAATCCCCAGATTCCAAAATACTTGGTTTTACCAAAACAATTTCTCTTTTGAAATTTCTAAAACAACTCGTATATCAAACAAGTCCAAACATATATCATAACCAATCACCATGGTAGCAATCCATCACTTTAGAAACTCGAAAATGAATTCTAATGATGTGGCCATCATCATCAGGATTATTTTCCAGCGACTGAAGTGAATTCAGTGCTTCCTTACTTCCATAAATTCCTTTCGGAACAATTTTCCATTCAAAAATATTTCCCAAAATAATACTCCATCATTGCCTTCAAACACTTTGGAAAACATTTCAAACATTCCCAAGATTCCCTAAACTTTTGTTTAAATACATTTAAAACCCTTTCAAAATTTCTGGGATTTAAATTCTGGTTTAAATCAAATTTTAGTTATACTTCTTTGGATAAGTCATACTTATAGAATTTATTTGGTTATAAACCATTTCAAATTTTAGATTCCTATTTGATTATAATATTAACAACCAAACATCCAAATATATATAATAATTTCAGAAAATCATTTCTTTTATATCAAAATATAATTTTGGGTAAAATTATTTCATTTACCCACTTTGAAAATAATACTATGTCGGTTTATCTTGTTTAAGAGTTTAGAAACCCCTATCGATACGGTTGTACTTCCCGTACCGACCAGAATTCATAAATACTCAACCGATAAGTCAACACAGTATAAAAACAATTTTTGTATTCACTAACAAGTACGTGCTCATATCTATTATTACACTCAAACTCATTCTAGAGTACTTCTGACTCTATTTCTAATAAGTAATTTTCCCCACCAAAGCCTAGGTTGTCGTCAACCTAAGCTCTGATACCAAGTGAGACGACCCGATTTTTCAACGCCCGAAAATCGGCATCAATACGCCCACTATATCAAATGCCGAAAAATCGAACCATTAGGGTTAAGAAGGAGGTAGAAGAAGAAAATAGAACAACAACAGAATCTAACCATCGTAGCGGAATAAATTATAATAGATAATAACTGATCTTTACACAAAAGCAAATCTGTTTATACAATACATCATCAGAGTACTCATAACACACAACTGGACAGTAATCATAACCTGTCCTCACAAAACTGAATACAAAGCTAATCAACACAGCGGAATATTTAAAACAAGTACAGAAGTACGTATCGCCATCCAGCTCGCTTCCTGAGCTCCACAACATCCTTTCTTGTAATTTATAATACTCGGTCTGACCCGAGCATTATAATAAAATAACACCCGAGTCAGTCTGGAATACCAGCGTGAGAGAAATACATCCAAACTGATTATTAAAGTTTCAAAAATCCTTTGAAAATCAAAAGCGTCTCGTAAGACCACGCCATAAATAAACATGTCGGGTTTTTAACTTACGATAGCCAAAGCACTTTTTATCAAATCCGTCTGATATTATAATAGTGTCTATAGAAAGTAAAATAGAATCTAGCTGAAATGCTTGCATCTCACGTTTCAGCAATAGTTGGGCACAATCAAAACCGTACAAGCGCGTAGGGAGAATGGATTTCCAACTAATGACTAGGCACTGGGGTACCACCTGTCACAGTACCTGGTCTAGATCAGAGAACCGAGGATCCACCCTAAATCCCCTGCAACACAAGACCGGACTACCCCTTACTGGATAGTCCGAGTAAGATCACCCCGCGGTTGGGATTAGCAACCGCCCACACAGCCGAAATAAAAAGGGACATCTAGACAGGGATGACCTCACCCTAATGGGTGCGACCCACTTAGCCTTGCTGCATAACCCCTGATTTTCAGTCATTCCCGGTTGATGAGGCCTGAGGCTAAGCGTTACCTTTTAGAACACATCTCTTAGAATGCCCACCGTCCACCTGACGATGTTCCGAAAGCATTCATCCATACAAGTCCGTTCCGGGTTCGAACGGACCCGAAGGCACTACTCCTACTACATCCATTTTGGAATCATCCTCAAGATTAGTAGCGACTAGCCCTTGCACTTCACTGCTCCATCTTCGACTCCGAACTCGTTTTTCCACGAAAACGTACAAATCGGATCGAAGTGGTTTTCGAGAAATTAATCCCGATCCCGGTCTCTTCGAAACAATCAGCGCATTGGCCAATATTGATAGTCGGTTATTTAACTATCAAATAACATTCACAAACATCCTTCCGTATAAATAATTTCCCGAATTATTTATTTTCTCAAAATATCTTCGTAAGATATATTTCCATTTTCAACCCCTTTTGAAAACAGATTCAAACCATCTTCCTTTACGGAATAAATTTCCCAAATATTTTCTATTCTTGCTGAAAATAACCAAGTCCAAATACTTAGATTTTAAAATAATTTAAATCACTTTATTCTAATTTATACCTTAAATATTTAAATTAAACTACTTAAACACTTTATTCAAAAAAAATATTTTAAGAATATTTAAGGTAAAACTATTTTATAAAATATAAAACAAAATTTAAAATAAAAGTAAGTCAAACTAAATTTTAAAATAAGAGTTACAAAATTCTATACAAGTTTCAATAAAACTTTAACCGAACTATCTTTAAATAAATCCATTTTATAAATATAAATAATAATAATATTCTTTTAAAAACAAATTTAAAAATTTAACTTTTACATAAAAATCTGCTTTAAAACGTACTTGGCTTTTCAGGGAAATACACTTCCATTTCAGAATAAACCAAAGAATTCTTCTTATAAATCCTGCTTGATTTATCTCAATTCAAATCTAAGTTTAAATCCCGTAAATTTCTTCCAACACTTTAAAAATAAACACCTTTTATTTTTAACACATTTTCCATTCCTAGAAAATCACTTCCAAAATATATACTTGAATTATTTAAAATCAGTTACCAAATTCTTTATTCAAAATAAAATTTTGAAAATTTATAAAAGTTTTCTTGCATAACTTAAATCAAAAAATTTCTTTTTAACATAAAGTTATTATATCAATACTTATAATAAAATTTCCTTTAGAAAACATAATACCAATTTATCTTTAAAATAAGAAAATACCATAATTAGTTAATAAATACTTATTTTTCACTTAAAGGAAATTAAAGATAATAATTTTTCTAAAATATTCTAAAAACACATTTTTTTAAACTTTCCAGTTTATACTTTGAAAGTCCTCTTTCGAAACATACTTCATTTCCCAGTAAAAATACACTTTCCATCCTTTTAAAAATAATCCCACTATTATTTTTAAAACAATTTTCCCCTCTTATAGAAATTCCCACCGGAAATCTATCTTTCAAAATTTATCCACCGATAAATATTCCATTTCATTTATAAACCCAGTCTATAAATTTCCATTCCTCATTTCCTTTTTAAAACACCATTTCCAAAACACTTCAAATTCCCAAACCAATTTCCTGAATTTAATTTCCTTAAATTCATAACTCAAAAATCTCTTTTCATTTCCCTTTTACATCCCCATTTCATTTTATTGATATTTTAAAATACCAAATTATATTATCCAACCATAACACAGCATAACAAAATTCCAAATCAATCTATCACAGGATATCAATGAAATATATCACAGATTATGAATATAATTTCTATTTGTGAGGAATCCAGTTGGATCCCTCCAACCTGTTCCCCTGCATCCACAGATGTTAGCACAATAGCAAATATCAATCAAGACTGATATTAATATTCATATTCAACTAATCACACAATTATTTAAATATTAACTATTTAAATCAGTTGAAATTCCAGATGTGAGTGAGATTAACTCACCTTCAATTCGTCGAGCGTTTAAATTCTAAATTAAATCGAGCGCCTTCGATTTAATCCAAAATTTTCATGAGCTCCAATCATCTCTGGATCTGCTGCAGTGCGTAGATCGCGTCGCTGCGATTCCGGCGCTTCCTGTTTCGTCCAAAACTGACCATGCAAGCAAAAGTTATGAATTTTTGAACGTTTGAATATAATTCATAAAACAATTCTCTTTTTATTTTATTTTATAATATACCAAAACGAGATCAGCCATAGGAACCAGAGATGAGATCAAGGCCGAACACAGCATCTTCTCCTTCGTTCAATAACCACGCAAACCGAACCCACTTTGTCTCCAAGGGTTGCTCGTCGCTCTACCCCACACTCGACTGTTCAACGATCCAGTACCACCAAGTGAAAGCCCATCGCGAGCTCCATCATCACCTAGAGTCCAGTCGAGCTCGGCTACGGCTTTATCTGGAAAATTACGTGTGAAACGGCTACCTTCCTGGCCGATTTCTGGCCATCTTGTCGAGCTTCGTGACCGTCCACCGTATGGATGTGAAGCCTACGTCGTGCTCTTCGATTTACTAGTTGAAAGTTTTTGGAATTATAGCTTAGACTGAGAGATTTTTACGGAAGAAGATGATAGGTTTTCGGCCATAAAAATGTTAGATGGCGGCCGTGAAAAAAAATAGGGCTAGGGTTCAAGCTTATACGCATATATACATGTGAAATCCAATTATTTTATTAATATTCACAAATTTTAACAGCTTATACAAACGAACTCCAAATCACACGTGCCGCCTGGCGTTTATAAGGTTTTACCCGCATTCCGAACACAATGGAACGTGTTTCGGAAGCCAATTTGATCGTATATGGAAGATAGCTTTTTGAATCGAGTTTAAATATTTAATTATCGATTTAAATTTCAACGCGTTACTCACTCGTACGAACAACCGGCAACTCCAAATGCTACGAAAATTGAGATCCGATAATAATACACTATTACGGATCAAATGGAACTAGTTTTGTAACGTATCGGGTTTTGCCCGCTCGAAAATCAACATCCGTACTTCACATTGTACTAGAATGCCGCAGATTCGACCGTTCAAATCCGATTCGCCGGAGCTATAACACAATTAAGTAAATAACACAGCGGAAGAAAAGAATAATACATTGATATACAATATCTGATACAACAGAGTGATACAATGAATATCAATATACATCAGAGATATGATACAAGAAATAGCAGCGGAAAAGAAAACGATAACATCAGCAGCGGAACAATACCAATAGAAGTGATAACTCCAAAATGATCTTCAGACAAGAATGAATCCACAACTCCAAGATAAGCAACTCCGATGAATGAACTAGCTCCAAATAATCTACTAAACCTGAATATCTGAAAAGAAACCCAACTCTAGACTGCTCGTGTGGAAAATTATGAGCACCCAGAGTTTAGGAAGGGAACAATAAACTCCGGATCAGTCATGGGACTGGTGTGAGCAACAAAAACAGTTTATCTTTAAACAAACACAAAAGGTTTTAAACATTGAAAACCGCAATGCTTTTGGAAAATGAAACTACCATAAGACCTCCCGCCACACACACAATGCAAACACGGAATTGGAGGAGATTTCTTCTTATGATAGTCAAACATGCTTACTACGCAAATCATTGGATATTATCATTAGTGCATAGTGTAGAAAAACATTTCGAAAGTATAATATTAATCTTAGCCAACATACGACCAGTATCGTATGCCTACTATAGCTACCATCTAAACAGTGGTGACCACCGTACGTAAATGGCAGGTTCTACAACTAAAACCGTACAAGTTCCGTATTGGAGAAATGGATTTCCAACAAATGGTCAGGCTAAGGAACTTCCTTCCGCCGCATGGGAATGCCTCTGGCGGGACGCCCCGAGAGACAAACTGCTCTCTGCCAACACAAGGCCGGGTTACCCCTGTAACAGGTAACTCACGAATATGCCACCTCCCGGTCCTTTGGGACCTTTATCTGAGGCGCCTCTAAACCAACATCACACATAATAAAGTGTATCCACATGAGTAAGTATCTGGACTCCATACCATGATACCACCCCTTTCCAGAAGAAAATGACATACCCTAAAGGGCGCGACCCTCATAACCTTACTGCAACATTCCTGTTTCGACCATTTCCGGGTTGTGAGGCTCTGACGAAGTCTCGTCCACAAAGCTACGCTTTGTCACAAAGCCATGCTTTGGGTCAACAGATGATCAACCTATGATCACAAAGATAAATGATCAAACAAATGATCATATCACAAATGATCAAACGATGATCATCACACAGCTACACTCAGCATGCCACATTACCAAATTGGGAATATATCGCTGATAACCTTCAACTACATAACCTCTGAGCTCGTACGTCTCAGAGAAGGGTGTTAAGCTAAGAGAATAAATTCTCCGCCACCAACAGAAATGTATTTGAAAGAAATCTGCTTTATATCTCAAAGTGTAATGTCAGACATGTAACCATACAAGTCTGTTCCGGGTTCGAACAGAACCGAAGGCACTTCTCACGAAGCCCTTGCAATTCTGGAAAATTTCCAATCACGTCCGGACTTCCCATCACAAAGGGTGCTAAAATCTCTATACCGGGGACCAGTCGATGCAGAGACATTCGACGAGTTGTCCTTTCGTTTTCGAAAATATCCGGTCTTCACCACCGGTCTTCAAATGCTATCCATATACGACGTATCAGTATTCGGAACGGGTTATATGACACAAAGGTCCTCTCCCGGCTAAACCGAATAGTGAGCGCGATATTTAAAAACATATGGATATTGAGATTTCACTTAAGTCACAACTTAATTATTCAACTTCTTTTTAAATGGTTTCAATCGATTACCATTTCAAATCTTTTAAACAAAAAGATTTATTTCACAAAGTTCACCCAGTTTTCAACAAAAATCCATTCACAGATTTCAAAACAATTTCCGTTTCAATTGGATTGACTCGTTAAATCTTTAAATCAAAGATTTAACTTATAGCTTTCAAAACAATGTCATTTCGAATGGTTTAGACAAATCATCATTTTAAATCTGTTAAAAATAAACAGATTCAATTCATAGCTTTCAAAACATTTCAATTTCATTTTAAATTTGAAACCTTTCAACCAAATTGGAAGTTCACTTCTTATATGAAAGCTGTTATTATTTGAAACTAAATAGTTTTCGTTTCAGAAAAATCCAATTATATTTGCTCGAGTTAAAGCCTTTGAATTTAAATTCAAATTCCCAAATCAATACTTTTAAAATAGTTTAACCCATATATAACTGGTATGACATCTTTAATCCCTAGTTTCAAATCATAGGATTCAATTTCAAACTTGAATTCAAATTTAAATCAAATTATTTAAATTTTCAAAATTCAATTAAGTTATTCAAAATAACTTTTATCCTTGAAAACTCATTTCAAAAGCTTTTCACTTTAAACCCAAATTCCAAATTTCAAAATCAATTGAAATTAAAATTTAAATTTCAAAAACATCAAATTTAAATTATCTGTGACTTAACCGATTTCCACCTGAAATCCATATTTGTGTGTGTATAAGTGTGGTCCAGGGGTTTAACACACAATAGTGCAACATCATACAATCATAACAGATCAGAATACAGAAATATAGTTGATAAGCGATATAACTATAACGCTCATCTTCATTCACAGATCACAAATATATATATATATCACAGCTTGAATTAAACAATTCAAATCACAAAGAATCACATAGCAGAGATGACAAAACAATTCATAGCATTCAATAGAAGACAATCATCCATAAATAAGGTTAATTGATCATCTGATTAATTAAAACCAGACTAACCACTAATTCTGGTTGATTAACATTAATTAATTACTGTTTATGTAAATTAATTGTCCTTTAATTATTTATTAATCTAAATTTATAAATTACTTAACCCTATAATTACTTGATAAATCAACTTTAATCATTAATTAATATCTAATTGATAATCCTTAATTAACAGATTAATCATTCCTTAATTAATTAGTATAACCCTTAATCAATTTAATTTAATTAATCCAAATCATTAATTAATTAAATAAATAAATTATCCATTTGAATTAACTTAATAATTAATGAATTACAAACCATCATTATATCTTAATTAACTTAAGTTAAAACTCATTCTTAGTGATGGTTAAATTACCATTCACAATTTTGATTGGAAACATTGATTTTCGAATTTACTCTTAAATTCCAATTTAAATCCCACGATTCAAAAATGAATACCAATTTATCTCTAATAAAGTTTAAAATGATTTCCAAACCCTTTAAATTTTCCATGTTAAAGTAACATTTTGTTATAAAATAAATTTAAAGAGTTAAATCAAATTCTTTTTAAATTCACATCTTTTTAAAAAAAATATGTTTTAACATTAAAATTTAATTTAAACATTTAAACAATTTAAATTTAAAACTTTATTTGTTTCCAATAAAATTTTCAGACTAAACTGGAATTTACATTCAACTTGAAATTTTAAACTCAGTTTAAATCTTTGATTTATAAACTTGAACCTTAGTTTTAAATTTCAAAACAAACAGGTTGAACCCTGTAAATAACTCCATCCGAGCCTCACCTCACCCTGCTTCAGGTCAGAACACAATTTCCCCGAGTAAAACACTCGAGTTACCTGAGATAAACCTGAGTGTACTTGCTCTAATCCAAACTATCTAAACTTCCAGGTTACCCGACTCCAAAGCTCATGTGCACTGTGTACGTGCACAGCACCGCCAATCATCTCCGAGCCGTGCTACATCGTCGAACACGTCGACGATCATCGATACTCCTCTCCCCGACCACCAGAACTTCGCCTTCACCTCAAAATCGAATTGAGTTTGGACTCAAAGCCTGGAACAAGAAGACCACCAAAATTTCCAAAACCTGACATCACTTCGATCCCGCCGCCTCGTCCACCGAAATTCGCGCAACTCCGGCCACCAACACGTCTTCGACCAAACTACGACCTCCCAAGACCACGTGCAACAACTTCTACACCCTATCCCAAGCCTTCGATTATCACCCCAGACCTTCGATCGAAATCAAGTTCGATCACTCACCTGGCAACACCCACTGGCCTTATCACATAAACCTGGCAACACCCCTTGTTCGCCATTCCGACCACCGGAGCACCTGAAAATTTGGCCACGGCTTCGTCAATCACCCTACTACCAAAACCCTAAAACTCGAGACACTCGATCAATCCCTGAGTTCGAACGAGACAAAAGATCTCAGCATTCAAAAACTAGGTTTACACACGAAAAATCATCGCCATCGTCTCCACGTTGACCTGCAGACCATCACGACAATTTCGCTAAACCCCTGGTTGCTTCTCTACCTCTCGACCGAAACACGTCATCTCCGGTCATCTTCATCGTCCACGGCGACTAAAAATGCTAAAAACAGTCGAAGCGTATCTGCTCTTCACCCCTTGCTCTAAAAATTGTAGTACTTGTCTTAAAAATCATAATTTTGTATGTAGTTTCGATTTATACTCCTGAATCCCTTAAACAAGAAATTGGTTTAAACAGTTTTAAAGTTAAACTCAGTTCCTTGAGTTGCTAGAAGTAGTTATAGATTGTTTCAGCTTTAATACATTTTTAATACATAGATTACAACAAAATAAACAGTTTTTGTTTACATCTTAAGTTCAATCAGTTACTAGATCAAGTGATGGAGGGTTGTTTTCATATCTACAAGACATAACAACAGGTACAGGGTATCACAAAAACAGATACACACAGACTTGGCACAACATACATATATACAAAATATATATCATCACAGAGGAAAACATGCTTTATCTAAACTTAGGTTATATTTAAAAAATATGTTACTCACAGTGTTGTTTCCAGAAGAAAGAAAACAGAGTTGTTTTTTTCTTTTGAACCAAGCTTTGATCTTCCAGTTGAAAGTTGAAGTCTTTTAAATTTGCAAAGTTGAAATCTTCACTTGATCCTCTGGTTTTGTTTTGATTTTTTTTGAATGATTTTCACTTCAGTTTTATTTGGTTTGAAATGAACGAAACTCAGTTGAAAAAAATTGAGAAGTTGATGTATATAAAAAGAAGTTTACAGGTTGATATTTCTTTTATTTGTACAACGATCAGAGATATTTGCTTTTGGGGGCTGATGATAATACTTGTGGTGGCTTGCATTAATTAAGTTGTACAAAGTATATTTTCTTTCTTCATTTCGGTGGCTGGTATTTTCTTGTGTACTAAAGATATTTGCATTTGTTACTTGGCTTGTATTGGAAGCCTTTACTTGTTTACATACTTAGGTATATTTTTGTTTTGTTTTCACACTTATCTTTTTGCATATTTATTTACAACTTTGTTTCATATTTAAGTGTTGTTTCTTTTCTTTTCTTTTGCCTTGTAATATAAATGAATATATTGTTGCATACTTGAATATATATTAGTGTTTGTATCAATACATATTTACTTTATATATTGTATAAAAACTATATTTTTTTATATTTTACTTTACAATATTTATTTCTATTTTAACATGTTGCTTAATTTAACTAATTCGTTTACTTTATATTTTATCATTTATCTTATATATTTTCATTTTTTATTATTAAACCATTTATTTACCATTTAAATTCAAGTCAAATATATATATATATATATAATTTCAAATTTACTCGTATATCACATATACACAATATTTACAATATATAAAGTTGCAAAAATGATTTATACCGAATTTATTTGAGTTCGGGGAAACTCGCATCACTTTACCATTTAATTTAACAATTTTAATTCAAAAATAAAATTAATATCATTTTAAATTTATATAAAATCCCGGGTCGTTACAGACTTCCCCCCTTAAAAGAATTTCGTCCTCGAAATTGCCAAGGGGACACAAAGATAGATAGATATATGGATACAATTTCAAAACTTTTTAGTTTAGAAACCAAAATGTACCTATCAACTATAGCAATCAAAGCAACCAAGGCAACCAATACATCCAAACAAACAAGTCTGGCCTATCTGGAGTTTATTGTTCCATATTGATATATCGAATCTTCTTTCTGGATCTACCAGAAATTATCGAAGAATTGAGAAAAGATGACGAACAAAGAGGTGGATAGAGAAAAGATTTCTTCCTTGTTGTTACAGGATATTGACCATTACAGTCGTATTCCCTTGTCCCCTATCTCATCCTCTTCTTACACTCATACTCACTATCAGTGGATAGTAAGAGAATTTACTGAGGCATACGGACGAATATCTGAGAATTACTCATTCTAGAGTTTACTTCACTCTATCTCTAATGAGCTACTTAATGTGTTATACTCCTGAGCTAAAGTTCAACCTTAGCTCTGATACCACATGTAACGTATCGGGTTTTGCCCGCTCGAAAATCAACATCCGTACTTCACATTGTACTAGAATGCCGCAGATTCGACCGTTCAAATCCGATTCACCGGAGCTATAACACAATTAAGTAAATAACACAGCGGAAGAAAAGAATAATACATTGATATACAATATCTGATACAACAGAGTGATACAACGAATATCAATATACATCAGAGATATGATACAAGAAATAGCAGCGGAAAAGAAAACGATAACATCAGCAGCGGAACAATACCAATAGAAGTGATAACTCCAAAATGATCTTCAGACAAGAATGAATCCACAACTCCAAGATAAGCAACTCCGATGAATGAACTAGCTCTAAATAATCTACTAAACCTGAATATCTGAAAAGAAACCCAACTCTAGACTGCTCGTGTGGAAAATTATGAGCACCCAGAGTTTAGGAAGGGAACAATAAACTCCGGATCAGTCATGGGACTGGTGTGAGCAACAAAAATAGTTTATCTTTAAACAAACACAAAAGGTTTTAAACATTGAAAACCGCAATGCTTTTGGAAAATGAAACTACCATAAGACCTCCCGCCACACACACAATGCAAACGCGGAATTGGAGGAGATTTCTTCTTATGATAGTCAAACATGCTTACTACGCAAATCATTGGATAATATCATTAGTGCATAGTGTAGAAAAACATTTCGAAAGTATAATATTAATCTTAGCCAACATACGACCAGTATCGTATGCCTACTATAGCTACCATCTAAACAGTGGTGACCACCGTACGTAAATGGCAGGTTCTACAACTAAAACCGTACAAGTTCCGTATTGGAGAAATGGATTTCCAACAAATGGTCAGGCTAAGGAACTTCCTTCCGCCGCATGGGAATGCCTCTGGCGGGACGCCCCGAGAGACAAACTGCTCTCTGCCAACACAAGGCCGGGTTACCCCTGTAACAGGTAACTCACGAATATGCCACCTCCCGGTCCTTTGGGACCTTTATCTGAGGCGCCTCTAAACCAACATCACACATAATAAAGTGTATCCACATGAGTAAGTATCTGGGCTCCATACCATGATACCACCCCTTTCCAGAAGAAAATGACATACCCTAAAGGGCGCGACCCTCATAACCTTGCTGCAACATTCCTGTTTTGACCATTTCCGGGTTGTGAGGCTCTGACGAAGTCTCGTCCACAAAGCTACGCTTTGTCACAAAGCCATGCTTTGGGTCAACAGATGATCAACCTATGATCACAAAGATAAATGATCAAACAAATGATCATATCACAAATGATCAAACGATGATCATCACATAGCTACACTCAGCATGCCACATTACCAAATTGGGAATATATCGCTGATAACCTTCAACTACATAACCTCTGAGCTCGTACGTCTCAGAGAAGGGTGTTAAGCTAAGAGAATAAATTCTCCGCCACCAACAGAAATGTATTTGAAAGAAATCTGCTTTATATCTCAAAGTGTAATGTCAGACATGTAACCATACAAGTCTGTTCCGGGTTCGAATAGAACCGAAGGCACTTCTCACGAAGCCCTTGCAATTCCGGATAATTTCCAATCACGTCCGGACTTCCCATCACAAAGGGTGCTAAAATCTCTATACCGGGGACCAGTCGATGCAGAGACATTCGACGAGTTGTCCTTTCGTTTTCGAAAATATCCGGTCTTCACCACCGGTCTTCAAATGCTATCCATATACGACGTATCAGTATTCGGAACGGGTTATATGACACAAAGGTCCTCTCCCGGCTAAACCGAATAGTGAGCGCGATATTTAAAAACATATGGATATTGAGATTTCACTTAAGTCACAACTTAATTATTCAACTTCTTTTTAAATGGTTTCAATCGATTACCATTTCAAATCTTTTAAACAAAAAGATTTATTTCACAAAGTTCACCCAGTTTTCAACAAAAATCCATTCACAGATTTCAAAACAATTTTCGTTTCAATTGGATTGACTCGTTAAATCTTTAAATCAAAGATTTAACTTATAGCTTTCAAAACAATGTCATTTCGAATGGTTTAGACAAATCATCATTTTAAATCTGTTAAAAATAAACAGATTCAATTCATAGCTTTCAAAACATTTCAATTTCATTTTAAATTTGAAACCTTTCAACCAAATTGGAAGTTCACTTCTTATATGAAAGCTGTTATTATTTGAAACTAAATAGTTTTCGTTTCAGAAAAATCCAATTATATTTGCTCGAGTTAAAGCCTTTGAATTTAAATTCAAATTCCCAAATCAATACTTTTAAAATAGTTTAACCCATATATAACTGGTATGACATCTTTAATCCCTAGTTTCAAATCATAGGATTCAATTTCAAACTTGAATTCAAATTTAAATCAAATTATTTAAATTTTCAAAATTCAATTAAGTTATTCAAAATAACTTTTATCCTTGAAAACTCATTTCAAAAGCTTTTCACTTTAAACCCAAATTCCAAATTTCAAAATCAATTGAAATTAAAATTTAAATTTCAAAAACATCAAATTTAAATTATCTGTGACTTAACCGATTTCCACGTGAAATCCATATTTGTGTGTGTATAAGTGTGGTCCAGGGGTTTAACACACAATAGTGCAACATCATACAATCATCACAGATCAGAATACAGAAATATAGTTGATAAGCGATATAACTATAACGCTCATCTTCATTCACAGATCACAAATATATATATATATATATCACAGCTTGAATTAAACAATTCAAATCACAAAGAATCACATAGCAGAGATGACAAAACAATTCATAGCATTCAATAGAAGACAATCATCCATAAATAAGGTTAATTGATCATCTGATTAATTAAAACCAGACTAACCACTAATTCTGGTTGATTAACATTAATTAATTACTTTTTATGTAAATTAATTGTCCTTTAATTATTTATTAATCTAAATTTATAAATTAATTAACCCTATAATTACTTGATAAATCAACTTTAATCATTAATTAATATCTAATTGATAATCCTTAATTAACAGATTAATCATTCCTTAATTAATTAGTATAACCCTTAATCAATTTAATTTAATTAATCCAAATCATTAATTAATTAAATAAATAAATTATCCATTTGAATTAACTTAATAATTAATGAATTACAAACCATCATTATATCTTAATTAACTTAAGTTAAAACTCATTCTTAGTGATGGTTAAATTACCATTCACAATTTTGATTGGAAACATTGATTTTCGAATTTACTCTTAAATTCCAATTTAAATCCCACGATTCAAAAATGAATACCAATTTATCTCTAATAAAGTTTAAAATGATTTCCAAACCCTTTAAATTTTCCATGTTAAAGTAACATTTTGTTGTAAAATAAATTTAAAGAGTTAAATCAAATTCTTTTTAAATTCACATCTTTTTAAAAAAAATATGTTTTAACATTAAAATTTAATTTAAACATTTAAACAATTTAAATTTAAAACTTTATTAGTTTCCAATAAAATTTTCAGACTAAACTGGAATTTACATTCAACCTGAAATTTTAAACTCAGTTTAAATCTTTGATTTATAAACTTGAACCTTAGTTTTAAATTTCAAAACAAACAGGTTGAACCCTGTAAATAACTCCATCCGAGCCTCACCTCACCCTGCTTCAGGTCAAAACACAATTTCCCCGAGTAAAACACTCGAGTTACCTGAGATAAACCTGAGTGTACTTGCTCTAATCCAAACTATCTAAACTTCCAGGTTACCCGACTCCAAAGCTCATGTGCACTGTGTACGTGCACAGCACCGCCAATCATCTCCGGGCCATGCTACATCGTCGAACACGTCGACGATCATCGATACTCCTCTCCCCGACCACCAGAACTTCGCCTTCACCTCAAAATCGAATTGAGTTTGGACTCAAAGCCTGGAACAAGAAGACCACCAAAATTTGCAAAACCTGACATCACTTCGATCCCGCCGCCTCGTCCACCGAAATTCGCGCAACTCCGGCCACCAACACGTCTTCGACCAAACTACGACCTCCCAAGACCACGTGCAACAACTTCTACACCCTATCCCAAGCCTTCGATTATCACCCCAGACCTTCGATCGAAATCAAGTTCGATCACTCACCTGGCAACACCCACTGGCCTTATCACATAAACCTGGCAACACCCCTTGTTCGCCGTTCCGACCACCGGAGCACCTGAAAATTTGGCCATGGCTTCGTCAATCACCCTACTACCAAAACCCTAAAACTCGAGACACTCGATCAATCCCTGAGTTCGAACGAGACAAAAGATCTCAGCATTCAAAAACTAGGTTTACACACGAAAAATCATCGCCATCGTCTCCACGTTGACCTGCAGACCATCACGACAATTTCGCTAAACCCCTGGTTGCTTCTCTACCTCTCGACCGAAACACGTCATCTCCGGTCATCTTCATCGTCCACGGCGACTAAAAATGCTAAAAACAGTCGAAGCGTATCTGCTCTTCACCCCTTGCTCTAAAAATTGTAGTACTTGTCTTAAAAATCATAATTTTGTATGTAGTTTCGATTTATACTCCTGAATCCCTTAAACAAGAAATTGGTTTAAACAGTTTTAAAGTTAAACTCAGTTTCTTGAGTTGCTAGAAGTAGTTATAGATTGTTTCAGCTTTAATACATTTTTAATACATAGATTACAACAAAATAAACAGTTTTTGTTTACATCTTAAGTTCAATCAGTTACTAGATCAAGTGATGGAGGGTTGTTTTCATATCTACAAGACATAACAATAGATACAGGGTATCACAAAAACAGATACACACAGACTTGGCACAACATACATATATACAAAATATATATCATCACAGAGGAAAACATGCTTTATCTAAACTTAGGTTATATTTAAAAAATATGTTACTCACAGTGTTGTTTCCAGAAGAAAGAAAACAGAGTTGTTTTTTTTCTTTTGAACCAAGCTTTGATCTTCCAGTTGAAAGTTGAAGTCTTTTAAATTTGCAAAGTTGAAATCTTCACTTGATCCTCTGGTTTTGTTTTGATTTTTTTGAATGATTTTCACTTCAGTTTTATTTGGTTTGAAATGAATGAAACTCAGTTGAAAAAAATTGAGAAGTTGATGTATATAAAAAGAAGTTTACAGGTTGATATTTCTTTTATTTGTACAACGATCAAAGATATTTGCTTTTGGGGGCTGATGATAATACTTGTGGTGGCTTGCATTAATTAAGTTGTACAAAGTATATTTTCTTTCTTCATTTCGGTGGCTGGTATTTTCTTGTGTACTAAAGATATTTGCATTTGTTACTTGGCTTGTATTGGAAGCCTTTACTTGTTTACATACTTAGGTATATTTTTGTTTTGTTTTCACACTTATCTTTTTGCATATTTATTTACAACTTTGTTTCATATTTAAGTGTTGTTTCTTTTCTTTTCTTTTGCCTTGTAATATAAATGAATATATTGTTGCATACTTGAATATATATTAGTGTTTGTATCAATACATATTTACTTTATATATTGTATAAAAACTATATTTTTTTATATTTTACTTTACAATATTTATTTCTATTTTAACATGTTGCTTAATTTAACTAATTCATTTACTTTATATTTTATCATTTATCTTATATATTTTCATTTTTTATTCTTAAACCATTTATTTACCATTTAAATTCAAGTCAAATATATATATATATATATATAATTTCAAATTTACTCGTATATCACATATACACAATATTTACAATATATAAAGTTGCAAAAATGATTTATACCGAATTTATTTGAGTTCGGGGAAACTCGCATCACTTTACCATTTAATTTAACAATTTTAATTCAAAAATTAAATTAATATCATTTTAAATTTATATAAAATCCCGGGTCGTTACAAGTTTCGTCGAATTCTGAGACTGTGCCCCAGAAGGCTATTTTAACTCGTCGATTAATTCGAGCGTTTTTCGAAATCGTCGTAATCCTTTAAAACTTCACTTTTAAAACTTTACTAACTTTATTATAAATCGTATGGAATTTATATTCACATTAGAAACCATTCTGATTCATCCCGAACGAATAAACTTTACTAACAAATATGATTGTAAATGAATGTAAACGAATAAACTTTACTAACAAATATTCACATTAAAACTTTACTAACTTTACTAACAAATATGATTGTAAATGAATGTAAATAAATAGGGTGAATATAATGAACGTTAATAATTGAATGTAAGTTAATTGGACATAATAGAACGGAAATTAATGGAATGAGAATTCATTGAATATGAATAAGTAAGCATGAAAAAAAATTGTAATGAATGTTAATATATTGAAAGTAGATCAATTGAATGTAAACCAATTAGAATCAATCAAATGCGAATGCAACGAATATTGATTGATTGAATAAAAATGGATTGAAACCAAATTAGTTGAATGTAAATCAATTAAAATCGAATGAATTGAATATAAATCCATTGAATGATTAACGAGATGAATAATAATAAGTGAATGTTAATCAATTAAGAAGTAAATAAGGTGAATGCAAATAAATTAGATATGAATGTAAATTAATTGAAAGTGACTTAATTAGAATGATAATAATAAATGGATGTTAATAAGTAATAAAAATGTATAAAGTTAACATTTGAAATGAAATTTATATAGTTTTGAATTAATTGTTTGTATTTGTTACTATTCATTTCGAATCTATCTTATTTTTCTGTTTGCTTATATTCTACCATCTCGTTCCTTTTCGGAGACGAAAAGTTTTGAGTGGGGGAGAGTGTAATGACTCGTAAATTCGAACAAATTTTAAAAATATTAATTATAATTGTTGAATAGAATATGGTTAGAAATAAAGAATTTTCAATTATTACTGTAAATAATAATAATAATAATAAATTTGTTAGAATATAAAACATGATCTTAGATAAAATTCTGAAACAACTAATCTTTATTGAAATGGAAGGTGGTAACGCGTATTAGAATATAATTTAATAATATTGATTGAATGTAATTGACAACTGTATTAATGCAATTTCAATCAACTGTAATAATAAATGTTACTAAAGAATGGGATAAACAATATTCTAAATATGTTAGCATACAATAAGAAATCAATTATTTGGTAAGTAGATTTATACTCCTTGTGTAAACAGTAAATTAATAGATATGAATTACTAAGTTGTAACAATTGATTTATTCCTCATCCCATTGATTAACCCACTTTGGAATTTATTTTGTAATCAATGGAATTAAATGTAATTGAAATCTTTCAAATAAAAAGGAAAGAGAACATTAATTGTAATTAATGGACATAATAATAGAAACGTATGTCTGAATTAAAATAAAAGAGGAAGTTGAGGAAATAAAAAAGAAACATATGTTTTAATTGAAAGAGAAATTTGATATAATATAAAGAACATGTGAATCGAAATAAAAGGATAAAACTTTGCTTGAATTATTTAATGAAAATAAAACGATTAGTGTGTAACCAACATTCAATTGGGAATTTAATATTGAATTAATTGGAATTTAATCTTTTAATAAAGGTAAAGAGTAATAGATGGTAATTGATTCAGTTAAGAATAAGCAACATATCTTGAATTAAATAAAATGAACATTTAATGAAGACAAACCAATGTTAATAAAATGAAGGTTCAATTCAGTTAGTTTTAAAATATATTATTATTTGAATTTAAATAAAATTTAAAGGTTAAAATTAAAGAACAAATTTTGGAATATTGAGTAATATATTTTTCCAAATTCAATGAAATAGAAAATTTTCTAAAATTTTAAATTTTGGTCAAACTTAGTCAAAATTTGACCTTTGGTCGAAAAATTTAATTCGAATTTTAAAATTTTGTTCTTTTTTATGATATAAGACTGAATTCTGATCTTTTCTCCACTTTTCGTTTCATCAAAATCAAATTTCTATTGCTCTAAATATTTGAACTTCTGTGAAAAACTGACATAAGTTTGTAGTGTTTAGTTATAAAATTTGGCTAAGTCCAAATAGGTTTGTTTGGTCTAATGGGCCTTGGTTAACCAAAATACTCTAACCATACCAAGAGAATTGTGTCTATTCCTATGCCTACGACCATTTATTTATTTCTGACTAACTTGTACGTACATAATTTTTCGCTTCAGAAAACTTTCTCAACACACTTCCTTCTTCCTCTCCAAATTTACAGAGAGTTCTAGATCTCAAATCTCCAAAACTTCACAAATCAAAACCCTTTTCTCCTCTCCTTCCTTCCTCCTCCTTGTGCCGCCCTCTCTTCCACCATCCAAGCCCTCATTTCCTCCTCCTTATTTCGGCCACCAATCACCACCCAAAGCCAAAACCCTACCCCTCTTTTCCTACCCTAGGCTGAGCCCTCTTTGTCTCTTTTCTCTTCTATTTCATAAAAAAAACAAAGTTGCATATTTTATTTTGGAGATCCATTAATTCTAGCTTGCTTTGCTTTGGAATTAATATTCAAATTCATAGCTTTGTTTGTCAAATATTTTCTAGCCTCGAAAGGTGAGCTATTCACTCACGATTTATAATCTTATGCTAAGTGAATGGATATCAATTGATATGTTATTGAAATGTTGCAATAGTTAAGAAATTTTGCGTAGTTTGGTTATGATTTGATATGACATATGTTCACATATGTTCCCTTATTATTTTGACATGATTATTGTTATTGATATTATGTTGTTTATTTATAAAAAAAATAGATGTGCTGATATGGTTATTAATATGCTTCATGATGTTAATATGAAATTGCTATGTTGAAAAGAAGAAAAAGGGAAAATGTTATATTGATTTAAAGGTTGACACTTTTGTGATGGAAATTTTCATTATTATGTTATGTGAAATTTATGTGTGAAATGAAAAAAGAAAAGAAAAAAAAAGAGAAAAAGAAAAAGAAAAAAAAGAAATGAATAAAAGAAAAAAAGAATAAAATTTATGTGCATATTTGTGTTATGTTGGAAATCACCTAAATTTCTATGTTAAAAATGGTTGCATATTGGGTTATGTTATGGTAGGAATCTTATGTCACCTTCAATGTTAAATATGCATATATGCTATATTATGTAGTTTGTATGTAATTATGTGTTATTGTATGTAATTGGTTATGTAAGTAATATGTTATGTTATGTGATTCATTTTGTAAGTTATGTGCCATCTTATGTAAATTGTTATGTATGATTTTATGTTATATTATTTATTTTATGTAAATCATGCTGAAAGGTCCCTTAGTTTTAGGAATTCTCTGTGGGTTGAAATTATACATACCCGAATGATCTTTTAGAATATAGAAAAATCGTTATGGGTTGAAATGATAAACCCAAGCAATTTTTATTGATTTTGGAAATTTGGGATTGCGGGTTGAAATGATATATATCCATAAATTTTAAATTATTGCGGATTGAAATGATAAATATCTATATCACTTGACCCTATGATAGAAAACTATATACGGACACCGTTGGTCTGTTTTTTTAAAGTGATTTCTAAAATTTTGGAAACATGTGTTTGGAAAAAATAAAGGAAAATGATTTTTTTTTAAATTTAATATAAAGATTTTATTTTAAAACATATATGTAAAATTTAGATTTTAAAATTATATGTTTTAAGAATTCTAAATTTATAAGTTAAGTTTTTTTTAAAATGTAAATTTTAAGGTTTTAATTATAACTTTATTTTTTTATAATATAAGATTTAATTTAATAAAAATAAAATATATTATGTTTAAAATATTTAAATTAATATATTTATTTTAATATATAACCTATTTTAATATATAAACTATTTCTAATATATACTATTTCAATCTATAACCTATTCTAATATATAAACTATTTCAATCTATAACCTAGTTTTAAAATATAAACTATTTTTAATATATAACTATTCCAATATATAAACTACTTTCAATATTCAAAATGTTTAAAGTTGGAACTGTTATGATTTAGATTTAATTGATTTGAAATGCTAATGTTTTGATATGATGGTTTAACCTATTTTGTGGTTATGATTTTTAAAATGAATATGATTTCGGAAGTAAATATGATTTTGAAAATGAATATGATTTCGAAAGTGAATATGATTTCGAAAGTGATATGATTTTGAAGTGAATATGATATTTTGTTATAAATTATGAATCGGTTTTGGAAATTCAAAAGAACCAATTGGTGTGAAATAAGCGTTTGGTTGTTAAAGAGACCGGGATCAGATATTGTCATACTCTCTGCCAATACCGAAAACCACTTTAACAACTGTGCACATGGTGGAGAATCCATAATGAAGTAGGATGGTTTGGCGAACGCTACTAAAATGAAGTAAGAGAACGATGATGGATAGTCTTGACCTTTGGGTCATAATTAAAATGACTAAAACAAGAGCCACGCTGAGCAAAGTGGGGTCCCTCCCCCTATCGGGGACATTTCTTCGATACCATATTATTACTTTATGATTGATTTGGTGGCCACCCTTTGATTTGATTTAGGAGTGTCTCTCAAGGTGGGCGGTAGTAGCTGCTATGCGTTACCACCAGTCCAGATCCGCAAAACGGTAGTATCCTACCCTGGGTATTGCCTCGCGTGCCTTGTCATATTTATCCTGATCGTACCCATTATGACTTTGGTTTGTATCGTACCTATGGAGTGCTCACTGAGTAAACCACCGGTTTGGTGAAGCTTACAGTATCTGTATGAACTACGGTATTTATATAAAAATGTGTTAAGGGGTTTATGGGTAATGCCTTCACGGTATTTTAATATTTTACTTTACTGTTGACATTATGTATGTAGCGTATTCTATTATGTATGTAGATAGTTCCACGGATCCTTAAAGGATGGAAATCCCAAACATTCTTTAAGTTATTGCATTTCATTTGGACATTTCACTTGAGTTGATTTACTTGCACACGATTATTAATCCTGACTCGAGTGTTTTGTGTTTCGCTTTATGCTCGGGTCTGCCTGAGTCTTACAACTTTTGAGACTCACCTTTTGGAGCTTAGAGCTTGGCTTGGAGACTATCTTATCTATTCAGCTTTCCAGTTATTCTGTTATTTCAGTCATTTAGTTATTTCTGTTCAGACTTGTTATTTGCTTATGTATTAGAGACTTCTGTTTATTTGGACTTCTATTGTCTTTCGTCTTGGACTCTGTTATTTCCGTAGTAGCTTTATGAACTACTATTTATCTATTCTGCTGCGTATTGTTGTATTATTCTATGTCTGTGATTCTGTGATCGATTTATATAATGTATATGCTAAGTTTTGCCAAATATAAATAACAATCAGTTATTTTGAGCAATTCAAGTCTGACATGTGTGGTTTATTGTCGATTTGAATGGTTCAAAATAGTAGGTCGTTACACGACATATGTACCATATTTTTCAAAATCAACTTATTTGCTATATTTTGTAATTAGCCTAAATTGTTGCACTTTTATGACTTTCCAAAGACTAATAACAATATATAAAAGCAAGGAACAAGATTTCATTGATGACCATAGACGAGTACATGAAATTTAAAGATAAAAACATAAAGGATACATGGATTAAAACTCGAACAATTCAAACTAAAAGCTAGAAGATCGTTGGAATACAACTAGGAAGAAGTAGACGAAGATAAGGATTTTCCACTAAGCTTGCGGATAATCTTTCCAAAGTACTTATCTACCGTGTTGGAAAGAGCAGAAAATGATTTCTTAAGTTTCTACTGGTTATTAAGAAGCTTCTCTTGGTTCTTAAGAATTTCCTTTGTGGAAGAATGAGATGCTTTTCAAAACTCTTCGAAGAAGTGTCTTCCTCCTCTTCTTGTTTTTCCTCCTCCTCCGCATCCATTTCTCCATCTTCCTCTTTCTCCTCTTCTCTAATTTCATGCACTTCTTAGCAGGCCAATCTTGCTTCTTTCTCCAAAAGAGTTCCATAAGGCTCAAAGATGGGTGAGATGTGCATGAGAGAGACGTTGGCATTATCGAAGAATTTTCGAGTAATGGTTTCCTCTCCTTTTAGGTCAACACTAAAATATGTGAATATTCTTGTTAGATGTACACCATGAAAGAGTGTGTTCTCGTGCCTAGAGATATTATTACAAAAGAATTCATCCAAAATAATTTGTATCCAATTTATGTCGTAATGACCATAAATGGCAAAAAGTGCTTTGCAAACCTTTTGAGTCAGGTTATTATAATTTCCCGCCCTCGAAATTATGCTTTGTTGCAAAATGAGACTCAAACTTTCTTTAGGACGTAAATTCTTATTTTTAAACTCAAAATCATCATCACTTTCAAAAATATCATGAATAACTTCAGGATATTGATTTTCAATTTTAAAAGTTTAAAGGTCCATTCCACTATATTTGCATCCGAAAATGTTACTTCAAATTTCACAACTTAAAATAATTTGAGTGCCTTTGACACTACTTCAAACTTCACCTTCATTTCCTTCATAAAACTTTCCTTTTAAATTAGCACAAAACATTTTTACTAAATTTGGAAAACACACAAAATCATTTTGGGAAGCATCAACCAAACCAAGAATTCAATTTTGATTGCAAAGATCATAAGAAGTAAAATCATCGAATATGGAAAATCTTCTGAGAGGGACTTTTCCGTAAGAAGCATATTCCATATAGGCTTCAATGGCCTCTTTGTCATGAAAGAGATAGCCTTTGGTTTTCTTAGAAGGCCTTATGGTTTTAAGAGTGTTGCTTGAAGAAGCCATTGAAGAATTGTTAGAAGAGATAAGAGAGATAATAGATTTTTGAATTTTGAAAATGAGAGTGATATGAATGAATGGAGATAGAATAATTAAATAGAGAATCAATAGATATGTTCTTTGGTCAAGAGACACCTTTTCAAGACATTGGAGTTGGTAAAAAGGTGGAAGGAATTTCAAATTTTGAATTTGAAATGAAAATTCAAATTCTGAATTTATGTGCATATGTCGACATATGCATAGTGGGTATGTCGGCATATAGCCTGTGAATTTCAAAAAGAGGAATTGAATAAATTATTCCTATATACATATACATGTATATATATAATTATCCTATAATTATTACTAGTATATATACTTAGTAAATAATTTAAAATTAATTTAAATATATATTTTATAATTTTTTATTCAATATTATATTCTCATCAAAATAATTTTATAAAATTTTCTTTATATATACATATTAAATTCATCCAACATTATTAATCTATAGATTATTCCTAACAATCAAAAGCAACCAAAATTCCAATAAAAAAATAATTTTAAAAGCATGCTTATTTTTACTCCATTTCTTCGATCTTTTTGGAATTTAATTGATTATTACTGTGAAGCACATATTGGTATCTTCCGTATCTGGTTCATTAGACTTGAGAAAGTATCTGAATCACCTAATGTTGCAGTACATGTCCTTCTCCATTTTATGGATGAATTAGTGTTTGGTCAGATTTTCGGTTTTTTCGGTTATGGATAGTCTCTCTGCATATGGCCAAATTCATCGTCGCTAAAATATCTAACAGCATTTCCACCTCTTGGATTTTTGTTCTCATTTAACTTGAGATCAATTCTATGTATTTCAGAAATTTTCTGAAATTTCTGGTCATAAAAGCAATTTCCTCATCATCATCATTGTCTGAATCTAAATCATCAATTATGGCATTGAAAGGGATATATATTTTTGTATCGCCTTGCTTTCTCTCCTGCCTTGCATTTGTGCTTTAAAAGACTTTAAATTACCGATTAACACTTCAATTTTCAAAGTGCTAATGTCATTAACCTCTTCAATTGCAAGAGTCTTTTGGTCCCACTCAGGAGTAAGTGAATTGAAGATTTTTCTAACTTGATCCTCTTTAGAAAAAAATTTACCTAATGCAATTAGTTAATGTATTATATCTTGAAATCTACTATATATATAAAAAAGACTCATTTGGACTCATTTTAAATTATTGAAATTGATTAGTTAACATAGAGATTTTGGTTTGTTTGACTTTACTAGTGCCATCATGTGTAAATTGCAGTGTTCTCTATATTTCATATGCAAACTTACAAATAGACACTCTATTGAATTCATTCTTATCTAATAAACAAAAAAAATATTCATGGCCTTAGAGTTACTTTGTGCGAGAGCCTTTTGGTCAGCGGTCCATTGTGAAAAGTTAGTCTGGGGCTCAATGTACTCATTTTGTGTGACTGTAACAACCCGAAATTTAACCCGTAATAATTAATTTGTTAATAATTAGATAGTAAAATAACTCTATGAAATTATCAGAATTAAGCCACATAAGTTGCACCAATGTGTCCGTGGTAATTTTCTGGTCAATATCCATATATAGAATGTCAGAAACCGAGCTAATATGACCAAGTTATAAAATAAACAAAATAAGAAGAAATATAACGAAAAAGAAAAAAAATATACACGGTCAGGTCAACCGGCCGATCGACCTGGGCAAGGGGGCTATAATAAATTAAACGCGGATATGGATTTTATAAGTAAGAATATTAAATGAAGAAAATAAGATGTAAATTATAGAGACTATAATAAATAATGGAATTGGACTGAATTTACGCCTAATTATAATTAAAATTGGACTAATTAAAGATAATTGACATAGTTATAACTTAGGATTATAATCAAATGAAGTAAAAGATGAAATAAGCTTATTTTCACACTTAGACCTTGGGTTAAGTAATAAGCATGATTATAACATAGGTTATAATAAGAAAAAGAACAGAATGAGGCTTATTTTAAGGCTTGGGATAAATTAATAAGCGTAGAAAGTAAAAATGGTAATAAAGGCTTATTTAAATAATTTATCTAAGTTAATAAGCAAAGATGAAAGTAGGACCTGTACCAAATAGCATTCCCTAGGGCACGCTTATGCTAAGAATAGTAGTAATTGGTCAAATAGAAGTCCAAATCACAGGGATTTGGATAAGGGGCGCAACTTGATATTGTTTGGATGAAGGGCCAGTACCAACAACATTTCCCCTATTTTTCTATGGACACACGGTGATCTCGCATTAGCCTAAAGTGAGATGAGGGGCACGCTATGTTGTACGTTGGAGGTAATAAGAAGACCCAATAGGTGGAGCAAAAGGTATCATGGGCATGGTGGCAGTTACGCGTGCGACTTCCATTCGGGTGCTCAGTAATAGCTATGAGTTCCAAGCGCTTAGTATGGTGTCTTAGTAGACACCATTGCCTTCTATGTAGGGAGCTATATATGTCGTCTGGATCCACAGTAGTTGCTATGTGCATCTTCCGTAGATACCATTGGCTGCTGTGTAAGGAGTTATATAGCGGCTGGTCCACAAAAAGGTCTATGGAGTAGCAGGCCGATCAAAAAGAGTAGAATTAGGGTCACATCCTAATTACAGGATTAGGAATTCAGCCTAATTAAATCAGAACAAGTGCAAGCAATCAAAGTTAACTTATCTTGAGAAATATTTAATCGTATTTATTTCCAGTTTATCTCTTTCCTATTTCCTTTGTTATCCTTATTTATGCTAGAACTGTTGTAGAGTCTATTACTTTTATCTTGCTTAAAGACTCTAGTAATTACTATCATTCACCAGAATTTTAGTCTGACCCAATCCTCTTTTCCCCCCTTTTCCCCCTTAGGCAATCAAGGAAGAAGCTAGTAGATTGCTGCAGCTTGGAGTTCTTCTTGAAGGAGAGTTCTTTTATGTACTTTCTTTATTTTCAGTTATTGTTCTTGTATGCACTGGTTCATTTATGAGGGATATTACATACTCTGATTTTGAGACTTTGAAGTTTTATTTCATAAGACACTATGGGTTTTGAATGTTGTATTTGGCTTTTGACTTATTTATGAATTAATTCTAAGGCTTTATTTTAATTAATACTTATTTAGTTTCCGCTGTTTTTATCTATTTTTGTCTTGTGAATCTTAGTTTCTGTTAGCTTTAGTTATACCTACAACGCACCACACCTTTTAATGTGTCCTTTTGGGTATATTAAGGGGTATGGGGGTGTTTCACTTGGTATCAGAGCCTAAGGTTTCAGGATTCCAAAAATTTATTTTGAAAGTAAAGTGTTTTTCAAAATAACTTGTTTTTTTTGAAATGATTTTAAGCATAAAATAATTTTTATAAAAATCTCCTCATAAGTCCAATTCAATCTCCCTTTGACTCTTTCCTAAACTACCTTTTTCTTTTCGTAGAATGGCTGATGCCCCGAACCTTCCCGAGGGCATTCCAGTCCCAGCCTGGTTTCGTAGGCAGTTGCAAGCCACGACTCCAGAGGTGCACGAGCCTGCACCCAATCATGCACCAACGGGTGGGAATTCCATCAACCCACCTGCCGCCATCAATTTCTCTAAGCTTTGTAAAGATTTTGAGAGTTTGGGCGGGAAGACTTTTTCTGACAAGGAGGCTTTTTTGGAGGCAGGATCACGGCTTAGGGACATAGGGAGGATTTTTGGTCTTTTGGGATTGGATGGTCAGCAGTGAGTTCAGGTAGCCGCTTGGTAGCTGAAGGATGAGGCATCTTATTGGTGGGAGGTGATCGAGTTGGAGGGAAGGAATATTACTTGGGATGGATTCCGAGAATGATTCGATAGGAAGCTTCATCTCAGGCAGAAGAGAGTGTTTAGCTGGAGAAGTTTATCAATTTAAAGCAAGGGAGTTTGTCTGTCAAGGAGTACATCAATCAATTCAATAAGCTGTCGCGGTTTGGTATGGACTTGGTGAACACGAGGCACAAGAAAGCTATGAAGTTTGCGAAGGGATTGAATCAACCCCTTCAGGGGTTATTGCTGACTCATGTACCGATGGGAGCTACTTATGAGTCTTTGGTTGAGATTGCGCTTATATGGGATACGGTCAAGGAAGGAGAGTCTAAAAAGGAGGTTAAGTCATAAGGTCCAAAGAAGAAATGGTGGGAAAATAATAAGAAGAAGAAGAAAGGTGATGGCCCTCAGAAGCAGATTAAGAAAGGAATAAAATGCCATGTTTCTGGGAAGGTTGGACATGTGGCCAAGGATTGCTGGAAGGAGAAGATGAAGGGTAAGTGCTACACTTGCGGGCGGCCCGGTCATATGAGTAGGAGTTGTCCCTAGGGAGCGAGTGCACCAGTCGCGCAGATTCAGGCGTTATACACAGCACCTTCCGGTAGCATTCCAGATAGAGGTAGGAAAGTCACAATTGAAGGTTTGATTTATATATCTGATTTTCCTATTCGGACTTTATTTGATTCTGAAGCATCACGCTCTTTTATCTCTAGATCTATAGTGGATTGTTTGCACTTGGACATATCATTAGTAGTAGACCCCATTATTGTTTCAAACCCCATAGGAGGATCGACACACTTATCTATGATTTGTAGGGGTTTGAAAATCTTTATCCTAGGCGTAGAGTTTGACTGCGACGCCTATGTTTTGGGATTCTCGGGGTATGGGATGATCTTAGGGATGGATTGGCTATCCACATACGGAGCTATCTTAGATTGCGAGAGGAGAGTCGTTAGACTTGTAGTGGTAGGACTCTGGAGGTATCTTGCGACATGCAAGGGTCAGTCATGTTGAGTTTTCTCTATTCCCTCGATTCATCTTCATCAGAATTGCATTTGGTTCCTGTCATCAAAGATTTTGCAGACGTCTTTGAGGAGGTTAGAGGACTATCCCCTAAGAGAGAGATTGACTTCAGGATTTATTTGACCAAGAATGCCAAGCCAGTAGTGTTACCTATGAGACACATGGCATCTAGGGAGAGGAAAGAATTGAGCAAGCAGATTCATGAGCTCTTGGAGAAGGGATTCATAAGAAGGGGCATATCAGAGTGGGGAGCGCCAGTCGTCTTCGCCACTAAGGCAAATGGTTCTCTTTGACTTTGCGTGGACTATAGGGAATTGAATAAGCTCACCAAGAAGAACCGATATCCACTTCTTAGGATTGATGATCTTTTTGACCAGTTAGTAGGTTCTTTGGTTTTCTCTCAACTTGATTTAGCCATAGGATTCCATCAGCTTAGAGTTGCTGATGACAGCACAGATAAGACTGCCTTTAGGACACCGGACGGATTCTTCGAGTGGTTGGTTATGCCTTTTGGGCTAACCAATGCTCCAGCCTATTTCGTTGATTTGATGAGCCGCGTCTTTAGGGATGTCCTAAATAAGTTTGTGGTGGTATTCGTGGATGATATCTTGGTATTTTACAAGAATATGGAGGAGCATGCTATTCATTTGGAAGAAGTTCTTCGCACACTTCGTAGCCATCATTTGAGAGCTAAGTTTTCAAAGTGTCATTTTTGGAGAGAGGAAGTTCATTTCTTGGGGCACGTAGTCTCGAAGGAAGGTTTGGTCGTTGACCCCGCCAAGGTTATTGCAGTACAAGATTGGAAGGCCCCCAAGAACGTTACCGAGATTAGGAGCTTCCTAGGATTAGCAGGCTACTATAGGAAGTTCATTAGAGACGTTGCCAAGATTTCGGCACCACTCACACGCCTTACTAAGAAGAATAAAGCTTTCGTGTGGGACGTGGATTGTGAGGATTCCTTCTTGAAGCTTAAGAAAGCCCTTACTAGTGCACCAGTGATAGTTTTGCTTGACAGAGCTAAGCCTTTCACTGTATATACTAATGCATGCGGAACGGGTCTAGGAGCGATGTTGATGCAAGAAGGGAGGGTAGTGTGTTATGGTAGTAGACAATTGAGGACGCATGAGAAGAACTATCCTACCCACGATTTGGAGTTGGCTGCCATAGTTTTTGCACTTAAGACTTGGAGGCACTATTTTCTTGGAGAGAGGTTTGAGCTTTTTACCGGCCATAAGTCTTTGAAGTACCTATTCTCGTAGAAGAACTTGACTTGAGGCAACAAAGGTGGATGAAGTTTTTAGCCTCATATGATTTTGAGACAGCTTATACCCCTGGCAAGTAAAATGTGGTTATGGATGCATTATGTAGAAAGAAAGCAACCCTTAGTCCTTTGTTCGTAGAATGGAGGAGCTCGGAGTTTATTTCTACTTTTGATTTTAAGCCCTCTACGGACATTACTCCCGGATTGTGGGCAACCTTAGAGGTAAGGCCACCCTTATGGATCAGTTTGGCTCGAGGCAGCGGGAGGATTCGGAACTCATGAACATTATGGATAGGATTAGCCGAGGAGAGGTCTCAAGACATCTCCAACGCTATTCCATTGATAGTAGAGGATGGCTTAGGAGAGATGGGAGGCTTTGTGTTCCACGCGCCGGTGACTTATTGAGAGCAATTTTGGAAGAGGCGCACCATACTCGTATGACTATTCATCCGAGTGGTGACAAAATGTATCGGGATATGAAGAGGATATTCTATTGGGGCAGTATGAAGAAGGACGTGGCAGAATTCGTAGCTAAGTGTCTCATATGCCAAAGGGTAAAAGTAGAGCAGTAGAAGCCTGGTGGATTACTTCAGCCCTTAGATGTACCAAAGTGGAAGTGGGACAGTATTTCTATGGATTTCATTGATGGTTTATCCCGTTCTAGGAAAGGGAACACTAGCATTTGTGTGATTGTTGATAGATTGACCAAGAGTGCTCACTCAACTCAGTTAAGAGTAAGCGTACGACTTTATATTTGGCATCCTTATATATTCGAGAGATGGTCCGTCTACATGGAGTTCCTTCTAGTGTTGTTAGTGATAGAGATCCCATTTTCACTAGTGAGTTTTGGAGAAGCTTACAAGAGGTGCTAGGGATGTAACTTAGGTTGAGTACGGCCTATCACCCCCAAACGGATGGCCAAATGGAGAGGGTAAATAGAGTGCTTGAGGATTTGCTGTGGATGTGCATTTTGGACGTTGGAGGAACCTGGGAGGAGCATCTTCTATTGGTTGAGTTTGCGTACAATAATAGTTACCAAACAAGTATAGGAATGGCACCATTTGAGACTTTATATGGGAGACCTTGCAAGTCCCCATCATGTTTGGTAGAGTCTACGGAGAAGTTATTACTTGGACCCGATATGGTTAGGGAGACCTCTGAGAGGGTGGATTTGATTCGACGAAGGATGAAGACGGCTCAAGATAGACAGAAGTCGTATGCGGATAGGCGGAGGAGAGACTTAGAGTTTGAGGTTGGAGACTTAGTTTTTATCAAAGTATCCCTGCTTAGGAATGTGGTAAGATTCGGATCAAATGGAAAGTTAGTCCCTAGATTTGTTGGACCATTTCCTATCAAAGAGAGAGTTGGGAGGATGGCTTACCAAGTGAAGCTACCAGATAGGCTCATAGGAGTGCACGACATTTTTCCATGTTTCGCACTTGCGAAAGTGCTTACATGACTCGGCGAAGGTAGTAGAGCATAGTCAATTAGAGGAGGTGGAGGTAGAAAGAGAAGCTTCTATTCGGCGTATCCCCATGAAGATTGTTGGAAGAGATATCAAGCGACTAAGGAATAAGGAGGTTCCACTGGTAAAGGTGCAATGGGGAGATGATGTTGCAGACGCCACTTGGGAAGCAGAGGAGAAGATTCATACTTCCTATCCTCATCTTTTTGATGGTATGTTTTAGAATTCCTTTTTCCATTTTTAGATTTGAATAGGTTCTTTCCTTTATTATCCTTTGGGTGGGTAGAACTTAAGATTTAACCTATGGATGGTAGGATTTGATGTAAACATGTTAATAGAACATGTTATGAATGATGTATGCTAGTGGTTGCAAGTGTTTGCTAGTGGATGCTATGGACACATATAGGTACACTAGGCACTATTATTTCTTAGGGATCAACCTAACTAGGACACTAGAGCATATGCATATGGATGTGTGCGCATTTTTATTTTATTTTTATGATTGCTATAAAAATGGATGATTATCACATGATTGTTGCATGATGTTTGTAGCACGCATATAGAACTATCAGTTATCATTAGGAAATTTTTGCATTCATTTGGATACATGGCACGGACATGATTGCATAAAAAGGAGGTCAACTGAATCAGTGGACCGCCTAATCTTTTGCATTAGTTAGGGACATTTACACTACACTAATTGCATAAGTATCATAAAATGCATTAGAAATTTTTAAGGACAATGGATGAATGGTTGATGATTGAGTAGTTGGTTGTATAATTGGATGAAAACATTTAGTACATTCTTTTATCCTTAGAGATTTCGAGGACGAAATTCCTTAAGGAGAGGAGAATGTAACAACCCGAAATTTAACACGTAATAATTAATTTGTTAATTAATTAAATAGTAAAATAATTCTATGAAATTATCATAATTAAGCCACGAAAGTTGCACCATTGTGTCCATGGTAATTTTCTGGTCAAATTCCATATATAGAACGTCAGAAACCGAGCTAATATGACCAAGTTATAAAATAAACAAAATAAGCAGAAATATAACGAAAAAGAAAAAAAATATAATATACACGGTCAGGTCGACCGGCCGGTCGACCTGGGGAAGGGGGCAGTCGACCGCCCGGTCGACCCGCCTTGTAAATTTACAGGCGCACGAACGTTTATTTGTTCGAACGAATGAAAAGCATCGGAACACGTCATTTGCACGCTTTAGTGTAATCCAGTCCCTTCGTTTCTACATCCGATGGCTCCTATTCAGCTTATGACGTGGTTGCATCCTATTCAATCTCCAAATCCAACGGTTTAAGATCCACTTCTACACATATAAATAGACCCCTAGACCTAATACTTTTCTCATTCCAGATTTTCTCCGCTTGGGTTCACCTTTTCAGGAAGGACCCTAAAAGGAATAATTTTCCAAGGAGAGAATCTTTTTAACAAAAATTATTTTACAACTCCAAGTGGATCCAGGAAGACCAAAGGAAAAGCTTAGGACCAGAGGTGAGTGATTGTAATTATTTTAAGATTTCTTTAAGTAAATTAAAATAATAGGGTTTCCAATAGTTGTAGTTTTACTACAATTTTTGGAATAGCCTTTTTCAGTAATTATTTACAGTTTTTAATTATTTTCAGTCTATTCAGCTATTCCTTTCAGTAATTTTAGTATTATTTCTGTTAATTATAATTTATTACTGTTAAGCATAACTTTTTCTTAATTTACAGTCTATTTACAATATTTAAGTTTATTTACTGTTATTTATTTCTTATTTACATCTTTTCGACATTTTGGATTTTATGCAAGCGTCTATTCTCTTCATTCCCCTTTTCTGCGCGTATGGATTAGATTAAATTAAACACGGATATGGATTTTATAAGTAAGAATATTAAATGAAGAAAATAAGAAGTAAGTTATAGAGACTTTAATAAATAAATTGGACTTAATTTACGCCTAATTATAATTAGAATTGGAATAATTAAAGATAATTGGCATAGTTATAACTTAGTATTATAACTAAATGAAGTAAAAGATGAAATAAGCTTTTTCTCACACTTAGACCTTGAGTTAAGTAATAAGCATGATTATAAAGTAGGTTATAATAAGAAAATTAACATAATGGGGTTTATTTTAAGGCTTGGGATAAATTAATAAGCGTAGAAATTAAAAATGGTAATAAAGGCTTATTTAAATAATTTATCTAAGTTAATAAGCAAAGATGAAAGTAGGACTTGTACCAAATAGCATTCCCTAGGGCACACTTATGCTAAGAATGGTAGTAATTGGTTAAATAGAAGTCCAAATCACGGAGATTTGGATAAGGGGCGCAACTAGATATTGTTTGGATGAAGGGCCGGTACCAACAGCATTTCCCCTATTTTTCTTTGGACGCATTGTGATCTCGCATTAGCCTGAAGTGAGATGAGGGGCACGCTATGTTGTACGTTGGAGGTAATAAGAAGACCGAATGGGTGGAGCAAAAGGTAGCATGGGCATGGTGGCAGTTACGCATGCGACTTCCATTCGTGTGCTCAGTAATAGCTATGAGTTCCAAGCGCTTAGTATGGTTTCTTAGTAGACACCATTGCCTTCTGTGTAGGGAGCCATATATGTCATCCGGATCCACAGTAGTTTCTCTGTGCATATTTCGTAGATACCATTGGCCACTGTGTAGGGAGTTATATAGCGGCTGGTCCACAGAAAGGTCTATGGAGTAGCAGGCCGATCAAAAAGGGTAGAATTATGGTCACATCCTAATTACAGGATTAGGAATTCAACCTAATTAAATCAGAACAAGTGCAAGCAATCAAAGTTAATCTATCTTGAGCAATATTTAATCGTATTTATTTCCAGTTTATCTCTTTCCTATTTCCTTTGTTATCCTTATTTATGCTAGAACTGTTGTAGAGTCTATTACTTTTATCTTGCTTAAAGACTCTAGTAATTACTATCATTCACCGGACTTTTAGTCTGACCCACTCCTCTATTTCCCCCTTTTTCCCCCTTAGGCAATCAAGGAAGAAGCTAGTAGATTGCTGCAGCTTGGAGTTCTTCTTGCACTGGTTCATTTATGAGGGATATTACATACTCCGATTTTGAGACTTTGAAGTTTTATTTCCTAAGACACTATGGGTTTTGAATGTCGTATTTGGCTTTTGAATTATTTATGAATTAATTCTGAGGCTTTGTTTTAATTAATACTTATTTAGTTTCTGCTGTTTTTATCTATTTTTGTCTTGTGAATCTTAGTTTATGTTAGCTTTAGTTATACCTACAACGCACCACGCCTTTTAATGTGTCCTTTTGGGTATATTAAGGGTTATGGGGTGTTTCAGTGATTCCAAATATCTAGACCAGTTGACTGTAAATAGATTTTTATTCTACATGACCAATATGTGTAATTATTGCCATTAAAAAGTGGGGATCCAGCAGTAGATTGTCCTTCTACAAACATGTTACTAGCAAGTGAACTAACAGAGTTACTACAGTGTTGTTAGCCAATTAAATTTTTCAAAAATCAAAATTATGAATACTCTGAAAACCAATGCTCTGATACCAAATGTTAGTTTGCGGAAGTAAGGATCCTAAGGCTAATTTAACACTAGAGGGGGAGTGAAAATTGTTTAATAACTTTTATGAATCTTTTTGAACTCTTTTAAGATTATAGTTTAAACAATGCAAATTGACAATCATAGATGCAAACACAACAGATTTAAATGCAGTAAAAGTAAAAAGTAAAGATTTGGAGAGATCACACCATGATTTTTATACTGATTCGGAGTTACCCTACATCTAGCCCCATAAAATTTCTTGTGTAGATTTCTTTTCAAATATCAAAGTTTATAAAATCTCGATTCCAAGGATACAAGACACACCCTCCAGATTTTCCGAGCTCCAGGTACACTCACTGGATTGGGACAAGACACCAGCACACCCACTTGGATTCAACAAGACGCCCAGCATCACCCACTTGATTATGATTGACTTTGAGAAGATTTTGAGTAGAATTGTTTTTTAGAAATCAAGAGAGTGAAAGAGGAGAGAAAATATGAGAAAGTAGTTAACCAAAATTCATTGAGAGAACCCATATTTATAGAGAAACAACAGTCATGTCCATACGCAAAGAGATACGACAAAAAGACACTTCAATTAAAAATTTGAATTTTCAAAATATTGGACTATATGTTGACATATAGGTTCAATGTATGTCTACATACTCTTTGTAGATTTGAAAAACACTTAATTAAAAATTGTTTTGAAAATATTAAGCTTTGTAAAATATTTTGATACATTGTAAAATCATTTAAACTTAGTTTATACATGTTTTAATCATAGTAAAACTTAAGAAAACTTTATAAAATTATTTTGAAATATTTTTAATATATAAAGGATTTAAATATGAATTTCTTTTAAAAACAAAGTATAAGTGAATATATATTTAAAATCAAAGTATTAATAAATGTTAAAATATACTTTTGGATGTCATAATCATTTAGAAAATATAAAAACCAAAACTATAAATATTCTAAAGTATATATTAAAATATAAAATAATTAAAGCTTATAATAATCTTGTAAATATTTAAATGGTCAGGAATTATTTGAAAGCTATTTTGAAAAGATGTTCAAAAATCATTATGAAAACATGGATTCTTAAAAATCATTTTTGAAAACAAAGATATTTGAGAATTATTAAAATCAGAGAATAAATTAAAAACCTTTTTGAAAAAAATGAAGAGAGATCAAAGAAGTGCTATTAGGGCTTTAACAAAATAATCTATGACTCTATAACTTATCTTGATATCTTGAATCTTCAAACTTATGAGTCTTCAATCTCTAACACTTGAATCTCTATATCGGCCTCTTTATCAGTCTCTTGAGTCTGCTCTCGATACTGTACTGTCTTCTTTTTTTTTGGAAAAAGGTACTTTATTTACTAAAATAGAAAGAATATACTTTCATGATATGCCTTGTTAAAACCTTGCAACCCCCTTAACCTATATGGGTACCTTGTAGGGAAAAAGAGTACATGATATATGTCCATATATTAACAATACAACAACACAGAGCCTGAACCAAGTTGTTAAATAGATGGAGGAGTAAACAAAGGAACTACACTCAAAACCATCCATACGAGTAACTTGGATCAGCAAACACAAAATAAAACACCAACAAAAGCAAAACAAAAGACAACAGTAACACAGACACGTGGAACAAAACGGACCAAGGAAAAATCTCGAAGTCTTCATATACTCTCATTCCAGAGAATTTCAACTACTTTCCTAATTTAGATCTGTAAATAAAAACCTCGCAATCGATAATAATGGTGGTGGTTCAAATTAGCAGGAGAAGACCGGCACCAAATTACGGAATAAACCCAAGCAGCATTCAAGGACGGTAATAATTGGATCTTAGATCAGTATCAACATCAAAGTCATCTAAGATAAGTTTGATTTTAGCACTTATCATTTTAGAATCCACTTGTTGTTGAATAAATGTTTTACAATCTTGAGTTAAAAGACTTAATCTCATAGTTGCAGGCAGTTCTATGCCTTTGAATACTCTACTGTTTCTTTCGCACCATATATTCCATACCAGTGCGGTAAACACTATGCTAATAATCTGATTCTGTAAGGAATTATTATTTTGCCTTTGGCATAGTATTTATAGAATTTGAATGATGTCATAGGATTTACCAAGATTAAGTTTTAGCTTAATCATCATGTTGTCCAGAAGTTGTCTCGAGTGATTACAGTGAAAAAAGGTGGTCTCTGTCTTCTAGTTGGTTTGAGCATAGCACCTAATTTCGATCAATGTTATGATTCCAGCTACTTATCCTTTCTTTGGTGTTTAATCTGTTTAATTTGGCCAGTAGAGCACAAGTTGACATCTTTGGGGCACAACTTTTATCCCATATGATTTTAGTCCAATTTAGTTCTGAATGCTTGCTTCTGATTTGGTTCCAAGCTGATTTCATAGTAAACTGACCATTGTGATTCGGGAGCCAGAACCAATAGTCTTGTTGCTTTTGATTGTGGATAGAAATGTTGTGAACTAAGTGATGAATTTGTGTGGGATATATTCAATGTGATGTTTCCATTCGTTACCAAATATTAGTATGGAAACCTTTCTATTACATCCACCATTAATTGACATTATATGCCATCCAAAGTTATCAATTAGCGAGGATCCATTAAGCCATGGATCAAACCGCATATCAGTATTATCACCATTTGCAATTTTTCTATCAATTAGCCCCTTGCACCATGTTCTGGCTTTAATCAATGATTTCCAAATATATGAAGTGTTGTTATCTATAGTGACAGTCTAGACATTAAATGATTTGCAGTACTTACTATGCATCCATTTTGCCCAAAGTGAATCTCCTTGTATAAATTTCCATAGAAGTTTAACTGCAACTACTTTAGCTAAATCATCAATCCTTCTTATACCAAGACCACCCTCACTTTTTGTTTTACAAACATCATCCCAACTCAATTTATGTCCTTTAGATTTCCAAATGATGTTAGCACAGATAGAGTTAATTTACGGATAATAAACACAGGGAATTGTGTGAATTAGATATATAACAGATTTAACTAATTCTATTCTGCCACTAATATTGAGCATCTTGCTGTTACAGTGATTGACTTTTTTATTTACTTTGTCAATTAGCTAACCAAAATCCCTTGCCTTTAGTTTGTTATTTGAAAGAGGGATGCCCAAGTACACAATAGGGAGATTGCCAGTGCTGAAGTTTAAAATGTTGGTAATTTGTTGCTTGTTTTTTGCTCCTTTACTAAAGAACAAAGTAGACTTATTTGCATTTAAGTCAAGGCCAGTCATAATTTTTAGATCTTGAAAAATGTGTTTAATACTTTTCGCATTCTTAGTAGTAGCTTTAGCCAAAATTAAAATATCATCCGCATACAATAGGTGAGTAATTAATGGTTCAATTTGGTATATGGGTAATACTTTACCTTTCATGTATTCCACATCAAGCATAATGGTAAAGAACTCCATAGCAATAGAAAATAAGTAAGGCGAGAGAGGATCACCTTGTCTTAATCCTCTCGAGCTTTCAATGAATCCAAAGGGGGAACCATCAATTAATACCGAATACGAGGGAGTAGAAATACATTCATAAATAAGATCAGCAAATAATATTGTAAAACCCATACAAATCAGCATGTGATGAATAAACTCTCTAGTTATTCTATCATGGGCTTTATGCAGATCAATTTTCAAGCATAGATTGTTAGAATTTTTCCTATTGAGTCCTCTCACCATTTCATATGGTGGTAGGGAATTCTCAGTAATGATTCTACCAGGAATGAAAGCATTCTGATTATATGAAATAAGGTCATTCATATAATCTTTCATTCTATTACAAAGAAGGTTGGCAAGGATTTTGTAAGTGAAATTACATAAGGAAATCGATCTGATATCATTCAAATTAACCGCATCAGGTTTTTTTGGGATAAGGCAAATGAAAGTATGATTGATTTCTCTGATAATTTTCCCTGATTGGAGAATGCCATTCATAGTATTCCAAATATCATATTTGATTTGTTCCCAATGGACCTTGTAAAATTTTGAATTAAGCCCATCAGGTCCAGGGGAGCTATTGTCATTAATTTGGAAAGTGGCAACTTTGATTTCCTCTAGTTGAAATGGTTTGCATAAGTTATTTATGGCATGATCAGTTAAAATTTTCATACAAGTTTTGCCTGGGAATTGGTATGTAGTCTGAGATGATTTGAAAAGATCATAGAAATAGATAATGGCTTCTTGAGCAAGTTTTTCTGATGCTGACGACCAAGAACCATCATCATTAAGAATAAACTTACACCTTCGACTAGGGTTAATAATATTGATCTTACTGTAAAAAAATTCTGATGGTTTATCCCCTTTAATAAGCCAATTTGTTTTCATTCTTTGCTCATTTTCTATCACTATTTTCCTCACGAAGGAGTGAAGTTTCTCATTTTTTGAGATGAACTACCCAATTAGACTGTCATTCATAGGGTTATTGACAAGCTAATTGTAGAGCTCATTAGTCTCAACTTTTAGTTTCTCAGCCATTATGTATATGTTACTTTTCTCTTTTTTCCATTTCTTCAATGCAGATTTTATGGCTTTCAATTTGCATAGGAGAATGTGAAGAGGGTTCCAAAAACTGCACCAGTAGAGCATCATGCAACGAGGAGTGGTATCTCCCTTGAAGGTGCCAAGAGTTATTGTACCTAAAAGGTCTTCTAATCCTCTTTTTGTATTGTCGCATGAGATTGATAATAATAGGAGAATAGTCACTAAGAGCATGATTACCAAAGTTAATACCAAAGTGGTTAAATTTATCCATCCATAGGTTATTAACAAAAACACGATCAATTTTACTGTGTATAGAAAAGTTGTGACCACCTCTCCAAGTGAAAAAATTACCCGTGAAATCAGGCTCCACTAATTTAGAGTAGGAAATACAATCTATAAACTCTTTTTCACCCATCGAATTGAGAAGACCATTGTTCATTCTATCATTAGGCGAAAATATCACATTAAAATCACTTACTACTACCCATGGGAGATTTACAATTTTAGACTGATCTGCAATGTATTTCCATAGATCCAAACGGTTCATATCTTCATTAAAAGCATAAACTATTATGCAGAAAATGCTAATACCACTTAGATTATGTAAAATACAAGAAATGTATTGGTCGTTAGAGTGTAGAATGATATTCGACCATTGAGTAAAGTCCCAAATAATAAGTATACAACTTTTCTGACCATTAGATATATTATGAGCAAATTTCCAGTTTGAGTTGATTTTGGTCATAAATCTAGCAATATTATCAAGGGATAACTTGTTTTCAAGAATGCCGATAAAGGAAAATTTATTACTATTAATAATTTGCAGAATTTCTAATTGCTTACCAGGGGAGTTTATACCCCTAATGTTCCATATAAGGAACTCCATTTATAGGTTCTTATCAGGGCTACTACTTTCTTCGGGAGAAGTAGCTGCTCCCACTGTCTTGGCTTTTTTTGATTTTTTACTTTTACTTTTCAGTTGACTAACAAGACTGGCTCATGAAGGATTATCAATTACGTCAGAGGAGTGAGTAGCTTTAAATTCAAAAGGGGCATCCTCCATTCTAGTTTTTCGGCTTGATCTCGTTTTAGAGGTAGAAGGAGACTCAGTGTTTTGTCCAGCAGTTGCAGTCCTTAAGGAGAGGTTCAGTGAAACATCAAACATCTCCATAGGCTCAATAATAGTTTCTTTTGTATAGTTGTTTGTAGTATGTATTTCCATATCAATTTCTGTACAAACGATATTTTGAAGAGATTCTGGATTAATAGTCAAACTTAAAAGCTTCGATTGGACATTCTGTGTCTGAACGGTCTTGTCTTTTTTTGAGGTGTTTGATATAGCTTCCGTTGAACTGTTGTTGGGTAGAACCTCTTGTATCATATTATCTGAAGTCGTTTTTTCATCTATTATTTCTGTCTGTTGAACCAAGTTGTTGTCCATATTTGCATCATTGTTCATGTCAGTATGAAACTTTGAACCGTCTATCGTTTTTTTTCCGAGGGGTGTTGTAACAACCCGCATATTTTACGATTGTATATTTAAATATTTTATTTAAATATAGCATCGTTAGTCGGATTAAAGTTCGAAAAGCTACTTTTTGCAAATAGTTGAATTGGGACTCGAGACCACTTCCATTGAGTCCAAAATGGCGTTTGCGACTTTTTTGAGTATAAGCTTCGATATGTTTGGAGCTGAGTGGAATTTTGACATTTTTCACTTAGGGCTTTGGGTTTGGGTTCAGCCCATTTGCCCAATTCAGGTTTTATCAACCCAACTCCACTCCAACTCTTCATTACTTCACTTTCATTTCCTAACACTTAAGCTTCATCAAAAATGGAGAGTGGAATGGGAAATTAAAACTCCAAGCCCTAATCATCTTTGCAAATCCAAGTTCTAGCTCCAAATTCAAAGAAGAAGCTTTGGTAAGCCTCCTCTTCTTCTTCTCCAACTCATTCTCTTATCAATTTCAGAAATTCCTAAGCCTAACTTAGGAAATGTTTCTCTTTTAAGCTTAGATTCAAGCTTGTTGGGTTGGAATTGAAGAGTGATTGTTCTTTCCATTGCTCTATAGCTTCTTCTTCATTTGTTTTGGGTTTAAATGTGAGATTTTTATCTCACATCTATGACTATAATTATCTTTGGTTGTTGGGTATGAATTCCTAATACTTCTTCAGGTGCATTTGCCCTTGATTTGGATTGGTTTTGTGAATATTCCAATTTTTGGTTTTTAAAGTCCAATTTTGGGGAAAATCCTTTTATGGATGTTTGAACGTGTTTTCGGTGAAGCATCGAAGAGCCTATAGGGCTGGGTTGCCGATTGGTGTAAACCCTTAGCGCCTGTTGCTCGTCCGATCGCGATTGTTGGATGTTTTCTCCACAAGGGTGCTAGACTGAAAATGCTTCTGGAGCAGGTTCGGTCGACTGAACCAGGGGTTCAGTCGACCGACCAGAAAATCAGAATTTCTCCGAAGTAGCTTCGGTCGACCAAACCAGTGGTTCAATCGACCGAACCAGACCCAGGAAATTGCTTGGGTCTGTGTCAGTCGACTGACCACCTGGTTCAGTCGACTGACCTGATTGCTTCAACAAAATTGATTATTTTGTTTCGATTTACAGATTTTATCGACTCGTGATTTTCCGATTTGTTGTTATCTTTTATTATGACTTTGATGACTCCTTTTTCGGGATATTTGAATATCCATTTCGATGGATTCTTTATCGGTTTAAATGGATTTGATTCACGTCTTCGTATGTGAATTTTTGATGATTGATTGTTTCTACAATCATTTCTATGGCTGGTCACTTTAAAAATACAAAGGTTTCTATACTAGTAGTAAATATTCAAACGCTTTATCAAAGATGATTTCAACTCTATTTTTAATACAAAGCTCGTTTATAAAACCATTTTCTAATCTATTAGTATATACAAACCTTTACCTCATTCGTATGAGAAAATCTAATTAAACGGCTTAGCAAAACAAGTGGTATGAAATGCTTGCGTTTACTTCGTCGGTTAATTCTTTGACTTGTTTGTTTGAAACCCTTGTGACAATTTTCTAGTGGAAATCTACAATTTGTTCGTAAATATTTAAGTTAAGCTAGTGGTTATGGGACATGAAGCTAAACTCATATATTTACTAGCTTAGTGTAATTGACACTTCTTGATGATCGATGATGATCATTTTGTGGTTTAGACTAGCAATGTGAGATGTCTCTTTGTCCGCAATGGGGACTATACCCTATCAGGAGGAGCTTTGGCTCATCAGGAGGAGCTTCGGCTCATCAGGAGGAGCTTCGGCTCATAGTCCGCAATGGGGGACTATACCCTGTCAGGAGGAGCTTCGGCTCATCAGGAGGAGCTTCGGCTCATCAGGAGGAGCTTCGGCTCATAGTCCGCAATGGGGGACTATACCCTATCAGGAGGAGCTTCGGCTCATAGTCCGCAATGGGGGACTATACCCTGTCAAGAGGAGCTTCGGCTCGTTTTTATGGGATAACGACCCATTTTATGATACGCGTGTTGGGGGGTTTTCACACTCCCGTTTTTGATAGGCTTCTTCCTCTCTTGTGATTTCTGGATTTCTCGTTGTGATTTCTGGAATTTATGTTTCACCACCTTTTTCAGTTGGCATTGATATGTATGTTATTTATTGTGGAATTGTGAATTAAATAAAGAATATGACATTCTTTTTATGCTATGAGATTCGTAAGATATTTGTATGATTTTCCTTTGTTGATTTTCTAATGTATACTTGTCGAGGTATGACATTTTTGGTTATCATACGTTTTTATTATATCTCTTCTTATATCTCATTTTATCTGATAATTATAGCTAGACTGATCCGTTTATTATTTTCTTATTAAATAATACTCGGGTCAGACTGAGATTTTACAGGTGCTTCCTCATGACTTCTTATCTGGGGCTATCATCTGACTTTTGGCTAACTACTCTAGCATTGTAGTTTTTGGTTGTATACATTCGATATATTGACTCATTGATGTATACATATTCTGTTGTCTAGCACTTGTATCTTTTCTTTTGTGATATTGTGGATCTTATTTGACCACTACTCTGATGTACACTTTCATGTGTTATATTCATATCTATTTCCGCCTTTGTGATATGATCTGTCTATGACTGATTCATTTATGTTTATTTCTATATTTGTTTCCGAAATATATATATATAGCCACTGTGTGGTAGCTTTGAGTTTGTATCGATATGTCGGATTTCCTTTTGAGATGAAATGTAAGTTATATTTTCTGACATATCGGTGCTCGCACAAAGCAATTACACAGATGGTCGCTCCTCAACAGCCTTACTCTCCGCGCTAGTCAATGGCATTACCCCGTAGTGTCCTTGGCTAGCGTGGGTATAGAGGTGGGGCGTCACAGCTTGGTATCAGAGCCAAACTTCGGAAAAATGTAGAATAATCTAGCAAGGATCTTTGTCCTAAGCCTTTCTTCGGAGTCGTGCCTTAGGATTTTATTCGAGTCAATTGGACCCGTTCTATCCTATTTTCTTTTATGATTCCTTGTTTTATCAATCATGATTGTTTGATGTTCATTCTGAGAATAACTTTTTCTTCTTCTTTCTTTCTTAAAGAAGAGAAATGGTTATATCTGGCCGTACCAACGTCGGTCAATCCTGTGCTACTCCTCAGGAGGGAGTATTTATGTCTGCCCAGCAGCTTCTAGATCTTGTTAAGAATGCTCAAGCTATCGGACCCATTCCAGAGCCTACTCATCCTAGATCAGGTTTTGCACGCTTGTGTAGAGATTTTACCGATTTGGGTGGAAGGCCATTCCGGGGATCCGAGAGTGTCATTGAAATCCAAGCTTGGCTTAGATCATGCGACCGCATCTTTTCTCGCATGAACCTTGTTAATCTCCACCGAGTCCAAGTGGCTTCTAGCATGCTCCAAGAAAGAGCATTGGATTGGTATGAGCTTCTTATTTCTGAAATCATTGAAGCGGATCTCACTTGGGAGCAATTCCGGGAAAGATTCGAATTGAAATTTGTGCCGAAGGCTGAAAAAGTAACTTTGGCCCGGCGTTTTATCGACCTTGTTCAAGGTGAATCTTCTGTGACGGACTACGTCTCATCTTTCGAATCTCTTTCTAAATACGGGGTTGAATACATTAATACCCCATTGAAGAAAAATCAGAGATTTGTTTATGGCTTGAACAAGAATCTTAAAAAGCCTTTACTTTTGAAACTAGAAGTTTCGTTCAATCAGCTTATAGATATCGCTCTTCGACTTGAAGAGGCCGATAGAGAAAGTGATGTTTCTCTCATTCAAGTAGTTTGAGAATTTTTCGGTATTTTTGAGCTTGTCTTAGGATTATCTCCTAAGAAATCTATTTAGTGGTGTTAAGGTCTTTTTAGCTCGACCTTGCCACCGGTTTTCGTTAGCTACGTGTTGCGGAAGTTAGCATTCCACTTACCGCATTCCGCACTCGTTATGATTTTTATGAATGACTTACTATGTCATTCAGTTTGTCCAGCTTATTTCGTCCATTTTGTGAATCGAGTATTCTATGAATATCTCGATGACTCCATTCTTGTATTTATTGATTTTGGATGAAAACAACAATTTAAATTTTTGCAAATCTTTTTCGTAAGATTTATTTATAAGTATGATTGGATTTTGTTATCATATAGAAGATGATTTTGTGATTGTATTGCCCATTGAGTGCTTTAAGAATTCTGGTCGATGAGCTTGATCAACGTTATCAATAGGAATCTCCTAAATGCTATGATGAGACAATCAGACACAGTAAATTGACTTGTAAAATGTAAATTTTTCTAAAAAAATTATGACATAAAGATAATTGTAATTTTGAAAGTTTTAGCTTTTCGAGAAAGAAGATTATTTAAAAGAACTCTTTTCCGATACTCTTATTCTTGTGATTCCCGAAGGGAACCAAGACTTTATTGTTTATACCGATACTAGTTGTATTGGTTTGGGTGCCGTTCTCTTGCAAAAGAGAACGTGCTATCACTTTTGTTTCTAAATCATTAAAGCCTATCGAGACTAGATATCCCACTTATGATCTAGTGCTCGCGGCTATTGTTTTCACTTTTAGAGTTTGGCATCATTATTTTGGGGAAGAAATACGTTCTCCACTTCGATCATAAATCTTTGAAATGTTTATTTTCTCATAAGGAACTTAATGTTGGCTCGAGTTCCTTGCATCTTATGATCTTGATATTTTTATACTTTCGGAAAGGGCTATCGTGTTGCCGATGCCCTTTGTTGTAAGCAACAAGCGGTTGTTTCTTTTATGATATCCGAATGGAATGATCTCGAGACTTTATCCACTTATGAGATTCGAGATCGTGAATCCAATTCATGTTCATCTCTTGTTTTGTGTAGCCGTGAGGCTCGTCCTTCTCTTTTGGACCATACCTCTTTTGGCTAAACTCTATGTCATACTAAAATTGCATGGAGTTCCTACTTTTATTGTTAGCAATCGTGATCCACTATTTTACTAGTGGATTTTGGTAAGATCTTCAAAAGCTTTGGGAACAAAGCTTAATTTTAGCACCGCTTATCATCCTCGTCCGATGGACAAACCGAGCGTGTGAATCCAACTCTTGAAGATCTCTTTCGTACATGTGTTCTTGAGTTTGGTGGAAGTTAGGAAGATCATATTTCTCTTGTTGAGTTTTCTTCCAATAATAACTTCCAACCTTGTATTGGTATGGCACCTTTCGAGGCACTCTACGGAAGGCTATACCGATTTCCTTCGTGTTGGCTTAAAGCCGGTGAGAACTGGTTTTAGGTCCAGATCTTATTTGTGTTCATTCATGTTTCACCTATGATGGGTGTTGTGCGTTTCAGTCGATCGAGAAAGTTAGCACCTCGATATGTTGGTCCATTTCCCATCACCGAACATATTTATTCCGTGGCTTATCGCCTTTTTATTACCGGCTCAATCTTTTGCTATTTATGATGTTTTCCACGTCTCTTTACTGCGGAAATACCTTGGAATTTCGATTTTTATTCTTGAGCCCGGTGTTGTTGAAGAAATTGAAGTTTCACCAAATTTGACTTATGAGCAATATTCTATTTGTATCATTACCTCGGAGATTAAACGCCTTCGAAACAAAGATATTCTTCTTGTGAAAGTTCAATGGTCCTCAAATCCTAAGAATTTCTCTTGGGAATCTTGAGAATTCATCGAGCAAACACATCCGGACTCACTCTTTCGTGCTCTTTATGGTGAACTTCTTATTTCAAATTTTCTTTTGTGTTGATATGCATTTATGGTTGTTACTTTTATTTTCCTCTTAATTATTGCGAGGACGCAATTTCTTTAAGGAGGGGAGTCTGTAACAACCCGCATATTTTACGATTATATATTTAAATATTTTATTTAAATATAGCGTCGTTAGTCGGATTAAAGTCCAAAAAGCTACTTTTTGCAAACAGTCGAATTGGGACTCAAGACCACTTCCATTGAGTCCAAAATGGCGTTTGTGAATTTTTTGAGTATAAGCTTCGATATGTTTGGAGCTGAGTGGAATTTTGACATTTTTCACTTAGGGCTTTGGGTTTGGGTTCAACCCATTTGCCCAATTCTGGTTTTATCAACCCAACTCCACTCCAACTCTTCATTACTTCACTTTCATTTCCTAACGCTTAAGCTTCATAAAAAATGGAGAGTGGAATGGGAAATTAAAACTCCAAGCCCTAATCATCTTTGCAAATCCAAGTTCTAGCTCCAAATTCAAAGAAGAAGCTTTGGTAAGCCTCTTCTTCTTCTCCAACTCATTCTCTTATCAATTTCAGAAATTCCTAAACCTAACTTAGGAAATGTTTCTCTTTTAAGCTTAGATTCAAGCTTATTGGGTTGGAATTGAAGAGTGATTGTTCTTTCCATTGCTCTATAGCTTCTTCTTCATTTGTTTTGGGTTTAAAGGTGAGATTTTTATCTCACATCTATGACTATAATTATCTTTGGTTGTTGGGTATGAATTCCTAATACTTCTTCATGTGCATTTGCCCTTGATTTGGATTGGTTTTGTGAATATTCCAATTTTTGGTTTTTAAAGTCCAATTTTGGGGAAAATCCTTTTATGGATGTTTGAACGTGTTTTCGGTGAAGCATCGAAGAGCCTATAGGGCTGGGTTGCCGATTGGTGTAAACCCTTAGCGCCCGTTGCTCGTTCGATCGTGATTGTTGGATGTTCGCCCCACAAGGGGGCTAGACTGAAAATGCTTCTGGAGCAGGTTCGGTCGACTGAACCAGGGGTTCAGTCGACCGACCAGAAAATCAGAATTTCTCCGAAGTAGGTTCGGTCGACCGAACTAGTGGTTCAGTCGACCGAACCAGACCCAGGAAATTGCCTGGGTCTGTGTCAGTCGACTGACCACCTGGTTCAGTCGACTGACCTGATTGCTTCAACAAAATTGATTATTTTGTTTCGATTTCCAGATTTTATCGACTCGTGATTTTCCGATTTGTTGTTATCTTTTATTATGACTTTGATGACTCCTTTTTCGGGATATTTGAATGGAAATATTTTCGAGTGGAAATCTACAATTTGTTCGTAAATATTTAAGTTAAGCTAGTGGTTATGGGACATGAAGCTAAACTCATATATTTACTAGCTTAGTGTAATTGACACTTCTTGATGATCGATGATGATCATTTTATGGTTTAGACTAGCAATGTGCGATGTCTCTTTGTCCGCAATGGGGGACTATACCCTGACAGGAGGAGCTTCGGCTCATCAGGAGGAGCTTCGGCTCATCAGGACGAGCTTCGGCTCATAGTCCACAATGGGGGATTGTACCCTATCAGGAGGAGCTTCGGCTCATCAGGAGGAGCTTCGGCTCATCAGGAGGAGCTTCGGCTCATAGTCCGCAATGGGGGACTATACCCTGTTAGGAGGAGCTTCGACTCATAGTCCGCAATGGGGGACTATACCCTGTCAGGAGGAGCTTCGGCTTGTTTTTATGGGATAACGACCCATTTTATGATAAGCGTGTTGGGGAGTTTTCACACTCCCGTTTTTGATAGGCTTCTTCCTCTCTTGTGATTTCTGGATTTCTCGTTGTGATTTCTGGAATTTATGTTTCACCACCTTTTTCAGTTGGCATTGATATGTATGTCATTTATTATGGATTGGTGAATTAAATAAAGAATATGACATTCTTTTTATGCTATGAGATTCGTGAGATACTTGTATGATTTTCCTTTGTTGATTTTCTAATGTATACTTGTTGAGGTATGACATTTTTGGTTATCATACGTTTTTATTATATCTCTTCTTATATCTCATTTTATTTGATAATTATAGCTAGACTGATCCGTTTATTATTTTCTTATTTAATAATACTCGGGTCAGACTGAGATTTTACAGGTGCTTCCTCATGACTTCTTATCTGGGACTATCATCTGACTTTTGGCTAACTACTCTAGCATTGTAGTTTTTGGTTGTATACATTCGATATATTGACTCATTGATGTATACATATTCTGTTGTCTAGCACTTGTATCTTTTCTTTTGTGATATTGTGGATCTTATTTGACCACTACTCTGATGTACACTTTCATGTGTTATATTCATATCTATTTCCGCCTTTGTGATATGATCTGTCTGTGACTGATTCATTTATGTTTATTTCTATATTTGTTTCCGAAATATATATATAGCCATTGTGTGGTAGCTTTGAGTTTGTATCGATATGTCGGATTTCCTTTTGAGATGAAATGTAAGTTATATTTTCTGACATATCGGTGCTCGCACAAAGCAATTACACAGATGGTCGCTCCTCATCAGCCTTATTCTCCGCGCTAGTCGACGGCATTACCCCGTAGTGTCCTTGGCTAGCGTGGGTATAGAGGTGGGGCGTCACAGGTGTTTTCAGCACCCAAACTTTGTTGAATTGGCAGTGAGTCTCCGCGTGACCAAAGCTAGAACAATTGTATTTTCAATCTCTTTCGAATACCAAGTTGGTCTTTATTTCGAGGGACTAGTCCTTTTCTTTTGTCTGTTTCGTACAAACAGAAGGTTTCCATTCATATGAAACTTCTTGCTATGTGATTTCATCTTTCTCATTTAGAATAGAAATTTTATTCGGAAACTTAAAAGAGTTATTTATTTCAATTAATACTCTAGCATAGGCAATTTTTATTATACCTTTTGTGAATTAATCAACACCTGTTAAATATTCTGCACTATATACTATATATAACTTGATAAAACATTAGCATCTATATGTTATTTGATCTCATATGGTTGATGTCATCAAAACCAGTGCATAAGGTACTAACAATCTCCCTCTTTTTGATAATGACAGCCATGTATAAAAAATATGATATAACTCCCCTTGAGTTACAAAAATTCCACTTAATCTATGCCTGGATATTTTATATATTTCTCCCATTTTTTCATCAACAAAAAAATTTAATCAAAAACTCTCCCCATCTAGAGTACCATATATTTATACATTGATAAGTAAGACCTGATAATACAATTTTTTTTATTAATTAATCCAATCTAATATACATAGTCAAACCAATTCAAAGTTATTACGGTATAATTCAATCGTAAGTCAAACAAATCCATCCATACCAATTCTGAACCTAAATAAGTTTATACAAACCAATCTACATTCCATATTATGGTGTAATCTTTTAATGTACAAAATTAAATCGAACCTTATATATATTATTCAAAAACTGACCAATCAACTTAAACTTCCCTAGGAATTTCTACCCAACCATCAGAACTGAAAATTGGATCTACTTTGATGGCATCACAATCTTCATTGTCTTTATTGATGGCATTATCTGGATTGTTGGTTGGTTCATCTTTGATAAGGGAAGAAATCATCCATCGAAAAGCATCAAAAAAATTTCTTGTTCTTTTGTCATTTACATTTGACACAATTCGAAGTGTTTTTGATTTCTAAGGATAAAAGTAAGGATATTCTTGAACGATTGAAGGGTTTGTTCAAGATTTTCATACAATTTTTGGTGGAGAAGCCATATTAGAAAAGTTTTATAAGTAAAAAAAGGAGAAGAATGAGAGTAGGCATGGTGTCTTTTTGTAGTGAATAGGTTTATATAGGGGTGAAAAGTCGTTTGAATAAATTGAATAGATGGTAGTTATTTTATTTTGAATTTAAAAATAAAATTGTAATATGCCCGTTATGTGTCAACATATAGGGTATACATATGTCAACATATGTACCATATTTTGCAAAATCAACTTATTTGCTATATTTTGTAATTAGCCTAAACTATTGTACTTTTATGACTTTCCAGAGACTAATAACAATGTATAATAGCAAGAAACATGATTTCATTGATAACTATAGATGGGTACATAAAATTTAAAGATAAACATAAAAGATACATGGATTAAAAATCGAATAATTCAAACTAAAAGCTAGAAGATCATAGGAATACAACTAGGAAGAAGTAGATGAAGATGAGGACATTCCACTAAGCTTGTGGATAATCTTTCCAAAGTACTTGTCTACTTTGTTGGAAAGAGTAGAGAATGATTTCTTAAGATTCTTTTGGTTATTAAGAAACTTCCCTTGATTCTTGAAGATTTCCTTTATGGATGAATGAAATGGCTTTTCAAAACTCTCTAAAGAAGTGTATTCCTCCTCTTCTTTTTCTTTTTCCTCCTCCACATCCATTTCTCCTTCCTCTTCCTCATCTTCTCTAATTTCAAGCTCTTCTTCCTAAGCCAATCTTGCTTCCTTTTTCGAAAGAGTTTCATAGGGCTCAAAGATGGGTGAGATGTGCATGGGAGAGATGTTGGCCTTGTTGAAGATTTTTCGAGGAATGGTTTCCTCTCCTCTTAGGTCAACACCAAAATATGTGAATATTCTAGTTAGGTACACACCATGAAAGAGTGTGTTCTCATGCCTAGAGATATTCTTACGAAAGAATTCATCCAAAATAACTTGTACCTAATTTATGTCGTAATGACCATAAATTGCAAAAATTGTTTTGAAAACCTTTTGAATCGGGTTATTATAATTTCCCGCCCTTGGAGTTATGCTTTGTTGCAAAATGAGACTCAAACTTGCTTTAGGACATAAATTCTTATTTTTAAACTCAAAATCATCATCACTTTGAAAAATATCATGAATAACTTCATGATTTCGATTTTCAATGTTAAAAGTTGAAAGGTCCATTCCACTAGATTTGCATCCGAGAATGTTACCTAAAATTTCACAATTCAAAATAATTTGAGTGTCTTGACATTACTCCAAACTTCACCATCATTTCCTCCATAAAACTTTCCTTTTAAATTAACATAAAACATTTTTACTAAATTTGGAAAACACACAAAATCATTTTGGGAAACATCAATCAAACCAAGATTCCATTTTGATTATAAAGATCATAAGAAGCAAAATCATCGAATTTGGCGAATCTCCAAAAGGGTCATTTCCAAAAGAAACATATTCCATATAGGCTTCTATGGCCTCTTTGTCATGAAAAAGACAGCCTGTGGTTTTCTTAGAAAGCCTTATGGTTTTAGGAGTGTTGCTTGAGGAATCCATTGAAGAATTGTTTGAAGAGATAAGAGAGGTAATGGATTTTTGAATTTTGAAAACGAGAGTAATTGGAATGGATGGAGATAGAATAATTAAATAGAGAATTAATAGACATGTTCTCTAGTCAAGAGAAACCTGTTTAGGACATTGGAGTTGGTGAAAAGGAGGAGGGAATTTCAAATTTTCAATTTGAAATGAAAATTCAAATTTTGAATTCATGTGCATATGGCAACATATGCATAGTGGGTATGTCGACATATAGCCCGTGAATTTCAAAAGGGGGAATTGAATAAATTATTCCTATTTACATATATATGTGTATATATATAATTATCTTATAATTATTACTAATCTATATACATAGTAAATAATTTAAAATTTAATTTAAATATATATTTTATAAATTTTTTATTCAATATTATATTCTTATCAAAATAATTTTATAAGATTTTCTTTGTATATACATATTATATTCATCCAACATTATTAATCTATAGATTATTCCTAACAATCAAAAGCACCCAAAATTCCAATAAAAAATTTAAATTTTAAAAGCATGCTTATTTTTACTCCATTTCTTCGATCTTTTCAAAATTTAATTGATTATTACTATGAAGCACATATTGACATCTTCTGTATCTGGTTCATTAGACTTGAGAAAGTATCTGAATCATCTAATATTGCAATATAAGCCTTTCTCCAGTTTATGGATGAATTAGTATTTTGTCAGATTTTCGGGTTTTTTGGTTGTGGACAGTCTCTTTGCATATGGCCAAATTCATTGTAGCTAAAATATCTAACAACATTTCCACCTCTTGGATTTTTGTTCTCATTTTCCTTGAGATTATTCAATTTTCTGTATTTCAGAAATTTTCTAAAATTTCTGGTAATGAAAGCAATATCCTCGTCGTCATCATTGTCTGAATCCAATTCATCTATTTTGGCATTGAAAGTGATATTTTTTTTATTGCCTTGCTTTCTCTCTTGCCTTGCATTTGTTCTTCAGAAGACATTAAATTACCAATTAACTCTTCAATTTTCAGAGTGCTAATGTCATTAGCCTCTTCAATGTCTGGATTTTTCTAACTTGATCCTCTTCAGAAAAACTTTTACCCAATGCAATTAGTTAATGCATTATATCTTGAAATCTACTATACATATCAGAAATTGATTCATTTGGACTCATTTTAAATTATTGAAACCTGATTATTTAACATAGAGATTTTGGTATGTTTGACTTTACTAGTGCCCTCATGTGTAACTTGCAGTGTTCTCCTTATTTCATGTGCAGAATTATAGATACACACTCTATTAAATTCATTCTTATCTAATGAACAAAAAAATATTCATGGCCATAGAGTTACTTTGTGCGAGTGCCTTTTGATCACCAATCCATTGTGAAAAGTTAGTCTGAGGCTCAATGTACTCATTTTGTGTGACATTCCAAATATCTAGACTAGTTGACTGTAAATTGATTTTCATTCTACATGACCAATATGTGTAATTACTGCCAATAAAAAGTTGGGGTCTAGCAATAAATTGTCCTTCGATAAAGGTGTTACTAACAAGGGAACTAACAGTGTGACTAACAGTGTTGTTAGCCATTTAAACGTTTCAAAATTCAAAATTATGAACACTTTGAAAACCAATGCTTTGCTACCAAATATTAGTTTGCAGAAGTAAGGACCTTAAGGCTAATTTAACAGTATAAGGGGAGTGAAATGTATTTAACAAATTTTATCAATCATTTTGAATTCATTTAAGATTCTAGTTTAAACAATGCAAATTGACAATCACAGATGCAAACACAGACAGATATAAATGCAGTAAAAATAAAAGGTAATGAGTTGGAGAGATCACACCAAAAAATTTATACTGATTCGGAGTTACCCTACATCCAGTCCCATAAAATTTCTTGTATAGATTTCTTTTCAAATATCAAAGTTTATATAATCTCGATTTAGGGCTACGAGACACACCCTCTAGATTTTTTGAGCTATGGGTACGCTTACTGGATTCGAACGGGACACTAGCACACCCATTTGGATTCAAACGGGATGCCCAACACACCCACTTGATTCAGATGAGACACAAGCACACCCACTTAGATTTCAGGGACACCAAGCACACCCATATGTATTTGAATATGATTTGATAGAGTTTGCAAAATCAAGTTCTTGATCTTGAGTACAAATAATCCTATTACCTCTTGAATAGCACTTTGATCTTGATTTGAGTAAGAGAGATGAGAGAGATCGGAGATTATACAATAGAGAATTAAATCAATAAAGTGTGAATTTGATTCTGATTGAATTTGAGAAAGTTTTGAGTAGAATTTCTTTTAGAAATCAAGAAAGTGAAAGAGGAGAGAAAATATGAGAAAGAAGTTAACAAAATTCGTTGAGAGAACCCCTATTTATAGAGAAACAATAGTCATGTCTATTCGTGAAGAGGTACGACGAAAAGACACATCCATTCAAAATCTGAATTTTCAAAATATCGGACAATATGTCGACATATAGAATCAATGTATTTCGACATACTCTTTGTAGATTTGAAAAACACTTAATTAAAAATTGTTTTGAAAATATTAACCTTTGTAAAATATTTAGATACTTTGTAAAATCATTTAAACATAATTTATACACGTTTTAATCATAATAAAACTAAAGAAAACTTCATAAAATTATTTTGAATTATTTTTAATATATAAAGGATTTAAATATGAATTTCTTTTAAAAATAAGTATAAGTGAATATATATTTAAAATCAAAGTATTAATAAATGCTAAAATATACTTTTGAATGTCATAATCATTTAGAAAATATAAAAACCAAAAAACTATAAGTATATATTAGAGTATAAAATAATTAAAACTTATAATAATCTTGTAAATATTTAAAAGGTCGGGAATTATTTGAAAGCTATTTTGAAAAGATGTTTGAAAAATCATTTTGAAAACAGGGATTCTAAAAAATCATTTTTGAAAACCAAGATATTTGAAAATCAAAGAATAAATTAAAAACCTTTTTGAAAAAATAAAGAGATATCAAAGAAGTGCTACCAAAGCTTTAATAAATAATCTATAACTTATCTTGATATCTTGAATCTTCAAACTCATGAATCTTCAATTTCTAACTCTTAAATCTCTATATCGACCTCTTTATCAGTCTCTTGAGTCTGCTCTTGATACTGTACAGTCTTCTTAATCAACGCCTGTCTAATATCCTGCGCTATATACTATATATAACTTGATAAAACATTATTGTCAATATTTTATATGATCTCATATGGTTGTTGTCATTAAAACCAATACCTAAGGTACTAACATTAACATATAACAACAGTTTATGGAAACAAACTATTTATTTATAAAGTCCAACTATGTTATTCATTCATAGTCTTTTAAGCTTTTGAATATGTGATGATTCATAGATGCCAAATGCTTATTTTAAAACATGCTCAAATTTATGTAATATATCTAACGTATTTATTGGAAAGAATAGCAAACAGAAATTCATAATTCAAAATTGTGATGTTGTGGGTCTTTTTAATTCACTTCTTCCATGCCTACGGTGAGTACTTTTATCACCCTTCACTTATTATATTATTTTTTGCATTTAATGTTTTATTCTTATATTACAATACAATAGCAGATGGTGCATTATATACTTACCTTGCAATTGAAACAAACATGTAGCTCAATTGCCTAATAATCCTAAAATTGCATAACGTAAAAATTGGCTAAATTACCTATACGTTGAAATTGTACACGTTACAGTATAAAATCAATCTAAAGAAATATAGCAGTAAATTAAAAAGTACCATTTAGTAGACTTAGAAAGAGGCGATAGATTGAATGGAGAAAGTAAATAGCAGAGTAATTTAAGGGAAGAAATGGTCGTCAAGAGTAATTTAGGAACATATTGGTAATGGGAGATCGAAGATCGGAAGAAATATTACGAAGTAGTAGGAAACATGAGATATTTGTTGAACATAAGAGAGAAATATAGAGTGTTTTTTGGGCTTAAGACTATTTTATTTTTGCCAGTGACAGTAGGCAAACCTCCCTAACAATCGGTTTGATAAATTTTATAATTTTATAGATAACTATACTTAATAATGGTATTTATGGTTTTGTCATAATGGTTAGCAATTCCAAGTATTGACAGTATACATAGTACATTTTATGGTTTTATGGCTATACATAGAGTGGATTGAAACAAGCCTCGTGTAGTTGTATGAACTGTGAATCTAATCTAATATGCCTAGAAACAAAGGAAGTTATATCACTGTGAAGCAAGGTTACTCGAATCAATCATCATATGGAAAATTTAATGATATAAGTCTTCAAATCAATCATCACACGAAGCAAGGTTCAAATCTAATATACCTGAAGGAGTAATGGTATAAGTGTTTTAGAATTTAGACCCTGTGAACAATGTGTAAATCACTTGTAAATGTTTACATGGTATATGTCTTGTAATACTTGCTTATATTTTGTATTTTTCAATTATTTCGTTCGTTATTTATTAAAATACAATTGGTAAAACCTACAGAAATTTAATAAAACAAATGCTTAATTGGAGTGACATTTTTTAAAAGTACATACTACATATACAAATGTACTCTTGTTAGTCAAGTTGAGAACACGGTACACATTCATGGAAAACAAATTAAAATAGTGAAAACAATACCTTGTTAGGGTTTTCATAGGGTACCTACACAATTAGATTTTAGAAGAGATAAGAAGTAAAGAAAAAACAAACACACAAATTCCTCCAAACAAAAACCCTTATTAGTTCATCAAAAAGATTACAAAAGAGATCCATAAAATTGAGAAGAAATCTCAATCCCCAACACCTAACAAGATACACTTTTCCTCACACACATCTAATGAACCTTATACATGCTTAATATAATAGTCTTGACAAAATATCTTTTTTAAGAAGTTATTTAATACATCCATAGCTCTTTCCCATGTAGATAATTCATTACCTTCTTTAAAGCAGTAAAAGAGGCAACTAATCACTCTCTAAAATCTCCAAAATCTATAAATTAGGCAATGAATTTGACTCACAATTCCACAAAAACTTAGATATCTCCAAAATCTACTTAAATATGGAATATTGTATCACTAAAACGCAACAATCTCCACCTTGATACGATATTCCATAAATGTCATCCAAGCTCCATCTTAAACTTCAAACCTCAAATAATCTTCAATATTACTATGAAAACAAATGCCTCCATCCCCAAAAGAAAACTTTAGCAACCTCCAAACCACCTTAATATGCATGCCCCCTAATTGAACATGCATATTATTAATAAATCAGAACTATTTGTAATACCACAAAGGTCTCCAAGCAAACTTTGTAGTTTTTTGTTTACCTTGATTCTAGAAAATTTGCCTCTCCAAAACCACTTTGAGAAGTCCCTTCATTCTCTATCATTCTTCAAAGCAACTTGTACACATTGTTGCTTCCCCTTTTTGCATGCAGCACCTTCCTGTTATCCTTCCAAACTCTTGTAACTCCACCTCGAGTTAAGAAGTTGCAGCCTTTTACCTCCAACTGTCATACTGAAAGGAGATTCTTTGTAATTTTTGGGATGTGTCTAACTCCTGTAAGCTTCACCACCTTTCCATCATGCATCTTCAATCTAATAGAACCTATGCCCTTAACATTCAAATCTCCACCATTATAGATTCCACCTTAGCATTTTGCTCTTCATAATTAATAAATGATTCCTTTTGATTGCATATATGGAAAGAAGCACCTAAATCATGCACTCAATCTTTGCTTTTGCCTTTATCCACACATAGGACATTGTCATTATATTCCTCACCAAAATGCACCTCATTATCGCTATTATCTTTTTGTTCATTTTGGTCTTCTTCCAATGCCTTCATCCTCTTCTTATCCGTTTTAAGCTTATTGCAAATCTCAGCTAATGACCAGGTTTTTCACAGTAACAGCAAATGAAATCTTTTCATATTTGATCTATTTGGCCGCCTTTTCATATTTCGACGATTAAACCTCCTTGCAAGATGGACTTCTTCAATTGGATTTCTACTTTCCTTTTCTTCCTTATCATTTCCTTCCACGAGGTTCATTCTCCGCATATCCTCATTTAGTAGGTACTAATCACCGAACCCATTGAAACAACTCAATCCGAATTTGAGTTGTTCAATGCAACCGCAAGCAATTCCCAACACTCCGGTAATGAACTCACCAACATCAAGGTTTGTGTTTCATCATCCACCTTATAATTCATGGCTGTTAATTGGTTCACAATTGCTTGAAAATTGTTAAGATGCTCTCCAATTGATCCACCTTCCTTAAGTTTTAGATTCACCAACCTTCTCATAAGAAGAGTCTTATTTGTTGTAGAGTTCTTTGCATAAATTCCTTCCAACTTGAATAAGCGGATTTTTCATTAGCAACAATATGAAACATCGTATTCTTCAAACAACATCGAATAGCCGCCGCAGTCTTCCTATCCAAAGTTTCCCAATTTACTTCAGATACATTACTAGGTTTCTCCCTGTTATTCTCTAATGGTCGATAAAGATCATTGAAATATAGAAAATCCTCCATCTTCGCCTTCCATAACCTCTAGTTTTCCCATTAAATTTCTTACACTTATCTTCTTTTAATCAAACTCTCTTCACATACTTTTTGTAGTAGGCTTTGATTCCAACTATTAGAGTTTTTCCTAGGATCCCTACATAATTAGATTTTAGAAGAGATAAGAAGTGAATAGAAAATAAACACACAAATTCTTCCAAACAAAAACCTTTATTAATTCACCAAAAATACAAAAGAAAACGTTAAAATTAAGAAGAAATCTCAATCCTTAACACAACAAGATACACTTTTCCTCACACAAATCTAATGAACCTTATACATGCCTATTTATAGTAGTCTTGACAAAATATCTTTTTAAGAAGCGATTCTCCCATGTAGATAATTCATTACATTCTTCAAAAAAGTAAAAGAAGCAATTAATCACTCTCCAAATTCTTCAAAATCTATAAAATAGGCAATAAATTTGAGTCACAATTCCACATAGACTCAAATATCTTCAAGATATACTTAAATATGGAATATTGTATCATCAAAATGCAACACACTTTTGGGTTCATCAATGTCTTAAGATATATTGTAATACGCTCTAATATATATATATATACACACTAAATTATGGCATAAATCCTTATAATTAAAAAAAAGCTTTAAAGTCTCTTTCGATTTTCTTTTATAAATACATCCCTATTTTCAAAAAAATAGGTGAAATTTAGGGAAGTATTTGAGCAATTTTACTAATTTTAACATGTGCTCTTAGGGTATTTGCAATAAGTCATAACTGTCTACAATACACGTTTTGACATTGATTCTTAAATTTCAAAAAAAAAGAAATTAAAAAAAAGAGGGACATATAAATAGTTTCTAAATGGGAGGATGTAAAACAAATATGGTTTAAAAAGATGGATGTGTCTGTAATTTCCAGTATATTTAAAATACATATACTGATATACTCTAATATACCTAACCATTCAATATTCAGCCACTAAGTATATCTATTTATTGTAAAGGGTAAACATTTGTATACCATGTCATATAGATCAGTTGTAAAGTGTAAATTGTTATATACCTGAACATGTCATATCAGCGGTATCGATGTCTCCATGCTTAAAGATGTTTTTGAACCTCTGTGACCACGTATAAATTCTATAACAAATCAAACAAGTCAATGATTATTGTATATGTTATATTAATTATCAAACAAGCAGTTAGTGGCATATAATAATAATAATAATAATAATACCTAGGAATGTATATATATTATAATAGTTCACATTGTTGATGGGAACCTCAATTTGATGATCTACAAAAACATGTTTAGTCCTTAGCCAATCTTGAGTAGTAACCAATGCCTCAACCATCCTTGGATTCAGAGTACTACAAAATGGGTCTATAACCCATCCTCTAAACTCTAATGCTAAAAGCCAATTCATAAGCGACCGTGGATGCTGGAATAACAAGAATATCTTGAGCAACTAGAGTTAAAACTGACTGCTTACCTTCCATTATAATAAAATAGTAGAATTATTTATTGTAATTCCAATCGGTGCAATTAAATACTTTTCTAGTTCATTACCTTGTTATCTTATCGTTGAACTTGTCTTAGAAAAGTATTCATTCTCTTAGAAAAAACATTACTGACATTCTCACTGCTTCCGCTAGCAATAAAAGAACTTCGTTGTGGTTCAGCAAACGTTTGTGTCCCACATGTCGAATCAGTTACATAGAACTCAAAAATCTTACCAAAATAGAATTTACATTCTCTAATATAACTTCCACAACTTCTTTTACATATATGTCATCAAGGCATAATTTAAAAAACTATAAAATATAAATTGAATCAAGTACACATATAACCAGTAATACCTTGTTATACTACCTATAGATGGGTGATCAATCCCTCGCAGCAGAAAAACCGAATTATAGGATCGTGCTATGGTGCGGTAAAACAAACAGATCGATCAATTCTCCAATCATCACAGTTATTCCAAAAGCAATAGTAAATAGCTATAAAAGAGAAAAGGGGACACAAGAGAATTATAGTGTTCCACTTTCGTTGTGATAGTGTACATCCACTTTTGAGAAGATGAGCTTTATTACTTCTAATAAATAGGAGAGATTGCAGAAGATTATAGAAGAATAATAAAAATCCATAATTTGATTGATTACGATTACAATTTGTTTTTATTGACTCATCTTATTTCTTTTTGAGTTCTGTGGATTATAAACTCTATGTGACTACCCCTTTATTTATGGTCTTCTCCAAGTAGAGATATGGAAGTTTTAAATAAGATAAGGTTGTAATTTCGAAAAGTTTCCATATTCCAAATTGCAAATTAGGAAAGTTTCCATATATTCTAAATTGCAAATTAGGAAAGTTTCCATATATTTAAATCACATAAAAAAATTAACACTCTACCTCGATTCAAAATATCTCAACCAACTTATATTGCACACTCTACCTTAATATGAATACCTTCCTGATAGGTTCCATCTCGGCTACCCCCATCATACTTTGTTAACAAGTTCCGGTAAGGTCACCCTCACCAAAAAAATGTTAAAAATAGTCAAAACAAAGGTAAAGTCAAAATAATCTCCTAACAAGAGGTCTACGACAACTTCTATCACTCAAACAAGAAGAATATCACATCTTCCTCTAGCTTCAACTAAGCTACTCGACTCTCCCATGTTGCCACCATGTGGCCCTAGCACTTCAATAAGCGAATCAATTTCAAGCAATGCTCAAACTTAGGAACCGGCAATGCCTTAGTAAACATGTATGATGCATCGTCCTTTGTGTTGATCTTCTCAAGATGAATCACCCTTTCTTCATTCATGGCAACAAGGAATGACTCTCTTACTTCTAGGTGCTTTGTTCTCGAACTGAATGCTAACTTTTCAGCCAAATGAATTACACTCTATCTGTCACAATTCACCACCACACTGTAGTGCACAAAGCCTAGATCACACAAGAGATGCTTTAAGTAAAGTGCCTCCTTGGCTACTTTAACAGCAGCTATCAACTCTACATCTGTAGTAGATACTGTAACCATAGACTACAATCTCACTCTCTAACTAATAGTTGTACCTCCAAGATTGAACACATAGCTTGAAGTTGACTTTCTTTGGTCTTTACCTTCTGTATAGTCCGAATCACAGTAACCAACCAAGCTGCACTTTTTTGTTTCAAAAACAAGCTCATGATCTGATGTTCTCTTCAAGTATCTCAAAATACCTTTAACAACTTCCCAATGAGTCTTTCTCGGATTACCAATGCAGGGATTAACCATACCGACAACATGGGCAATATCTGGCCCCGTGCAAACCATAGCATATATCAAGCTCCCAACTGCACTTGCATAGGGCAAAATTTCCATAAGTCTTGTCTTTAACTGAAATGGAAGATCCTTCTTCCAAAAGCTTTACATACAAAGGTATGGGTGTCGAAATAGCCTTTGTAGCATCCATTCTAAAGTGAACAAGCACCTTCCGTATATGCTCCTTTTGACTCGGTCTCAAAAGTCCAAGCCTTCTACCTTTGAAGATTTCCATGTCTAAAATCTTCTTTGCTTCTCCAAGGTCCTTCATTTCGAATTCCGCTTTCAAACGCATCATCAATCAGTTTGATTTCTTCTCTATCCTTGGAAGCAATAAGCATATCATCCACGTACAAGAGTAAGTACACCAAATCACCACTTTCCAAGTTTTTATAATAAACACAAGCATCTTTTATGTTTCTATCAAAGCCAATGCTCAAGATAAAAGAATTGAACCTCTTGTACCATTATCTCAGCGACTGCTTTAGACCATACAGCGACTTCTTTAATTTGCAAACCCAATATGACTTACCATCATCTGCAAACCCATTTAGCTGTTTCATGTAGATTGTCAATTCCAAGTCTCCATGTAGAAAAGCTATCTTCACATCTAGCTACTCCAACTCCATGTCGTGAGTAGCAACTATAGCTAACAAAATCCTAATAGATGTATGCCACACAACCGGAGAAAATATTTCATCGTACTCTTTCCCCTTTCTTTTTGAAAACCCTTTTGCTACCAATCTAGCCTTATGCATTCCATCGTCTTTTACCTTAAATATCCATCTGCAATCTATGGCTCTATTTCCTTAAGGAAATGGGACCAAATCCCATGTGTTTTTCTTCTACAATGACTACATTTCCTCCTCCATGGCACAAACCCACTTCGAACTGTCTGTTAATTTTAAAGCATGTTCAAGGTCAAATGGCTCCTCGTGAACCACATGCAAAGCATAATCGAACCGATCACTGAGGCTTGCAAACTGCCAATCTCCATATCTATCAGGTGCCTTCCTAATTTGCTGACTAGCATGGATGGCTCCAACATCGCCTGCCACTCTTTCAGTTCCACCTTAAACTGAATCTTCTTCAACTTCATGACCATCACCATCACTATTAAAGGAATATATGGACTATTATATTATGGTTCTTTAACTGCATTTTCTTTATCATCAACAATAACAACTCTACTCTTTGGCTGAAATGTGGGAACAATCTCTATTTCCTTAGGCTTGTCTCCTTCCAAACCTGAGCATTTGATGTCTTCTCCAATGGTCTAAACATGGCTGACTCATCAAAGGTAAAATGTCTGGAGTGTATCACTTTATTTGTTGTTGGATTCCAAATATGATATCCCTTTATTCCATCTGTATAACATAGCAAAACGCACTTGGTAGCTCTCGGCTCTAACTTATCAAATCCTGTGTTATGCATATAAACGGGCAATCAAAAATATGAAAGTAACTGAATATAGTAGACTTCCTTCTCCGCATCTCTTCTGGATTCTTCCCACCAATAGCTGAACACGGAATCCGATTAATGATGTGAGCACCAGTTAATATAGCTTCAGCTCAAAAGCCTTTAGATAAGCCTACATTCAATCTCAAGTCATGAACCTTCTTTAGTTGAGTTCTATTCATCCTCTCAGCAACCCCATTGGATTGTGGATCATTGAGTGTAGTAAAATGTCTCCTAATTCCACACTGTCTGCATTATCCAAGGAACTCCTTCAAGACATATTCACCGTCATTATCGGATTGAAGAATCTTCAATTTTCTTCCAGTTCGGTTTTTGACAAGAGCTAACCATTCCTTAAACTTTTTGAACACTTCCGACTTAGCCTTCATTACATACACCCAAACCTTGCATGAGTAGTCGTTAATAAAAGATATGAATTAGTGAGCTTCCCCAATGGAAGCTGTAGAAACTGGTCCCCAAACATCTGAATGCACATAAGTATGGAACTTCCATCGTTAGCTACAAAGGAAGAAAAATAATTATTATTGGGTGTCATATGGAATGAAGATTCCGAATCAAGGACCCAATGGTTTACAATATCGATACTACAGCTGTCACACATCGCTATTTTCATTCTCTACCGCAATGGATAAAGAACTCTCAGTCTCCTTCTTCAAATCTAGATAGTATCTTCTTAAATAATCTGATTTATTATAATGATGACACCTTCCATCTTTAGAAACCTTTAATCATCTCTATCGATGGAAACCTTACATCCTTGTGATGCAGCTGCCCTAACAATATCAAAGACTTCTGAAGACCTGGTACATAATGAACATCTGAAAGAATGCAAACAACCTCGTCGAACATGCGAATGTGAACTAAATCAACTCCCATAGACCTAAATATAGCATTATTACCCATAAGGATGCAACTTCCATCATTAGCTACAAAGGAAAATAATAATTCTTATTGGGTGTCATATGGATGAATTTTCGGAATCAAGGACCCAATGATCTGCAACATCTGATTACAGATGTCACACAATGCTATCTTCATTCTCAACCGTAATAGATAAAGAACTCTTGGTCTCCTTCTTCAAATCTGGATAGTCTCTTCTTAAATAATCTGGTTTCTTATAATGATGACACCTTCCATCAATGTATGCATCTGGTTTATTTTTTTGTTTATATATGTTGTTATATATAGATATAAATAATGAATTAACTACATTATACACACTACACCAAAAACCCTACTTTTGTTTATATATGTTGTAACAGTTACTTTCGTTATAAATTACTAACGGTTATTACAGTTATAAACTTTTACAACGCTTATTACCGTTACAAAAGTTGGTAATATCGTAAATATACCAAACTACAGTGGAGTATGTAATTTTATCTTTTATAAGAATATTTTGACCAAAGCGTATCTTTTTTTCAATAAACAACAAAACCCTCGTAATGGAATTTGGAATTACAGCTGCCGCCTGAATTCTTCCTCCTACGCTCATCTCCATTTCACTCTTTTGCCTCCATCCTCATCTATCCTCTCTCTCCACCTTCCGCGTTTTTCTTCACTGTTTAATTGACCTCTTTCCTTCAGATTTGGCTTGCTTGGTCAACAACACTGTTTTGAAACTAGGGTTTCTCACTAAACTAACCGGCGGAGGTGGATAAATTCTTGTCATATAAGGAACCGAAGAAAGTGCTTAAGCTCATCGACGAAGTTGGAGATTGACTGGCGAAGAAGGCGAGGATTGTCGGAGGTTCGTGTGACATCAGAGGCAAAGTATGATGTTGGAGAAGACAGCGTTTATGGAGCTTATGGAGAAGGAATCACAAAAGTTTAATTGGATTTTTTCTGATTAGGAAGAAGGGTACATCATTAAACGGAAGGTGATTCTTATTTTAGATATGATGTTTATGCCAAAAATTCATATATTTTGTGCTTACTTGTTAAAAGGTTAATTCTAAATTAATAAAGAATTCTTTTTAGAGGATAATTATATGCAATTAATATTAAATCTGATGACTTACTTGCAATTTAACGTTGTGAGATTTTAGAGTTTACTTGTAAAAAGTGGTTAGGTCAGGAACAATAATATTCTAAATTGATATTTGTAGGTAAAGCTTAACTAAAAGTTGGATTATAAGTTTAGAGAAAGCATTATAAGCTACTATTATTTCCTCGTAAGCTCTTGTAATGCTGGCAGCCAATGATTATTTTTGGTTACAATGCAGGGGCTTCAAGAACAAGCTGCAAGAGAAGTTGAGGAAGATAGTAGAGAGGAGTTGATGAAAGTGTAGAAGGAGATTGTTGATTTCCATGGTGAAATGTTGTTGCCTGAGAATTACAGTGTACTCAACTACACTGGTATTGTCAATAAAATCTGTTAAACTCATTTTATCGGGTTAGTTCATTTTATCGGTAACTTTGTTCATTTTTGCATGGAATTTAACATTAACTTCCAAGTGAGAGATGCATTGTCATCCTGGCAGCTGTGGAGAAATTGTTGTTTTTATAATTTTTATTTCTCATCGTAAAAATATTTTTGCAATAATAGCACTAAGTACCTGCTATGAATGAATGCAGAAAAACTTGTATGTTAACAAAATCGAAAACATAATCTGAAAAAAAAAACCCTGAAAAATAGATATAAAAAACGTGTGCATTGAGGCTTCTTCTCAGGTATGTGGTAATCTTCCTATATGTACAACAAATTTTCATTGCAAAGAAGATAATCCTCCTACCATTCAATAGCTATTTTACCCCTCCAAACTCATGATGAAATCTCTGGTCTCTTTGTAATGAAATATGTGGTGAGAAACTCTTTTGTTTCTACAGCTCTTGAGTATGTCAGACCCAAAAATAAATAAAATGTCACAAATATCAGTAGCATGTATTAAATTCATGCAGTGCAAAATATGCACCTTATGAAGTTTATATATCATCAGAACCAACTCGTTTTACCAGTTTGTACAAGGAAAAGAATAGCACAAATATAATAGCTAAGTAAACCTGTAACAAAATCGTGTAATCATGATTTAAAACTTTTGTTTGGATTTTTTAAAACTTCTCCTGAAGTGGACTATATTGATGGATGGCAAAAAGTGGGTTTATCTGGTATATTTTTGTTTCTTCTATAATTGTAGTTGAAATATTTAAGTTTAACCCTCTGCACAACACACGACTTAATCTGAAGTGAGCATAGAGACGCATGTCTGCTTTAAACACACATAATTTCTTTAAACATGCTCTAAACTGGGTTCGGTAGCATTTCTAGACTGAAGCACTCCATTTACACTTTAATTTTTAATTTTTAATTGAATTTTATGTTTAAAGTTTTAAAAACAGTTTGAAATTGATCTAAAGTTTAAGTCTTAATTTCAATTAAATTTTATGTTTAAAATTTAATGTTTTAAAATTTAATGTTTTAAAATTTAAGTAAAATTTTAAATTGAATTTAAAGTTTTAATTTTTAGTTTAAAATTGAATTATCAAGTTAGAGTTCAAAGTTTTAAGCTTTAATTTTCAATTGAGTATAAAATTTTAAGTGTTAATTCTAATTGAATTTTAATTTTAAGCTTAATATTTTGAAGTTTTAAGTTAAAATTTTAAATTAATTTAAAGTTTATAGTTTTAAAGTTTTGATTTTTAATTGAATTTAAAGTTTTAAGTCTTAATTTTAAAATAATTAACTTTTAAGTGAAATGTCTGATGTATTAAAGTTTTACGTTAGAATTTAAATCAAATTTTAAGTTTCAAAGCTTTAAGTAAATAATGAATCTTAAATTATGAAATTTTAGATTATTGTTAATATGATACCGACTATAGATCAAATGAAATATATGCTGACCAGATGTTAGATCTGGACTGTCTGTTTCATATCAAATATCTCCAATACCCGTTGCTTTCGACAAGAGGTATAAAGATATATTTTATCATTTTTTTTTCAAATAATAGTTGTTGCATCAATCTATATGCTCGTAGTAGCTTCTTGACTGAAATGTTCCATGGTAATATACTATCCTTTTCACTGGTCAAGGAAGGATTATTAGAAGCTTAATGAAATAGTGGTAAAAATACGTACATTTTCTTTTTGTATGGTAGATTTCAATTATATTACCCATGTATTATGTTGTTTAACAATTAAACTTATTCGCTGGCTAACATAATATCTTGCCCCGAAAAATAACAGAGGGTGATAAATATTCTAGCATAACTATTGTTTTATCATTCTGCATCCAACAAAAATAAATAAATGAGCTATATCTGAACTAAGGAAACACATAAGATCATTCATCTAAAAACATTGTCTCGAATTATTAACTTAGCTTAATTTTAGTGAGGATAAGGTTGGATCTATTAGTTGATTTTTGGTCATTTTGCATTACAAACATTGAAGCATGTTGGTTTCAGTATTTCATGAGAATCATTTGGCTGTGGTTTTATTTCTGTTTTATATTGCAGATTCCTGCTTGCCGATGCATACCATGGGCTAAAGCAAATCTTAATCATGTTGCACAAGCTCTTATTGTGTCAGCAGGTAATTTTTTTGGAAGTTTTCTCAATCTTTTATAAGTTTCAAAATACACTTCCGAACCTTCCTCAAAACAAGTTTCACGAAACACCAGAATTATTTTCAGGAAAATTTGCTATTTTTACTGCAAATATTTGCAGAAGAAAATGCAAATATATGCAGAATAAACTACCAAATATTTATATTAAAAGCTGCAAATTTTCAGTGAAAATAATTATAAGGATGTTTCATGAAAATTGTTTTGGGAGGGAGCGGAAGTGAAATAAGTTTGAAAAAAAGTACATGCCTGATTTTCACTTTTTTTTCCCTCTGAGCCTGTTTGGTGTTTGTTAGTACTCTGTACAAATTAGCTTATCAAACATTTACTATAGAAGTTATTGGTAAGTTTTTTTTTCTTTCTCACAATAACTGTTCTTCAAAAGGAATGTCGTGAAAGAAAACAAAACTAAAGATAAATTGTTCTCAGATGTTTACTTGAAGAAGCCATCGAAAAGGCAGAAGTAGAAATTAGTATTCAAACATGCTCCAATATTTTGTCTATGAGATCATATATTCTTTAGCTCCAGTTTGTCAATTAGACTCTATGCATGTACTGCATAATCAATTTTCTTTAGTTAATTGGCCAATAGTGTCTCTTTGCAACCCTATGTGCCTTGATCAGTGTTGTTGCTAATGATATTGGTTGCACATTACACAGTTAAGGCCGATCTAATAGGCAGTCCGTTTTATACAGAGATATACTAATTCAGATAATAAATCGCTAGTCTGTGCTTGTGTGTATTTATTTATATGCGCGTGCGTGTAAGGATCGGCTAGACCTTAAATCCCTCGATTTCAACCGCATGTTTCGATTTAAATAGTTATAGTTTCTCTCTCGTGTCAGTAGTATAATTATTAGATACTCAATTGCATTTATTGTTTTACTTACCTAATTAATATAACTGTATGAAATTGTTTTAATTTCCTGTTAATAAATTTTAGCGCTGACGTGTAGTGATACTAAATTAGAAACCATTTTAAAATGCGTGTGCACGCACACAGATACAGTCTCAGATAAATAACCGTAGCCTAGCATTTAGCTTCTTGTTAGGTGCATCATTTCTTGATGGGAATTTCTTGTTTGGTGTATATTGGTTGTAAATTCTTCAAAATTTTCAAAAATTTTCTACGCTACAGGCTCGAAGATAAATAACTGTTTCCCATTTTCAAGTGCTGCATCATTTCTTGTTTGGTGTATATTGGGTTGTAAATTCTTGCTTCTTGTCATTTGAGGTTATGTTATGCGGTTCCTATAATCCATACACCTATATTACCACCAGTTTGTTTTTTAAAGTTTCTATTTCTCTATTTGGACTTAACTATATGTCTATTTGTTTTCAGTTTATGTGTACCTCAAGTACTACATCACTGTGTATTCACTTATGGATGCTTATTTATGCTTTTGAAGTTTGTTCATATCCTAAACTATGTTGTTTATTTATGTCCACTTCTCCTCTTACATCATTCATTTTGATGAACTTTTCACATCTTGATATTGTTCCACATACTAATTTCTGAATGATGCTGCTGATATTTCTGTTCATAACAGTCGGCATTTTTTTGCTACCCTGGGTTAAAGGTGGTTGTTTACAGTATATTTTGGTATATAATCCTTGCCGTTTCGAAAACAAATTAATAAACGAGGAGATGTGCATGACCAACAAGATTGACACTTATGACTGCCTGCATCTTTCATCTTAAAAGCTTTTTGCTACTAATTCAATTTTCATAAACATCATGTACATATTCTTTTATCTCACGAAAACACCTAAGCTTTATATATACCTTTGTAAAACATTCATGCTTTGTACACTACAACAAAACAGCCATTTTACAACGGGCAATGCCCGTTGTAATATGCATTTCGCAACGGGCATGTGCCCATTGTATTAGGCCTCGTTGTAATAGGTCGACCATATTTTACAAAGGGCAATGCCCGTTGTAATATGGATTTCGCAACGGGCAATGCCCGTTGTAATACATGATATTGCAACGGTTTCTGACCGTTGCAAAATAAATGCAAATTTTAAAAAAAATTACAGCAGCATCCATGCAGTACATCCATACCAATAATGAATAATTTAACAAGTAATAAATATTATCATAAAACAACCAAAATCACATACGAAAAGACTAAAAGCTAGAATCATAAAATTCCAACACATTCCAAAAAGTTAGATAAGTTTACATCGACATAGTTCTAATATACACATGAATGTTTACATTAACATTTAATACACCTCCAATTCAGCTTTTTCTCCGCTTTAGAAGTACTTGCATACAGTAAAGGATTTTATAAGTAAAATGTTGAACCTGCTCAGCCAGATATTCAGTTTCCACAAAGTCCGCAAGTTGAGGATCGTTAGATCGAGTTGCTGCCTGTTTTCATTCAATTTAGAAATTTATTATAAACACCCAAAAATTGAAACTGACAAAAATACTAAAAGCAATTTGCGGTTGACTTACACTGTGTAGATGAATCAGCTTCTCATTAGTAAGCTTTTCCAAAGAGAGTGCAAGTTCCATTGCTAAAAATAATAGCATGTGTTAAAACATAAGCTAAGAACGTTTTTGCTCTACTGACGCAGAACATATAATCAGCGGTGGTTTTGTTTCAAATACATGTATGTTACTTTGACAAGTAATCTACACCAAAGTTTATGCAGATCAAACATCTAAACTTCTGCTGTTACCATAATTATAAATTATTTAATCCTACAGTTGAAAGTTACATGGTGGTACGGGGATGCAATAGGAGTCATAAAAAAAGTAATGAACCTCGCATGCCTCTTTCATCTTTTGATCGAAATCATTGAGATACTGAATAATAATCTAAGTGATAAGGGATAAAGTTTCAAAATAGGAGATAAAGAAATATGTAGAAAGTATCATTCATAACAGGTTTAAATATGTGTGTTTGAATGCTCCAATTGGGTTGAAGCAGGAACATTTCATATGATTCAAAGTAATATATAATAAAGGACCTGCAGAAGAAACCAAGGATGATGATGTATCAAACCCAATATAACAGGAGATAGTTACATGGTGGTACGGGGATACAATAGGAGTCACAAATGCAGTCGAACAAGTAATGAACCTCGCATGCCTCTTTCATCTTTTGATCGAAATCATTGAGATGCTGAATAATAAACTAAGTGATTAGGGATAAGGTTTCAGAATAGGAGATAATGAAGTAATGGAGCGAGTGTAAAAAAAAGTAAGCACCGCATTAGAAATTTTTACTGCTTTGCAAGCAATTTGAAAGCTGCTGGCGCAATGTAGCAAAAACATTTTAGACTACTTGGAAAATAAGACTCTCTACTTATAATACTATAATACCCAAATTTACATGATAATTTTGAAGTCCATAATGAGCACCAAGACAGAGCAGAAAATAACTAACACAAATGTATTTAATCTGTCAACCAAAACAGAAAATCTGATGTTATTACAGCAATTGTTAAACAGACACACCACTCACGGCTTCTCCCTATGCAGTAAAATAAATCAACATATCACTTAATACCCACATATTCCGAAAAATTAACATGACAAACAATTTCCAAAAGATTAGCTGGGTACATTGACCAGTGCGTATTCAGTATACATGAAGTATCAAATATTATGTTAGCGTTTCAGCTTGCTTAATGCATCCAGTATAAGATGTAAATAATTAAAGGCGTTAATTTTAACTGTACCTTCAAATATGCTTACCTTTTGGCCAGAAATATTAGTAGTCCTGCTCTGATTGTAGTGCGTTGCAAACAAATTATAAAGACTAACATCCTGCAAATGACAAATTTAACAAGATCCAGATACTAAAATGGTTTCATGAATCCTGCTATGATCTTTTGAAATAAATAAATAAATAGTCTCTAAAGTCCAAGTAGAATACTATAACTAGGATAATACCTCAGTTGATCCATTTAACATTCTCAGATTCATATGCGGCAACCTTGATCCAGGTTTGGCTGAGGGAATATATTCCCTTGGTCCCCTTATTTTACTAGAATCAAATTTTTCAGTGACCGTTTTTAAGCTGTCACTGCCAGCAACTAGAGCGCCTTCAAGGTATCTGATACAATAAATTATGAAGAAATTGATATCAACGGATACATTATTTCAGAACCATAATGGAAATTGCATGTAGTACAGAAGTATAACAGGATGTAAAATACAAAATTTTGTTGCTTTGAGGGTTTCAGTCTGTTTGTACGTTTATGTGCTAATACTCCAACTACGAGGTCAAATGTGATGTTAGCATTAAACTTCAAACCGTATATAAATTTACTAGCTGCTGCGTACTCACCTGAAACCAAGATCTTCAGCAGGAAACTGGAGCTGAAGGCTTTTTCCCTCAGCAAATATAGCTCTTAATCTAGAAAGCCTCGACAAACCAATAGGGTTACTTTCGTTTAAAACAAAATCTAAGAGTTGTGATCGGCCTATTGAGAAAATTCCTTCCAATACAGCTTTTTGAAGATTAGATGGAAGAATTGCTCCGAAGCTGCTATTCATTAACCGATGAACTGCAAGATCCCAATTCAGATAGATAATTGAATGGAAAAAGTACATACAAACATCTGTTTTCTATAAGAATTTCATCTGTATTTGCAACAGTTGGGTCAATACCAAGCGCAGCAGGGACTGACATAGCTGCTTTGAAATTCACACTTAATCGGTCGATTTCGGAGATGAAGTTGCGAAGTGATTTGAAATCGATCGATTTGGAATATGAAGTTGCGAAGCGATTTGGATTGGGGAACTAGGGTTTTCTATTTTTATTTTACTAACGAACGGGCCGGTTAAAGAAGCGAGATGCGTGCGAGAAAAGTTAAAGAGGAGACGGTAAGTTTAGTGATAAATCAAACGTTGTAAATACTATCCTGTGTAAAATTTACTATGCAAATAGGAAGAAATTACCTATGTAAGTACTTAATTATAGATCATTAATTAATTATAATTATTAATTATAGATCATTAATTATAATAAGTAGTTAATTTAAAATTATTAATTATCAACTATTAATCCTTAATTATTATAAATAATTATTTAAAATTATTAATTATAATTTATAAATTAATATTTATGAATTAATACTTTAAATCATTAATTATTTCAAATTATTAATTTTAAACTATTAAATATTAAGCATATATATATTATTATTTATGCATTGATATTAGAAACTAAGTGTTTACTATAATTTTATTAATTAACGTTAATTAACTATAATATATTATTAACTAGAGGAAATTATAAATTATTGATTGTAAAATATTTACTGATAATCATTAATTATATAGAATATAACATATTAATAACTATATTAGTTATTATTAACAATTAATTATAAATTATCATTAAAATTTTCTTTAAATATTAGATACAATTATTAAAATTTTAATACTAAATAATAAATATTACTTCCTAATCATTAAATATTATTATTAATTATCAATTTTTAAACATGAAATATTAATTTTATAATTAATTATGTAATATTATTAATTATTAATTATTAAATTAAGTATTAAATACCAATAGTAATATTTATATTTATTACTAATAGTTAATTACTAATTATTAAATATTAGTAGTAATAGCAATTATTTAACATTAAATATTTTGTGACCGTTGTAAAATTGTCGTCTATTACAACGGGCATTTTGTGAACGTTGTAAAATTGACATGTATTACAATGTGCTTGAAAGGACCGTTGTAATAGCATTCTATTACAACGGGCTATCATCGTCCGTTGTAAAAAGGGCGTTGTATAGGGCATCTATTACAACGGGCCTGAATGGACCGTTGTAATAGCCTTCTATTACAACGGGCTATCATCGCCCGTTGTAAAAAGGGCGTTGTATAGGGCATTTATTACAACGTGCCTGAATGGAACGTTGTAATAGCCTTCTATTACAACGGACAGCCAATGTCCGTTGTAAAAATGGCGTTGTAATAGGGTATTTTTGTTGTAGTGGTATGAATAAACTTTGCTCCGGTTCAGTTGTTATAATTTTATATGCAAAAATATGTTCTCATTAACCTACTCTACAAGGCAATGTTACCACCCATTATTGAACGTTAATTACTTATATTCCATCTTATCTTAATGTACCAAACTTCACTATCACAAATGATACTACTAGAGTAATAACAAACTTGAATCAACACACTAAAATACATACTTCTAATGACACAAAATAGTCGTTCATGCATCGACGTATATAGTTTGTGGTTAAATTGTGTTTCATAACAACTATAGACAGAGGCTTAGGACAAGCACTTGATCATGTAGGGATTCCATTACCCTATCCTGTTTTAACCCATGGGCAGGTTTATCTAGTTGTTTCCAGAACAATGTCTCATCATGGTTTAAAAATCATGTTGCCTGTGCAAGATCATAGGTTTGAAACATTCACTCGAAATATCGTTGATAATAAACTTTTTTTTAAAATCTAACTTTTACTTATTCTAAAATTTCAGGACATTTTGGTTTCCAATGCTATGTTACCAACTCACATTTACTACCCGTAATCCACGTTTTTTCTTCCAGATTTAGGTGGAACACATGCCGAGATCTTCAAATCTATGATCAGATTTAAGTGGAACCCATGGGGATGAGTATGATCACTGAGTACATTGCTATACTCCTTTATCATTTGCCGAGATCTTCAAATCTATAAGTATTTACATTTAAGTAACAAACTTCAAACTGTAATTCAGTATTTCTAACTTTGAAAATTGTACATACTGAATTTTTTTTACTATTTATTAAGCAGATTTCTTTTGTAGAAAATAACAAGTAATTTGATATCTCTAAGATGTGTAAAGCTAAGAATTATCTGTTATAGTTTAGTATTTGAAATGATTTGGCCTAAAGATATCATACCAATCAAAGATTCTGTTGCTGATAGGATTTTAAGCTCATACTAATATTGGTATTAGAACCTTTAGTACTATTTTAAAATTTGATCCATAGACATAAGTGGCATCTTCAAACCTGTAAATATTAACATGTATTTCTTTTTCATAAATAATATTCTAGATTCAATGACTATGCAAAAGACATTGAAATATATTAAGATTAAGTATGAGATAATGTTTTTTCTTTGCTATACATAATATATTTTACGCATTTAGTTGTACTTTACCATAACTTGATATTCTAGTTATGTCGACTAATCAAATTATTACGTACGAGTACTGCATTATACTTTACCTCCTTAGAGACTGTAGATTTAAATAATAGTTGGTTGGGGGTGGGGGCTATCCTTTTTGTTATTTACAAAGTAATTGCTCTTTACAATATGCTTTTTAATATGCTTTCTATATCTGTTTTCAACAGAATTACTAAAGATGATGGTTTGTGTATTGATTTTTATTTCTTGAAAAGGTGAAATGATCATCATTCGAAGCTTTACTACAAAGCTAGATGGATATCAGTTCATTAATTCCAGTTATTCCTTTTTTATGCTAAATGTTTTTGTTTGATAGGTAGGGATGCAGTTGAATAAAACCATTAACTATAGACAGGTATTCTTTTTCTTCTTATATTGTTGCGTTATTTTTGTTGGCTTAAAAGATATAATAGAAGCATTTTTGCATTTTTTCATAAATTGATACTCCATTTACGACTGTTGGGAAAATTATTATTCCTTAGTGAACTGCGTTGAACTTGAGGTACCTAGAAATAATAGATAGATAAAATACTGAGAGGTCTCCATTATGATTTTCATTAAATAGATATTTTCATTAATTTGCTTCCTTGATAATTTTTTGATAACGAAAGATTTATGGAGCATACCTAAATTATGTGTTTTATTGTTGTTCACATGTATATATACTGCATTAGATTAGCTTAGCTAGCTAGTGGTAGTACTAATGCACGCTCATCAGGTTGTTTGGTACAACCTAAATGTTGAGATGAAATCAAGGAGCATTTAAAGAAATTTAGGAAATTAAAACAAATAATCAGTCTCATAACCCGTGTATTAGGTCCGGACTTCTAGTAATTTATATCTTTCCATGCCCCGGAATAATTCTAAAAGAGTTTCAAGAATATATCATTTTTGCGCTAAAAAAATAATATGACAATCAAATATGTTTTTTGGGAATGATAAATTAACAAATGAATGTCTTATCCATTTTGACATTTTTATACCAGTGCAGGAATATCAAATATCTTATATATAATCTCATAACTATTGACTTATATTGTCAAATAAATCGAAAACTTGCAACTAAAATGCTTACACAAGGGCAATAACTTGTACTTTGTCAACGCACTCAAGGTCAAAATATGCTATTGCACTATACTTCCTTCATAAATTATCATTATATTTATTATGAATGGAACTCGTCCTTCATATTAAAAACATCAACATCTGTATTTTACAAGTGTAATTAGTATCCTTCTTCACAATTGGTATAGTAGAATTCAATTCAAGACCATAATGTCTAAGAAAATTTGAGCACAAAAAGCAGTTGTATTTATTATATAAATAGACCAACTAGCAGGACCGGGACTTATTTTATTTATGCCAACTATATCATTCTGTGTGTCTACATATACTTTTTGATGCTAAAGTGGGATCTAAATGAAAGCAACGTTAACACCCCATTCGTTTACTTCATTTGATTTGCTATTAACACAGCAAATTGCAGATATGTAGTTGATATTTGGAGCAATGTTGTACAACAGAAATAATTATGCATTGTCATTGATAAAGATGTAAAATAAGGTTTGAAATAAATTGTGTGGATTATGCAATTAAAATTTGATCATTCTAAATTGGATACAAAATATACCGAAACAAAATTAATGGTGTGTTTGAAACAAAGAGGGAACTAAGGTCAGAATGAATAGCCTAAGCTAATACAGTTACAGACATATAAATGAAGTAATTATGAAGTTATATTAAAAGATAAATATGAAATACAAAAATGCAGAGTAGTCCGGAAGAAGCTGTCTGGATACGAAGTGAGTAGCCTATATTGAAGCTGCTGCAGTGATGCCGAGATGCGAAGTGAATGGAGGTTGGACAAAGCTACTGTAGAGATGTTGAAGCTAACTTATAACATGCAGTAGTGTGCGTATATATACATAATTGGAGTGCACGTTGAAACATATTTGTAGTGATGCTAACGCCGAGCAAACTGGAGCTGAAGTGCTATATTGATTCGAAGAACTTAACTGATGTGCATCATGCTGCACTAAAAATCAAGCTGAACTATATGCCGAGATGTTAACCTCAAGAGCTTTTAGACTCAGACGGATGTAAGTAACCAAGAAGTTGGTTGATGGTGGTTTTGTAGTTTGGCCGAAGTGCTGTATTCGTTGTTTGTAAGCTTCTAGATATGTTGTAGTAGTGAAATTTGAAGTTGCCACAATGAACTTTATAGAATTTGATATGTACTATTTCCTACGTTTGATGTTTTTTATAATTTGATGATATGTTAGTTTTGAAATTTAGTATCGTGTTTTCTATTGTTTTAAATTCGTATAGATATAGTTGGATGAAATACTATTAGATGTTGAACAAGATATGGTTCAACTATACCAAATTTGCAACACTTATAAGCGTTGGATTTTGCCATTTACTTATGTGTGTGAGGAATTCCCAACGGTCATAACTATTGGAAATTAAAAAATTCCCAATGGTTATAACCATTGGGAATATGAAAATAGTCTTAGGTTATAACCGTAATTTCAAACGGTTATAACGGATGGGAATACCAAAATTCCCAACGATTGTAACAGTTGGGAATACCAAAATTCCTAACGGTTATAACCGTTACAAAATATGTAAAAAAATTATTATGTAAAAAAATTATAACGTACCTGCTACCAACGGTTATAACCGTTGGGAATTTGATTACCAACGGTTATAACCGTTACAAAATAACAACTCTAGTGTGGTGGCATATATAAGTAGAAAACCCTTAGGAAAAGTATTTTATCGATCGCAGTTATGGACATATTTATAGCCATGAGTATTGAATCGATACACACACACATTTAGTCCTTAAATGTTTCTAGTCAAGATGTGTCAAGAAGAGGATATCGGTACACCCATTAAGACTAGTTTACATAATGCTCTTTATATGATGTACGGTGATTTACTCATGATTGTTTGGGGATACCAATGGGTTATGTAGTTGTGGGTTATCTGGAATAATCACAGGATGACTTAACAAAAGTCTTCTACATGTTAATATAACTAAGTCAAAATAGAAGATCTTAGGATAACGACGTACAACGGTCTTCTGACTAGAGAGTACTGTCGAACTTAAGTATGTAGACTGTACTTTAATTATGATCAAGCACATGATATGGCGATCGTGTTAAGGCCATAATTGGGTATACGTTGAAACACTTGAAGTGAAACACTACTAAAAAAGACTATTCATCTCCTTCGTTATAGAAGATAGATATCGTTGTAATCGATAGGTCGACTGATAGTCATAATCTCCAACCAGATCGGTAAATCGGTTAATCTATTGGATTGAACAAGGACTTTAAAGTGACCTACATAATTACTATGGATATTAATAGAGTTTTTGACCTTAGACCAAACTTTATATCTCTAAGTGATACAATGATGACAAAAAGAATACGTGTACAAACCATCATAATTAGGTGAGCCTATATTAGATTAGAAATACGATTTCACTAAATTATTTATAAGTGTTGAACTTGACCCTATACTGTTCTTCAGCAAAGTCCATACAGACTTTAATATTTAAATTGTTTAAATATTGACTATGGATCGAGTTCGCTCCCGAGAGTCAATACAACCGTGATGTTAGTTATTTCCAAATTCGACCAAGAATAGTATTAATCGAAGTGTTATAATTTAATAATAGATTAATAAAAATGTTGTATTAATATTTATTACTAATTTTAATTATTTATTTCAGGCTTAAAATCAGATAGAATAATGTATACAAGTTATATGACGGTTCGATCAATTTTGAAGCTAGAAATTAATGAATTAAATAATGATTTAAATAGATTCAATAGAGTGTTTGACAATTCTGGGTCAACATTATAGGCCAGTCAAAGTGGGAGGATATTTGGGACCAAGTCTAAATATCTTAAGGACATTGTGGAGAGAAAGTATAGATCTTTAGCTATAAATATCAATTGCCTCCACCATATATATTTTAATACGAATCTTCAGGTGTGTCATGCCTCCATCTATAGCCTCTTGTCTCATAGCCTCGGTGAAGTCATTTCTTCATCTTTGTAACGTGAAGAGGAGGAGATGGTGCTCCAAGAGGATGAACTGACCAAACAATGTATTGACTCTCAATAGAATTATTTCAACGAAAAGATAATGCTCCTGATTTAAATATATTCATCTGTATATTGTTGTTCGTCATCATGTCTATATAAATGGTTATTATGTTCGGCCAATTTTTATAAAAACTAATAAAATAATTTTGAAATTATATATATATACATATATGTTTTAAATCCTTTTAAAAAATAAATATATATTTTAGGTAGATACTTTATTAAAAAAACTAGTGTAGGTACATATATATAAATTAAAATTTGTTTTTGGCAAGTTTAAGACAAATAATTTTTTAATCGGAAAAATAATATTTATTTATTTATTCTAAATCGTAAAAACATTGTACTTACTAAACATTGACTCTTACCGCTACATATGTGACCTTTAACGAAGTATTGATTCTTACCGCTACAAGTCCTAGGTAAGGAGTTGACATGTTGTGTGTGAATCGAGAGGCTATACGTAAAACTTGTTTCTGATGGATCTTGATGGGTCACCCTAAAGGAGATTGGGCCTGACCAATAATGATCCAAGAGTTATACAAAAGTGGTGCAAGATACTGCATTGTGTCTGTGTGAATAATTAAGCAACACGTAGGTGCTACTTTTAGAAAAGTCAAAGTAGATGGATGTCTAAGGAAAATGTTCTTAAACTTAGGAGAAAGTTACTCTAATTAAAGACAACTCTTGTGTGGAAAACCTTCCAATCTTTTGACATTTACTTGGCTTGTCGAAATGATCTGTTTTTAGGGTATGCCTTTGTGGAAGACTCAGAAGTGTTTTTGAGTCTTGGGTTGATTCAAATAAGCGTATTTAAAATTGTTCTAAATTATAGGGGTAATGATATAGTTTAAAATTGTTTTAAACTTATATTCATATAGATTATAAATGAATATTATTTTTTAATTATATATTAATAAATATAAATGTTATATTTATAAATTAATTAAATAGTTTAACTAATAAAAGGAAAAAAATTTATGTATGTATGTATGTATGTGTGTGTGTGTGTATATATATGTATGTGTGTATGTATGTATGTGTGTGTGTATATATATGTATGTGTGTATGTATGTATGTACATACATATACATACACATACATACACACACACATATAACTTAACAAATTATAAATGTTATAATAATTAAATGTATGTGTGTGTATACACAAACACACGCATACTATGCGTATGAAGAAAATGAGAGTTTAAAATAAATAAAACGCATGAGACTTATGTGATATTATAGGTTATAATTATTACACTCACGTCCCTTGAACAATCGATAATACTCTACAAAATTATTTCAAATTATGAATTTAAATTAATAATGCTCTCCACCATTTATAATATAAATAAAGTATCTTACATATCCATGGTTATTGAGCACCCTCAAGCCATGGAATGTCTAAGGCGATGTTTATATTACCTCTAAAGAAGCAGGAATGTTATGTAATTTTGTTGAGCACCCTCAAAAGTTACAATAACTCTTTTTAGGATATCGTAAAATGATGAGTTTTGGGTATCCAATGCACTTCATAATTGGTTGAGCACTCTCAAGGTCATGAAGATGATTAGGAGGATAGTTAAAAGTACGTTAGTAATTATATATGAGATATAATTAGTTCAGTGTTACTTACCGTTTTTATGTAACCCTCGAGGTCATAATAACTTGATAAACATATCCTAACATCCACTGAAGGAATTTTTGAAATTCTTATATTTCTTTTAGGGTTTTTGAAAGATGTAAATTCAGTAGGAACCTTATCAGATTAATATAATAAACCAATCTAATAAGTACTTATGTGATATTAAAATATTCTACTTCAATAAATTTGAACGATTAATATAATTAATAAAATTATTTATCACTTAAATATACTGAATAAAATGAATTAAGGATTGATAAAGAAACCTATAATATACTTACCAATAAATCTTTTAGTAAATTGTCGCTTCAAGGCCCATGTAAGAGTCAAAAATTATATAACAATTAAAGCACTCATCCATTAGTCACTTAAGCGTTAATTTGCACGAGACAGTGTATTGTCTTCTATAAATTTTAAACTCTAAAGCAGTACAAGAGTATGGATATTCGATCCATATACAATCACATACAAAAGTTGTATGGAGCATGTTCGCATTCGTGTTATACGAAATCTCATGAAAATGTTTCATTCGAATTGTGTAAGTAAACCATAGTGCAAGTTCATGTGTTTAATACGATTGAATATAAAAAAGATTCTTTTGAATTAGAAGCAACACAGACCAAGTGCTACAAGACAGACCCAAAAATTCGATCATTGAAATGTCAGTTTAATCAATCTACATAAGTGCAACTTATTCGATATCTTTAAATATTAAGGATGATCTATTGCAATTCTGTAAAGAACTCGGTGCGGTCTAGGAGAAAAAAGTTTCTCCTTTGAATAGTTCGACCTTTTGAAAGAGAAAGTGAAAGTTTGAGAATTATAATAATGTTAGCACGGGTGGAATGAAGAGGGCGAATTATCACTTTTGATTCATGAAGAGATATAGGAGCATAATAGCTTAATATATTTGCAGATGTTAATATGGAACAAGAAATATGATTTCTATTTCAAACATATATTTCTTATAGACAATCTGTTCTTATCTCATTTCTTGAGTTTGAGATATTTGAACTAAAACTCTTGACTGTAAAATAGTTACAGTAAAAGAAATGAATAGTTCATAGCAAGTGGTTGAATGAAACTTCATATTTTATACGTTGTTATTATAACAATGAAAATGGTGGGAGCATACCATACGACATTTACCAGAGGATACATCAAGTTTAGAAAATTTACTCTCATGTATGCCAAATAATATTTTTTAAATAATAACTATATTCGGTTATGATCGAATATTGATATAATTTTGTTTAAAATAAATATTATGAATATTCATGTGGGATTTTATGGCATTAAGAGAATTAATTACATTTCAATATTTGCGTATATTAGTTTATTCATTAAACTTTTACATATCAAATTATATTAATACGGCTGCCAAGGATCACTGGCTCAAGTGACAAATAATAATACATTCTACACTATCGTTCTATAGACAGATCTTGGGTTCAACCATTGAGAAATAATAATGAGCGCTCGATTTAAATAATATACTATTTTTATTTAAAAAATGTAAAAGTATGTTAATATGGTTGACAAAAAGGACAAAAATATTTATAAAAAAAAGAAAGAAAAAGTAAAATCCTGCCTTGTGTACATTTGGAGGATGTTGAATCTTACCTTTCGAGTACATTGAATCTTAAAAAGGTTACGAAACCAATAATAATTACAATCTTACCCCTCCCCCTTTCTCCACCTGAAGCATTATGTTTCCGAGTCCCAAATCCAAAGTCTACTCCCTTCCTCCCATCCAATTCCCCCAAATCAACCCCTTTGCTAACCAAATCCGAAATCAAATTCTCCTCCTCATCCTCATCCTCAAATGCAATAGTTTAGCAAAACGCTCCAATAAATTACCAAATCAATGCTGACAAAAGGCAACAACCAATCCCCCGCCTTCACCACCACCCGCCTCTTCACCGTAACTCTAATCGCGTCATGGTACTCCTCCAACATTGGCGTCCTCCTCCTCAACAAGTACCTCCTCTCCAACTACGGTTTCAAGTACCCCATCTTCCTTACCATGTGCCACATGTCCTCCTGCTCCATCTTGTCCTACGTCGCCATTGCTTGGCTCCGCATCGTCCCCATGCAGTTCATCAAATCCAAAGTTCAGTTTTTCAAGATCGTCGCGTTGAGCTTGATATTCTGTGGATCTGTTGTCGGTGGGAATATTAGCTTGCGGTACCTCGCCGTCAGCTTCAATCAGGCGGTTGGGGCCACCACACCGTTTTTTACAGCCGTGTTTGCGTATTTGATGACGGTGAAGAGGGAGGGGTGGGTTACTTATTTGACGCTCGTTCCTGTTGTTACTGGAGTAATTATTGCTAGTTGGGTGAGTGTTTTTTTCCTTTCATTTTGCAGTAAAGATCCTGCATTTTTATTCAACTTAATTATACTGTGTTAATTCTTTTAAGTGGATAGGATTTGTCATGTTAGATTCATTTGACATCATCCCAAAATGTTGAGTGGTCAGCTTTATTGGAAAAGAGTATATGTCGACATCATTACATCAATAGATATAAATTGTTATTATTACCATTATTATATTAGCTTTTATCATTTAATTCAGCATGGTCTTAACGAACATTATATTGATTATTAGTTGGTTACTTGTGTCTGTGACTTTGTATCAATCTACACAAACAAATATCCTGTCAAAAATTGAAAATGTTAATGGAGATTGGTGGGTTGAGCTTAGATTTCAGCTAAATAACAAGTTGACTATAACGTTATGTATGTTTTGGAAAGTGTTATACATAATAAATGGAATATTTTTCATACTGTGGCTAGTTTGATAAGATACCAATGCGCATTACTTTTGAGCATCAGCACACCACTATTGGCTTGCCCAGTGCAAGCATGTTTGTAACATAAATTTCTTAAAATCTTCATTATATAGTTGTAATAGTTTTGAAATGATAAATCGTTAATATAATCCGGATCTTCCAGAAACGTCCTTGAAATTGTTTGAAAAGTGCCCACCTCTTTATTTCTAAGTAGACATCTGTTCAATAGGTGTCTGGATGTTGGGAATTTGAGATCCACAACATGTAGGCGCCTTTTGAACATGCCTCTATTTAGAAAAAGAGGCGGGCACTTGTTCAATAGGCACAAGTAGAGTTTACAGATCTGTAGTCTCATGGTCCCGATTCTTGTAAAACTGTGTTACATAGTTGACTGTTGGAAGCAATTTTGGGTTTAAATTACAGGTTTGTAATCCGTATATTCATTGTTGGGGACACTTGTATGAGAAACCCAATGTCAGGTAGTTCAATAAGAATCATTGTTCTAGCTGGCAAGACTAGATTTTAGTTTATAAAAGCACCTTTGAGAAAATGGTACGCTTAGCACTTGACTGTTTGACAACAACTCATTTCTAAAATAACTTATCAAAACAAGTGTTTGCGAACTTCTTGTATATTTTAATTATGAGTTAATGTTTTAGTTAAATTGATAAGCAACTATTTGGTGCATTTGAAATATAAGTTAAAACTAACCAAGAATTAGAGTAATTAAAGACTTCATTTTTTGTAAACCTTTGTGGAAATGAGCATCTAGAACATTCATAGGGAGTCATTGACAGACAGTTTTTTTTCTTCCAGGGTTTCTTGTTCCTTACCTTTTTAAATATTGACATCACATTGCTCATCATGCAGGGCGAGCCAAGTTTCCACTTGTTCGGTTTTATCATGTGTGTTAGTGCAACTGCTGCAAGAGCACTGAAAACTGTGCTGCAAGGAATACTGATGTCATCCGAAGGGTAACTTTACTATCTTTATAAGAATATACGTATGGAAACTTTTTATGAAAGTATCCTTTGTAGTTGTTTGACAGCACAAAGCACTTAGTTTGGTGTTTGTTGCATTTCTTTCTTCTTTAATCTATTTTTTTTTTAATTTTTCGCTTTTTCAGTATTGCACTTAAAACATCAGTAAATGGATTGCATTGTGGTACAGTGAACCGGTGTGATCATAACCCTTTGCAGGTTTAGGGACAACCTATTAGAATGTTTATTAAAATAGTTCATTTTTAAAAGAAAAGGTCGGTTTCCATAGTAATTACAACCTGAATAGCGGGGATCCTAGTGCATTATGTTTAGTCGCTTGGTAAACTTGTAGTCAAGTTCTGCTAAACATCACACATGTAGTTACTAAAGAGTACCATTTCAGTTCATTGATAGTTTCCATTTATATGTATATCCTTTTCCACTTACTGCTGCTTTTATTGAAGTTGAAATTAACTCAGTTTGTATATTTATTATATTTTCAGGGAAAAACTGAACTCTATGAATCTTCTTCTATACATGGCTCCAATAGCAGTTGTTTTCTTACTTCCTGCAACCTTATACATGGAAGAAAACGTGGTTGGCATCACAGTCCAACTTGCTAAAGAAGATATCAGAATTGTATGGTATCTCTTATTCAATTCCATAATGGCCTATTTCGTGAACTTGACAAATTTCTTGGTAACAAAGCACACAAGCGCGTTGACACTTCAGGTAAAAAATTAATCCGTAATTACATCTCATAATGTATTCAATATTTTGTTGATACTTTCACATTGTTGAAGAAGTAAGATTAAGGTCCAAGTAATCCCTTTTGTCATTATTCCATAAACTATGCATCTTTACCTTCATACGCCGAAAATCGAAACACAATAATGAATGTGGGCTTTGGCGTCTTCTTCATCATACTATTCACATGGCCGTTATTAGGAAAACTTCTTCAATTAATCATGCCAGTTTATAAACTTACTACAAACTTAGGTCTTTTTTGACTGCATTGGTGCTGCATCAGTATAAAATTGCTGGTTAAGTGCCAACGTGGTCAAAAATGGCCTAAGTTTCTAACAAGTTTCAAAATGTAACATGTTTCTGTGATACATTGCCAAAAAAGGCACAAGTTTGTAACAAGTTTCAAACGTAGTATGTTTTTGTGATACTTAACCAAAAGTGGCCTAAATAAAGAATGTTTCCTTGTTATATTATGTTTCTTCGACCGCATATTTCATCGCGGACATAACATAAGTTTGTCTACTATGTTTTCATTCAGGTTCTTGGGAATGCCAAAGGAGCAGTTGCAGTAGTTATATCAATCTTGATATTCAAAAATCCAGTTTCAGTTCAAGGAATGCTTGGTTATGCACTAACCGTAACTGGTGTCATTCTTTACAGTGAAGCAAAGAAGCGGAACAAATGAACAATCCACTAATTTACCCATTTACGAATCATAGGCTACGAGAATTTTATTGTTAACTAATACAATATATACACCACCCTATTCATTTTTTTCTTAATTAATTTGTCATTGATGGGTTGCTCATTGTATCAATAGAGATATTATAGGTTGTAGGGCAGAGAAACATGGAATAAGTTGCTGCTGCTTTATGGTAGTATTTAATAGTTCGCTTCATACAAAGAAGAGTTTTTACATCTCCATTGGTAGAGTTTCAGTATATATCTATTTGATCAGGAGTCGTCTGAAACAACATAGGGTAATTGTACCAACTCAACAACATTAATGTATGTTTACATTGCACCACCAGAAACAAGCATATCTACCTAGGTCAACAAACTATTTTTTCATACATCATAACAGGATAATAATGTGCAATATTAAATATAGAAAAAAGCCGTGGAATAAAAAATGATGCATTTTGGTATCCATGTGACTACAATCACAATGGTCAAACATATACATATACAAGACGATGTAATTGCAGTGACATGCATAAACTAAACTAGCATACAGAACCTTTGACACCGTAGTTATCTAAACATCCATAGAACACCTCTTGGATGCATTTACACTAACATTCCATATTTTTAAGTGTCATAATACAAGAATAAATTAACAATAAGAATTTATTAAATAGCAATTAAAAGATTTAATTAAAGAAATCATTGAAGAGAAATTTGATTAATCAAATGTGAGACATTTAAAAGTTTAATTGAATAGACCAAGAGTAATGAGTGTAAATTAAGTTTGGCCGTAAATTATAGAAACGAAGGGGATTTTATATCAGGGAAATGAATTAATAAGATTAGACGATATGAGATTTTAGTCCAAACCCAAATTATTAACTTTTATATCTCTAAAGCATGTTACCTTCATTCACAATCATTTTATAAAACAAACAAAAACAGGAGCGAGACCACTATTATTAGGAAGAGAGTAGGAAAAAGAAAGCAAACCAGAAAGAGATTCAAGCTTCCATTTTAAAGAGAAGAAAAGAATTTTTATAAACTTCCAACTTAGGTAAGTAACACTTACCCTTTATCACATCCAATCTGTTTAGATTCGGATTTAATATGTTTTTGCTATTTTAATTAATGATAATCAAGTTTTGATTATAGTAGAATGAATCTGCACATGTTTCGTGGGTAAATGACACTATTTGTGATATGTTTAAGAGTAAAACATGGATTAGTCATCTCTAAATGATTTGAAATTTTAATACGAAGCTTATAACATTAAAACGTAGACATGTTTTAACTTTTCATAATTGTCGTTTGAGTAAATAATTTATTAAGAATTTTTCAAGTGGAAAATGGGTAGTTTTGGCTATAAACTAACATTTAAAATATTAAATTTTAATGTTTTGATCTGCAATTTTTTCTAAAGGTAAAGGCAGTGTTTTCTAATTTTGTGAATTTTCGGAAAATTTCCCCTTGAATTTTCAAATTAACATTAACTAATGGTGAGGCAGGAAATTTTCTTAATTAATGGATTAATTAAAAAAGAGATTAATTATGGAGTAATTAAGAGAACGAATAAAGGCATATGATAGAGTTAAGATATGCCATTGTAGTAATTCTGTAAATTATTGTAAATTATCAACTTTGTAATCAAATCTCGTTCGTAGTAAAATGTATTTTTCTTTTTGTTATATGCTCGTTATAATATGTTATAATTAATTAAATTATAAATTAAGCATATTTAATAGAAATCCATAAATGGCGTGTTTATGATAGTAATTAAAAATAGTTGTAATCATAAGTATTTTATCACAACGTAATAAACACATGAATATTCCTAGTCAAAATGTATCGAGACTGAATACCTGTGCATCCATTGAAACTAGAGTATGTAACGCTCTTCAAAAGTTGGGCAATGTATTACCCATGATTGCTTGGGGCACGAAGGATGCGTACTGATAGTTATTGGATAACTATGGAATGATTCACTCAATAGTTTTTTGTTAGTTAATATAACTTGCACCATTGTGTTCATGGCGATTTTATGAGCAATTTTTATATATAAAGTTTTGCGATCGGAGTTCAAACAAAAAAATTACGAGCGTTTGAAATTTTCGGATCGAAAATAATTAAAAAGGAATAAAAAAGAAACAAATAATATTAACCGCGTGGACCCCACCGGTCGACCCCTTTCCTTGAACCGGTCGACTGGTTAAAGGCTGGCAGCTAGGGTTGAACCTTGGTCGAACGACCCAGATTTAATTATTTTAAATTTAACGAAAACAATTGATTCGAGTGCCTATATATACAGGTCTAGCTCTTAACTTTTCTTCTCATATTATAAAATATTATATATATAAATATATGTATATGTATATGTCCTTTTCAATATATATATATATATATATATATGTATGTATGTATATATATATGTATGTACATATATAAATTAGAGAAGGGAGGAAAATAAAAGAAAAGAAGAGAAGAAGTGAATCAACGCCGCGAAAGAAAAAGATAATCACTATAATTATAAATCTATATTCCACTTAATCCAAATTCTTTTCAGATCTGTAATTCTAGTGGTATGTATATATCTTGTTATACATGTTTTTGAATTATAAAGAGTCAAATTAAAGGGATGAATTCGAATTTGGAATGATTGAAAAGCTAGAAAAGTGACTGGAAAATTATAAGATTTATATATAGCATTGAAATTTATATTATTGAGTTTTATTTAATGATTATGCCTATGCAAGATCTGTGGGGTTGTAGGCTTGGGAAGAATGTATTCAATTAAAATCTCGTCCGCATATTCTATAATTTGGTAATTGGGATGGAATGGTATTTACACCCTAACTTGGAAATTAGGAAATCAGTTTCTAAGTTTATTAAAGTAGAATGATGATAAGATTGTAAGATTTATTCCAGATACGATAATTGGATTGTAAACTGTTGGTATTAATTTAAGTTGTCCTAATTTGACTTAGAATGTGAATTTCTATGTTTTAATTATTAGAAGCGTTGTGGGTACAATTTAGTTGTATCTATTTTAGTATAATTTTCATAAATTATCTAATTACACAACTATGTATTAAAAGTGCGTCGTTTCAAATAATAAGGAATATATGAAAAATGAAAGAGATATGTAAAGTACGGATGTTGTTCTCCGTAGTTTGCACTGTCTATTTCAATAAAAGAAAAGAGACAATTCCTTGTAATTTCAAATGAAACAAAATTCTCACTTTTGAGTAATTTATGGAAAGCTATAACGGTAATCTTTTTTTTGAAAAGGATAGCTCTTATATATTAAAATGTGGAAACAAATATTCTTTATAGAATGTACATATAAGTGCATATTCTGAAATTCCTAAGCATAGGAATTAATAAGTTAGAAATAGGAATACACACACACATATAACCTCGCCCACCGATTAAAAATATAAATACACATAGTGTATCAAATAAAGCGTATTATACGTCGATATTCGTATTAGTTATAATTACGACAACTAGTTATTAGTAATGTAGTAAATCATAGGACTAGGGGGTTGAAATGAAAAAAGAGACAGTAGCTCCAAAAATTGGAATGATGATTGCAAAAATTAGAAGGGCAATAAATGTGTTGTTAATTGAGAGTTATAGGAATTAAATGGGGACATAAATATGTTTAAGGGGACTAATTAAAGTATGTAATACAATATTTATAGGGAAATGAAATAGGCATAATAGGTTGAATCATAATGAATAAATAAATGTCATTAGTAATTATCCAATTTGAAGAATAATGATGATTTATTACGGACAATTGACATTTATGTAATGTAAGAGATAAATAGAGAATATACATAATAACCGTGTAAGATAGGAATAGGTTCGCAGCGAATAGTAAATTAAATATAAGGAGACACTATAATTTTCATGGTAGAAAATTATACAGCTTCAATAGTATGTTTAGGATGAGGTGAATTAGTGGGCCTTGCCCAATATTTAGGCATAGGATAATTGGTATGGTTTAGAATGGGTTAGAATGTGAGGTCAATGAGTTATACAACCGAAGTATGCCCTTCACCTAGAGGCTACCAGCAGTTGTGTATACATATTACTACTGATGTGGGACATCTACAATCATAGGACCCCAAGGGAAGGGATATGTGTTTGCGTATAGGTGTGGGAAAATTTACCAAGTGTTCGTCTTGGATTTGAAGTATTAAATGGCTCGGTACCTTTAGGGATGTCAAGTGGTTTACTTCAGGGTGGAAGGTATTAGATGACTGTTGGGCATGCCTCCTCCCCACGTCTTAAATAACCTACGATGGGAACTAATAGGTAAATGAGGTTTGCTTCATTTTTAACAAGAGGTATTAAGTAATTATGACGGTATTTTTCTTTGACTTACATCAGGTTAGTCTAAATGGGATTTCAGCTATTGGAGGTCAACGGACTATATCTGTATTGTTGTTGGACCGATATTTAGTAATAGGGCTGGCACATAGGCTATGACCACCAGCAGTCCCGAACGGTCATTGGCAAAGACTTGGGTTATGGCCTGATAGATTTCGCTTCCTATTAGTATAGAATTCGCATGGGATAGGCAAATATCTCAAATTTTAATTAGTTGTTTGCTATTGGAGATGGGCAAGATAACCCTTAGACGAGTCTTTGAGATGCATTAGTGGCAAATTAAAGTATAAAGCCTTATCTAGGAGCCACCAGTCTCTGTAGCTAAGGCCAGGTTGATCGGTGATTATGTTACGTAGGGCCCACTTTAGGGTTGAGGTATATAATGACTGTTGAGTTTGCCTCCTCCCTATTTAAGAAGTATTAAGTAACTATGGTTTTCTTTTGGGTTGTACAAAGTTTAGATATATATATATATATATGCATATATATAGTATACCTTAGAGAAGGCTAGATATAACATACATGTAGATGGAATTCCATGGAATATCCATGAGTAATGAACATAACATTTAAATAGAAATCAATCGGCATAAATTAGTATTATGGATAAAGTACGTAATATTCCATTCAATAGAACATTGTTCTGACCTCCTCCTCATTACAACCCACATGATAGATTTAGAAGGACAGACTACTGGTGTAAGACAGGAACGATAGAGGGTGAAGCCTTCTCATTCATGCTTGGTGCTGGCAAGGTAATCAGATACTAAAGGAATAATATTGATTTCGAGGTAGTAGCCTTAGTTAGTATTTATATTATTATATTTTACTATTCCGCCGTGAGTTCGTTCTCTGATATGTTTATGTTTATTACAGGTTACCAAAACCAACGATCCGTACCCCAGTTGACTTGGGTTTCGATTTAGTTGAAATTCAGATCTATTAAGGTGTAGATAGTTACATTTTGTATCAAGCTTAGGTTAGTCGATCATAGGAATTAGGATATGCTGGAAGAACATATTTATATTTTTACTTATATATATTATACGCCAAACTCTATGAATTCCAACTTTAGAAGTAGTTGCGACCATATTCTGAAAAGTTTGATGAGGCAACTATGAGATGGAATAGTAAATAGAGTTAAATTTATACTCCTACCTCAATTACCCATGGAGTGTAGGCCATATCGAAAGGCATTGACCAAGAAGAGCATGAGCGCGACATATAGAAGGATGAAGGATCCAAGAGGCTGGATGATACTTGACTCCTTTGTTGGGCCTAGGCTGCCTTATGACTTTGGATTTCGATGGATTGCCGATTGAAGACGTACATTTCATCTAGACATATGGAAAGGAAAAAGTTATACGTTGCTAGCATTCGGAAGTAAGATGTGAAAAAGAATCGAGCAAATTCCCACAAAAAGGTTTGCATTAATCACCACAAGATGATAGTCAGATTTTTTGATGAAGATGAGTTAAGAAGGAATAGAAAAGAAGAAAAGTCCAAAAGAAAGGATAATTAAAGTCCATTTTCGATCCGACCCCATGTGAAAGAGTTTGACAAAATGAATTTTTGAAAATTCCTTGAAATTTTTTTAATGGGGTTTTCAAAGGATTTATTGGGAAGTTGTTTGCAAGGAAAGTTGGAAATTCTTATTTTAAAAATGGTTGATTCAAAAATTTTCGATTTAAAGGTTTTTGGTAAAAGAGTTTTTCGTTTTTTAAATAAATGGAAAAGAGAGCGCATGTTTTGCTCGATGCTTTTTTTTTTCTAATTTTGTAAATTTGGAAGTTCCTTTTTTTTAATTCTTTCTAAGGGGTGGATAAATGGAAATGGTTCTTGATTGATATGGGGTAAGAATAAAAAGGTAAGGATGCCCGATAGTAAAGATCGGAAGAATATTCTCGTATAAGGAAAATACGGAGAAAACAATTGAAATAGAGTTATAAGTATCTCTTTTTAGGTTAAGGAAGAAAAACCCAATGACTAAAGAAGTAGGCGAACATACTGCAATGAGTTAATAGGGAAAACGATAAAAAAGAAAAAGAGTTGTGTAAGTAAAATCCATTTAGATAGAAGAAATGTAAATAATAGCGATGCTAGGAAATTTAAATAGGTACAATGATAGGAATTTATATTAGAATAGTGTTAGTAATCTAGATATGAACAATGTAAGGAATGTGAGGCAACACATAGGAAAAATAGATAATTTCCATAAATATGTGCAATAATTGTGCATATCTTTTAGAAATCTCCTCATAGGCTATTGGAATCTCCACTAAGCTTGAAAGCGAAAATAGCATGAGTAGCAAAAAAATAATAGGATGGAAGTTATACTTGTTCGCTCCCATTTTCATTGTTTAAAGTTATAGAATATGTTTTTGAAAAAAAAATGGCTCGGTCTGACAATTGGATTTTTGGGTGCAAACATGATAAATATTTTGAGTTAAAAATCATGCTTGTGATAAAGTAATTCTCTGTTGTAGGAAGTCCTTATAAAGGAAAAATTGGTTAGAATGAGAAATTTTTCATGGCTCCTTTTTGAAAACCAAATTTTTTTTGAAAAAGGTTTCCAAGTTTATGTTTTCAAAGGTAAAAGTTTTGGATGAAGTACTTCATGACTATGAAGTTCTAATTTTTTTTAAAGAGTGGTGAGAACCAAACCAATTTTTAATACGGAGTAGATAGCGATGACTACCTAAGTATGACGGGGTAAAGATTTAAGCTATGAATAAAATAGCTACGAATGCTCATTGGGTAGCAATAAGGAATCCCCATTGAATATAAGGAATATTGGTATCAACTTAGGAATGCTTGATTAGATATGTGTGAAAGCCATAAGAAGAACCCTAAAAGAAATGAGAAATTGTATTAAAGTACACATTTGAGAGTCTTTGGATATACTCGCATGAAAAGATCATGGATAAAGAAGGTAATACCAGTGTTTGAAAATACTATCAAGAGATTTTGGTTGAAAGAAAATAGTAGTATGATTGGAGAAGAGAGTAATGAGATGGCAAACACACATAAAAGATGTTGGTTGACTTAAGTCTAAAGAAGGTGAGATAGGCGGTAGGAAAGTTATTCCACCAAGCCAATTTTTTGATAAGTTATTCTAAATGTAATTTATATTTCTTACCCACTGTAGTGTGGGAATGCACAATTTACTCCATAATCGGGTGTAATGATTGAATTAATGAATGGATCTTATTTATTAGAAGCCAAAAAGGTAAGCTAAGACATGTCGGCTGTAGTAAAGTGGCATACCGGAAATGTGCATCTCAATTAAGTAAGAAGTGATAGGGTCACAACATCATTAATACCAGTTGATGATGAATGGCAACTTCTTGCAATTTTTTTAAGGTTATTTGGTTTGTACGTTAGTTGTCTCTTTTCGGTATTGAGAAAAGCGTATGATGTGATATGAGATATGTTCCTATTTTATCACTGTATTGATTTTCTAGATGACCTTTGACTGCTATATATATTGGAAAATAGCATGAATAAAGAAATCTTATAAGGACACTTAACTCACGAAATATAATTAGCAACTAGAGGTAGAGAATGTTTAAATCCAAAAAACTTCAATTTTTTAGCAAGCAAAGGACAGGGGAAGGTTGTTGCAAAACCATGGTCACTATCCATATGCCTTAAAACCTAAAATTTATAAATATGCTTGTGTGTTGTTTTGAAGTAAAATGAAAGGTTTTTCAAATCTAAGATTAACTGCATAGTGCTAGGGTCAATCATATGAATTAACTCATTGACTAAGTCCAGATTACTTTAAGATGTGGCTTGATTTGTTTTAAGGATGGTGAGACAAATGTTTTGAAATTTTTGGCTAAATGCTTTTGAAAATTGTACTCGGCTGCTGCGTTGAAATGCTTTTGAAAAATTGTGTTTGAATACTTTTGAAAAATTGTGTTTAAATGCTTTTGAAAATTTAATTTCCCAACAATTTTTCAAGTTTGATTGGAAGGGGAAATATATTTTTAATGTAAAATAAGAAAAATTTCGATTTCAAATGCCACAAGTTTAGCATAAGGAGGGTCGATGTATTAGTGAATGTGAATTTTACTGTCCGACAAGAGTGGCAGTATACATAACATAGGGAAAGCAAGGGAGAAAGCTATTTTAACTTTGGAATTTCTATTTTCATATCTTGTTGATAGTAAAAGTAACTTGCATTAATAATAATTCAGTTTTAACATCCAAAAATAAACCTGCTTATGCAAATTGTACTCGGATAAGTTGAAAAAGATTTGGAGGAAAAAGAGAAGGTTCCAAGGAGCAACAAAGGTATCCAATAGAAGGATGGAGATGCGAAGTTTCCCATCTAAATTCCTTTTCTAGCATAGAAATATATATTTAAGAAATCTCGATTTTCAAAAAAAATTGGATGTTAGAAATTGTGTTAGATATTGGATGGTAGGGATTGGATGCAAAATTGGTTGAACCATACTTTTATTCATTGGAATGTGGGAGTTGTTGTGTGAAAACAAAGGTTTTAGTGATTGAAAACTTGCATACACGAAGAACTGTCAGAGTATATAGGTTGCTTGCATCATATTTTCAAAATGTTTTTAAAAAATGCATTCATATAGGAGGCATCATTTTAGAATTATTCATCATGCATATCATATATGTGTGATACACCATGCACGTATACATGATTGGCTGCAAAATTGGTTGTATACTAATTGTTGATAATTTAGATTGGTTGCGCACTATATTACATGATTCAACCTTGAGAAATTTCGGGGAAGAAATTCATTTAAGGGGGGATGCAACAACCCGTAGAATAAATGGTAATTAATAAATAATTAATGAGACTCAAAAATGGAATTTAAGAAAACATCTGAATTTGGCCATGAAACTCACACCATTGTGTTCCTGGCGGTTTTCTAAGCAACTTTCAAATATAAAGTTTTGCGATCGGAGTTCAAACGAAGAAGTTATGCGCATTTGAATTTTTGAATCGAAAATGATTAAAAATTAATAAATAATATTAACCGTGTTGGTCCCACCATTCGACCCCCTCTTTGGGCCGGTCGACCGCTAGTGGATGATCGCTATAAGGGAGCGGTCAACCGGTTAAGGCGGGCGGTTAGGGTTGAACCTTTGTCGAACGGGCGGGATTTAATTATTTTAAATCTAACGGATATGATTGATTTAAGCATCCATAAATGTAGGTCTAAACCCTCACTTTTCTTCTAATATTTTTTGATCAAAGCAACGGAGCTCTACCATTTTCTCTTCTTTACTATTTTTGTTAGTTATGAAATATTATTTGTGTGTGTATATATATATAAATCAGAGAAGGACGGAAAATAAAAGAGAAGAAGAGGAGGAGTGAGTCAATGCTGTGAAAGAAAAAGGTAACCTCTATAATTACAAATCTATAGTTCACTTAACCCAAATCTCTTCACAGATCTGTAATTTTAATTGTATATATCTTGTTATACATGTTTTTGGATTAAAAAGGAAAATGAGTCAAATTAAGGGGTTGAATTTGGATTCGGGAGATTTGAAAAGCTAGAAAGGTGAGTGAGAAATTATATGGATTTATATATAACATTAAAATTTATATAGCTGAGTATTGTTTAATTATTATGCCTATGCAAGATCTGTGGAGTTGTAGGCTTATGAAGAACATATTCAATTGAAATCTCGCATACATATTCTATAAGTTAGGTAATTAGGATGGAGTGGTATTTACACACTAATCTAAAAATTAGGAAATCGGTCCTTAAGTTTGTTAAAGTAGAATGTTGATAAGGTTGCAAAATTTATTCCATATTTGTTATAATTGGGTTGTAAACTATTGGTATTAATTTAGATTACCCTAATTTGACTTGCAATGTGAATTTCTATATTTTAATTTATTTAGAGCGTTGTGGCTACAATTAATTTGTGTCTATTTCCATAAATTATCTAATTCCACAACCATGTATAAAAAGTGCGTCTTTTGAAATAATAAGGAAAATACAAAAAATGAAAGAGATGTGTAAAGTACAGATGTTCTTCTCTGTAGTTTGCACTGTCTATTTCAATAAAATAAAAAAGATAATTCCTTATAATTTCAAACGGAGCAAAAGACTCACTTTTGGGTAATTTATGGAAAGCTATAACGGTGGTCCTTTTTAGAAGGATAGCTCTGATATATTGAAATATGAAAATAAATGTTCTTTACGGAATGTATATATACGTGTATAATATGAAATTTCTAAGCATAGGAATTAACGAGTTGTGTATATACAAACACACACATACGTATTACCATGCCCACCGATTAAAAATATAAATATACATAGTATATTAAATAAAACATAATATACGTTGATATTCGTATTAGTTATACTTAGGACAACTAGTTATTAGTGGTGTAGTAAATCATAGGACTAGGGGTTGAAATGGAAAAGAGATGGTAACTCCAAAATTTGGAATGATGATAGGAAAAATTAGAAGGGCAATAAATGTGCAGTTAATAGAAAGTTATAGGAATTATATAGGGACATAAATACGTTTGAGGGACCGATTAAAGTATTTAATACATCATTTATGGGGAAATGTAATAGACATAATAGGTTGAATTAAAACTAATAAATAAATGTCACTAGTGATTGTCCAATTCGAATAATAATGACTCTCTATTACGGACAATTGATATTTATGGGACGTAAGAGGGAAATAGAAAATATACGTAATAAGCGTAGAAGATAGGATTAAGTTCGCAGTGAATAAGTGAATTAAATACTAGGAGGCAGCATAATTTTCATAGTAGGAAATTATATAGCCTCAATAACACGTTTAGGATGAGCGTAAATTAGTGGGCCTGGTCCAATATTTAGTCTAGGATATTTGGTTTGGTTTATAATATGTTAGGATGCGAGGTCAATATAGTTACACAACAGAAGTCTCCCTTCACCTAGAGGCTACTAGCAGTTGTGTATACGTACTACTAATGTGAGACATCTCCAACCATAGGACCCGTGGAGAAGGGTTATGCATTTGCATATAGGTGTGGAAAAATATACCAAGGGTTCACCTCAGATTTGAAATATTAAATGGCTCTGTGCCTTTAGGGGTGTCAAGGGGTTTACTTCAGGGTAGAAGGTATCAAATGGCCATTGGTTCTGCCTCCTTCCGATATAAAAAGTCTTAAATAACTTACGACTGGACCTAATAGAGGAATGGGGTCTAGTTCATTTCTAACAAGAGGTATTAAGTAACTACGATGGGTATTTTTTTCTTGACTTACATTAGGTTAGTCTAAATGGGATTTCGACTATGAGAGGTCGGCGGGCTATTCGGTATCGTTAGACCGGTATTTAGTAGTAGGGCTATGACGGTATGACCATCAGTAGTAGGGCTATGTCAATATTATTGTAATACCACTTCGAGGTTGAGGTATTTAATGGCCATTGGGTCTGCCTCCTCCCTATCTATGAAGTATTAAGTGTCCAGCGTTTTCTTTTGGGTACTACAATATATATAGGCATACCTTGAAGAAGGTTAGATATATCATACGCGTAGATGGAATTCTATGGAATATCGTGAGTAATGGACATAACACCTAAATAGAAATTAATCGGCATAAATTAATGTTATTAATAAAGCATGTAATTTTCCAGTCACCAAAACATTTTTCTAACCCCCTCCTCATTACAACCCACATGATAGATTTAGAGAGACAAACTACTAGTGCAAGAAGGAAATGGTAGATGGTGAAGTCTTCACGGTCATGCTCGGTGCTAACAAGGCAATCAGATACTAAATGAATATATTGATTCTAAGGTAGTAGTCTTAGCCAATATTTATGTTTTATTATATTTTACTATTCCGTTGCGAGTTCGTTCTCTGATATACATATGTTTATTACATGTTACTAAAACCAACGATCCATATCCTAATGGACTTCATTTTCGATTTATTCGAAATTCGGACCCATTAAGGTGTGAGTTGTTACAATATGTTTTACAAATATCATTTTATAATATATTTATATATAAATATTTACACATATATATACTTGAGTATTAGATGACATAAAATGTATAAGGAGGGGTTAATGTAAAAACCTTGATTTTGGAACCACTTTAATAAATTCAATAATGATTTAAATTTGAATTTAAATGAGAAGATTTGATTTCTCAAGTATTGGAATATGTGGAAATTTAAATTTAAATTCTTTTTTTTTAAAGTAGTGAATTCTTTTGGAATGAGAGTTCTCAATTTAGATAATGTTGGAAGAAAATTTGCTTATGGAATGAATATTTTGGAATTATAAAAATATATTTATCATTGAGGGGAAATGGAGATTTTAATTGTTAAATCTTTTGATTATTAAAAAGGTCTAATTATAAGTAAAATTATAAGTAAGCTTAATAGCATATTGGAATTAATTGTTAAATCTTTAAGAGATATTTAAAATTATAAGTAATTAATATTAGAGAGATATTGGAGAATTGAATTGATTTGGTCTCTTTTTTAAATAAAAAGGAAATTTTGAAAAGAATAAATTAAGTATACTTAATAACATGTTTTTCATCACCATTAAAGCATTGCATTAAAAATGTATTCATTGAAAATCAATTGAAATTAATGAAATTATAGTTTCTTATCAAAAATATAATTGGTTACTTGAGAACTCACCACTTTGAAATAAATTAAGAATGAAAGCTTTTTTCTTATTTTGATTAAATTTGCAATACTAAAGCCCAATCCTTTGAAACAAATTTAATAAAAGAAGTTGATTACTATTAATTGGAGAAGTGGATATTAAGGCCCAAATAACTAATTGTTAACAAGGGAAATAATTTAGAAAAGAAGTTGATTACTATTAATTGGAGAAGTGGATATTAAGGCCCAAGTTGATTACTCATTGTTCTCATTCCTTACTTCAGTAAACAAAGTACATAACATCACAATCTTACCTCTTTCAAACCCTAAGTCCAAACCTCTAAATCTTCCCCAGTTTTGACCCTAATAAGTTAACTTTTGAAGAAAATTAATTTCAGGTAATCATCTCAAAACTCAAGTACATCTTTTATGAATTTTTATCTCAGTTTTACAGTGTTTGAAATTGGGTTGTTGTATTTCTTTTGGCATGAATGGTTAAGCCTGGTTGTTGAAAGGAGATAGGCTATTAATTATAGGGAGAAAGGTGATTAGCCCTCACAAATCTAGTTTTAATTCTTATGCATGTTGATTTTTTAAATGGGTGATAAAATTATTGTATGAACTTTGGTTGTTTGATGTTTGTTGATTGTGCTCACTAAGTTCATCTTGTTGTAGCTCAAAATCCTGACTATTGTAATCAAAAAACCATCTTCTCTTTTCATGAATGATGCTAAATTATCGCTGTTTGTGCATGCAATTGATTCAATGGTTCGTAGACACAAACTTAGGCCGTTGGAACATGAACGGAGGAATATTTAAGCTATGGCATAGGATCGGGCACCGCCTGGAGTGTGCTCTAGGTAGTGGCACCGGTCGACCATTACACTAGAATGGTCGACTTATCATGGTCGACCGTAAAAAATGATGGTCGACTGGTCACGACCCTGATGCACACTCCAGGCCATGCCACTCCATCTCACTTTGCTCACTAATCTTGCACTTTGCTCTATTATTTTACTCAGATACTTGCATTGTTTTGCAGCCTGTTTGTGATGTTTACATTGCTCATTTCCAAGTTTTTGAATTTTTCTTTGATGTTTTATTCCCATAGGAGCCAACTCTATGGATACAGTTTAAACACACCATTTTCATGCACTGAATTTCAAAGTGTTTTACAAAGAAAATATTTCGACACGAAATGATTTTCCATACACACACACACATATCTATTTTATTAGAAATGATTCTTGTAAAAGTAAATATGTATAAATACTCATAGTTTCAAATTGTTTGTGAAGCAAGATTTTATGTATATATATATAGGTAGAAACAAATTAATCTATTTTTTCCTACTACTTATTCCCAGTCGTTTTAGACTAATATTTCAAAAAATAAATTTCAAAACAAAACTATTTTCTATATAATGCATGTCCTCAGTTGAATGAAAAATTGAATTAAACGGTCTTCTAAAACAAGTGGTATGGAACGCTTGTGTTTACTTCATCGGTTAATTCTTGGACTTGTTCGATTGAGCCTCTGTTTATACACAAGTGGAGTTTACTAACTTGTAGTAAAGGTTTAAGTAAACCCATGTGGTATGAGATGCACGATCGTTACTCGAATGATTAGTATTCGAAAGTATATAGCACTTATTTTGACGAGTTTACAGGCTCGTCTTCTCTGATTCGTTTACAGGTAGATCTTATGGGTTTATAGGCCCATTTTTGTGTACTCGTTTATAAGCGAGTTTGGTAGGTTTACATGCCTATCTTTACATGTTTACAGGCATATTGATAGGTTCACAGGCCCGCTTTATGGTAACATGTTTACAGGCGTGTTCGATGAGTTTATAGGCTCATCTTCTATTTGACGCGTTTAGAGGTGCGTCCTTTTAGATTTTTAGATGTCCTATCATTGATTTCTGGATATTTATGAGATTTGAGGTTTCACCAAAACTTCTTTGAAATCTGCTTACAAACAGTTGATTTATTAATTGCGAGTTTTGGTGATTTGATTTCATGACACATGAAAAGCTATTTATGGCTCAACACTATGTTGGTTGTCTAAACCCTTCAGATTTATTAAAACATCATAACAACCTCATTATGATTTGAATTAAAACTAGACTGATCTGTTTATAATCTTATAATACTCGGGTCAGATCGAGATATTTTAGATACTACAACATGATGAACTCTAGAGTTGGATTAGCCTGGTTCTAGTTACATGTACATTAGTATATTAGTTTTTCTTGACCTATGAGTAGCTTATTTTGTATGTTGAGATAGAGACACCTTTTGATGTATATTATTTTGAGGTTGACATGCGTGTATTATATGTATGGTATGGATCACTTATGACCACCATTTTGTAGGCTACTCCATGTATTGTATACATATTCCCTTCAGCTTTATGTGATATGCATATTCTTCTGTCGTGCTCTATGATTCTGTGATGTATAATATTTTATATCATTTTGGATTATTTTATGCCATCATAATATTGTTTTGCTCCTGGATTGTACACGTCGATTCCACTCTCATAAGAAAAAAGTTATCACCCAATTCAACGTGTCAATACTCGCCTAAAGCAATATTTACGGATGGTCATTCCTAACCAGCCTCATTCTCCACGCTAACAAACGATATTATCTAACAATATCAAATTTTAGTATGGGTATAGAGTTGGACCGTTACAGCTTGGTATCAGAGCTGCGTTCAGAACAATATACAATATTTGAGACATAAATCTTGGCCTAGACAAACTTAGAGTCCCATCTCCTCCATTGGGTAGAGATTTTGAATTTATGTCCTAATCAAGATAGGAATATATATGATTATTAGGGAATAATTATTGGGGAGTATTTATGATATTTTACATCACTATATAAATTATTATTATGGTTGTGTAATTTAGACCTTAAATGGCTTAGGACTGCGTTTTGTCCCGATCCCTTAGTGATTAGAGTTGCGTAGCGGAAGAGAACAGGCTGCTTCTCGCTGAGCATATTAACTAGTATATTTTACATATGTCTGATTGATTGGTTGTTGGATGCATGGTTGCTTAGAAATTTTTTATTAACAATTTAAAATTTTAAGCAACAATTAATACTTGAGAGTTAGTAATCAACTTGAAATTAATAATTAGGCATTGCAATATCTTTATATTAGTAATCAATGCAGGAGATATATATATATATATATATATAATTAGTCATATAGAAATAAAGTTAAAATTTGGTGTTTGATTACTAATGAATTATTATAAACGACATTTGTTGTTTATAAGCATTGAGGTTAATTGGTAAGCCTTTTAGTAAAGTAATCATCTAATTGAGTTTTAAAAAAAATTCGAGACAGAGAACACACCCATATGAGGTGTTTAATTATGATTAATATAAGCAAGCTAACATTTGTAAAAGCAAGATTTTAAAAGATGCATGTGTGTATATTTAAAAGAATTTCTAGAATATATATGTAAATTTGTGTTAAATTGCTCATCGAGGCTTTATGAATTCTGGTCGAGACGTAGGATGCCATAATGTCGATAAGGATTTCTAAACACTTGAATGGGACAATTGGACATATTATTTTGAGTAATTAAATAGTGCTTTGAGTTATAATGTTTTGAAAGTATAAAAATAGCAATGAGAAAGTTATAAATAATAATTAAAGAGGAAATACATTTTTGAAGTAATTACTACCCAAAAATGAAATGTTGTTTTGGAGATATATGTAAATATAAATACACTTGTAAAGATTTTAAGAGCGAAAATGTTTTGAGATTTAATAATAATACTTGGAAAGTTATTTTTGAAAGTAAATAGTGAAAAATGTATATACGAGAATAGTTATATGTAAATTTATGCATTTAAATTTCGATGGTTAAAAAGTAATATTAATAAAGACAATGAAGATACACTGTATGTATTAAAGTTTTGATGATGAGTGCAGCTACCAAGTATTAGCGATAGTTGAGGTCAGTTGCGAGTTAATATTGATTTTACGACCAACATTGCAGCCAATTGACAAGGCAATTTGCTATAGATGGATGGCAAAACAATATCAGTATATTGTTTGGGATATGTGAATTTATATAGGTTCAATTATAAGATGGATACTAAAATGAGTTCATGTAATACATTTTGATAGATTTTGTTTAATCTATTGTGATATAAATAAATGATAAAACAATTATCCTTGCTAGTTCTAAATTAAAGGAAGATGAAGTAAAACCCTAATCCCTCTGCTTAATTAATTTGAGATAATGAACTTTGGATAATTTTATCTTTTGAATAAGAAGCATTTTACAAAAAATATAGCTTTGTAGATACAACTCAATTTTAGGGGATTTGCATATTATAATTCTTGAATCTTAAAAGTAGAAATTTAATTTAGAAAATGTAAGTGTCGAACAATAAGAAGTTTGTTGTGTTTTCCTTATTTGATTGAAAGTAACCCTTATTTCAAATAAAAGATGTAGTGATTAGAGATATTTGAAAAAAAAGGGTTAAATATTTATTGAGAGTTCTTTTTATTATTTCACCTCCTTATTACAAATCTAGATAATAAAGAAAAATTAGATATTTTGAACACCTTAAAGTGTTGGTATTCTAAATCGTAAAAGAGATTGGTGTTATAATGGATGTAAAGTATTTGTGTAAGCAAATTTTAGAAAGTTTTAAATTAAGAAAATGTAGAAACAATTGCAACTTTGTGTTCTGTTGATTTGAGTTAAAAGAATAAGTTGTGTTATCAAGATTAATTTTAATGATGAATAATTTGGGAAGCAGTTATATTATTTGATAAAAAATATATTTGAAAAGCATTTTTGGAACTTGTTAACGAATTTCTTCGTCAACCCCAAAAAGTATAAGGAAAAAAGAATGTGGTTGTAAGAAGGCTCGGATGTCCCTTATAAACGTCAATGAGTGTTGGAAAAAGCGACACTTGGTTGAGGATGGGCTCGGGTAATTAGGCTTGACTTGTTCAAGTCTATGATGATGTCATAAGCATGATCATGTCGAAGCTACGTCAATTTATGTAGAGTAATCTTATGCAAGCAATAATCAAGATTATGAGTGATTTTGGAATTCGAAGCAAGTTATGATTGAAAATCACAAGTGCTTTGGAATTCGAAAACAAGTCATAATTCAAGTCCTATTTTTTCGTATGTTATGTAATTGTTGAATGTACAAGGTCCTATGTGCAAAAGTACCATTGGCACTAAAATCCCTAAATCAATTTAGGGTTACAAAGTTTAAAATGTAAGTGGCAAGAAAGGAATGGTCCGCCCTTTTCTTCATGCTCCTAGGTCCGTACTTATAGGGTTGAGGGATGCGGTATGGCTGCTACTTATCCACACGACATGCTTGACCTCTGACATTAATCATATTGATGGCGCATGGCGCTATGCCTTAGTTAATGACTTTAGCATCCACTTGCACAATGGTGAACTTTGGCACTTAGCATCCAATTGATAGCCTTCATTGATGACATTCGATATCGACATTGCATTGAGGATATGCGGCATCCTTTAAAGGATGATGAAGTGTGACATTACTATGACACGGCATCAATAAGTGGCGATATTAGCAATGATAGGCATTGATAACACACGACATTGATAACATGCGACATCGATAGCAAATGACATTGATAACAAGCGACATTGTTAACATGCAGCATTTACAATAGGCGGCATTGATGATAAGCAGCATTAATAAGAGATGGCATTGGTGATGAGCGGCATTGATGGAATGCAGCATTAATGCTATATCATGCTGTTATAACATCGATGGCTTTCAGCATAAAGCTTTCCAACATTGTCATTCCCTTACTAACATGCGACATTGTTTTCAATTTCTTTGGCACGATATCATTCATTCAACTTTATACGTGGTATGGGGCATTGATGGCATATAGTATTTCTAGCTTTGTTGATGACCTATGACATTGCCTATTATTCTTTATTGACGAGAAGCAGTATTATACGCTTTTGACATTAATTTATCTTCATATTTTCAACATTACTTGTTGATGCAACATCATGGTTATGTCGACATGCCGTGTACCTTCAAGATTGATAATGATAGTAACATTTGCCCCTTAGTATAAAGAAAGCTTTGACTTTTCAAGTCAATACCTTCGGCATTGGCTCTTTACCGCCTATTAGTCTTCTTTGTAGATCCAACAGTACATTTAAAATTGATCCAATGGTAGTCGCGTGTCATCTTTTCCGCTATAAATAGTCAAATCTTCTCTTTTTTTCTCTTTTACCTACATTTCAATCTCAAGTAAAAGAAATTCCCAGATTCTCAAAATCATTAAAAATCTCATATTTCAGAAATCCAAGCCATCATTAAGGTTCGATTTCTGATTCTACTTGCATCGATTAACTTGAATTAAGAAGTTTTATGTCAAAATCATTATTAGGGTTTTGTTTGGGTATTATCGATTTCAAATTGACACTTAGGTTTAATTGCATAATTTTGATGTTGATATTCATATTAATGTTTAGATTAATGATCGATTATGCTTTTAGATTGAATTAGCAAATAATTTCTATGTTGCTTAAATGATTTATGTGAATAAAATAATTAAAGTCGGGCGACATTGATTTGAAAACCTGGGCGTTTCTAGTTTAATGGTAAAATGGGCAGTCTATTATACCCAAAACCTGATATCGCCTTGCTCTATATCAATATTGACACCTTACGTACGACATTACTAGGATATTTGATATTGACTAATTTACCCTGTTTTATTTCGGGATTGTTATTTTACTCTGATGATTTATTGATAAAATGGATAGTCTATATCACTCTAATGTTCAGTATCAATTTAGTTTTTTCTTTGCTTTTTATTCTAATAATCAATTCCGAAGCTTAGAAAACTTATAGCGTAAAACATTTATGTTGTCAATAACATAAAAGAGGTGCAAAAACCTATTTGGAAATATAAGAGCTGTTGTCATGAGAAAGTTTATGTCGATCACTAACCATAGATGCGACATACATGAATTCGGCATTAACTAAAAGCATTGCCGCTTAGATTCGGCATTAATGTATGGGGATATCATAAGGCATTGATAAGCTTATTGTAAGTTATTATCCTTCTTTAGTAATCGTTTCCAACATTCTTATCTAGACCTTATACGACATTGTTATTTTACGACATAGTCATTGTAGTAATTTCATGGGTCACATATAAAAATATTATAGGCCTATGTCAACATTACTCATTGATGCTGGTTATTTTATCATTTCGGCATTGACCATAGCTGTGGCATTACATTGTAATTTATAGCACAATTAATATGACATTCAACTTTCAATTCGTCCATTCATCATAGATTTAGTGATGCAATATAACACTTTGGTTACTCTTATGATAATTCTTACTTTAAGTTTCTTGTAAACAACCATAGGCTTACTTTCTTACCACAAGTCTAACAATTTTTTGCGCACTCTTAATCGACTTAAGAGTTTAAGTTTTCCACAAGTTCAACGTTGACTATGCAATAGTCATTGACTTTTTTTTTGAGAGTGACGGGTGTGTAGCGTGAAACTACACAGCCGGTTAAATAGTTATATTATATAGTACTGAAGAGGTCGATCGACTATTACATATTAACTGTAATAGAAATACTAGAGTATCATAGACTATTACATATTAACTGTAGTACGTGATCTCCCCCTGTAGACTAAGACTATCTCTCCGGAGATGCAGTGGTGCTTCCCTGGGATTCTACTGGCTGGACGCTGCACTGTGGGAGACTCAGGCGGAAAGGCGCAGAGTGACATTGACCTGTTATAGAGGAGAAAATGTGAGTGATAATTCTACAGGTTCCCTCGAAATGTCGTGTTGGTTTCCCAAATACAATGGCATTCCTCTCTTTCCAAATGCACCAGCTAAAGGTTGATATGAAGGTGTCCATCAGCAGACTCTGCTGATTAAACTGCCAATATTCGAAGTGAGAGGTCACGCTGGGAATAAACCCCAAAAGATAGGCACTAGTTGCTGCCCAAATTGAGTAGGAGAAATCACATTCGAAGAAAAGGTGAGTTACTGATTCGTTCTGAGTTGAACAAAAGGCGCAGCGCGGATCAATGGGGATGTTGAGTCTGTTGAGTCTGTCTTTGGTATTGATTCTGCCAGAAATTAAGCACCATTGGAAAAAGGCTATACGGGGTGGAAGGTTGCAATGCCAAACCCTGGGGAAGGAGAAAAGGCGACAAGGGTGGATTAGGTATTGATAACAGGAGGCGACTGAGAATCCTTTGGAAGGTGCAAGGGCCCAGAGAAAGAGGTCTTGACTGTTGGAAGGACGGATCGACAGGAGGATATTTGTGGCGGAGAGAAGTTCAGGAACTAGGTCTGCATCGAGGATGGAAGGTGGGCAAAGGTGATCGGGACCTAGGGTGAGATAGTCTTCAACTGTTGCATTGGGGAGGGCGGCGTGTGAGAAGAGGTTGGGTAGTAGTTTAGCGAGGGGCAATTGTCCATACCAGGTATCTAACCAGAATAGGCACCTGTTGCCGCTTTCGACTTTAACCTGGAACAGTGCTTTGACTCTAGGTAGGGTTTGAAGGACCCCCGACCAGAAAGGGGATGGGTGGGACCGGGTGGTGAGGTAGAGTGCCAAGTGAGGGTTTGAATGATAATGCTGACATAAGATCCACGATTTCCAGATGAAATTTCCAGGTGTAAGTACTCTCCAAAGCCATTTGGACAGCAACGCCTGATTGAATGTGCGAAGGTCAGTAATCCCTAGCCCACCATGATTGCGGTGCAAACACACCGTCTTCCAGTTGACCAAGCATTTTGCGTTGCCTCCGTTCCAAAGGAACGAGCGTCTGATTGAGTCAATTTTCTTGATAACCCAGGATGGAAGCTTGAGGAAGGACATCCAGTATGAGGGGATAGCTGATAAGACCAATTTGACTAGGACAAGACGACCTGCAGAGGATAATGAGTGTGCCTTCCAGGTTGAGAGTCTGGATTCAATTCTGGAAATGAGGGGAAGCTAGTCAGCGCGGTGGAGATTGGATGGGCGGATAGGGATGCCTAGATAGGAAATGGGGAATAAGGCTAGGTTGCAATTGAGCAGGGATGAGATTGTGGGACCGAGGTTAGCGGAGTTGCCTAGCATGATGACGGAGCTTTTGTTGAAATTGATAGAAAGGCCGGAGATTGTTTCGAGAACATATAGCGCAACCTTGAGGCAATGGATGTGGTTGATGTCGGTGGAGGCGAATAGGATCGTTTCATCTGCAAATTGAAGGTTAGACACAGCTAAATCGGAGTTTTGAAGCTGGATACCTTTAAAAAGATCATTGTTCGAGGCAAGCTTGATCATCTGGTTGAGCACATCTGCTACCAGGACAAAAATTAGGGGAGAGAGCGGGTCCCCTTGTCTCAGACCCCTAGCTGATTTAATGTGACCACCAGTAGAGCCATTGATTGAGATGGATGAGGTACTTGTGTTGAGTATCGCTTCAATCCACCCACACCATTTTGTCGGGAAACCCCTATGCTTCATAAGGTCCAAGATGAAGTCCCAGTGTACCGTGTCGAAGGCTTTGGAGAAATCTAATTTTAGAAGGGTTCCAGGGGTTGATGTTCTATGGCAGTAGGAGACAACTTCTTGGGTGGCGGCGACACAGTCTAAAATGTTTCTGCCTTGTATGAAGGCAGACTGTTCCGCCCCTACCAGAGGATCGATGACTGCTTGGAGTCTATTGGAAAGAACCTTCGTGATGATTTTGAAAGTGGTGTTTAGGAGACTAATTGGTCTGAAAGCGGGTAGGGTGTTGGCGCCTGGGGATTTGGGGAGGAGGATGATGTTGGCGTAGTTGAGGCGAGCAATTGAATAGGGGTTGGCTTGGAATTCTTCGCACATATCAAGTATGTCGGTTTTGATGGTTTCCCAATATCGTTTAAAAAAAATGGGCCGAAACCATCCGGGCCCGGGGCCTTATCGTCGGACAAGTCCTTAAGCGCGGCCCATACTTCCTCTTCGGAAAAAGGGTGGTCGACAAAAATTGGGGGATAGGATGGGTATAGGAGGTTCCATTCAATGGGGGGTAGTGCCTGAGAAGCTTGGCCTAGAATGCTACGGTAGTATTCGGTGAAGAGGCGGAGGTGGTCCGACGATTCAGTGAAGCTGGAGTTGTTGTGCACTAGTTCCGAGATGTAAATAGATCTGCGTCTGCCGTTGGCCATACGATGGAAGAAGGAGGTGTTCCTGTCTCCTTCCTCCAACCATTTGGCTTTGGATCTTTGCTTCCATCCAATTTCCTCTTGTTTGATTAGTCTATCAAGCTCGGTTTCTAAAGTCTTCAGTTGAGAATGTTCGGTTGGAGTGAGGGGTCGGGATTCTTCGAGGATGTTGAGTTCTAGGATAGCATCTTGAGTGGAGGAAATGCGCGAGCGGAGGGAGCCCCAAAAATTTTTGGCCCAAGGTTTGATGATCTTTCTGATTGAACGGAGTTTGGAGACAACTCTGGCGATTGCGGAATTGGACATCACAGGTTGGGACCAAGTTAACTGGATGAAATTGTCGAAGGAGGGTTCCAGGGTCCATAAGCGTTCGAAGCGGAAAGGGCGATTTGTGTTGGGGGATGAGCCCGAGTCCAAGATAAGTGGACAATGGTCTGAAATGGTCGAGGCTAGGCCGGAAACAATAGAAAGGGGGTGCAGATCATCCCAATTGATATTGAAAAGGAATCTGTCAAGCTTAGCTAGAGACGGGTCCAATCTACGGTTTGACCAGGTATAAAGTCTGTTGTTGATTGGTGGGTCAATTAAGGAGCCGGAGTTGATGAAGGAATTGAATGAGTCTGAATCTTGGGAGGCGTTTCCGGAGTTTCTTTCGAGGGTGTTTCGGGTGGTGTTGAAATCTCCCCCGAGTAACCAGGGGCCATTGAGGTGTGTGGCGAAGGTGAGGCAGTTGTTCCAGAGGGTATTTCTATCGGTGGGGTTTTGGAGGTCGTAGATGTTGGAAAAGAAGTAAATGGTGTTGGTTTGGATGTGGCGAAGTGAAACATGAAGGGCAGAAGGATGAAGGATGGTTTGACAATGAGACCAAGTGGATTCATTCCAGAGGGTGATTAAACCACCGCTGGAACCTATGGAATTCGAGTGGGCCCACCCAGAAAGATGGGATCCACCTAGCTGTCTAATTTGGGTAGGAGAGGAGTCCACGAGTTTAGTTTCTTGGATGAGGAGAATATCGCTTTTGTGTGGGGACAGTGTGAGATTTAGGGCGATTCTTTTACTGGGGTCCCCTAAGCCTCTGACATTCCAGGTGATAATCTTCATTGGGATGAGGATGAACGCTCCAGTTCTAGTGATTGCATGGCAGCGAGATGTTCCTCTCGCAGTTTCACCCCCATGCAACGTGCAATTTTTTTATTTAAAATTTTATTTGCAGAGGAAAAAACTACGGGTTTGAAAAAACTACCAGGGTGAGATGCAGCTTTATGTAGTCTGGCGCTTCGTCTGACTGCTGTGGGAGTGATCCTTGGAGACTCTTGTCTAGCCCGAGGTGGAGAGGGTGCAACTGCTCTGTCATCCGTGGGGGGGGAGCGATGTTCTCGGATTGGATACCTGGATTGTGAAAGTTAACTGGAGGCGGGTGGAGTGGTGGGGGGATGAGTGCAAGTTGATTACAGGGGTTGGGAACAGGAGGATGGCTGTGGACCGCACTGTCATCCATGGGAGAGGGGGCGATGTTCTCGGATTGGTTACGTGGAATGTGAAAGTTATATGGAGGCGGGTGGGATGGTGAGGGGATGAGTGCAAGTTGATTATTAGAGTTGGGATCAGGAGGATGGCTGTGGATGGGGAATTGGAGGAACCATGGGTTGGATAGGTCTAGGTCCGCGTAGGGGTTCCAATTCTGGTCTTCAGTCAGCCAGCTGTCCCAGCCAAGGGGACCTATTACTTCGAAGGAATTTTCAGGTGGGTTAGGGGCCTCGAGTTCCGGTGCGTTTTGATGAATTGGGTCAACCATAGGGATGGGGTCAAGAGGAGATAGAGGGGCAAAGATATCTGGGTCAAAGTTCATAGCATCGAATCTGTCTTCCGAGTTGAGTTCGTGTAGGGGGATGTGATCATCAAAGCATCTGAAGGCCTCCTCCAAATCTGTCCCTATTGGTAGCGACTCTGGGTTTCGGTTTGGGTGCTCATGTTCCCATCTGTCTACGGTGAGGAGGTAGTCATGGTTGTTTAAGTTTGCAACGATAGCAGTGGGAGTGGGAACACCTGAAAAAAATTGAATTTTGATGAATAGGTATCGATGGTCAATCAATGCCCAGTTGCAGCAGTCGAATTCAACGAAGCGGCCCAATGGGTTCAGGGCGGAGCGCACCGCGTCAGTTTTGCCTCGGAGGAGCTCTGGAAAGCCTTGGACGCGGGCCCAGGTGATCGGTTCTAGGTTGACAGAGGAGGGCTCAGGGTCAGACCAGGGTTGGATGAGGACGGCCCCGCCTGGTTTGGTTATGGTTCGGAGTTGTAGGGCGCGGACAAGTGTTTCGTGTGTAGGACAGCAAAAGACGAAGCTGTTATTGCTTAGGATCCAGATGGGCAACTCAGTGTGTTGTAGAGCGGTGGAGAGGGTTTGGTGTAATGATTCCAACGTCCAGATTCCATTAATTACTGTTGCGGTGAGGTAGAGTGTGGAGTTGTCCATTGAAAATTGTTGTGAAGAGGGAGCAGAGGTTCTGGGTTCAGGATATTTTTTGGAATGAGGATTAGTGTGGACTATAGACTTTCCACATTTTGGTGCCATAATTTATGCAATCAATTAGCTATTCCTTGTTTTAGAATATAATATCCCATTTTATACCATGAGCATTCTAGTTATCACTTTTCTAATTTAGAAAAATATCACCTGGTAGATAAATGGAAAGCCAGAACACAGCCCAGAAAGGAATCAAGAAGATCAGTAAGGGTTCAAAAGCTTCTCCGTCTACTAAAAAAGAAGATCATCTTCTTAATCCGTCATATATTACCACTCAAGAAGAAGTGGATTCCATTCTTAAGCAGTTTGGAATTATAGGTATAGAAGCTATTCGTGCCGATCCTTCTGGCAGAATTGACAATCCCCCAGAAGGGTTTTTCGTCTTCACCCCAATGCATATATGGCACTCGGGATATCTTCCTTTCCTTGACTTCATTTTGTGATTCCTGGAGCACCTAAATATTGTTCCAATTCAATTAACTCCAAATTCATACACCTACTGACCTGCTTGGAAGTTCTTTCTACGGAAGCCAAGCTTCCCTCTCTCAGTGCTGAAATTCTTCACACCATAGCTAGCCCTGCCAAGATAGGTGACCAGCAGGATAATCCACTATATCACATTTATCCCTTTATGAAAAGCTTGATCATTAATACCGTTAATAAGACCAAGGGATACGAAATCAATTTTTCCATGTCAGATGCTATTCTAAGATTAGGGGAACTTTCTCTATTATAGTAAGTCTTTGTTTCCTGTTACTTATATTATAATTTATATTTGTCATTTTCTCACAATGGATATTTTCCTTTAGGTCCAGCTCCTAAGAAGTCAAGCTCCTTTAGTAGCAAGATTGTCAAATTCCCGACTCTAGCATCTAAGAGCATGGGTGATAGGCTCACACTTCTGATGGAAGCGAACTTTTATCGCTACTCACTAATTCTAGACCATCATATAATACTTAAGGAACCCCCAATTATGAAAGGAAATTCCCAAGGGAAACGGTCGTTGGTCATCAATAACCGTAATGCTTTCTCTACTTCTTCTCCAGTTCAACTTGAGCCCATTCGTAAGTTTTTAATATAATTAGTGTGGAATTCCCAATGTTATTGTTTTATTGACTTATTTTCTTTGTTTTAGGCTCATCTGCTCTTATTGTCGCTTCTAAAGAGATAGGAGTCAAAGATGGTGATCCCAAAAGGAGGAAAAGTAAAGATGAAATTACGGCCTCATCTCGATTGAGCATACTTGCCTCCATTAAGCACTCTATTGCCAAAGAAATCGAAGCATTAGAAAAGGAAGTAGACAACGAGGTTCCTGTTGATATTCCATCTTCTTCCTCAAACAAAAGGCCTAAGCTTGTGGGTGATTTTACTCCTACCATTGTGGACGAGGATGAACATGTGACAATTGACTCGAGCCCTAAGGTTTCCAATCAAGATCTTTTTGGCATAAAGTTCAAGAATCTACCGAGGCGGCTCGCTCTTTGGATCTCCACCTCAAGGTTTCTTTTCCTACTTCCTCGATAGCTCTTATTCGTTTGTATGCTGATCTTGGGCTGTCTCCTTCCCCAAAAGACCCTCTTCCTTCGGAGGCCCAGACCCAGTCTCTTGTGTCTAGTTTTGATGATTTCGTTCGATTGACTATCCAATCTCCCTCCATTACCTCTCTTGGGTCATTGCAAACCTCTATCTATTCTAAGGATCATCTTTTCATCATTCTTAAGCAGCTTTTATCGGTACGTATTTCTTCTCATTTGGTTAATTTTTAGCTCTATAGATCTTGTCCCTACTTAAACTTGCAATACATTTCAGGTGGGAAAGAATATGTTTCTCCTTTAAGAGGCTTTTCAAGGGCCTTCTAATGAAATAGTTGAGCTCAAAAGACAAATCTCTTCACTTAACCATAACATAATGATATTGCATTGGTGAGAGATGAAGCTGTTACTGAGAAAGAGAATCTCATTTCCTCACTTAATGAAGAGATAAATGCTAGGAAATTGCTAGAAAAGGAGGTGGGGGTATTGAAAGTAGACCTCGGGAAGGTTAATAAGGAGAAAACTTAGCTAGTCGAAAAGGAAGTGAAAATGTTAAAAGCGAATCTCGAGAGGGCTAATGAAGAAATAGCAGAGCTATTCAATAAGAACCATTCCATGGAGGACAAGCTACAGAGGAAAACTAGCATCTTGGCCTACTTGAATAGTATTATCAATGACGCTAAAAAGAAAGTCACCTATTTCCTCAATGATGCTCTTCTTAAGATTACTGAGAAATGTTATGAAGAAGCCTTGTTTGTGACATATGTTAATAACATTCAAAAGTGCTCAGACTTAGATTTTCCATCCCTCCCAGATTAGAATGAAAAATTTAGATGAAAGTTTTGTATTAAACTGAAGAAAGATAAGAAGGCTCTTTAGGAAGAGTTTCCTGCTGATGAAAAGGTTAACATCGAAAAGTGGCTAGCTTTTGATGATCCTCCAATTGATGAAGAAATAGAATCTGACGAAGAAGAAGATGATGGCGATGACGACGAAGAAGATGATGATGATAATGATGGTGAAGGTGATAGAAAGGGTCCAGGATGACCAAAAGATGGGGGAGATGGATCAGGTGATCCTAACTTAGATTTGTCTGCTTATGTTGCAGACTTGAATGAATTCTATGATCCTTAAGATAGTACAAAGAAAGACACTACTTCAAAAGACAACACTTCCTTTAGCCATCAACCGAAAGAGAAAATTCATACTCGAGTTCTGGCCTTGCAGGTACGGAGTTATTTATTTTAGATGTTTAAAACTATTTGTTTAGTTTTTAATTGATAAGCTTGCTATTTTAGTTAAGGAAAAAAGAAAAATACTATTACAAGACTCTTTATGAAAAGAGTGTGAATAGGGAGGATCGACTAAATAAGGAACTCGAAAAGTTAGTTAAAGAATACAATGCCATGTCTAATAAATATAAATGCCTAATTGGTGATATCGCGCGGTTATAATTTTTTAAGGAGAAGCAAGCGACACCTCGCTTGAAAAGATCCCGTCTATACCGAGAAAGGATTGCAAGAGAGAATGCTAAATTAATGACTCTCTTTTGGATGTTAATTGATAACAGAAACACTTTGGTGGAGTTCTTCTATAAAGTCAATTCCATGGGTCAATTTGTGGACTTTTCTATAAGGTCAATTTGTGGACTCTCTTTTGGGGTTTGCTTAGACGCCTTTATAAAAGATATATAGATGATAATGGAGGTAATCCTCATCCCGTGGCTTGTTAGAACTTACCTAGGGTCGCTAGTGTTCTCCTTTCTTCTAATATTCTCCCTCCTGAAAAGATTAAGTATAATAAGGGGTGATTTATTTCTAAATTTTATAAGAGATCAATATTGTATGAATCTGAATGATTGTATGATTGTAGTATCTAGTTTAGTAGCTTATGAACTTTATCACTTTTGTTTCTCTTTTCTTAGTCTAATTTTAACATATTATATAGATTAAGGAACTCTCCAATAATCCTATTCCTATGGAATGTTTGTGTAAGTTTACCAAGTTAAAGAGAAAGTTTAAGGAGAAGTCTTTAACCATCAAAACATCTCAATTAGCAAGACACTACTTTCTAAGAGATCTACAAGAAGTATACACACGATTCCCTCACTTTCGTTTTGATTTCCTGGATGATAAGATGGACAAACTACTTAATGAAACTTATCATGCCAAACTGCAGTGTGATGACACTAGCCCTTTAGCCGAAAAATGGGATTATCATCAGTTCCCCAAGTTAATACCCTAAAAGGGATTAAAGCTCCTTTTGATTCTACCCTTACCTTGTCGGTCGGCTCATTTGAAAAGGCCAAAATCGGTGTTCCTAAACTTTAAGAGTTATTTAAATGTTCAAATTGGAATCGTGATGTAATTTGAATTTCCTTATTGTTTGTAAAATTTGCTATTATTAATGGAAAAGCTTATTTTTCATGTATTGATATCTATTTTACTTATTCTAAATAGGAAAGCCAGTTAGCACTTGCACCTCAGATGCTTTTTCTCGACTGAACGCTATCAAAGATAAATTGATAGCTGATATCGAAAAGAGGCGGTCTTCTCAAGATGCTTTAGCTTTATGGCTTCCAAATAATCCAGAAGCGCAAGAGTGGCACATGAAATATTATCAATTAAGATCAACATTTAGAAACTATAAAGAAATGACCTATAGCTTAGAGATCAAATTAAAGAGAAGGACAAAGAATTTCAAGAGTTGAAAAAGAAGATTGACATAGTCCTAAGGTCTGGACCTTTAGTCAATATTGATATAGAAATGGCTAAATTACATCAACGAATAAACTATGTTGAAGTGGACATAATGAATAGTCAAGTATCATGCCAATCTTTGAACCTCATTGCAAGCGGAGGCAATTCTAGCATTTCTACTCCTACTCCTTGGAGGATGACAACATCTCAATATTTAGTTAGCCAAGAATTTTTCACTTTATTAAACCCACCTCCGGGTCTAAGTAACAAAGTGATCCCCCAGTGGGGTAGGCAAGTCGAATTAGAATGCATGCTATTCTTTAATAAGAAATGGAATGGAAAAGTTTCTCAACGCCTTAATGATTATGAAAGTCGGGTTGAAAAACTTGAGCATGAAAAGCACACTCTTGGACGGGAGATTAACGAATTAAAGACCATGGTCCAAACCTGAAATGGAGCCAATAAGACTCTTTAGAGTGCACTGAGGACTCAAATTGACTCAATTGATGATGTAGACACCATTCGAAGGAAAGATAAGAAACTCAAAGAACTTTTGGATATGGTCATTTGCCACATTACCGATTCTTCGTTGGTTGCTGAAGATCTAGATAGATGGCATAGAGCCTTGAACTTCAGTAGAGGATTACTTCTAGATCTTTAAATAGACCCTTTTTGAAGTTTAATTTATGTACCTGTGACTTTTGTATAAAACATATTAAATAATAAATGAACTTGTATTCAAATGAATGTTACCTTGAATGCATCATATGTAATTTTGAATGTGTTGAATTATTTGAGATGTATATCCTGCTTTCCAGTATTTGGAGCTTTTACCATATAGCCAATAATCTACAAAAGCCTTACTGATTGAGTATTCAGCATTTTAGTTGGTATGAAGACTGTAAATTTTGATCTTGATGCAAGAGTCTGCTCCTCAATCTAGTAATGAAGATTCCTATTATTTTAAGAGAGTTGAATTCTAACCCAAGATTAAAAGATCGAAAGCCAATTTAATGAAGCCTCGTTCTTGAAGAAAGATAATTTAATTTTAACGTTGGTTATTTTCCTTGTTTTAGGAAATCTTCTGATAGTAGACCAAAATCCTGACTAGCAATAATGGAATCCTTTTAAATAGAAGGCTAGAAAACCACTTGGTCATAATAATAAAAATCCAGAAAACCATCTGGCAATAATGATAGAGGACCAGAAAATCTATCTGGCTGTAATAGAAGACCAAAAAATCCATCTGGGAATTGGAGATTGCTTTTGGTTTGGAGCACAAGCGGCTCACACTTAATAGATCTTTCTCTAGAAGATTGATTTATTTTGTTTCAAAGCACAAACAACTTGTTTTTGATTGATCTTCTTCTATAAGATTGGTTGATTCTGTTTCGGAGCACAAATGGCTGGTTTTTGAGAGATCTTTTTCCAAAAGATGTTCTGATCCATTCTTTTGGATAGAGTTTGATTGGCTCAATCGATTTCTTTGGCACCAACTTAGGTGATAATCTAAACTTGGTTCTAACCCCTTATCACCGTCTTAGGTGATGATTTAGGTATGTTGGCCGGTGCCTTTGGTTAGCTATCTTAAGCAGGACCAAAGACTTACCCGACCTCCCTCTAGAAAGTGCTTTAGTAAGGCCTCAAAGATGGTACTAAAGGCTAGTCCGGTGCTTTGGGTAGCTATCTTAAGTAGAACTAAAGACTTACCTGACCTCACTCTGGGAGGCGCTTCAGTAAGGCCTTAGAGACAACACTGAAGCTGGTTCGGTGCTTTGGTCAGGTCATCTTAGATGAGAACAAAGGCTTACTTAATCCTCCCTCTAGGAGGCGCTCCGGCCAGGCCATGTAAGCGGGAGTAGAAGGCTTGTAGATGTTTTGGTTAAGCCTTTTCAGACAAGACCAAAGACTTACTCTGACCTTCCTCTAGGAGGTGCTTTGACCAGGCCATCTTGGCGGGGACAATGGCGTTGTACCCCTTATTACCATCTTAGGTAGTGGTTTAGGTTTTTCCATTTATTTTAGGAGACTCTTACTATTTAACCATGTAGATACACTTATTTTACTTGGAAAATCTTACTTTATCATCAACTTGTTCAATATCTTTGTACAAATTCCTTGAGCTTCCCCTATCCTAAGAGGTTGTTGATTATTCCTTTCAAGCTTCTGCACTGATCGGTCTCATGGTCATTAAAACATTGATAATGATAGTATAATCCTCCAAAATTTTCTTCCTTCTTCGGTTGCTTCTTTTGTGAAGGCCAATAGTTGAGCTTGTCTTTTGTCAAGAGGTAGATATTCTCATAAGAGGTAGTAAGAAAGAAGTCCTTAGAAAGTCGTAACCTTTTGGGGGATGACCCTCTCGATTGGTGTATAACTCTTTTGTTGCTTGTGATGGATTCTGTGACGACCACCCTATAACATCGACACCAATAATATATAAATAGTCCGCTACTGTCGTACTCGGTTAATATAGGATGATCATCAGGGTTTAGAATGGACTAATATAGCATATAACATGTCATATCTCACAGCGCATGGATAAGATATATTATCAAAGATATAATAGAAGAGATAGTAATAACAATGTGAGGGTCAAACTACAGTCTAGTGAGTGATGTATGTCTACTCTACAACATACCCTATACATTCCTAAATAATACTAAGATAATTGTGGTAATCAATTATACTTTAATCCCATTTTACCTGGATACAACAAGTTTGTCAAACAATACAATGATATATGGATAACTTCACGAAACAATCCCAATCCAATACATTTACAATGGTATATGGTATGGTTTAACCCATATTCAAAGCCAAGCCCACCTTATTGCATTAACATATGGTTGAATCACCAAATGGACGCAGTTCCATTCACGGTTTACGGACCCATTTCTGTACAACAACATTCACGTTAGATTTCTACACATACCGAGCGATCATTTTACCATGATAATCAATAGAGGTCTCGGAATCAATAGTCAAGAAATAACATCAATAATAATCGACTATTCATATGTATATACTCATATATCACACACACATATTTACACACATACATACACACGCACATATTCATCCATATATATGTCTAAAGCATTCCAATTCAGTAAGGTCAAAAAGTCATTTGAAAACATTACCTAATTAATGTCCAAGACCCAAAGGAAAACCCCAAATCGATTTAAGTTATTAAGCTCAATCGTATTAGCCTAGTTTATTGTGTGGTTTTTTTTCACATAGGTCACCGATTAACTACACACAGGTGGACCAGTGTACATGAAAATTATAAAATCTTGACAAATTTCTCGAAAGCTATATATATTTTTCTAGATTTTCGTTCGATCATATCTTCTTTGATTTTCACTCATTTTTGAAACTGTTTTCTTCTAAATTCAAATTAAAGTCTATGATATCCATCTACTTCAAATTCATTAGGAGTTCTAGTTAAAATCATTTCAAAAATCACTCTAAAAGTTAGTGAATTCAAAACTAATTTTCAAGTTTTATAAATATACTTTCTTGTATATATACACCAAAATATACTTTAAAATCATGGTAAATTCATATTAAAAATCATATTATCACCTGAATAACATTTAGCACTTCACCAACATGTTTATATAATTTATAATAATATTTTACATATATATTTTCAATATATTCCATTTCTAGTGCAAAAAGTGAAATTCTTGCATATATCTTTACACATTTCGTAATAAATCATATAAAAATACATTTTGTAATTAATATATTTTATGAAACTTATAAAAATATTTCTAAAATTATTTTATAAAATTTTATCATGATTTAAAAAAGTAATTTCAATAAATTATATACTTGTATATGTTAAAAGCTTAATTTTAAACATTCCTTTTCACAATATCCATACATATATACAATATAATATATAAATAAATCATAATTTTGAATTTAATTATCTGGTCTATGAAGTTAATTTATCATAATCCTAGGTTTACATTATCTCGTTTATTTTATAACGATTATTGATCATATAATAATCATATTCAATTCCAATCTACATTGTTTTGCATTGTTTGGTCAAACACTATAAATTCTCTTTCTATTTTGAATCTATCACTAAGTTTCATTTTTATTTCAGATTATATTACTACTAATCTTTGTCATATTTCAGTAATTAATTTCATAATCAAATTTTACTAATCCTAAACCATAATTACTTAGAATTATTCAAGTTTGAAGAGATTATATTGAAAATTAGGTATAAACCACTCACAATAATCCAAAAGCCTCCAAATTGCCCACTGTTTAGAATTCGATTTGCCACCAAATCTAGAATTCGCTACTCTAATTAATGTTAGAGTATAGGCCTCAACTTGCTCTTCGATCCGGTACTTAAATCATTGAATCTGATGAAGAATTTGAGGAGAATTTGATATTTGAATTAAAGAAGGTTTCTAGAGTTCGTAAGAAAGAAGATATGTACTTAGAAAATGAATTTGAAAATTATAGAGGGATAACCGGTTGGCTATATATGGATAATAAGGGGTGTCCGTTTGAATTTTCTAGGTTAACATAATTTATAATTTATAATTTCAAAAAACAAAAATTGTGATATCTCTTATGTCCAGAGTCTGATTCGAAAAAAATAATATACAACTCACATTACAAAAAAAAGATGGTCGCAATGGCTCTAGTTTCGTTATCTAGTTAAAAGGTTTAAAAACTAACGATTTTGCAATTCAATAAAAAGTATTTAATTTATTTTTATTATTTTAAATTATCGAAAATATGAGTTATTACACCCCTTCCTCCTCATAAAAGGAATTTTGTCCCCGAAATTACTAACACATCCAAGTTAACCAATTTACACCAATTCAACCAAAATCAAATTAATACATACATATTACATAGATGAACAAATATGAATGCATGATTGTGTCCTATAATACTTGACTAAATGCAGGAATGTAATTTGATAGTGGTCTCTTGAACTAGTCAACCTCCTAGATGTATGCAATATGGAAAACATACAGCATAATGCAATACAATCCTAGTATATCAACATATATGAAATCTATATGAATGCAACTATTTATACCATATCACAAGTCAAAGGTTCAAACATTCTAATGATATATACTATTCTAAGTCAACCACAAAGTAGCTAATTCTATGCATCCAAAATCTAACATACAAACCTTAATAGAAAACAATTTGAATCCATAGCAATCATCCAAATAAACCTAGATACTAACAAAACTAACAATCAAGTAACTAGGAAAACATTCGAAAAAGGAATCAAATTAAAAAGATCAAATCTAATTCTCCTATTTTCAAATACCCCTTACCAAATCATTATCCCCATCTAAATCTAACAAACTCTACACTAGCATAAACTCATTTTGAAACATCAACCACAAATGTACATGCATGTCTAAAACTTCTGCAATCCATGCTACCATCTTGAATAAATGATGCCACAATACATAACAACGGGTAGTCTTAGCACAAAAGTGCCCACACAAAATTGCAGCCACTCATACCATTTCTAAATGCACATACCCAACACTTAAATCATCCAATAGTACTTTCCTCAATTCATCTTTCAGACTGCTATGGTAAGGCAACTCAAAGTGGATGATGTCTTATCCAAACAAATCCAAACAACTTGAATCACCATACTATCCCTTCTTTCACCTAAGAACATCCAAAATGATCGATGTCTTAACCTAGTGAACATAACATGCCTTCCATCTAGATTTCTAATCTAACTTAATTAGTATCGTTATGCTTATGATATCACTTCTTCAAATATCCAACATGTTTGATACTCGAAGTATCACCTCCTCAATTATCCAAACATTCCATCCTAAGTTCTGCAACAAACAACTAAGCAAGCACCCAAACAAGAGAAATCCTCTTATATTCAACCAATACAACTATAATAAAAAAATCCTAATAATAAGTGGAATTCTAACCTAAGAAAAAGGCTAACCTAAGATAGAGTTAAAAGAATTGATTATATAATACATTGTCTATAAGCACTTCATATGCAATGTAGACTTGCACCTTTAAATCTCTACTCCAAAGAGTTTATAAGAATAGTCGGTCTATTTAATTCATGGGATGATTGAAAAGAATCTATCCGCTCCTTATTCAAAATCATATCCGAACTTCAAAATTCCATTTTCCCTAAAACTGCTTTTATATCCTTTATGCATAATAACCATAACTCTCTTTCCTCAAGCTTTCCAAATAAATTTTCTTCAACCATCGAGGAACACATGAATTCTCATCAATTGGTGGTACTTTCATATTTTACTTAGTATCCATTTGATCCAGTACATCTTTTCTTCAATTTCCTAAAATCAAGCTTAACTTAATTTCTCAAAATCCTTTATTTAAATCCTTTATCTAAGTTCTTTATCTACATCAATTAATATACTTCTCATATAATTCTTGCTGGCAATCCAAATTGGAATATCTTTTATAAACAGAAGTCATAACTCTACACATTCTTTATCTCCAAATCATATCTATCTATGAAATTCTAAATACTTTATCCTACTCAAAGATAACACCAACTCATATGATCTTAATACTCATCCATATTCAAGTATTTCTACATACTCATCCAACATACCAAAATATTTATCCTTATATAGGCACTACCACTCATTTATCTAGAAACAAATTCCATTAGTAGGGGGTGGCATATTTTGAAATAATAATTTGTTTTTTAGTAGGATGGAATAAGTATTAAAAACATTTTATGAATTGCTTATATACTTGCATAGATTTAGCCTTGAGTTCACAAACTTAACGCTAATAACGTAAGTCCGACAACCATATATCTTAAACTATTTAGGATGAGGTCTCTTTCCAATTCATATCTTATTTGAATTGTATTCTTGGCTTTAGATGAAAACAAATTCAACATACGTGCTTACTCTTAAGTACATTGTAGAAAGACGTAACTCAATTTCACTCACTATTAATTGTACTTTGCCCAATAGAATGCGATTACTCCTTATCGATACATCATTATGTAACATACGAAGAAGTGACTTTGAAGGTGAATATTATTCTCTTTTAGGCATAATTGAAACTCTTATCCAAGGTACTCACCTATTTGACTAAATTGAATTGTTTATTTATTTTGAATGTTATATTTTCCACTTTTATTTTATATTTTAGGAACTTATCATAGATATCTAACATATGTATCAAACACATATATTCATATCTACGAAAATTCATCAGTGAATTCAATAAATTAAGTGGATCCGCTTTCAATATCATTAGATCTTAGACTATGTTCTCTTTATGTATCAACATAAAGATTTCACTAACTCTTTTGTTACTCTTACTAAATGGGTGCTTTGCAATTAATCACTTGAGATACAATTCACAAATACCATATGATTCACAATCACATGATTAAAGGATAATTTCTCGAAGACATGGCTTAGTTTATGATTCCAAAGTCAATTGTTAAATCTTATAGACGCTTTTATATTTTCCATAACTAATGCATCATTTATTATTATGAAAACAAATACCATCATCAATATACCAAAAACAGTTTTACTTTGTAATAAATTTTCATATTAAACAAAGCTGCATCCAATTTTGGTTAAAACCGAAGAGGATGATTTCTCCATAAATTATACTTGACATACATAATGGCAATTTTTTCGAAACTTAATTCATCATTGGCAATTGTTATAGATACCCTCCCACTATTTTTGTTATTACAATAACAACATTTGAAATACGTAGCTCCATTCACTTACTATGAGCTATTTATTTCTTTTACTATAACTAATTTACAGTCGAGTGATTCAGATCAATTATCTCGAACTCAAAGTAATATATATTATAGAGAAAAAAAATTCTTACAAAAAATACATTTGGAGTAGAAAACATATTTCTTGTTCCTTAGCAAGTGCCTACAAATATTTTACACAATTCTATTTTTGATGTCTCTTCATGAAGGAGTGGTGATTATGTTACATTCACCCTTAGACTTTTGCTTTCTTTTTTAAATGGTCAAACTGGTCAAAAGAGAAACCTTTTACTAGAAGACCGCACTGGATTTCTTTACAGAAATACATTCAGTCATCATTAATACGATAAGGAGATTGAATAAGTTGTACATAAGTAAATATATCAAATCTGATATTCCAACGATCGAATTCTTAGGTCTACTTATATTACATGGTTTATTTGTGTTCCTAATGAACTAAGATCCTATTGTATTTAGACATATTAAACACCTGATCTCGCATTATGGTTTACTTGCTTATTTTGAACGAAACAATTTCATCGAAATTCTATTTATTACAAATGTGATTGTTCACAAACAACTTTTGTATATGATCAAATATGGATCACACATCTATACTCTTGTACTGTTTTAGAGTTCAAAACTCGTAGAAAATAATGCACATTCTAGGGCAAATCCATAATTAAGTGACCAAGAATCAAAAGTTTTAATGGTTGGATTATTTGACTTTGCCACAAGTGTTGAAGTGGCAACATGGCAAAATATTAATTGGTAAATATTTTTTTTCACATTCACCGGTTTTAAATTTGGTTCATTTAGTATATTTTAATTGGTAAATAATTTTATCAATTATATTAGCTGTGCAAATTTATTATAGTAGATTAGTATAATATAACATTTGTTCTTATACTTATTACAATGGTTTATTATATTTTTCTAATTAAGCTCTCACTAAATTTTACTTATCTCAAATACCCTAAATTAGATATGAGAATTTCATAAACTAATTTAAATGAGTGTTAGGATCCATTTATCATATTACTACAACCTTAAGGTGTTGGAAATTGATGGGTTGGAACAAGAAAGGGAAAGCGATGAGAGTTTTGTTATGGATGAGACTGTTGCCTTGAAAGCGAAATTCGACATAACTATGGTACAATCGGTAATTGTCGTCTGCTCCCTAAAGTTAATACAACTGTTCTTCAAATTTGTGCATTCAAGGTTGAATAATTTGCAGATTTGTAGAAGTCATTGTCCAGGATTTTAAGTATTTTGAAAGATATATTTAATTTTAGTGCAAATTATAGAGAGACGAGAATGAGGAAGATCATTTTGTATACTGTAGATTTTGTATTCCTTTTTCAAAGAAGAGAGAAATGAGAGAGAATAAAATAAACATAAAATTATTCTCTCTCTTAAGCCCATCAATCATAATAAGTAAGAATTCTGTAAAGACGTTTTCTCATTAATAAGGAACGCAAAAGGTCAAGTAGTGAAAAGACTTTGGATTTTGTTGTAATTATCCAACAATCTCCCACTGATTAAAACAAAAATCAAAGAAGATGAAAGAAAATAATCTGGGCAAGAAAAAAGTTTCATACGTAGGTACTAATGTCTTTCGATTGAATTGATACATAAAGAAGTAAGTTCAAAATTTAATTTAAGTAGTGAATTTATTCTTAAACTACAAAGATTTGGGTTGAGATCTCACTATACATACTACACTTTCAATTTCTACAAAATCCATGATAAATATGAACTTTTAACAGATATGGCCTACCTTGGAACTCATGAGTGCTCTAGAGAGCTTAAGTTTCTCATATAAGGCGATCCACCTTCACACCTAAGTAGGTGAGTCCATTAAGTGCTCCACTCTAGCAATACCACTTATGGCTATGGACTCATTAAGTGTAAAAGGCTCAACCTCACAAAATAAGTAAACATAATTCATCAAGTGCGCCTCAAAAGCACCACCAATGTTAGCTATGAATTATACATGAGTAATATGGCATTGCCTCAAACAAATCAATAAAATCCATTGTGCGTCTCAAAAGCAAAACTAATGCTGGTTATGGATTTGGAAGAGGTAAATAGGCTCAAACTAAGATAAATCAGTATATCTATCAAGTGTGTCTTAAAAGCACCACCAAAAATTGGCTATGAAGTATACAAAAGCAAAGAAGCTCAAACTTATAACAAATAGTATAATCCATCCAATGCATCTCAAAAGCACCACCAAACCTGGTTATGGAATATATAAAAGCAGAAGATCAAACTCAAAATAAATAATACACAATAACTCGACCTTTCAACCATCGAATGTTGACACTAAATATATCTAGATATTCATGCGTCGAACACCCAAATGCTGAAAAGACGGATGTTATGGTAAAATAAAAGAAAATGAATAGAACAAGAAAGAAAGAACACAACATCAGAATCTCACAACAGAACGATAATATATAATATCAAAAGAACAATACAAAGGGTTACTCCGAATACAGAAATTTCTAAGTTACAAAACCTAAGTACTATCATCAGCCTGGACAGTTATAACCGCCTATCCTCACAATGTTGATATATACATACATAATACATGGCAACAAAAATAGAAATATATAGATAATGGAAGCCTCCAACTCATCTCCTAAACTCTGAAGCATCCAAAGTAAAACCTGCTTTACTCGGCCTACTCGAAAGAGTACATGAGAAATTTAGGGAAAACAAAAACCACGTATCAAACATAAGTCTACTATGAGAAAACTCAAGATGCATGCAACATACAACATACAACAGTAACTATTGAGACCATATGGATTACCGTAACGGCTTTTCCCTCAAATGAAACCAATCATTCACTAAGTTAATATAGTGATATAATAGATAATGTCTAGAGTGTAGAGTATAAATTGGATCAAATAGCTATGAGCTAACATTAATCACACCACAACAGTATAAGAGTACATTTAAAACCACTAAGGTATGTTCGTATATGGATTTTCCATTGAGGACATCCCCAGAACAACCGAGGCCAGCCTCCTAACAAGAGTCAGAAACTACCTTCCAAGCATTGTATATCTCTAGATAAAATATACCATTAAGGTAAATATAGCTAGTCCACGCATAAACACTCATGATCTCGAATATCATCAACTCCCGCTACCAACATCGGTAAGCGTACTCTGGATATGAAGTTGATATACCCTATAGATTAGCTAAACCTCATTGGTTATGCTCTTACTATGTTTTCTATCATTTTCGATATCAAGGTCACATTCAGCATCTCGGACATGAGTCTTCATCACTGAAAAAAACACAGATCTCAACAAGGATTCCAGCATAAGTTGTTCTACGAATGCTAACACTGACCTCTCCCTTGGACTTAATCTTAAGATAGACAGTTCAACCCTATAGCATTCCACTTCACAACCCCTTTCAATACATAGACTCGCATACTGGTTTTGAAGTAGTATTTGGTCATAAGTCGTTCGATGAATGCTAACACTGACCTCTCCCTTAGACTTAACCTTAAGATAGACAGTTCAACCCTATAGTATTCCACTTCACAACTGCTTTCAATACATAGACCCACATACTGGTTTTGAAGTGGTATTCCAACATAAGTCGTTCGACGAATGCTAACACTGACCTCTCCCTTGGACTTAACCTTAAGATAGACAATTCAACCTTATAGCATTCCACTTTACAACCGCTTTCAACACTTACCGATCTCGGACTCTTCAAAACTAATTTGATGAATTTTCGATAAACTCAATTCTGGTTCTTTTAGAAGCAAGCGAACTATATAAAGAAGAGTCCTCCCTATGGGATCTCGTATATATAAGTTCTTAAAGCTAGAGAAGTTTCATACCAATGATCCTCACAAGGGATTCCCAAAAGTTATGAAGTCGTAAAGCTTTTAGATACCCTTAATTTATATTTGGTCAAGTTCGACAGTCGACTAATCGACAATCTATAAAATAACAATCGCTTATACAAATCAAGGTTTGCATACTTAACACGTTTTCAACAGTCCAACTTATACTATCCTCAGTCAAGAGTGAAGCCAGGTATGTTGGAGCACTGGTTGCATATCAAAGCCTTGCCTAAACACTTTATTCTTTATTCTTACACATAAACAAGTCTATCTCGTCGGCTTTTAGTGATAAGTATAATATTAGTAACTTCCATTAACAAGTAAGTAATCAACAAGATTAACATATTTCTGACATTCTAGCTTAACTATTCATTGTTCAAGAGGAAAGTCGGTAAGTTAGAGCACTATTGCTTTTATCCCTACTCGAACATCAATCTTAATTCTCACAAACAGAGAAGTCTACCTCGTTGGCTTTTAGTATTAAGCATAGTTAATTACTTTTCAAACAAGTAATCAAACAAAACAACGATTTAGTCACTAAGAAATTACTAAACCCTTGCTAAACCTTTGGTTTATAATTTAAAACCTTTTAAAAAGATATATAGATATATGTATAGTAATTTATTTATAAAACTAGATATTTAATCAAACAATTCAAAAGATAAGATATTTTTATAAGATATTAATAAAATATTTATCTACTTTTCTAAAAACTATATACTTAAAATGCTTGTAAATTAGTTTAAAATACTTATAATAGGTTTTAAAACATTTATCCAAAATATTACTTCAAAATAACAAGTGTATAAAATACTTTGAAACTTGAAAAACCATGTTTTCCTTATATTTTAAAAGTAAACCTTTTCTTCAAAAATTCATAACTAATTCTTAAAACTCAAAAAAATCTCAAACTACCTTTAGAATACTATAGTAAGTGTTAGAAAACAAACCCATGAAAATAATGAAACAAAATACTTAAATTTAAATATCTTTTCAAACCTTTAAAGTCCAAAACAAAGGCTAAAACGAGACAGTTTTTGTAACAACCCGAGTTTTTCTAACACGAAAAACCGGACCATTTTAGTTAAGAAGAAGAGGTAGAAGAAGAAAAATAGAAAACAACAGCAGAATCTCACATACGCAGCGGAATAAAATATAATATATATCAACAGATCTTTACACAAATCAAACTGTATCTGTATATATATATATACATCCAAATACATCATCAGAGTACATCACATCAATATCATACAACTGAATACACAGCGGAAAAATAATAGCAAGTACGAGAGTATGTATCGTCATCCAGCTCGTCTCCTGAGCTCCACATCATCATATCCTGTAACCTATAATACTCGGTCTGACCCGAGCATCATATAAAACAATACCCGAGTCAGTCTGGAAAACCAGCGTGAGAAAATCACACTCAAATTAATTATTAAAGTTTCAAAATCCTTTGAAAACAAAAGCATCTCGTAAGACCACGCCACAAATAAACATGTCGGGTTTTTACCTTACGATAGCTAAAACACTTTATATCAAAATCCTCTGATATTATAATAGTGTCTACAGAAAGTAAAATATAATCTAGCTGAAATGCTTGCATCTCACATTTCAACAATAGTTGGGCACAATCAAAACCGTACAGGCACGTAGGGAGAATGGATTTCCAACGAATGACTAGGCACTGGGGTACCACCTATCACAGTACGTGGCCTAGATCACCGTACCGAGGAGTACGCCCGCTCCCCTGCAACACAAGGCCGGAACCATCCCTTACTGGATGATCCCGAATAAAATCACCCCACGGTTGGGATCAGCAACCGCACCACTAAGCCGAAATAAAAAGGGACATCTAGACAGGGATGACCTTACCCTCCAGTGGGAGCTACCCACGAAGCCTTGCTGCATAACCCCTGATTTTCAGTCATTCCCGGTTGATGAGGTTCGAGTCTAAACGATACCTTTTAGAGAACATATCCCTTAGAATGCCCATCGTCCGCTGACGATGTTTCGCAAGCATTCGTCCATACCAGTCCGTCCTGGGTTTGAACGGAACCGAAGGCACTATTCCTACTACATCCATTTTGGAAATATCCTCAGGATTAGTAGCGACTAGCCCTTGCACTTCACTGCTCCATCTTCGACTCCGAAATCGTTACACGAAACGTACAAACCGGATCGAAGTGGTATTCGAGTCTCCAGACCTAGAATCCCGGTATACGGAAACCCGATCCCGGTCTCTTCGAAACGATCAGCGCATTGGCCAATATTGATAGTCGGTTATTTAACTATCAATTAACATCTACAAGCAACCATCACACAATAAATAATTTCCCACATTATTTATTTGCCAAAATATCTTTCCAAGATATATTTCCGAATTTTCCAAAACTCATTTGAAACAATTTCAAAACAATTTCCGCTTGCGGAATACATTCCCAAATATTTATTTCCTCTGAAACACCAAGTACCAAATATTTTAGATTTTAAAATAATTTAAAAACACTTTATTATAAATATACTTTATAACATCGAAATCAAACTACTTTAATACTTTATTAAAAATATATACTTTAAAATAAACCACTTTATAAATATAAACTAAATTTCTCCTTTTAAAACATAATAGCAAATCACTTTTATATAATTACTACAATAATAGATTTTGAAAATCTTACTTTAAAGTTTAAACATTTAAAAAGAATAGATTTTTCCAAAACATACTTACTTAGGAAATTAACATTTAGAAATAATCAATTTTCTAAACATGCTTTTAAAAACACAATTACAACCTTTAACTTATATTAAAAATTTCTTTGAAAACGTACTTGGCTATCCAGAGAAATACACTTCTCATTTCCATCTTTTAAAAATAAATCAACATTTATTTTTAAACCAAACCATATCTTTTTATAAATTCCCACCTTGAATTTATATTTTCAAATATCCTCTGATATTTTATTTTACTTTATAAATCCAGTTTATAAATCCCCAAAATCTCACTTCTCCTTTAAAATTCCAATTTTAAACAACTAAATCAATTTCCAATTGATTTTCCAATTTACTTTACTTTGAGATAAATTCCTTGCTTACTTCATTTATTTCAAAATACAATAACTTTAGATTTATTTCTTTATTGTGAGTTAAACCCTTTTTAATTGAAAATACCAATTTAATCTTCCAAAATTCCTTCTTTATTACTTAATTAAATTCAATCCTTAAATTTAAAAATAAATTCATTATTCTTTCAGATAATATCACTTATGCTTTATAACTTAATATCTCCCTTGTTAATTCAAAATTCCCTTATTCCAATTCACTTGAATTATTTTACTTTAAATTTATTCTTTTATTTCTTTCAAAAATCCCATTCTAGAGATTTGGATAACTCATTTTACTTGGATATTCAATCCATCCATATTTTCCAATATTTCAATCATCAATAATATCATCACAGGATATCAATATTCATAACACAGAATATAAAATAGTCTAGAAAATTTTGAGGAATCCAGTTGGATCCCTCCAACCTGTTTCCCTGCATCCACAAACGTTAGCACAATACCAATTCCACTTCGAGGTGGAATATCGCGGTATATGGGTTTTATAAAATATCATCCGCTATTATGCGGCGCATAGGGTCTCATCCGCTATATAAATGCGGGAATATCAACAACTCCAATATATACATATGCCAATATGTATATATTTCTATATACTACTATATTTAGTATAGCACATCAATCAATGCAATCATCCAATCAATTATTTAAATTTAACCATTTAAATTTAAATCTAACTGAGTGAGATTAACTCACCTTTGCTTTTTAATTTGCAATCCATTTCCATTTCAGCCATTTCTCCACGATTTTGACCTTGTATAACAATTTATACAGTTTATTAATATTTTGAACTAATCAAACAATTTGAATAAATAAATTTTCATTTGATGGATTTATTAATATTCGAACAAATCAAACAACCAATTACCGTTTGACAGTTTTAAATTTAACTCATGGTTCAATTTAAACAAATGATTAAACTTTTAAACTAATTTCCCTTTTTAGATCTCTTAGTAACTAATTTAAATAGGTTAGTTAAACTGCTCAAACTTTACCTTACTCGAGAATGACCACCAGGTTGCTGCCAACCCCCTTACGAACGCCACTGTTGAAGTCGAACGCTGAAAACCCTCGAAGTCGCTCATCTCGCGGATCCAAACCCTATGTTCGAGACCAGTTGGCGATGGTCGCAGCTCCCTCTCATCAACGAACGCACCCACCTCCAACATCACTGCGAACAAACGCTGCAGCACGGTCATGCCAGAGGTCACCCAAAACATCACTCGAGATGTCCCTAGCCCCCTTTTGTCATCGCCAGAACCTGTGCCTCACACCCTCGAGCACGAATCCACTCAGCGACCTCAACATCCAATTCGAACGAACCACCACGCCTTCTTGCGATCGCCCACCAGCCTTGACATCATCGGCCATTTTCCCTTTTTTGTTTCGAACGAGACTAATTTGACTCGTTTGATTTGGGAGAAAAAGAAATAGGAGTAGCGGATAACGAATGGAGCCTCTGAATTAAAGTTCGGTTGAAAACAAAAAGGTGAGGACGCGTGTTCACGAAATCTGACAAGTGGTAAATTTCTGAGGCGTGTTTCAGAAGCTTGCAATATAATTAATCATCTATTTAATTCTATTTTGAAATCGTCCTGATTTACGTAACTTACAGTCTCGATCTCCAATCGAGACGTGCCGCCAGATGTTTTAATATTAAACCCCTATTACGAACGCAAAGGAAAAGGTCTCGAGTCCCGATTCGATCGTAAGTAGAAGATAACCTTTTGGATTCAGTTATTAAATTGAATTTTCGATTTAATTTCTATGCGTTTACATTCCGTACGACCACACGACAACTCCAAACACTACGAAAATTGAAATCCAATAATAATACAATATTACGGATCCAATGGAACTGGTTTCGTCGCATTCCGAGACTGTGCCTCGGACGGCTATTTTTAAATTCAATTTCAACGATATATTTTTAAAACTGAACAAAACTCTTTAAAATTCCATTTTAAAAGTTCTATCATCTTCAGTATTAACAATATAAATTTTTCTGAACCTTTGAACTATTTTTAACAGGCTTAAAATCAAGATTCAATATTTTACCCAATCCTGATAATTAAATTTAATAATTAATTATCCAAATAAATACAGTATATTTGAAATTAAAGTTAAAATTTAACCTTCGAATATTTAAAATAAATTAAATATTCACATTTCAAATATACAAAAATTCCGGGTCGTCACAGTTTTGCACAAGTGAAAGTTTGGCCACTTTTCGGTATGTTACTCCACTTCTTAGCATTCAAACTTTTTATGGCAGAAAATATACATATAAAACATCACAAATATGGTGAAAAATCCTCAAGGATCTCTCTATAGAGTTCCATAGAAATTACCGAACACAAGGCAATTCTTAAGTGATCTATAGCGACTATCGCTATAAAAGCACTTTCAAATCCAAGTCCAACCTAACCAAAATTCAACTACAACCTATATGCTTTGTCCCAAGGATATGCTACAAGTCATACAAGTCCATTCAAGTCCATACATATCGATTACATATGTCATTTGCTTTCAAAGCAAGAATTGAAAGAATATTACAAACATATATCGATATTACAACATATATCAATATTCATTCAAGCATCATATATATTTAAACACAAGCACACGTGTGCACGCACGCACACACACAAGGTTGTGAGTTAGCTCACCCTTAAGCAAGTGAACAAGAAAGTCTAAGAAACTATTTCCTACCTCAACCTTGCAAACACCAACTTCCTACCTCTTCCTCTGGTTTTGCACTAGCTTTTAGGCAATATTGCCTATTAATTTCTTACGGTCCAAGATGACGGGGGGAGCCTGGCTTGGGTTATTCAAGATTTAACTTGATGGAAGGTGTTGTGATGTTCTAAGGCTCTAGTCCAAGTTTGAGTTGATATGGAGTTGTTTTGCAATTATTTTCTTTTAAGAAATTTAGTAGAGAAAGATATGAAGAGAATTTGATTTATTTTGTAAATTAGCAAAAGTATTTTCAAGTGGTATGCCTTCCTTATATAGGCTCAAGATGGTGTTGTCTATCCTTGCTCTCACCCCCCATCATGCCATGGAAGGCTCGCCCCTCCACATGCGCATCACTTCTCCTCTACAACTCTTACTTTTAGCAAATGACTAAACTACCTCTTTCATTCAAATATCTCTTACACATTATAAGCTTATAGAATGTTCTAATTATGCTATGAAAAAAAGTGTGTTGATTAGTTCCTAATGTATATATGTTTATTACTTAGTGCAAAAGAGTTCGAACAACTTATATCGATAAAAAAAACTGTTTATTGATAAAACATATTTCGATCACATTATCGATTTATCTTCGAAGTATATATTTTTGTGAACAAATTTCAAAAACATGTTTCCTATCATCATTCATTACTTAAAATATGCTTTAAAAGGTTATAAAATCACACTTATAACACTTAACTACATTTCAAAATGTTCGATATTCAATGACGAAGTGTTCGAATTTACAATTTGCTACATAATAGAATCCATCAAATGCGTCTCAAAGCACCACCAAAAACTGGTTACGGATTATATAAAAGTAAAGAAACTCAAAATCAAATCAAATAGAAAAATCCATCAAGTGCGTTTCAAAAGCACCATCAAAACCTGGTTCTGGATTATATAAAAATAAAGAAGCTCAAAATCATATCAAATAGAAAAATCCATTAAGTGCATCTCAAAAGGACCACCAATAATTGGTTATAGATTATACAAAAGTAAAGAAGCTTAAAATCATACCAAATAGAAAAATCCATCAAGCATGTCACAAAAGCACCACAAAAATGGGTTATAGATTATATAAAAGCAAAGAGGCTTAAAATCATGTTGTAACGACCCGTAATTTCACCGCTTTGATTTGTGAATATTAAATTAATTTTAAATATTCAAATAATAGGTTTTATAATTAAAATAAATCTCTTTCAAATAGTAAATTATGATGGTGAAATAGTTTTTCAAATTTGTTTACCAAAACTATATAGTTCGAAGAAAAATCGAAAATTTGACTGGAATTCATTTTTCGAATTTTCGACTTTTCGTTGGCTAAAAGTTGTTAGAAATGTTATGAACTTTTTAGTGTAAATATATTAATTTATAAATAAGTTAACACATTTAGAAAATATGTGTATATGTTTATACTTAAGGTTGTAAATATAAGTTGTGACATTTTATGAAATGTAAAATAAAACGATGTTTAAAAATGAAAGATGCTTTAGGCAACATAAGAAAACATAAGTACACATGCATTAATTTCATGTTGGCTAAGCAAGAGGATGGGGGGACAAGTTTTTGGGCTGTGGTACATGAAGGTGAGGTGGCATGGTGATGTGGCGAGAGGAGGTGGAGAGTAAAGGACCAAGGGTATTAAGGTAATTTGAATTGTTTCTTGCTTATAAATACCCCTTTCATTTCTTCATTTTTGCCTCCTCTTCCTTCTACCATATCTTTCTCATATCTGATCCAAATAGAGATTTTATTTTTTTACACCGTATAAAATTCCAGTGGCTACAACTTTCAAGCATACGACTTCTTCAAATTTTGAGCTTAACCATGCCCAAATCTCATTTCTTTGCAAAGCATTTTCGAATTTTCGAACCTAGATTTTCAAGTCCGAAAATACCTCTTCTTCTTTTGACCATATCTTTGTCAAAAATAATCGAAATTGAGTAATTTTTTTTATGAAATTGTAGAAAAAAGAATTTTCAAGAACTTCCACTCTGACATATTTCTCAAATTCTGTGTGTTACTTGTCCAAAAATCAGTTAGAAAAGGACCCATTTTCGGGTTGGATTTTTGTGAATTTCGATGATGATCCGAAGTCCCTCCACCTTTGGGCCCTGTGCACCGTACCTTGGTCAAACCATAAGGCCACCAAATCTTTATTTTCAAAGCATATAGCATGGAGCAAGGTCATAGACAAGTTCTAGTGGAAGTTCATAGTGGTTTGGTAGCTTTTGTATCAGTATAGCTCACTGATTCATTTAAAAGTTCTAACTGTAAATATGATGATTACTTTGATATTAAATATTATTATTTGATTGTTGAGTATGTTAGATCTTTGGTTTAGACAATGTCGTATGTGATTGGAAGTTAGACTTGAAATGAAATCTAATATTGAAGTTAGTTTGAAAGCTATGATTTTGGATTATAGTTGTTGCTTATATAATGTATGTTTTTATGGCATGTGTTTGGATGTATGAGCTTATGTATATGATGTATGTGCTAAGAAAGTTAGCATCTTGACTTGTTAAAACGACATCAAGATCCTTTGGTTTAAACTTGTTTTCAAACTTTACTTTTAAAAATGTTTTATAAAAGTTTTAAAGACCTTACTTTTGTTTTCTAAAACTTTATTCAAAGTTTATAAAGTAGTTTAAATATAATAGAAAAAGTTTGAAAAGTGATTTAGAGTATAAAACGAATTTTTGAAATTTCAGGTCGTATAGCGATAGTCGCTATAAATGCAGTTCGTGAAAAACGAACTCTTTTTGAATTTAAAATGTTTTAACGTAAGTACCTTTTTGAAAAGTGTTTATAAAAATATTTTAAATATTTAAAAGCGATTATAATTTAATTAAGCATTTATTTATTTCTTTAATGATTATTTAATTAATAAATAGTAAGGTAATTAGCACTTAATCATTAATTAAGTTAGGGTAATTAGTTCTTAATTAATTTTAAGTAAGTTTATTATAATTTGTTAACTAATAAAGAGTTAATTATTATTTAATTAATTATTATTTAATTAATTATTATTTAATTAATATTAATTGAATTTTTTATTTTAGAAAGGGTTTAATTATTAATTAATTATTAAGCAAGTTAAATTTAAGTTAAGATTTAATTAAAATTTAATTATGATTTAATTATTTTAAATGAAGGTTTAATTTATTATTTAAATTTAAATTAAGGAAATTTTAATTAATTTATTAAGATTAATTAATTTAAATTGTTATTTAATAATAAATCAAAGATTAATTAGGGTTTAATTATTTATTTAATAGTTAATTATTATTTAATTATTGATTAAAGGTTTAATTATTGATTAAAGGTTTAATTATTAATTAAAGGTTTAATTATTATTAAGTAAATAGTTTAATTGTTATATAATTTTTAAATAAAATTTTTAAACTTTTAAACCACTTTATTTCTAAAAATCGGTTTTGTTTCAAAAAGCAACTCTCTTTTAACGAATTTTAGATCCAAGGGATTTCTTTGTCGGTTACCTTTTAGTAACCCCAATTGAATATGAAACCCAAGGACATGTGTTTAACAGAATAAATCACCGTTCTACTAATTAACTTGTATTTGACATGTGTTTAGCAGAATAAATCACCGTTCTGCTAATTAACTTGTATTTGACATCTGTTTAGCAGAATAAATCACCGTTTTGCTGATTAACTTGTATTTGACATCTGTTTAGTTGAATAAATCATCGTTGTACCATAGTTCACCAAGTAGATTATGTTGACATCTATTTGACAAAATAAAAACCTATTCTTCCATTGTATTAACTTGGACATGTGTTTAATAGAACAAATCCCCGTCTAGTATTTTGGTAACTTGGACATCTACTTATATGATTGATTGTTATTGACTGATTTCCTTATACATATCTGCTTGTTATGTCAGTACCTATGTTATAACTTGAAAAGTAAAGTCATTTAAATGATAACCATTGTGGTCACTAAGTTTCTTTCTAATCTTTAAGGTCAATCATTCTTTTAATAATGGTTTCAAGTTAAGTAATAATTTTAGTAAAGGTGTTTTAAATAATAGTTTTGTCTATCAAATGGACTTTATTAAATGACTTTATTAAATGAGTTTTGTTTTAAATAAGGAATATTTATAAGAAAGTTTTATAAATGATTTTTGGATATTTATAAAGGAAGTTTTATAAATAATTTTAGAGATTTATAAAGAGATATATAAATGGCTTTGATATGTATAAAAGTGTTTTGTAAATTTAACTTGGTGATTTATAAAGAGTTTTGTAAATGGGTTTGGAATATAAGTAAAGGAGATTCATAGATAAAAGAGATTTATTAAGAGGATTTATAGAAGGAAATTTATAAAAGGGATTTGAGATTGGATTTCCTTTAACTGACCTTCTTAATTCTGGTAGTATGGACATTCCACTTAACACCAAAGAAATATTGTTTGAGGTTATCTTTATCTCTAATTTAAATAACATTGTGTTTTGATCCTTTGATATAATTTGTAAATGAGAAATCTTTCACAAATGTTTTGTGAATATACTTATGTCAATGAGATAAGCAGACGAATGTTTTTTGTAAGCATTTTTGAAAAGATTTTTAGTAAATGAAAGATTTAGTTGAGGCTAAGTAGTTGCTATGGATAATTAAATATCTGAATTTGTTGTTGTTTGTTTATTTGATAGTTAAATAACTGACTAACAAATCTGGACCAAAATATAACTGCGGAAATATCTAGGAGAAACACGGGAGTTATTTGGCACAGTCATCTTCGATGATGATGTATTGTGCATATAAATCTTGTTTTATTCTCCTAGGAAAAATGATAGGGAGATCCATCCACTTAAACGGTTATAGGGTGATCCCTGCTTTTATGTATTATCTGATTATTTCCAAAAGAACCGAGGCTGAGTTTACTAGAACTATCGAATATTGTTTTGAAGAGACCAGGATCGGGTAAGTATAAGTTATCTGAAAACCACTTCGATGCAACTCAAGCATTTTAAACTGAAGACATCTTGAAGAATATAGAATCGAAGATGGAGTGTTTGAAGTGCAAGGGGAACTTGCGACTAATCCTGATGGTGATTCCAAAATGGATGTAGCGGAGGTGGTGCCTACGGTTTTGTTCAGACCCAGAACGAACTTGTATGGATGAATGCTAGCATTGCAATTTTGCCTAGAGGGCAGTGTTAGCATTCCGTACCACTACAACAAAACAGCCATTTTACAACGGGCAATGCCCGTTGTAATATGGGTTTCGCAACGGGCATGCGCCCGTTGTAATAGGCCTCGTTGTAATAGGTCTACCGTATTTTACAACGGACAATGAACGTTGTAATACACCTTTTTACAACAATTAAAGCCCGTTGTAAAAGACTATAATACAACTGGCATAGCCCGTTGTAATACATGATATTGCAATGGTTTCTGACTGTTGCAAAATAAATGCAAATTTTAAAAAAAATTACAGCAGCATCCATGCACTACATCCATACCAATAATGAATAATTTAACGAGTAATAAATATTATCATAAAACAACCAAAATCACATACAAAAAGACTAAAAGCTAGAGTCATAAAATTCCAACACATTCCAAAAGGTTAGGTAAGTTTACATCGACATAGTTCTAATATACACATGACAACTAGTTACGTAACAGTCCAATACTGCATAATTACTTCATTTATAATTACGTAACAGCCCAATATCACTTCCTCCTAACTACTGCAACCTCCTCCATCAACTGTTCCATTACAATTTTTAGGTATTTTACCTGAGAAGAAATTTCCACCCAATTGAAGCTCAGTTAGACGAGTAAGTTTTCCTAACGCTGAAGGCAATTCGCCTGAAAGTTAGTTATCTGATAAATATAACAATTCCAATTGTACAAGGGTCCCAATTTCCATAGGAACATTACCCACAAAATTGTTTCGACTAAAGTCAAGCCTTTGAAGCATGCAACAATTAGCAATCTGAGATGGTATTTCACCTACAAATTTGTTCGAAGAAATATTGAAGACCACCAATCTTGTTAGATTACTAATCTGTTGTGGCAGTTGAGAGAAAAAGTAGTTATTTGGAATTATTAGCCTTTGCAAGTATTTGCATTTTCCTATATCTGAAGTAATCGCCCCATTGAAGCTATTCCCGTCCAACTCAATAGCTGTTATATTTGAAACTTTGCAAAGCTCAATAGGAAAACTTCCAATAAAACTATTTTTACCGAGCCTTAGTCGCTCAAGTGACTTACAGCTAGTGATGCCACTAGGTATATTACCATTCAATTGATTAGCCCATAAACTGAGTATAAAAAGATTAGAATTGCGACAAAGATGTGCTGGTATATGCCCTGATAGATCGTTATTTGATAAATCAACAACCCAAAGAGGGCTATAAATTCCAAGTCCTTGAGGTATAAAACCTGATAACATGTTTTGGAATAGCTGTAAAATAGCTAACTGTGGCCAATATTGAAGCCCAACTAGTATGGCACCTGATAGTAGGTTAATCGAGAGATCAAGTCTAGTCAAATTCTTTAGCTCACACAACTCAGCTGGTATACGACCAGTAAGTTGATTTTGGAAAAGATGCAGTAAAGTTAAGCCCTTAACATTCCTCAGCTCAACTGGGATTTCTCCAGTAAAGAAATTTTCAGATAAGTCTATCTCTATTGCCCCAGTAAGGTTTCCAATCTCTCTAGGTACCGAACCAGTCAAAGCATTTCTATAAGTATAAAGATGTTGTAAGTTTTGAAGATTGCCAATTTCACCAGGTAAGCTTCCAGATAGCTTATTTTGATATAAAGAAATCAGTACTAACTTAGTACAGTTACCAATTTCTTTTGGAATTACACTAGATAATTGGTTGCCAAAAAGAACAAGCTCAGTTAATGATTTGAGCTTTCCAATCTCTTTTGGGAGCTCACCTCCAATATTGTTCTGTGCAAGACCTAACATTTCCAGATTTTGACAATCGCCGATTTCTTTAGGGATGCTTCCAGACAAAAGATTTTGCCCTGATCTAATCTTTGCTAAGTCTTTTAAGCTTCCTATCGAGGATGGTATAGGGCCAGTTATTCTGTTAGTGTAAGCTACTAATTCTACCAATGATGATAAATTTTCGATTTCTTCAGGAAAAGGCCCAACCAATCTATTATTGCAGATGTTTAATATAATCAAGGAAGAGAGTTTGCCTATCTCAGAAGGAATTCTGCCACTAAAATTATTGTTGTTTAAATGTAGAAACTCAAGTGTCGTACAATTTCCAACATCAACTGGTATATTTCCATTAAAGAAGTTGTATGAAATATCAAGATATGATAGGTGAATTAGATTACCGATAACAGGAGGAAATGTTCCAGAAAGATTCATATTGCTGAGACTAAGAGAGTAAACAACAAAAGATTTATCTCGAGTGCAGTTCACTCCTTTCCATGCACAAAGGATCTGATCATCAGGATTCCAGTTGTCAAGGTGCTTGAAATCATCTATTATCTCACTTTTTAATTCCAAGAGATACCGACCTTCCAAATATAGTCCCTTGGTATTGGACACTAGCACAATAATTACTAGCAGTGAATGATGTGATAACCAAATTTTCATAGCTTTTTGGTATTTAATCATTGAAATGCTACAATATAATATATTCTGTTCTTGAGGCAAGTTTTTACAGATCAATTCCCTGTAATAAATATGATACATAAACTGTGTTAGTTCATTCATATTGGAATTTGGAAACACAAAGTTTATCTATTAACATGAAACTGTAATGTCATAAAACTTATCAGCATAGAGTTACCTTTTCCACCATGAAATTTAGCTCAATTCTAACACAATCCTCATTTCCTGTGAAAGTTTTGCTAACACATAAGCTTATAATAACAAAATGACAAAGCTAGTGTACAGAAATAGTTAACACTACAAATAGACAATGCTAAAAAGTAATAGTTTGTGTACACCATTTGCTACTATACATTAAATTTAACTGTCCGATTAGAATTCCATTAACCATATACTTTAGCCTACTTATAACAAAATTCAACCTATTCGAATTTGGCCACCTACTTAATTCATAAGGTTTCAATTTTTTTCCAAAAAATATAATAGAAACACTGAACCTAGATAATTCAACCTTCTTTTTTGCGAAGTTGTACGAAAATGACAATAACGAGTGGGTGAAGGAAACAAAAAATACGAACTTTTAGAAGGAATCAAACATAACCGAGTTCACAATATCTTAGTGGAGCTGAAAAAAGGGAAGCTTTTGAAAATTTGAAATGGGAGAGCAAAAGTTACTTTCCCTTCCTAGTAGGATAGAAACAAAAGCTCATAAAAGATTTTTTACTATAAACTGAGAGACGGTAATAATAGCAGGCAACTACGCCATAAAGTATCCACTCTCCATCTAAGAATCCATAATATACTTTTTGCGGTTCTGCGCTTTTGTATGTTTTATTTTATTGGTTCTGATTGCTTTTGGAAGATACTTTCCTTTTCTAGTAGCATAGAACAATATTTTTTTACTACAACTAGAGATGGTACAAGCATAAACAACTTATGAAGACAACTAGACTTAAACCAGAAGAAATTAAAGGAGTAGAACTAACCTTGCAAAAATATGACATAACCATTCCACATTTTTGCCAAGACGAGAACAAATCGGAGCAAACAAGAACAGTCCACGGCTACTGCATGCTTGGTGACAAGAATGATTCACCTGCACTAACTCAACGGAGGAGACATCAAATACGTGCAGCTCAAATTACTAAAGGAGGCGTAGATGCCTACATGGAAGAACGGGTCGGGAATGGAATTTCTAAGAATTCATAAGGGAACTTTACCACGAGGATGTTGCGAGGTTGGAAAGTGGATCCGGCTATGAGAACATGAAATCTGAGGAGAATAAGATGGGGATAGCAAAGGTCAGTGACCATCGAACATTGAATCGGGGAAATGCGAAACGAGTTAAACAATTTCTAGAATTGAACTCGAATCAAAGGTCGAGCAGAATCAATATCGAAAAAAGGAAAAAATCGCATACCGTTTTTGACAATCGAACTCGACCCAATTGAGGCAGCCGCAGGCAATCACTGATAGAGGAAAATATACGAAGCATCATCGACAAATTGAAGCGGCGCCACAAAACCCTAACTTATTGAAGAGGAACGAACGAAGAGCAAAGCTGCCATTTTTCCCAAATGAATCAGGCCGAAGATAATATAAAAATTAACAGGGGAATAATTTTTAGTTGGGCCGGCTCCTTTATATTATAAATAGCGCTTCTAGTTTTATATATTGCAATGGGCATAATATACATTGTAAAATTGGCACCTCTTACAACGTGCATTTTGTGACCGTTGTAAAGTTGGCATCTATTACAACGGGCCTGAATGGACCGTTGTAATAGCCATCTATTACAACGGGCAAACAATGCCCGTTGTAAAAAGGGCATTGTATATGGCATCTTTTACAACGGGCCTGAATGGACCGTTGTAATAGCCTTCTATTACAACGGGCAACCAATGCCCGTTGTAAAAAGGGCGTTGTAATAGGGTATTTTTGTTGTAGTGTACGTCTGCTAAGAGGAAAGGTAAAAGCATTGTCTCAAGCCTCACAACCTGGGAAATGACTAAAACATAGTAGATGCAGTAGGGCTATATGGGTCACTCCCATTAGGGTGTGCCATCACCTTTCAAAATTATCATATTATGGATTTGGTTGTGCATAAGAGCCCTTAATAAAGGTTGGGAACAACTGGAGTGATGACATATTTTGTACTATCCAAGTTCAGGGGTAGGTCGGTTCTGTGTTGGCAAAGGTGGACCAAGTTCAGGGTCTGACCCAAGGTACATTTTATCTAGAGGTGTACTATATGGTAGAGGTAGTCCCTTACCCTGCCATTGTTTCAATCTACTCTCAAATAAGCGCCTTGTAGACTTGATTGTAAACCTATTATGCTGGAATTTAATAATGTAACAAATTTGGCTATGATTAATATGCATTTGTATTCTAGACAATATCCCTGTAGCTTCCACACACAAAAATTCCTTGTCAACGTGTAATCCATCTCCCTGACTCGACCATTCCTTTTCCTCACCCACCTACTCGAGAGCAGCCCAATGCTAGACTCCACCTCCTCCAACCTGACACGAGTACCAATCCAAATAGTCTCACCATGATGACCTGCCACTTCAGCCTTTGCCTCACCGAAACCTGAGCCTCCCTTATACGGCTGAGCACAGGATGAACGCCGCCAGCCCACCAAGCATCGGTCAACCCTCTCCTCACCGTACAGCCTGCTCGGTTTCGTCCCTCCTCGTCTTATTGTAACAACAGTTTTCTCTTATAAAGAAACATAAGAGGTATTTTTTTTTTTGAAAGGCAAGCAGGGTTGAATGGTCCCTTACCATATTTATTAACCACACAAAAACAAAAGGAGAGCAATAACAAGCTAGAGCTCTCAAAAGCAAACAGGGAAGACTAAGAAGTAAATAAGAATGAAAGACTTAAAACAAACCAAACAAGAACAGCACAAGGAAAGGAAAGAATAAAAACCCTAATCCAGAGAGCCATAAGCAACATGTAGGGAAGACTTTTCCTTGACTCTAAATATTATGATGTTTATCAAGGCACTTTCAAGTTTCATTTTATTCTCAAAAACTCTAGCATTTCTCTCAGCCCATATCACATCCACATAAACTTTCAGAAGCAGTAACAGCCTATAAGATGAAGCATCCTTCCATCTTGTTCTTCTGAAGACTCTATTCCATTCAGCACTACCATTCATTATTGGCTCAGAAAATCCTCCATTGAAGAGAATAGCTTTCCAGATTCTTTTAGTAACCATACAATCAAAATAGAGGTGTGAGCCATCTTCAATATGATTATTGCAGAAGTTACACATCAAGTCCACAGAAAAACCTCTCCTACATAATTTATCCTTGGTCATGAGTGCATTTCTTAGTACTTTCCATAAAAAGAAGTTCAGTTTTTGAGAAGTGTTTGTATTCCAGACTCTAGCGTGCCATCTAAAGATAGGGCTATTCTCATCTCTTATCAAAGCTTTATAAATTCTTGATATGGAGTGCTGCCCAAGATTAGCAGTCCACACATACCCATCATCACCAGTAAGGTACTTCTTGCTTTGCACAACAGCCCACAGCTGATTGATGATAGGGTTGGAGGAGTAAGGCAAAACAATTTCACCATTATAAAAATAATCAACTGCCTTGGCATTCAAGGGATGCCTGTTTGATTCCTCTGCTCATAGGAGAGCAAATCATGCAATATAATTCCTCTTCCCACCCATGGTTCAAACCAGAATTTAGCTTTACTATCAGGGCCAAGCACAAGCTGGACATGTGGAAGTAAACTGCCCCTGAGATTAAGGATTGATCTCCACACCCAACCACACAGAGGAGAGGGTTCAATTTTCCAGAAGTTCTTATTGCCAAGATGATGATGCCTAGTCCATTTAACCCACAAATTAGGTTTTTCATTAATCAGATTGTCAAAATGCTTTGAAAATGCAGCTTGATTCCAAGTCCTCATACATTTTATTCCCAATCCACCATATTTTTGTGGTTTCTCCAATTTCGCAAAAGCAATAGGAATGAGTTTTGTAGAATACATATCCCCAGTCCATAGAAAATGATTCATTGCTTTCTTGATGCTAGATAAAAGAGCAGAAGGTAAAATAAAGCACCTGCACCAATAAACAGTCATAGCTTGTATTATAGATTTTATGATTGTGGTTCTGCCTGCCTGAGATAACTTATTGCTTGCCCATCTATTCATAGCTTCAGTTATTCTTTCAAACAGAGGAAAACAAGCAGTTGCTCCAATTTTTCTAGAGCACAAAGGGATACCCAAATGCATGGTACCCTCAGGAAGATTAGGAAGTTGACTTTCATGGTGTATGTTCTGATTGTCATTGTCATTGAGTCCTGCCACCATTAGGAATGACTTGCTTCTGTTGACTTGTAGACCAGTGCACTTCTCAAAAGTGTGAAGGATGCCTTTGACACATTCCATTGAAGATATTGTAGGCTTAATAAAAAGTATAACATCATCTGCAAAAAGAAGAGAGGTAATGAGAGGATTCCTGCATTTGGGATGCAACTTGAAATTGTTGTTCCTGACTTGATTGTTAATAAGCTGAGTAAAAAATTCCATCACAATTATGAACAAATAAGAAGACATCGGGTCTCCCTATCTTATTCCTCTCTGACTTCTAAAATATCCAACAGTGCCACCATTGTAACATAATGAGAAGGAGACTGTTGAAATACATGTATATATCCAGCTGACAAAGTGGCAAGGAAACCCCATTAATCCCATAATACCAGTCAGAGCTTCCCAGCTAACTGTATCATAAGCTCTTCTTATATCAAGCTTCATCATAGCTCTTGGAGAAACATGAGCTCTACCATAACCATTAAGTAGTTCATGAGTAACCAGCACATTATCTAGGATACTTCTATTATTCAAAAATGCAGCTTGGTTCTCACAAATCACTGTAGGAAGCACATGTCTAAGCCTAGCAACAATAACTTTAGATATGCATTTGTATATTATGTTACAGCAAGCAATAGGACGAAATGCATTAAGAGTAGCAGCATGCTTACCTTTTGGCACCAAACATAAGTTGGTAGCATTTATGGGAATAGGCAATTTATTGTGCTCAAAAAAATTATGCATGGCTGCCTTGAAGTCATTAGCAATGACATCCCAACAATGAATAAAGAAAACAGCATTAAAACCATCAGGACCACCACAAGAATCCCTCTTCATACCAAACATAGCATTATATATTTCTTCATCAGTTACTCTTGAAGACAAAAATTGGATATCAGTCTCAGACAGGACAGGCAAAGGAGTAGACATAAGCTCATGAGAGTTAGGGTTCCATGCTTCATTTAGGGAGTAAAGATTGATATAATGATCAATGAAAGCTTTGTCAATTTCATCTGGCTTGTTTAAAATCCTTCCTTCCTCATCTTGTATCTGGTGGATGTTTCTTTTTGCATTTTTAATTTTTAGGGTACTATGATACAGTTTAGAATTTCTATCACCATACAAATCCCACTCCTTCCTCAATTTTTGTTTCTTCATGCTTAGCTCAGAGGCCATTGCTTCTGATAATAGCTGTGTTAGTTCATGTTCTTGCTCAGATAGACTGCTATTACCTGGATCTTCAAGCATACTCAATTGAATAGTAGACATTTGATTCTGCAGATTATTGGAGTTCTTGTTACCATCACCATACTTGTTCTTTGCCCATCTCTTTAAAGCTTCCTTGGTTGCTTTCAATTTTTGCTGCAAAATAGACATTTTGTTACCAAATTTAGGATGATTCCATACATTAACAACTAAAGGCATAAATTCTGGATCTTTGATCCACGAGTTAAAAAATTTAAAACTGGAGTTCCTTTTAATGGCATTGCATTCAGTGGCTAAAAAAAACAGGTGAATGGTCAGAGAGCAGAGGAGGGAGGATATGATTCAAAGAATTAGGGTATTGAGTTAGAGCTTTGGTGTTGAGAAAGGTAAAGTCAAGTCTACTCATGGTTCTCACTCCAGATCTACTTTTGTTGTTCCAAGTGTATTTTGGACCAACATAGGCAGCTTCATGTAAATTGGAGGAAGAGATAGCATGGTTGAGAGGAGCAATGTCAGAAATAGAAAGGGGAGTGCCACCACAATGATCATCAGCAGCTAACATACAATTAAAATCTCCTAACACAAACCAAGGATGTGTTTCCTGCCTAAGATGTGGTAAATAATTTAGCATATCTTGTCTTGCTGCAACATGGTTTTCCCCATAAATAAAGGTCAGATAGAAGGAAGTTGTGGTTGGTAAATGCTAGGCATGGAAATGAATGAATTGTTTGTGGGATATAATTGGAGTGAGAGTGTAGAAGGTTGGATCAGAAAGAACCATAATTCTGCCATATGGAGCCTCAATCAGATTATGATGAACACTCCATTGTGGATTAATAAGATTGGCTGCTTTGAGGGTAAGATCAATGTTAAGTTTGGTCTCCAGAATGCCAAAGATTCCAAGATTATTATCAGAGATAATTTGTTTTGCTTGCACAAGTTTTATTTCCAAATGTGCACCTCTTATATTCCAAAACCCTATTTTTTGTAACATGGATTAAACTAATGGTTGATTAGTTTGTAATCTCATAGACCTTCTAAGGCCTGAATTTGGGGTTGTATCCTTTTCAGGTAATGTTTCTACATAGTCAACATCCTTGCCTTTGTCAAAATCTGACAGGTAACTTTCTTTTTTCCTCTTAATACTGCTGTGATTCTTATGTTGAGGGATTGGAGTTTTGGACAGTGTGGATTAAGGGTATTCTTGAGGAAGTATATAACCAGGAGGGGGAGATATATAAGAATAAGGAGGTATGGATTGATAGTTAGGGGTTATGGTTACTTCTGAAACATGCACACTGACATTGTGTGCATGTGAAGTTTCAGTTTGCTCATGATGATTGAGCATATTGATGGAATGAGATGCTTTGGTTATAGAGTTTTGAATCAGCTTACTGGGTAATAGGGAATGCACACAATTTCCACCCAAATTGTCTTTACTTCCATTATTTTCTGAATGCTTATTTGTTTCAGCTTGCATATCTACTTTTTGTTTTCCTTTTGTCAGTTCATACTCTTTTGCATTTCTTACCCCAACCAATTCCTGAACTAGCATCCCATAGTTTTTAGCAAGTTGAGAATTAGCTTCTAGATCTGCTTCATCAATTTGCACTTCTGAATTCTTCTCCTTATCTTCACCCAAACTTTCTTTAGTCACTATTGCTTCCTCAATGGTCAATCCAGTTGCACCATTTAACTGTTCAGTATAAATTTTATTTCCACTACCTCCAATACTCAGTTCTCCATTTTCCTCAGTCAATTTTTGCAGCACTTGAAATTTATTGCCCATATTATTCTCTAATTGCTCAACAACTTCTCCTTCTTCAACTAAATCCACAACATTGTCCTTGTTATTATTAGTTTCAATTCCTACTTTCCTTGTTTCGTTTTCTTTGTCACTTCCCTCCCTACCACTCCCACCATCTTCCTTAGACTTCATTAAATCACTCTTTCTTTTGCTCCCATGCTCAACTTTTTTCCAAACTCTAGAGGACTTATTATGCATAATATTGACATTTTGATCTTTCACCAGGGAACCTTTATTTGGAGCTTGTTTTGACAAAGTATTTGTATCATTCTTTATTACTTCATCTGACTTTACACTATTTTGCAACTAGAAATATCATGACCAAACACCTTACAAGTTGTACATGCTTGTGGCCTTCACTGATATTCAACAAAAACAATCTGTTTTGTTCCATCCTTACACAGTACTTGAAAGCTATCAACTAATTCGGAGATGGGTGTCACTTCCACCAATGCTTTGGCATAGATCAACCTTTCCATTCTTTCTGTACTTTCATCTAAACATTTAACACACCCTATTCTTCCAGCAAGCCAATTGATGCCTAGAGGGGACCACGCTACTAGTGGTATGTTGTAAATATGTATCCAAATAGGAACTGAAGTGACTGAGCCGCATATGTTGCTTACTGTGGGGTCCCATTGTTTTACAATAAACAATTTATTCCTCATGATTATCGGATCAGCCTGGATGATTCTTCTCCGATCATCCTCACTTGAAAATAGGAACATAAAGACTACTCCATCTGATTTAACCTTAATGCTGCCCTTCAATCTCCACACTCTCTTGAGGTGTTGCACCACTGCTGTAAATGATAGGGGTTCATCTAGGAAAAATCCAACGACATAATCTTGCCATATACTTTGCCCAGCTTCTTGAACAGAGTTAGGAAGCACCAATGCATCCCCAACAAATTCATTGATGAAGTTAATAGGCATGTACTTCCCCGCATTGCATGGTTTGTTCTTGAATAGAGAAGTCCATGGTTGTTGACTTGTGTTGCTGATGGGAGGGTTAGACTGAACATACATAGGAGGAGTGGAGTTAGGAATGCTTAAAGAGGAAGAGGCTAAAGGATGGCCAAAGAGTAAGGGAGGGGGATCAGAGTCAGGCACAGGAGGGACAGGGGTAGGCAAAGGTTGGGCTGGAAGGGAAGGAGAAAGGTTGAGCTCTGCCATTAAAGGAAAAGAAAGGGGAGATTTCAGTTCATAGATGACTTTTTGGAGGTATATTCATGTACATATATATATATATATATATATATATATATTAGTTTCCATTGTTCTGATTTTAAGATTTATATATATTATGTAAAGTATGTATTTATATGTATCAATAATATATATTATATAGTATGCAAGTTCTATATATTGTTATATATACACGTTAGAGCAATGTTTTGGTTGTTGTAGCCATATTTTCATTCATATATATATTTCGATTTAAAGGTATATTGGATTATAGTAATATTGTTTTTCATTGTGTGTATATAAAAGTTTATATAAGTTACGAGATATATTGATATATATAATATGTTTGTTTTCATTTATATAGCCTGCGAGTTGTTTGTATATATACCGAGTTGAGTTTTAACTTTATAATATATATATGGAGTTATGAAAGCTATATGTTTATATGGATATTAAAGTAGGTATATTTTTAAAGGAGTATTTATAATTGTTAGGTCTTGCTTCTCTGCTATGAAATATACCTTTGTTGTGAAATTTATTTGTATAACCGATTGCTTAGGTTGTTTACAGGTATCGTTTTGTTAGTATATTACATATATATTAGTGGTCAGTGAAGATTTTGGGCGTGTCAACATGTATATTCAGTTTTATATTTGTTTGCATGCATATGGTCTATATGAGCAAGTAGATATATATTTGAATAAAACAAGTTATAGAAGAAAATAAGTATTTTATATGTGATTTCAACATTTGTTTGTACAATGTATATATATAGTGGTATATACGTATGTATATGAGTATAGATAGTGGTTTATATACATGTTTGTCGAAGTGGGTATTTTTCCTATAGAATTTTGTTCATTTGGCCGTGTATATATGTTTTGTGTATATATATATAATTTATACGAGTAGTATTTCATGCTGTATATATGAACGCCATTTATACTGTATTTTTATATGTGTCTGTAAGTTATATTAGGTCAGTTTTCATAATCTGTTAGTTTATATATATATATATATATTATATATGTATTGTATATATGTTATGTGTTTAATTTTTTTTAAAAAAATGTTGCTTTACGAATATTGTTAACTATTGTTTGAAAATATAAATTATTTTGACCTTAAGTTATATGGGCTTTAACTTGAATATTGACTTTTAAATATATGTGTTAAGGATAATGATTTTTAATTATATATATATTTTATTTATCATTTGTTTTAAATATTGAATTAACAAAATAATAATAATAATATATTTTCTGTATTTATTGTTAGTCCATGAATTGATGGTTTTGATGACAACAACCTTAGAATAAGATTGTAAAATATTAATACTAACATTATAGTTTAGATATATATGTATATGCAGGATTTAACCATGCAGGTACCAAGAATGAAGACTGTACAGTATAGAGATTCAAGATATCAAGATTGAAGACTCATGAGTATCAAGATTATCAAGAGTTCAAGATTTCAAGATAAGTATTGAGTCTAGAATTTTGTTAAAACTTCACAATAGCACTGAAATCTTCACTCCATTTTTATTTTGGGATGGAACCCATTTCTACCTTTTTAGTGGCTTACAAACCCACGACAAGTAGCTTACAAACCTATGACAAGTGGCTTACAAACCCACGAACATCCTAGTTTTGTACAAGTTCTTGAGTCCTGATATGATGAGATATTCTACAGGAAGAAGCTTGCAAAACTACTTCAAAATGATTTTCAAAACAACTTCGGAATGATTTTCAAAATTGCTTTTCAAAATGTTTTAGCCTTAAAAATTATCTTGTCAAATTACTTTCAAAAGGATGTTTTATCCTTAAAATATTCTTTGTTTTTGTTTTTAATAAACTCGTGTTTTTAACTTCGTTTGTTTTAAACTATCTTTATACTTAGATTTAAATATAAAATTATAGTAAAATTATATATATATTATTTTCTATATTTATCTATGTATTTTATCTATAGTCAAGTATATTTATAAAGTTTAAAATCGTTTTAATATAAGATAAAGGTTATTTTCAAAGAAAAACAAAACATCAAAATTTCCTTTGGGATGTCGACATGCCCTAGTACCCCATGTCGACATAGTGTCAGTTAGTTTCAAAAATTTGAATTTCAAAAGAAGTGTCTATTCGCCATAACCTTTCACGAATGGACATGACTGTTGTTCTTCTATAAATAGGGGTTACTTTCAACGAATTTTATATCAGATTTTCTGTTTTTTCACTTCTCTTCTTCTTCCACATTTTCTTATTCAAAATCCTATCATCACTCTGCCGAAATCAACATTGAATCTAACTAGATGATCTCTGGTTTGATTCTCTATCACTATCTCAATAAGATCCAAGTGCTATTCAGAGTTATAGGCTTCTTTGTAATCTATCTAGCGAGAAAAGGTGTGATTGTAGCCTTGGAAATCAATCAAGTGAGAAAAAGTGTGATTGTAGCCTTGGAAATCAATTGGGTGAACTTGTTACCCCGGAAATCAAGTATCTCTACCCAGAGGATTGTGATTCTGGAGGGTGTACCTCATAGCCTTGAAACCGAGGGTTGTAATTGTTGAATTGCTTTTGAAAGGAAATCCGTACTTGATTGTGCGGGACTGGATGTAGGGTAACTCCGAACCAGTATAAAATCCAGTGTGTTCTTTCCTTTACTGCATTTACTTTATTTCTGCATTTGTGTTTGATTCTGTGATTATATCTGTGTCTGAAAATTACATACATTTGTGTTCAAATTATCATAAACTCAAAAATATTTAGTAATTTCTTATTAACACTATTCACCCCCCCTCTAGTGTTATTCTTAGCCTTAAGATCCGTAATCCGCATTTCTCACATTTGGTATTAGAGCGAGGTTTTCAAAAGTTTCATAATCTGATTTTTGAAAAGTTTTTTTTAAAATGGCTATGTTTAAGAAATTTGTTAATGCATGTTTAGAAATATTCAGATCATCATTGTCTCTTGAGTCTGCATATAATCAATATTCAAATACAAGTTGTGTACTAAGATTGTTTGATGTGCAGGAATCATGCTTTATGGGAATTAAGGAATCAATCCAGAACAAACAAACTGTGCAGATCAAAAAGAACAAATGGATACTAGATAGTGGATGTTCTAGACACATGACTGGGAATCCAGATATGCTAAATGATATAATATACAAAGACGGAGGATTGGTTAACTTTGGAGACAATTCAAAAGGTTATGTGATCGGCATCGGCAAAGTCGGTAACTCTGAAACTCCTATTATTACTAATGTTTTGCTAGTTAAGAATCTGAAACACAATCTGCTAAGTATAAGTCAACTATGCGATAAAGGATATAAAATTAATTTTGAAAAAGATAAATATCACATTGAAGACAATAATTCAACCATAATATTTGAGGGAATTAGGAAAAAGAATATTTATATTCTTAGTATGAAAATTTCAAATGATAACTTGTGTCTTTTGGCAAATGCAATGGACCCTTGGATTTGGCATAAGAGATTTGGGCGTTTGAATTTCAAACCCATATCTAGACTGTCAAAACATGATCTAGTAAGAGGCCTCCCAAAAATGAATTTTAAAGTAGATAGTCTATGTGATGCATGTCAACTAGGAAAACTTAGAAAAAGTTCCTTTAAATTAAAAGATATGATTTCAACTTCAAAACCTCTTGAATTACTTCATCTTGATTTATTTGGTCCATCTCAAATTCAGTCATTAAATCACATTAAATATGTTTTTGTAATTGTAGATGATTATTCTAGATTTACATGGACAATATTTTTGAAACATAAAAGTGATACTTTTGAATGTTTTAAGAATTTTTCAAAAAGGGTTCAAAATCAATTTTCTCAAAAAATTATAACCATCCGTAGTGATCGCGGTGGTGAATTTGAAAATGAAAAGTTTGAAGAATTCTGCAATAAAAAGGGAATAATTCACAATTTTTCATTTCCAAGAACTCCACAACAAAACGGAGTAGTAAAACGTAAAAATAGGACGATTCAAGAGTGTGCGAGAACTATGCTTTCTGATAGTAATTTACCAAAGTATTTTTGGGCAGAAGCAGTTGCTACCGCCTGTTATATTTTAAATAGAATTTTAATTAGACCTTTAACTAATAAGACATCTTATGAACTTATTTACTCAAAGAAACCTAAGGTATCTTATTTTAGAATTTTTGGAAGTAAATGTTTTATTTTAAATACAAAAGATAACTTAGATAAATTTGATCCTAAATCCGACAAAGGTATCTTTATCGGATATTCTAATAGAAGTAAAGCATACAGAGTATTTAATTTAAGAACTAATACCATCGAAGAAACAATGCATGTTTCATTTGATGAAAATTTCAAAAACTTTGAAGAAATAAATGATGAAGAGGATTTAATCACTCAAAACCAAGAGTCAACTGAAACTAATAATGAATTAATTCATCCTAATAAAAGGATTAAACTTTTAAAAGATCACCCTATAGAAAATATACTTGGAGATATGCAATCTGTTGTTAAAACTAGAAACCAACTAAGTCAAATGAGTAATGTAGCTTTTATATCAACCATTGAACCCAAAAATCCAGAAGACGCATCAACTGATGATTCATGGATTTTGGCTATGCAAGATGAATTAAATCAATTTACTAGAAATGATGTTTGGTAACTTGTTCCTAGACCTGAAAATAAAACAATAATTGGAATTAAATGGGTTTATAAAAATAAAATGAATGAACAAGGAGAGGTTGTTAGAAATAAATCCCGATTAGTCGCTCAAGGTTATTGTCAAGAAGAAGGAACAGATTTTGATGAAACCTTTGCCCCCGTAGCAAGATTAGAAGCTATTAGAATTCTACTTTCTTTCGCAAATCATAATAATTTCAAATTATTAGAAATGGATGTTAAAAGTGCATTTTTAAATGGTTTTGTAAAAGAAGAAGTATTTGTTAAACAACCACCACTTTTTGAAAATGATAAGTTTCCAAATCATGTTTACAAACTTAAGAAAGATCTATATGGTCTAAAGCAAGCTCCTAGAGCCTGGTATGATAGACTAAGATCTTACTTATTACAATCAAATTTTGAAATAGGTAAACTAGATAATACTCTTTTTATTAAAAGAAATAAAAATGATATTCAACTAGTACAAGTCTACGTAGATGATATCATTTTTGGATCAACTAATTTTGAAATGAATAAAGAATTTTCTGAAATAATGACAAAAGAGTTTGAGATGAGTCATATGGATGAATTAAACTTCTTTTTAGGATTACAAATAAAACAATTAGATAAATGTATATTTATTAGTCAAGAAAAATATGCTAAAGATCTAGTTAGTAAATTTGGTTTGACTACTACGAGTGGAAAACCCACTCCCATGGCAACCAATGAGTACCTTAGTAAAGAAGATCTCTCGAAAGATGTAGATCAAAAATTATATAGAGGAATGATTGGATCACTACTCTATATCACTGTGAGTAGACCTGATATAATGCATAGTGTCTGTCTCTGTGCAAGGTATCAATCCCAACCTAAAGAAACTCACTTTAAAGCTGTAAAACGTATTATAAGATATGTTAAACACACCTTTGATTATGACTTATTTTATCCTAAAAATGATTCATTTGACTTAATATCTTACTGTGATGCTGATTATGCTGGTTGTAAATCAGACCGAAAAAGTACAAGTGGAACTTGTCACTTTTTAGGGCATTCTCTGATTTCCTGGTTTAGTAAAAAGCAAAACACAGTTTCTCTATCAACAACTGAAGCAGAGTATATTTCTGCTGCTTTGGCTTGTTCTCAAGTAATATATATGCAACAAACTTTAAAAGATTTTGGTTTAAATATCTTAAAATCACCAATTTATTGTGATAATACTAGTGCAATAAATTTATCCAAAAATACTACTCAACATGCTCGAACTAAACATATTGATATCAGACACCATTTTCTCAGAGATAATATAAGTAGAGAAGTAATTACTCTCGACTATATCAATTCTGAAAATCAAATTGCTGATATCTTAACAAAACCCTTAAATGAATCTACATTTACTAAATTAAGAAGAGAATTAGATATTCGTTCATTAACTGAAATATAAAATATAAATAACAAGTATAATTAAAAATTAATTCAAAATAAATTAAATAGGCAAAAATTCAAGAACCATGTCGACATCCCCCTAGACCCATGTCGACATATAACGTTTTTTAAATTTTAAAATTTTTCCCACCAAAATTCAAATAAGTGGTTATAAATTTCTCCTATTTCGAAATTTTCTCCATTCTCTCTGTTCTCTTTCTATTCTATCTTCTTAAATCATTTTATCAATGGCCTCCTCTTCCAAATCAAACTTAAAATCTACTTTTTCGTTTCCATCGCCTACTTCTGGTCCGTTTCAACAATCAACGCTCGCTCGTGTAACGAAAATGGAGGATTCTCTGAAAGATACCCTTCAGTTAATGACTGAAATTCAAGTGATGCAACTTCGAATGGCCAAAGAACAAGAGAGGCAAGGCAAAATCCTTAGGAATTTGCAAAAATTTGTTATGGATAATCATGCTAACCTAATCTTGATTAACGAGGATTCTTCAGGAGATAATGAACAAGAGGAAAGTGAAGAAGAAGAAGAAGAACCAATGGAAGAAGAGCATACGGAAGACAACGACAAAGTCGTTTGTGTTGGCGAAGTGTGCTTTGACAAAGATGGAAATCTTGTCGAACAACGTGAAAATTTCTGTTTCCACTATCCAAATTTTTCGGTTCATAGATCTCCTATGTTCAAAGACACACATTAGTTTCTTCTCTGTCTTTCCTATTTGTTGTTTGTTTTTTTTATGATCTCTACGAAAATGTAAATATAAACAAATATATAATTAATAAATAATGTGTGTTCTTATATATGTTCTATTAAAAGTATTATTATATAGATTCTTAGTTAGGAGAGTTTGTAATTTAGGACTAAGTTTTAGGTTTACAAGTAAGTATTGATGATAACACTATCATCATATAGGATATTAAACTAAGAGTTATATAGTTTAGAGTTAGTTTGTTTTTGTTGATGACAAAGGGGGAGAAATATAAAATAGGGAAGTTAGGCATAGATTAAGGGGGAGTTATTAGGATAGAAGTAATATTTTATAAACAAAGGTTGTCATCATCAAAAAAAGGGAGATTGTTAGTCCATGAGTTGATGGTTTTGATGACAACAACCTTAGAATAAGATTATAAAATATAAATACTAACATTATAGTTTAGATATATATGTATATGCAGGATTTAACCATGAAGGTACCAAGAATGAAGACTGTACATTATAGAGATTCAAGATATCAAGATTGAAGACTCATGAATATCAAGATTATCAAGAGTTCAAGATTTCAAGATAAGTATTGAGTCTAGAATTTTGTTAAAACTTCACAATAGCACTGAAATCTTCACTCCATTTTTCTTTTGGGATGGAACCCATTTCTACCTTTTTAGTAGCTTACAAACCCATGACAAGTAGCTTACAAACCTATGACAAGTGGCTTACAAACCCACAAACATCCTAGTTTTGTACAAGTTCTCGAGTCCTGATATGATGAGATATTCTACAGGAAGAAGCTTGCAAAACTACTTCAAAATGATTTTCAAAACAACTTCAGAATGATTTTCAAAATTGCTTTTCAAAATGTTTTAGCCTTAAAAATTATCTTGTCAAATGATTTTCAAAAAGATGTTTTAGCATTAAAATATTCTTTATTTTTGTTTTTAATAAACTCGTGTTTTTAAACTTCGTTTGTTTTAAACTATCTTTATACTTAGATTTAAATCTAAAATTATAGTAAAATTATATATATATTATTTTCTATATTTATCTATGTATTTTATCTATAGTCAAGTATATTTATAAAGTTTAAAATAGTTTTAATATAAGATAAAGGTTATTTTCAAAGAAAAACAAAACATCAAAATTTTCTTTGGGATGTCGACATGCCCTAGTACCCCATGTCGACATAGTGTCAGATAGTTTCAAATATTTGAATTTCAAAAGAAGTGTCTATTCGCCATAACCTTTCACGAATGGACATGACTGTTGTTCTTTTATAAATAGGGGTTAGTTTCAACGAATTTTATATCAGATTTTCTGGTTTTTCACTTCTCTTCTTCTTCCACATTTTCTTATTCAAAATCCTATCATCACTCTGCCGAAATCAACATTGAATCTAACTAGATTATCTCTGGTTTGATTCTCTATCACTATCTCAACAAGATCCAAGTGCTATTCAGAGTTATAGGCTTCATTGTAATCTATCTAGCGAGAAAAGGTGTGATTGTAGCCTTGGAAATCAATCAAGCGAGAAAAGATGTGATTGTAGCCTTGGAAATCAATTGGGTGAACTTGTTGCCCCGGAAATCAAGTATCTCTACCCAGAGGATTGTGATTCTAGAGGGTGTACCTCATAGCCTTGAAACCGAGGGTTGTAATTGTTGAATTGCTTTTGAAAGGAAATCCGTACTTGATTGTGCGGGACTGGATGTAGGGTAACTCCGAACCAGTATAAAATCCGATGTGTTCTTTCCTTTACTACATTTACTTTATTTCGGCATTTGTGTTTGATTCTGTGATTATATCTGTGTCTGAAAATTACATACATTTGTGTTCAAATTATCATATACTCAAAAAGATTTAGTAATTTCTTATTAACACTATTCACCCCCCTCTAGTGTTATTCCTAGCCTTAAGATCCGTAATCCGCATTTCTCACATTTATCATGCTGAACTGATTGTTCCATCAATTCCTTATCTATCAGCTTGATCGTCGAATCGTGTCCATCTAGCTTTGCTTTGGAATTCGTAGCTTATTCGGTGCCAAACTCTCTAGCCTCGGAAGGTGAGCAATCACTCACGATTAATGTTCTTATATTTATTAGATTTGATTTCAATTGAAACGTCAATTGAAATATGCTTCTATTAGTTATTTGCATTGTTATATACGCTATTATCTGTATCTATTCACCTGTGACATCTGACACCATTATATGTTATTTATATTGATGATATATGCATGTTATATTATTATCATATCTGTTATCACTCTGCAAGTTCCTTGTTAGTATAGAATTCACTATGGGTTGAAATGATACATACCCGAATGATATGTAGAATAAGGGAAAATCGTTATGGGTTGAAATGATAAACCCAAGCCATTTTCATTGAATTGAATTTGGGATTACGGGTTGAAACGATATATACCCGTATATATTTAAATTACGGATTGAAATGATAAATATCTGTATCACTTGACCATAGGGTAGAAAATTATATACAGACACCGTTGGTATATATATATATATTGAAAATGATTTATACGGTTTTGGAAAGAAATATATGGTTTTAATAAATATTGATTTTAAAGATTTATTAAAGTTGATTTAATAAAGTTGATATATAATATGTTTAAGTATTTATACAAAATTTATATTTTCAAATATAGAGTTTATAATGATTCAGGTTGGGAAGATAAATTTGAAATTGATTTGAAATTATATTTTTTTTAAGAATTTTACTTAAATAAGTTTGATTTGAAATTTATTAAATTTGAAATTTTAAAGATATGTTTTATAACTAAAATTTGATTAAAAGGGACTTAAATGAATATTTCAAATTTATATAAATGTAAATGGGATATTTTGTTTATTTAATTTTGTAAATTGAAGCTGTATTTAGATATTATTGAAATTATTAAGTAAATATTTCAAAACTAATAATAGTAAAGTGAATTTGTTATATATATATAAAATTATCGAATTTAGTTTTGAAATGTTGAATATATTGACTTTGAAATATATGGAAATTTGAATGGATTATTTTATGGTTCAAATATGTATTTGTAAATCGATAATTTGAAATGGTTTATTGAGAAACTGAATCGAGTTGAAATTGATGATTTTAGATTTGATTAAATTTGAATTTTGGAATTCGAGTTGATTTGAATCGATTTGTGAAATTTGAGGAAGCTATTTTTATATAAAGTATTTTTAAACTATATCCAAAACTATTTATATTTTACTTTATAAATTATTTTAGTATAAACTATTTTAATATAAATCATTTTCAAAATAAATTATTTTATTATAAACTATTTTAACTTATAACTATTTTATATAAACTATTTTATTTTATAAACTATTTTACTATATATACTAATTTTAATATCTAAACTGTTTAAGAGGAAAGTGTTTTGGATTCCAAAATGTTATGATTTCAAGCTATGATTTCAAAGCGTTATGAATTTCAAGGTTTTGATTTTCAAAGCATTTTGATTTCAAAAGACTTATGATTTCGAAAGCGATATAACTTTGGAAAGTGATATGATTTTGGAAATGGAATTATTTGAAATGGAAATGATATCGTATTGATTTGGTTTTTGAGATGGAAAAGATATTTTGGTTTTGAAGTATAAACTATTTTGAAATGACCGCGGTGTTATAATAACGTTTGGTTGTTAAAGAGACTGGGATCGGATATAGGCATACTCTCTGTCGATACCGAAACCACTTTAAACAACTATGTACGCGGTGGAGATTCCAGAATGAAGTAGGATGGTGGCGACGATCCTATATGAGGTATATATGTGGAGCCGACTCCCGTGAGTTGGCATAAGGTGGCTAAAACAGGAGCGATTCCGGGCTAATGAGGTAGCTCCTCTTATCGGACACACTCCATCGTATGCTATTCTATTACTTTGTGATTGATTTGGTGCGCACCCTTGATTCGGGAGTGCGGCTCGAGTTGGGCGATTGCTGCGGCTTTGCGTTACCAACAGTTCGGATGCGTAATTGGTATATCTACCCTGGCATTGTCTTGTTGTGCCGTGTCACCTACCCTAGCGTGCTTTACTACGAGTTTGATTTGTGTCGTACCTATGGATTATCCTCTGGTAGCTCCAGTTTACGGGGTATTACGGTACTGTATAGACTATTGGCGCACCTAAAAATGTGTTAAGGTGGAAAATGTAAAGCCTTAATGCTATTTTTAAATAGTATACTTTAATGTAGACATTATTATAATAGCGTATATTACTACATAGTAGACAGTTTAACGGATCCTTAGAGGATGGTTATCCCAAACGTCCTTTGAGTTACTTGTATTTCAGTTGATATTTCACTTGAGTTGGATTTATCGATATAAGAATGTTAATCCTGACTTGAGTGATTTGTGTTTTGCTTTACACTCGGGTCAGACTGAGTGGCTCAGTGTTCGAGACTCACCTTTGGAGTTGGAGCTTCGCTTGGAGATCCAGCTATGTATCCAGCTTTCAGTTATTCGGTTGATTGCAGTGATGTATTCTGATCTTGTATTTGACTACTGTATTTAGACATCTATGTATTCGAGACTTCTGTTGTACCTTGTTTAACTCTGTAATATATATATAGTAGCTTCATGAACTACTATTCTTTTGTTTCCGCTGCACCATTGTTATTACTCTGTGTCTGTGATTCTGTGATTATTTTATTTACTGTATATGCTGAGTTTTGCCAAATTTAAATTAACAATCTGATATTTTGAGCAATTCAAATCCAACATGTATGGATGCGAATGGTCGAAAATATCAGGATGTTACATGCGGTATCAGAGGTCTGGTTTTAGGCAAAACTTAGCATATGTAGTAAATTTGAATACAGAATCACTTTCGTTCGAACTTGAATCTCTTCCTCTTTGATTCGATTTCCTTTGAATTTTGGAACTCTCCCACTTGTTTTGAAATCTATCCTTGTCTTTCTTATTTGGGCTCTTTTGACTCTGGAGCATCCCATAACTCCACTTTGATTGATTTCTATAATAATCGGCGGTCCCGCCAATCTTGGAATGATTTGTAAAGGGGTGAAACTCCTTTACAAACAACATTGACTCACCGAAGATTTCTGTATCCTTGGTTTAGATGCTACTATCTTTTGCTATACCCGAATTCTATCTCTGGCGATCAAATGTCGATTTGCCTCAGAAATTTTGTATCGATCTAAATTTTTGAAGTCACGGTTGGCTCGGTTAAGGTTGCCCGCCATTTATATAAGTCTATCCATTCTTTTTCTCTTTGAAATCTATTTATCTCCCTATCGAGCCTACCTTCTAGTTGAATTCTTTTGGTTAGGATCCCTTTATATTTGGATTTCTATCCTTGTTTTGAAATCTATTCTGAATCATCGAGTGAAGGAGTGTATTTGTATTAATATTAAAATGTTTTATATGTTGTGTTGTTTGAGTTGTTAATGTTGGTTTGGATTTTCGATCGATTCGTCAGATCAACGCTATCGATAGGAATTCCAAAACACTTGAACAGAGCAAACTGACACAATATTATTTTTTCAAATTTGGTAAATGGATAAATTTGTATGAATATATTATAAATATATATAAGTAAATTTTCTGGAATTTAATAAGTCAATTAAATTGGTTGTTTGAAATGATAATATTTGATTATCATTTATTGTTTTATAAATGAATTTATAAACATGGTTTATAAACTGATTTGAAATTTAAATGAATTTAAATTAAGAATTTGAGAATTTAATTTCTGGTGATTTCAAACTTTGGTTTTAAGATTTAAAATGAATATTATTTAAAGTATTTTCGAAAAGAAATCGTTTCTAAAGAATGTTTAAAAGTTTAATCAATACTCTTCTCTTTGTCACTAGAAAATAATTTCGGTAATGGCGGCCGCATCATCGACATTCATTTTCGAGTTTCGGAGTGAAGAGACCATCAGTAGCTTTGCTACACTTTTGTTTTGAAATGAATTTGACTTGAATTTCTAAAGTATGACTTGATTTATAATATATAAGTATATGACTATAATTTGATTTGATATATATATAGTATATATATTTATCTCTAAATTGTTTGAAGTTAATCGAAAATTTAATTCTTAATTTTTTTTCTTAAAGGATGATTTCAATTATAAATAAAGCTAAAATTTTGAATAAATATTTAAACTTGAAATAATTGAGTTGGGAAAAGTTTATTTGTATAATACCCAATTTCATTCTAATATAACTTACCTATCATACAGAAGTTGAATATGTAATTGGATAATATACAATATAAGATGATTTTTATAAATAAATTTGAGTGGTTATAATAAATGGTATACACTTAATTTTAATTATAAAAATGTTAATTGAGAAAAAAAAAATTTGAATAATAAGATAATGAATAAATGAGATAAATAAAATAAGGTTTGTTTTGAGGGAATTAATAAATTGAAATTAGATCAACTTAGGGAAATACCTTGAATTTAAAATCAATTATTGAATATAAATTAATTTAAACCATATAAATTTCAATTTAAATTAATTTATATGGTTTAGATATATGTGATAAGATATATTAAGTGAATAAAGTTAATAATAATTTGGAATAAAAGAATTAAATTTGTTGAATAAAATATGAGTATAATAAATGATTATACAAATTGATGATTTAGAAATTGTTAATTGAGGATGACTAGATAAAAAGATAATGAATTTAGAAATAGATTGATTGATTTAACTTAAGTAAACTCAGATGGATTAAACCAAATTGTTGAATATTAATTAGTTTAATTTGAAATTTATATGGTTTTAAATTTATTGCTTATTTTGAATTTCAAATCTGTTCTTTCTTTCTGGTTGTTTTATTCTCCTACCTTCTTCCTTTTCGGGGACGAAAAGTTTTGAGTGGGGGAGAGTGTAACGGCCCGTAAATCCTTAATAAATTTTATTTGTTTTATTTATATAATTAATTGAAATTTTGTGAAATTTGAAACAATAAATTTTTGAAATATAAATTTAATATTTGGAATACGTCTAATTAAACATAGCAACTGGTAAATTTTCATCAGATAATATGGAAGTTTATTTTCTTGTGTAATTTTATTTGAATTTAAATCAGTTAAAATTGATGATAATAAAATATTTTCCAAACCTGAATATTTTTATATAGAAAATTGGTAAATTATCTTCTGAGTGAGACGTCATATTTCGTTTCGTCAAATTTGGACTTTTATTGCTCCGTTCATCTTATTTCTGACATTTTAGCAACATTTCGGTACCGATTATCGACTTTTGATAGGATAATCGTACCACTAATATCTGTATACCGTTTTAATCGTCTCGTCATGCTGATCTCTACGGTATATTCAATTGAGTGTTTTGTAGTCCGATACACAGTGGAATCTGTAAAACAGATAATCGTATCGGTTCCGATATTGGGACTTTTAGATTCCTATGTCTTTCCATTTTCCACATAAATGAGTAGGCATCTGTTATTAATAATTTCAGCTCTTAGACTTTCATTTTCTTTGGTTTTATATATATGTTGGTTCATGTTTCGTATGCCTCTGGCATCCTCTCATCCATTCTAAAAAAAGGGGCAAGCAAAGTTTTTCATCTCTCCTGTAGCCAACTATTCCTCTTCTGTCATTTCTATGAATTTTTTTATACAATATCCCTGTAGCTTCCAAAAAAAACTTTGCCTTGTCAACATGTTATCCATCTCCCTGACTCGACCATTCCTTTTCCCCACACACCTACTCGCGAGCAGCCCAACGCTAGCCTCCACCTCCTCCAACCTGACACGAGCACCAATCCAAATAGTCTCACCATGATGACCTACCACCTCAGCCTTTGCCTCACCAAAATCTGAGCCTCCCTTATACGGCTGAGCACAGGATGAACGTCGCCAGCCCACCAAGCATCGGCCAACCCTCTCCTCACCGTACAGCCTGTTCGGTCTCGTCCCTCCTCGTCTTATTGTAACAACAGTTTTCTCCTATAAAGAAACATAAAAGGTATATTCATGTACATATATATATATATTAGTTTCCATTGTTCTGATTTTAAGATTTATATATATTATGTAAAGTATGTATTATATGTATCAATAATATATATTATATAGTATGCAAGTTCTATATATTGTTATATATACACGTTAGAGCAATGTTTCGGTTGTTGTAGCCATATTTTCATTCATATATATATTTCGATTTAAAGGTATATGGGATTTTAGTAATATTGTTTATCATTGTGTGTGTATAAAAGTTTATATAAGTTACGAGATATATTAATATATATAATATGTTTGTTTTCATTTATATAGCCTGCGAGTTGTTTGTATATATACTGAGTTGAGTTTTAACTTTATCATATATATATGGAGTTATGAAAGCTATATGTTTATATGGATATTAAAGTAGGTATATTTCTAAAGGAGTATTTATAATTGTTAGGTCTTGCTTCTCTGCTATGAAATATACTTTTGTTGTGAAATTTATTTGTATAACCGATTGCTTAGGTTGTTTACAGGTATCGTTTTGTTAGTATATTACATATATATTAGTGGTCAGTGAAGATTTTGGGCGTGTCAACATGTATATTCGGTTTTATATTTGTTTGCATGCATATGGTCTGTATGAGCAAGTAGATATATATTTGAATAAAACAAGTTATAGAAGAAAATAAGTATTTTATATGTGATTTCAACATTTGTTTGTACAATGTATATATATAGTGGTATATACGTATGTATATGAGTATAGATAGTGGTTTATATACATGTTTGTCGAAGTGGGTATTTTTCCTATAGAATTTTGTTCATTTGGCCGTGTATATATGTTTTGTATATATATATATATATAATATATACGAGTAGTATTTCATGCTGTATATATGAACGCTATTTATACTGTATTTTTATATGTGTCTGTAAGTTATATTAGGTCTTTCATAATCCGTTAGTTTATATATATATTTTATATATGTAGTGTATATATGTTATGTGTTCAAATTTTTTTTTTAAATGTTGCTTTACGAATATTGTTAACTATTGTTTGAAAATATAAATTATTTTGACCTTAAGTTATATGGGCTTTAACTTGAATATTGACTTTTAAATATATGTGTTAAGGATAACAATTTTTAATTATATATATATATATATATATATTTTATTTATCATTTGTTTTAAATATTGATTTAACAAAATAATAATAATAATATATTTTCTGTATTTATCATGCTGAACTGATTGTTCCATCAATTCCTTATCTATCAGCTTGATCGTCGAATCGTGTCCATCTAGCTTTGCTTTGGAATTCGTAGCTTATTCGGTGCCAAACTCTCTTGCCTCGGAAGGTGAGCAATCACTCATGATTAATGTTCTTATATTTATTAGATTTGAAATTATATTTTTTTAAGAATTTTACTTAAATAAGTTTGATTTGAAATTTATTAAATTTGAAATTTTAAAGATATGTTTTATAACTTGAATTTGATTAAAAGGGACTTAAATGAATATTTCAAATTTATATAAATGTAAATGGGATATTTTGTTTATTTAATTTTGTAAATTGAAGCTGTATTTAGATATTATTGAAATGATTAAGTAAATATTTCAAAACTAATAATAGTAAAGTGAATTTGTTATATATATATATAATTATCGAATTTAGTTTTGAAATGTTGAATATATTGACTTTGAAATATATGGAAATTTGAATGGATTATTTTATGGTTCAAATATGTATTTGAAAATCGATAATTTGAAATGGTTTATTGAGAAACTGAATCGAGTTGAAATTGATGATTTGAGATTTGATTAAATTTGAATTTTGGAATTCGAGTTGATTTGAATCGATTTGTGAAATTTGAGGAAGCGATTTTTATATAAAGTATTTTTAAACTATATCCAAAACTATTTATATTTTACTTTATAAATTATTTTAGTATAAACTATTTTAATATAAATCATTTTCAAAATAATTTATTTTATTATAAACTATTTTAACTTATAACTATTTTATATAAACTATTTTATTTTATAAACTATTTTACTATATATACTAATTTTAATATCTAAACTGTTTAAGAGGAAAGTGTTTTGGATTCCAAAATGTTATGATTTCAAGCTATGATTTCAAAGCGTTATGAATTTCAAGGTTTTGATTTCCAAAGTGTTTTGATTTTAAAAGACTTATGATTTCGAAAGCAATATAACTTTGGAAAGTGATATGATTTTGGAAATGGATTTATTTGAAATGGAAATGATATCGTATTGATTTGGTTTTTGAGATGGAAAAGATATTTTGGTTTTGAAGTATAAACTATTTTGAAATGACCGCGGTGTTATAATAACGTTTGGTTGTTAAAGAGACTGGGCTCGGATATCGGCATACTCTCTGTCGATACCGAAACCACTTTAAACAACTATGTACGCGGTGGAGATTCCAGAATGAAGTAGGATGGTGGTGACGATCCTATATGAGGTATATACGTGGACCCGACTCCCGTGAGTTGGCATAAGGTGGTTAAAACAGGAGCGATTCCGAGCTAATGAGGTAGCTCCTCTTATCGGACACACTCCATCGTATGATATTCTATTACTTTGTGATTGATTTGGTGCGCACCCTTGATTCGGGAGTGTGGTTCGAGTTGGGCGATTGCTGAGGTTTTTCGTTACCAACAGTCCGGATGCGTAATTGGTATATCTACCCTAGCATTGCCTTGTTGTACCGTGTCACCTACCCTAGCGTGCTTTACTACGAGTTTGATTTGTATCGTACCTATGGAGTATCCTCTGGTAGCTCCAGTTTTGGGGGTATTACAGTACTGTATAGACTATTGGCACACCTAAAAATCTGTTAAGGTGGAAAATGTAAAGCCTTAACGCTATTTTTAAATAGTATACTTTACTGTAGACATTATTATAATAGCATATATTACTACATAGTAGATAGTTTAACGGATCCTTAGAGGATGGTTATCCCAAACATCCTTTGAGTTACTCGTATTTCAGTTGATATTTCACTTGAGTTAGATTTATCGATATAAGAATGTTAATCCTGACTCGAGTGTTTTGTGTTTTGCTTTACGCTCGGGTCAGACTGAGTGGCTTAGTGTTCGAGACTCACCTTTGGAGTTGGAGCTTCGCTTGGAGATCCAGCTATCTATCCAGCTTTCAGTTATTCAGTTGATTCCAGTGATGTATTCTGATCTTGTATTTGACTATTGTATTGAGACATCTATGTATTCGAGACTTCTGTTGTACCTTGTTTAACTCTGTTATATATATAGTAGCTTCATGAATTACTATTCTTTTGTTTCCGCTGCAATATTGTTATTACTCTGTGTCTGTGATTCTGTGATTATTTTATTTACTGTATATGCTGAGTTTTGCCAAATTTAAATTAACAATCTGATATTTTGAGCAATACAAATCTGACATGTATGGATGTGAATGGTCGAAAATATCAGGATGTTACAATATATCTCCCTTTACTTTCAATACCCATCATTTTATTTAATTTCAAAGACAAACCCATCCCATAATTTGCTACTATATAAGTTTTTTGTACATTGTATCTTCACCGTAATGTTATGGATACTTATTTCATTATTTCTTCACTTTCAATAAATTCATTCATGTTAATAAAGTGACAACGTTTCAAATCTATTTGAAATATATTTCATTTTGAATTGTGTTGTCAAGTACATACATACATAGAAAACAAAGATGTGTTTAATAGAAAAATGTAGTCAAATTCTAAATATACTCATGCTATTAAGATGACAGTGTTCTTTCTCCTTTTTTGATGAATCTTTCCATAACCAATATATGTATAAAATATTCATAATTTCTTCATTCTCAAAATCTAACCAAATATTAAATCTTGATATGTTTCATATATCTTTCTACTATAGAAATTTATATTCAAATATAATATTAACTAACAATAAATTTAGGAATAATCATTTTTGAAAATAGACTCATGATACATTTGAAATTCTAAAAAAAAAGATTATTTGCATTTAAAAGTCAATAGATTTATGTCCTTTGCATGACATAAGATTAAATCCAACTCCATAATTTAATAAACATAAAAATTTCATCATTATTTGTCATTCAAATTCACTTTCCATTCAAATATTAGATAAATCATTAAATGCTTATAATTTTCTTCCATAAATAAATCATAAATCAATTTTCTGATTTAATTTTCATAATATTCTTAATGGAAACATTTAAAGCAAATCAGTATTTTTATCATGTTTAAATTCACCGAAATCTTCAAATGAAATTTTAAAGCTCTATATGCTTATGAGTTGTTTAACCACATTCATGTTTTAAATGTATTAAAAAAAATGGTTGTTATTTTATTTTCTACTTTTAAATGTATTAAAAATACTTCATATGGATTACTCCACAAATCTTTCATTTTCGAACTTAAATATTATTGCAAGAAAAAGTAATGAATGCTCAAGCAAAAGGAAGGTCAGTTGTTAAATTGAAAACATTATATTTATAAACATTTATAATCAATAAATACTTTTTTAACTCGATCTGAAAATGGAAGGACCAAATTTAAGTAACCTAAATTATTATAATCTTAAAACTACATAATATAATGATTTGAGAATATTAAGAAGGAAAATAATTAGCTTTATATTTTCCTTATCCTGTATATTATATCCAAAGAATAAGTGTGTTATTCATTACAAAAATTTCCTTTTTTCAATGTCTGAATATAATATATAAATATAATCAATGAATAAATCATTTATTTAGATTGCCAAAAGTTTTGGAAATAAATAATACATATCATTGTAAACAGAAGTATTCATATGCATGACAATAAGTGCTAATTGTTAAACTTTTTCACATATTAATACAGTAATTAATACTTTATAACTTTTACACTTATTTCAGAAAGCATTTACAAGGATTTATTCATTTCTACCATTAAACAAATAAAAGTTCCTAGAACATATAATTCTATATTTGTCTCTATTCAAATTATATAACAAAACCATTTTAAATTACATAACATTGTAGAAACAAAAGGAATCATTATACAAAAGCAATTATATTTATTACGAACTTATATCTAAATAACGGAAATTATCACCATAGCATATTCAAATTTACTTTACTATGGCTAACGTACATCACAGACCAAAGTTAGTTTTTAAAGCACTTTACATTCTCAAACTTTTCAACAAAATGAGATTTTTGTCAAACTCTAAAATGATTCAAATAAAAATAGAGAGAAATTTTAGGACATACCTTAGTGGTAAGGCTAATTCTATTCACACACCTGTAATCTCTTAGCATACACCAGAAAATATAATAAACTAGCATACACCATAACTTTTACAAAATTACCCTTTTTTACATCTCCGTCGTCTTTCCTTTTTAAACCTTAAAACTCAGTTACATAAAACTAAAAATTTCTAGCAATAAAATTAGTTAAAATTCAACAAAATAAACTTTAATTTTTGGCAGTAATATTGTAAATTATTTAATTGTTTTTCTTTGAAAATTCTTAGTTTCATCAAAATCAGCTCTAATTTTATAAGAAAATATCTAAGCACTTTTGAATTAGACTAGTTAGTTGTGAAAATTGTCTTAATTGATATTTTAGATTTCATTAACTTCACAAAATTGTATAAATTTAATCAAATATCATTGATTTTAATGGTTTAATTAGATTGATTATAAAAAAAAGGCTAAAAATGCAAAGGGTAACTTAGTCATAGATTATCTTAGTAAAATAACGATGTATGTTAGGTGATTTTTGGTGTATGAATAGAATTTGTCCAGTGTTAATTCGATATATTTATTACTTGCTAATATTTTGAAAATCCCAGTTTCAACTCAACTTTGCTCAATCCTTGCTTTTCTACTCCAAATGTATTAATTATTATAATAGTTCAATCTTTGCTCCAAAACCCAAATAGCCTAATCCTCATGAAAAATGGATTGAATTTCACTTTCAAATTGTTGGAAATTAATGGGTAGGAATAAGAAAGAGAAAGTGATGTGAGTCGTGTCGTGGATAAAGCCGCTGCCTTAAAAGCAAAATTTGGCAAAACTGTGGTGCAATTGATAATTGTTGTAATGACCCGTAAATTAATCGCTTTATATTTGAATAGTTAAATCATTTTTAAATATTTAAATAATGGATTTTAGCAACCAAATAAACATATTTTAAATATTAATTAATGATATTAAGATCATTTTCAAAATCTTTTTACCAAAATAATTAGTCTAAATAAAAATAGAAAATGTGACTGAAAAACGTTTTCCGAAATTTCGACTTTTTGGCCTTCGAAAGTCATCAAAAACATTAGGTCCATTTTTTATAACTCATATACACATGCACACACACATATATATATATATATATATATATGTCATGTGATAAGTTAATTATAGTGTTAAAGTTAATAACCATGCTTAGTTTAAAATAAAACATAATTTGACTAAATATGCATACAAAAACCTAAATAAACCTAAGGAAGTACACCACCATAACCTAAACAAGGACCTAAGGCATGGTGAAGGGGGGCTAGGAGGGTGTGTACGCACCTAAGGAAAAGGAGGAGGTATGGGAGCTTATACATGACAGCATTAATATATTTTGAATGTTAAAATTAATTTAAATTCTTACTTCATTTCTTATACATATAAATACTCCTAAACTCCATACTTTTTCCACTTTACATATTCATTTCTATCTTCATTTCTCTTCTTTTCATATACATGAATACTTCCATGGCTTCCAAGGGAAATTCCCAAGCCAAAAATTAGTGAATACACTTCTAAAAATTGAGTTAAACTACATATATTCATCTACAAACACTCCTCTACCAAAACAAAAGCCATTTACACCTCAAAAACTCCAAGACCAAGCCCCATACTACCCAGGCCAAACCCATAAGACAGCCCACTAAGGGCCCAAAAGAGTGAGATAAGGCGTGGTGAAGTACGTTCGTAAGTTCGACGACTTGTTGTGGTGTTTCGGTCAAGTTAGAAGTGTTTTTGTGAGTAATGCTTCGATCTTTGGACCCTAAAGTTTAAAAATATATTCATGTTAATAAGTGTAGCTATAGAATGCTTGTTGTATGGTTGTAATAATGGTTTGGTTGTTGGATTGGTTTGTTTCCTTGAAAATTGGTCGCTATGGAAAGTTAGTAAACGAATCCTAAGTTATATGAGAATTTGGTAGTTAAAACGAATTCCGTTGTTAGTAAATGCTTGTTACATGTTAAATTATTGTAAATTACCATGTATATATGCTCATACCCTTGCTATGTGATGTTTGGTTGTATTTAAAATGTCATATGCTCGAATTTTGAACTACTCGTATAGCGATAGTGGCTATATCGGCACTTTTGGAAAACCACCTTTGATCGAAACCGTTGGTTTCATTATCGTGCTTGTAATTATTTTACAAGTTAAGCAAGTTTTTTATTAATAATGTTTTCAAAAATAAACAATTATTTTAATAATGATTATTTAATTTAATTAATTATTTAATTAATAAGGATTAAAGCGAACTAATTAACTTATTAATGATGTGTTTAAAATTAACCAATCACTTGGTTAATGGTGTTTTCAAATTAATTAATCATTTTTTTCTAATGACGTTTAAGGTTAATTAATCTTTTAATAACGATGGATTAAAGTTAAATAACCAATTTACTAATGATGTTTTAAAATTAATTAATCTTTTTAATTAATGACTTTTAATAGTTAATAAACCTGTTTAACCTTAATTAATCTTTCCTTTTTAAATTAATTAATCACTTTTAATTAATGATATTTAATTATTATTAATTTAATTTAATTAAGTATATTATTAATCAATTGAATTAATGATGTTTTGAAAGGTGATTTACCTTTTCTAATTAAAAGATATTGAAGTCAATTAATCAACTTAGTTAACAATGTTTTTAAAAGTTAATTAATCAGTAATAAGGATGTTTTAAGGTGAAAAATCCTTTTAAATGATGTTTCAAAGTTGGTAAACTCTTTTAACAAAGTTTTTTAATGCTAATACTTGTAATGTAAAGCTAAGTACGAATCCGGGTTTTTAAAAGAAAAGTTTGAATTGTTTGTGGAAATGAATTAATTTCCGTAAAGTGATTCACTTGTATAGAAACGATTTATTTGTATAATTAGCACTAAACATCGAAGAAGTCGACTTGTCGCTATTTCGAAAGTTAAGAATAATGGTGGGACATGACTTTAAGGTAACACTACTTTGACTTGTCCGGTATTATTGTTAACCAAGAAATAGTACAAGTTTGAATTCGATGAGTGGTGGTGAGTGTACAAGAGTTATTTTCCATATATGATCGTTTTATATCCTCGATAGTCAGTTTCTCAGCTATTGGTTACTCCAGCTTCTTTATTATCGTTATTCTAAGAAGATTTTTCGCTCCGTTGAGCTTTGTTATCCTTTGTTTGTAAATAACTGAACCCAAAGCGCGAAAGGACGTCCAGCTCAGAGGGGTTGCTTACATTAGGGTATTTTCACATCTCATCTAGATCGGATTCATTTGTGTATTTAGATGTTAAATATTTAGATTCTCGATAAGGTTTAGCAGGGTCTGGCTGGTACATTTCCGAGAAGTGTCACTGAGTATAAGAGCTTTTCAGAAGTATATTACTAGAGGTATACTTCAAGGGTGATGCACATTCCTAGTCATTTGTTGTAGATTTTTCTTTTCTTATTTGATTCGAACCTTCAAATATATTTCCTTATTTGCATCAAAAAGAGTCAATCACTCTTCGTGGTGTTTAATTATTTATCCATTCTTTACGTTTGGATGTTGATTTATGTGGAAGTAAACCCGTTCTAAGTTCAGCGGCGTGGCCTCACATGTTTGTGTTTAATTTCACACCCATTGTTTTAAAAGTTTTAATCATACCAGACATATTGTCAAACCGGGTTGTTTATTTTCCTAAACTCTCGGGTACTCATTTATTTGAGTAGTCTGGGAGTAGTAGGTCTTTGTTGGGCTCTTTTGAAGACGGCGTCCGAGCAGGAGGCTTTTATCTTCTTAGTTATATATTCCGTTGTATTATTTAGTTCGTGTAAGTGTTTTTTTTGTAGCATATGTAAAGGCAGGATGTTATAACCACCTAAGCTGATTTGTAGTACTTTTGTTTAACTCTAATAACTCCCTGTTAAGGAGTAACCTGATGTGCTATTGACTGTTATGTTTTATTTAGCAGTTTCGTTGTGATGTTTTCTATTATGTTCTTTATTTCACCCCACGATGATTCGTCTTTCCAATGCTTGGGTAATGACTCATAAACACCAATGATGTGTTAAGTGTCGTTCCTAGGGGTCAGAAAGGTGGGTCGTTATAGTTAGTATCAGAGCTTCATTTGAGCAAACAACTTAGCCTGATTGGGGTTCAACTCATTAGAGATAGTGCGAGCAGAGCCTTAGAATGAGTTAATCTTGAGAGAGCGTTTCAATTTCTACCCTAAAAGTCTGGTTTTAGATCCTTTATTGCAAGTTTCCCTTTTATCATCTTTGACCCTATCTTTGTATTTTAATAATATCTATCACCTATCCAAGTTATTGAAAATGAGTACAAGAGGAAGAAGAAGGAGGGGATCTGGAACCAACACGACTACATATGGCAGAGCTCCTAGAAATGAGCCAGTTGTAGAGCCAATAGTGGAAGTGGTAATGTAAGTTCAGCCGCCTCAGAACATTTCAACCATGTGCAATAATTACACTGCTTTAAGTGGTAACCCTTTTTATGGAACTGAAGATATTTTAGGAGTTCAGACATGGCTCCACTCTTGTAAAAGGATATTCGGGGATCTTCGGTTTGGAGATGCCAGAAAGATATTGTTGGCATCGCGTCAGCTTCAGAAAGCAACAATGGATTAGTAGGATTCAGTTATAATGAATACACTAGAAGAAGATTTCTCTTGGGCGCGGTTTAAAGAGGTTTTTGAAGCTCAGTTTATCCCAGAGGTAGGAAGGACTCGGTTGTTCTGAAGTTTTATGGATTTGAAACAAGGTGAATGATAGTGGCGCAATATGAGCATAGGTTCAATGTGTTGTCTCGCTTTGGACCAACCCGATGACCAATCATCTCAACGATACCTTTATCAATCTGATCAGTATGGCTTTGAGGTTTGAAGCTCTTGATATTGAGCAAGGAGTGTTGAAGAGAGTGTTGCCAGCAGTTAATGCCTAACCTTTATCAGTGATACCAATTGCTAATAAGTCATTTTTCAAGCGCAAAGGGAAGAAGAAGTGGTCGGGAAAGAAACCTGGAGGAGGAGCTCCAGCCCTAAAAAAGCAGATCGACTTCTCCAAGGTTCTCTATTATAAATGCGATTAGGTGGGACACTTTGCAAATAGTTGCCCGGAGACTAATCTACCGTTATGCTACAATTGTCACAAACGTGGACATATAAAGAACGAGTGCCCATTTCTGAAGAAGGGAGATTAGGGGAAACCTTTTACTATTGAAGAGATACCTTCTACTTCTATGGATCCAAAAGGAAAGCATGTGTTGCAAGGTACATTATCCATTTCTGATATTCCTGTTAGAGTACTATTCGACACCGGTGCATCCCATAGTTTTATTTTAGTAGATCTTGTTGATAAGTTTAACCTTAAACCCATTCTTTTAGACAACTCTCTTTATGTATCGAACCAAATTGGGGGTCCGACCAATATTGATAGCATATGTTTGAATGTGCCTATTTCTTATCGAGATCGGCCTTTTTTCTGACTTGTTTGTTCTTGTATTCAGGGGTTTTGGGTACTTTTGGGGATGGATTGGTTATCTAAGTTTAATGTCATCCTAGATTGCAGTAGAAGAATCGTCGTGATAAAAGATGATGTAGGCAAAAGCAATGTTATATGTTGCGGAGAGCCTAATAGGTTGATAAGTAGTTTTCTTTATTCCCTCGAAGTACCCAAAGAGGAGATAATGAATATACCAATTGTTTGGGATTTTAAGGATATTTTTGAAGAAGTGCAAGGTTTACCTCCTCACCGAGAAGTAGAGATCTGCATTGATTTAACTCCAAGAACCAGATCTATTGTACAACCTCCTCGAAGGTTGGCTTCGAAGGAAAGGAGAGAGAGTTAGAGAAGCAGACGTTTGATTTGTTGTAGATGGGTTTGATCAGACGTAGCACAACGAATTGGAGATCGCTAGTAGTTTTAGTTACTAAGGCAGATGGTTCTCTTAGATTATGTGTAGATTACCAAGAGTTGAATAAGAGGACTATCAACTTTACCTAGGATTGACGACATGTTTGATCAGCTCCACGGAGCTCGGATATTTTCTCAGTTGGATCTTGCCACTGGTTTTCACAAATTAAGGGTAGCAGAAGAGAGTGTACCTTTAACAGCTTTTCATACCCTTGATAGTTTTAATGAGTGGTTAGTCATGTTGTTTGGATTGACTAACGCACCCGCTTATTTTGTGGATTTGGTGAATAGAGTGTTTCGGGATTTTCTTAACAAGTTTGTTCTGGTCTTCATTGATGACATCCTTGTTTATTCTAAAACGGAGGAAAAGCACAAGTACCATCTTCATGTTGTTCTAAGTACTTTAAGAAGTCATGTTTTAAAGGCAAAGTTTCCTAAGTGTCATTTCTGGAAATTCGAAGTTAGATTTCTAGGGCATGTAGTTTGGGGAGAAGGTATATCAGTGCACCCAGCTAAAGTATTTGCGGTTCAAGATTAGAAGAAACCTGAAAATGCGACTGAGGTCGGAAGTTTCTTAGGATTGGCTGGTTTCTATAGAAGGTTCATTAAAGATTTCTCGAAGATTTCTTCTCATCTAACAAAGCTAATGAAGAAAGATGTTAAGTTTATTTGGACACCCAAGTGCAATCAAGCATTCAATGAGTTAAAGGAGAAATTGACAAGTGCTCCTGTTTTGACTATTCCAAATGGGAGTGAAGGATTAACAGTTTACACGGATGCTTGTAGGACCGGATTGGGAGCAGCTTTGATGCAGAATGGTAAAGTAATAGTGTATATGAGTCGACAGTTGAAACCTCATAAGAAGAATTATGCTATGCACGATTTGGAGCTTTTCGCGGTTGTCTTCGCATTGAAGGTGTGGAGGCACTTTTGGATGCAAAGTTTGAGTTATAAACGGATCATAATTCATTAAAGTATCTTTTTACCCAAAAGGATTTAAACTTAAGGCAGCATAGATGGCTGGAAATTCTCGATTCTTATGATCTAGAGATTCTTTATACCCTAGGGAGAGCAAACGCCGTTGTAGATGAGTTGAGTAGGATTGTGGTGACGGTTGCAAATTTGGAAGTTAAGCCAACATTAATGGAGAGAATTGCTTATTTCCAAGAAGAAGACCCTATTCTTTCTCGGCTTAAGAAGGACGTTGAAGATAATATTATTTCTAGTTTTCGGATTGACTCCCGAGGCATTTTAAGAATGAATGGATGGGTTTGTGTGCTAGATGTTAATGGAATTAAACAAGATGTACTAAGAGAGTGCCATCGGTGAAAGTTATCTATCCACCCAGGAGTAACTAAAATGTTTCAGAATATAAAGAAAACCTTTTGGTGAAAAGGGACGAAGAGAGGCATTTCGGTCTTCATGAGCCGGTGTGCTAATTGTCAACGGGTCAAGAGTGACCAGCAGAAGATTACTGGGTTACTCCAACTATTGGAGATATTGAATTGAAAATGGGAGCAAGTATCCATGGACTTTATCGATGGGTTTCCTAAAGAACTGCAGCTTCTTTGGCAGGCATTTATTTAAGGGAGATCGTTTGACTGCATGGAATTCCAATAAGTATAGTCAGCGATCGAGATCCCATCTTCACCAGTCGATTTTAGGGAGCATTGCAAGCCGCTTTAGGGACAGGGTTGAATTTGAGCATAGCCTATCACCTGCATACAGATGGACAAATCGAAAGGGTGAACCGGATTTTGAAGGATATCTTGAGAGCATGCATTTTGGATTTTGAAGGTTCTTGGAAAGATCATCTACATTTGGTATAGTTCTCTTATAACATAAGTTACCAAGCTAGCATTGGCATGGCACCCTATGAAGCTTTGTATGGACGGCTATGTAAATAACCTTCATGTTGGGTTGAGATTGGAGATTGGTTAGTTTTTGGAATAGAGATAATTCAAGAAGCATCAGAGAAAGTGGCTATGATTACAGAAAGGATGAAAACCCAGGATCAATTGAAAAGTTATGTCGATCAACGGAGAAGGGACATAGTTTGCGGTTGGGGATTTGGTATTTGTGAAAGTTTCCCCGATTAAAGGAGTTGTAAAATTCAGAAGAGCAAGAAAGCTAGCACCTAGATTCATTGAAGCATTTAGAATCTTTGAGAGAATTGGATCATTGCCCTATAGAGTCGGTTTGCTTGAGAGATCGTCAGAAGTTCATAATGTTTTTCATGTATCTCATCTGAGAAAGCATGTTCATAATACACCTTTGATTGTTGAGACGTCTGTTTAGGAAGACTTAGAGATAGAACCAAACTTGATGATAGTCTGACATCCAGTTCAGATTGTAGATTGAGATGAAAGGGGGATTGAGGAACAAGGTGGTGAAGCTTGTGAAGGTTCAGTGGAGTGATGATCCCCGCGATTGTACTTGGGAGACCGAGGATCATATTAGAGAAACTTACCCTAATGTAATGTCAGGTTAGTTGTTTGAATTCCTTATGAATGTTCTATTATGGCATAGTTGCTTTGCATTATTATATGAATTTCTTGCTGTAATATGTACTTTCTGGATTGTCTTTTTGTGTATTAATTTCGAGGACGAAATTTTCTAAGTGGGGAGAGTGTAACGATCCATAAATTAATCGCTTTGTATTTTAATATTTAAACAATTTTAAATATTTATTTAATGGGTTTTAACATCCAAATAAACATATTTTAAACATTAGTTAATGATATTAAAATCATTTTCGAATTTTGTTTATCAAAATAATTAGTTCAAATAAAAATAGAAAATGTGACCGAAAAAAGTTTTCCAAAATTTCGACCTTTCGGCCTCGGAAAGTCATCGAAAACATTGTCCATTTTTTTATAACTCATATACATATGCACACACATGTACATATGTCATGTGATAAGTTAATTATAGTGTTAAAGTTAATAACCATGCTTAGTTTAAAATAAAACATGATTTGACTAAATATGCATATAAAAACCTAAATAAACCTAAGGAAGTACACCACCATCACCTAAATTAGGACCTAAGGCATGGTGAAAGGGGGCCTAGGAGAGTGCGTGTGCACCTAAGGAGAAGGGGGAGGTATGGGAGCTTGTACATGACAACAATAATATATTTTAAATGTTAAAATTAATTTAAATTCTTACTTCATTTCTTTCGCCTATAAATACTCCTCATCTCCACACTTTTTCCACTTTACATATTCATTTCTATCTTCATTTCTCTTCTCTTCATATATACGAATACTTCCATGGCTTCCCAGAGAAATTCTCAAGCCAAAAACTAGTGAACGCACTTCTAAAAATCAAGTTAAACTCCATGTATTCATCTACAAACACAACTCTACAAAAGCCATTTCCACCTCAAAAACTCCAAGGCCGAGCCCCATACTAATCAGGCCAAACCTATAAGATGGCCTACTAACAGCTAAGGTGTAGTGAAGTTCATTCGTAAGTTTGACGACTTGTTGTGGTGATCTGGTTAAGTTAGAAGCGTTTTTGTAAGTAAAGCTTCGATCTTTGAACCCTAAAGTTTAAAACTATATTCATGTTAATAAGTGTATATATAAAATGCTTGTTGTATGGTTGTAATAATGTTTTGGTTATTGGATGGGTTTGTTGCCTTGAAAATTGGTCGCTATGGAAAGTTAGTAAACGAATCCTAAGTTATATGAGAATTTGGTAGTTAAAACTAATTCCGTTGTTAGTAAATGCTTGTTACATGTTAAATCATTGTAAATTACCATGTATATATGCTCATACCCTTGCTATGTGATGTTTGATTGTATTTAAAATGTCATATACTCGAATTCTGACTACCGGTATAGCGATAGTCATTATATCAGCACTTTGGAAAATCACCTTTTATTGAAACAGTATGGTTTCATTATCGTGCTTGGAATTATTTTACAAGTTAAGCAAGTTTTTGATCAATGATGTTTTCAAAAACAATTAATTATTTTAATAACAATTATTTAATTTAATTAATTATTTAATTAATAAGAATTAAAATTAACTAATTAACCATGTGTTTAAAATTAACTAATCACTTGGTTAATGATGTTTTGAAATTAATTAATTAGTTCTTTTCTAAGATGTTTAAGGTTAATTAATCTTTTAATAACGATAGATTAAAGTTAAATAATCAATTTACTAATGATGTTTTTAAATTAATTAATCTTTTAAATTAATGACTTTTAAAGTTGTAAATCAGTTTAACCTTAATTAATCTCTTTTAATATAATGATATTTAATGATTATTAAATTAATTTAATTAATTATATTATTAATTAATTGAATTAATGATGTTTTAAAAGGTAATTTACCCTTTTGTGATTAAAGGTTATTGAAGTCAATTAATCAACTTAGTTAACAAAGTTTTAAAAGTTAATTAATCAATGTAATAAGGATGTTTTAAGTTGTTAAATCTTTTTTAACGATGTTTCAAAGTTAGTAAACTCTTTTAACAAAGTATTTTAAAGCTAATACATGTAATGTGAAGCCAAGTATGAATTCGAGTTTTTAAAAGAAAAGTTCGAATTGTTTATGAAAATGGATTAATTTCCGAAAAGCGGTTCACTTGTATGGAAACGATTTATTTGTATAAATAGCACTAAACATCGAAGAAGTCGACTTGTCACTATTTCGAAAGTGAAGAATAATCATGGGACATGACTTTGAGGTAACACTATCTTGACTTGTCTGGTATTATTGTTAACCAAGAAATAGTTATGATTATTTTATATCCTCGATAGTTGATTTCTCAGACATCGGTTACTTTTGCTTTTTTATTATCGTCATTCTAAGATGATTTGTTGCTCCGTTGAGCTTTTTTATCCTTTGTTGGTAAATGACTGAACCCAAAGCATGGAAGGACATCCAGGTATATGGGGTTGCTCCCATTAGGGTATTTTCACATCTCATCTAGATCAGATTCATTCGCGCATTTAGATGTGAAATATTCGGATCTCGGTAAGGTTTGACGGAGTCCGGCTGGTACATTTCCGAGAAGTGTCACGGAGTATATGAGCTTCTCAAAAGTATATTACTAGAGGTATACTTCAAGGGTGGTGCACCTTCCTAGTCATTTATTGGAGATTTTTCTTTTCCTATTTGATTTGAACCTTCAAATTTATTTCCCTATTTTCATGGGGAAGAGTCAACCACTCTTCGTGGTGTTTAATTATTTATCCATTCTTTACGTTTGGATGTTGACCTATGTGGGAGTAAACCAGTTCTGTGTTCAGCGGCGTGGGCTCACATGTTTGTGTTTAATTTCACATCCATTGTTTTAAAAGTTTTACTCATACCAGACATTTCGTCTGACCCGAGTTGTTTGTTTTTCTAAACTCTTGGGTACTCATTTATTTGAGTAGTCCGGGGGTAGTAGGCCTTTACTGGGCTCTTTTGAAGATGACGTTCGAGCTGGAGGCTTTCATCTTCTTAGTTATTTATTCCAATGTATTATCTAGTTTGTGTAAGTATATTTTGTTTTAGCATATGTAAAGGCAGGATGTTATAACCGCCTAAGCTAATTTGTAGTACTTTTGTGTAACTCTGATAACTCCCTGTTAAGGAGTAACCTGATGTACTATTGACTGTTATGTTTTATTTAGCAGTTTCGTTGTGAGGTTTTCTATTCTGTTCTTTATTTCACCCACGACGATTCATCTTTCCGATGCTTGGGCAATAGCACACGAACACCGAGAATGTGTTAAGTGTCGTTCCTAGGGGTCAGAAAGGTGGGTCGTCACAATTGTCGTTCCCTCCCTAAAGTTAACACAGCTGTTCTTTAAACTTGTGCACTCAAGGTTGAAGGATTTGGAGATTTGTAGAAGCCACTACCTAGGATTCTAGTATTTTGAAAGACAGGTTTGATTTTCGCAGAAATACTAGAGAGAGGAGAACAATGAAGTTCATTTTGTTTACTGTAGAATTTGCATTCCTTTTTCATAGAAGAGAGAAACGAGAGAGAATAAAATAAACATAAAATTGTTCTCTCCCTTAAGCCTATCAATCATAATAAATAAGCATTTCATAAAAACATTTTCTCATTAATAAGGAATTCAAAGGTCAAACAATGAAAAGACAATGGTTTTTGTTTTAATTATCCAACATAAGGGTGCTAAAAAATTATAGTCTCAATAAATGGTAAATAACATATTGTTAGTTATATCTCTTATATATAACTAATAATTATACATTCATTGCTCATAATCTTCTTTTTAACATTAATGAACTTAACAAACCATAAAGTACATTAGATACTCATGACCCATCATTATGTGATTGCCTAAGGAAAATTTTGTAATCCTTGAGGGTGCTTAACAAAGATACAAAATGTTGCTGCCAATCTTAGGACAATATAAACTTTGCCAAAAATATTTTATGGTTTGAGGGTGTTCAACAACCATAAATATGTATAGTACTTTATCTATATTGTAAATAATAGAGAGCAACATTATTTTAGATTCGTAGTCTCAAATAATAATAATGATGAATATTACGGTCTATAAGGAGTAATGAGTATTCACAACACTTAGTGACACCATTTTAACCGTATACACACACAAAAAATTATATGCATATGTATTTATTCCTTATAACTATTATGGGTTTAATTTTGATTTTAACTTTTGAAGTCATATGTTTATTTTTTGTATATACATCATATAAGATTCGCTTATCTAATTATACACTTAGAATGTAATATTAAATTATATATTATGTGTATATTATTTTTAGTTAACGATTGATTAATACTACAACCTTATTGTAATCTTATACGAATTATAACATTTATAATTCATATTTAACTTAAAATTATTTTGAATTTATTTATTTATAACCTCTATAAATTTTTAATTCAAAGCAGTAAAAGATATTCATTTATAAATCCTATAAATTCAAACTTAAAACTTTGTTTTTTGTAATCTTTACGAATACAAAATTAAAAATATTTAAATTTTATCCATAACCCTTATATATATATATATTAATTATATTTTTTTTTTTGAATAAAGGTCAAAAGCTTTATTGATATTGAAGAAACAATACAACAACAATATTTACACATAAGTACACAGCAACACTATAATGCGGCCCAAACACATTCACGACCAAACCCTAAACACATTGCGAAAAATGAGCGATTCTATTTCCTCATGGCGGCTCGTTTTCTCTGCCTGTCAAATCTTCCTCTCTTCCAACTATAGCGCTGCTACTTTCAGTGCGTCTGGAAATAATAGAGTTCTCAGCTTCATCAACTTCTCTATCAATCATGTACCTTGAGGATGTTGATGTGGTTGGGAAATTAGGGATCGAGGGAAAGGTAAGGTCATCACGCGAAGGTAAAATTTCCCATTTTATTAGGATGTCATCAGTATTAATCAAGCTGTGAGGGAAGAACTTAGATCTGTTGATGATTAAGTCACGAACCATATTTTTTATGGTTTTACAAACTGCAATTTTGTCTGCATTGTCATTGTTAAAGATCTTAGAGTTTCTGCTTTTCCAAATGAACCATACGGCTGAGCTAAGAGCAGCTATACTGATATCCCTCTGAATGTTGTTTGCTGCAAAATTTTGACTTATGTAGGTAATGGTGTCTGAGATAGACGTGTCATTGTTACTATGAGTTGTAGGGTCACCTAACATAATTCTGATCCAACACCACACATGTTTGGAGAAAGAACAGTTGAAAAATAAATGCTTGCAAGTTTCCTCTTCTAAATTTCATAAAACACAGATAGAATCTTCAGTCACTCCTTGCCTTTTTAATTTATCTTTTGTTGGTAGATAGTTGAAATTGGCTCTGTAAAGACAAACATTCAGTTTAGGAAGGGATATGTTGTTCCATATGATTTTGTGGTTATTGATCTCTTGAAGTTTGATTCTAAGATTGTCCCAAACATTATGAAATGAGAAATTTCCATTTTTACCATTTTTGCAAAACCAGTAGTCTTCTGCTCTGTCGTGATGAATGGGTACTTGTCTTATATCATCACTTATGTTACCAAGGTATGATATAGTCTAAGTTCTCCATGTATTTCCAGATATGATATGGTTTACCTTATGTTTTTGTCCTCTGGAGTATGATAAAGTATCTTGCCCCAATTTTTCTAATAATGTTGAACCGTTTATCCATGGAGTAAACCATAAACTTGTAGATTTCCCATCTACAATTCTTCTGTCAATTATTTTTTGTGCATCTCTTCTATGGTATAGCATTTTTTTCCAAGTGCATGAGAAATTGTAATTGAAATTAGACTCCCACAGTGTTTCTTTGTTGGCATATCTCTCATTTAACCACCTTGCACTGAATGTTGAATTATTGAGTGTCTCCCAAATTCTTTTTATGCAGAAAGTGATATTTATATCAGATAGTTTTTTCAACCCCATTCCACCTTCAGATTTAGCACTTGTAACTGTTTCCCATGGAACACTGCTCTTTTTACCCTTCCAGATGAAAAGTTTGCATAATTGATTGATTTGTTGAATAGTTAGGCTGGGAAGCATAAAACATTGCATCCAAAAACTAACGAAAGGATATATAACAGCCTTTATCAATTCAATTCTTCCTGTAACTGTGAGGAATTTGCACTCCCAACCTTGCATCTTTTTTAGTACTCTATCAATCAGTTGTTTGCAGTTTGATTGTTTGATATATGTCACTGATAGGGGTAGCCCAAGATATCTGATAGGTAATTGTCCTTCTTGAATATTCAGAATGTTAAGCACTTGGTCTTTATTATTGCAAAACTTGTTAAAAAACACTTGTGTTTTAAGATTGTTCATTTCCAAACCAGTAACTCTCTGAAATTTCTTGAAGCAATTTTTAATGGCTTTAGCTCCAGTAGCAGTTGCATTAGTGAAAATTAAGAGGTCATCTGCATATATTAGATGTGTAATTGTGGAGTGGTTTTTGATAACTGATTCTATTTTACCTTTAGCAGCTTTTGCATCCATCAACAAAGTGAAATATTCCATGCATAAAGTAAAAAGATAGGGGGATAAAGGGTCTCCTTGTCTAATTCCATTACTACCAGTAAAATATCCCCTATGATATCCTTCGATAGAAAATGAAAAACTTGGGGTGCATATCATTTCTTGAATAATTTTTACCCATTTGGCTGGGAAATCCATGCTTTTCATCATGTGCAGAATGAAATATCTGTTTACTGAATCATAAGCTTTTTTGAGATCTACCTTTATGCACATTTTATTGCTGCCCTGTTTATTGAAATTTCTGATGTGTTCATGTGCAAGTATTATCCCATCTTTTATCTGTCTGTTTGGTAAATATGCTATTTGATTGTCAGATATTAATTCTGCGAGCCCAAACTTCATTCTGTCACATAGAAGTTTTGATAGGATTTTATATAACATGGAACAACAGGCTATGGGTCTGAAGTCTGAAACTGATTGATAGTTTTTAACTTTTGGGATTAAGGATATGATGGTGTGATTGATTTCTCTCACTATTCTACCATTGTCAAAAGAAGTTTGCATAGCTTCAAGAAGAGGTTTCTTTAATTCATTCCAATGTGTTTTGTAGAATTTAGCATTAAAACCATCATAGCCAGGGGCTGTGTCATTATGCACACTGAAAATGGCTCTTTTTACTTCTTTTTCATCAAAAGTGGCATTAAGAAAAGTTTTTCCCCAATCATTTAGTTTCCTTTTTGGGGTGATATTAGGGAACTGATTTTCCATATTGCCTCTGTTATATATATTGGAGAAAAATTTAACAGCTTCTTCCACCATTTCATTTTGGGTTTTAACTACATCTCCATTTTCTTTTAGAAAATTGTGGGAGCTGTTGACAAATTTTCTGGTTGTTTGTTTTGCAAAGAAAAAATTAGAGCAGCTATCACCCACTTGATCCATTGACATTTGGTTTTTTGTTTGTTATCAATTGCTAACAACTCCATACTTTTGGCCATTTTCACTTGAGCCTCATGTAAATTTTGTGCATTCAAGTAATTATGATCTGATTCTAATATTTGCAGAGCAGTGTTGACTTCTTGCTTGCTTTTTAGTACTTGTGATTGTAAATCATTTTTTCCTTTGCACCAATTTTTGATTTCTTTTTTGATGTTCTTCTGCATCTGGATAAGGTTGTATAACTGATTGCCTTTAGGGAACATAAAACTTTTTTCCACTGTCTCTTTGTACCCCTCACACATAATCCAGTGATTCATGAATTTGAAGGGTTTAGGACCTTCATATGTTTGGATGTTATTAAAGTAGAACATGATAGGAACATGATCACTTGTTGATAGATCTAAATATTTTGCATGAGAATATTTGAACATGTTCATCCATTCTATATTACAGAACAGTCTATCAATTTTAGAAGCAATGTTTTTCTGAGGCCCTGATCTCCATGAATATTTAGCTCCAGAAATACTGATTTCATTAACTCCTGTAGAATTGACAAAGTTGTTAAGTTCTTGAATATTTCTGATGGTCAGTTTATTCCCTCCCATTTTTTCATTCAAGAGCCTAACACAATTAAAGTCACCAATGATGCACCAAGGTGTACTAAAAATGTTAGCTTCTTTTTCCAACTGTCTCCATAAGCTTGTCCTGTCTGATTCAAGATTTGAAGCATAAATAACAGTGATAATGCATTGTGCCCCTATAGTGTTGTTAAACATACAAGTGATGTGCTGTTTACTCATAGAAATTGTATAGCTGCTCCAAATATCTGAATTTATCATGATTAGAATTCTGCATTTGTGATGATACTCAATATTGTTTATGCAAGACCATTTATTTCCCCAAGATTCTGCGAATTGCTGAAGATTATTTCTTCTCAATTTATTTTCCACTAAACAAAATATAGATGGCTTATGAGAGCACACAATATTTTTAACCTCTAAAACATGTGCTGCCTTGTTAAGACCACGCACATTCCAACATAGGATAGACATTATTTGGATGAATTTGCTTGACTCCTTGTCCTTATAGTGGGAGTCACACTATCTAATATCCCTTTATTCTTTCTCCTGTCATGTAAATTCTTACTCCTCATATCTGCAATTTCTTTTTCAAATTCAGGATTGATAGATGTGAGGTCTGTGGGTAAACTATTAGGAGGTTTATCACTTGATGGGTATGTGGGATTGATACATGATTGAGATAGAGAAGAAGCATCCACCTTCGAGTCTATCATCTCTTTCTGCACCTGAAAAGTATTAAGCATTACAGTTGTTAGATCAGAAATTTGAGAAATTGAATTATTTGAAGCAGGATTAATTTGGTTTAATAACTCCCTGGTACTATTTATCTCCGATGATGATGAAATGATTGAGGCTTTTGCCGATGAAGTCACTGCAATTGGATCAAGAGTTATTATACTCAAGGGTGGTCCTTCTTCAATGTTATGAATGTGAGGTGGTTCAGAAACCTGAGCATTGTTACCCTTTGCAATTGTAGCAGCCATGCTAGTATTTAAAGGTAAGTCAGATACACATACAGTTGATGGCGAGGCTGCAATTGCAACTGCTGGTTTCATTGAAGATGTCTGAACTATCTCAACATTTAGAGCATTCGAATCTGATGGAGATATGTCTTTTTCTTTTTCTTTTTCTTTTTCTTTTTCTATGCTTAAATTATTGTCTTTAAATGTATGATCTTGGACATTGGACGCATCAACAGTGATACTTTCTGCATTATGATGTACAACTCCTTGTGAATTAACATAAAAAGTTTGTTGAGTTGAGACAACTGCTGGATTAATATCCTTGCTAGGTTTTGGTATCCATTTTTGTTGAAATGATATGGGACATTCATTATCCATATGACCAAAACATATACAGTTGTGACAAACTGGTGGAATGAACTCATATTCAACCTTTTGCATAACACAGTCGCCTTTGGGCAGTTTTATTTGAACTTCATTTTCAAATTTATATGACGCATCTACTTCTATTAGCATTCTGGCGAAAGCTATTCTACTTCTTTTTTTGGTATGCTCATCCATTGCAAGAGGTTTTCCAATAGTGCTAGCTATTTTACACAGTGAAATGTGATTCCAATATGCAAAGTTGAGATTTGGAAACCTTACCCATATAGGTATAGATAATAAAAGGTCTTTTTCATATTTGATAGAACTGCTCCATTTTTTCATAATAATGAACTTACCATCCATCATCCAAGGTCCTCCTTCTAGTATTTTATTACAATCTTCTGCCAATTCAAATTGAACTAGATAGAATCCATTATCCCTAGCAAAAACTTCAAAATTACCTTTTGGAAGCCACATTCTTTTGATATATGCTTTAAAAAACATATAATACGGTCTTTTACCCACCAAATAGATAAGAATTGAGTTGGACCACATTTTCTCTGCAGATCTGAGTTCTTCCTCTTCAATTATAGCTGTTTTTCTGTCGTTGACAATAGCTGGATCAAAGAATTGTAGGGTATCATCTTGCTTTTTTCCTTTGACCAAATCACACCAACTTACGGGAGGTGCCTTGGGATTAACGGAAAAACCCGATCCATCATTTGATTTAAAAGACTTCGCCTGATCTGATACAGCCGCCTGTTTCCTCCGCCGATTTAAATAATTCTGATTTTTCCGATCCATCTTGAGGTTGGTTGCACGACCCAGCACTTTGCGATCCTGTGAAGCCGCCAGCTTTCTCCTCCGATCTATCACCAAATTCCATCCCTCTTCATCTGCCTCCTCCCCTCCTACATCCGCTTGATACGCCATTTTAGAGCTTTGTTTAATAGATTTTTAAAAATATCCAAACATTTATTTATTAATTATATTTAAAATACTTTTAATTAATTTATTTGTAACTTTTATGAAAATATTTAAAATAATTTTTAATTTATTCATAACCTTTATAAATTTAAATTTAAGTCAATTTTAAATTCAATTTTATCTATTATGCATAATAAGACAATATGGGCTCTAATACCATTGTTGGATCAGGTGCATCAAGCAGTGGGGCAAAAGTGGAAAATTTTAAGAAAAATATTTTTTAATTCATATGCACTTGATCTTTTATAGTTTTATCATTGATAATGTTATCTAATAGAGTTAAAGGTGTGCCCTAAGGGAAATTATGTAATATATTATGTAACTTAACTCTTATAAGAGAATCTTATTCGAAATCATGTAAGCATTTGGTTTTATTTTATTTTATACATGTTGTTATATAGAGATATAAATAATGAATTAAATACGTTAAACATATATATATAGAAAATCCTTAGGAGAAGTAATTTATCAATTTTACTTATGAATGTGTTTGTAACTATGAGTACTGAATCGATATATATGTGTGTGTGTGTGTAAATAATTATTGCTCAAATGTTCCTAATCGAGATGTATCAAGAAAAGGATATGCTATTGAGACAAGTGTATGTAACACTCTCCATATGATGTGCGGTGATTTACTCATGATCATTGAAGGCACCAAAGGGTTGTGTACTTGAGGTTGTTTTGGAACAATCGCAAAATGACTCGATAAGAGGCTTCTATACTTTAATATAACTAAGCTAAAATAGAAGATCTGAAGGTAACGATGTACAATAGTCTTCAGACCTAAGGGTGTTGTTGATCTCAATAACCTGGCTATTCTTTATTATGGTTAAGTATTTAGCATGACGACCTTGTTAGATCATATTATGTTGAGCTATTTTGAGTGAAAATCTACCCAAGAGAGGATTCATCTTCTTCGTTATAGAAGATCAATATCGTCGTAATTAGTAGTAAACTTAAATTCAAATCTCTAACTAGTGTAAATAGGTTAATTGGTAAATATTATCAGAGTGAACCAAGTAATTTAAAGTGATTTACGTAATCAAATATGAATATTAATAGGGTTCTTAATCTTTGGTCCAACTCAAGATATTTAAATAAAATAGTGATGATGAAAAGAATACTTGTAGAAAATGTTGATACTAGGGAAGCCTATTTTAGATTAGAAATTGGATTTCACTTAAATGATCTGTAAGCGTTGAACTTGGCCTGATATTGTGCTTTAGCAAAGTCCATACAGGCTTTAGTATTTAAATTGTTTAAATATTCACTAAGGACCGAGTTTACACCAGAGAGTCAACACAACCGTGTTGTTAATTATTTCCAAATTTGACTAATGGGAAAATTAATCTATAAATGTTTTAAATTAATAAAAATTAATAAAAAAATTATATTAATATTTTATTGCATTTTAGTATTTATTTATTGCTTAAAATTGGTTATAATGATGTAAAAAAGTTGTGCATCGTTCAATCGATTAAGGAGCTATAATTAAATAATTTAAACAATGATTGAAAGAGGGGTCAAAGGGCCATTGACCTTGCTAGGTCAATAATATAGCTGGCCATATCAATTCAAATAGGGAGATTATGCTAAGACTTCTAGGGCTTGAGCAAAATGAGGAGAAAATAGGGACAATCTTTGGCTATAAATAGTATAGCGTCCACTAATTTTTCATTATACTTTTTTTGAAATTTCTCTCCCCATTAACCCATTGGTTAAGCCAAAGATTTAGAGGCGCGGACTAATACTGAGGAGGAAACTTGAATCTCATGGAGGAAATTTTAGCAAATAATGTTTTATAATTTCAACAAGACATCGACAATGAATGGTATCTTTTTTGAATTAGCATTATATGAATATATATGTGAATACTCACACAAAATCACCTTATCCCCTTTTGTATGCATTCCACCATATATCTAAAAAATCTTTTCGTACACATATATATGTTTTTAATAATTATTTTGTATTAACCATTATATATATATGTGTGTGTGTGTGTGTGTGTATTTTAAATTTATTTTTGGCAGACTTTAATAAAATAATTATTTTCAAATTCAAGATATTAAATATATTATACATATATTTAAATAAAAATCATTTTATAAAAATTATTTTTTCGGCTTTTAAAAATTAACAAAAATTTCTTTACTTTTTCAGTTTATATGAAAAATTAATTATGTGTGTGTATTAAAAATTCCATACGAATAATGTAACCATAAAAAAATTGGATCTTAGTAAAAGAATAGAAAAATATTATTTTTAAATGAAACTAATTTAAAAATCAATATTTTGGATATTTCAATAGTGATTTAAATCTAAGCCAAAATTTCAATTTATATATACATACAGACACACACGCATGCACATACATACATACATACATACATATATATACATATATATTAAATGCTTGTTGGCAGCTGCAACAACATAAGTAAAATATACAAATATATCATAGATATTAATTTTGAAGAAGTCAATCTTTTAAAATTTGAATTTTAAATTGCTTGATAATTTAAAATCAAAATTAAATTTAATACACACACACAAACATACTACATACATAAATACAAATATAATACATACTTTACAGAAATTATCTCTTAACAAGTTATATTTTATACCATACATATACAGATACATTTTAAATTATATTACATATACATAAATATAATAAATATAAATGATTATTTTATGAAAAATTTAAATGGCCAAAATAATAATAGTTTAGTTATATTACTATATATATATAAATATTATACGATTCCTTTTGTGACATTTTTTCACCATATTGACATTTAATGACCATAGGACATAACAGCCAATCTTCCTAATATGCCCCTATGATAGTTTATACTTTATATTATTGTGATGTTTATATCAATATGAATATCCCAAAGCATTAAAATATAAAATAAAACATATTAATAAATTTATTTTATATTTTATTATTGATAAATATTATTTTTAACATTAACGAACAAAATAAATATGTTAATTAAATCAAACAAATTAAAATATTATTCAAGCATTTTTAATAATGAAATCATGAATTTTATTTAGAATAAATAAAATCTGATGCACATAAACATAAAATCTTGTGCAATTTAGTAATAGTATTTTTTAGGAAATTCACTCCTTCTACCCCGTTATCAACGCACCTGATTCAACAATGGTATCAGAGCCCACATTGTGCTTATGTGGAAAAAATCAACCAACATGTAGGGCATTATTTTTTAAATAGCCAGAGTAAATGAGTATCTAACAAAAAGTGCTTACACTAAGGAGAATGTTACTCTAATTAAGGATTACTGCTATGAGTGCCTCTCGATCTCCTAGCTTTTACCTGCCTTTTTGAAATGGTATATTTCTAGGGTATGCCCTTATGGAAGACTCAGAAGTGTTTTGATTCTTAGCTTGACTCAAATAAGCCTATCTGAATATTATTAAGTTAATTAAAAAAATTTACATTAATTAATTACATCATTTTACAAAAATTTATAACATGCAAACTTAAAATTGTTTTGAATTAACAAATATAAATGTTATGCTTATAAATTAATTAAAAAATTTAATTAATAGAAGAATACATATAAATGTGTGTGTGTATAACTTAATAAATTATAAACGTTATAAAAACTAAATTGATATTCATTATACTCATATCCTTAAATAGTCGATGATACTCTACAAAATTATTTTTAAATTATGATTTTAAAAATAATAATGCTCCTTATTATTTATAATATAAATAAAGTCCTTACATACATATAGTTGTTGTGCATCCTCAAGTCATAGAATATCTAAGGTGGTGTTTATATTATCTATAGGTAAGTAAGAATGTTTATGTAACTTTGTTGAGTACCCTTAAGGGTTACATAAATCCCCTTAGGATATCATGAAATGATGGGTTTAGAGTATTTAATGTACTTCATGATTGGGCAATCTCAAGGTTATAAAGATGACTAGGAGAATTATCTAAACTATGTTAAGCTATATACTAGATATAAATAGTATGGTGTTACTTACCGGTTATGGTGACTACAATTTATTAAGCGCCCTCAAGGTTGTAGTAACATGATAAACGAGTCCAAAGAAACTCTCGTATTCCTAAAACTTTTTTTGAGAGATGTGGAATTTAGTGGGAGCCTTATTAGATAAACATAATAAAAAATCTAATAAGTATAAGAACATATGTGATGTTAGTATAATATAGTAAAATAAACTTTCATATTTAACTTAATTGATAAAAAAAATTATCGATTAAAACATGCTAAATGAACTGAAATAAAGATCGACAAAGAAATGTAAAATGTACTTACCAACGAATAATTTGGTATGTTTTCGCTTCGAGACCCATGCAGGAGCCATAATTATACAACCGTTAAAAATAATTATTCCTTAGTCACTTAAATGTTAATTTTCCCAAGACTGTGAATTTTCTTTTATAAATTTTAAACTCTAAATTAATACAAGAGTGTTGATATTTGATCCATATTCGATCACATACAAAAGTTGTGTGGTAAACAATCATGTTTGTAAGTAAGATATCTCGATGAAAATGTTTCAGTCGAAACATGAAGTTGACCATAGTGCGAGATCATGTTTTCAATGCGATTGAATATAATAAGGATTTTGTTGTGTTTTAGACAACACTAGATGAAAGTGCTACAAATAGATTTAGGAATTCGATCATTGAAATATCATTTAGATCTGATTACTTGAGTGAACATATTTGATATCCTTAAAATGTTAAGGATGACCATATACATTTCTATAAAGACTTCACTATCGTCTTCTTATAAAGGGTTTCTTTTCTGAATGGTTCAACCTTTTGAAAGAAAAAGCAAAAGTATGGGAATGGTAATAATATTGGCATAGTTAGGATGAAGAGAGTGAATGTCACTTTTGCATCATGAATAGACTTCAGAACATAATTGGTTAAAATATTTTTGTATGCTTAATAAGGCACTAAAATTATGATTCAAATGTGTTTTTCTTATAGAAAGCTATTTTTTAAAAGATTTATTTCTTTTTGTTTGAGATGTATCTAGAAATATTAATTGTTAGTTAGTTATAGTAAAGCAAATAAATAGTTAGGTGTAAGTGGTTGAATGGAGCTTCGTATTTCAAATATTGTTATTGTAATAGCGAAAATAGTGAGAGCATACCATATAACACTTACTAGTGGACGCGTAAAGTTTTGAAAGATTATTTTTATGTATGCCAAAATTATTTATGAAATAACAAATATTTTTGGTATTAACAAAAAATAGAAGTAGTTTTTATACAAATATTATGAATATTTGTTATAAAATAAATTTATGCTTGGCACTTCGATGATGGTGTTTGCTTTCATAACAAAAATAATATGTTAGCTGTAGAAAATATAGAAGCATCTAAATATTTAACAATAAATTTTGGAATTAATAGACTAGCTGTATATTTGCTTAACATTTCCTTTTTAAACTAACTCATATATGTGTGTGTGTTCATACACTTCTTATCTTCATGAATATATTTGGGCAAAATTATTTAATAAATTTTTTTGAAATTATTTATATAAACACACTTAAAGTAATTAAATAGCGTATATATAAAACTACATATTTTATTCGAATTTAAAAAAAATTCCTGCTTTCAACTCAAATTTCAAAATAAGAAAATGCGAAACGATTTAAAAAAATTGTTTTACTTTCAGCTCAAATTGTAGATATTTTACATTTTCTATAAAAAAAAACAAATGGAGGATCATTCTGGTGGTTAGGGTTTCGTTTTTCCTATCTATTTTCTCTCTTTTTTCCTCTAATTTTTCGTTTTCATTCCAACTCTCAATATTCCTCTGGTTGCTTAGTTTATTATTTTCTCTCGAGCTTCTTATTTTCCTTTTCTCAATGAATCTCGATAGAAGAAAGGGTAAGATGGTGGATGATGGCTTAGATCTGCATTGTCGATGTAATGACGTGGAATTTCGGACACTTCATATTTAATTATCTAAAATATTTAAACATTTAATCTTGAATTAAATGTTATTAAATTGATTTAGTAACTTTTTAACCCCCTTTTAAATCATAACTAATGATGGAAAACTTGTTTTAGAAAAATGTTTACAAAAATATATACTTTGAAGAAATATCGAAAATGTGACCGAAAATCGTTTAATAGATAAACAGCTTTTTACTTGTCAGAAGTTGTTCAAATTTTTGTTACATACACTTTTTTGTTTAGGAAATTAAGAATATGAAATAAAAATATTTTACTATTTATGGAAAGAAAATATTTAATGATGTCATGGGTGATGTCGTGAGAAGATAATTTGAAAATGAGCTTTTTAGGAAAGTCTTAAATATTAAGTAAAAGAAAATGAGGTGTAAAGAAAAATAAGCATGCAAGGAACATGGGGGTGGGGGTTCTTGGCCGTGTAAAGGAGGATCTTAGGTGGGTTAAACAATTCATAATATTTCAAAGATTGAAAATATCAAAAAGAACAAAAATGGTAGAAGTGATTAGCATTGATCCACTCATATCTTCACTTATCTTTTCTCTAATTAGCTCAAATCTTCTCCAAACTCAACCAAACTTTCACCAACACCTTAGAACACCTTAGGAAGTTTGGATATAAAGTCAAAAGTGGAAGAAGTTGAAGAAATGGTTGGATCTATGTTTGGTCGTGACCAAGGAAGTGGAGGGGAAGGTGATGCCTTGTTGTTTTGGTGCTAAAGGTGGGATCTTTGTGCTTTTGGAGATGGCAGGAAGTGTTTTTGGCCTTGTAAGTGTTTGAACATGTGTTTGGCTTGGATCTAAGTGAGTTATCTCACTATCTTATATGTATATATTGTGTATATATGTTGTGTGCTTGAAATATACAGTTAAAGTGACATTAGGTAAAGTTATAACTTTAGACCCCTCTTGCTTTTGAAAGCAAATTACAACTTTATATTATGTAACATCGCTCCTATTACCTTCAATAATATATGGCATGGCCTAGACTTTGTGTTTACATGTTTGGTAGACTTGTACGTTGAATTAAAGTATGTTTGAAAGTGTTTGAAGCGAGAATAGTTGTTATAAGTGCACTTAAATATCCCTTAACTTTAACTAGTTTAAATAGAAGATTTATGAACTTAACTTAGGATAATTTGATTTGGTTGTTATCTGCATATATGTTGATGTATGAGGCAGTAAAGAAATGGTTTGTGAATCAGAGTTGTGAAAGTTAGAAACGAAAAGGTCGCTATGGATGCACTTTGAAAATGCCTTGTGTTCGGCGATTTTCAAAGTTAACTTTGAGAGATATCCTAGGGTCCTCATTACAGTTTTGATAAGTAAATTTTATTGCTAGAAAAATATAGGGGTTTAAATCATTCACTAACTTATAGAACAAAGTTGCAAAAAGTTATAGTGAGAAAAAGATCGCTATATGAGCAATATGGAATACCTTGATTTCAAAAAAATTTATAAATAAATTGAAAGCTTAAGGATTTCTTTCCATAAGTTTTAAGTACCCTAAGGTTAGTACTTACGGTAAAAATTTCAAGTCTTAAATCATTTATTAATGTGGTTAAAGCTGGTCACAAAATTCATACTTTTCTATGTTATTCTCTATCAAGGACTTTTAACAGCATTTATAAATGCTGTAGAAAGTTGTTTATGGTTTCAAGTGTTTAAAAATGATATTTAAATTTGGTATTTCTCCCTAATCTATTAAGGGATGTTTTTCTAACATATTATTTATCATTTTAAAGTTGGTTTGAAGTTTAAATAAATTTATAATATTTACGTATGAATTTTTAAAGTAAGGAAGTTTTATAATATAAAACATGTTTTTATTTATTTTTATCAAATTTTAAATTAGTTATTTCTAGTAATATTTTACGTAGATATTTAAAAACTTATTTATAAGTATTTTTTAAAGTATTTTTATATATATAAGTTTCAAAAAGGTAATAACAATGCTTAGCACTAAAACCCGACGAAGTAGGCATTTCTATTTATGAATGTTAAGATTGATGTCCAAGTAAGGATAGAAGCAATTGAATTCCAACCTACCGGCTTCAATCTTGATCGTGAAATAGTTAAGTCGAAAATGTCAAAAATGTGTAAATCATGTTGTTTGTTTACTCGTTTATGAAAGTCATTAGTACTATACTTAACACAATAAGCTGACGAGGTAGACTTATCTATCTATAAGAGTCAATAATGAAGTGTCTAGATAAGGCTTTGATATGTAACTAGTGCTCTAACTTAACTAGCTTCACTCTTTATTGAGGGGTAGTATAAGCTGGAATGTTAGAAACATGTTTGGTATACGAACCTTGATTTCCATAAAAGATCATCTTTAGAAATGTATAATTGACTTGTCAAATACGGAATTTAACCAAACATTAACTTACATCTTTAAAAGAATGTTTTTAAAGATTATATATAAGTATGGAATAGTTTTGGGTTTGTGACAACGTGTTAATAACATTCGATTTTAACTCCCTTTTGATTATACTTATGAATGTAAATAAGTTTTAAAAGAATTTTAAAAGAATGTTTTAAAAGTAAGAATAAGTGAAGTGGTTTGGGGTTTATAGTGAGAATATTTAAGTAACATTTGCCTTAAATCATTTGAATGGATTTGTGAAAGTACTTAGATCTATAAAATGGATATTTTGAAGAAAATTATTAGTATGGAATCTTTTGGAAAAAGGTAGAAAAAGTAAGGGCCCGTTTGGTTTTATTTTGTATTTTGAGTTTTGTGTTTTCAATTTGCATTAAAAAATAGCAAAAAATAAGAGAAGAAGATTTATAATTCTTAGCCGTTGGGACGACCAACGGACAACGAAAGAATTGATTGTTCTCCGTGCTTTTGTTATCTCTCGAAACACGAAAAATAAAATAAACTTGTTTTCTATTTTATATGTTAATTTCATTTTTCAAAATTGTTTGTTTTTCAACTATACATACAATGGACGCGTTTTTGTATAGACGAAAACATAAAACTAAAAACGACAAGCCAAACGGGGCCTAAATGTTTAAAGTAGGAAATCTTGTTAATGATTTGTGAATATACTTATACCATTTGAGATAAGTATATAAATAAATTTTGAAGTATTGAAAGAGTACAAATAAATAGCAGTGATTGACAAACGGAGTTTTATTAGATAAAATAAGTTTTACTAATAAAAGAAGTTTTAATTAATAAAAAATATTAATTAAATAAAAAGGCATTAGAAGTTGTTGGTGCGACTTAATCATGCTTTGTGTGACTTGATCGTGTTTTGTGTGTCTATTCGTTTATGGAAAGTGTTTATTCATATACTCAGCACTAAAAAGGCTATGAAGTAAGCTTGTCTATCTGTGAGAGTTAAGACGGATGTTCGAGTAGAGATAGAAGCAATAATGCTCTAACCTACCAACTTCACTCTTGACCGAGGGATAGTATGAGATGAAAAGGTCTGAAATGTGATAAGTATTCGAGATTTGGTTTCCATATGCAAACTTGATAGTCGATTATCGAACTTGACCAAAAATTCATCGAATTGGTTTTGAAGAGACCAAGATCAGTAAGTGTTCTACTTATCAAATACCACCTCAAACAGATATACGTGTTCTATGTTTTGGAAACGGTTGTGAAGTGGAATGCTATAGAATTGAACTGTCTATCCTAAGGTTAAGTCTAAGGGAGAGGTCAGGTTAGCATTCGTCAAAGGACTTATGCGGGAATCTAAGTGAAGATTCGAGATTTGTTAGAGATGCTCAAATCCATGTAGAGGTTCATGATCTGGTCGAGATGCTGGAATCCTTATGGGGATTCGTGTTCTATTCGAGTGATGAAGACTCGTGGGAGAGATGTCGAACGTGATCTCGACATCGAAAATGGAAGAAGACAGTGTAGGCGCATAGTTTGAGGATTAGCTAACCCGCGATAGGATATTATACTGTATCTAGAGTATGCTTATCGATGTTGCGTGCGGGAGGTGATGATATTTGGGATCATGTGTTTGGACGTGGACTAGCTATGTTTACCTTATGGTATATCATATCTAGAGATATACGACGCTCGGAGATAGTTTCTGATCCTTGTGCAGGAGATTGGATTTCGGCTTGACAAAAGGGATCTCTGTGATGCCCCACCTCTATGCTCATAATAACAAAGAGTATTAAAAGAAATACTGTCTATTATTACGAAGAATAAGGCTGGATAGGAGCGACCATCCATAGTTGGCCTTACACTAACATTGGTTATCTCGATAGGAGTGGTATATACTTTTTATTTTTCATCTATTATTTATTTACTCCCATCGACATATCCAATTATCAGTATAAAACAAACTACGATAGTTCATAATAGTTTAGGACATTAGATATAACAATAACACAGATAATATAAATGCGGAACACAGATTAACAAAAATCTCATATATATATAACCGATGTCAGTTACAATATAGTTGACACGATACATATGATACAACTACAACTGTCGACTCTAGAAGTTATATATACAAGTACATTATCGACTAATATACATGAATACATATCGTTCTATACAATGACACGACTACTACAAAATGACACGGACAACTTCAGAAGATGTGAAAAGTCTTCATATCCTGAACAGCAACTCAAAGAAGAAAATCTACAACCTGAAATAACTCGGGTCTGACCCGAGTATTACATTCAAAAGAAAATAATACACGGGTCAGTCTAATTCAAACTCAGTTATTAGTGCACAGAAGCAATAATAATCAAATATCAATTAGACGACAGTCACATAATCTCGTATATCCGACTCCTCGATAAAAGAGTCGGATAACGGCAAATATAACACTAAACAGTGTTAGACAACAAATCAGCAAATTTAAATCATCAACAAAGATAAGTGAAATAATATCAATGAAGATAATCATAAAAACATCAGAATTTCCTAACGGCAATTAACAACAAGATCACAAAGACGAACTGCAACAAAGGAGAGTAAGAAACAACTGCACAATAAATCTGCAGTTGAAACAAGCTACGTTCAGCATACATATGAATCAATTTCATATGTACGACAAACACCAAGGACATGCAACAGCAATAAAACACACTGATACACATGACCAGATACCAGACTACAAGCAACTGTATACATGACACACACTACAAGTCAGAGTGCAAAGGGAACACAAGGAACCGAATTATCAAGTGCAACTGGGAACAACAAGAGTGCAAGTTACAACTTCAAGCGAAACCAATACACACGAAATAGCAAGCTGCTTCAAATGAATCAAGTCAGAAGCCATTTCAATTAAAGTCGAACTGCCTAGGTTTACTTAAAGCCATGCATGTACGGATTCAAAACTAAGAAACAACCTCAAGTATGCTCGAGTCTAAGTGCAACAGTATGGAAGTAGTGTGACAACCAGTCACATATATACACACTAATGCATGTATATATATAAAGCAATGCCACACTAACAACAATGCAATGCAGGGTAATTCAAAGGTTCTTAAACAAATCTGGGACCAAGCTTAATTACTACCATGATTCAATGCAACTCAGTGATGTTCAAATGACCAACACATATATACATATATAGATGTATGTATACACATGTTTTCAGTACATAAGTTAAAGAGCACATGAACACATCAGCATCAATACAAACGCTACAGTGATCATAATGCAAGTGCAACTAAATGAATCAACTACACAGAATGCAAACAACCACATGGACAGTAATCAACTACAAGGTATGCAAACGAATATGGAATGGAATGCATCTACAAGTGCGGATGGCCAGAGTCGAAACTCACAGTGAAACAATGAAGTGCACAGCTACAATGATGCATGATAAGCAATGGCAAAAAGATGGCCAGTGCTTAGCTCGAACAAAAAAATCAAGTAGCAGTTTAAACAATGACAGAGAATACGAAGTCATCTTTTATCTCGAAGTCGAGTATGGTACAATTATACATGTATGCATATATATATACATACACATACATACTTATCTCAATAGAAACAGTACCGAAGATCAAAAATAGTTCAAGTTTTACAAATCCAAATATCTCAAGTGGTCAAGACAGTCTGCTAGCAAATTCAAAGTGGAAAAACCACCAAAGACTCAACAGTAAACATATGCTCAACAAAGATTTACTGAACCCAAATCTCCAGTACGTCAAAACATGAACTTGAAGACATTATCAAGTTAATGCCACAGTTCGATAAAATCTCAAACAATACCGAAACCAAATAAACAGTGTGTGGCCAAGGCAAATACAAAAACTGGTGGTAATCAATTGTCTCAAAATTCAAGCTAAAAAGAATCAAGACCGAAGTCATAAAATCACAACCATCGATATATTATCAGACAGCCGAGTAAGGAGAGTGACGAAGTGAAGTAAATGAATACGAACAAGTTCAAGGGTTCGAAATCCATAGATATATATACCCAAAATCCAACAAAATCAACTTCGAAACAAAGTCGAATGCCGAGATAGATTAAACCAGTTACTCAAGCAACAAAATCCCAATTTGGAACAAGCTAGGAAACTAGAAGCTCGAATTAGATGTGAGTAGATAGTATTACTCACCTTTGATTCGATAAGCACGGTCCCGAAGAATCGAGCGAAGCCGGAGACGAATTTAATCGAGCAGCCGAAGTCTTCCCCTTTCAGATCGCCGTAGCACGCACCCTAATCTCGATCGAACGAATGAAAACGACGCTTTGAATAGCCCTGATTGTCAAGGAGGAAGAAAAGGAACGGCCACCATTTATTTTTTTCTTTTGCTTAGGGTTTAAAACGAAAAGAAGAATGAAAGGGTCGGTTATTTTCTTCGATAGTTAATACTGCATACAGCAACCAATTGAAGACATGGGCCAAAGTAAATTGTTAAGCCCGCATAACAATTTTTACAGATTTTAAAGAGGATTTCAATTTGATTCAAATTCCAATAGCAAGATTACAAACGATTTAATCGTCTAATGACGATGATTGTTCGATATGAAACCCCGGGTTGTTACAAACTCCCCTCCTTATAAAAATTGCGTCCCCGCAATTTTCATAATTAAAGTTGTCTATAACAATTATTTTCCTAACCTAAACTGGTTAAGCTAGAAACATAATGATCGAGAACACAAACACCAAAGAAGTCTTTTAATTTCATAAAAGAGATTCACTAATTCTCAACAAAATCTAATTACCAAATTGATAATTAGAAAACAATCAAAACTAAATTCAAAACTGAATAAATACAATCATCAGCACTATTCAATTATCAACTAGACAATTAGAATTCAGAAATCACAAAACAGCAATATTTAATTATCGATACGATAATTAGAAAACAGCAAATCTAATCATCAACAAAGATAATTAGAAAACGCAAAACACAAATCGCAAAATCGCAAATATCTCGTTGTTCAACAAATAACTAGAAAATACGAACTTCATAATTAGCAAATTCAAAATATTAACAGAGAGAGATAGATAGAAGACAGCGATTCAAATAAAATCAACAAACATCAATTATCTAATTATCTCAAACGATAATCAGAAGACAAATCAGCACATATCTAATTACCACAACCGGTCATTTAAGAATTTCAAATCAACAAATATTCAATTATCAAAGCGATAATTAAATCTAAAATCAACAAATATTTGATTATCTCAAGCGATAATTAAATCTCAAATCAACAAATATTTAATTATCTGAATCGATAATTAAATCTAAAATCAACAAATATTTAATTATCTCAAGCGATAATTAAATCTCAAATCAACAAATATTTAATTATCTCAAGCGATAATTAAATCTCAAATCAACAATTATTTAATTATCTGAAGCGATAATTAAATCTAAAATCAACAAATATTTAATTATCTCAAGCGATAATTAAATCTCAAATCAACAAATATTTAATTATCTCAAGCGATAATTAAATCTCAAATCAACAATTATTTAATTATCTGAAGCGATAATTAAATCTAAAATCAACAAATATTTAATTACCTCAAGCGATAATTAAATCTCAAATCAACAAATATTTAATTATCTCAAGCGATAATTAAATCTAAAATCAACAAATATTTAATTATCTCAAGCGATAATTAAATCTTAAATCAACAATTATTTAATTATCTGAAGCGATAATTAGAAACAACAAATATCTGATTATCAAAAACGATAATCAGAACTCATATCAACAAATATCTAATTATCACAAGCGATAATTAGAAACAACAATTATCTGATTATCAAAAACGATAATCAGAACTCATATCAACAAATATCTAATTATCACAAGCGATAATTAGAAACAACAAATATCTGATTATCAAAAACGATAATCAGAACTCATATCAACAAATATCTAATTGTCACAAGCGATAATTAGAAACAACAAATATCTGATTATCAAAAACGATAATCAGAACTCATATCAACAAATATCTAATTATCACAAGCGATAATTAGAAACAACAAATATCTGATTATCAAAAACGATAATCAGAACTCATATCAACAAATATCTAATTATCACAAGCGATAATTAGAAACAACAAATATCTGATTATCAAAAATGATAATCAGAACTCATATCAACAAATATCTAATTATCACAAGCGATAATTAGAAACAACAAATATCTGATTATCAAAAACGATAATCAGAACTCATATCAACAAATATCTAATTATCACAAGCGATAATTAGAAACAACAAATATCTGATTATCAAAAACGATAATCAGAACTCATATCAACAAATATCCAATTACCTGCAGATAATTGGAAACAACAAATATCTAGAAATCAATTAAGAAGACTAGAAAATCAACATAAAAGCTTGGATCGATCCCATCAGATGGCGAGTTTTTAATTCGCCGCACGTGCAACAACATATGTTCGAAGCCTACCAAGTACTCAACATAATTTTGGCGCCCAACAAATGACCCGAAGGTCCAACATATGACCCGAAGGTCTAGTACTGGTATTTGACCCGAAGGTCCAACATATGACCCGAAGGTCCAACATAGTGGCTCGAAAGCACACGAAAGCATCAAATATTTCAATTAACGAGTCCGGAATTAACCGAAATAGCAAACGCACATGTCCCATACCACGTGTTTTACTAAATCGTTTGATTCTCTTCATCGTTTCCTTGAAAGTGTAAAGTTCATCAAAATCATCAAAACAACAGATATTCAATTAACGAGTCCGGAATTAACCGAAATAGTAAAAGTGTGGTTCCATACTCCACACTTTTGCTAAATCGTTTAAATCTCTTCATCGTTTCCTTGAAAGTGCAAAATTGTGTATTTTGTAAAAATACACTTTACATTCTCAAACGGACAAGTCCAAAATTAAGCGAATCAGTAAAAGAAAGGGGTCATAGTCCTCGATTTTGCTGAAACGTTTAAATCGCTTCCTCATTCTTTTGAAAGCGCAAACTGTTAAAATTTCTGAAAACAATTTTTTATTTATTTTGCAAAAATAACAATTCACATTCTCAACTGGACAAGTCCGGAGTTAAGCGAAACAGTAAAAGAAAGGGGTCATAATCCTCGATTTCGCTGAATCGTTTAAGTCGCTTCCTCATTCTTTTGAAAACGCAAACTGTTAAAAATTTATAAAACAATTTTCATTTTAAAACGATTTTCCAATCACGTGATTAAAACAGCAAATCAGTAACAATTTCGATAAGGAAATTGTACTTCTCAAAATACCGTAAAAACGGTTACAAATCAGCATTGCGGAATAACCGCTTGAAAATTCACTTTTAAAATTTGACGGTTACTGAAGTCAAAGCGACAGTAGTTTTAAAACGTTAAAATCACATCAAAACAATTTACATCAAAATGTGACATCAGTGAATTTTCATTCATTAAAATTGTCAACAAAACACCGTACTTCAAAATTTAGCATCGATGTAAAAATACCGTTATAAAAATAACGGCAACAAAATACGTTTCATAACCAAGCATCGGTTCAACGTAAATAAATGCAGTAACGTGCAATTCAAATTTTTACACGTAATACAGAATGAACAAAGAAATCATTCAAAGGTATCTTCAATGAAGATAATTCAAAACAGCAAAAATCTAATCAATATATGATTAGTACAAAAGAAAGTCAGCGGAAATTTCAACAAAAATCACATAACTGTAATTTCTTCGAATTCTCAATTCGGATTCGAAATTCTCAAAGAAACAAAATAATCACAGCTATGTAAACAACAAATGAAATTCATATCAATTTCGTATTTCGATTTTTAAATCAAAAAGATTATCAGTTGTACTCAGCGAAGACAGTTTCACTGTTTCCGCTGCGCACTCTGATAAACAGTACTCAAATCAATCAAATCATCCACCTTTTATTTTTAAATAAAGATATTTAAAAATTTCATCGAAGTTTCAAAACTTTAGTTTTGACCCAAATCACAAATAAAACATCGACTAATAGTTGTAACATATGTTCCATCCAAGTTATGTTTTATATTATGTCCATAAACCCCAAGCTCTGATACCAACTGTGACGCCCCACCTCTATGCTCATAATAACAAAGAGTATTAAAAGAAATACTGTCTATTATTACGAAGAATAAGGCTGGATAGGAGCGACCATCCATAGTTGGCCTTACACTAACATTGGTTATCTCGATAGGAGTGGTATATACTTTTTATTTTTCATCTATTATTTATTTACTCCCATCGACATATCCAATTATCAGTATAAAACAAACTACGATAGTTCATAATAGTTTAGGACATTAGATATAACAATAACACAGATAATATAAATGCGGAACACAGATTAACAAAAATCTCATATATATATAACCGATGTCAGTTACAATATAGTTGACACGATACATATGATACAACTACAACTGTCGACTCTAGAAGTTATATATACAAGTACATTATCGACTAATATACATGAATACATATCGTTCTATACAATGACACGACTACTACAAAATGACACGGACAACTTCAGAAGATGTGAAAAGTCTTCATATCCTGAACAGCAACTCAAAGAAGAAAATCTACAACCTGAAATAACTCGGGTCTGACCCGAGTATTACATTCAAAAGAAAATAATACACGGGTCAGTCTAATTCAAACTCAGTTATTAGTGCACAGAAGCAATAATAATCAAATATCAATTAGACGACAGTCACAGAATCTCGTATATCCGACTCCTCGATAAAAGAGTCGGATAACGGCAAATATAACACTAAACAGTGTTAGACAACAAATCAGCAAATTTAAATCATCAACAAAGATAAGTGAAATAATATCAATGAAGATAATCATAAAAACATCAGAATTTCCTAACGGCAATTAACAACAAGATCACAAAGACGAACTGCAACAAAGGAGAGTAAGAAACAACTGCACAATAAATCTGCAGTTGAAACAAGCTACGTTCAGCATACATATGAATCAATTTCATATGTACGACAAACACCAAGGACATGCAACAGCAATAAAACACACTGATACACATGACCAGATACCAGACTACAAGCAACTGTATACATGACACACACTACAAGTCAGAGTGCAAAGGGAACACAAGGAACCGAATTATCAAGTGCAACTGGGAACAACAAGAGTGCAAGTTACAACTTCAAGCGAAACCAATACACACGAAATAGCAAGCTGCTTCAAATGAATCAAGTCAGAAGCCATTTCAATTAAAGTCGAACTGCCTAGGTTTACTTAAAGCCATGCATGTACGGATTCAAAACTAAGAAACAACCTCAAGTATGCTCGAGTCTAAGTGCAACAGTATGGAAGTAGTGTGACAACCAGTCACATATATACACACTAATGCATGTATATATATAAAGCAATGCCACACTAACAACAATGCAATGCAGGGTAATTCAAAGGTTCTTAAACAAATCTGGGACCAAGCTTAATTACTACCATGATTCAATGCAACTCAGTGATGTTCAAATGACCAACACATATATACATATATAGATGTATGTATACACATGTTTTCAGTACATAATTTAAAGAGCACATGAACACATCAGCATCAATACAAACGCTACAGTGATCATAATGCAAGTGCAACTAAATGAATCAACTACACAGAATGCAAACAACCACATGGACAGTAATCAACTACAAGGTATGCAAATGAATATGGAATGGAATGCATCTACAAGTGCGGATGGCCAGAGTCGAAACTCACAGTGAAACAATGAAGTGCACAGCTACAATGATGCATGATAAGCAATGGCAAAAAGATGGCCAGTGCTTAGCTCGAACAAAAAAATCAAGTAGCAGTTTAAACAATGACAGAGAATACGAAGTCATCTTTTATCTCGAAGTCGAGTATGGTACAATTATACATGTATGCATATATATATACATACACATACATACTTATCTCAATAGAAACAGTACCGAAGATCAAAAATAGTTCAAGTTTTACAAATCCAAATATCTCAAGTGGTCAAGACAGTCTGCTAGCAAATTCAAAGTGGAAAAACCACCAAAGACTCAACAGTAAACATATGCTCAACAAAGATTTACAGAACCCAAATCTCCAGTACGTCAAAACATGAACTTGAAGACATTATCAAGTTAATGCCACAGTTCGATAAAATCTCAAACAATACCGAAACCAAATAAACAGTGTGTGGCCAAGGCAAATACAAAAACTGGTGGTAATCAATTGTCTCAAAATCAAGCTAAAAAGAATCAAGACCGAAGTCATAAAATCACAACCATCGATATATTATCAGACAGCCGAGTAAGGAGAGTGACGAAGTGAAGTAAATGAATACGAACAAGTTCAAGGGTTCGAAATCCATAGATATATATACCCAAAATCCAACAAAATCAACTTCGAAACAAAGTCGAATGCCGAGATAGATTAAACCAGTTACTCAAGCAACAAAATCCCAATTTGGAACAAGCTAGGAAACTAGAAGCTCGAATTAGATGTGAGTAGATAGTATTACTCACCTTTGATTCGATAAGCACGGGCCCGAAGAATCGAGCGAAGCCGGAGATGAATTTAATCGAGCAGCCAAAGTCTTCCCCTTTCAGATCGCCGTAGCACGCACCCTAATCTCGATCGAACGAATGAAAACGACGCTTTGAATAGCCCTGATTGTCAAGGAGGAAGAAAAGGAACGGCCACCATTTATTTTTTTCTTTTGCTTAGGGTTTAAAACGAAAAGAAGAATGAAAGGGTCGGTTATTTTCTTCGATAGTTAATACTGCATACAGCAACCAATTGAAGACATGGGCCAAAGTAAATTGTTAAGCTCGCATAACAATTTTTACAAATTTTAAAGAGGATTTCAATTTGATTCAAATTCCAATAGCAAGATTACAAACGATTTAATCGTCTAATGACGATGATTGTTCGATATGAAACCCCGGGTTGTTACAATCTCTATGTAAAATCCATTATGCGAACGTACCTTAGCATTGTACCCTTGATATTGATATGGTGTGATCAATGTAAGCATCACAGCTATTTTCTGACTTATATTATTCTCCCTAGACATTATCTATTATATCACCTTATATACTTATTAGATGAGTGGTTCTTTTGAGGGGATAACTGTTATGGCATTCCGTGCGGTCTCAAAAATACTGTTATATGCTAGCTACATATTTCTTGATTTTCTCATACCATACTTAGGCCTAACATGTGGTTTTTATTTTGCCTAAATTCCTCGTGTGCTCTTTCGAGTAGTTTGAGAAAGGAAGGTTTTCATTGATGTTCATTGGACCTCGAGGAGACGAGCTAGATGTTTCACCTGTTGTAGTATTTTTATTTTCGCTGCATTACTATTGTATATATTAGCATTCATGAGGACATGCTGTTATAATTGTTTAGCTGATGATAGTATTTAGAATTATAACTTTAAAAGGTTATGTACCTTAGATTGACAGTTTGTATTGCCTTTTGATATTTTATGTTATCATTCTAGTATGAGATTCTGAAATTGTATTCTCTTCTTTCTTGTTCTATTTTCTTTTATTTTACCCTAACAATCTATCTTTCGGCATTTGGATGCTTGACACGTGAATATCGTGGATGTATTAATATGGACATTTGAGGGTCGAAAAGACTGGTCATTACAGTCGAGCAACAAAAGGCAGTTCAAACCTAGGTGGCGCTAGTGGTGATAAGGGGTAGGTGGTGATGATAGGTGGAAAATCGTTACTAATCATAAACAGAAATCCTTTGCGTCTGCTGCTAGTGGTGATAAGGGAGTAGGTGGTGATGATGGGTGGTAATTGTTACTAATCCTAAACAGAAATCCTTTACGGCTACTGTTAGATCTAGGGTTCCTAATCAAGAGGTGTGGAGGACTGTGCCTAAATTTTTGATTCTAGTTGATGCTAAAAAAGTATCATATCTTGAAGCAACAAAGAACAACAGTATTCATTGATCCTATCTTGAAGGATGGAAGAAGAAAGGGTTTAAATTCTAACAAAACACTTAATGAAGATGACCAAGGCTAGAATCAATGCATGTAATTGTATGTGGTGGGTCCTAGACTATATTAGAAAATTTTGGAAACTTATATGAAGAGAGTTTGAAAATTGGAAGGAGGTTTCTCCTTGCAACAAGGAAAATGGCTTCTTTGCAGTTCGATTCGATTGAGAGAAAGATTGTGTTATAGTTTTGAACAACGACCCTTGGTTCTTTGATAAACATTTCATTATAATGAAGAAGTTAAGTCTTGACATGAGAACTGATAAAGATTTATTATTGTCTATGCCCATCTGGATTAAACTTCCTAGATTTAGTTTTAAAGTTAAGGGACCTGAGGCAATTAGTGCATTGATTAGTAGTATTGGTAGACTAAATAAGATAGATTCACCTACATCTACGAGGATTCATATTTCATTTGCTAAGGTTCTGTTAATTTAAAAGCTGATATCGGGTTCCCCGAGGAGGTTGAAGGCATATTTGAAGATGGTAGTATCTTTGTTCAAAAAGTGGAGTATGAGAGCCCACCTCCTAGATGTGATAATTGTGTTTGTTTTGTGCATTCTAAATTCCAATATCATATGACCAAAGAATGAAGATCGGTTAATACTAGGAATTGTGAAAATGATATGAATAAGGATATAAAGGACCATAAAATTTCAATAGATAATGTTGAAATTAGCATGAACAAAGAGGTAAAGGGCAAAAAAGTTCGGTAGATTAGGCTGAAAACTTTGAGTTATACTTTGATGATAACGATAGTTTGTCGAAGACAATCAGAGACATTGATGATTTCATCCTGCAATTGAAGTTAGCTAGAGAAGTGGCTCTGGAACAACTTAACTCAAATAAGCAACAAATGAGGAGCAATCTGGATAAGGAAGAAGACAATGGGAAAGTCAAGTTTCAGGATATGGCCTCATCATCCTAGATGAAGGATCAAGACAAAGTGGGGCAGGAACAAGTTAAGGATCCCTTAGATTTATTCAAAGAGATAAGGGGCATAGATTGTTAAAAATGAAGCTGACCGTTATACTTCAATTCCTGTTAAGGGAGCCATGACATCTTATGAAATTTTCAAATTCGTACCTATAGCTCCTAACATCTCTTAAAAGTCAACACAGGGCCTAAGGGACAACTTTAGCCAACCTTTGAATAAGATTACTAATATTCCGAAAAATAATAATAGTTTAACAAGGTTTAAGTATGAGCAGGTACCGGAGAAATCTAATAAGGAGTAGTTGGTAGTTATTATTCTTAATAGCCCAATAGTGAATATGATCGTGAGCAACCAACCAAATCGGACAATTTGGGTGAAACTCATATCTCTCCCAAAGAGAAAAAACTGCTTAATGTGAAGAAAGAATTATTGGTAAAGGATAATCTGGCTTGGGAGGCCTAGATAAGAGAAAAGGCAACGATGGAAATATATCCACTTAAAGGGGTATGGAGTTGAGGAGTGGTAGGAATAAACAACCTATTAATAAATGAACATACTATGCTGGAATGTTCGGGGGTTACACAAAGTCTCGAGAAGATTAGATGTGAAAAGTCACATTTTTAAGTATAAAGTGAGCTGTGTTGGTTATTGAAGAATAAGTTGCGAAAAGAGGGAATAGAATTGTGGGGTAAGCAATTTAGTAGTAATTGGCATATTGTTAAAAATGTTGATTTTATTACAAATGTAGAATTCTAATTCTTTTTTAATCGAAAGTTTGAAGTTACTATATTTTACCTATGAGTGCTCAACATATTTCGGTTGGTATCCAGAGAAATGGTTTTCTTGATTTTATTTGTATGTTCGTGTATGCTTATAATTTTGTGTATATGCAAGCTAATTTGTGAGACAACCTAGAAAATGATGCTTTTTCGATCATCCAACCTTAGATTCTTATTAGAGATTTTAACAGTATTAGATTTGCTAGTGACAAACTTGGGGGTAACCCAGCTTCGAATAACAAAATGAATCAAATTGAAATCTGTACGGCTAGATCTAGGTTGACTGAATTGGATATTCATGGTTTTAAATTTTTGTGTTGGTCAGGCCCAGGGAAAAATATATTAACATGAATAGATAGGGTTCTTTCCAATATTAATTGGATTCACTCATTCCCAGTTAGTGAGAGAACCTATTTACCTTCTAGTAGTAGTGATCATTCCCCTATTCTAATTATTGTGGGTGGCCAGGTGGTATATTTTGGTAAAATGTTTATATATATATATATATTAATCATTGGAACGTTCATGATGATTTCGGGCTAGTATAGGTAACACATGGAGATCAAAGGTTCAAGGATGCTCATTATATATTATTATTGTAAACTCAAAAGATGTAAATCGTTTCTTAAAGTTTAGAGTAGTAATAAGAGAAATACTAAGTTTGAAGTCAAGTTTGGCAGGACAAATGCAGTGAGCTTCAAAAACTGGTGGGAACTAAACATGATTTGTAATCTGCCAAGGATCTCCAAGAAACTAAATGTAACCTAGATTTGGCTCTTAAAAGAGAATATATGGATTTGTTTCAAAAATCTAAATGTGAATGGTTAAATTATAGTGATGACTCCTTGGTGTACTTTTTTGCCAAAATATAGTAATGCATGGAATCCGGGTATTAAAGTTAATGACATATCGTGTAAAGATCGAACTGCATTCGGTAAGATGGCAGTAGACTTTTTTGAGGTTTTATTCTATCAAAGTTTTAACTATTCCTCGTTTCTAGAGATAATTTGTAAAAAAATATTACGGACCATGGCAATAATTTTATGAATGATGAAATCGACCTTACTGAAATTAAAGTAGCAGTATTTTCAGTTGGGAATAACACAGCTACTGACCCAGATGGTTTTAATGGATTTAATTAAACTAGAATTGTTGGACATGGTCAAAGACGTATTTTCTACAGGTAAACTGTTAAAGGAATGTAATCATACTCTTGTAAGTCTTATCCCGAAAGTAAAATCTCCATCGGATATTAAAGATTTCATATCCATTTCTTGCTGCAATTTTTTGTATAAAGTGATTGCCAAAGTCCTGAGTAATAGGTCGAAACCGTTCTTAGATGGTTTAATTTCCAAGAATCAATGTACTTTTATCCAAGATAGGAGTATTTTCGATGGTATATTAATTGTGGATGAATTCACTAGAGGACTTGGAAGGAACAATAATAGGAACATGTGCATTAAGGTGGATGTTAGGCTAGCTTACGATACGATAAATCGAAACTTTCTTTTGCATATGATTGATGAATAGGGTTTACTAGTAAATAGAAATGTTTAATTTAAGAGATGATTGCTACTGTTAATTTTTCTCACAAATTTCAAGGCACCAGTCATGGATATTTTGGTGGTTCTAATGGATTAAGACAGGGAGATCTCATTTCCCTATTGCTATTTGTAATCATGATGAAATATTTCTTATTATTGGTGGATAAGTTAGCAGAGAAGGTCGGATTAAAGCAGTTTCTGTAGCCGGAGCAAATATCAATCACTCAATATACGTCAGGTCTTCGGGTAAATGTGCCGATGTCAAATATATTTTTGGGAAGGGATGTGCAAATTCTAAAGAACTTTTTCTATCATGAACATGAATGCATTCAAGTTACCACTGAAATATCTTAATATCCCATTTTCTAATATCAATTTGAAGCATAGAGACTTCTAATCGTTACTGGAAAGGATTAAAGCTAGGATTGAAGGTTGGGAAGGTAAGATGTTAAGCTTAGCTAGACGGGTGAAGTTAATTTGATCGACGGTGTATCCAATGATCCAGTATTGGATGCATTGTTTTAAACTTCCGAAAGCTATAGTTTATAATATCATTCAAAATTTTTTCGAATTTCCTATGGAAAGGTAAATGTAGTAAAATTCCTTAGGATATTGTTTGTCCAGTTAAAAAAGGGGTTTGGGTTTAAATTTTTTCGATGATCTCCAAAAATCTTTAGGCATTAAACTTATATGGAAAATCCTAAATGAGGAAGGAAAATGGGCTAGACTGATGATAAATGATATAGGAAGAATCAATCATTTTGGGAATGTTGTAGGAGAAATAATGACTCTGGGGTGTGAAAGTTTCTTTTAAAGATCAGGCCTGATGCTTTAAAATATATAGGTAGACAAATCGTTGATGGTAACGATACTGATATATTGTTTGATATGTGGTTAATAGGTAGTGATCTTATATGCAAACTGGGTATGGATACGCTGGCTAGGGTTGGGAGGAACATCTTCTTATTAATGACATCATCGAAAATGGAAGTTGGAGGTGTGATTGACATAGTTATCTTAGCAACATCAAACATGTAATTGAGGCTGTTAAAATCAATGATATAGCGGAGGCAGATTTTTAGCCTTATGTGGGTGTTAATGATGGTAAATTTAGACAAAAAATGATTTCAAATATGCTAAGGCGTTTGATGAAGTTACATGGTTTAAATGGGTTTGGGGTAGCATCAACTACTCTAAATCCGCATTCTTCGCATTTAAGGCAATTTCAAATCTCTTGCCTATAAAGGACTGCTTGATTCGAAAACATGTCCTAGTCGATCCAATGTATGTTCTTTGCAACTCTGAATAAGAATCAATGTCTCATTTATTTTTTTATCGTAAATTTAGTGATTATCTTTGGAAATGGGCTAGGATTAAGTTATTATGGTCGGCCAGTTAGATAGAAATATTATCTATCGATTTAGAAGTTAACACTATTCAGTCTAAATTCAATTCGAAGGGTAGAAGTAGAGACATTGCCCTAATTGCATTTTCGACGTATATATGGCAAGAATGTAACTCTCGTATTTTTCAACACAACATATTTAAGTCTGAATGAGAATTATGTGAAGTGTTGGTGTTCATGGTAAGGGTACATTTATCCAGATCAAAACATAACACATTTCAGAATAAGCATGATTAAGATATATGATATCCTACAATAGAGTTAAAGAAATTTGCCCCTAAATCTAGGTTTTGTTGGTAGTGAAATGATCAGGCTTCATGGAACCAGGATTATTATTTCCAGTGATCTTGTTTAGATTTTAGAAGTACTTGATTATTCATTTTTCCCTTTTTTCTTTTATTTCAAGTACCTACCTACATCAAACTTAAAGGAGTTAATCAACAACTCAGAGACAAGATAATTTTTTTGCTCAAATCTGGATATATATATATATATATATATGTTGGAAACAATGGCTTGGCTGAGTCATGGACTACGTCACTCTCTTGAAGACATTTCGGCGATCTGCTATGTTGTGCAAAGCAGTTCGGATCAAATCGCCGCTGCCTCTGGGATAAAACAGCCTCTCAATATTTTAGTGGTATCGGTTTCGTTTGCACGTACGAACCGATTCTATTTTGCACTCAATAATTTATTTGCTCTGATTTTTTGTTAAGAAGATGATTCGAAGATAAAAACTGTAGTTCTTTCTATTTCGTCTTCTTATTAGTTAAGAAGACGGAATAGCAAAAGAACGTTACTGGCTGGGGGACGTGGTCTTGAAAAACGGATCTGAGAAAATAACGGGTCATAATGAACGTTGCATAACGTTCTCTAATACGGTCTGATTTGACCGTTCCAGCCCGGTAAAAAACGGTTAAAGAAATTTGTACCAAAAATATAAGTGTTACACCACTACAAGCCCGAACCCGAGCCCGGCCCGGCCCGGGTCGGGTCGGGTCGAGTCGAGTCGGTCGGTCGGTCGCGCGCGCGCGCGTGTGTGGTGGTCAAGCATGGTCTCCCTCCTCACAAAAGAGCATCATTGGGTGCCCAAAGGGCCCAACTTAGCTTCAAAGAATCAAGTATAAATACTTGATTCTTTCATATAGTCCTACAATGTGGGACTATTCACATATAGGAGCCATCCATTCACTTAGTCAATTTTTTAATAATTCACATATTTGAAAACATTTCCAACAATTCCCTACTTGAATTTTTAAAACAATTTTCGAGCAATTTCTGAAAAAACATAAGACTGTGCATAAACGAAGGTGTCTTTCGACTTGAACCTTTGCATAGTGGATAGGATTCAGTTTTTACTAGAGTGACACGTAGTCTTGAACTCTATTCCTGATATCAGACCACACACAATTTTTCTAGAGTGCAATCAAGTAAGCCCGTGCATTTATGGCCATGCACGTCCATCCCAGTTTAGTGAATGCTCTAGGAGTTTTGCCCAAAACTCCATAGGAAACGGCCAAATTTCCACATTCACACAGGTGAGTCTATCAAGAGTACTCCTGAAGGTAGGTACTCCACTCCAAATGGAGTATAGATCTCATTAAGAGTTTCTATTAACTCAACCTCTAATCACTTCAGGAATATATGCTTCTATATATATGAAAAATAGCATATTCAACTCATATCACTACACAACTTGTTCTTACCCATTGAACCTAGTTCTTGGGATCTCCAGTCATTAGGTCGGGTTACCATTGTGCGTGACTCAACAATCTAAGGGCAATAGTCCCATTTTTCTAGAAGTTGTAAAGACTTTCTCTCTGGCCAGTCCTTTCGTCAAAGGATCTGCCAAATTCTCCTCACTGCGTATGTGATCCACTCTAACAGCTCCTGAAGAGAGTAGCTCTCTAACAGTGATGTGCTTACGACGTATCTGTCGTCTCTTACCATTGTAATAACGGTTCTGAACTTTTGCAATAGCCGCGGTACTATCGCAATGGATCAACACAGCTGGTATCGGTTTTTCCCATAAGGGAATCTCAACTAGCAGATTTATTAAATACTCTGCTTCTTCACTAGCTGTAGCTAGTGCTATCATCTCAGACTCCATAGTAGACTGAGTCAAAATAGTATGTTACTTGGATTTCCAAGAAACAGCTCCTCCAGCAATGCTAAATATATAGCCACTGGTTGCTTTTGAATCATTAGATAAAGTATTCCAGTCTGCGTCGGTGTAACCTTCAAGGACAGCTGGAAACTTTTCATAATGTAACCCTAGGTTCATGGTTCGTTTTAGGTATCTCATGACCCTCTCAATAGCATGACAATGCTCTATACCAGGTCTACTAGTAAACCTGCATAATAATCCCACGACATAGGCAATGTCGGGTCTACTACAATCAGTGGCATACCTAAGGCTGCCAATGATGCTCGCATAATCAGACCGTCTTACACCTTCACCAGTGTTCTTGAATAGCTTTACACTAGGATCATATGGTGTACATGCAGGTTTATAGTCAAAGTAATTGTATTTCTTTAAGATCTTCTCAATATAATGAGATTGATCCAAAGAAAGTCCCTTATCAGACCTAGTAATCTTAATACCAAGGATTACACTTGCTTCACCTAGATCTTTCATATCAAAATTGGCACTTAACAAAGATTTAACAGAGTTTATGACATGAACGTTTGATCCAAAAATAAGTAGATCGTCTACATACAAACATATTATAGTGCAAATGTCATTTTCAGATTTATAATAAATGCATTTGTCACTTTCATTAACTTTGAAACCATTTGAGATTATTAAGTTATCAAATTTTTCATGCCATTGCTTAGGTGCTTGTTTTAAACCATATAATGATTTATCTAATTTGCAAACTTTATGTTCTTGACCATGAATTACAAAACCTTCCGGTTGGTCCATATAAATTTCCTCTTCTAATTCACCATTTAAAAAAGCAGTTTTAACATCCATTTGGTGTATAATTAAATTATGAATAGATGCTAATGAAATTAGTACTCGAATGGATGTGATTCTAGTTACGGGTGAAAAAGTATCAAAAAAGTCTACATTTTCTCTTTGCTTAAAACCTTTAGCTACCAAACGGGCTTTATATTTATCAACTGTGTCATCAGGTTTTAGTTTCTTTTTAAGTACCCATTTACAGCCTATAGACTTACAACCAGATGGTAAATCTACTAAGTGCCAAGTCTTATTGGATTCCAAGGAATCCATCTCATCATTTATAGCCTCTTGCCAAAAATCAGCATCTAATGAAGATAAGGCTTCTTGGAGGTTTGTGGGATCCTCCTCTATAGTAAAAGTGCAAAAATCCAAGCCAAAGTCTTTTGCTCTTTTACTTCTTCTAGGTTCGATTTCAGAAGATTCATTAAGTTCTGTTCTAATAGGCACGATGTTATTTGACGTGCCCCCACTATTCCTTAATTTAAAAGGAAACTTAGTTTCATAAAAATCAGCATCATTAGATTCTACTATATTATGTATATTCAGGTTATAAAATCTATATGCTTTGCTATTAACAGCATAGCCAATAAATACACATTCATATGCTCTACTTGCTAATTTTATTCTCTTAGGGTCAGGTATACGAACATATGCCAAACATCCCCAAGTTCTAAAGTAAGATACATTTGGTTTATAATTTCTTAAAATTTCAAAAGGTGAAATCTTACTTTTTGATTTAGGGATTCTATTCAATACATAGCATACAGTCAATAAAATATCCCCCCACCAATGTTTTGCTGCACCCGAATTTAATAAAATAGCTACAACTAATTCGGTAAAGGTCCTATTTTTTCTTTCAGCTTTACCGTTCATTTCAGGTGAATAAGGTGCAGTTCTCTCATGAATTATACCATTCAATTTATAAAAATCAAGAAATGGACTAGACTCATATTCTGTTCCTCTATCACTACGAAGTCTCTTAATTTTCTTATTAGATTGATTCTCGATTTCGATTTTAAATAATTTGAACATATCAAATGCATCACTTTTATTTTTCATAAGATATACATAAGTGAAATCAGAGCCATCATCAATGAAAGTGATAAAGTAACGGTGTCCATGTCTAGTCAAAGTGCCATCAAGCTCACATATGTTAGAATGAATTAAATCTAAGGGTTCAGAGTTTCTATCAACTGATTTATGGGGTTTCTTAGTGATTTTTGCTTGACTATAGAATTCACACTTATCAAAGTCAATTTGTGACATTTTAGGAATTAAATCTAAGGTGCTCATGTTATGAATAATACGTTTATTTACATGACATAATCTAGAGTGCCAAATATTAAAATCACATAACATATAAGCACAACTTGTTACTTTATTAGATTCAACATTCAGTTTAAACATACCCTCACAAGCATAACCCTTCCCTACAAACATCCCCTTATAAGTCAAAGTGTACAAATCAACCCCTATAACTTGAGTAAAACCAGCCTTATTAAGGAGAAAACCAGAAACTAGATTCTTTCTCATCTCTGGGGTATGCATAACATCTTTCAGAAGAACTGTCTTTCCAGAGGTAAAATTTAATTCCACATTTCCAATGCCAGCAACTGTAGTGGTGTGAGAATCTCCCAACAACATTTTCTTATCATCAGCAGCCGTGTATGTACTGAACATAGCACGATCGTAGCAGACATGGCGAGATGCACCAGTGTCTACCCACCAACCCTTTGATCCACCAACTATGTGAATCTCAGAAATCATAGCCGTAAGAGGCTCCTCAGTCAGGTTAGCCTGCGGTGCAGGGCCTGGTCTGTTCCTACACTTGCGTGCCATATGACCTAGTTTTCCACAGTTGTAACACAGAAACAACTGTCCAGTATCATTTCTTTGGGTCGGTTTCTGCTGTGCTTTTTGGTTCCCTTGCGGGTTCCAATTCTGTTTGTTGCGGTTGCGGTTCTGATTCTTAAAGTTTTTCGGATTCGGTTTCAGAACTGCGGGCTTGGACCTTTTAGTGTTGTTGATTGTGACAACAAGCACTTCCTCTTTCTGGTCCTGCTTACGAGCCTCCTCCTCAATACGGAGGTGAGTTATCAAGTTCTCTAAGGAGAATTCCTTAGTCTTGTGCCTAAGCACATTCTTAAAATCTTTCCAACCTGGGGGCAGTTTATCAATAATAACAGCAACTTGAAACTGTTAATCCAAACTCATACCTTCGGAGATGATCTCATGAGCAATTTTCTGAAGCTCATGAGACTGCATCTCTACTGACCTTTCATCTGTCATCTGGTATTTCAGGTAGCGGCTGACTGCATATTTCTTCGCTCCAGCCTCTTCTGTATCATACTTCTTTTGCAGCGCTTCCCAGATTTCTTTGGCTGTTTTGTCTGAGTTGTAGTAGTCGTAGAGGTCATCACTGAGGCCGTTGAGTATGAATTTCCTGCACATGTAGTCTTGCTCTGTCCAGTTCTGCAGTTGTGTTGATTTTTCTATCCAGGCTCGCATGCCGTCTGTGTCAGCTTCATCTGGCCTGTCCGGTAGCTGCGGTTTGTCAGTTGTCAGGGCGGCCACCACCTTTCTCATGGTCAGGAAAAACTCCATCTTCTGTCTCCAGCGTTTGAAGTGGAGGCCTTCGAATCTGAAAGGCGCGGCAGTGACCATCGGGACGTGGAAGAGGGAAGAGGGAGCAGCGACATCTAGATCTGCAGCGGAAGTCATTGTTGTCGGCGACGTCTTCAATTGTTGGAAACAATTGCTTGGCTGAGTCGTGGACTACGTCACTCTCTTAAAGACGTTTCGGCGATCTGCTATGTTGTGCAAAGCAGTTCGGATCAAATCGCCGTCGCCGCCTCTGGGATAAAACAGCCTCTCAATATTTTAGTGGTATCGGTTTCGTTTGCACGTACGAACCGATTCTATTTTGCACTCAATAATTTATTTGCTCTGATTTTTTGTTAAGAAGATGATTCGAAGATAAAAACTGTAGTTCTTTCTGTTTTTTCTTCTTATCAGTTAAGAAGACGGAATAGCAAAAGAACGTTACTGGTTGGGGGACGTGGTCTTGAAAAACGGATCTGAGAAAATAACGGATCATAATGAACGTTGCATAACAAAATATAAGTGTTACACCACTACAAGGCCGAACCCGAACCCGGGTCGGGTCGGTCGCGCGCGCGCGCGGTGGTCAAGCATGGTCTCCCTCCTCACACAAGAGCATCATTGGGTGCCCAAAGGGCCTAACTTAGCTTCAAAGAATCAAGTATAAGTACTTGATTCTTTCATATAGTCCTACAATGTGGGACTATTCACATATAGGAGCCATCCATTCACTCAGTCAATTTTTTAATAATTCACATATTTGAAAGCATTTCCAACAATATATATATATATATATATATATATATATATATATATATATATATATATAATGCCCTTATCTGCATATACTCAAATTCTCATTTGGATCCATCATTTTCCTCCTCGTTGCGGCAATGAGAACTCTTTAGAGTTTGATAGCAATAAAATTACATGCGCTTCACTAATTTATACAAATATTGAAAGAATAGTTACATTCATGATAATTTTGCTATCAAACACCTCCTATCCTAGTTTCTAGTCCAGATCTATGCAATTTCAGCCACATGAAATGGATCTGTGGTACAAGGTCAACAATTTCTTATTAGAAGCATTGATGGAAAGGAAAGTTCACATTTCTACGTTATTTAAACTATGGATAAAGATTACCTTACCTATTCGTCAGATCTGAAGAGATGGTTGAAGAATCATAGTGAAGCTGATGAAGTGATGGATCATTCAACTGATGCCTTATATTTTCATTAATTTGAAGAGATTTTCTTGATGAAAATTTGATTTGGACCTTAAAGATTAGTAACCAACAAGATTGCATGCTAGTTTAGGAATGAGGGTTGTGAAGTAATTGTCTAATGTAGTTTCTTTATTAATATAAGAGGCTTCAAGATCTTCGGGTGGGTAATAAGTGTTATACCCGAACCCTGTTATATCTTCTTATGTGTTATTGGGCCAATGGGCCGAACTTGTATATATATACTTATACAAATTTTCGTTTTTTTAAAGGAAGTTTGAACCTTTTTTCAAAAAATAATAATTAAGTTTTATATATATATATATATATATATATTCAAAAAAAAATTAAAAAAATCATTTTTCTTTTAACTCAGATTTACAAACAATTATATATATATACACGCAACTATGTTTTCTCTCATTAAAGAGGAATCTACTAAAGGTGTCTGATTGAAGAGAGGTTTACCAAAATGGTGTATATTTGAGGTTTAATTAATATAGTATTACTCCATTCACATTATGTGCCCGTAGATTTATAGTTATTCACGATATGGACATGAATGAAGTAACAACTTCAAAGGGGTCTAGAGTTTCCAATGTCTCATCGTTTTTGGACATGAAAGGAATTTGGTAAATCAAAAGGCAATGGTATCCAAGTTATAGATGCAAGGTGTTAGATCTGGCTACAGTCGGAAGTGATAAGAGGCAAAAGACATTTCTAGAACACGTGCAATCTTAGGCATTGAGATCTAATGTCATACGTCTTCCAACTAACGACTAGCGTCCAAAGATCTTATCTAAAATCTGCCTAATTTCTGAAATTCAAGCTCAAACCCATTATGAATATGGAATCCATTTCTTATGGCTTATAGAGACCGACTGCAATTCTAAAGGTTTGGACACCGCGTAGAAGATGAATTGGTAGTATATCACAAGATCGTTATCATGGAAGAAAAATATGCGTTCCTTGGCAGAGAAGAATGTAATGTGGAAAATATTCAAAAATTCCCTGAAAAAAACATCATTATTTTATTAGGTATTTATAACCTATTTCAAAAATTAAAAGCATTTGCGAACGTGGTCAATTATGAGTATTATTTCTTTGATATGAACTTGGGAGAGAAGCACTTGCAAGGCTGGGAAGTATGGTCCACAAGTTAAAAGTGAGAAATCAGTTGTGGGTCCATCAGTTAAAATTCAAATTGGAATGTGGACATCATTGAAGCAGTTTATAATTGTTGTTAGTAAATTCGTTGGACAACAACCGAATGTTCTTAAAGATGTTTTCCTACGACTAATGAATGTATGTTAATGGCAGAAACACTAATTCTCTGGCGGCTACCTCTTTTCTTCATTTTCTTTTGATTCCTAGTTATTTCTTCATTTGTTTCTCTAGGAAACTCTCTAATTCTCTATTCAATTCATGGAACAAAGTCAAAGGCGGGATGAGGAGGAGGGATGGGAGGAGGTTAGGAGGAAAAATGGCAAACGAGTGAATTCGGATCCCAAAATCAAGGTTCCCAAGGGCGGATCTAGGAGGGAAGCACTGAATAAGATCGTGAGGTAATACACAGGCAAGCGATCCTACCAAGCATGTTGGAGGTAGCTTTCCAAAACCTATTTTCAAGGTAGCAGCGCATGTTAAGAAATCAACTTATTGTGAGGCTGCTAAAGGGAATCTGAGTACGTTATCTATGGATCCAGAATATATAGAGCCACGGTTTGAAGATGGCAAGCGAAGGGGCCGGATCTCTACAGATGCAATAAAAGCAGCAGAAAGCAGTTGGAGTTATTTCTTAATCTTGTACGTTATGGTAAACGGGCCATGTTTCAAAGGGTTTGAAGGTTATTCTAAAAGAGTTTGGAAAATAGAGAAGAGTTTCCAAGTGCAGACTAGGGATAATGGCTTCTTTGTTGTTCGTTTTGAATTAAAGAAAGATTGTGATAAAATTCTTGGAGAAGGTCCTTGGTTTTTTGATAAAAGGGTAGTTATAATGAAAAATCTGACTCCTGCAATGAAAATAGATAGAGACCTTGTTACTACCATTCCTATATGGGTGAGACTTCAGGACTGAGTTTCAAGCTATAGGGACCTTGTGCCATCAGTGCCTTAGTGAGTGCTGTTGGAACCTCTATCAGGATGGATGAATCAACTAAGAACATAACTAGAATTTTATTTTCCTAAGTTCTGGTGGAGGTAAATGCAGAATTTGGATTTTTTTCAGTGAAGTTAAAGCAGCGGACGATAACGGGTATGTTTACTCTCAAGATATAACATATGAAAACCCTCCCCCTTTAGGTGATAACTGTAATTGTTTTGGACATATAAACACAATGCCGTATCAGCAAAATTTGGGTTTCTAAGGAACCGCAGTCAAACATGGTAAGTATGGAGATACCAGTTTCCAAAGATACCGAGTCTAATAAGGATAGTTTGTATCATGAGAGTCCTAAGGTTCATCATAATAGTAAAGGAAGGCAGGAAGAAGACCTGGAGAATAAGGAGCACCCGGTTAAAGATAAAAATGCAAGCCACGATTTAATCCTGATAGTTTTTGTTTTTTGGGGAAGACTACGGTGTCTGAGCTAGATAAAAAAAATAAGGCATTAAAAAATACGGAGGAAACCATTGTAGAGCTAGAAAACGTAAAATAATCTAACCTTAATAGTATGATAAATAAAACTGCAAATCTTTACTACTAATAATGAGAATTCCTTGAATAGGAATTTAACCGTGTCTTTTTGAAATACCAGAAATACCCCCGGCTCTACTAATAAAGAGAAAATACCCTTTCTATATATATGGCTGTGGCGGTAGTTATTAGTAAGTGAAGGCATGGTGGGCGGGGTGAAATGATGCACTGAAAAATGTTTAAATAATTTCCAAATGTAAATGAGATCCACATACATGGCATGTTAATATTTTCTACTTACTTTTAACGGACTGTTCATCTCTTAGGTTATATTCAATATCAAAAACTATATCTTGGACGATGTGGGACTAGCTAATCAATTGATTATACAACTAATCTGATTTTTTTCATTGCTACCACACCTTACCTAGCCAACTCACATTTTCTGTTTAATCTCCATGCATTCTTTTGGCAGTCGTACATGATTATGCCGATGATGATGATTCCCCATGATTTTGGTAATTTGATTTATTTATTTGTTTCCCTAAATCTGATTGATATCAACTCCAGCGAGCCAGTTGCATAATAAGTGAAGATTTTGTTCTGCTAACACTCGACTAAAATTTTTGAAATTCATAAATAATAGAAGAGAGAAGAAACATATCATAATTTCAGAGATGTACTCTTTATAAGCTACTGTTTGTTTCATATGCTCACATTCATTTTAAATCTGTTAATTTTCATCAATTAATCCTTATATTTCAAATTATACCATGTAAATTACCGTGTTGGATCAATGTACTAGGCATTCCATGAGCCCTGGGAGTCAGAAGTCTTCCTCTTTGTTCAATGCTGGATAATATTTGATATGTTCAAATGCCACTGAAGGACTTTGGTAGTAGTAAAATAGTGCAATAATTTAGCTTTGAAGAGAAAATTTCTTCCAATATTGTAAGTTGTAACTACTATGTTGTTTATTGAATACCACCATTAAATTGAACAATTAAACGATGCTGAGGTTCAATACCAGCATTTTAGATGTGCCAATTAAATTTCGATTGAGAAAAGATTGCAAACTGATTTTATTGATCTCAAAAATATATAATTACAATACAGAAAAAACTGTGATTTATACAAAAAAACAAAATATGGGCTGAAGGCCCATCCAGTTAATCTGGTAATCCAAAACCAAGAGAAACAAAAGATGGTGACCGTTGATCTAAGAGAACGGTTGAGATGGATTGAAAGTGGTTGCAGCGGATTACAAAACAAACACACTTCAGTAATACCGCTAATATTCCCCCTCAAACCAAGCTAGGGTTTCCTTTCTCCTTCGTCTTTCATGGCGGCTGAGAAAATACCCAAATCTTCACGAAATCTGGCAAAGTTTTTAGATGAAATAGCTTTGGTTAAGACATCCGCGCGTTGATAGAACGAGGGAATGTGTTGAATTAGAAGCTTTCCCTTCCCTGTTTGCTCACGAACAAAGTGTAGATCGACTTCAAAATGCTTCGATCGTGAGTGCTGGGTAGGATTCATGGACAATGATATTGTGCTGAGGTTATCAACCCAGATAGTTGGCTTTCTCTTTGGCTCGAGCCCTAGCTCCCTTAGCAAAGCTTCAGTCCAAATAATTTCTGCCGTAGCACTGGCTACGGCTCTATACTCGGCCTCCGTGCTAGATCTGGAGATGGTTGCCTGCTTTTTGCTGCACCATGAAATGAGATTGCTGCCCAGATACACACAATAACCAGTGATAGATCTTCTATCATCCAAGTCGTTGGTCCAGTCAGAATCACTGTAAGCTTGTAAATATAAGTTGCTTGAAGGTGTGAGTCTTAACCCATAGTTGATAGTCCCTTTAATGTATCTTAATATGCGTTTAACGGTACACCAATGTTCTCTTGTCGGGGTTTGCATGTACTGACATACTTTGTTAACACTAAAACTAATGTCTGGTCTAGTGATAGTGGCATACTGAAGAGCACCCACTATGCTTCTGTAGTGCTTGATATTTTCAATAGGCTCACCTTTATTTTTGCTTAGTTGATGGTTACTGGTCATAGGAGTAGTAATAGCTTTTGCATTATTCATGTTGGCCCTGACTAGTATATCTGACATGTATTGTCTTTGTGATAAAATGATGCTAGAGTCTTCCTGTCGTTGAATTTGTATGCCTAGGAAATAGTTAGCTTCACCCATATCCTTTATAGCAAAATGATTGTCTAAGTGTTATGACAAGCTCAATTTCTTGTTGATCATCTCCTGTGATGAGTATGTCATCAACGTAGACTAGTATATAGATGATGTTTCCATTCTTTCTTCTGGTATATAAGGAGTTGTCAGATATAGTGACATTGAAACCAAGTTTTACCAATGTGCTTTTCAGTTTTTCATACCAAGCTCTTGAAGCTTGCTTTAAACCATATATGGCCTTGTGTAGTTTGCATACTTGATTGCTATTTTCATTGTTGTAACCCTTTGGTTGTTGCATATACACCTCTTCGACTAAGTCTCCATTTAAAAAAGCATTCTGCACATCCAGTTGTCTAATTTTCCATTGTTTGTGCAAAACTATAGTCAATATGATTCTTATAGTGGCTGGTTTAATGACTGGAGAGAAAGTCTCTTTGAAGTCAAATCCAAACTGTTGAGTATAACCTTTTGCTACCAGTCTGGCTTTGTGCTTGATAATATTTCCATTAGCATCTCTTTTGATCTTATATGTCCATCTGCTTCCCACTATATTTTTGTGCTTGGGTGGAGTAACTAGGCTCCATGTTTTATTTTTAATTAAAGCCCCATACTCCTCATCCATTGCTTTTCTCCACTTAGTGTCTTTAACAGCAGAGTCATATGATGTTGGTTCAATTTCATCAATCTGAGCATTATAAACTTTGGGTTTGAAAATCCCACTCTTTGATCTTGTGACCATGGGATGTTGAATGATGCCTGGCTGTTGTTCATGAGTTTCGGTATTGGCTTCAGTGGTTGTGTCTATACTGTCATGACTTTGTAATGCATCTCTATCTTGTTGCTCATTGTTTTGCTGTGTGTCTGTTTGTTGTTAGCGGTATTACTGAAGTGTGTTTGTTTGTTGTTCATCATGTGCTAGGCTATAAGTGGTTTCTTGTATGTAGTGGTCATTTTGAATTGCTGTAGATCTCCTTTCAGTATGAGTTTCAGCATTGAACCACTCTGATAAATCTGGAATGCTACCATTGTTGGCTTTATTAACATCAGTGCTTTGTATACGTTTCCCCTTTTCTGCAAAAGGAAAAACATGTTCATTAAAAACAACATGCCTTGAAATGTATATTCTGCCTTGATCATCTAGACATATATATCCTTTTTGGTTATGAGCATACCCTAAAAAAGTGCATTTGCTAGATCTAAGGCTTAATTTGTGCTTATTGTAGGGTCTAAGATAGGGAAAACATAGGCATCCAAAAGTTTTTAAATAATGATAATTTGGTTTTGAAGAGAATAATTTTTCAAAAGGAGAAATTTGGTTTAACACCCTTGTAGGCATTCTATTAATAAGATATACAGCTGTAGTGAATGCCTCTCTCCAATATTTCATCGGCAAACTTGCCTGTGATATGAGTGTTAATCCAGTTTCTACTATGTGCCTATGTTTTCTCTCAACTAACCCATTTTTTTCTGATGTGTGTGGACAAGTTACTCTATGAATGATCCCCTTTTGATTAAAAAAATCTTTCAAAGTCTTGAACTCACCCCCACCATCAGTTTGAAAAATTTTTACACTGCTATTAAATTGGTTTTCAACACAAGTGATAAAATGCTTTATAGCACTGCAAGCATCAGATTTAGCTTTCAAGAAGTATATCCAAGTATACCTGGTATGAGCATCAACTAGAGATAAATAATACCTGTCTCCTTTTGTTGACATGTGTGGTGATGGTCCCCACAAGTCTGCTGCAATAAGCTCCAATGGCTTTTCATAGATAGTTTCAGAAACTTGAAAAGGTAATTTATGACTTTTACCAATTTGACAATGCGAGCAAATAGATGAGTTAAAAGAAGAGACTGAAATTTTATTATCATTTAGAATTTGTTTAACTACATCATAACTAGGATGCCCTAGTTTGCAATGCCATGAATGGAATACATCACTGATTTCTTTATGATTCACACTAGTGTTATTGCACCACACAGCACTATTACAATTGTTCTTGGGTCTCATATTGCAGAATTTGTATAGACCTTGGTCCAGCCTACCCTGTAATAATTTTTTTTTTTTAGCAAATCTCTAACTAGGCAAACTTTGGGGTGAAACTCAAAATACACATTGTTTTCCCTAGCAAATTGAGAGACACTGATTAAGTTCTTTTTGATACTTGGCACTCTCAATAAATTATTGAGATAGAGTAGCCTTGTACCTTTTATAGTGCCTGCCCCTACATGTGATATATTTGCAGTTTCACCATTACCCATAAAAACTGAATTGTTACCTGTGTAGCTTTTGCTGCCTAAATTAAGATTTTGTAAGTTGTTGGTAAGGTGGTTAGTTGCCCCTGAGTCTGGAAACCATTCAGCTATGTTAATATCATTTGTATCATCTCCTGCATTGTCATTATTCTTGGATTGATTGCTGTTTTGAACCATGTTAGCTGTCGGTTGCCTGCTGGTTTGACCTTGCTGTGTTGGGTTGTAGTCCTCTTTGAATCTGAAGTATCATTTATTCGCCATGTGCCCAAACTTTTCACAAATTTGGCATTTTACTCTATTGTTGTTAGAAAATCTTCCCCTACCCCTTCCTCTTTGAGTGTTGCCCCCTCTTGTGTTGGGAGTGGACTGATTGATTCTTTGGTTTTTATTTTTTGTTGTGGAAAAATTTGCAGAATAATCTTCTTGCATGAGTTTCCTTTGTTCGACTCTCCCTTCATGTGCAAGGAGGGATGAGTAAACATAATCTGGATTGGGTAGGGTTGGTTGTGTGGCAATGAAGGTCACTAAAGATTCATAATCTTGATCAAGACCGTTGGTAATGATGAGAATCTGTTCGCTGTTCGAAATTTCATGGCCAGCAGCCTTTAGCTTGTCACACAGGTTCTTGATCTTGGCAAGGTACTCTCTCATGCTTGTATCTCCTTTTCTACAATTCTGTAATTCTCGTCTATAGTGCATAACCCTCGCTGCAGATTGAGAATTGAAAGTTTTCTCTATAGACAACCATATTTCATATGAAGTGTAACATCCAACAAGTTGAGACAAAAGTGTTTGACTGACAGAGGATAATAGCCAAGATGCAAGCATGTTATCTTGTTTTTGATATGTAACATACTCAGAATTTCTTACAGTGTTCCCTTTATCATCAGTAACATTAATTGGAGGAATAACCTTAGTACCCTTGATGTAATCCATCAGATCATAGCCTCTTAAGGCTATTTCAACTTGATATTTCCATGTGATGTAATTGTCCTCATCTAATGGTGTACTAATGGCTTGATTCTTAGGTCTGATCAAGATGGAATCTGACCTTTGTTCGTTCTTGGATTGGTTGCTGGTATTAACAGAAGTGACCTCCTCTTCTTCGAGGGCCATGAGAAAATAATAAATCTTGATGCAATATGATCAAGAAGAGGGTATTTTTGTGATTTGAGAAATGGGTGTATTACTGTTTCAAAGAGAAGCAGTAATATATGCAAAGAATCACGAAATGAAGATAAAAGAACAGTCCGGGGTTGTGCAACCAGAGAGAAAATGACGAAAATGAATCGGATTCTCTTCTAGGATGGCACAATCAGATGGTAAAAACTGATGAACATGAACTTTGCATTTGATCTCGAGAAAGGTAAGCCTCCCCTATGATGAAATTACTCTGAGGGGAGCTCTCTAATCAAAATACCTCTGAATTAATTTGATGATGAGTGAAATCTGAAATCAGTAGCAAGGATATAGCCGTTAGGCAGTTATGCTCTGATACCAAATTAAATTTCGATTGAGAAAAGATTGCAAACTGATTTTATTGATCTCAAAAATATATAATTACAATACAGAAAAACCGTGATTTATACAAAAAACAAAATATGGGCTGAAGGCCCATCCAGTTAATCTGGTAATCCAAAACCAAGAGAAACAAAAGATGGTGACCGTTGATCTAAGAGAACGGTTGAGATGGATTGAAAGTGGTTGCAGCGGATTACAAAACAAACACACTTCAGTAATACCGCTAATAGTGCCTACTGGAAACTACCTGATCGTACTGAACTACCTCTTCAAGTATACGTGTTAATTCAGTATTTTGTCCATGTTGGACTATTTTTAATTTTATAAGGTTACACAATTGGATAGTACTATCATGCATATATAAATTTAGCACTATTAGTACTATAAAAATTAGTATAAATTTATTTGTTTTCCCATCCTTTAACGTGTAATGTTAAATTGCAGTCTACCCCATGCATAGTACAACTATTCAGAATGTCACATCTACAACACCTCTAACAGCTTAAGTGACAAAGCTTCAAGGAGAAAAATTATAAAAATTATGACAATTGAGGTAATAACTTGCACAATGAAGCATATGAATTTGTATAAAATAAACGCTATCATCTAATAAAACTGTTTTCTGACCAGGATGTGGATAACATTGGAGTAGTATAGTTCCAATATCGTTTGTTGTTTGTAAAGTGTAATTATATGCCTAAAATTCGTATGTTAAATCACTGTTAACCAAAGTGTAAACTCTAAATATATTTTCAAATGTAGTACATTTGTAGACTTATAATACAGTTGAGGGATCACTTATAAAGATAATAAAGGAGGAATAAATAAAGCTGAGATGGTGGTAATTTTAATATAAATTGTGAAGAGTTAATGTAAGCCTACATACATAGAATGATAGAAGTAACATTGAGCCAATGCTATATTATATAGGTCAGTGAGTAATGGCAGCCTTGAGTTATTATTGCAAATTCTTCATTTCTCATGTGATGTGCTGTTGCTTTTCTCCTTCACAGTTGACTACTACTCTCTTTCCACAAGGTGGTTATCTAAATTAGAGGAAGTTTGTGGCATAAATAACTTATCTGTTTCAATTCAATCGATAGGTAGTCACCAGCGATGCTTACAAGTTAAAGTTGTGGATGGTGCCTTATCATTTTTAGTTCTATTCCATGTTTGTTTCTATACTAAATAGTGTTCCTAACCTGTGCTCTTCTTCATATTTTAATTGGTTTCACTAATGATTGTTATGCTTTTATTTACCTTGACAGATCACTACCACTTCCGCCAAAGCAATCAAGTTCTTACTTTGGTTCTACTACTGTAAGTATTTATTCTACACACATTCACTTTTATTACAGTTACACTACCTACTCTTACTGTTTTATGAAAATATGCAAAAGACCCATATTTCTTTCTATTCGTATCTTTAAAAGTTTATGATTAAATGCATTTTGTACTGTAAGTATTTCCTTAGCATAGGTTGCGTGTTTTATTGCGTTTATGGAAAATAACAAAAGTACAATGAATTAAACAATCATTTTAGTCTTACCTGTCTAAGATGGAAAGCATTTATAATTAGAGGATTCTGTCTTTATGCCTCAAAAACTTCAGCTAATAATAAATGGTTATATAATGAAAAAGATAAGCCAAACAAATGGAAATGACCCATGCAACAAAACAAAGAATCAAATGAATGGATGGGCAGTTTGTTTTGTTGAAGACAGATCAGACTAGAGGGAATATATCCATGTATATATTTAATAAGGATGGTGCCAGCAAAGGAAAATAATGCATGAAAATGCAAACAAACAGCATATCATGCATGTGTTAGGACAAAATGTGACCTTGCAACGTGGATACGCCGTTTCAGTTGCCCATAATCATTTTGTTTTCTATTCTTTTTTGTTCAGTTGCATTGTTTAGTTCAAAAAATACAAGGCAACTGAACATTTATGTTATATTACTATGTTAACCACCAACCAACTCCTGATTACATGTTTTTCCAGGCCAGGCCCATGGATTTCTATGTCCTAACCCAAACTGTAAAATTGTAATCCATTGGTTATGTTCCTAGGATGATAGCCCAGTCCGTTCGGGAGCTTAATAGCATCTCAAACAATATGATACTTTGCGTATTACTTTATCATTTAACATGCCCCAATTTATGGTTATTTTGCGTATGATTTGATAAACTTATTATAATACAGTACTTCAACTATATGGGAATGTTAGCAGTTGAAGGCACATACGATAAAATGGAAGCGCTTTTGAATCAGAACATTCATCCAGTAGATATTTTGCTACTGTTAGCAGCATTAGAAGGGGATATACCAAAGATTGAAGAACTGTTGAGAGCGGGTGCACAATATACAATTAAAGATGCAGATGGAAGAACATCCCATGCTTAGGCTGTTTTTAAACAAATGCTAAAGTGTTAGAAGGGTGTTAAACATGCAGCATATAGGCGCATATTTAACAAACATGTGTGTTATGAACGTTTATGAAATCAATATTGTTGGATGTTTGTTAAACATGGGCTCAACTTTTTTAACAAAGATCCAATTGTGAGTGCCTGTACACTTACAGATTTGTAGTTATTCAGCTGAATTTTTGTATGGATTACTTTCTGAAATCATGTGTTTGGAATGGGGTTTGGGGGTGTGAATTCAAAATTTCTAACTTCTAACCTACCTCTTTTGTTGGAGATGCTGCAGAAATTCGTAAACTGACCACAAATATCATTGTACAAACTTAACACATGCAAAGGCATAACTACAAGTGTAGGAAAGTGTGGTGCACGACAGAAAGATAAACCAAATTTAAAGCTACAAGACACAATATCTCATGCTGCTACAGAGGTGTTTTGGTACTACACCTATAGATTTTGTTCAAGGATTTTTTATTTCAGCGTTTACTGGTCAGTTGTTACTTCAGCGATTCAATCAACTATACATGTTTTAAAAATAAAGAGTTACAATTGTTTCATTTCTCACATAAACAAAGTTTTGAAAGTCTCTGGAGTTTTTGTAATATAGAAATTGTCTATTATTATATTTATTTATAGATGAAAATTTTGGGCTGAAGTGTAGAGTATGATAGTACAAAGCATAAGTCATGAATGGTAACAAATTGATTGATAAATAATTTTGAATCTTTTATTTTGATGCATGAATCTTCGAGAAGTATTTCAAAATATGAACGTTGGTTTCATATTTTTAGCTGAATGAGAAGTATTTCAAAAACTAAATGGTACCAAATCAATTATGGTCTGTGCGTGTGCGTTTGATACATGTTTACTGTTTTGCTATATCACTGCACATAGAAAATGTTATTGGCATTTTGGTGTGTAATAGTTTGATATATAGCCGGGTGTCGGTGTTTGTACTTAATGTTTGAAAAGATTTTTTTCCAATAAAAATAATAATAAAGCTTTCAAAAGGGGTTGAACCACTAGGTCAATACCATTATCACTTATAATAAAGCTTTCAAAAGGGGTTGAACCACTTGGTCAATACCATTATCACTTATTATGCCCAATTAATGCACAAATTATGACATAATATATCAAAATATTACCCTTGGTCCAACAGGTTGCAATTGGCATTCGACGATTATATTTCTCTAAAAAAAATATCCGGTTCATAGTTTCAAGTTATTTTGTTAACATCTGCAACTTGAAAAAGCACCTTATATTCTAACACCTTTGGAAACTTCTTTCATTTCTTGATATAGCATTTTAACGAAAATAAGAATATCTTTGACTCCTATAAAATGCTTGATGCATGCAAACTTGGCTATATCTACCAAATAGGATAATTTACACTGTTGAATTAATGCATATACATTATGAGTATATGCAGGCCCAACTGGGCATGCATACATACTCGTAGATCATAAAGTTTCAATAAGGAGACAAGTTCAAAAACACAGAGGTCCTTAGAGAGACGCTTAGACGGGGGGCAAATCTATCATTAAACAAGAAGGCCATGTTACTCTATTTCGAGATGCTAAATCGACTGAAAGAGCCAGTAAACATCCTCGATTGAGACGCGATTCACTTTCAATGCCTATAAGAATTTTAAAGCATCGTAATTCATCATTGGACTTAAAAGAATCCAAGGGAAGTGATATATTCAAAACTTATGTTGATATTGTAGGAAATGGTGTAGTACAAATGTGAATGGACCTTAATGCAACTTTAACACTAAAGAAGGGGTGAGTACTATTTTATTACTTTTATGGAACTTTTTAGCTTATTTCAAGATTTGAATCAAATACGGATAATCAATCGCAGATATATATACTAACAGGCAATCACAAATACAAATAAATATAGTTAAAGTAAAGTAATTAGTTAGAGAGAGGACACTAGGAGTTTTATACTGGTTTGAATTTCTTCTACATCCGACCAAGTACAATTTCTTGTATAGATTTCTTTTCAATCGCCTACCTTAACCAGGTAGTAAGCAAATTAGAATATAATATCGATTTCAAAGCTAGGAGGTACACCCTCTTGTCTCACGAGTCCGGGGTAAACTCTCTTGATTTACTGGGCACCATGATCATCCACTACATTTAGATGGGCTACTGAGCACACCTACTTGATTTGAATGGGCAACAAGCACACCCAAAAAAATAAGAGTAGAGTTGTTGATTTCCAAATACAAAGAGTTGTACTTGGGATACAAGATATTGTATAGCTCTTCTAATAACACTTTGATCTTTTGAATTGATGAGAGAGTACTTGAGGATGAGCGAGTAGTCTGTGGAGAGCAAAGTAGGGTTTTAATTTCAAAGAATATGCAGTGAGAGTTCAAAAAAAGAAGAAGATAAAAAGTTAGTTAAAAATTCTTTTTTAACCCTTTATGTAGTGTTTGAAAAGATATCTATTCGTGAAAAGATGTAGTAAACAATTACAACTTTTTAAAATTAAAATGGCATCTTTTTACTAGTTTAAACTGAGTTTAAAAGGAAGTATCTATTCATGAAGAGATGTGATCAAAAATCAAAATTTAAAAATCATCTCCCTAACAGTTTATCTGTCGACATACCTATGTGGTATATGTTGACACTCATATGTATGTTTTGAAAAATAGAAACATTTAAGAAGTGTTTCAAAATTCTTAACATTTGTGAATTCATTTAAACATAGTCTTAATATACTTTGAACTCATAAAAACTTTTATAAAATATTTATAAAAATATATTTTGAATTTAAATAATTTATATTGATAAAATATTAAAGATCAGAAATATTGTGACGTCCCACCTCTATACTCACACTAACCAAGGACACTACTGGGTAATGTCGTCAATTAGTACGAAGAATAAGGCTGTTGAGGAGCGACCTTTTGTGTAATTGCTTTGTGCGAGTACCGATACGTCAGATAGTATGTCATGCGTTTCATTTCAAGAGAAAATCTGACACATCAAATACAAACTCAAAGCTACTACACAGTGGCTATGTGGCTTTCGGAAACAAATATAAAATAAGCATAACATAAATCAGTCACAAATATGAATATAACACATAGAAGAGAACATCAAAGTAGTGGTCATACAAGATCCACTACATCACAAAAGAATAGGTACAAGTGCTAGACAAAAGAATATGTATACATCAAGGAGTCTCTATCTCGAATGTATAAAAAAAACCCAAAAAAACTACTAAGCTAAAGCAGTTAGCCAAAAGTCAGATGACGATCCCTGATAAGAAGTCAAGTAGAAGCACCTGAAACACCTCGGTCTGACCCGAGTATTATTTAAGAAGAAAAATAAAAAACGGATCAGTCTAGCTATAAATATCATATAAGATAAGATAGGCTAAGAGATATAACAAATATATATGATAACAACAAAAATCATACAATATCTCAAATTTTCTCAAACACCAAAAAGAATGTCATATTCTTTATTTTTATTCACCAAACCACAAATATTGATAAGGCTTATCAATGCAAATCACAAAAATTGGTGAAACACAAATTCTAGAAATTAATAATTAGAAATCTAGAAAAACACAAAGGGGGAGGCCTATCACAAACGGGAGCATGAAAACTCACCAACACGTGTATCACAAACAAGATGTTATCCCATAGGTCGCTAACCCATAAAGCCGGTGCAACGACGTAGTACAACAATACGCCCGATGAACCTGAAACTCAAATAAGCCGGAACAACGACGTAGTACATCGATATGCCCAATGAACCTAAAACTCAAATAAGCCGGAACAACTATGTAGTACAGCGATACGTCCGATGAACCTTAAACTCCATAAAACGGTTAAAAGACCATGGGTCGTTAGCCCATAAAAATGAGACGAAGCTCTATAAATGATCATCATTGATCAATAAGTGTAAATTACACTAAGCAAGTAAATAAATGAGTTTATCTTCATGTCCCATATCCACTGGCTTAACTTAAATATTTACGAACAAATTATAGATTTTCACTCGAAAATTGTCACAAGATGTCAATCGAACAAGTCTAAGAATTAACCGAAGAAGTAAACGTAAGCGTTTCATACCACTTGTTTTGCTAAGTCGTTTAATTGGATTTCTCATACGAATGAGGTAAAGTTTGTATATACTAATAGATTGGAAAACAGATTTAAAAAAGAGCTTTGTATTAAAAGTAAATGTTGAAATCATTTATGTGAAAGAGTTTGAGTATTTACTACTAGTATAGAAACCTTTGTATTTTAAAGTGACAACTTACCGAAACGATTGTAAAAACAATCTATCACCAAAAATTCACATTCAACGACGTGAATTAAAACCATTAAAATCAATATCAAATCCATCAAATGGATATTCCCAAAAATCCAGAAAAGAAGTCATCAAAGTAGATAATAAATGACAACTAACCGAATCAACAAAGATCGATAAAACGGAAATCCACTAAAAATAGGCAAATTGGCTGAATTCAACAGCGCCAGACGTCTGGTGGTTCTCCCAGACGTCTGAGCTGAAGGTCTGGAATTTTTTCATATCACTCAGATGTCTGAGCCGTTGGTCTGGAATTTTTATTCCTTTGCCTCAGACGTCTGAGCTGAATCTCAGTGCGAAATTTGCCTAGGCCATTGATGGTCAAATCAACTCGGAAGCAATCGAATGAGCGATGGTGGCTAGGGATTTATGCCAAGCGACAACCCAGCCTTATAGGCTCTTCAATACACTCCAAACAACATGTCCAAACATCCATAGTAGGATTTTCATAGATTTTGACTTCAAAATACCAAAATTGGAAAATTCACCAAACCAATTCAATTCAAAAGCAATTGGACATGAAATAGATGTTAGGAATTCATACCTAACAACAATGAAAGCTATAGATACAAATGTGAGTTCAAGAACTCACATTTAAACTCAAAAACAACAATTGAGAAACTCTAAAACAAAGCAAGACCAATTCCTCTTCACTACACCTCTAGAATCTTCAATCTATTATCAAAGGCAAAGTTTTTCCTAAGTTAGGTTATAGAAAATTCTGAAAATTGAAGAGAGATTGAGATGGAGAAGATGAAGAGGACGCTTACATAAGCTTCTCTTTAATTTTAGAACTAGAACTTGAATTTCCTAAGAGAACTAGGGCTTAGAAATTTTAATTTTCTTTCTTTTCCCCCATTTTTTCTTTTGCTTGAGAGTGTTAGGAAATTAGAAATGGAATGAATGAAGGAAGAGGAGTGGGGTGGGAGCTATTAGGTAGAAGAGTTTGGGTTAGTGGGCTAGAACACAATCCAAAGCCCAAACAAAATACCAAAATCCTAATCAACTCCAAACATATCAATATTTATACTCAAACAAGTTGTAAACGCCGTTTTGAACTCAATGGAAGTGGTCTCGAGTCTGGATTCGACTGTTTACAATAAGTCACATTTCGAACTTTAAATTCAACAAACGATGCTATATTTAAATAAAACATTTAAATATATAATCGTAAAATATGCGGGTTGTTACAAATATGTGATAAAGATCAGAATCTGCTATTAGGGATCTAACAATTTGTTCTAATGAGTCGTACTAAAGTCTTGAACTATTCAAGTCTTCTGTCTCTAAACTCATGATTCTTGATCATCATCTCTAAATCTTCATTCTTGGTATTTATACTAATTAGTCTTCATGTTTAATCATTATGTACCTATGTAATATTCTGCCATATATACTATACAACTTAACAAAACATTAGTATCTATATTTATATAATTATTGTCATGAAAATAAATGTTTGAGGTATTAACAATCTCCCTTTTTTTATGATGATGACCATGTAAATATTCCTATATATAAAATATAATATAACTTTCCCCGAGGTAAATAATCCCCCTTAGATATGCATGTGTTATATTTTATTATTTTCTCCCCCTTTGTCATTAACAAAAATGGATGAAAAACAATACTCCCCTAAATGTGATATACATATGAATTATGGAGTCAAAATTAATACTTAAATACTAAATCTTGGAGACATCTAAATAAGATAAAAGTGATTTTACTAATAAATTAAATTATTACGCAATTTAAACAGTCCCGAGCAAACAAATTCAAACCATTCAATCCAAATCAATATAAACTTAACTATATACATAAACAACAAACCAAACCAAAAATATATATACAATTCAATGTTTCTTTTTTACTATTGGAGACTTATGGATAGAGAAATTGAGATACTTTTTGTTCCATGAGATTTCCATTATGGTCAAAGATAACTTCCCGTGCACACTTAACCTCGTCGCTTTCTACTTCATCATCTTCTTCCTCATCATCTATTGGATTATGAATGACAAGATTGAGGTTATCTTCCTAAATCACTATTGAATTAGCCTTATTATCCAATAGATGATTTTTGAAGGTTTCTTAACATGCTTTCTAAAATTGAGGTCATCTTCAATTTTAGTGACTTTGGCAAGGGTAGTGTTTTGAAATGGTCTTAGACTAGAGACATTGAAGTCTAGGGAGATTCCTCTTTCAACCTTTTGAAGTTTGAAGGATCCATGATTTTATTTTTTATTTTGAGTTTTTAGGAAGAAGGAGACAGGAAAATGAGAGTAAATTCAAAACTTGGTAGTTATATAAATAGATTTCGAATTTCGAATTAAAAAGGGAAAAGCAATTTTCAAATAACCGGCAGGTGTGTCGACATATGTATAGGAAGCATATGTCGACATATGCATCTAAAAATGTATTTTTCATTTTCTTTTTATTTTAAATAATAAAAACTATTATACTTCGATTTCTGTGAAAGAGCATATTCCTAGCTCTCTCCTTAGTTTAATGAAAACGGTTTATGCTAATGGTTTTGTTAAGATATCGGCTATTCGATTTTCAGTATTTATAAATTCGAGTGAAATTACTCATTTATTTATGCTGTCTCTTAGAAAATGATGTCTTATGTCTATATGCTTGGTCTTAGCATGACGTATTGGGTTCTTAGACATATTTATTGCACTAGTATTATCACAGTATATTGGTGATTGTTTTAAATAAAGACCGAAAACTTTTAGAGTTTGTTGCATATAGATAATCTGTGAACATGCTAATGCAATTGAGATATGTTCTTCCTCTATTGTGGATAGAAATACAAAATTTTGCTTTTTTATAAAATTAGAAAACAAGAGAGTGTCCCAAAAGTGACAAGTTCCACTTGTACTTTTTCGGTCTAATTTGCTTCCAACATAGTCAGCATCACTATATGATATTAAGTTAAAGGAATCTTCTTTTGGGTAGAAGAGTCCATAGTCAAGAGTTCTATTTACATATCTTAGAACATGTTTTACAACATTTAGATGAGTTTCTTTAGGCCGAGATTGATATCTTGCATAGAGACATACACAATGCATTATATCAGGTCTGCTAGCAATTATATAAAGCAAAGATCCTATCGTACCTCTATATAGTTTTTGATCTACATCTTTTGAATTTTCTTCCTTATTTAATTTTTCATTAGTTGTCATGCGAGTTCGCTTACCACTAGTATTGGACATACCAAATTTCTAGTTCCTTAGTATACTTTTCATGATTTATATATATACCATTATTTAATTGCCTTTTTTGTAATCCTAAAATGAAGGTTAATTCTCCCATATGACTCATTTCAAATTCCTTAGTCAATACAGAAATTCTTTATTTAACTGTTCATTTTTTGACCCAAAAATAATATCATCCACATATATTTGTATAAGTTAAATATCATTATTATTTCTTCTAATAAATAGTGTACTATCTACTTATTCTATTTCAAAGTTAGATTGTATCAAATAAGATTTAAGTCTTTCATACCATGCTCTAGAAGCTTGTTTTGGACCATATAAAACTTTCTTTAACTTATAAACATGATTTTAAAGTTTTTCATCTTCGAAAAGAGGGGGTTGTTCTACATAAACATCCTCTTTAACAAAACCATTTAAAAAGACACTTTTTATATCCATTTGAAATAATTTAAAATTAATATTATTTGCAAAAGCAAGTAAAATTTTAAATGACCTCTAATCAAAATCTATACCTTCCTCCTAACTATATCCTTGTGCAACTAAATGTGTTTTATTTCTAATGACTTTTCCTTATTCATTTAATTTATTTTTATAAACCTATTTGGTTCAATTACTGATTTATTTTCAAGCCTTGGGACTAATTCCAAACATCATTTCTGGTAAACTGATTTAGTTCTTGCATAGTGAGAATCCGTGAATCGTCTAATAATGCTTCCTTTGGATTTTTAGGTTCATTAGTTGAGATAGATTTATGAATCTTCTTATGATGCTTCCTTTGGATTTTTAGGTTCATTAGTTGAGGTGAAATCTATATTACTCATATTATGCAATTGATTTCTTGTTTTTATGACCGACTCTATATTTTCTAGAATATTTTCTTTTGGATGATCTTTCAAATATTTTGTTCTTTTATTTAGATATGAATTTTCAGAGTAATCATTGTTTTCATTATTAGTGATTTCATTATTTGTAATTTCATTTTTTTTCATTCCGATTAATATTTTTTTCTTCATCAATGCTGGTATTATTTTCCTTAAAATTTTCATCAAATGAAACATGCAATGTTTCGTTAATAGTGTTAGTTCTGGTGTTAAAAAAGCTTTACTTCTATTAGAATATCCAATAAAAATTCCTTTATCTGATTTAGCATCAAAATTATCTAAATTATCCTTTGTATTTAATATAAAATATTTACTACCAAAAACTCTAAAATAAGATACTTTAGGCTTTCCACCATAAAATAATTCATAGGGAGTTTTCTTGGTAAATGATGTTATTAAAATTATATTTAAATAGCATGTTGTAGCAACTGTTTCAGCCAAAAAAGTTTTAGGTAAATCACTATCATTTAACATAATCCTAGCACATTCTAGTATAGTTTTAGTTTTATGTTCTACTACTCCATTTTGTTGGAGTGTTCAAGGGAATGAAAGTTATGTATAATTCCTTTCTTATTACAAAAAATTTCAAAATTTTTGTTTTCGAATTCCCCTCCACCATCACTTCGTATTGTTTTAATTTTGATTGAATTTTGGTTTTGAATTCTTAGTGAAAATTTTAAACGTTTCAAATGCATCACTTTTGTGTTTATGGAATATTGTCCAAGTATATCTTGAAAATTTGTCTACTATTATAAAAACATATCTATTATAATTTACTAAATGAACTTTCGATTGTCCGAAAAGATCTACGTGAAGAAATTCTAAGGGTTGAGAAGTTGAAATCATGTCTTTTAGTTTAAAAGAACTTTTATGAAGTTTTCCTGGTTGGCAAGCATCACATAAGTTGTTGACATTAAAAGTCATTTTAGGGAGTCTCCTAACAAGTTCATATCTAGCAATTTTAGATAAGTGTTTAAATTTTAAATGACTAAATCTTTTATGCCAAATCCAAGGGTCGCCAAATTCAGCCAAAAGATAAAGATTGTCATTAGACACTTTCATACTTAAGATGTAAATACTATGTTTCCTAGCACCTACAATGATTATTTTAGACTCGCTATCTTCAATATGGTAAATATCTTTTTCAAACTTAATTTTAAAACCCTTAACACACAATTAACTAATACTATGCAAGTTATGTTTCAAATTTCTAACTAGCAAAACATAGAAATGTTAGGAGTTTTAGAGTTATCGATATTGCCAATGCTAATCACATATCCTTTGAGTTTTCTCCGCCGTTAATTGATCCTCCAACTTTGTAAACTATCTCCTTTAAGATTCCGTACTTTCAGTCATGTGTTTAGAGCATCCACTGTCTGGTATCCATATGTCCTTCTTGATTTGTGATGTATGAATATCAAGTGTTTGTTCACTACCCATATAGCATATTTGTTCCTGTAATTTCACATTATATCTTTCCAAAACATCAAATGAATTTTCAGAATAATTAGTTTCTGATCTATTTGATAGTAACATACAGATTTGTTTTTCTACAAAGGTGTTTAAAGGTGTACTAAAAGTATTATTAGCCATTTATACTTTTTATAAATGAAACTATGAGTTTTTGAAAACCTAATGCTTTGATACCAAATGTAAGAAACGATGTAGCACTGATGTGAATGGATCTTAAGCCTACTTTAACACTAGAGAGGGGTGAATAATGTTTTATAACTTTTATAAAACTTTTTAACTTATTTCAGGATTTAATTAAACACAAATAATCAGTCATATATATATATATACACTAATTGGCAATCACAGATATAAATAAATGCAATAAAAGTGAAGTAATGAGTTAGAGAGATGACATTATGAGTTTTATACTAGTTTGGATTTCTCCTACAATCAGTTTCATATAATTTCTTGTACAGATTTCTTTTCAATCGCCTATTTTAACCAGGTAGCAAGCAAACCAAAATACGGTCTCGATTTCAAGGCTATGAGATACACCCTCCTTTCTCACGAATCTGGGGTAAACTCTCTTTATTTCTGCCAAATAAGATCACCCACAAGATTTAGACGGTCTACTAAGCACACCCACTTGATTTGAACGGGCAGCAGACACACCCATTTGATTTGAACGGGCAACAAGCACACCCAAAAAATAAAAGTAGAGTTGTTGATTTCCAAATACAAACAATTGTACTTGGAATAAGATACCTTATAGCTTTTGATAGCACTTTGATCTTTTGAATTGATGAGAGAGTATTGAGGATGAGTGAGTAGTTTGTGGAAAGCAAAGTGGAGTTTTAATTTTAGAGAGTATGTAGTTAGAGTTCAGAGAAAGAAGAAGATAAAAAAGTTAGTTAATAATTATTTTTCTAACCTGCAACGACCCATAAATTTTTACGATTTAAATAACGTAATTAACTAAATTTCTTAAAATTAACCAATTAATTTTAGCGACGAAAATTTGATATAGGTATGCGTCTATTGAAGCATAGCAAGTGGCAGATTTTTGTCAGAAAATATATAAATTTGCTTGGTTGTGAAATTTCAATTTAAAATTTTAAATCAGTTAAATTTGTTGAAAATTAAATATTTCTGAAATCTGAATATTTTTATATAAGAAAAATGTAAACCATTTTCTGAGTGAGACGTCGTATTTCGTTTCGCCAAATTTGGAATGCTCTAGCTCCGTTTATATTATTTTCGGCGTTTTAGCAGCAGTTGGGCAGCGAAAATCGAGTTTCGCTAGGACGGTCGAATCTCTGATATATGTGTACAATTTTGTTCATTTCGTCGTGTTGATCTCCGCAGTATATTCATTCATGTAATTCGTCGTCCGATACACGGCGAAATCGACGAAACGATTTGTCATATCGGTACCCGTTTTGAACATTTTTGGTTTTTTTGTGTCTTTCCATTATCCACCGTGAAAATCAATAGCCTATTAATATTTTAAGCTTTTGACCTTCACTATTCCCCGTGGTTTCAATTTAAATGCTGGCTCGTCTGTTCACTTTCATTTTCTCTCGTTCCTTTCACTTTCTTTCTGCCTTGTTCTTTTGAAGAAAAACAATAATATAATATTGTTCATATATAATAAAATCTGCATGCTTTTGCTTGAGAAACTGCCATCTCCTCTTGTAAACCTGTTCCCTCTCTTTGCTTCTCCCATCGCCTTTCACCTGATCCAACAGACACCGGCCGATCAACCTTACCTCCGCCCCTGTCAACCGGAACCCGCCATTTCCTCCACCCAGCTTCCCACTACCACAGATCCATGCACGCAGATCCTCTACACAAGTACCAACGCCTATATGACCGAACTGCCACCTAACCCTGCCAAGCACGCCTTCCCTCCCTCCATTTTCACATCGCCCACTATCACCTACCCGAACTGCCCGGCCTCATCACCCCATCAACCTCCTTGCGCTGCCGTTTCCCATCAGATCCTCCAACCTTTCAGCCGACAGCACCCTGTAACAACCCGGGATTTGCATTACCAATTAATAAATAAAAGTTAGGATTTTTATTTATTTTAATGAAGCATAAAAGGATTTGGAATAACAAAATTTATTTGAAAAAGGCTATTTTAATTAAATGGGAAATATGGGATTTTAAAATGAGGATAAAATGTTATTTTGGAAAGTTAAATATTTTAAGAGAAGTTTTAAAACGGGTTTGGGTAAGAGAAAAAAAATGAATTTTATAAACATATATGAACACTTAGACTAATTTTTGGAAAAAAAACATGTAAATAACTCTCTTCTTATTGGATTACTAAACCTAGCCCAATAACCCACCCTAAACCTCCTCTATAAATTATCTCAAACTCTCATAGCCTCATTCATTCATCCCTAATCAAAACCCTAATCATTTCCTAAAGCTTTCATAACAAAAATGGCCTCTATCTTCATCTCCTTCTAGTTTTTGCTTATGCAAATCATTCTATGCAAAGGTAATTCAAATACCCACCTCAAATCCGTTTTTATATCTTTCTCATTTCTGAAATTTATTTGGTAACACATGTTTTATGTGTTTTTTTTATCTTATAGCCTTCTAATCATCTTTTGCTAACTTGGGTTGATGCTATAGTAGTCTTTGTTGCTTTCTAGAGAGGTATATTGCTAAAAACCTCTTCTAATATGTGTTTAATCATCTTTTGATTTCAGTAATCATTTAGTAACACATGTTTTATTATGTAACATGTGAATTATAGCTCTTTGATCATCTTTGCTTTCATTTTGGGTGTGCACACAAGTTGCTTGCTATATTGGTTGAGGTAAAATTGCTAGCTAAATCCTTTTTTACTTGATGCTTCTATAATTTTCGTTTTGGAATTGTAGCTGAAACGAAATCAGACATAACTTCTTCATTTCTCATCCGTTTTTGGTCAGGTTTTTTTTGCTGCAAACTAGATTCAATAAGAAACACTTTTTGTTCAGTGAGTTTTCTGTAATTTTGCCATTTAGATAACCTGAAATGCGTTCAAAGACAGAAGACCAATTCTGTCTTTAACAAGTTATCTTGAGTTTCAATCTGATATTATTTTGCATGTATCTCTCTCGTTTTTGATCCGAATTAGATAATTTTGGATGTTCCCGAAAGGTTAAAACATATGCTACAATTTTTGTTCAGTAAGTTTTCTGTAATTTTGCCATTTAGATGACCTGAAATGCATTCAAAGACAGAAGACCAATTCTGTCTTTAACAAGTTATCTTGAGTTTCAATCTGATATTGTTTTGCATGTATCTTTCTCGTTTTTGATCCGAATTAGATAATTTTGGATGTTCCGGAAAGGTTAAAACATATGCTACAATTTTTATTCGGTGAGTTTTCTGTAATTTTGCCATTTAGATGACCTGAAATGCATTCAAAGACAGAAGACCAATTCTGTCTTTAACAAGTTATCTTGAGTTTCAATCTGATATTGTTTTACATGTATCTCTCTCGTTTTTGATCCGAATTAGATAATTTTGGATGTTCCGGAAAGCTTAAAACATATGCTACAATTTTTGTTCAATGAGTTTTCTGTAATTTTGCCATTAAATGACCTGCAATGCGTTCAAAGACAGAAGACAAATTCTGTCTTTAACAAGTTATCTTGAGTTTCAATCTGATATTGTTTTGCATGTATCTCTCTCGTTTTTTATCCGAATTAGATAATTTTGGATGTTCCGGAAAGCTTAAAACCTATGCTACAATTTTTCCTCAGTGAGTTTTCTGTAATTTTGAGTCTAACTAGGTCAAAAATTGATTTTTCTACTATCTTCCCGAGAGCGATACACATATTAGCTCTGTGGATGAAACTGAAACTATTTTGGTCATAACTTTTGAGCCGCTAGTCGGAATTTGACGATTTTGGTCTCGTTGGAAAGATGGAGTTATGAACTCCATATCTGGAAAGTTTGGTAATCATCTGAGTTATTAGACCCTTCGAATTTCCTGTCAGAGTTGAACCCAGATCGCTGTGCAAAACAGTGCATTTCATGTTTCTGTGTCCGACTTTGGAACATCTCTACGCCTTCGTTTCAAGTCGTAATCGAGTAATTCTTTTTGAGTTCTGAAGTAGGAATGTCGGACTACGTTCCTACCAATTTTCATTCCATTCGGATTCAGTCTGCTGGTTTGAATAATTTTCCGAACTTGGATTCGCGTCAGTTTTGGACTATTTTCCAACACTTAGAATATTTTCAACGATTTTCTGGTTTTATCGATTTCTTTGAGATTTGTCTCTGTATTTTGTACACGGGCCTTATAAAAAGGTTTCAAAAGGATTTTTTGCTCCGAAATGGCTTTCGAAATTATTATACAATATTATTTTTAATTAGTAAACTATTTACTCCATAATAGGAGAGTTTTCAAAAGCCGTGTTAAAGTGTTCTCAAAATCAATTATAAATCCGTTTCGAACCATTATTTTCTATAATAAAAATCTCACACTCACTTTTTAGCACGTCGAGCGAAGTGGAAAGGTGCTTAAATGGTTAGGAAATCTCCGGCCTATGGAACCGTGTGTATTTTCTTTCCGGTTAATCCCCGACCTATTCGATTGATCATTTTGACCTTTGGATCAAGTTTACCGATGATACGAGGTGGAATTTTTATTGTTTGGAGTGTGAGCTTGCTATTGGTTAGTAAACCGTTTAGTGCGAACGTGGGGTATGGGACTCATTGTTAACACTTTACGGGTTCCTCTCCAAGAAGTTTGTGACACATTAGCCTCTGGGCAGCCAGTACTGGACCTCTGGGTCACCACGCCTCTGGGCAACCGTCTCTGGACACCTGTTCTATGAAGCAGTTTCTTTTTCGGCATGTGCCTCTGGGCCTTTATCCTTCTGGAAAGGATCTCGCCGTCTCGCGCGTTCCGCATCTGTGCGAGTGATCGATCACAACTCTACAGTACTTGGCAATAACGACTCCGGTCGGTGCACGTGCTATACTTGTATTATCTGATTATTTTTATATCCATTCGAGTACCGCCATTCGGTGTTGGTTCTATGGAACCATACGATGTAAGTGCGATTACCTTATGGATTCACAGTGTCTCTGGACACTGCTTTTCAGTGTTTGATTTCATTGACTTTTCAGTATATCCCCATTGCTCTTTGGAGCATCGATCTTTGCTTTGGCATTGATTACAGACTCTGGTCACTCTTGGGATTATTGCCTATGGGCAACTTTATATATCTTTGGCTACGCCGATGATATGCGGCGATTTTATTTATTCAACACTTTGGTGTTGATATTCTCTTTGGAGATTTTTACTGTTGATTGATGATTAGGGACCGTCATTATATTCATGTGGTCCAAAATACTCTTCTCTTAGGAAAAGTAATGTTTTATTTATGTACCGCATTATTATATATCTCAGTTACTGATTGTTTAGCTAGCCTGACCCGAGTGTTTTTGCTCGGGTCAGACCGAGTTGTTTCAGGTTAGGTCTTTGGACTTAGCTTCTGTGCTTCCGCTTTGGACATTATCTGCTATGCTGATAGATAGCGCTTTTATTTGTCCATTATTCCGCTACTCTGTTATTATTCAGACTTTGATATGTACATATTTTTGACTCACATGTGTGGGCAGTGGCTTTGTACCCACTTATAGTATATGGATCTGTATTGACGATGTATTGTCCTGGGATTTTATATCTGTTATGTGATTCTGTTCTGTGATGTTTTATCATTTTATTACTATGCTTATTCTGATAGATCTTTAGCCATTGTAATTTCGTTATAAATATTTATTGAATATGTCGAACCACTTGAAAAAAAATAGATACCACCCTTTCGACGTATTCAGTAGATAGTTATAGCTTGATTACAAATGGTCGCTTCCACTATACTCTATTCTCCGCTTTAACAGACGGTATTACTCCCGTAATACTCTTTGTTACAGTGGGTCTCAGAGTGGAGCGTTACAGCTTGGTATCAGAGCCAAGGATCAGAATTAAGCATAACAAACACAGAACAGACACGTAGTACAATACGTTATAATACGATCCAAATTGAACATATCCACCTTTAGATAAATAAGTTAGGAATATGTGTAGGAATCTATTATATTCCGTAATATTCCTTAATGAATTATCTATCTTTGAATCGTGCTTAATTAAATCTACCGATCATATGTTCGAGAGTGTCCTAAACCTCTCTATTGCACCTTCTGCAAGAAGGAGGGACACAGGATCTCCGCTTGTCCTATTACTCCAGCTAGTGCCAAGCCTGGCAGGCTTAATGCTGCCAAGGCTCCTACCACTTCTGCTCAGCCTAAAGGTACACATCCTTCCGTTCTTGAAGGCTCTATTTTATTTCATGGTAGATCTTGTAGAGTTCTCTTTGATACGGGTGCCTCTCACTCATTCGTATCAAAGGAACTAGTTGATACTTTATCTTTGGATGTTACTTGTCTGGTTTCTTCACTAAGGATTGTGAATCCCATTGGTGGATCCACGACCCTTAGCTTGCTCTGTGAGGATATAGATATTGATCTTTGTGGCTTTTCTTTCCGTGCAAATCTCCACGTTATGGAGTATTTGGGCTTTGATATGATTCTTGGCATGGATTGGCTCATTCAGCACGATGCCAAAATCATTTGTTCGGAGCGGATATTATTTCTTCGTCATCCCGACTCGTCCGCTCCGTTAGCTATTGCTCTTCAGGATGTTGGGATTTCTGATATTACTTTATTTGCTCTTGATTCACGAGATGAGAATGTGGACATATCTCGTATTCCTGTTGTTCGGGATTTCCCCGACGTATTCGAGCTAGTATCCGGACTGCCGCCAAAGCGAGCTATTGAGTTCCGCATCGATCTCATTCCAGGCTCTCATCCAGTTGGGCGTCCTCCTACGAGAATGTCTACTAAAGAGAATGAGGAACTCAGGAAGCAGTTAGTTGAGCTTGAAGCGAAGCAGTTCATTCGTTCCAGTTCTTCGCCATGGGGTGCTGCTGTGGTCTTTGTTAAGAAGGCTAATGGCTCTCTTAGGCTTTGCATTGACTATCGCAAGCTCAATGAGTTGACCATCAGAAATCGCTACCCACTTCCTCGGATAGACGACATGTTTGACCAATTGAGCGGTGCGAAGGTCTTCTCTCAGCTTGACCTTGCCACCAGATTCCATCAGCTACGAGTCGTGGAAGACAGCATTCCTCTTACAGCATTTCGCACGCGTTATGGTTCTTTTGAGTGGATGGTCATGCCGTTCGGCTTGACGAACGCTCAAGCTTTCTTCGTCGATCTCATGAATCGAGTATTCCGGGAATACATCGATAGATTCGTTCTGGTTTTCATCGACGATATTCTTGTTTATTCTAGATCCGAGGCAGAGCATGCTCGTCATCTGCGGATCGTCTTGGATACTCTTCGTCAGCATCAGCTTAGGGCCAAGCTCTCCAAGTGCCATTTATGGGAGAGTAAGGTCAAGTTCTTGGGTCATATTGTTTCTTCTGAGGGTATTTCTGTTAATCCTGTCAAGATTGAAGCTATTCTGAATTGGAAGCAGCCTGAGAATGTTCATGATATTTGCAGCTTCCTTGGTCTAGCGGGTTATTACCGTCGATTTATCAAGGATTTCTCTCGTGTTGCACTTCCCCTCACGACTCTGACTCGTAAGGGGGTTCGCTTTATTTGGTCTGATAAGTGTGAAGTTTCTTTCCAGCGATTGAAGGAACTTCTCACTCATGCTCCTATCCTTGTGGTTCCTGAGAGTAACCAGGATCTTGTTGTTTACACCGACGCTTGTGGTAGCGGCCTCGGTGCTGTGCTTATGCAGAAGGATCGGGTAGTTGCTTATGCTTCTAGGCAGCTACGTCCGAATGAGGTTCGCTATCCGACTCATGATCTTGAGTTGGCAGCTATCGTCTTTGCTTTGAAGACGTGGCGTCACTTTCCATTAGGCGAACGCTTCACTCTTTACACCAATCACAAGTCGCTGAAATATTTATTCAGTCAGAAGGATCTCAATATGAGGCAGCAGCGATGGCTCGAGTTTCTCGCCTCATATGACTTAGATATTCAGTATACCCCTGGCAAGGGTAATCGTGTGGCTGATGCACTCAGTCGCAAACACTCGGCAATAGTTTCTATGATGATAGCCGAGTGGGATATTCTTGAGACTCTTTCTATGTGTGATATTCGAAATCGAGCTCCGTCTTCTGATCCTTAGATCTTTCTATTCAGCTTAGAAGCTCGACCTATTCTATTGGATCGCATTGCCCATGCTCAGCGGCAGGATCCAGACTTGTTGCGATATATTCATCTCCTTGAGTCGGGATCCAGTGATGAGACATTGCTGGATTATTCTCTTGATTCTCATCGGTGTCTTCGCAGGAGGAACCGTATTGTTGTACCATCTGATTTATCACTTAGGCGTGACGTCTTGGACGAGTGCCATCGCACTAAGTACACTATACATCCCGGGTCGAGTAAGATGTATGCCGACATGTGTCGCCTATTTTATTGGGAGGGCATGAAGAGTGATGTTGCAAGTTATGTAAGCCGTTGCATGACTTGTCAACAGATCAAAGCTGAGCATCAGCGTCCATCTGGTCTTCTTCAGCCGCTAGAGATTCCATTGTGGAAATGGGATCAGATATCCATGGATTTTATTGACGGTCTGCCTCGATCGAGGTCAGGCCATACTTCTATTTGGGTCATCGTCGATCGCTTGACCAAATCAGCTCATTTCATTCCTATTAAGTCCACTCGGACTGCTCCTCAGCTTGCCAAGCTATATGTGAAGGAAGTCGTTCGACTTCATGGCATTCCTAGCTCTATCGTCTGTGATCGAGACACTATCTTTACTAGTCACTTTTGGAAGTGCCTACAGTCAGCTTTGGGCTCAAAGATGAATTTCTCGACTGCTTATCATCCTCAGACTGACGGTCATACGGAGAGGGTGAATCGTGTTTTAGAGGATCTTTTGCGCTGTTGTATTCTGGATTTCGGAGGTAGTTGGGAGGATCACTTACCGCTAGTAGAGTTCTCCTACAACAACAGCTTTCAGTCTAGTATCGGCATGGCACCTTTCGAGGCTCTCTACGGAAGGTCATGTCGCTCTCCTGCTTGTTGGTTAGAATCTGGCGAGAAGCTCATTTTTTGTCCAGATTCAGTTCGGGAATCTTCTGAGAAGATTATTCTTATTCGTCAGAGAATGAAAGAGGCGCAGAACCGTTAGAAATCCTACGCGGACAACCGTAGGAAGCCTCTTGAGTTCTCCATTGGTGATCATGTCTTTATTCGGATATCTGCTATGAAAGGGGTTGTGCGTTTCAGCTCTACAGGGAAGTTGGCTCATTGCTATGTTGGACCATTTCCTATTACGGAACGCATTGGCCAGGTGGCTTATCGAGTGGCTCTACCTGCTCACTTCTCTGGAATACACGACGTGTTCCATGTTTCCCAGCTTCGCATGTGTGTCCGCGATCCTGATTCTATCATTGAGCCGCATGCTGTGCCTGATTTAGAGATCTTACTTGATTTATCTTTGGAGCAGCAACCTCTTTGTTTGCTTGATTCAGAGGTTAGACGCCTTCGCAACAAAGAGGTCCCACTCGTGAAGATTCAATGGTCACTGAATCCTAAGGACTGCACTTGGGAGACCAGAGAATCTATCGAACGCTCTTATCCTGGCTTTCTCCCATCTTCTACTGCGGGTGAGAATTCTCTATTTTATCTCTATCACTTCTTTTTTGGATTTGACGTTATAGACGACATCTATCTTAAGGAATTGCGAGGACGCAATTTTCTTAAAGGGGGAGTCTGTAACAACCCGGGATTTGCATTACCAATTAATAAATAAAAGTTAGGATTTTTATTTATTTTAATGAAGCATAAAAGGATTTGGAATAACAAAATTTATTTGAAAAAGGCTATTTTAATTAAATGGGAAATATGAGATTTTAAAATGAGGATAAAATGTTATTTTGGAAAGTTAAATATTTTAAGAGAAGTTTTAAAACGGGTTTGGGTAAGAGAAAAAAAATGAGTTTTATAAACATATATGAACACTTAGACTAATTTTTGGAAAAAACATGTAAATAACTCTCTTCTTATTGGATTACTAAACCTAGCCCAATAACCCACCCTAAACCTCCTCTATAAATTATCTCAAACTCTCCTAACCTCATTCATTCATCCCTAATCAAAACCCTAATCATTTCCTAAAGCTTTCATAACAAAAATGGCCTCTATCTTCATCTCCTTCTAGTTTTTGCTTATGCAAGTCATTCTATGCAAAGGTAATGCAAATACCCACCTCAAATCCGTTTTTATAACTTTCTCATTTCTAAAATTTATTTGGTAACACATGTTTTATGTGTTTTTTTATCTTATAGCCTTCTAATCATCTTTTGCTAACTTGGGTTGATGCTATAGTAGTCTTTGTTGCTTTCTAGAGAGGTATATTGCTAAAAACCTCTTCTAATATGTGTTTAATCATCTTTTGATTTCAGTAATCATTTAGTAACACATGTTTTATTATGTAACATGTGAATCATAGCTCTTTGATCATCTATGCTTTCATTTTGGGTGTGCACACAAGTTGCTTGCTATATTGGTTGAGGTAAAATTGCTAGCTAAATCCTTTTTTACTTGATGCTTCTATAATTTTCGTTTTGGAATTGTAGCTGAAACGAAATCAGTCATAACTTCTTCATTTCTCATCCATTTTTGGTCTGGTTTTTTTTTGCTGCAAACTAGATTCAATAAGGAACACTTTTTGTTCAGTGAGTTTTCTGTAATTTTGCCATTTAGATGACCTGAAATGCGTTCAAAGACAGAAGACCAATTCTGTCTTTAACAAGTTATCTTGAGTTTCAATCTGATATTGTTTTGCATGTATCTCTCTCGTTTTTGATCCGAATTAGATAATTTTGGATGTTCCAGAAAGGTTAAAATATATGCTACAATTTTTGTTTAGTGAGTTTTCTGTAATTTTGCCATTTAGATGACCTGAAATGCATTCAAAGACAGAAGACCAATTCTGTCTTTAACAAGTTATCTTGAGTTTCAATCTGATATTGTTTTGCATGTATCTTTCTCGTTTTTGATCCGAATTAGATAATTTTGGATGTTCCGGAAAGGTTAAAACATATGCTACAATTTTTGTTCAGTGAGTTTTCTGTAATTTTGCCATTTAGATGACCTGAAATGCATTCAAAGACAGAAGACCAATTCTGTCTTTAACAAGTTATCTTGAGTTTCAATCTGATATTGTTTTGCATGTATCTCTCTCGTTTTTTTATCTGAATTAGATAATTTTGGATGTTTCGAAAAGCATAAAACATATGCTACAATTTTTGTTCAGTGAGTTTTCTGTAATTTTGCCATTAAATGACCTGAAATGCGTTCAAAGACAGAAGACCAATTCTGTCTTTAACAAGTTATCTTGAGTTTCAATCTGATATTGTTTTGCATGTATCTCTCTCGTTTTTTATCCGAATTAAATAATTTTGGATGTTCCGGAAAGCTTAAAACCTATGCTAAAATTTTTGTTCAGTGAGTTTTCTGTAATTTTGAGTCTAACTAGGTCAAAAATTGATTTTTCTACTATCTTCCCGAGAGCGATACACATATTAGCTCTGTGGATGAAACTGAAACTATTTTGGTCATAACTTTTGAGCCGCTAGTCAGAATTTGACGATTTTGGTCTCGTTGGAAAGATGGAGTTATGAACTCCATATTTGGAAAGTTTGGTCATCATCTGAGTTATTAGACCCTTCGAATTTCCTGTCAGAGTTGAACCCAGATCGCTGTGCAAAACAGTGCATTTCATGTTTCTGTGTCCGACTTTGGAACGTCGCTACGCCTTCGTTTCAAGTCGAAATCGAGTAATTCTTTTTGCGTTTTGAAGTAGGAATGTCGGACTAAGTTCCTAGCAAATTTTCATGCCATTCGGATTCAGTCTGATGGTCCGAATAATTTTCCGAACTTGGGTTCGCGTCAGTTTTGGACTATTTTCCAACACTTAGACTATTTTCAGTGATTTTCTGGTTTTATCGATTTCTTTGAGATTTGTCTCTGTATTTTGTACACGGGCCTTATAAAAAGGTTTCAAAAGGATTTTTCGCTCCGAAATGGGTTTCGAAATTATTATATAATATTATTTTTAATTATTAAACTATTTACTACATAATAGGAGAGTTTTCAAAAGCCGTGTTAAAGTGTTCTCAAAATCAATTATAAATCCGTTTCGAACCATTATTTTCTATAATAAAAATCTCACACTCACTTTTTAACACGTCGAGCGAAGTGGAAAGGTGCTTAAACGGTTAGGAAATCTCCGGCCTATGGAACCGTGTGTATTTTCTTTCCGGTTAATCCCCGACCTATTCGATTGATCGTTTTGACCTTTGGATCTAGTTTACCGATGATGCGAGGTGGACTTTTTATTGTTTGGAGTGTGAGCTTGCTATTTGTTAGTAAACCGTTTAGTGCGAACGTGGGGTATGGGACTCATTGTTAACACTTTACGGGTTCCTCTCCAAGAAGTTTGTGACACATTAGCCTCTGGGCAGCCAGTACTGGACCTCTGGGTCACCACGCCTCTGGGCAACCATCTCTGGACACCTGTTCTATGGAGCAGTTTCTTTTTCGGCATGTACCTCTGGGCCTTTATCCTTCTGGGAAGGATCTCGCCGTCTCGCGCGTTCCGCATCTGTGCGAGTGATCGATCACAACTCTACAGTACCTGGCAATAACGACTCTGGTCGGTACACGTGCTATAATTGTATTATCTGATGATTTTTATATCCATTCGAGTACCGCCATTCGGTGTTGGTTCTATGGAACCATACGATGTAAGTGCGATTACCTTGTGGATTCACAGTGTCTTTGGACACTGCTTTTCAGTGTTTGATTTCATTGACTTTTCAGTATATCCCCATTGCTCTTTGGAGCATCGATCTTTGCTTGGGCATTGATTACAGACTCTGGTCACTCTTGGGATTATTGCCTATGGGGAACTTTATATAGCTTTGGCTACGCCGATGATATGAGGCGATTTTATTTATTCAACACTTTGGTGCTGATATTCTCTTTGGAGATTTTTACTGTTGATTGATGATTAGGGACCGTCATTATATTCATGTGGTCCAAAATACTCTTCTCTTAGGAAAAGTACTGTTTATTTATGTACCGCATTATTATATATCTCAGTTATTATTGATTGTTTAGCTAGCCTGACCCGAGTGTTTTCGCTCGGGTCAGACCGAGTTGTTTTAGGTTAGGTCTCTGGACTTAGCTTTTGTGCTTCCGCTTTGGACATTATCTGCTATGCTGATAGATAGCGCTTTTATTTGTCCACTATTCCGCTACTATGTTATTATTCAGACTTTGATATGTACATATTTTTAACTCATATGTGTGGGCAGTGGCTTTGTACCCACTTATAGTATTTGGATCTGTATTGACGATGTATTGTCCTGGGATTTTATATCTGTTATGTGATTCTATTCTGTGATGTTTTATCATTTTATTACTATGCTTATTCTGATAGATCTTTAGCCATTGTAATTTCGTTATAAATATTTATTGAATATGTCGAACCACTTGAAAAAAAATAGATACCACCCTTTCGACGTATTCAGTAGATAGTTATAGCTTGATTACAAATGGTCGCTTCCACTATACTCTATTCTCCGCTTTAACAGACGGTATTACTCCCGTAATACTCTTTGTTACAGTGGGTCTCAGAGTGGGGCATTACACACCCTCATCCCCACCTTTCCACGCCTGACAGCCATCACCTTCCCACAGCTGAACACCGCCTGCAGCCATGCCTGTCCTTCGCCGGAACAACTACCGCATCGTAACACCCTGTCACCTTCTTTCCCAACCGTACAACCCAAGCTGTCCCCCTCCACGTCAGACCCGTTTCCACCACCTCAGCCCACAACCGAGCTTATCCGCCACCCTCCACCATGACAGCAGCACCCAACCCCGTAAGCCACTGCCCGCCGCCACTTACCACCACCTCCACGTGAGCAGTCGCCTAGCCTAAGCACCGCGATAACAAACCCACGCCGACAGCCACCTAGCCTCCATCCCACTCCACCTCGCATAGTCAGCCACCAGGCCCGCTTCACCTAGATCTGGCCCTTGTCCCTTGTCGAACGCTAGCAGTGCCATCCTCCCTCTCCACTCGATCAGCTCCGGCCACTCGTGCCTGTGCCTTGCCCCTTCTTTGCCGCCAACCTGCTATTTTTCCACCATCAAACTTGCAGCCTTCTATTTATAAAATAAATAAAATTTTATATATATATATAAGTTTATATATGATCTATTTGAGTTTATATATATATATATATTCTGTAGCTTCATAGAAGTAGATACAATGTGTTCATGTTTATGGTTCTTTTAATATTTTGAAATATGTGTGTGTATATATATATATATAATATGCTTATGTTGATAATTTTGAAATGAATATATATATATATAATGTTTATGTTAGTATTTTGGAATGTGTGTGTGTATATATATAATATGTTTTTGTTAATATTTTGAAAAAGATTTTAATGATTTTAAACATATATAGATATTATGTTTAAATATTTATTTGAAGCATTTTGTAAAATATGGGTTTTAAATTGAATGTTGATTTAAGAAAAAAATAATATATATATATATATATATTGTTTTCATCGATCTCTAGTCCACCTTGCTTTGCTTGTTCCCGTTGCTATCCGGAGATTTATTTCTGCAACTCTAGCTTGTCCGTGCATATCTGTGTCACTGTTTCCATTCTCATTATTCACTAGCCTCGAAAGGTGAGCGATCACTCACGATTAACATTCATATGTTAGTAAATTGATTTCGTACGAAATGATGATTTAAATATGTTGTTAAAATTTGAATTAGTTAGAAATTTATTCGTTATAGTATGATATGTTATTATCTGCATTTGTTTACCTATATTAATCGACATATAACACCAATAACCTGTTGTATATATATATTGTATTTAAATTGTTAATTATGATATATGCTCTTTATCGATATGTATGTCATTTTATGTTATTGTTCTCACACTGCAAGTTCCCTGTTAGTTTAGAATTCCCTATGGGTTGAAATGATACATAGCCGAACGATCTTATAGATTAGGGGAAAATCATTATGGGTTGAAATGATAAACCTAAGCAATTTTTATTGAATTTGAAATTTTGGGATTGCGGGTTGAAATGATATATACCCGTAAATTTTAAATTATTGCGGATTAAAATGATAAATATCTGTACCACTTGACCATAGGATAGAAAATTATATACGGACACCGTTGGTTTATTTTTGAAAATGATTTCCAAAGTTTTGAAAGAAAATATATGGGTTTTAATAAATATTGATTTTAAAATATAATATATAGATTTTATTTTAATATATGTGTAAAATTTAGATTTTTAAATTATATGTTTGGAAATTTTAAATTTATAAGTTAAGTTTTGAAAAATATAAATTTTTGGATTTTACTTATAATTTTATTATTTTCAAATATATAAAATAAGATTTTATACAATATATTTAGTAAAATAAGATTTAATTTAATAATAATTAATATAATTTAATTTAATAGGAATATAATTTAACTAATATATATAATATGTTTTAAATATTTATTTACAATTTATATTAATATTTTCAAATAGATTTTGTAATAACTTTATTAAATAAAAGTGGGAAAAATAAATTAAAGTTGATTTGTAATTTAATTTATTTAAGAATTGAATTGAAATAAAATTGATTTGAAAACTTATTGATTTTGAGATTTTGAAAGGTATGATTTTATAACTTGATTTAATTAAAGGTGATTAAATGAATATTTCCAAATTTAAATAAAAGTGAATATTTAATTTTGATTTAAATTTGAAATTTGAGATTTTATTGAATGGCTTACAAAAAGTGATTAGGTGAATATTTTAGAATTAAGAATAATTGAAGTTAGATATTTAGTTATCGATTTTATTTGGAAGTTATTAAAAATGATTAAGTGAATATTTATAAAAAATTAAGTTTTTGTAAATTGTTTGAATATTTAAACTTTGAAACTTATTGAATTAGAAGTGGTTTAAATTTGTAGTTCAAATTTGGATTTGAAATCGATATAAATTAAGAATGGTTTCAATGAAAATTTGAATTGAACTTTTAACCTTTCTAATTGAAATTGTTGAACTGAGATTGGTTTAAATTGAATTTTTGAACTATAGTTGATGTGACTTGATTTGTGAAATTGAAAGAAACAATTCTAATTTGAAACTATTTTGATATAAACTCTTTTAATATATAAACTATTTTTAAACATATAAACTATTTTAATTTATAACCTATTTTTAAATATGAACTATTTTAATATATAACTACTTTCAATATTAAAACTGTTTAAATTGGAACTGTTATGATTTAGATTTAATGGATTTAAATGCGAATATTTTGGTATGATGGTTTAAACTATTTTGTGGTTATGATTTCGAAAGTGAATATGATTTCGAAAGTGATATGATTTCGAAAGTGATATGATTTTGAAATGAATATGAAAATTTGATATGAAGTATGAACTGTTTGAAATATAAAATGACCACGGTGTGAAATAAGCGTTTGGTTGTTAAAGAGACAAAGATCGGATATTGTCATACTCTCTACCAATACCGAAAACCACTTTAACAACTGTGTACGTGGTGGAGATTCCAGAACGAAGTAGGATGGTTTGACGAACGTCTATATGAAGTATGAACGCAGCCTTGACTCCCTCGAGTCAGCTTGATGTGGCTAAAACACGAGCTATACCGGACCAAGTGAGGTCGCACCTCCGATGAGCATGCTTCTTCGATACCATTCTATTACTTTGTGATTTGATTGGGTGCACCTTTGATTTGGGAGTGTCTCGAGGTGGGCGGTAGTGGCTGCTATGCGTTACCGCCAGTCCAGGAGTGGAAATGGTAAAATCCTACCCTGACATTGCCTCGTGTGCCTTGTCACATGCCTTATCGCACCCACTACGAGTTTGGTTTGTGTCGTACCTATGGAGTGCTCCTTGATAGCCCACTAGTTTGGTGGAGTTTACGGTACTGTATAGACTACAACATTTATATAAAATGTGTTAAGGGAGATATGAGTAACGTCTTAACGCTATTTTAATAGTTTACTTTACTATAGACATTATCTATGCAGTGTATTGTACTATGTATGTAGATAGTTTAACAGATGCTTAAGGGATGGAATTCCAGCATCCTTTAAGTTATTTTGTATTTCATTTGGACATTTCACTTGAGTTGATTTACTTGCATAAGAATGTTAATCCTGACTCAAGTGTTTTGTGTTTTGCTTTATGCTCGGGTCAGACTGAGTGTCACAAGATTTGAGACTCACCTTTGCAGCTTGGAGCTTTGCTTGAAGATATTTTATCTATCCAGCTTTTCTAGCTATTTCAGTTATTGTCAATTGCATTTGTACTAGTGAGTTCTATGTACTTAAGATTTTCTGTTGTATTTATTTTAGACTCTGATTTTATGTAGTAGCTTCATGAACTACTACTTATCTATTCCGTTGCTTATTGTTGTAATACTCTTTGTTTGTGATTTTGTGATTGATTTGTTTACTGTATATGCTAAGTTTTGCCAAATATAAATTAACAATCTGTTGTTTTGAACAATTCAAGTCTGACATGTGTAGATGATTATCAATTTGAATGGTTCGAAATAGCAGATCGTTACATAACCCTTTATGTAGTGTTTGAAAAGATGTATCTAATTGTGAAAAGATTTAATAAACAATCACAACTTTTTAAAATTAAAAAGGCATCTTTTTACTAGTTTAAAGATAGTTTAAAAGGAAGTGTCTACTCGAGAAGAGATATGATCGAAAATCAAATTTTAAAAATCATCTCCCTAATGGTCCATATGTCGACATACCTATGTGGTATATGTCGACACAAATATGTGTGTTTTGAAAAATAAAAACATTTAAAAAGTGTTTCAAAATTTTGAACTTTTGTAAAATGATTTAAACATAGTTTTAATATACTATGAACTCACAGAAACTTTTATGAAATATCTATAAAAATATATTTTTAATTTTAAATAATTTATTTTGAGAAAATATCAAAGATAAGAAATTTGTGATAAAGGTCGGAATCTGCTATCAGGGACTTTAACAATTTGTTCTAATGACTCATACTAAAGTTTGAACTCTTTAAAGTCTTCTGCCTTTAAACTCATGGTTTTGATGACTCATGAGTTTTGATCACCATCTCTATATCTTCATTCTTGGTCTCTATGCTGATTAGTCTTTAAGATTAATCATTCTGTACATGTGTAATATTTTGCAATATATAGTATACAACTTGACAAAACATTAGTATCTATATTTATATGGTTGTTATGAAAATCAATATCTGAGGTATTAACAGATATATGTTATGTTTATCATTCATTTGATAATGTCTTTTATTCTAAGTATATTGTTGATTTAATACAGGATAAGGAGGCTAAACCTGATAAGCTTAGTGATCCAGTCGAGGATGGAACCCATAATTCAATCACTATAGATGTAAACATGAAGAACTGCAAGAAAAACAAACATGCAAAGGGGCATCCTTTTAAGGATACTTTGAAAGCCAAGAGGTTGAGATAGACAAATTAGTAATTAAAAACCCAGAATTTACAGCAAAGCCAGAGAAAGGCAAAATGGAGATTAGCTCTACAAGATAGAGTGCTGAGAAGTCATACTAAGAGCAACTCCAACAGTTCGGAGTGCGGAAATTGGATTTTCCGCACTCCGAAATGTTGAAGGCCTCATTTCTACAACAGAAATGAGGCCAGGCACCTGTTGAACAGGCGCCTGGGTAACAGGCGCCTGTGTTTTTTAAACTTTATTTTTCCTTTTTTTGATGTTAAACTTTATTTTTTATGTAGCTAGGCGCCTGTTGAACAGGCGCCTGTGTTTTTTAAACTTTATTTTTCCTTTTTTTGATGTTAAACTTTAATTTTTATGTAGCCAGGCACATGTTGAACAGGCGCCTGAAAATGAGGCGCCTGTTGAACATGCGCCTCACCCAATAACGTATTCTCGAGCCGAAGCCTCATCTTTCTGCACTTTCGGGGATTCTCGCGCTCTGTTGGAGTTGATTCTAGGTGCAGATTCGAGATTTCTGAATCTGTTGTAGTTGCTCTAAAACTAAAGAATATTGATAGTAGCTTGGAATGTAAAAGGTTTCCATAAGCCTAATAGAATTATGGAAGTGAAGCATATTATAAGATGTAACAAAGTAGGTTATTTTGGAGTGTTGAGAATAAGATGTTATTACACGGTTTAGAGAGAATCAAATGGAATATAAGCAATGAATGAGACTTGGTTAGTAATATCTCATGTTATTACTAGTATCAAATATTCATTCTTATTAATAGGAAATTTGAAGATATAATATTATTAGCATGAGTGATCAACACATTACAATCGATCTCATAAATGTTGGAGGGTTGTTTTGCAATTTAACAATAGGCTACGCTCATAATTTTAACCGTTTGAGAGAAAGGTTATGGGATAACCTAGAAGTGAATGCTTTCTCCATATTTAGACCTTGGGTTGTTATGGGGGACTTCAATTGTAATAGATCTTTGAAAAAAAGAAGGTTGTCATGTCCCTTTTAATAAGATGATGGAAATAGATAAATGGTTAGCATGTATAGGAATGATTGAATTGCCAATTAGAGGTTTTGATTTTTCTTGGTGGTCGGGTCTAGAGAGAAACATATTAACTAAGTTGATAGAGTATTCTCTAATTTTTCTTAGTTACAAAAGTTTAAGAATACGAACGCCAAATTCCTTCCTTCCACGGTCAGTGGTCTTGCATAAATAAAAAGCAGTTAAGGAGGCATTGATCAAATAGGGAAAAAGCAACTTGGACATCAAAAGAAAAGTTGAAAAACTCAAAGCGGAATGCGCAGAAGCCAGAAGAGATTAGAAGATGCAAATGATGACAATTTAAACCTTGCGTTTATGGATATGAGATTGCTAGATCAAGTTATTTCCCAAGAAATCATTGATGCTTGTCATAAATCGAGGTGTGATTGGTTATTATTGGGTGACGAAGCCACGATATTTTTATACGTCAAGATGACAAACAAAAGAAGTACTAATCACTGGAATAATCAAATCTCAATGGACGTGAAGTTATGTAATGACGTAGATGAGTCTTCTAATAACATGTTACGTTTTTACATGGATCTTTTCAACCAAAATAAATCATTTCATCTTCTCGGACTTGTATGCAAAAACATCATTACTGAACGTGGAAGGAATTAAAGCTATTGACATTTTCGAAATAAAAGAAGCGATTTTTAGCACTAGAGAGGAGGCAGCACCAGGCCTAGATGAATTTTATAAAGTGCACTAGGGAAGCTGCAAGAATCTAATCTATGAAGCATTTAACGATATATTTTGTTCTGGCGAACTGATTAAGGAATTTAACCATACTTTTGTGCATTTAATACCAAAAGATAAGAATCTCAAGGATATAAAGGATTTTCGACTAATAGCTTGTTCTAATATGTTATATAAAACTTTGACCAAAGTCTTATGTAACAGGTTAAAATTGAGAATGTGGTCACTCATCTCGAATAATCAATGTGTGTTCATCAAAGATAGATAGATGGTATTGTATGTTCTCATGAACTGCCAGAGGCTTCAGTTGAAAAGATAATATAACCATGTGCATCCAAATTGACATAATGAAAGCTTATGACTCAGTTTCTGTGATTCATATGATGAGAAATATGGGATTCTCATAGAAATGGATCGAAATTATTAGAAAAATGATTAATACTCCTTTTTTTATATCATAAGTCAAGGACAGAAGATACTTTGTAAGCGGTAATGGACTTCGATAAGGAGAACCTTTATCATCACTCCTATTCACTATGGTTTTAGAGTAATTCTCTCCATGTTTGGAAGAACATTTTAGAAGTTGGAATATTAAATCGATTCAAGATAAGTCAAATGAATTCTCTCATCTTATATATGCGGATGACATAATCGTCTTTGCAAAAGCTGACATAGAAGGTGCTGTTGCTATTAAAGAAGTTTTTCGAAAATGTATGATTGCACAAAACTTCAACATATTTGTTGGAGTTAATTAATCCTGATTCTTAGCTAATAAGTTGCAATTTGTCTAAGTGGTCAAAGTTGTGCATTTCTTTTGTTTGTTATTTTTATTTGTTTTCATAGTTTGTGCTTCAGGTCTGTTAGAGAGTAGCACAATTTTAGGAGTCCAGTACCTGTTCTTTTGCATCGCTAAATATGGTTGTGTTTTTGTTTGTTTTTGAAGTAAGAGAAACTGAGCTTTGTAATAACCGTCAACTTTCTGATAATTAAAAGCTTGATCTTATCAATTCACCTCTTCTCTTTTGTCTGACATGGTATCAGAGCTAGGTTCATAAGCTAACAACATGAACGACAATGTCCAAATCTCAGTTCCAGTCTTAGATGGGAAAAATTACATCTGATGGAGCACACAAATGAGAGTGATTCTTGACTACCACGAATTGCTACCTGTTGTGGAGAATGGAGTTCCAATACTCGCTGTCGGTGCCAATGAAGCACAGAAAACTGCTCACCGTGAGTTGGTGAAGAAGGACAGGAAGGCTCTGTATCTCATTCATCAAGGAATGAATGATGAAGTTTTTGAGAAAATAGCAGCCACAACTACAGCGAAGCAAGCATGGGATACGCTGAACACATCATTCAAAGGAGAAGAAAAGGTCAAGAAGGTGAAACTCCAAACTTTACGTCGTCAGTATGAATTATTGCAAATGGAGTCATCTGAAAGTATTGCTGATTTTACCAGTCGAGTCCTTTCTTTGACAAATGAGATGAAAATATATGGAGAAGATTATACAGATCAGAATAAAGTGGAAAAGATTCTACGAACGCTCATCTCTCGTTTCGATCATATTGTAGTGGCAATAGAAGAAGCTCATGATCTGTCCAAGATGACCGTCAATGAATTATCTAGAACTCTACAAGCCCATGAACAACGCATGAATGAGAAGCGTATTGAGAAGCCCCTCGAGCAAGCATTCCAAAGTCAAGTCTCCACCAAGTGGGAACATAATAATGCAACCAAAGCTAACGGTGGACCTCGTGGCAGAGGACGAGGGCGTGGATATCACAAAAACAATAAAGGACGTGGTGGTCAGAATCATAATCATGGAGGGAGAGGCAATGACCAAGAAAGATCGAATCAAAACCGCCAACATAACTCTAATTTTAGAGGGCGTGGCCGTGGACACGGTAGAGGAAGGTATGATAAATCATCAGTTGAATGTTATTCATGTCATAATTTTGGTCATTATGCAAGTGAATGTAGAAGCAAAGAAAACAATCAGATTGCTAATTGCGCACAAGAAAGTGATGATGATGGAAACCATGCTTTGCTGATGGTTACTGCGACAAGCGAAATGCAGAACTACAACACATGGTTTCTTAACACTGGCTGTACCAATCATATGTGCAGAAAGAAAGAGCTCTTCGTTGATCTTGACGAATCAATCTGCTCCAATGTGAAGTTTGCTGATGAAAGCACCGTGCCGGTGATGGGAAAAGGGAAGGTTCTGATCAAGCTGAAAAATGGCAACCAAAGGTACATCTCTGATGTGTTTTATGTACCAGACATGAATAGTAATCTGATTAGCATAGACCAGCTATTGGAAAAGGGGTATGAGATGAACTTATCAAATAATTCTCTCTCCGTTGTTGATAAAAAAGGTACACTTGTTCTCAAAGCCCCTCTTACAAAAAATCGTATGTTTAGAATCGATATTGCTAGCGATGTATATACTTGTCTTAATGCTGTCATGAAAGATGAGTCTTGGCTGTGGCACCTTCGATTTGGCCATTTGAGTTTTCGCAGTTTAAAGACACTTGCAGATGAAAATATGGTAAAAGGGCTGCCAAACATACACCATCCTGAACAATTTTGTGAAGCTTGCACTCTTGGAAAACATACCAGGTTTCCTTTTGTTGCTGGAAAACATCAACGAGCTGCACAACCACTTGAACTCGTTCACTCTGATGTATGCGGACCAATGAGTGTCATGTCAAATGGTAACAATAGATATATTCTTACATTTATTGATGACCTTACTAGAAAAACTTGGGTTTATTTTCTGCACAGAAAATCTGAAGTGTTTGATTATTTTAAAAAGTTTAAGGCTCACGTTGAAAAGCAAAGTGGCCATCTTATTAAAACTCTTCGAACGGATGGTGGTGGTGAATATATTTCCAAAGAATTCACCAAATTTTGTGAAGAACAGGGAATAAAACATGACATCACTTTTCCTTACACCCCGCAACACAATGGGGTAGCCGAAAGAAAGAATCGAACCATAATGGATATGGCGAGAAGCATGCTAAAAGCCAAACGTATGCCAAATTCTTTTTGGGCTGAAGCTGTCTCATGTTCCGTTTACCTTATAAATAGGTCTCCAACAACGAGTGTTCAAAATATCACTCCCGCCGAAGCATGGAGCGGATATAAGCCAAGTGTAAAGCATCTTAAGGTCTTCGGCTCTATTGCTTATGTTCATGTTCCTGCTCAACTGAGAAGAAAGTTGGATGACCGAGGAGAGAAGGCTGTCTTTGTTGGATACGTGAGTGGTGGATACAAGTTGTTTAATCCGGAGACAAACAAAGTGATTTTCAGCAGAGATGTCACTTTTGTTGAAGATGAAGCTTGGAAATGGAATACAAATCAACAAGAAAATTCTCCAAAGCATACGATTTCCATTTTAGAAGATGAAGCCTTTGATGTTCCTATAAATGAAGACAATCCAGAAAATGATTGTAGACAACAGCTACAACATTCTGAAACTAGAAGACCAAGGAGACAGCGACAACAATCTGTTCTCTTACGAGATTTTGAGGTAAATTATGATAATGATGTTAATGATGATGGAGATTTGGTGCATTTTGCTATGTTTGCAGATTGGGAACATGTGACATTTGAGGAGGCAATTCAAGATAATAAATGGCTGAATGCAATGAATGAAGAATTGGAAGCAATTGAGAGAAAGAACACATGGGAACTTACAACAATTCCACCAGGTCATAAGGCGATCGATGTTAAGTGGGTTTTCAAGTTGAAAATGAAACCAAATGGTGAAGTGGAGAGATATAAGGCGAGATTGGTTGCAAAAGGATTCGAGCAACGATCTGGTCATGACTTTCAAGAGGTATGTTCTCCAGTTGCTCGAATGGAATCAATTAGACTTATAATTGCTTTAGCCGCACAAAATCATTGGAAAATCCATCAAATGGATTTTAAGTCCGCTTTTCTCAATGGTACACTTAAAGAAGAAATTTTTGTTAAACAACCTCCGGGTTTTGTGAAGAACGGAAGTGAGGATAAAGTATACAGATTGAACAAAGCGTTGTATGGCTTAAAACAAGCGCCCCGAGCTTGGAATGAGCACATTGATTCTGTTTTTCATAATATGGGATTCCAAAGGTGCCCATCTGAACATGGTGTGTATGTGAAGGTTGATAAGTCTGGTGATTTATTATTGTTGTGCCTTTATGTAGATGATTTGATCTTTACGGGTAATGATGTCAAGATGATTGAAGATTTTAAAGCATCGCTGATTCGTAAGTTTGAAATGACAGACCTTGGCTTAATGTCATATTTTCTTGGTATAGAAGTGCTTCAAAGAGAAGATGGAATATTTATCTCACAAAAGAGGTATGCAGAAGAATTTTTAAAGAAATTTCGGATGTATGAGTGCAACCCGGTAAAAACACCAGTAGAGGTTGGTACAAAATTGTGTAAAGAAGGTGACAATGCACATGTTGATCCTAGTCTTTTCAAGCAGATTGTTGGTACATTGAGATATCTCACATGCACCAGGCCTGATATTGCATATGGAGTTGGATTAATCAGCAAGTTTCAGCAATCCCCTCGTCAGTCTCACATGCAAGTAGCAAAGAGAATTATGCGATACATAAAAGGCACCTATGACTATGGCTTATTTTATTCTTCCTCTAACGATTGTGCTCTTGTAGGCTATTCCGATAGTGATTGGGGAGGAGATCCCGACGATAGAAAAAGCACTTCTGGTTATTGTTTTAAGTATGGGCTGCTGTATGTTCATGGTCATCTACGAAACAGTCAGTAGTAGCACTTTCAACATGTGAGGCAGAGTATGTGGCTGCCGCTTCAAGTGCATGTCAGGCTATATGGTTGTGCAATTTGATGAGTCAACTTCATGTTTCAGTTCAAGGGCCTATAAAGATTTTTGTAGATAATACTTCTGCCATTAATTTGGCCAAGAATCCTGTCACACATGGAAGAAGCAAACACATCAGTACACGTTTTCATTTTATACGAGATCAAGTGCAGAAGAAAGAAATTGAACTGGTGTACTGCAAGTCCGAACATCAAGTTGCGGACATTTTAACTAAGCCACTGAAGCATGAAGCTTTTATCAAACTCAGGAGCATGATGGGGATTACGACAGTGAAGAATCATGATTAAGGGAGGATGTTGGAGTTAATTAATCCTGATTCTTAGCTAATAAGTTGCAATTTGTTTAAGTGGTCAAAGTTGTGCATTTCTTTTGTTTGTTATTTTTATTTGTTTTCATAGTTTGTGCTTCACGTCTGTTAGAGAGTAGCACAATTTTAGGAGTCCAGTACCTGTTCTTTTGCATCGCTAAATATGGTTGTGTTTTTGTTTGTTTTTGAAGTAAGAGAAACTGAGCTTTGTAATAACTGTCAACTTTTTGATAATTAAAAGCTTGATCTTATCAATTCACCTCTTCTCTTTTGTCTGACAATATTGCTGATAAATCAACTCTCTTTTTTGGAGGAGGAGTTGAGAATACACATGAAATTGCAGATTGCCTCAACTTGAAACAAGGTAACTTTCCGATCAAATATTTGGGCATTCCTCTCATCTAAATATGTAAAGGATAATGACTGCCCAACTTTAGTGGAAAAGGTTAAACAGAGAATAGAGGGATAGGAAGAAAAATTACTTAGTGTCACTGGAAGGATTGAATTAATAAGATCTACGATTTATTTGATAATTCAATTATGGACGAACTGTTTTAAAATTCCAGTGGCTACAATCAACAGACTGAAACACATATGCTTAATTTTTTATGGAAGCGTAGATGTAGTAAAATTCCCTCGGACACTTTATGCAAAAAGAAAGAAGAAGAATGAATGGGGATGAGGGAAGTAGAAGACTTAAATTTGGCTGCAAGTATTAAGTTAATTTAGAAATTGGTTAGCAAATGACGAGTTTGGACCGAGTGGGTGTGGAGAAAATACATTAAAAACAAATCTTTTTGGGAGATCAATAGTAGAAATGATCGATCAAGAATTTGGAAGTTTCTGTTAAGGATCAGACCTTATGCTCTTAAGTGCATGGACAAATAGATAGTCGGTGGTGTTTCTACCTCTTTTTGGTTTAACCCCTAAGTACAAGGGGGTCGTATGATTGATGATGCAGCAGCGGAATAACAAAATGATGATTCTGTGAAAGTAGCAATCGATGGAATGGAAAATACTGAATGGCCCAAATTCGTTGATCCGAAGATACCGAATTCTAGCTATCTTCGTCACGTTGATCGCGCACGATACCGTGAAAGAAGATCTGCAATTCTTCAGACATTGATCAATCGCACTTGATACCATGAATTGGCTTCTACGATTGTTGATCCGAGCGCACTCGAATGCCGAAAGAGGAGATAGGAGATTACACTCAACTACCAATTTAATGAAAGCACAAAGCTAACATACAAAAGTTTTTATTCAAATCAACTCACTATTACAAATGTCGCAACCCGCCTATTTATAGGCTTACAACTCACTCAACAAAAATTTGTACAACACATAGGTCATTCACGACCTAAACAGCACGACCTACGACTTAAAAGTAGACGACCTAAAACAAAACAGTTACAACACATTACAAGCCTTCACCGACCTAACATAGGTCGTCAATGACCTAGCAGACAACACACGCGACCTAAGCTCCAGGCGACTTAAGATCTAGCGACCTATCTTCCCAGCGACCCAAGAACGAGTGACCTTCGAGAATTAGCGACTTATTGTTAGGTCGTTCGCGACCTACTGAAGTGGTATGTGAATTAGGTCGTTCGCGACCTAAAGAAGCGGTATGTGCTTTAGGTCGTTCGCGACCTAAACAAGCTCTTAGCTCGTTACCCCTTAGCTCGTTAGCTCGTAAGTCGCTTGGTCGTTCGCGACCTACTGAAGCGGCATGTGACTTAGGTCGTTCGCGACCTAAAGAAGCTCTTAGCTCGTTACTCCTTAGCTCATTAGCTCATAAGTCGCTAGGTCGTTCGCGACCTATCACTTCATCAAACTGGGTATCATTCTGGGCTGCATCATCCTTCCCTGGTTGGCAATAATTCGTCCTCGAATTTGTGCCCTTCTTTTTCACAACAAGCTCATCCCCATGATATGGTATAAGATGTTTAACATTAAACACATCAAAAGTATACACATCCTCCGGCAGCTTCAATCTATAAGCGTTTTCATTGATCCGTTTCACGATCTTTACAGGACCAATCTTTCGAGCTTTAAGTTTGTTGTATGCTCCCACTGGAAAACGATCCTTCATTAGTACAGCATATACTAAATCACCTTCATTAAATTCAACGCTTCTTCGTTTCAAATCCGCATATCGTTTATACTTTTCATTTGCTTTCTCCAATCGTTCCTGAACGATTTTATGACATTCTGCCAATCCATTAACAAAATCAACAGCCCGTTTAACAGTCCCCTTTGGTTGTAGTACTATTGTCAAATCCAACGGCCCTTTTGGTAAACTTGAATAAACAATCTGGAATGGACCGAACCCAGTACTTCGATTGACTGCATGATTATGTGCAAACTCTACTTGACATAACTTCATATCCCAGCTTTTCAAGTTATCTTTCACGAGACATCTCAATAAGTTCCCCAACGATCTGTTAACCAGCTCCGTTTGCCCATCAGATTGCGGATGATAGGCACTACTAAAATTTAACTTCGTTCCAACCATCTTCCACAAACTTAACCAAAAATGGCTTAGAAATCTAGTATCCCGATCTGAAACAATAGATTCAGGTAGCCCATGCAATCGATATACTTCTTTAAAGAATAACTCAGCGACACAGACGGCATCAGCTGTCTTCTTACATGCGATAAAATGCACCATCTTTGAGAACCTGTCCACTACAACATATATCGAATCATTTCCCCTCTGAGTTCTCGGTAATCCCAAAACAAAATCCATACTGATATCAACCCATGGTCTAACCGGCACGGGTAATGGCATATACAATCCCGCATTTGTCGCTGTCCCTTTGGAAATTTGGCAAATATGACATCTCTCCACAAACCTCCCAACTTCCCATTTCAACGAAGGCCAATAATAAGATTGAGAAATCAATTGCAAAGTACGATCTCGGCCCACATGACCTTCCTCATGCAACTCCTTTACAATCTTCATACGTAAGCTGCACTCTGGTATGCACAATCGATTTCCCTTAAAAAGAAAACCATCCACCAATACAAACTCATCCGTCTTTCCCTCCTTGACTTTATCTACATACTTCGCAAAGTAAGGATCATCAACCAACATTTCTAGTAACACATCAAACCCTGTTACTTCAACCTTCATTGTAGTCAACAAATGATTCCTTCGACTCAATGCATCTGCTACTTTATTCGTAATTCCCGATTTATGCTTCACCACAAACGTAAATTGTTGTAAGTATGCAATCCACGAAGCATGCCTTGCCGCAATCTTGTCCTGTCCCTGCATATGCTTCAACGCCTCATGATCAGTATATAAAACAAATTCTTTATGAAACAAATAATGCCTCCAATGTTTCACAGCTTGCACAATAGCATAAAATTCCACATCATATGTATTATATCGCATCTTTGCTCCCGATAGCTTCTCACTGAAATATGCAATAGGACGTCCTTTCTGACTCAAAATCCCTCCAATTCCAACCTTCGATGCATCAGTATGTAATTCAAACAACAACTGAAAATCCGGCAACACTAGAATCGGTGCTGTCGTCAAAAGTCCTTTGATTCTCTCAAAAGCAAATCCTGCTTCCTCCGACCATGAAAATTGCTTCCCTTTCATACAATCAGTAACTAGTGCCATCACGCTACTGAAGTGTGGAATGAACCTTCGGTAGAATGACGCCAAACCATGAAAGCTTCTAACTTTTGTAATCGTCCTGGGTTGTGGCCAATTTCTGATTGCTTCAACTTTATTCCGATCCACCTGTATACCTCCTCCCGATATGACATATCCCAAAAATAAAACACTATGCGTCATGAACACGCATTTCTTCGTTGCAGCATAAAATTGTTCCTATCGCAGTACCATCAACACTTCTCTTAGATGTTGCACGTGTTCTTCTGGACTTCCACTATATATCAGTATATCATCAAAATACACCACTACAAACTTCCAGATAAATGGTCTAAAGATCTGGTTCATCACCCGCATAAAGGTACTTGGTGCATTCGAAAGACCAAACGGCATAACCAGCCATTCGTACAACCCCTCACGTGTCTTGAAGGCTGTTTTCCATTCATCCCCTGGTCTGATTCGAATTTGATGATAACCGCTTTTCAAATCAATCTTCGAAAAGATAGTAGCTCCACTGAGTTGATCCAACAAATCATCCAATCTTGGTATAGGGAATCTATATCTCACAGTAATCTTATTCAACGCCCGACTATCAGTGCACATCCTCCACGCCCCATCCTTCTTCGGTACTAACAATGCTGGCACAGCACATGGACTTAAACTTTCCTGCACACGCCCCTGTTCAAGTAATTCTTCCACTTGCCTTCTCAACTCCTCATGTTCTTTTGGACTCATTCTGTAGTGTGGTCTATGAGGTAACACAGCTCCTGGAACAAGATCAATTTGATGTTGAATGTCCCTTAACGGTGGTAACTCCGTTGGTAACTCTGTAGGAAATACATCGTCAAATTCTTCCAGCACTGGGTTTACTTCTTCAGGGATCTCAATCACTTCATGACTCTCACGTCCAATCAACACGAATACTTCAGGCTCCTCTTCTACCTCCTTAACAAACTCCTTCAATGATAACAAAGTTTTCAACTCTTCAATTTCCTCCAACTTGTTTTCTTCTTGCTGTCGCTTCTTAGGAATCAAAGTGATTTTAGTTCCTTCAAACATAAAACTGTAATTGTTAGTACGTCCATCATGTTGCACAGCCCTATCATATTGTCATGGTCTCCCCAGCAACAGATGACATACGTCCATGTCCACAACATCACACCAAATTTCATCCTTGTATTTCTTCCCAATTGAAAAATTAACACAAGCTCTTCTTCCAACTTTCACCTCCCCACCTTTCCTCAACCAAGCTAACTTGTAAGGTTTCGGATGCTTCTATGTCTTCAATGATAACTTCTTCACAGCTTCTGTAGAGATAATATTGTCACAGCTTCCAGCATCAATAACAAACTTGCAAACCCTTCCCAAGATAGTGCACGTTGACTGAAAGATGTTACTCCTCAACCAGCTAGTTTCCTCCTCCTGTTTTGGTGTTAAACACAACCTCTTCAGCATCAATGAATACCCTTCATCTCCCGACACATTCTCTTCCTCCTCATCATGTAGTGAATTAGAACAATCAGCTTCTACTTCATCTTCCTCTGCCTCAGCAATCATAGTTCTCTTCTTTGGTTTTGGACATTCGCTGCTCTTGTGACCCACTTCTTGACAATTATTGCATTTGAAATTGGTGTTGACTTTTGGTTTAGCCACTTCATGAGCAACTGGCTTACTCGATGCTTTAGGAATATTAGAACTACTACCCGCTCCTTTGTTCTGCCCCGTAAAACTTGGAAACACACCTCCCCCACGTTTTCCTTGTTTCTCCCAAGCCAACGCCTTTTGATGTGCTTCTGCCACAGATCTAGGGTCGAACATGTTTACCATATCCTGGATCTGTGTTCTAAGTCCACCAACAAACCTAGTGGTCAATTGTTCTTCCGTCTCCATAATATCATTTCGAGCAATCAACTGGTAGAACTCATCTGCATAATCAGTAACAGCCTTCGTCCCTTGCCTCAGGTTTTGTAATCTCTGATACATTAACGATTGGTAGTTGTAGGGTAAGAAAGTAGCCTTCATCAATTTCTTCATATTTTCCCAAGCAACAATCCTTGTCTTCCCCATCCGTTCTCTAGTTAGTTTGGTTTGCTGCCACCATGCCATAGCTCTCCCCCTCAACCTAGTAGTAACCAACTTTACTTTACGATCCTCCAGAACCTCCTTGAAGTCAAATATTTCCTCAACATAAGCTAACCAATCAAGAAATTCCTCGGCTTGCATACCTCCCTTGAATTCCGGTATTTCAGTCTTCATCCCAGACTCCCACTTGTGATCATACTCCGACTGATTCCTTCCTTGTCCTCGTCCATGAACACTACCACCATCAAACTCTTCCTCGAAATCTGATGTATATCGATGTCGATCCTGACCACCAACATCTCTACTACCATCGTGTCTTCCACCAACATCCCTTCTATCTACATTCCTCCGATCCCGATCATTCACATTCCTATCACGTCTTCGATCATCATCATTTCTATAACAATCTTGACTCACACTTCTATGATCATTATCGACACTTCTCTCTCGATTGGAATGTGGTGAAACTCTACTTCCCCCATGGTTAGATTCAGGTGAAACCCTTCTCCGATTTTGATTCATCACCAACATCATCTTCTCTAATCGACCAATCCCTTCATTAAGCTTCTCACTAAAATTTTCGTTTATTCTTTGCTCCATCTCATCAGCTTCTTCTCTTCTGTACAAAGCTTCTATGTTCTGATGGCGATTAGCTCTTCTCGGTGGCATGATTTGAAAGTTCACAAACACTTCAATTCTCGGCTTGGACGTTCAAAATGATACCAAATGATGTACGACCTTTACTTCAAACTCTCGGCTCTAACACTTCTCTTAGCTCGGCTTTGCTTGATGTAGCTCGGCTTCACTAACTCCTCGAACTTCAAATTTTGGCGTGAAAACTCCCACGGCCAAATTCAAACACCTTTCAATCTTTGATCCGAAATGAGTTGGATCGAATTCTTCAAACTTGTTGCAATTTATGATGAACACGATGAACACTATGCTTCTCAAAAATGCAAATCCAATCTTCAACACTTCAAATAAAATTGGCTCCAAGACTCGCTTAGCTATGATTGGCTAAGTCTAGCTTTGATACCAAATGATGCAGCAGCGGAATAACAAAATGATGATTCTGTGAAAGTAGCAATCGATGGAATGGAAAATACTGAATGGCCAAAATTCGTTGATCCAAAGATACCGAATTCTAGCTATCTTCGTCACGTTGATCGCGCACGATACCATGAAAGAAGATCCGCAATTCTTCAGACGTTGATCAAGCGCACTTGATACCGTGAATTGGCTTCTACGATTGTTGATCCGAGCGCACTCGAATGCCGAAAGAGGAGATAGGAGATTACACTCAACTACCAATTTAATGAAAGCACAAAGCTAACATACAAAAGTTTTTATTCAAATCAACTCACTATTACAAATGTCGCAACCCGCCTATTTATAGGCTTACAACTCACTCAACAGAAATTTGTACAACACATAGGTCATTCACGACCTAAACAGCATGACCTACGACTTAAAAGTAGACGACCTAAAACAAAACAGTTACAACACATTACAAGCCTTCACCGACCTAACATAGGTCGTCAACGACCTAGCAGACAACACACGCGACCTAAGCTCTAGGCGACTTAAGATCCAGCGACCTATCTTCCCAACGACCCAAGAACGAGCGACCTTCGAGAATTAGCGACTTATTGTTAGGTCGTTCGCGACCTACTGAAGTGGTATGTGAATTAGGTCGTTCGCGACCTAAAGAAGCGGTATGTGCTTTAGGTCGTTCGCAACCTAAACAAGCTCTTAGCTCGTTACCCCTTAGCTCGTTAGCTCATAAGTCGCTTGGTCGTTCGCGACCTACTGAAGCGGCATGTGACTTAGGTCGTTCGCGACCTAAAGAAGCTCTTAGCTCGTTACTCCTTAGCTCATTAGCTCGTAAGTCGCTAGGTCGTTTGCGACCTATCAATTCATCAAACTGGGTATCATTCTGGGCTGCATCAATTGATAAGCTTGACATGAATCTTATGTTTATTACTAGAACAGAAACAATGATTGTAGAGGATATCTTAACTAGTCGGGGATGGAATATTAATAAGTATTGTTTTTTAAGTTTGGTGAAAAGCAGAAAATTGAGAATCAAAATCCATAACGAGTTTTTGGAGGGTTTTTGGACCTAGTCTTGTTCCAAGGATGGAAGGTACAATTTTAAAAACAATTTGATTAGAACAAAGTTTGCCCATGTCAAATGGACCAAAACAATTTGGAACAGAATGAATATCCCCAAAATATCAATTTGTGTGTTTAGAGCTATTATACTCACCAAACAATGGCTCATTGCTAGATATATTAACATTGATAGGGCTTGTTTACTTTGTTTGGAACAAAAAGAAGCGATTTAACGTCTCTTCTTCTAGTGTAATTTCACAGCACACATTTGGAAATAGTGTCGTGCAAAACTTTTCTACCTAGTAGCGCATACTGAGATGCTTCACATATTGGCAGAAATTGAAAAATTATCATCTAAATTCAGCAGTAATGACTTCAATAAGGACATAGGTACTTTACTGTTTTCTACTATCATTTGGAGTATTTGAAAGAGAGGAACTATAGGGTTTTCAATAATCAACAATGTTCTGAGCAAGGCGTTTGCAATATTATCAAAAGCATTGTAATGATTAGAGCTCTCAAATCTAAGAGCATCTTCAACCCTGTGTTAATTTGAATATAAAGTCAAAGACACATCATCAATTAACATTTTTGTTAAGTTTACTTTCTTCAATGCAAATGTTGAATGAATTGTAAAGATGACGTGTCAAACAATTCACAAGACATTGTAAAACATAATGTCTAGTTGTAGACATTGTAGTCCACAATGTGGAAGTGCATATATTCACAATTATTTAGTTATTTGATTTTTAAATTGCTCCTAAAATGACACATGTACAAAATTGTATTCTTTTAGACATTTGCATTGAAGAACAATCTTCTATTTTATTGTAGAGGCTTGTTTTATATAGTTCACATTGTGAAATAGATGAAGAAACATAAGCATTTCATGACATTACATTCAAATAGGATTAGAGATGCTCTAAACACTAGCATAATCTCAGTAGGATAAATCAACTAATTTTTAAAGAACAGGTTTTGTAATATTCATACCAATGACCTTCGGTCCGATGATGTTGACTAAGGTACCGTTTGTTTTTTTCAAAAAGCACTTTTTCAGCCGCTGAATGAAAAAAGCTTAATGCATTCAGTGTTTTTGGGTGTTTGGTGACATTGTTCATTCAGCAAGAATTGGTCAAATTGGCTGAACGGTAAAAAGCAGATATTTTTCTTTTCTTTTTAAACTGCTGATTCCAACCAACGACTAATTTACATAGATGTCCTTCGTCTTTATAAATAACAGCGTTTCCGGTCATTTTTTATCTGCAACATCAGCTCAGCTTTGCAGACTTTATTCACATGAGGTAAGTTATGTTCGTGCTTTTATTTATAAATATCATATTGCAGCACTTTTTTATTTCTGTTGGCTTCATTTCCAGCGCATAGGTTGTACTTTTGTTAATAAGGCATGCTGAATTTAAATGACAGTGCGATGGAAAATTTATGGCCTCAAGTACTTTACTGTTCATATGTAGTTGTGTCCTGCTTTTGGTACAGAGGCCATGTGTAACTGTTATATTCCATTGAAGTCAAACTTTCAGTCTCCACCAATGAAATTACTGTGCTCTTGAAACCACTTTTATTTTCTCATTTCACATGCTTAGAAGCATCTTACCAGTTCTTCTCATTTGCATTATTTTTACCTTCAGCCTTCATCTACTATGAACTTCTCCTATCACACTCTTGTTTTGACAGTACCCAAGTATTTATATATATGTAAATATTGTTCTCCTGCTTTGTTGATATTGACAAACGATAGTTGATCAAAGACACTATAAGACCAGTTTGGAATTTAACAAAAAAATGGACAAAAGTCAGGTTGAGGTATTGTTTAATTAACAAAGTAAGAATACTCGGTAATACAGATAAATAGTTTCAAGCTTGCACATATACACGCCTTTGCATTTCGGATGTGATTATCATGTGAGCATCATTTCCTACAGGGTACAACATGGACATTCATGAACATGATAGTTGATAGTTATATATCTGACTTTATTTACTGTAATTTTACTATCCATTTACTTAATTCATCGTAATTTTCAAATATTCTAATTTTTATTTTCTCATATATAGTTAGGTGTTAGCAGAAAAAAGGTTATTGGTGATACTAGTTAGATGTTAATGCTATTCTATTGTCTTCATATTGCATTGTACAGTTAATATTCCATAACAAATTTAATAACTGTATTTGTCCAAGGAGGAAAATCAATTATTTAGACTACTATATCAACATATAAATTTATGTAAACTTTTTTTCCACTACCAGGAAAATTCATTGCTATTCATTCTTTTTTTTTGTTAAGTAATAATATTACAGAAGATATGTAACAATTTTCCATAAAATACAAAACACATGTAGGAATGGCATCACGTGGGAACTATAAACGTAAGTATATGGAAAGTGAAATTTCAAATGCATCTTTGAAGAGTAGGGCTGCTTTTTCTGAAAATCCCGAAATGGAAAAACACTTCCTTGAGCTATGTGTGAGAGAGGTTAGCAATCATGGTCATAAAGGAGCTTCGCTTACTTTAGATTCGTGGAAAAGATTAGAAAAAGAATTTAATGCAAAGTGGAGTGTCAACTACGAACATAAACAGTTTAAAAATCATTATACTTATTTGAGAGACGATTACGCGCTTTGGATAAAAATGATTGGATTATTTGGACATGGATTTAATGCTGAGACGAATACCATACTCTGGCCCCCTGAAAAATGGAATGACGTCATTCAGGCAAGTCCATTGCATATTCTTGAAATAATTAGTAATAACAATTTAGTTAATGTTACTGTATTTGTATATTGATTTATCATCTATACTTTCAATATACAGCAACATCCTAAAGCGCGAAAATTTCGAAATAATCCTTTAGAGAACATTGAGATGTTAAAGGTGATTTTTGAAGCTACACTTGCAAAAGGAGAAAATGCATGGTCATCTGCATCAACAGAACCACCCCCTACTGTGGATAATACCCAAGTGGATGATGGCATACCAACGTCAGCTAATGCAAAAGTAGAAGAAACTCACATACCTGCTTATGTGGATGATGATTTTTTTGATGGGATTGCTGTAAATGAAGAACGTGATAGTCCTTTTAATGGAGAAGTTGGCGATAATGGTCCTTCCAAGTGCACACCTCGCCCCTCAAACAAAAAGAAGCGTAAAGGTTCAGAAGGTGAACCGATAGAGAAACAGATTGAAGAACTAGTTGGTGTTATAAAAGAACAAATTAACAAGGAGGAGACCCGTATGGGACCTTCACTAAATGATGTAATTATTGCTTTAAAAGAATTGAAGGACATGAGTGTTTTGTCTCAGCAAGATTATATCAAAGTGAAAGTGTTATTTTGTGAGAAACCAGAACTAAGGATAGCATTCATGGACGAAGAGAGTATAGTTAACAGAATAGAGTTCCTGACTTATGTATTGGGCATGCAATAATATATGATGTTTTATAATAAATGGGAACAAGATGGTGTTGTTAGGTTTAGTTTCTTTAATAAATAATTTGACGGATTACAATAGTTATGTGTAATCAAATAACATGTTATATGCATCTCCAATTATTTTGTTAAATAAAATATGCATTCAATATTTTTCTAGTCTTCGCTGATGTGTGTGCTTAATTCAAGTTGTAGTTCCTTTTTAAATACTACAGCATAATTTGTGAATATTCTAACTTTTATTGTCTCAAATTATAGGATGATGTCAAAAAATGGTTATTAGTGAAATTGCTGTCACTTTTACTATTGCTTCAGACAGAGAACCGTAGAAATATTCGACAAAAAGTTTTAACTTCGTCACTTTCTGGAAAAAAAGTACATGCAGGAGCTCATAAATGGTTATTCTATTATGATGTACGATAAGTTCAGAATGGACAAATCATCCTTTATAATGTTATGTTCCTACTTTCGAGAAAAGAGTTGGCTTCGCGATAGTAAGCATATAGATGTTGAAGAGAAAATGGCAATGTTCTTAACCATCATAAGTCATAATTGCAAGAACCGTATTGTAAGATATCGTTTTCAACATTCCGGTCAAATGGTCAGTAAGTACTTTCATGAAGTTTTGACATCCATGAGAGATTTTGCTCAAGAAATGATAGTCCTACCCGATTTTGATAAATCTACCGAAAATATACGATCTCATATAGAACTTCACCAAGGACCTTTTAAGGGTGCGATTGGAGCATTAGATGGCACTTTAGTAGATGCAAATATTCCAATCCATGACCAAATTCCATTTCGAGGCAGGGGTCAAGGTAATTGCTATCAAAATGTCATGGCGGTGCGTGATTTCGATATGAAATTCATATATGTAATGGCGGGATGGGAGGGAATAGCTCATGATTCTAGAGTCCTCAATGAAACAGTTCGTAATCCTGCGAATAATTTTCCAATTCCTCCCTTATGTAAGTAAATTCAAATATTTTAGTTACAGTAATAATGTCAACATATTGACTTAACTTCTTATTTTAATACAGATATGTACTACCTTTGTGATGCTGCTTATACAAATACTAGAGGATTTTTATCTCCGTATCGCAACACACGTTATTGGTTGAAAAGTTATAAAAATAACGCCGCTACAAATAAGAAAGAAAGATTCAACCATGCACATGCTCGATTAAGTAATGTCATTGAACGAAGTTTTGGGGTACTAAAAAAAGATTCCCTATTTTAGTTAAAATGTCTCCGTACAAATTTTCTTATCAAAGAGATATTGTGATTGCATGCATGGCGATACACAATTTTCTACGTCGTGTTTCACTTTCTGATAAGCTATTTTTGAAAGCAGAACAAGATGATGACACTGGAAATGTTTTCGATCAAATAAACAGTGGAAATGATAATCAAGAACTGCCACAGGCTCCACCAAGTCATAGTGAAGTGTTTTCAACCGAATCAAAGGTTTTTATGTCGAATTTACATGATCAAATTGCAGATCTTCTTTAACTTGTTGTAAATTTGTTAGTTTTAGTAATAAAACGAGTGGACAATGTTTTTTTATTTACTTATTTTACAGGACAATTGACTAATTTTTTAGTTTCAATTTATTGGAAAATTATTGCATGGATACACACCGTAAATATTCAAATTATTAATAATGGAGGGCAAAGTTGTCAAACAAAAATAAGGTGCGATAAAACAAAATTTTAATCATCAAACAACATTTCAAATATTCAGCATTCAACATTCAGCTTTACTATTCAGCATTCAGCATCCAGCAGTAAGCATTCAGCCATTTTTAACAAACGAAGCCTAAGACAGTGGTTGAATCATGCCTGAATCAACGAAATGCCTTGCGAATTGGTGTGATTTCTTTTACGCTATTTTAAATTTTATTTTTTTCTCATAACAAAAGAATATATTACAGACTTTTAATAATAATTCAATCACCTAATTGAGTATTTGTCTCTGAGAAATTTTTTCGCATCACTTCATCACCTAGAAGGCCACAAAAGGTCTTTGATTTAGCTATTGGCAAAGATTTAAGAAGATAAAGCAAACAGAAAGGCCACTCAACTTTATAATTAACAGATCTTTTAGATCTGTTAGATTTCTTAGTGATTACAAGTTGCAGATCTATCAAAGCTCTCCTCCTACAAAACGCAGAAAGCTGAAATTAGCAACATGTATGCATTTAGATGAATGTAGAGAAACTGCTCGATGAAGTTCTTAGCTTTCTTTTCTAGCCGAATGTTAAGAAACTTCTCAGATCTACTGAAGTGAAGAAGGAAGATAGTGAAAAAATCTAATATTTTCTAAGGATAAGATTTCCCCATTTTCAAATATTTTAGGAAATATCAGTTCAAAGTGATAAATGCGAAATCTGAATAATCAGTGTCGGTTAGTTGGAGATATTTCTCTTTAGATCCTTTGAGAAAATGGGCCGAAGCGGTTTTGTACTCTTGGAGAGTGTGGTATTGTTGTGTTTTATGCCAATTTGTTTTTAGGCTTATGTTTAGTTGAGCTTTTATTATATATAATGTTTATATTGTATACACTACTACAAAACAGGCCATTTGCATCGGTTGTTTACCCCCCTTTTGCATCAGTTCAACAACCGATGCTTATGCAACCGATGCAATAGACTTAACACTTTTGCATCAGTTCTGAAACCAATGCAAAAAGGTCCTTTTTGCATCGGTTGTTACTAACAACTGATGCAAAATATCATGGCTGGTTGCTTGAACACAGCCCCCATGTTGCATCGGTTGTAATGAAAACCGAAGCAACAAAGTAACTTGTTGCATCGGTTTTTTATAACAACCGATGCAAACTAATCCCTCTATTGCATAAGCTGTTTATACCTGATGCAAAAAAACCATTCTCAGAAATCATTATTACAGTACTCAAATAGACAATATATATATATATATATATATATATATTATTGATTATAACAAACAATTATTGCATGCAATATTACAATCATTCAAAATTAAATTTGATGGCAAATAAAAACTAAATAACATAATACCAAAATAAACATATATCAATTATAGTTTTAATAATCTATACAAAATAATGGTTCATACATTAATTTTAGCAGCATAATTCATATCTTTAGTACAATCATTAAGTGGTATAGTCTTAATTCGGATCTTTAATTAGTACAACCATTAAGAAATAGTATAGTGAAAACCTTAAAAACTTCATGGAATCTTGAAAACCCAAACTTTTAGGCTTCAGCTCAAACCATATGCTGCATTAATTCCATGTTTCCAATGTCAACTTGAACATGGGAAAACAAGAAATAAACATGTTTTGGCAATTTGGTTAATATATAAGACCTTACGTTCCATTCTACACAATTACTAGCTAGCACATCAAACAGAATGTGTATGACTCTAATTACAATACCATTACAGTTTGCAAATAAACATGGCATTAAAAGTAGTAAATCAGCATGTAAACTCACCATCTCCTGAATCTGCAGCTCCAAAACAAACTCGGATTTCTTCAAAAAATGCAGAGACAGGTATAGGGCCTGTGTGATGATCTCCATCCTTGCTCCTAGTTTTGGCTTCATCAAATAAATTACTATATAATACCTAATGTCTTTAAGACTTTAGTAGCTTGATCCATAAATAATTTAAACTAGATAACTTAGAAAAGCTTTGGACGAAAAATATTGAAATTAGACTAAAATATAAATGCAGGTGGTAAAACGATCAACAGCGTTGTTCTTATCGTTATCAGAAGCAACATTGGAATCAACGACAGGTATGTCACTGTCAACTCATGAATACAAGACAACTGGCAAAGTAAAACTGTAACAAACCGGTTTTTCGCGTCAGTTTATAAATGACGATTAAATCATTTTTAACTGCTAATGCAGATTTGAATCAAGTTTAAATTCATTTGAAAATTTGTTAAAAGAATTGTTTGGGCCTTAAATGAAAATTTGCAACCCATGTTTCTTTAGTTCTACCTGGGTCGTGTTTTATCAAAGAATACCCGTTCCACTTACTCGATCCATTCATTTTTCGTTCGAAACCCTTAAAGCAACAAACGAACAAAAATGGTGGCTGCCTCGTTCCAAAATTTAGGGCACACTTATCTGCTCATCTTCTCCAATCAGGGCGTGGGTAAATCGAAGAGGCCACCAATGATCGTCTCTCCGACTTTTCAGAGGCTATTAGGGTTTCTGACGAGCGTATTCCTTCGCTTCGTGATGCCGCGACGTCGAATTCGAGCTCTTCGGTGGCTAAGGTGAGTAATCGCAATTACTCACATCTAATTTAACCTCATAGATATGCGATTTTGTGAATTGATTTACACGGCTTTGAATTTACTGCTCCGTGAATTTCTTGTTTTTAATTGTTCATCTCGACTTTGCAAACGTCTTGCTTGTACTCGGATGCATTATTGTCACCGGTTGTTGTTTGACGAATTTGTTGTTTCATATCTGGTTATATTATTAGTAGTCTGATCATTTTATTAATACTCGGCCATTTCATCTGAGTCTGGGTTTGGGTCTGCATTCCTTTAGTGGCTTTGTTCATTTCTCTGGCCATTTGTGTTTTCCTGGATGATGTGATGATTTTTGCTTTAACTTGTTCTTGACCTTACCACTGATGTTCACTGGTCATTCATATGTGCATTTGTATGTTGTTTCATTGAGTAGAGTTCACTGATTTTGGTCGAGACTTGTTTCATTTGGAGTCAGTGGTGTTGTGTCAGGGTTCAACACTGACCTGATCCGAGTCTGATACTTGTGCTTCATCACTTAAACTATCCTCTGACTTTTGTCTAGTTACATTATGTTGAACTTGTCATGCATTCACCACTTGCTGTTGGTCTTCACGCATGTATATTCTCGAGCTCGGTAGCACTACTTGTATCCCAGTTTTGGTGCATTTCGACTGCTGGCCTTGGCATTGTTGAGTCTTGTTCATTTGTGCAGTATACTTGTTATATACCTATATCCACTGCTGCATGATATCTAGAGCTTGCTGCCCATGTTCATTTGAATTTTGGTTAGATGGCACTGTCCAGACCTGATCGCGTTTGATTTCTTTGTATTGATGTGAACTGAGCATTGTCCCTGTATCACTTGAGTTATTCGAGTCATTTAGCATTTTGATGTTCACTTGATATTGTTGGTTTCATGTAAGACTGTAGAATCTTCAGTGTGCTCTTGTTGCTCTGTCACTTGTTCAGTTTTCTCTGGTTTGATTTCATGGTCATGTGTTCTTTGATTTGTACACTTTGTGATCATCCCTGAGTGCTTTTCGACCTGCTGTTACTGATGGTCCATATTATGTTCACATACCTTGTGTCTTTGCATTTGTACCATGTACTTGAGTCTGGTTCTTGTTACACTTCACCTGCTATGTCTTTGTTCATGTTGGATAGTTGTACTTGAATGTTACTGTCTCATGTCTGGTTGCATTAAGCTCATGTGGTCTTCACTTATGAGTAGTCTGTACTTGTATATGTTTAGTCACTAGCATTTGTTGTTATGATGCTTCATGTTGCTTTTGCACAGGCCGTGCTTTATATTGGATTTTACACCCAGATTTTGCATTGAGGCATTTAGAGTTGATAAGTCCCAGACATCTATAGTTCTGTTTTCCCAGTGTAGCATCATTAAGGCCTTGAGCTCTGTCTTTGTCATGAGCAATTGTTATTGTCTTCTTTGTTCATGTTGGCACTGAAATTTGCTGTGGCCTTCATTGTTTTTGGTCTGGCATATGAACTGCTGCTATATCAATTTGAGTCTTGCCCAATATTGAAGTAGTCTTCATTGTTGCATGTATCACTCTTCATTCACTTCAGATGCTCTTCGCTGTTGTGTATGTCTGCATGCCCTGCTAGTCGACTTGCATGTTACTTTGACTCACTGTCTATTGTTGCCATAGCTTGACCCATTGTTTTGACCTGCTGCTGGTTCGAACTTGGTGTTATCTAGTTCTTTTGGTTGGTGCACATGAGTTGGCGAGGCAGTGCACGCGTGCGTGCACTGCAGCCACCTAAACTCGATAGTTTTGAATTGATTTTTCTTTTGCTTTTGATGCATTGATCTTTTATGCCGTATTGGCGAGGCCGTACACGCGTGTGTGTACGGCAGCCAATCGAATTTTTGATGGTTTTAAAGTGACAATTTCAATTGCTTTAAATTGATTTAGTCGATTTGATAAATTGTTTATTCATCTCTGTTGATGATTTAAATCTGCTGATTTTTGTTAAACACTGTTAAGTGTTATATTGACCGTTATCCGGTTTCTTTGTTTAAAGAATCGGATAGACGGGAATTATTGTGACTGTCGTCTATTTAAATTATTACTGCCTATACGCACTAATAAACTGGTTTGAATTAGACTGACCTGGGTATTATTTTCCTTTTGAATGTAATACTCGGGTCAGACCCGAGTTATTTCAGGTTGTAGATTTCTTTCTTTGAGTTGCTGTTCGGGATTTGAAGACTTTTCACATCTTCTGAAGTTGTCATTGTCCTTTTGTCGTAGTCGTGTCATTGTATAGAACGATATGTATTCATGTATATTAGTTGATAATGTACTTGTGTATATAACTTCTAGAGTCGACAGTTGTAGTTGTATCATATGTATCGTGTCAACTATATTGTAACTAACATCGGTTATATATATATGAGATTTTTGTTAATCTGTGTTCCGCATTTATATTATCTGTGTTATTGTTATATCTAATGTCCTAAACTATTATGAACTATCGTAGTTTGTTTTATACTGATAATTGGATATGTCGATGGGAGTAAATAAATAATTGATGAAAAATAAAAAGTATATACCACTCCTATCGAGATAACCAATATTAGTGTAAGGCCAATTACGGATGGTCGCTCCTATCCAGCCTTATTCTTCGTAATAATAGACAGTATTTCTTTTAATACTCTTTGTTATTATGAGCATAGAGGTGGGGCGTCACAGTTGGTATCAGAGCTTGGGGTTTATGGACATAATATAAAACTTAACTCGGATGGAACATATGTTACAACTATTGGTCGATGTTTAATTTGTGCTTGAGTCAAAACTAAAGTTTTGAAATTTGGATGAAATTTTTAAATATCTTTATTTAAAAATAATAGCGAAATTGTGTTTTGATGATTTGATTGATTTGTGTTCTGTTTATCAGAGTGCGCAGCGGAAACAGTGAAACTGTCTTCGCTGAGTACAACTGATAATCTTTTTGATTTAAAAATCAAAATACGAAATTGATATGAAATTCATTTGTTGTTTACATAGCTGTAATTATTTTGTTTCTATGAGAATTTCGAATCCGAATTGAGGATTCGAAGAAATTGCAGATATGTGATTTTTGTTGAAATTTCCGCTGGCTTTCTTTTGTACTAATCATCTATTGATTAGAGTTTTGCTGTTTTGAATTATCTTCATTGAAGATACATTCGAATGATTTCTTTGTTCATTCTGTAGTACGTGCAAAAATTTGAATTGCACATTACTGCATTTATTTACGTTGAACCGATGCTTGGTTATGAAACGTATTTTGTTGCCGTTATTTTTATAACGAGATTTTTACACCAATGCTAAAATTTTTGAAGCACGGTGTTTTATGGCATTTTGATGAATGAAAATTCACTGATATTACATTTTGATGTAAATTGTTTTGATGTGATTTTGACGTTTTAAAATTACTGTCACTTTGGCTTCAGTAACCGTCATGTTTTAAAAGTGGATTTTCAAGCGGTTATTCCGCAATACTGATGTGTAACCGTTTTTACGGTATTTTGAGAAGTACAGTTTCCTTATCGAAATTGTTACTGATTTGCTGTTTTAATCACGTGATTGGAAAATCGTTTTAAAAATGAAAATTGTTTTATAAATTTTTAACAGTTTGCGTTTTCAAAAGAATGAGGAAGCGACTTAAACGATTCAGCAAAATCGAGGATTATGACCCCTTTCTTTTACTGTTTCGCTTAACTCCGGACTTGTCCAGTTGAGAATGTGAATTGTTATTTTTACAAAATAAATAAAATTGTTTTCAGAAATTTTAACAGTTTGCGCTTTCAAAAGAATGAGGAAGCGATTTAAACGTTTCAGCAAAATCGAGGACTATGACCCCTTTCTTTTACTGATTTCCTTAATTCCGGACTTGTCCGTTTGAGAATGTAAAGTGTATTTTTACAAAATACACAATTTTGCACTTTCAAGGAAACGATGAAGTGATTTAAACGATTTAGCAAAAGTGCGGAGTATGGAACCACACTTTTACTATTTTGGTTAATTCCGGACTCGTTAATTGAAATATTTGATGTTTTCGTGCGCTTTCGAGCCACTATGTTGGACCTTCGGGTCATATGTTGGACCTTCGGGGTCAAATACCAGTACTAGACCTTCGGGTCATATGTTGGACCTTCGGGTCATTTGTTGGGCGCCAAAATTATGTTGAGTACTTGGTAGGCTTCGGCCATATGTTGTTGCACGTGCGGCGAATTAAAAACTCGCCATCTGATGGGATCGATCCAAACTTTTATGTTGATTTTCTAGTCTTCTTAATTGATTTCTAGATATTTGTTGTTTCCAATTATCTGCAGGTAATTGGATATTTGTTGATATGAGTTCTGATTATCGTTTTTGATAATCAGATATTTGTTGTTTCTAATTATCGCTTGTGATAATTGGATATTTGTTGATATGAGTTCTGATTATCGTTTTTGATAATCAGATATTTGTTGTTTCTAATTATCGCTTGTGATAATTGGATATTTGTTGATATGAGTTCTGATTATCGTTTTTGATAATCAGATATTTGTTGTTTCTAATTATCGCTTGTGATAATTGGATATTTGTTGATATGAGTTCTGATTATCGTTTTTGATAATCGGATATTTGTTGCTTTTAATTATCACTTTAGATTATTAAATATTTGTTGATTTGAGATTTAATTATCGTCTTTGATAATTAAATATTTGTTGATTTTAGATTTAATTATCGCTGTTAGATAATTAAATATTTGTTGATTTGAGATTTAATTATCGTCTTTGATAATTAAATATTTGTTGATTTTAGATTTAATTATCGCTGTTAGATAATTAAATATTTGTTGATTTGAGATTTAATTATCGTCTTTGATAATTAAATATTTGTTGATTTTAGATTTAATTATCGCTGTTAGATAATTAAATATTTGTTGATTTGAGATTTAATTATCGTCTTTGATAATTAAATATTTGTTGATTTTAGATTTAATTATCGCTGTTAGATAATTAAATATTTGTTGATTTGAGATTTAATTATCGTCTTTGATAATTAAATATTTGTTGATTTTAGATTTAATTATCGCTGTTAGATAATTAAATATTTGTTGATTTGAGATTTGATTATCGTCTTTGATAATTAAATATTTGTTGATTTTAGATTTAATTATCGCTGTTAGATAATTAAATATTTGTTGATATGAGATTTAATTATCGTTTTTGATAATTAAATATTTGCTGGTTTGAGATTTAATTATCGCTTTTAATAATTGAATATTTGTTGAATTTGAAATTTGATTATCGCTTGTGATAATCGAACATTTGTTGATTTGAGAAATTTGACTATCGTTTGAGATAATCAGATATTTGATTTGTCTTCTGATTATCGTTTGAGATAAGTAAATATTTGCGATTTGAAAATTCAATTATCGTTTTTGATGATTGAATATTTGCGATTTTTGAGATTTGAGCTTCGTCTTTTTCTCTGGCGATTCAGGTGAGTAATTTGATTTACTCACATTCAATTCGTGCTCTGTATGGGATTTCTGCTCTGTTTTTCCTTCTCTTTTAGTTACTGGAACTCGATTGTTCTTGCTTTTGTTAGTCGTCTGATTTTGATCCCTGATTCCCACGAGGTTGATTCTTTTGATTTGAAGCAGTCGAACCTTTCGATTTCTTATCTAATACTTCCCCGCTGACACTTGCTTTGCTTATACATTCGACATTGCCATGCTCTTTTGGTTGTTACCTTTTATCCATTTATTCCCTATGATTGCGTGGACGCAATTTCTTTAAGGAGGGGAGTCCTGTAACAACCCGGTTTTTCGCGTCAGTTTATAAATGACGATTAAATCATTTTTAACTGCTAATGCAGATTTGAATCAAGTTTAAATTCATTTGAAAATTTGTTAAAAGAATTGTTTGGGCCTTAAATGAAAATTTGCAACCCATGTTTCTTTAGTTCTACCTGGGTCGTGTTTTATCAAAGAATACCCGTTCCACTTACTCGATCCATTCATTTTTCGTTCGAAACCCTTAAAGCAACAAACGAACAAAAATGGTGGCTGCCTCGTTCCAAAATTTAAGGCACGCTTATCTGCTCGTCTTCTCCAATCAGGGCGTGGGTAAATCGAAGAGGCCACCAATGATCGTCTCTCCGACTTTTCAGAGGCTATTAGGGTTTCTGACGAGCGTATTCCTTCGCTTCGTGATGCCGCGACGTCGAATTCGAGCTCTTCGGTGGCTAATGTGAGTAATCGCAATTACTCACATCTAATTTAACCTCATAGATATGCGATTTTGTGAATTGATTTACACGGCTTTGAATTTACTGCTCCGTGAATTTTTTGTTTTTAATTGTTCATCTCGACTTTGCAAACGTCTTGCTTGTACTCGGATGCATTATTGCCACCGGTTGTTGTTTGACGAATTTGTTGTTTCATATCTGGTTATATTCTTAGTAGTCTGATCATTTTATTAATACTCGGCCATTTCATCTGAGTCTGGGTTTGGGTCTGCATTCCTTTAGTGGCTTTGTTCATTTCTCTGGCCATTTGTGTTTTCCTGGATGATGTGATGATTTTTGCTTTAACTTGTTCTTGACCTTACCACTGATGTTCACTGGTCATTCATATGTGCATTTGTATGTTGTTTCATTGAGTAGAGTTCACTGATTTTGGTCGAGACTTGTTTCATTTGGAGTCAGTGGTGTTGTGTCAGGGTTCAACACTGACCTGATCCGAGTCTGATACTTGTGCTTCATCACTTGAACTATCCTCTGACTTTTGTCTAGTTACATTATGTTGAACTTGTCATGCATTCACCACTTGCTGTTGGTCTTCACGCATGTATATTCTCGAGCTCGGTAGCACTACTTGTATCCCAGTTTTGGTGCATTTCGACTGCTGGCCTTGGCATTGTTGAGTCTTGTTCATTTGTGCAGTATACTTGTTATATACCTATATCCACTGCTGCATGATATCTAGAGCTTGCTGCCCATGTTCATTTGAATTTTGGTTAGATGGCACTGTCCAGACCTGATCGCGTTTGATTTCTTTGTATTGATGTGAACTGAGCATTGTCCCTGTATCACTTGAGTTATTCGAGTCATTTAGCATTTTGATGTTCACTTGATATTGTTGGTTTCATGTAAGACTGTAGAATCTTCAGTGTGCTCTTGTTGCTCTGTCACTTGTTCAGTTTTCTCTGGTTTGATTTCATGGTCATGTGTTCTTTGATTTGTACACTTTGTGATCATCCCTGAGTGCTTTTCGACCTGCTGTTACTGATGGTCCATATTATGTTCACATACCTTGTGTCTTTGCATTTGTACCATGTACTTGAGTCTGGTTCTTGTTACACTTCACCTGCTATGTCTTTGTTCATGTTGGATAGTTGTACTTGAATGTTACTGTCTCATGTCTGGTTGCATTAAGCTCATGTGGTCTTCACTTATGAGTAGTCTGTACTTGTATATGTTTAGTCACTAGCATTTGTTGTTATGATGCTTCATGTTGCTTTTGCACAGGCCGTGCTTTATATTGGATTTTACACCCAGATTTTGCATTGAGGCATTTAGAGTTGATAAGTCCCAGACATCTATAGTTCTGTTTTCCCAGTGTAGCATCATTAAGGCCTTGAGCTCTATCTTTGTCATGAGCAATTGTTATTGTCTTCTTTGTTCATGTTGGCACTGAAATTTGCTGTGGCCTTCATTGTTTTTGGTCTGGCATATGAACTGCTGCTATATCAATTTGAGTCTTGCCCAATATTGAAGTAGTCTTCATTGTTGCATGTATCACTCTTCATTCACTTCAGATGCTCTTCGCTGTTGTGTATGTCTGCATGCCCTGCTAGTCGACTTGCATGTTACTTTGACTCACTGTCTATTGTTGCCATAGCTTGATCCATTGTTTTGACCTGCTGCTGGTTCGAACTTGGTGTTATCTAGTTCTTTTGGTTGGTGCACATGAGTTGGCGAGGCAGTGCACGCGTGCGTGCACTGCAGCCACCTAAACTCGACAGTTTTGAATTGATTTTTCTTTTGCTTTTGATGCATTGATCTTTTATGCCGTATTGGCGAGGCCGTACACGCGTGTGTGTACGGCAGCCAATCGAATTTTTGATGGTTTTAAAGTGACAATTTCAATTGCTTTAAATTGATTTAGTCGATTTGATAAATTGTTTATTCATCTCTGTTGATGATTTAAATCTGCTGATTTTTGTTAAACACTGTTAAGTGTTATATTGACCGTTATTCGGTTTCTTTGTTTAAAGAATCGGATAGACGGGAATTATTGTGACTGCCGTCTATTTAAATTATTACTGCCTATACGCACTAATAAACTGGTTTGAATTAGACTGACCTGGGTATTATTTTACTTTTGAATGTAATACTCGGGTCAGACCCGAGTTATTTCAGGTTGTAGATTTCTTTCTTTGAGTTGCTGTTCGGGATTTGAAGACTTTTCACATCTTCTGAAGTTGTCATTGTCCTTTTGTCGTAGTCATGTCATTGTATAGAACGATATGTATTCATGTATATTAGTTGATAATGTACTTGTGTATATAACTTCTAGAGTCGACAGTTGTAGTTGTATCATATGTATCGTGTCAACTATATTGTAACTGACATCGGTTATATATATATATGAGATTTTTGTTAATCTGTGTTCCGCATTTATATTATCTGTGTTATTGTTATATCTAATGTCCTAAACTATTATGAACTATCGTAGTTTGTTTTATACTGATAATTGGATATGTCGATGGGAGTAAATAAATAATTGATGAAAAATAAAAAGTATATACCACTCCTATCGAGATAACCAATATTAGTGTAAGGCCAATTACGGATGGTCGCTCCTATCCAGCCTTATTCTTCGTAATAATAGACAGTATTTCTTTTAATACTCTTTGTTATTATGAGCATAGAGGTGGGGCGTCACAGTTGGTATCAGAGCTTGGGGTTTATGGACATAATATAAAACTTAACTCGGATGGAACATATGTTACAACTATTGGTCGATGTTTAATTTGTGCTTGAGTCAAAACTAAAGTTTTGAAATTTGGATGAAATTTTTAAATATCTTTATTTAAAAATAATAGTGAAATTGTGTTTTGATGATTTGATTGATTTGTGTTCTGTTTATCAGAGTGCGCAGCGGAAACAGTGAAACTGTCTTCGCTGAGTACAACTGATAATCTTTTTGATTTAAAAATCAAAATACGAAATTGATATGAAATTCATTTGTTGTTTACATAGCTGTAATTATTTTGTTTCTATGAGAATTTCGAATCCGAATTGAGGATTCGAAGAAATTGCAGATATGTGATTTTTGTTGAAATTTCCGCTGGCTTTCTTTTGTACTAATCATCTATTGATTAGAGATTTGCTGTTTTGAATTATCTTCATTGAAGATACATTCGAATGATTTCTTTGTTCATTCTGTAGTACATGCAAAAATTTGAATTGCACATTACTGCATTTATTTACGTTGAACCGATGCTTGGTTATGAAACGTATTTTGTTGCCGTTATTTTTATAACGAGATTTTTACACCAATGCTAAAATTTTTGAAGCACGGTGTTTTATGGCATTTTGATGAATGAAAATTCACTGATATTACATTTTGATGTAAATTGTTTTGATGTGATTTTGACGTTTTAAAATTACTGTCGCTTTGGCTTCAGTAACCGTCATGTTTTAAAAGTGGATTTTCAAGCGGTTATTCCGCAATACTGATGTGTAACCGTTTTTACGGTATTTTGAGAAGTACAGTTTCCTTATCGAAATTGTTACTGATTTGCTGTTTTAATCACGTGATTGGAAAATCGTTTTAAAAATGAAAATTGTTTTATAAATTTTTAACAGTTTGCGTTTTCAAAAGAATGAGGAAGCGACTTAAACGATTCAGCAAAATCGAGGATTATGACCCCTTTCTTTTACTGTTTCGCTTAACTCCGGACTTGTCCAGTTGAGAATGTGAATTGTTATTTTTACAAAATAAATAAAATTGTTTTCAGAAATTTTAACAGTTTGCGCTTTCAAAAGAATGAGGAAGCGATTTAAACGTTTCAGCAAAATCGAGGACTATGACCCCTTTCTTTTACTGATTTCCTTAATTCCGGACTTGTCCGTTTGAGAATGTAAAGTGTATTTTTACAAAATACACAATTTTTCACTTTCAAGGAAACGATGAAGTGATTTAAACGATTTAGCAAAAGTGCGGAGTATGGAACCACACTTTTACTATTTTGGTTAATTCCGGACTCGTTAATTGAAATATTTGATGTTTTCGTGCGCTTTCGAGCCACTATGTTGGACCTTCGGGTCATATGTTGGACCTTCGGGTCAAATACCAGTACTAGACCTTCGGGTCATATGTTGGACCTTCGGGTCATTTGTTGGGCGCCAAAATTATGTTGAGTACTTGGTAGGCTACGGCCATATGTTGTTGCACGTGCGGCGAATTAAAAACTCGCCATCTGATGGGATCGATCCAAACTTTTATGTTGATTTTCTAGTCTTCTTAATTGATTTCTAGATATTTGTTGTTTCCAATTATCTGCAGGTAATTGGATATTTGTTGATATGAGTTCTGATTATCGTTTTTGATAATCAGATATTTGTTGTTTCTAATTATCGCTTGTGATAATTGGATATTTGTTGATATGAGTTCTGATTATCGTTTTTGATAATCAGATATTTGTTGTTTCTAATTATCGCTTGTGATAATTGGATATTTGTTGATATGAGTTCTGATTATCGTTTTTGATAATCAGATATTTGTTGTTTCTAATTATCGCTTGTGATAATTTGATATTTGTTGATATGAGTTCTGATTATCGTTTTTGATAATCGGATATTTGTTGCTTTTAATTATCACTTTAGATAATTAAATATTTGTTGATTTGAGATTTAATTATCGTCTTTGATAATTAAATATTTGTTGATTTTAGATTTAATTATCGCTGTTAGATAATTAAATATTTGTTGATTTGAGATTTAATTATCGTCTTTGATAATTAAATATTTGTTGATTTTAGATTTAATTATCGCTGTTAGATAATTAAATATTTGTTGATTTGAGATTTAATTATCGTCTTTGATAATTAAATATTTGTTGATTTTAGATTTAATTATCGCTGTTAGATAATTAAATATTTGTTGATTTGAGATTTAATTATCGTCTTTGATAATTAAATATTTGTTGATTTTAGATTTAATTATCGCTGTTAGATAATTAAATATTTGTTGATTTGAGATTTAATTATCGTCTTTGATAATTAAATATTTGTTGATTTTAGATTTAATTATCGCTGTTAGATAATTAAATATTTGTTGATTTGAGATTTGATTATCGTCTTTGATAATTAAATATTTGTTGATTTTAGATTTAATTATCGCTGTTAGATAATTAAATATTTGTTGATATGAGATTTAATTATCGTTTTTGATAATTAAATATTTGCTGGTTTGAGATTTAATTATCGCTTTTAATAATTGAATATTTGTTGAATTTGAAATTTGATTATCGCTTGTGATAATCGAACATTTGTTGATTTGAGAAATTTGACTATCGTTTGAGATAATCAGATATTTGATTTGTCTTCTGATTATCGTTTGAGATAAGTAAATATTTGCGATTTGAAAATTCAATTATCGTTTTTGATGATTGAGTATTTGCGATTTTTGAGATTTGAGCTTCGTCTTTTTCTCTGGCGATTCAGGTGAGTAATTTGATTTACTCACATTCAATTCGTGCTCTGTATGGGATTTCTGCTCTGTTTTTCCTTCTCTTTTAGTTACTGGAACTCGATTGTTCTTGCTTTTGTTAGTCGTCTGATTTTGATCCCTGATTCCCACGAGGTTGATTCTTTTGATTTGAAGCAGTCGAACCTTTCGATTTCTTATCTAATACTTCCCCGCTGACACTTGCTTTGCTTATACATTCGACATTGCCATGCTCTTTTGGTTGTTACCTTTTATCCATTTATTCCCTATGATTGCGTGGACGCAATTTCTTTAAGGAGGGGAGTCCTGTAACAACCCGGTTTTTCGCGTCAGTTTATAAATGACGATTAAATCATTTTTAACTGCTAATGCAGATTTGAATCAAGTTTAAATTCATTTGAAAATTTGTTAAAAGAATTGTTTGGGCCTTAAATGAAAATTTGCAACCCATGTTTCTTTAGTTCTACCTGGGTCGTGTTTTATCAAAGAATACCCGTTCCACTTACTCGATCCATTCATTTTTCGTTCGAAACCCTTAAAGCAACAAACGAACAAAAATGGTGGCTGCCTCGTTCCAAAATTTAAGGCACGCTTATCTGCTCGTCTTCTCCAATCAGGGCGTGGGTAAATCGAAGAGGCCACCAATGATCGTCTCTCCGACTTTTCAGAGGCTATTAGGGTTTCTGACGAGCGTATTCCTTCGCTTCGTGATGCCGCGACGTCGAATTCGAGCTCTTCGGTGGCTAATGTGAGTAATCGCAATTACTCACATCTAATTTAACCTCATAGATATGCGATTTTGTGAATTGATTTACACGGCTTTGAATTTACTGCTCCGTGAATTTCTTGTTTTTAATTGTTCATCTCGACTTTGCAAACGTCTTGCTTGTACTCGGATGCATTATTGCCACCGGTTGTTGTTTGACGAATTTGTTGTTTCATATCTGGTTATATTCTTAGTAGTCTGATCATTTTATTAATACTCGGCCATTTCATCTGAGTCTGGGTTTGGGTCTGCATTCCTTTAGTGGCTTTGTTCATTTCTCTGGCCATTTGTGTTTTCCTGGATGATGTGATGATTTTTGCTTTAACTTGTTCTTGACCTTACCACTGATGTTCACTGGTCATTCATATGTGCATTTGTATGTTGTTTCATTGAGTAGAGTTCACTGATTTTGGTCGAGACTTGTTTCATTTGGAGTCAGTGGTGTTGTGTCAGGGTTCAACACTGACCTGATCCGAGTCTGATACTTGTGCTTCATCACTTGAACTATCCTCTGACTTTTGTCTAGTTACATTATGTTGAACTTGTCATGCATTCACCACTTGCTGTTGGTCTTCACGCATGTATATTCTCGAGCTCGGTAGCACTACTTGTATCCCAGTTTTGGTGCATTTCGACTGCTGGCCTTGGCATTGTTGAGTCTTGTTCATTTGTGCAGTATACTTGTTATATACCTATATCCACTGCTGCATGATATCTAGAGCTTGCTGCCCATGTTCATTTGAATTTTGGTTAGATGGCACTGTCCAGACCTGATCGTGTTTGATTTCTTTGTATTGATGTGAACTGAGCATTGTCCCTGTATCACTTGAGTTATTCGAGTCATTTAGCATTTTGATGTTCACTTGATATTGTTGGTTTCATGTAAGACTGTAGAATCTTCAGTGTGCTCTTGTTGCTCTGTCACTTGTTCAGTTTTCTCTGGTTTGATTTCATGGTCATGTGTTCTTTGATTTGTACACTTTGTGATCATCCCTGAGTGCTTTTCGACCTGCTGTTACTGATGGTCCATATTATGTTCACATACCTTGTGTCTTTGCATTTGTACCGTGTACTTGAGTCTGGTTCTTGTTACACTTCACCTGCTATGTCTTTGTTCATGTTAGATAGTTGTACTTGAATGTTACTGTCTCATGTCTGGTTGCATTAAGCTCATGTGGTCTTCACTTATGAGTAGTCTGTACTTGTTATGTTTAGTCACTAGCATTTGTTGTTATGATGCTTCATGTTGCTTTTGCACAGGCCGTGCTTTATATTGGATTTTACACCCAGATTTTGCATTGAGGCATTTAGAGTTGATAAGTCCCAGACATCTATAGTTTTGTTTTCCCAGTGTAGCATCATTAAGGCCTTGAGCTCTGTCTTTGTCATGAGCAATTGTTATTGTCTTCTTTGTTCATGTTGGCACTGAAATTTGTTGTGGCCTTCATTGTTTTTGGTCTGGCATATGAACTGCTGCTATATCAATTTGAGTCTTGCCCAATATTGAAGTAGTCTTCATTGTTGCATGTATCACTCTTCATTCACTTCAGATGCTCTTCGCTGTTGTGTATGTCTGCATGCCCTGCTAGTCGACTTGCATGTTACTTTGACTCACTGTCTATTGTTGCCATAGCTTGATCCATTGTTTTGACCTGCTGCTGGTTCGAACTTGGTGTTATCTAGTTCTTTTGGTTGGTGCACATGAGTTGGCGAGGCAGTGCACGCGTGCGTGCACTGCAGCCACCTAAACTCGACAGTTTTGAATTGATTTTTCTTTTGCTTTTGATGCATTGATCTTTTATGCCGTATTGGCGAGGCCGTACACGCGTGTGTGTACGGCAGCCAATCGAATTTTTGATGGTTTTAAAGTGACAATTTCAATTGCTTTAAATTGATTTAGTCGATTTGATAAATTGTTTATTCATCTCTGTTGATGATTTAAATCTGCTGATTTTTGTTAAACACTGTTAAGTGTTATATTGACCGTTATCCGGTTTCTTTGTTTAAAGAATCGGATAGACGGGAATTATTGTGACTGCCGTCTATTTAAATTATTACTGCCTATATGCACTAATAAACTGGTTTGAATTAGACTGACCTGGGTATTATTTTCCTTTTGAATTTAATACTCGGGTCAGACCCGAGTTATTTCAGGTTGTAGATTTCTTTCTTTGAGTTGCTGTTCGGGATTTGAAGACTTTTCACATCTTCTGAAGTTGTCATTGTCCTTTTGTCGTAGTCATGTTATTGTATAGAACGATATGTATTCATGTATATTAGTTGATAATGTACTTGTGTATATAACTTCTAGAGTCGACAGTTGTAGTTGTATCATATGTATCGTGTCAACTATATTGTAACTGACATCGGTTATATATATATGAGATTTTTGTTAATCTGTGTTCCGCATTTATATTATCTGTGTTATTGTTATATCTAATGTCCTAAACTATTATGAACTATCGTAGTTTGTTTTATACTGATAATTGGATATGTCGATGGGAGTAAATAAATAATTGATGAAAAATAAAAAGTATATACCACTCCTATCGAGATAACCAATATTAGTGTAAGGCCAATTACGGATGGTCGCTCCTATCCAGCCTTATTCTTCGTAATAATAGACAGTATTTCTTTTAATACTCTTTGTTATTATGAGCATAGAGGTGGGGCGTCACAAAAACCAACTGTTTAAGGTCCAACATAAGTATAAGTGTATGACAGTACAAAGTAGTGTATCACAGAGATAAAGGGTTTTAGGTTTTTACTAGTATATTGAGTTTTGTAACTGAAGAGGTAAAATGCCTCAAAGAGAATATAAGAGCAATTAGGGTGACTTTGTGTAACAAAGTTGCTTGTAGAGTGAGAAACATAAAAACATGATTAACCTAGTTTAGCTAATAAAGAGTGGTGTGTTTGCTACCAAGTAGCAGACTGGAAATTGAATGCTTCTTCTCATCGGATTTTTATTTTTTTGTGTTGTAACTAAAAGATTCCTCATACAACTTATAATCAGTTAATATAATCTTTTACTCATAATCATTGAGGAATAAAAAACAAAGAGAGCAATGACAATAGTGCTAGACATGCCAACCTCAAACATAAGAGCTGCAGTGGGGCTGCAGTCGACAAATATAGCGACTTTGCCTTTGTCGGGATGAAGAGAGCTCGATCTTCCAAGTTCAGCCTAAATTTGAAGATAAAACTAAAAGAGTTAATATTAACATATGCAAATATTTGATCCTTGTAAACTTACATTACTGAAAATGATAGATAATCTTTAAAATATGTTAATTACCTTCACACTGGCAAACATCTGTTGCACCTAATTTAACTCGAGCTAAACCATTTGCCTGCATGATGCAACATAAAGCTGGAAAATAATGGGAGCAAACTGATGCAGGCCAAAATAATTACAATGAGCATACAAGCAATCAAAGGTTGAATGACTCACATGAGGGATGACTCCAGTTTCAACAGAAATTCGATGAAAGTCACGTCTTTGTCTGCCATCTGTTCCTATATCTTGGGCAATTCCACCACCTATAAATTGCTTCTCTCTAATTGAAAGTCCTCCCATTGTATGTGGACTGCAACATTGTTGTAACTGAATAAAGCACGTTGGTTAATCATATGCAGATTAATATTTGTTTTCTTAGTAAAAGACATATCAATTGGTGTTATTTTTACTTACATTTTTATTAATACGTCACTGAATCGTATAATGGCCATAAAGTTTTTAAACTGTATTTTATAAAACCTTCACAAATCACAATATATATAAAGAAACTGTTAATGTATTAGTTGGGATCGTTACATAGGTTCATCCCTCTTACACTCTTGTCTGCCTCCGCAGTTGCTGGAACCATTTGTAAGTAAACATTCTCAAGTACGGAATACTATAGTTAAAAATCAAAACATATATCAATTTCATAAATAAAAAAGAAAACACTCCTAGAGTCCTATGAAAGTTACTTGGATGTCCTACTTATAAATTGTTAATGTTAGATTGGTAATATTAAGCACTTTTATGTGCAGTTGTGCCTGATTGGAATTGCAGCCATGCTAAAAATAAAAAAGAAATCAATCTTTGAACCTTCCATTTAACAACTAAGTATTTTGACAACTGAATCAGAACCAAGTAGCAAATGAGTCAACCTTAATGATCGTTGCTGACCATGGAATAATAATTCATTAAATGCTATTAAAACAAAATATAAATACAAGATTCATCAAATCATTACTTCTCTATTATTATAACATAAAGAAATTATAAGTACTACATAATATGAAAGTTATATATCAACTTATCACCTAAAAATATAAACTCAAGCCATAGTTTGTTGGGAGCAGTATAGTTAATATTATGAGAATGCTTTACTATTCAACTTTGAATATAATGGCAATTACCAGGTTGTTTCCTGTCTCTGCTTTGATACCTGCAGCCCCGGAAGCAAAGTTGAAGCCTCTCAGTACTTCAGTTCTTCTAGCATTTGCATAGGCTGGAACTAGTTGTCGAAAACCCAGCAATTGAGCTGCATAACATTAACATACAAGAAAGGCAAATTTGGTAAGAGGCTAATATTGTTAAAATTATTCATTTAACTGTCAAACAATAAACAGTGAACAATAAAACAAAAAAAATGAAAAGGGAGAGGAGAAGAATACAAGTATAAGTTAAAAACTATACGATTGCTTTTTTATTTACAAAACCTTAATACATGGCTTTTATTCATAGGCTTAACTAGAATATATAAAAGGGAAAGTATTAAATAGAAAAGTAATGTTCTTAACAAATGTAAACGTTAAATTGGAAAATAGGGGGAAGGAGGTACCTAAGAAGTCAACAGTGGTTTGTCCATTAGTGAACCTGCCAAAGGAGCCTTGAGGGAAATCGATGCCATATGGAGGATAATTAGCCCTAGCAAGGGTCAGTATTCTATTGTTGTTGCCATTATCTACAAGGGAGTCTCTAAATATGAATAGGCATGGAACCTGTGGGGCTGACCATGCTTTTGTGAGTATGATAAAAGCCAAAGTGATCAGCAGTGTGGTAATCTTGCCTACTTGCTTCATTTTTATGTTATATTCAAATGATAGAAGTTATGATTTAAGAGGGAATGAAGTGGACTTATTTATTATCCACACTAACATGATATTTAAGCATGTGGTCGTATAATAAATTTAAAGCAAATGAATGTACAATAATTTGATATAAACCCACATATTGAAGTTTTTGAGCATTTAGCATTTCTCCAGATAAATCATACATATGAAAGTAGTGTGGTGTCCTACAAATGAAAAATAACATATTAACTTGTTAAAAGTTGCTACACTTGGTATGCATCTTACATGCACAAAAAAAATACAAGAGACACATCAATAAACGGGATATACTTGCCTGCAAAATTTTGCTAATCGCTTTAGCCAGCGGAGGCCTTAAATCACTTGGATGAAGCCCGCCACTCAATCCTTAACCAGAAATTCAAAGCTACTATCTTCCCTGTAGAAAAACAGTAATTGTTTTAAGAGTAAGAAGTGACAATGGCAATGACAGCAGAAGAGACATTCACATCAAGTTAACTCCAAAAATAATTGGAACTTGAACTCTTTCTTGTGTCACTAAAAGATGAAAACTTTGATCCTTGCTTATGCTAGCAATTTCTGAAACATATCGAGAATTGTTTTGTATTGTTTCAATTTTGTGAGTGACTATTAACGAATGAACTAATTCAATTGATGATTCTCAAAAAGTAAGATGAAACGAGGGTACTATGATGAAGATCTAAGTGGTTTTTCAATAGGTGTTCCAAACAATATACTTCAGTCCTAAATGACAAGCAAATAACAAATTCACAAGAAAGCACAACAATTGTTATATCAAATTATCAGTTCATGAACTGCTGTTTTAAGAATAATTGAATAAATGAATTAAACAGTCAATAAAATTTAAATAAAACAGATAAACATTAAACCTACACAAAATAAATCACACTCACGTTTCTCCTCTTATTGCTAGCATTCACCATTGCTCAAAATTCAAATAACAAAGGATGGAAACCAAGGAGGCAGCGAAGGATTGACAATAGCAGGGGCGAAAATTTTGTGAATTGATTTTTTCTTTTGGGAACGAAAATCAACAAGTTTACTTATTTTTGGGAATGAACCGTGAAATAGCGGCTGAAGCAAGCGTGATTCATCTAGGGTTTAGGAAAATTAAGTGGGCCGGTTGTGAAAATGATTATTTTGGATCCACCGATCAAAACTATGTTGGTAAGAAATTTGCATCGGTTGATTTTAAAATCGATGCGACAAACTATTTGCATCGGTTGTTGGTGACAACTGATGCAAATTTTAATTTTTATTACCTATTGCTTTTCACGTACCAATTGCATCGGTTATTAAGACAGAACTGATGCAAATAGTTCTATTTGCATCAGTTTTTACTTCAACCGATTCAAATGAGGCGATGCAAATGGCCTGTTTTATAGTAGTGATAGTTTGAATTACTTTTGTTTTTTAATTAAAGGAATTGAGGACCCTTCTTTCAAAACAACCAAGGGTTCTTGTTGTTTCAAAATAAAGGTCTACATATCGGTTATGCTTTATAGATTGTATGTTAATGTTTTATTATAGTTATTAAACTTCTAAAGTAGTAGGAGCATGGTTTAGTACAAAGGGAACTGAAAGTCTATGTGGATCGTATATATATAGTATATGACAAGTATGTGAATGATAGTATGAATCATACAGAATATAAATGCAGGTAAAATTAAAAGTAATCACACCAGAATTTTTATACTGGTTCGGACCTCCCGTCCTACGTCCAGTCCTGAAGCTCTCCTTCGGAAATACACTAACCAATTGCCCTTCTTCGCCCGGAGGAATAGGCTTTTATACAAGAGTATTTCTTTGACAAGTGTGTGTTCTAGATAACACTGATTTTGACTACAAGTATAGTTTCTTCCTATAATCTACTTTTTAGTAGTATGTAATTTTAAGCTTTGATATAAGGAAGAGATAAAAGTATGCTTTTGAGTACTTTTAGAAATCAGAGATCACAGGAATATTAGAAAATAAAGAGAGAAGAGTTCAGAATTTCAAGTAAGTTTTACTTTCCAAATTCATGCTTATTTATAGATGTTGAAGAGTTTGTTTGAGAAGTAACGACCTTTGGTTCATTCTATTTCAGTACAAGAGTTGCAATGTTTGAGGAGGAAGAGTTATAACCAGAGATAGAGGATGCAACTCTTCGATTGAAGAAGATGTCTGTTGAGAAGTGCTGGCCGTTACCCATGTCAGACGTCTGGGCGTTTAGGTCAGACGTCTGGCTTGTATTAAAAAATTTAAACAGAACACATTGCCAGACATCTGAGTAGACAAGCCAGGCATCTAACACATGTACAGTTTGTTAATTTCCCTTCTTGAGTATGTAAAAAACCTTTTTAATGATTTGTATATGCATATGCTTGTAAAAATTACTCAAGGAGATTGTACATATCATCTATTTAAGATATTAACAGAATATGCTAATATTTCTTGATATAATGATCCTTGTGTCTGTCTTCAAGTCTTGGTCCCGAAAGCTGCATATGGATGATGCTAGTGATTGTATAGTTGTTGTCCTTAAAATCATAGAGTAGAGGTTCTAACATTCTCCCCGTTTTTGATGATGACAACTATACAATTTATTTCTAAGAAGCTCCCCTGTCTTTTGTAATTTCTCCCCCCCCCCCCCCCCGTCTATAGGTAGTATAAACTCTCTCCCCCTTTGTCATTATCAAAAAAAGAGTATACGAAACAATATGAGGAAACATCACAATGAAACAATATGAGCAAACATCATAACAGCATAATGTTACTAATCACAATGTCAAAATACTAAATCAAAATATCATAGTCAAACAAGTAGGAATTTGGAATAAAGTAACTTATTGGTAGGAAAAATAACCCCATAGATTAGAAGCATTGTCATCATAGTCGCTATGTTGCCATTGTGACTGATCATGATACTCTTCATCTTCTCGAATAGAAAGTCCCTGAAAAGATCGATAGTGGTCGTAATGTTGGGCTTCCTGTGGAGGCCATGAAATGTCTTCACTTTCCTCCGTGTCCACATTGATTGGAGCTTTTCCAAGAGCATGGGTCTATAAAGGCTCTTCGACTGTTCGAGATCTTGATGGATGTGCATGAGGTGCTGGAGGTGGTGTAGGAGATGGAGATGATGAAGATCGTGAAGAAGATCATCCGCGAACCTTTCTCATAACCTTTCCCAAAGTAGAGACGACCTTTTCTAAAGTCTTTTCTACCTTTGCCATTCGTATAGAAAAAGATCGTTCGAGACGGGAAACTTTCTTATCCAAGACCTTTTGATTTAGAGATAGGATACGCTGGTTGTGAAGTGGTACATCTCTAATACTTTCTCCTTGTCCTGCTGCAATTTGAGCCTCTTGAGTTTCGGAATTGGAGTGATAACCTGTTGATTCAGAAGGCCTTGATGTAGAGGTAGGTCGTATAGGAGTAGACTGTTTGTGTTGTGGTTGTTGGTGTTGGTACTCGGAAAAGGGTGTAATACTTGGTGGATTTTCAGGAAGATGCATTAAAGATAGGAAACGAATTCCACTTTCCTTAACAGGAAGTTCTTCATATTGTGATAAAAATGAAGGCACGTTATGCGCTCGAAGAATTCGCATAATATATGGTGCATAGATTATTGTTTGACGAACTGGGGTCCAAAAGCTTTTAATTTGGTCAAAAATATATTGAGCTCAATTTACTTTTGTATGGCCGAAAATAACATATAAAGCTTTATGGTCATGGTCATACACTTGCTCATGACTACCTAATCTAGGGAATATGGTATTGACAAGCATTCGGTTAAGTAGTCTAGCTTTTGGACGAAAATTGAATGGTAATAATTTTCTCATGTCATCTTCCCAAATGAGATGTGTAATTGCATCTCTTGGCATGTGTCTCATACCAGGAATATCTTGTAATCTAATTCCTGTATATGAGCACTGTAATATTGCCCAAGCATTTCAACATTGAATTTGATTACTTCTCCATAAACACTTGTCCAAATCCAATTTTCCGAATTAGATGGATTCCAAATATGAATTAAAGATAAATTTATGAAGAATAAAAATACCGCTAGTTGATCAATTTGCCTATTTGAAATCCAGAATTTTGTAGATGAGTTTTTAGTCGATCGTACCAAGCACGTGGTGCTTGTTTTATGTCGTATAAAACCTTTTTGAGTTTAAAAACATGATCTAGATATTTTTCATGAATAAATAATGGATGTTGTTCTACAAAAACCTTTTCTTTGATAAAACCATTTAAGAAGGCACTCTTAACATCCATTTGAAATAATTTAAAGTTGTGATGACACGTAAAAGCAAGTAGAGTATGAATTGCTTTGAGACGGGCTACGGGAGAAAACGTCTCTTCGTAATCAATTCCCTCTTCTTGGTTGTAGCCTTGAGCCACTAATCTTGCTTTGTTACGAATAATATTTCCATTTTCATCTGCTTTGTTTTTGAAAACCCATTTTGTTCCTATTACAGATTGATCTGATGGTATAGGAACGAGTTCCCATACAATATTACGTTCAAATTGATTTAATTCTTCTTGCATTGCTAAGATCCAAGAATCATCTTTAGATGCTTCTTTATAATTTTTAATCATCCTTTGGATAATATAATTGGAGACTTAAATTCTTGAGTCACTAGAAATAACTTAAATCAAATGAGTCACGTTGCTTTTATCTCAAATACAGAACCTAAAAATTATAAAGAAGCATCTAAAGATGATTCTTGGATCTTAGCAATGCAAGAAGAATTAAATCAATTTGAACGTAATAATGTATAGGAACTTAGTATGGGAACTCAGACCATCAGATCAATCTGTAATAGGAACAAAATGGGTTTTCAAAAACAAAGCAGATGAAAATGGAAATATTATTCATAACAAAGCAAGATTAGTGGCTCAAGGCTACAACCAAGAAGAGGGAATTGATTACGAAGAGACGTTTGCACCCGTAGCTCGTCTCGAAGCAATTCGTACTATACTTGCTTTTGTGTGTCATCACAACTTTAAATTATTTCAAATGGATGTTAAGAGTGCCTTCTTAAACGGTTTTATCAAAGAAAAGGTTTTTGTAGAACAACCGCCATTATTTATTCATGAAAAATATCCAGATCATGTTTTTAAACTCAAAAAGGCTCTATACGGCTTAAAACAAGCACCATGTGCTTGGTACGATCGACTAAAAACTCATCTACAAAATTCTGGATTTCAAATAGGAAAAATAGACACTACACTATTTATAAAACATAAAAATAATGATATATTAGTTGTACAAATATATGTTGACGACATCATATTTGGATCAACTAATGAAAGTTTATGTAATGAATTTTCTGAAATAATGAAAAATGAGTTTAAAATGTCACACATGGGCGAATTAAATTTTTTCCTAGGATTACAAATAAAACAATTGGACAATGGTATTTTTATAAATCAAGAAAAGTATTTTAAAGATTTACATAAACGTTTCGGAATGGAGAACACCACTAGTAAACCAACTCCTATGAGCACAACTTTATATTTAGACAAAGATGAAAAGGGAAAAGACTATGATCAAAAATCTTATCGTAGTATGATCGGCTCTCTATTATATTTAACAGCTAGTAGACCCGATATAATGCTAAGTGTCTGTCTGTGTGCTCGCTTTCAAGCTCAACCTAAGGAATCACATCATCGAGCAGTCAAACGAATTTTATGTTACTTAACTAACACCACAGATTACGGCTTATTTTATCCTAAAGGTACGGCTTTCCAACTCGTATCATATAGCGATGCAGACTTCGGAGGATGTAAAACAGACAAAAAAAGCACAAGTGGTACCTTCCATTTTATCGGTCAATCTTTAGTTTCGTGGTTTAGCAAAAAGCAAAATCGTGTTTCCCTCTCGACATGTGAAGCAGAATATATCTATGCCGCCTTAGCTTGTGCTCAAGTCATCTATATGCAACAAACACTTAGAGGTTTTGATAAAATAATTGAAAAATCTCTGATATATTGCGACAATACTAGTGCTATCAATTTATCTAAAAATCCAGTTAACCATTCTCGAACTAAACATATAGACATACGACACCATTTTCTTAGAGATAATGTCGAAAAAGGAATTATCTCCCTTGAATTTGTTAACACCGACAATCAAATTGCCGATATATTCACCAAACCATTAAATGAACAATCGTTTGTAAAACTTAGACGAAATTTAGGAATTTGTTCATATAATGAATTAATAAATTAAACTATATTATCCTAAATGGTTACTCAGAAAAGCAAACAAGCAGAAAAGCCTTCTTCACCTTTCGTTTTAATACCTTCTGAACACCACAAATTGTTTTTAAATAATTTTTAACCATGAATTTCGTTAACTAAAAAACAATTTTTTTCCCTAATTAGAAATTGACAAACCTATATATATATCTCAAAGATAAAAAAAAATTAACCATATAATCTTTCACTCTCTAAAAAACATTTAAAATTTTATATATAATGTCATATAATCACGATTCGACTTACTCAGCCATTGATTTCTCCTCTCCTTCTTCCAGCAGTTCGTATACATCTCCTACCAAAACAACACCAAAATCCTCTCCTTCCAAACACATTGTTGCTACTACTACTCCTGTGTACCATACCGACTATTCTTCGAAAGAAAAAAAGGCCAAATATGGTATTAATCTTGAAAATGCTTCTCTTCATGAAAAAATTGACGAAGTTCATCATTATCAAAAAGAAATGATGAACGTTCAAAAAGAAATATACTATACACAACGAAACTAAGGAGCTCATCTAAACTTTTTAGAAAAGTGCATTCTTGCAATATATGGACACTCTCCTACAAAGGATTGTGTTCATGTACGATCTCCTCGTGCGATCGAAACTCCTCCACATGCTCATCAAATAACTCCACGTAAACTATGGGGAGAAGGAACATCTGAAGCCCAATTCAGTCCAGTACCTCCTTCTTGGTCTCCACTACGACCATTCAAAAAAGATACAAAGGAGAAACCAAATTCATGGGAGAAAAAGTAACTCTGTTCTTCTAAAGACTGTATTTCGAATATATATCTAGTTATAATAAGGTTCAAACCATTCAAGATTATAATTTATATCTTGTTCTTACTAAAACATTGTATCGATAATAACAATATAAAATCTCTAAATAAACTCAAAATTGTCGCAACAGGCGTCTGCGATATAGAGCTATAATATTTGTCATGCTAAGAAAGTTCATTCATGCTTATATTTTTTAACATTTTTTTAGACCTAACAGACGTCTGGTATTTCGAACAGACGTCTGCCTATTATCCTAAAAAAACTTTTACGTTTCAGCTCAAACATCTGCAAGTTCATCCAGACGTCTGGATCAAGTCTCTGGAAAATAAACTCTCTCAGCTCAGACGTCTGATTTTATTCTCAGACGTCTGCATCAAGTCTCTGTCTTAAAATTACATATACGACCAGACGTCTGATTAAAACTACGGACGTCTGACCATACTCCAAAGTCACCATTTCAGCATCCCCTATAAATCATCTTTTACATTCTTTTACAGTTTTTCACCTAACCCTACAACAAAACCATAAAACCCAAATCAATTTGCTTTCTTTCTTTCAAAACTTCAAATCAATGGCACCCAAATCCAAAAAACCCTTTCCCAAGCGCAAGAAAACAGGCCAAGGCTCCAGCTCTCAACCACCTTCTCAGTAATTTGTCACAGACGAAATCATTAATGATTAGATTGTAGAACAAGATGGAAGACAAAGACTTCAGGAATTGGAAAAGAAAAGGATACATTATCGTCCATTTTATCCACTATGAAGATTCTTCAATTACGAAATCAATGATTTGGTGAGTGATGTTGAGATTCACCATCTCATAAATTATGATTCTAACTTCGGGCAAATTGATCAACTAGCGGTATTTTTATTCTTCATAAATTTATGTTCAATTCATATTTGGAATCCATCCGATCCAGAAAATTGGATTTGGACAAGTGTTTATGGAGAAGTAATCAAATTCAATGTTGAAATGCTTGGGCAAATATTATATTGCTCATATACAGGAATTAGATTACAAGATATTCCTGATATGAGACACATGCCAAGAGATGCAATTACACATCTCATTTGGGAAGATGACATGAGAAAATTATTACCATTCAATTTTCGTCCAAAAGGTAGACTACTTAATCGAATGCTTGTCAATACCATACTCCCTAGATTAGGTAGTCATGAGCAAGTGTATGACCATGACCATAAAGCTTTATATGCTATTTTCGGCCATACAAAAGTAAATTGGGCTCAATATATTTTTGACCAAATTAAAAGCTTTTGGACCCCAGTTCGTCAAACAATAATATATGCACCATATATTATGCAAACTCTTTGAGTGCATAACGTGCCTTCATTCTTATCACAATATGAAGAACTTCCTGTTAAGGAAAGTGGAATTCGTTTCCTATCTTTGATGCATCTTCCTGAAAATCCACCAAGTATTACACCCTTTTTCGAGTACCAACATCAACAACACCAACAACCACAACACCAATAGTCTACTCCTATACGACCTACCTCTACATTAAGGCCTTCTGAATCAATAGGTTATCACTCTGATACCGAAATTCAAGAGGCTCGAATTGCAGCATGACAAGGACAAAGTATTAGAGATGTAGTACTTCACAACCAGCGTATCCTATCTCTAAATCAAAAAGTCTTGGATAAGAAAGTTTCTCGTCTTGGACGATCTTTTTCTACACGAATGACAAAGGTAGAAAAGACTTTAGAAAAGGTCGTCTCTCCTCTAGGAAAGGTTATGAGAAAGGTTCGCGGACGATCTTCATCATCTCCATCTCCTACACCACCTCCAGCACCTCATGCACATCCATCAAGATCTCGAACAGTCGAAGAGCCTTTACAGACCCATGCTCCTGGAAAAGCTCCAATCAATGTGTACACTGAGGAAAGTGAAGACATTTCATGGCCTCCATAGGAAGCCCAACATTACGACCACTATCGATCTTTTCAGGGACTTTCTATTCGAGAAGATGAAGAGTATCATGATCAGCCACAATGGCAACATAGCGACTATGATGACAATGCTTCTAATCTATAGGGTTATTTTTCCTACCAATAAGTTATTTTATTCCAAGTTCCTACTTGTTTGACTATGATATTTTGATTTAGTATTTTGACATTGTGATTAGTAACATTATGCTGTTATGATGTTTGCTCATATTGTTTCATTGTGATGTTTCCTCATATTGTTTCGTATACTCTTTTTTTGATAATGACAAAGGGGAAGAGAGTTTATACTACCTATAGACAGGGGGAGAAATTAAAAAAGGCAGGGGGAGCTTCTTAGAAATAAATTGTATAGCTGTCATCATCAAAAAGGGGGAGAATGTTAGAACCTCTACTCTATGATTTTAATGACAACAACTATACAATCACTAGCATGATCCATATGCAGCTTTCGCGACCAAGACTTGAAGACATACACAAGGATCGTTATATCAAGAAATATTAGTATATTCTGTTAATATCTTAAATAGATGATATGTACAATCTCCTTGAGTAATTTTTACAAGCATATGCATATACAAATCATTAAAAAGGTTTTTTACATACTCAAGAAGGGAAATTAACAAACTGTACATGTGTCAGACGTATGGCTTGTCTACTCACACGTCTGGCAATGTGTTCTATTTAAATTTTTTAATACAGGCCAGACGTCTGACTAAATGCACAGACGTCTGACCTGGGTAACGGCCAGCACTTCTCAACAGACATCTTCTTTAATTGAAGATTTGCAGCCTCTATCTCTGGTTATAACTCTTCCTCCTCAAACATTGCAACTCTTGGACTGAAATAGAATGAACCAAAGGTCGTTACTTCTCAAACAAACTCTTCAACATCTATAAATAAGCATGAATTTGGAAAGTAAAACTTACTTGAAATTCTGAACTCTTCTCTCTTTATTTTCTAATATTCCTGTGATCTCTCTGATTTCTAAAAGTACTCAAAAGCATACTTTTATCTCTTCCTTATATCAAAGCTTAAAATTACATACTACTCAAAAGGAGATTATAGGAAGAAACAGTACTTGTAGTCAAAATCAGTGTTATCTAGAACACGCACTTGTCAGAGAAATACCCTTGTATAAAAGCTTATTCCTTCGGGCGAAGCGAGGGTAATTGGTTAGTGTATTTCCGAAGGGGAGCTTCGGGACTGGACGTAGGACGGGAGGTCCGAACCAGTATAAAAACTCTGGTGTGATTACTTTTAATTTTACCTGCATTTTTATTTTGTGTGATTCATACTATCATTCACATACTTATCATATACTATATATATAGACGATCCACATAGACTTTCAATATCCTTGTGTCTGTCTTCAAGTCTTGGTCGCGAAAGCAGCATATGGATGATGCTAGTAATTGTATAGTTGTTGTCATTAAAATCATAGAGTAGAGGTTCTAACAGGAACGACTAACCACTCAAATAGTCCATTTTGTGTACAGAAAGTAGTCTTAGCAATTTATCACTTGCACTCTCAACTGATGAAAATCAATGACTAAGTCAAGCTGGTAAAATATTTTCGCTCTCACTAACTGATCAACTAGATCATCTACATGTGGCAGTGAGTAGAGATTCTTCCTTGTCATCTTATTCAACTCTTGATAATCAATGCATAGCCGCAAAGAACAAGCTACCTTAGTGCCGTAGATTACCGGTGCTCCCCATTCAGAAATACTTCTTTGGATCAATCCATTCTACAATAATTTAGAAACTTTCTTATCTGACTCTCTTCCTTCTTTCGGGGATATATGTTTAAGTCGAATAACAACAGGCCTAGTGTTATTCTCGAGATCCATTTGAAATTCAATTTCTCTTTAGGTTGCTAAGACTAATATTTCTACAAAAACATCTAGGAATTTCTGAACTACTGGGATTGAAGCTAACTCATCATTAAATAGGTATAGTAAATAAAAGTAACTCAATGGTATAGGACCATCGGGCTCACAATATAGAGCTAAGTCGTTTCATAATTGGTTGAATGAAGTTGAAAACGATAGGAGCGAAATAGTCGCTATATGAGCACTTTGAAATAGCTAGTTTTTGGTGGTTTTATAGGAATTTGTAAAGATACCCTTAGGGGTTTCTTTGCATGGTTTTTAAGTAGTTTAAATTTACTACTTACTGTAGAAAAAAAGATCTTAAAACATTTGTTTCAGTTGTAAAAATGGGCCAAACATTTATGCAATTTTCTCGGTATTCTCTATCCAGTAGCATTTACAACACTTATAAATGTTGTCTTTGACCTATGACAGCATTTTTAGGCTCTTTTTACAACATTGATTATGTAGTGCTATTTTTAACACTTTATTATATATATATATATATATATATATATATATATATATATATATATATTTGAAAGGATAGGTTATTTATTAATAGACAAATAGAACCATACAATAGTAGGATTCGTCTCCTTAAAAAACCTTACCATTGTGGTAAGGAAAAAGAGCAAGACATTCACTATTACATCACAACTCTATTGCAGTTGACAAATACATTACAAAATAGCAACATAAAATAACAAACAAGATGAATACGGACCCAATATTGGGTTGAAAATAAAATAGACCTCTATCTATCTTCGTTCGATCCAGCCCAGCCCAATACGAAGAAAATAAAAGGACATCAAATATCTTCGAATAGTCAAACACGAAGCTAACCAGCGTCCCCCAATTCTATACCCCATCTCAACAATTTATCTCTTTCAACTGATGTTAAATTTCGCTGATGGAATCGACGTGCGAACTGCAACCTAACATCAATCTCGAGGAGCTTCAGCCTTTGTACTTCCGAACATGACTTGTGTTCAAAACGTCAGTGAACCCTCTCAGACCATATATGGTGAATCAATGTGGAAGTCGCCACGTATGCCAACTGCTGAGAAGCCGATTTGAGATGGAAGCTCTGCTTTACAGTGGATAGGCGCTGGCTCAAGGTCACCACAGCGTCTTGTTGGAGATCTAGCATACCAAACAATCGGTCCCACAGATAAGTATTGTAGTTACATTGCATAAATAGATGAGCATGTGATTCATTATGATTGTTACAAAGTAAGCAGTAAGTTTCAACATTCATTCCCCAATTCACCAGTCTATCTACGGTAGACAAATGTTGTTTGTAGGCCAAAAACATAGTAAAAAAGAATTTCCTTGCTGTCATATTATGCCAAATTAATAAGTAGTTATCATCCTTTTTTGCATGTAGCTGAATTTTGTCCTAAACAGATGCAAAAAAAGATTTTCATTGATTGGTAATATTCCAGTAATCCGAAAATTCATCTCGACTTGTTTAACTTGTAAAATCTCTGAAGAAACTTCCCTAGTTTCTGACAGAGATTGAGGTTGCAGTTGTCTATCTCGTATAATCATGCTCACCTTATTGTTAACTGAATTACTTAGAGATACCCTATTCCAGCCAATAAGATCAACTAACGATTTATGATTGATCCACAGGTCAAACCATAAATCTACATGCTCACCGTTGACAAGTACACGGTTCATAATCTTAGCAGCTACATCACGTTGCCTTAAAATTTATTTAAAAGTACCTGAAAAATTGTTGTTTACTGCCAGCACCCAAAAATTTGACTTCGATATATATTTTGATCCCATCCATTAACCAGAGGCAGTCAGTAGTCAACAAATTCCAAAACAGTTTGATTCTAGTAGTAACAATTAGATCAGTGAATTTTCCAGAGGCCAATGCCCCCTTCAGATTTGGGCTTGCATAAGGTATCCCATGATATCTTATGCATTTTACCTTTCCAGAAAAAGTCTGTGCATAGTTTATCAATTTTCTTCAGAAATGAAACTGGTAGATGATAAATTAATAGCCAATACATGACGTAGGAGTTATAGTGCTGTGAATAAGTTCTGCTCGACCAGTTGTTGTTAGCAACTTACTGTCCTAACCATCTGATTGGAACTGATTTTCTGTAGCGGGGGGCACAATGAGTAGCATGGATATATTCTGAAGTAAGAGGAACACCGAGATACTTGACAGGTAAACTCTTCTCAGGAATAATCAGAATAGTAGAAACTTCAGTTTTGTTTACTGCACCTGTACTGAAAAAACTTGGGACTTGGTTTGATTAATACGTAGACCAACAGTGTCTTCCATAACAGAAAAATAATTCATGCAAGTAGCATTATTTATTGTAGCAGGTAGGAAAATCATGACATCATCAGCGTACAACAAATGTGTTATAGCGGGCTGAATATTAGAAATGGGCTGTAGAAACTTGTCTGTCATACCCTCTTCCATAAGTAGTGTGAAATATTCCATAGCAATGCAAAACAAATATGGGGATAGCGGGTCACCCTGCCGTAGCCTTCTATTTGAAGGAATAAAACCATGCGGTCGACCATCAATCATTATGGAAAAGTAGGGGTTGAAATGCACTCGTAGATTAGCTGTATAATAGAAGTAGGGAAACCAAAAGACATAAGCATGTGATAAACAAAATTACGATTCACCATATCATACGCTTTTTGCAAGTCAATTTTTATGCATATATATATATATATATATATATATATATATATATATATATGTGTATGTATGTATGTATGTATATGTATGTATGTATGTATGTATGTGTATGTATGTATGTATGTATGTATATGGATATTTTACCCATGCAAGTGTTTATGATTTATATATTGTATTTCGGTAATGTTTCGATCATGCATATCTATTTCCTATTTCTTATGCTTGGGATTTTCCATGTGTAAGCCACTCTAAAGGAGACTCCATCAAATTTTTTCAGAAATTTAAACATTTAGAACATTTTTAATAAGAAAACTTTAGCAATTTTTTTCCTAATGTAGATACTTCATTTTTCAATTTTATTCAAATTCATATTTTTATTTATTTCTAATGTAGATATTCGTTTCATTTGCAGGTGAGAGAATGAAAGATTTGGGGTATTTCTTCCTTCTAATGCAAACAACTAGCTTCTTGTTTTTGATGTAACATTAGCTACTATTTTGTGGTTTGTGCTTACATATATAATGGAATATATGTAGTTAAAACCGCGGGATATTATGGAATGAATATTTGGTTATGTTTGATACAATATGTTATATCTTTATATTTAATATTTGCTATGATTTTTCGTTATTTAAATGGTTTTATGTTTTAGAAATATTCCTAATACAGACAAGCACCACCGCTCCAGTGGTTAAGTGATTCGGCTTTGGTGCGAGAGGTTACAAGTTCGAAACTTGCGTAGCGTGATTCGAACATATATTAACATGTGATTTGTGTTATGTTGTTCCAGTGACATGTTGTATCCAAGTACCATTTCAAAAAAAAATTCCTAATACAACATTTTGATATGTGTTGAGTATCGTGATTTATAGGGATGCACGATTTTAAAAATGCAAAAATAAACCATAGCACTTAGAAAATGCTATAATAAGCTTACAGAAAAAGTGTTATCAGAAAATAAAGAAAGTTATAGTGCTTTACCGTGTTTTAAGTAGTTCAATACCTATTATAACATGTCAATATACAACGTTTATTAAACCGCTATAAAAAAACTTACAATCGCGGATAAAAAGCACTATTGAAAGTAAACTTTTATAGTTGTTTTTATTGTGCTATAAATAGTCCAATATCTATTACAACTTTTTGATATACAACGTTTGTTAAATAACAATTATAGGCTATTATAGCACTGTTTGTGCATTATCCTAGGTTGTTTTTATTATAATGAAGGTTTCTCGTTTGAACGGTTTGATCTTTTGAAAGAGAAAGCGAAAGTATGAGATTGGTAATAATATTGGCATAGTTGGGATGAAGAGAATGAATGGTCACTTCTACATCATAAAGAGACAAAGGAACACAATTGATTAAAATATTTTTATATGCTAATAGGGTATTAGAAATATGATTCCAAATGCGTTTTTCTTATTAGAAAATTGTTTTCTAAGAGATTTATTTCTTTTAGTTCGAGATGTATCTAAAATTCTCAACTGTAAATTAATTACATTAAAGTTAATAAATAGCTAGGTGTAAGTGGTTGAATGAAGCTTTGTATTTCAAACATTGTTATTATAACAATGGAAATAGTGGAAGTATAACATATAACACTTACTAGTGGACACAATAGAATTTGAAAGATTACTTTCACCTATGTCAAATATTATTTATGAAATAATAACTATTTTTGGTATTGACCAAAAGTAGAAGCAGATTTGATACGAATATTCGTTATAAAATAAATCTGTGCTTTGGCATTTCAATGATGGTATTTGCTTTCATGACAATAGCAATGTTAAATATTTAAATGCTTCTATATTTTCTACTGGTAACACATTGCTATTGTCATGAATATATATATATATATATATATATATATATATATATATATATATATATATATATGTTCATATGCTTCCTATCTCCATAAACACATTCCTGCAAAATTATTTAATAGAAAATTTTGAAATTATTTATGTAAATATACTTACAATAATTAAATAATATATATGTATATAAATAAATATTTAATTAATTTAAAAAAATTCATTTTCGCTTTTGATTCAAGTTTTAAAATAAAAAAACGAAGTAATTTATATAAATATGAGATTTTTTGGCATGTACAATATACGTGCACATAAAAGCCTCTTACAAAATTATTAAATTTGAAATTTCTATGTAGTTTGATAAAAATAAATGAAAAATATAAAGAAAAAATATAATTTTTGTTGGAAAAAGATTTTAACTTATAACGTTGTTTATTTTTCAAAATTTACATTTGAATATAGATGTTAATTTTTGTTCATGGTTTCGAAATTCTGACCTCTTGTTTGTGTACATGGGTATTTCTAAAACTTCATGGTCAGACTAAAAGATTGTATTTCTATTCCACATATTAATAAAGATATAAATAATTAAATTACATACATACATATATATATATATTTGGTGTTTGACTGGTGTAATATTACTCTCTTCACATTATGTGTTCCGAGATTTATACTTATTCACGGTATCGACATGAATGAAGTAATAGCTTCAAACGGGTCCCCAGTTTCTACCACCTTATCATTTTTGGGCATTAAAGGAATTTAGTAAATCAAAAGGTTGCAGTAGTCAAGTTATAGATGTTAAGTGTTAGATTTGTGTTATAGTTGGAAGTGATAAGACACAAAAGGCATTTACAGTATGTGTACCGCCTTAGGCATTAAGATCTAATGTCATACGGCTTTCAACTAACATCTAGCATCCAAAGATTTTATCTAAAACCTGTCTAATTTATGAATATAGGCTCCAACCCATTATGAATTTGGAATTCATTTCTTATGGCTTGCAGGGACCACTGAGAATTGTAAAGATCTGGACACCGCAAAGAAGGTGAATTGGTAGTATAACAGAAGGTGATTGATTATGAAGGCATGGCAAAAAAATAAGCGCCTCTTGGTAGAGAAGAACATAATGCGGAAAAATATCACAAACCCCTTAGAAAAACATTTTTATTTTATTAGGTACCTATAACCTATTTCAAATATCAAAAGCATTTGCAATCGTGGTCGGTTATGAGTATCATTTCTTTGATCTTTTAGGAGAGAAGCACTTGCAAGACCGGGAAGGATGGTCCACAAGTCAAAAGTAAGAAATCATTTATAGGTCCACTGGTTAAAATTCAAATTGGAATATGGATGTCATTGAAGCAGCTTCTTATTGTTTTTAGTAAATTCGTTAGACAACAACCAAAGGATATTGTTATTTCAAAATGGAGGTCTACATGTGGGTTGTGCTTTATAGATTGTTCTTTAACATTTTATTTTAGTTATTCAATTGCTAAAATAGGCCGAAGCATTGGTTAGTCCAAAGGGAATGACTAACCACTCAAATAGTTCGTTTAGTATATGAAAAGCAGTCTTAGCAATACTATCACTTTTCACTTTCAACTGATGAAAACCAATGGCTAAGTCAAGTTTTTTAAATATTTTCACTTCCACTAACTGATCAAATAGATCATCTATGCGAGGCAATGAGTAGAGATTCTTTTTTGTCAGCTTGTTCAACTCTCGATAATCAATGCATAGACACAAAGAACCATCTGCCTTACTGGAAAAAACTACCAATGTTCCTCATTTAGAAATACTTCTTCAGATAAATCCCTTATGCAATAATTTAAAAACTTTTTTATTTAACTCTCTTCTTTGTTTTGGAGCCATATATCTACGTGGCATAACAATAGACCTAGTGTCCTTCTCGAGAGCAATTCGAAATTCAATTTCTCTTTAGGGCGGTAAGCCTGAAATTTCTGCAAAAACATCTAGGAATTCTTGAACTATTGGGACAAAACTAACTCATCATGCAATAGATCTAGTGAATAAAAGTAACTTAATGGTATAGGACCGCCTAGCTCACAATATAGAGATAATTTATTCCCTCCACTGCTTCTTTTCTTTATCTCCCTACTATCACAATCTAATATCTAATGTTATCCCCATAATGTTACATCTAGTCCATTCCCAATATCAACCCATACCTTGAGAAACCAAGTACATGTGCATTGCAAAGAAATTCCACACCACAAATTAATAATCTCAACTTTAGGCAAATCATGGATAAATAGATTGATCCATCAACAAGATTCTACGTTACTTTGAATCATGCACAATGTGAGTCTTTGATTGCAATTCACCTACTAGTTATTAGATTTGAAGATGTGAGATGCCCCAGTATGAAACAAGGTACAAATGGGGAAATCAGAAATAAGTAATATACCTTCAATGACAACCTTCTTTCCCTTGTCCACTGATGTTGGCAGCTTGCTAGCACTAGGAACCGCCTTTAGTGCATAAGCTTACACAAATGGTCCACTCTTCCACAAGGCGGGGGCATTGATGCTTCATATGCATAAGATGGTTACAATTGAAATACTCGATCCTTCCTACATTGATTATGCAGTCCTTAACAACATATCTCCTCTTGTGGCACTTATTGCATACCTAGTTCTGCTTCTTAAACTTCCGTTGTCCGCCTTTAACTCCTAACCTTGTCCTTTACTTTAGGCAACCTCCACCTTCACTCCCCTTCTTTGACTCCTCGTTGGCTACATCCTTTAAAAATGTACTTAGCAATTCCATCTCCACCAAACTTTCATAAGTAGCTCCCATCGATATATGGCTAAGAGCCAAACCTTAAAGTGGTTGCCTTATCCCCTTAGCGAACTTTATGACCTTCTTCGTTGGAGTATTCATAAGGTCTAATCCAAACTTAGCCAGCTCATTGAATTGATTCACGTATTCCTTTGTCGACATGTCTTCTTCTGCAAATGTATGAACTCCTCCAAATGAACTCTTTCCTCATCTACAAACAAGAAATTTACCTTAAAATTCCTCTTAAAGTCACCCCAAGTGATGTTCTCCTCATCGATCTCAGTCACTACTACATCCCATCAATGCAAAGCCTCTCCCTGGAAATGCCAAGATGCAAGCTATCTTCGAATAGCATCTCCAAGTCCCAACATTGTAAAAAATCCTCTCGTATGTACATGGCCACACCTTTGTATCCACAAAAGACTCTGTCTCCACATAAGGCCTTTCACCCACTAAGTCTCTACATAGCTTAGCAAAGTCCAAAGCAGGTTGATTTGTAGGGTTTAATCCTTGTGCTTGTCGAATAGGCACTTCTGGGTTATTGTTGGGTTGTGCTCTAGCATGAAGATACCTACAGAACTAAAGTGGAACATTCACACTGGGAATCTTTGTGGTTGTATCTCTTATACCCATTTGAGTATTGTTTTTTATCTCAACTATTTTCAAATGGGATTCATTAGAAACTTTCCAAGTTAGTAAATATAATTGGAAATTAAAATGGTGTGTGCATATGTACTTTTACTTTTCATATTTATATCTATATATAATAATACAAATACACTCTCTTAATGCATTCTTAACCTATTAAAATCGGGTAGTTTAAGCTTTGATACAAAGTGTGACAACTAGCATTTAACCACCCTCTAATTCTACATGCAAATCGGTGGAAAAATCCTAAGAACTGTGAAAAGTGGGTTATTAAGGTAAAACTGAGAAATTATAGTACATAGAGCCATCTACTTTATCTACACTTTTTGAACACGGAGCGGAAGGAATAAAATATAATACATCTTTTAAAATATCAATATCTGAAGTTCTTTTCAATATAACCATAAGTATCGCTACATTATCCCAAAATAATACTTCGGTATTTATTGTTCTAAATGAAATAGTATCAAATAGTAAAAACATAAAACTAGATAACTAGTAAACTTCAACACCACCATTGCTCCATTGAATGCCTAGTGTTTCCATATTTCATGTCATCCTATCATATTTTGGAAAAATGGAAATATAGTGGAGGCATAAGCCTAGGGAGTGAGATAATATTTCTGTATATATGACATTATCATATTATCAAGACATTATTGAATGCTAATCCTAACCTTTTCATTTCAGTGTTTCCTATTTAAATATTTAGAACTTCTTAATAATATATCAATTCTAACCATTCTACAATATTATTAATTGTCCATGGTAAAAATACTAAATATGGGTCTCTAAATAACAACGAATATTCCTTATTCGTTCAGAGGCAGCAACCATACATCATATACACTAACCCCAAGATCATCTAGACAAAGACAATATCTATATATCCTTTAATCTCCTAAGCAACGACCTTACACCGTATAAGTCATATGATGTTAAGATAAATGACCATTTATCATATACACCACACAATTCATATATTAAGGCAACGATCATATATCTTATATGCCACGTTCCACTGAAAGGCAATGACCACCTCGTCCTATACACCTACTGATATATCATCCATTAAGGCAACGATTATCCGTCGTATATGCCCTTTTGTTAATCTATAACTAAATGTTAGCCTATATATATGAATATAGTGCTCCTAACATTATCTAAATTGTGATATCAGTCCACATTCTACATATTGGATTACACAATGTCCTAATATCAATAACAAGTCAGGATGAAGCCATAATCGTTCATAGGTAATATCTAGTCCAGGTTCATTATGGGCTTGTTGCAAGCAGTTAGTTGACCATTCATAACCTATCGGTTGATTAATAGCCTATAATATTTTTTCTCATGTCAACGCCTTAGTCGACTGATTATTTTCAAAATGTTGACTAATTGTATGAACGGTCAACTAATGGGACTAGTTAGCCGACTGTTTACCCTAGGATTTCTAAGTTGGACTTAAATTTTCCTCCAGTTTTCTTCGCTTCAATCAGTCGACGGCCCAAGTTTGTTTAGTCAACTATTTGTTTGTTTTCTGACCTTTTTCATGTTTTTAATGTATTTTCACACAGTTTTCAATATTGTTTTGTTATTAATATGACTTCGAAATCTATTATATTCAAATTATATTACAGCTTAATAACTATTTTACTTCTATTTTCTCTTTTGTATTTAAAATTCTACTATAGTTATAGGTTCTTCTTATTTTCATGGTCTTCCCCAATTTATAGGTTTAATTATTCATACCAACCCAATATAAATTCATTTCATTTTATCAGTTTTAACATAAATCTATTCTTTTTTATTCCATTAAAGTGGAAATCCTTTTATATAATTTATTCATATTATTTCAATAATCCTTCTTATTTTCAATAAAATTCAATTCAAATTTAATGGCTAACAATTCCCTCTAAGTCAAAATCACAATATTTATATACCAATTTATATATTTATATTTCAATTTTCATAAATTTCAATTTTCATAAATTTCTATAGATTCACTTCATAGGAAAAAGAAACAAAAATCCAAACTTTATCTAATTTTGACAATCATTCCTGAATTAAGAATATGAGTAAAATCATATTCAAAAGAGGATAATTTTGCACTCCCCAATTCGACTAAATTAGCCTCAAATCCTTCTTCCTTCAGTTTTACCTAGCTCCAAAACTCCATGAAATGATAAGTTGAATTTACATTTGAGAAGTCCGTATTTTTCTCTTCGATTTGGTTATTTGTTAGTAGAATTTGGTAAAGAATTTTAGTTCTTATTTCAGATCTACGTTTTCCTAGATGTAGGGTTTTAAGTTGATGGAGACTGAGAAGATAAAGAAAAGAATTGTACGTTCTTTTCTTTTGGTTGAAATGATTTACATAGCCGCTTAGCGGTGCTAATGGGTTGTAACTCTAATTAGCCTATATATTTTGATTTACTTTTTTAATCGTAACTTCTTGTCTGTGCGCTCGTTTTTAACATATTTATAACGAAACTTGATTAGAAAAATATGCTCTATGCAATGGTGCAAGTTTCGCTACTTGATTCTTTCATCTACGAAAATCCATATTTTGTCCATTTTAGTAAAATTACAATTTTACCCTTATTTAATAATATAATTTATTATTAAAATTTGCAGGCTATCACATAATGATAACTTCGTGCATTTTAGATCGTAGAAATATGCATATTTTTGAAATAGTTTAAAATAAATAAAATAAACATTTTCTCGAGCCATGGTCAATTATCAAAATAAGTATAAGTTGAAGTTCGTGAATCATGAGTTAATTCACTTGAATATATATATATATATATATATAATGTTTAGGGTGATCGGAATGAGATTAAACAGTTCTTTGAAGTATAATGTGTCTTTTAAGACATTATCTCCAAACTGGTGAAAAATGTAGTCGAATTTTGACAAGATTGATGATAGGAGCTAAGTGTCGATCGTGTTAAAACATTTTTTGGAGTGCTAGTAAAAATAATAATAGTAAAGAAAAGAGGGAAAAAAAACCAAAATGCACATACACATGTTGGAAAAAACTGTAATGTGTTGCTAGTATGAATGTTATTTTCTTTTGGCGAAATCTAGTTGTAAAATCCACTTCGCCTAAAAAGAGAAATGACTCGAGTAGATTTCTACTTCAATTTACCGTTATAAATCTAATCCAAGGAAAAAATGAGCTTTACTCATGTTTTCACTAGTCCATTTCTTATATTGATAAATTTTATAACCTAATTAGTACCATACTATTTTAAGGTTATGCACTTCATGAAAATACCTATGTAACCATACCCATTTTCGTACTTGACTTTAAAATAAGTAACCATATAAACATTATTATCTTATGAATTATTTATTTTACAAAACATTGTTTATCCTTTCATTCAGCTTTCTAATTATGTAATTCTAGACTTATGAAATGTTGGATTACGAAATTATCTATGTTAAAAAGTACTAAGGCACAAATATAGAATTCCTTTCATGAAGTTTTGATTATGAATAACAAGACAGAGGATGGATTACATACCACCATCATTACCACCACCATTTCATTCTAATTCCACTTTACATTAGCTGATGAAAAAAAAGAAAATAATTGAAAAACCACATGTAAAATTGTTGCAAAAAAGAGAAAAAACATGAGAAATCAATGTGGAAAAAAAGAAATTTGTTCTGCTTTTGATATCATTTCATTGACCACTCATCATATCTTGAGGTGTTGTCTTACGAAGAGGAATATGAATGAAAAAATAACAATTACTATTGATTTGGTGTCTTTTATTTTTTTATTTTCAAGGATTCGACATTTGCACTTTCCCTCTCATCTAAATATTTTAGAACTTGAAATTTTCCTTTACTTATGTATAGATTCATTTTTTTATATTATAAATCACATGTGTTTTTCAAAAAAGTATAGTGAAAATAAAAAAAGATAGCCAATAGGGTTGGGTAAGTGGTTGTCAGTTCTGATTGCAAGATCAATGGTCAGGAGTTCGATTCTTGAGATCGACACTTGTTGCCATTAATGAACCATGTTCTAATAAAAACATTGGATACATATAACTAATTGTGTTACTGTGGTTGACAACGAATACCTATCCTTCTAACGGTTACATTTATCGAGGAATAATATTTCAGCTAAGATATTTTTCTATCTTACACAAAAATTATTTTGAAAATCATGACTTTAACAAGTGATAATCATAATAAGATGAATCCTAGTCAACTTAAGAAACTATGGACGTGCATTTTTTAGTGCATCCATGTAGTTACTTCAGTTCACAACTTCCGCATTTGGAATTTGTGGGTAGTATCATGTGCAGTTAAATACTGCTAAACCCTCGCAAAATCCTCGCTATAACGCTCCTCAACCACTACACTTTTTCAATTTAGCACTATTAAGTAGTAGTTCCGCTTTAATACATGCTATTTTCCGCTAAAAATGCAAAATTAAGGCTTTTTAGTACCGCTTTATTAATATTAACATAAAAAGGTTGGTTTGACTAGTTCTCTTTAAAACCATATCAACAAAATTATGGAAAAGTCTTAATTTTAAAACATAAGTGCTTAATATAAGTAAGAAATTTATTGTAGTCATCAAACTAGGACCACACAAATCATCGTATTATTTAATTTTGTTATATAATATTGAACAATATTTCTTTTTCCTACATAAATGACGTGAGAATGAAAATATATTAACTATAAATTTTTGATTTGATATCTAATGAAGCAATTTGCACCTCTGCTATTTTTTGTTATATCCACGCTATAATTTTTGAACATTCACCAATATACAACTGCTAAGTGCTTTAACTACATAGGTAGTATTCACTAAAAATCCTTACAAGATGTCACTCATCATACTATGGACACTTAGAGGTTTGACAGCTTGTTGCACAAGCTAAATGCAATCGTGTTTCCTACAAAAATGTAACCAATCTACTTTTGTTTTCTTTTATTTATTTATTCGAGGACAAGTAAAAGATGAGCGTGTGAGTATTTGATCAACTAGTAAAAGTGTTTATTTTTACACTCGTATTTTTTCTGTACTATATATAAATAAATGTTACACTGAGTAATTTTTGTGTTTTTACAAATAGGTGGATCAAAGTCTTTTTCAATCCAATAAATGACAAACTATAGAAAAAATTATGCTTGGCTATGTCACCACCGCTGAAGACTCGAGTTTAAGAGACATCTTACACAACAAAAATAAATCTATACATTAGGACATTTAAAAGAATGTGAAACCAATCTTAACATCATCTATTGCAAGGTTGTTGCTTAAGGCGACAGCTATGGCTCATTGGTAAAGACATAATAATTTATCAAGTGGTGGTGGATTTGATCCTTAAAAAGCGTGTTATTTTTGTGAATTTGAGACATCAATGGTCATGTCATTCATAATCTAGTAATGGTCAAATGTGTATATACGCACACATCAAATGAAGACCCATAAATTATGGTTGAATGTAAAAATTTATCTTCATGCATATGAACATAACATATAAAATGAAGGTTGATTACACATATATAATAGATGATTGGAACTAATCTATATACATATATCAATCACAATTCCATAACATAACAAAAATCATAGATTTATTGTTTTTATGGAAAGAAGATTTATTCATTGATTTCATTGAGCCATATCAATTAGCTCATCACCATTAAATCTTTGATGCCACATATTGAAAATCTAAAGGTAGCAAATCCTATCCTGGACTATCAGATCCACGATACTGAAAAGGAGATATTTCTTTTATTTAAAGTAAATATAAATGGATTTGGTTAGATCTATATGTGCATATACAAAGAAGACTCCATCCTCTAAAAATACTCTTGTATTCATTGTAATTGTACGCTTGAAATTTCAGTCTATAATTGATAAAGCTCTCTTCTTCTTTTACTTTCGTTTGTAATTTCTTTTACATAGGTAATTGTATTATCTAGTCAACTAGATTTACTAGAACACAATTAAGCTATTTTATTTTTATTTTTTTCAATTAGTGATTGACTGTATAATTTTTTTTGGCGGTAATCCTAATTTTTATTTTATTTATTTGACCTTTTGTTCTAGTTTTTTTAGGTATGATTAAAACATGACCATCCGTCAATAACCTCTTCAACTCCTGAAATGACTCCTCACACTTATCAGCCCACACGAACCTCTCATTCTTGCTAGTCAACTTAGTCAAGGGTTCTACTGCACGATAATCCTTAACAAATTTGTGATAATAGCCAGTAAATACTAAGAAATTTCTTATCTGGGCAACTGTTTCAAGTCTCTTCCAATCATTAGTGGTGTTTATCTCTGATGGATTACTGCTAATCAATTCTTTGAAACAACATGATAAAGAAACTTAACCTCTCATTTCAAAAAATGACAATTTGAAAACTTCACCTTCAACTTGTGTATTCTCAAGGTCTCCAATACAAATCCAAGATGGATTTCATGGTCTCTCCCATTCTTAGAATACACCAAAATATCATCAATGAAGACCAAGACAAATCTATCCAACTGGTCGTGAAGGATTCAGTTCATAAGGTCTACAAAGAATGCATGAGCATTGGTCTGTCCAAAGGGCATGACTAATCACTCATATGAAACGTACATTGTCCTAAATGTAGTCATGGAATGCTATCCTCGATTGATGGAATCATGTTTCCAAATCTAGCCGCGAGAATACTCTAGCTCCACTCAATTAGTCAAACAAGTCGTCTATCCTAGACAATGGATAATGATTCTTCATTACCAACTCATTTAACTTCATATAGTCGATACACATCCAAAACGATCCATCGCTATTTCAAAATACTGTAGATGCTCCCCATGGTGGATAACTTGGTCTAATGAAACTTTTATGCTCAATTTCTACTGGTTGCTTCTTCAATTCCTCCATCTCTTTGGATGGTGGTCAACTAGGCGGTAACTAACAGGTTATGCCCCGGTGTCAAATCTATACTGAATACAATTGCTTTTCTTGGAAGTAATTCCGTCACTGGCTCGAAAATATCACCAAACTCCCGAACCAATAACACTCAATTAGTCTCATCCTCATGATTTTCCATAGCACATAACTTCAATCCTAACTTCTCTTTCATTAGACAACCGCTACCATGATCCTTTCTCCACCTCTGAGATTTCATAAAGCGATAATTCCATTGGTATAATAAATCCTAACGTCATTATGCACTAACTAACCTATACAAAATATTACCCCATACCCTGTGAAGTCAAACTCATACAATTCACAAATAAATAAATGTCTACACAAAGTAAATTCAAGGTCATTGCACCTTAATCCGAGAATAACATACCCACACATCGGATTAACCACACGTAAGGATGTAATCAAATAGGTAGTATTTATTCCTAACCTATCAGTCAAATCTTTCAAAATATCAGTCAAATCTTTCAAATAAAAGAGTGTGTAACACCCATAAAACAAAAATCTTACTAAAATGCTAGAAACTGAAATGGTACCTCTATGCACTACACCCTTTCCTTTTCTTCAGTTGTTTGTCCAACCAAAAGTCCCTCCAGAGCATAAACCCTTGCCTACTTCAATTCCAGGCAATCCCTCTTCTTATGATCGGGCTTATTACGGTTAAAGCACTTGGCCTTGTCCTTGTTCTCTGGTTAGGTATACTTATAGAATAATATCCCTTCTACCCATAATTGAAACAAGTAATATTCACCACATTCGGCTTTGAGATCCTCCTCCTGAGGTCTTCCCTTCTTTCTGATTCTTATTACCCATCTGACATAGGTTGAATCCTTTTTCTGCCCACCCTTGGGTCTATTAACAGCTTTTCTCTCCTCTTGATACAAGCGACCATATCTCCTCATCATTTCAATAACCATTTCAAAAGAAGACAGCATATGAGCCATTACATTATGATTCAGCCCCTTTCTATTCCTTCGGTAAATTTGTCATTTTCTTTAGCGGAGTATTAATATGCTCCTTTCCATACTTTAATATAACATTAAAGCACTTAATATACTCTACCAAGGTTAACTCTACCTGCTTCAGATCCAGGAACTCCTTACACAAAGCACTTTTCTATGGTTTGGGATAAACCGAGCCTCAAAGCGCTCCTTAAAAATCTCCCAAGTTATTTCCTCTTTCGATGCTTCTATGGCTAATGCTTCCCACCTGTCTATTGCATTCTCCTAAAGTTGACGTAAAGCCAGCCTCCTCTTCTGAGTATTATCATAACCTAAGTCTTCAATGATGTGCTCACACACCTTCAACCAATTCAACACCTCTAAAGCGGACTCCTTCCCCATAAACACATTTTCTCTATAGTTCTTGAAGTCTTGAGTCATCTTAGAAAAGTAATCTCCTCTAGTTACTATCTTGGCTCAACAACTTTATCTAGTTATTACCTCATCATCTGTGTCATTTATTGACGAAAAAGAGCATTTATATCCATAGGTTTGGCGGCCGGGTTAGGTGTCGAAGTACTAGTTGTATTAACATTTGGGACCGACTCCCTTCCTTGGCCATTTGTTTGCATACTAGCGGCTCCTCTACCAGCATTTGCCCTTGCACCTTCTATCGCCAAACGTTGACATTGAGTTTCCATTCTTTCTTTTTGCCTAAACAATTTTTCATATGAAATAGAAGTGAAGAGAGTAAGAACAATAGTAGAGGGAAAGATATGCCGACCTATATATCTGTATCAAAATGCAAATACCATATATGCATATAGCGCATACCCTCTCCATGGTATTACTTCCAACTATCTAGTTTCTAATTAGATTTCTACTTAGCACTGTTTTACTTAAGTGTCCCCTAACCTAAGCTCTGACACCAAGTTATAACAACCTCCATTTTAAGGTTCAAAAATGAACTTCGATGGTGCAATAGTTGTTATCAGAATTATTTTCAAGCGACAATATAGGATTAGTATTTTCTACAACAATAAGTAAACAGGGCAGCTAAATATTTTCCATTGCATAAATTGTCAATTACATTTTTCATATCCCAAAACATGCAAATATAGGGGTAAATATAATAAAACATAAATAATAGTTCCGTGTAGGATATATGAAGGTGTCGACATGAACACTTAACCAGTTATATCCCCTAGCTTTACAATAGTACTAAATAACTTTTTTAATAGCTAAACCTCCTGCTTTTTCTTTGTCTTCTTTATTTTCCATCTAAAATTGACATGTCAAATCCATAAACTCAGCCTACTCGAATGAGTACCCGTGAGTTTAAGGGAAATAATTAAAAAAACAGGTAAAGCTTGATATAAGTAATACTTTACCCTAATACATACATAAATAAGACCACACTGCTAAAGCACGGATCGTGTTTTCCCCTCACTAAGACATCACAGACATTACATCATATCACGTAAATAATCATCACATCATTAGCATACATATAGTGTCATTTCATTTATAAATGTACCATGTACTTAACATGCATCTATGAACCATGTTGTATATTCATTTATACCACTCAGTTTAAGTATACCCAATACTTATCGATAATTTTTTATTGACTATGTCATTCATGCATCAAACAAAATCACAAGCATTACCTGGACTCTTATTTAGGCATCAATATTAAAGTTGTCTATAACTTTGTTTAGTGATTACCTACCTAGGTCTTTCGATCGATAATTTTCCTTTTATTCAAACAACATTACCGATGAAATGGAAACTCATCCCACCATAGGAGCCACCTGACTGGAGCTACTCTCACTAGAGCCACTCTGAATATTCTGGGAGGTTGAATTTAAGCACCCTGATTACACTCTAGCAAGTATCCTTACTAAGTGTCAATATCCCTTCCTAAACCTAGAAACACTTTCGTTTTACGTTGTTGATTCATTCCTTAAAATTCATCCATTTTGATGTTATTAGTCTTCTTAGAGTTAAATTTCTGAATTGAACCATGTAGACTTCCCAAGTCATGGCTCCATAAGGTATACCATTGAATTTTTAGACTTCATTAATCTTGGCAACTTACCATTCAATAACTCCATGAGTCGTTATATTTTACGATCTTGGTTTCGATCCATTTCTTTCATTCGCTAGTTTTGTACCCTGTGCATTCTTTATATAAAACATTCATTTATCTTTTATTGAAATGATGCAATTATGATTTGTTAGCTTCCCTAAGATTTTTCACTCTTCAATCTTAAGTAAGGTCCTATATTAAACTTGTAATTAATTATCTTAACTTCATCCATATGAAATTTTCAATTAACATTTTGGAAACTGGCTTCCAAAATGTTATGAAATATTCACTTGTTTTACTTAAGGCATTTTAGCACCCTTGGTTATCCACATGTTTAGTTCAAAGGCAGTCAAGCATCTGACTTCTCTATCACATCTTAAAGCTATCGCAACTTGAAGCTATCGTGCCTTGAAGCTATTATACTACAGAGCTATCGCTTCATGGAGCTATCATGATTTAAACATATCATGCCTTGAAGTTATTGTACCTTGAAGTTATCGCGCCTTGTAGCTATCACCCACATAGTTATTGCATCTTGAAGCTATTATGCCTTAAAGCTATCGCACCTTGAAGCTTTGTCATCTCAAAGCTATCATAAGTAGATCTATTACATGTCAATCCTATCATATCTCAACATATTGCATACCTTGCTATCGCATGCCAAACTTTAGGAGTTATCGTAGGTTATATAAAAGATATCACAAGTAAAACTTAATGTTATTCGATGTTTAAGTTCTAGGAGCTATCGCATGTCAAACTCTAGAGATATTGAAGGTTGAGCTGTAAAGGTATCGTAGGTCATAACCAAAGCTATTGCATGTCTCAGTGGTACATCCATAATTAAACGGAAAATGATTTTTTTTCTTAATAAAGCCATTTAACCAAATCTGTACACATGTCATTTTTTCAATGATTACTTTTGTTTTATAACAGTATTCTCTGAGCCTAACCGAGATTATTGCCCCTTAATTAATAATTTTTATTAATTAAGATATATTTTCCTTTGTCAATTAATTCATAATAATTCCAAAATTAATGGGAAAAATTCCAAAAATTCACCAAAATTTGAAAACATCATCTTCTACCATTAGATAGAATTTTAAATCAAAACATTTAATTTAAATATTTCTAAAATATTAATATACACCCAAAATTGTTTATTTTCCACTTAAAAAATTTATAATAAATGATTTTTTCATCCAAAAATTATGAAAATTAAAAATCACCTCTTTTTTAATGTTTAAAACATCACACTAAAATTTCGAAATATTAATAGTTGATTAATCCATATTTTACCCCAAAACACATCTCAAATTAGGTCATTCAACTCTCAAACATGTATATAAAGCCTATATCATTATTAAAACATGTTTATCCATATCCAAAACATCAAATTTATATCTAATCCAAACTCAAATAGGTTTGGAAGAAATTATAGAAAGTTTTACTCGTTTAGATTAAGAAGAACTTGATTAAATCTATTCTCTTTTCCTTAGAAATGAAAGCTTTAATTCTTTGTTTTAATTTCCTCATATTCTCTCTTGATGATGGTAGCTGGCCTAATGTTGATAGAGTTTCTTTATTTTGTTTTTAAAATAAAGTGAATATGAATGGAGGGAATAAGGTTAAGGATATTTACATTAGTGAATTTATCTTGGGCTAAAATCTATTTTTTTCCCCAAATTTCACTAATTTATTTCGCTTAATACAAGATTTCCTTCATTCAGCATTCAAATTTATTCGTTCCTATTAGTGAGGCTGAATTTAATTATGCTAATCACTCTTGGATAACTTTATTTATATTTTAAGTGTCACATACCCAATTAATCAAATATCCCTTAAGTGATTGGTGTCAATTAAATTATCTCAATTATGATTAATAAATTTTTGTTATACAATTTTATTTTCTCAAATGATGGAACTCCAAAATATAAGGTGTTACATACACATTATATGTTGCAGTTTTTTACTGTTAACTATGATGATCAAAATTTTGGTTCTCATTGCTTTCATGTTAACGGTATACCTACAGCAAAAGAACCCCCAATACATCCTGTAGTAGACACTTTATCTAATGTTGACAAAAGCAAGCTAACTTTATCATGGTCTTCTTTATTCACTAAATTGCCAAGAAATACGGGTGTTTATTCCCCTCAGAGCTTTGAATATGTAAAGGAAGATGGAGTAATGGTTATGTTGGAATAGGTGACGCAAGCGGGTAATGAGTTTTGGACTGACTAATTGTTGGGTTTTTCCTTGATTCAAACCCACCATATTCCATCCTATGGTAACATTGTAGGCATCTTTAGCTTTTGCATGGTGGTTTCAAGGTCCAATATGATGATCTATATTCTTCTTCAAGTTCTTCAATATGGAAGAAAGACTTCATGTGTTAGAAGAAGAACCAACTTTCATCAAGGAAAACCATTCATTATTACTCCATTGTCCCCTTCAGTTGACACAAGGAAATCTTAGGTTTTATCGATTCTTGTTTGGGCTCACTTTTATCATATTCCTTTGATTCTACAACTGATAATTGGTCTAGATTGGTTGGCTAGTCTTATTGGCAAGCTAAGATTTTTTAATGCAAATACCATTGATAGAAAAAGACTAGTGTATGCAAAGTCTCTAATAGAAGTAACCCTGAATAAACCTTTGCCAACCAAATTGAGGGTAAGATCGACCAAAGATAAAGTGGCTGTGGTTGATTTTTTTTATGGTTGGAAGCTGAATATTTGTATAACTTATCATTCTTTTAGACACTAAGTGTATTCTTGGTTGTCCCTCCTTGCCAATTATGGATGAGGCGACGCTGGCCATTTTGCCGAAGGTTCTATCTCCTTGCCCTCATATAAGGAAGCATGTTCCCAAGGCTTGTTATCTTTTGCCTCCTCTTGTTGATCTAGTAGTAGATGATTCCTCTCCATCGTGCCATAACTTCTGACTATTTGGTGTACATTGTGTACCTTCTATTATACAAGCTTCTTTTGAGGCAACATGAAATTATTCATGAAGATATTTCTTTGGACAAATTTGATTTGGTTCCTTAATCTAGTAATTTTATTACTTGGAACGCTGGTCGGCAAGCTTGGATTCTTGAGGCTTTTGGAATGAGATACTCTCCTTGGTGTAATAACTACTATAAGTTTGTAGGTGAAGAGGAAGGTAAGAGAAGACATTTATATTATCATATTGTAGGGGAAGGTCTTTCCGTGTTTGTTGATGGTCACCTTGGTGACATGAACATGGTTATTTTTTAGGATAACACATGGGATAGGAAATTTATTTATTGCTTAATTCTTCGAATTTCGTTCCTAATAGTGCAACACTATTTTTTAGGTTTTTTCACACCTTTGGATTTGATTCCTTGGATAATGGTAATGGATCCTCCTCTTTTGATGGGGATTATTCTTTCTCTTTTAGTAGTATAAGCATGTTGCCTAACTCCTTCGTTTTAGCAAGCTTGTTTGTCGTATTTTAGTAGTTGAGGCATTTTGCCTAGCTCATGTACTAAATGTTGTTTTTAATAAAAGTGGGCGGTCCATTATAAAGCCGTCTAGACTTGCTAAAAAAAGTATTCACAATACTTAATTACAACATTGTCATTTTATTTATGTATACAATTGTATATATATGTATTCATTCCTAACTGTAATGAGTTTTAGTTCGATTTTAACTTTTTAAATCATGTTTTTATTTTTCTATATACATTATCTAAGATTGTCTCATTTAATTATAATATAAATTTAGATCGTATATTTACGTATATATAATTATTTTTTGATGAAATATGTATATATAATTATTAATTAACAACTAACTAATTACAGCTTTATTTTAACCTCTTATGAACTATAACATTTATAGCTGATATCATCATTTAAAATTATTTTGAATTTATTTATTTATAACTATTATAAATTTTAATTCAAAATAATCTCAAATTTAATTATTTATAATTCCATAAATTTAAACCTATAATTAATTAAATTACTTATTTATTACCTTTATGAATAGAAGGTTTAAACAATTTTAAATTTTATTGACCTTTATAAATTTTAGTTTTAATTTAAAACAATTTTAAATTAATGTGTTCATAGCTTTTAAAATAAAAATTTAAAACAATTTAATATTTATTCAAATCTTGTGTTATGATGAATAATTGTTGGATCAAGTGCATCAGATAATGAGATAAAAGGAGCAGTTTTTTAAAAAAATTATTTTATTAGTTGTTGCACTATATCTTTATCTTGTGTTATGATGAATAATTTTGTAATACCAAACCATATTTAATCTTTTTTCTATACAAGGGGTTTTATAATATTGTGGAAATTAGGTTGAAGGGCTTTTATTTGTAGGGTAATAAGTTTTAAGGACATCACTTCTGAATAATTAGTTTTAAGAACAATTTACAGCATAATGATAAATTCATTTATCTTTTTAAGTTATACAGGAAAATGATAAATCATTTTATCATTATTTCTATATAACTGAAAATGATAAATTCTTTTATCTTTTTCCTGTAAAATGTCCTTAAAACTAATTTTTCAGAAGTAGTATCCTTAAAACTTATTACCCTGCACAAATAAGCCCTTGAAGTTAAAATCCCCTTAATATGTAACTTTCTTTAATTTTACTTTGATTACTTTAAATTATAAATTTTAATTCCAATTTACATTAATAATAGTTTAATTTATGTTCGCTTTTCTTATTTTAAGTTGAATTTGATATAAATTTAATATCAATTGTATTATCACTATATTAACATTAAAGATTTGATTTACAGTATAATTATACTTCCAAAACTTAACAAGATAATTTATTATTAAATATAAATAACATTTATTCAATTATAAGTCTAAAGTAATTCTTGTATAATACATACACACCCTATATATACATATACATATACATATACATATACATATACATACATACATACATACATACATACATACATACATCTGTATGTGTGTAAACTAATATTTTATAAATTGAAATTATGCGTTAAATTGATTTTCGATCCTAGTTTGAATATTCAGATATCAAATTGTAACTCGTAAAACTTAAGGGTTATTAAACTAATTTTCCATATTCCCTATGAAAACCTAGCTACCACTATTTAGAGAATAATCAAAACATCAATAAACCATGTAAAAATATCTTACCCATATACACTATTCAAGGTATGATCCATTATAATTTAGAGCTCATCTCATTTAAATAATTAAACAAATTTAATTAGTTCACATCCACGCACATAATTTTGCTAGTCATATTTTATAACAATTTTAAAAAAATTGGGTACCAAAATAATATTATTTTTTGAAAATGGTTAATGATTTTATTACTTCATAAGTAGTCTATTGTGGCCCAAGCTACAATCAAAATTTGACACAGCAAAATAAAATTACAGCTTTACACCTAAAAGTGGAATAACATTCTCGCTTTACACTTCAAACTGAAATATTCTATATATAGGGCTCAAAGTATTATTACAGTTGGAAGTTATGCTGCTCTCCTCGATCCACTTCGTTCTCCTCCTTCCAATTCCAACTCTTAGTGGTAGTTGTTCTCATGCCGATAAGCTGGTGAGTATCTACTTCGATATACCATTTATAATCACTTCAATATCTCTCGTTATCATTTTAACTTGATCTAATACATTTCTTTCCTTTTTTTTGAAATGGTACTTAGATACAACATGTCACTGGGACAACAAACCACAAATCATGTGCCAATAAATGTTCGAATCACGCTACGCAAGTTTCGAACTTGTGACCTCTCGCACCAAAGTCGAATCCCTTAACCAGTGGGACAATGGTGCTTGTCATGTTTCTTTCCCTGTTGTTGAAAGCCCTGGCATTTCTTTCCCTCCAGATGTGGCATATAACTATTGTCAAACAAATTTTGACGATTTCATTCATGAGCTCGGATCCACTGTTCCAATCATTCAAGTGATTGCTTCATCTTGCAAGTTTGGACTTCTTCACAGATCAGTTTCATGACCTTGTGCAATCTGCCTTTCTATCAACTCATTTAATTTATCCCTTTGCTTTATGTTACCCTTCCAAGTAGTGAAGCATTATTATCCATTCTCAGTGTCCAAAAGTTATCCTCTAAGTATCTAGCCATCATTCATTCGGCCCATATGTTTTTTGAGTTTGGAATTTTCCAAGAAATTGTTATACCATATGCCTTTTTTAGTTCAAACAAAATTTTGAGTCCAACCCCTCCTTCCTTCTTAGGCCTGCATAAGTCAGCAAAACTTATTTTGTACATTTCATCTCCCTTGTAAAATTGGCACAATCTGAATTTATTTCGCTAAAGAATAGTCTGGTATTTGAAATGCTTTTAGAAAAAATCTCACTTTTGATGTAATTACTATATGTACTAGTTCAGTTCTCCCAGCAAAAGATGGTAATTTAGAGCTCCATCCTTGAAGTTTCTCTATGATATTGTTTATTACTTGCCTACATTCTACATCTAAGGTCATGTTATTTGAGATTGCACCCCTAAATATTTGACTGGAAGCACACCTTCATCTACTCCAAGTTTATATAAGAATGCTTGCTTATGTTGATAGAATTTGTTGAAGTAGCACTTTGTTTTCTGCTGATTGACCTGCAGACCTACAAATATCTCCATTTTTCTGAAAATCACTTTAGTAGCATGAATAACATTTGAATTAACTTTGAAGTGGATCAATAGATCGTCAGTTTATATAGGGTGAGTGATCCAGGGTTTAATATTGTAAATTGGTTGAATGAGATTGTGGTAACTGGCTAATCCCATTTGCAAGGAAAAATATTCCATTGCCACTACAAACAAATAGGGGGATAAGGAATCCCTCTATATAAGTCATATAGAACTCTGAATATACCCTTTGGGAATTCCATTAATTAAAATACGGTAAGCCGCCATTTTCTGTAGGATGCCTATTTCTTTTAGAACATAAATAATGAAGTTCCTATTGACTCTATCATAGGTTTTGTGAAGATCAATTTTGTGCACTCTATTTGGACACTTTTTGTTGAATTCTCTAATAAGTTCATGAACCATTAGAGAATTTTCAGAAATGGATCTACCCTTTATGAATAATGCACTTTGACATTAGGATATGATATCAGGCAATACTTTATTAAGTGTTTGATAGATAACTTCTCTACGAACTTTATAAATTACATTACAACATTCAATTGGCATTCATTCCTCAATTTTAGAAGGTTTACAAACTTTAGGGATGAGTTATAAAACTATGTGATTAATTTCTTGCAAAAAATTACCATTATCTAGTGCTTCTTGATAAGCTGTTATCAATTGTTCCTTCTGCTTTACCTAATACATTTTGAAGAATTTTGCCCCTATACCATCAGGACCAGGGCTAGAGTCGTTATGAATAGAGAACAAGGATTCTTTGGCTCCCCTTTGCTGTATTCTAGCTTCTAGCATTTCCCTGTCTTCTGGAGAGTACCAATTTCTAGTCTTTTCTTCACGTAAGCTTTCTAGATATTCACCATTATCTAGATTGGTAAAGTAATTAATAGATGCTTGTTTTAGTTCTCTGATTTTTTGTATTGCTCCATTCTCATCAAGGCGATTGAGTACATTATTATGATTCCTTCTTTGTGACATTTTGGTATAAAAGAATTTATGGCATTCATCACCTTTTGTTAACTATTTTCTATGTCCTTTTGCTTTAGCTATATTTCCTAGATGTTGTGTTCATGTTTGAGTTGTTTTTGTAACCCTTAGTAATCATCATTAAGTCCTTCATGTTATGTGTCTTTGTCCAACATATCTTGCACTTCTTCTAGCTGTTGCTGAAGGTTAGTGATTGAGTCTACACTTTTAGGTATTTTCCTATTTCAATCATTTAGTCTATTTTTAATGGTTTTAATAGTTATAAAAAAGAATACATACATCTTCTTTTAGGAATTTGAATATCATTGAAATCATGGCTTGCTCATAACCATTGCATTGATGCCAATAATTAGCATATTTAAAAGGTTTTCCTTTTGGATTTTCTCTTTATTGTTAAATAGAATAAACAATGGCCAATAGTCACTAGTTGAACTAATGAGCACTATGGCTTTCAGATTAGGAATACAATTTAACAAGTCAGGGTTTACTAAAGCTTTACCAAGTCTTGATGTTATTTTATCGATCTCACCATTCTCCACGTAATTTGCATGCTAGTGTGGAATGCTTCAATTAATCCACTTACTACTATGCAGTCATTAGATTTAGCAACTTTGCGGACTTTTAATGTAGGGCCTCCTTTCTTTTCATCGGTTCGAAAAACTGCAATAAAATCACCAGCCAATATGCATGGTTTGTGAATACTTTTTTGAGTTGTGTATAATTTATTTCCATAATAGATTTCTAGTAGATGCCCAATTTCTTTCCTAAATAAAAGTAAAGACTAGATCTAATCCCTCATAGTTCACAAAGTTTGTAGTTATTTGTTGTTCATCTTGATTTATCGTATTAACATTCCATATTTCATTGTTCCATAATCATGATTCTCCTTTAACATTGCTTGCACTGTTATGATTATGACTTCATTGTTCTCCCATCTGAGTTTTGAACACTTCTAGACTTTCTTCAAAGAATTATTTTCTAGTACTTCCATGATAGCGGGGCTAAAACCTAGACCTTACATTGTAAAGGTCTAATTTTCTAGTATCATTGTTTAGACCTTTGACATTCCAACATATAATTGTCATTTATGGACTGTAGCTTTGCTCCTTGTAGTAGGAGCTGAAACTACTTTGACTATTTTGGTGGTTTATTTTCGTTTTATGAATCGCTTTGTACATAATCTTCATTAGGCATAGGGTGTTTCTCGTTATTATCACCCTCTCCTTCATCATTTGATGTTTCTATGTTTATGTCTACTTTGTGAACCTCTTCTAAAGTGGCAGCGATGCCTCCTCAACCCAATCCAATTCCTAAAGTTCAAATTCCTTCTCAACCAAATCCTCCTTAATAGGCTTCTGTATCCACTGACTCAAATTTTTCTTCCCTGTAGGCACACATGGACAAACTGCTTCACTAGTACTAGGGCTTTCTTTTTGTAAATGTGTATTTAGATTAGCGGCGTTTTGTATATCATTTTTTAGGGCTGATGTATTTTTTTGGGTTGTGGTCTGACACTATTTAGTTGTAATTTTCTGCCTACTCTTGTACCTGGTTAGATAAAATTGCATTTGCACTCTTTTCCTTCCAAATATATTAGGTTCTGGAACCACTATGCTACATTTCTAGCCTGCGTGGTCAAAAAATTTACAACTTCTACATCTAAAAGGAACAAATTCATATTCCACCTCCTTCAGGTATATGTTACCATGCTTGTCTATGTTGGGTAGTTTAGATGTAGCTTGTATTTCTACTAAAACACTTACATGTTTAATTTTCTTAGTAAATAATACATATACATATACATATACATATATAATTTATTATTTATTATATTTAATTATTATATTGTCTAAAAAATAAATTAAATAAATAATGAAAAATATATATATTTCATTAGTCAATTTTAGGTCCTCTGGTAATAAAAATAAAATAATAAATAAATTAATATAATATTTATATTAATTTCTTCATAATAATAATTATAACTTCTATGGATTTTTTCATTAAATTATTTTTGGTTGAAAGTTGAGAGTTGCAGTTATGTGACTCCCATGTGTGAACTTAGTCCTCATTAATAATCAAATAATGTAAATATCAAAGTCTATACAAACTTGATTGATGATAGAGTTAGGAATTTGTCTAGGGTTAATTCTATAATTTATTATAAATTGGTTAACTCTGTAATCAATTCTCTTTGGTAATCAAGGGTTTTCCTTTCTATTATATATTTGTTATAATGTGTTGCCGATAATTAAAATATAATTAACAAAAAATCTATAAATGGTGTGTTTGTGATGGTAATTACAAATAGTTGTAATCATGAGTATTGTATCACAATATAATAAACACATCATTTTAAATATTCCAAGTCAAGAAGCATCGAGAATGGATATCGATGCAACCGTTAAGACTAGAGTACGTAATGCTCTCCAAATGTTTAGCATTGTATTACTCATGATTGCTGGGGGAACCATGGGGTTACATACTGATAGTTATTGAATAACTATGGAAGGACTCACTCGATATTTTTTAGTTGGTTAATATAAATAGGATCAAGCAGAAAATATCGATGTGACTAATTTACACTATTCTCTTGACTTAAGAATACTGTCGATCCTCAATATAAAAGCTCCTCTTTGATTATAGCAAAATCATGGCATTGCTTTTATCGAATGATTATAGTTGGGTTGAGTGGAAGTATTGAAAGTGAAACACTATTCAAAGAGGATTCGTTTCCTCAGTTATATGTGGTTAGCATCATTGTCGACTGAAGTCAACTCAAAGTCAAAATCTCAAGTTAGAGTTTTTTGTTTAATAATAATTGTTATTATTGAACCAAGGACTTTGTGTTTGGACTATAGATTTGAATATGGAAAATATTGGAAATTTAATCATTACCAAATTTCTTAAGTCCAAAATGATATAGTTTTGATGAAGAGAATTAGTGTAAATAATCATCATTACCGGGTAACAATTTACAAAGTAAAATTAGATTTTTACCGAAACCAAATAAGCAATAAATTTGGCCAAAATATCACACCACTTGCTAAGTGATGTGTGAACGTTAATATTTGAATAGTTCGATATTAAATACTGACCAAATTTACACCGAAAGAGTCACACAACTGAATCGTTGTATACTCCTTTGACCACATAATTTAATTAATTTGTAATTGTAATAAATTAATTAAATTATTTAGTATTTATAAAATATTGGTTATAAAAATTTTATTTGATGAGTTGAACAATGGTAATAAATGTGTTTATAATAGTCATAAATATGTTAATCAATATGTGATATATCGGTACGTGTTTAAATTGGATTTAAATGTGATAAATCTTTTTCGAGCTTGAAATGAGTTTGAAGCCCATACAGGGCATATGAATTTCAGCTAGCATATGATCATGGAATGGGCGGCCATGACATAGAAATGGGGGTGGGTTTTGATATTTTAAAAGGTAGAGAATGAGTAAGAAAAGAAAGTGGATCTTGATCCTACTTTATCTCTCTAGCCTCTCCTTTATAAAAGGATCCCAACCCTCATTCTAAAATTACTTTTTGGAGCCTCCACCCTTACTCTTGTTGGTCGAAAATGATCCTCCCTCTCCTCTAATATCTTCAAGCTCGAATCAAATAAAATCAAAGCTATTCAATAACCGGTTGTCAATAATTCAAAGCAAGCATCTTCGGGATAGGAGTAGGATTCAAAGGAGCTCGTATCTACGTTTCAACATATATTCAATATGCCTTAGTGAAGGTATGTCTCATATTTACAAATATAAATAATGTTGTATTAATTTCATATCATGTAGTGTTGAGATCGATAAGTGACAAATTTAGTACATCGTCCCATTTATGTTGGTTGTATATTTATGTACTTATGAAATTTATAAAACAAAATTTATATACATAACATTATAATATTCGTAGCATAAAAATATATTTTTAATTTAAAATTTAAATAATATTATTTTAATCATACAAGTTTCATAAATATAAATATTAAATATTACATCAACAAATTATGATTTAAAATTTTATATAATTAGTTTTATACCTGAAAGGCTCCTAGCATAAAACTATACATATTTATATATATATATATTATTTAAATTAAATTAATTTCATAAATCTATAACATCAATAAACATATCATATAAAATATGTTTTAAAATTTATGTTAATTCTATATCTAATAAGCTTTCGGCAAAAAAAAGTTTAATTAGTTTTTTTATAAATTAAATATGTATATATTTATGGAAATTAATACTTAAGTATAAAATTAATTTTAAATTATAATATATATTAATATATGGATATACTTAATAAAATATTGTTCAGAATTTTTATAAAATATTAATATAAAAATTTATGTATGAAAATAATAATTATTTTTATTTTATTAATTTCAAATGAAATTTAAGTTAATTAAATATTTAAAATAATTAAAAAATTATTTTTTCCATGAGCATTGTGGGATTCATATATATTTTTATGTTTCATAAGTATTAACATATATAAATTCATTAGTAAATTATTTATAACTATTTCTATGTATATTATACATATGTATAAAAATAAAAAATTTAATTTTGATTTCGCATTCTATAATAAAATAAATAAATAAATTTTTAATTTTTTATTTAAAATTATTTTGCAATTATTTACATTCATATATAGTAATATATATATTATATAATTTCCTTATGTGTGTGTATATATTATTAAATATTAAATATAGATATATATGTATATTTTTAATACTTTGTATATATGATTTAAAGCACATAAGTATATATATGGATAATATATTTGTATACTAGAGGGGCTAACATGTTCATTGTGGTGTAAATCTCAGCACTTATACACGTGTATGTCAAACTTTACACGGATTGCTATGTTATACATACACACATATATGTATATATCACACACACATATATATGTGATACAATGATAATTACATAGTATAAAACTATATCATAAATTTAAGTAAAATAATGATTATATTTATAAGAAATTTAGAAATGTTCTAAATGAATTAGAGTCCAGGCCTAATAAAGATCCAAAATGGTAAAAATTTGAAATCGCTCATTTCTTCCGCTACGAGCTAGCCAGTACCATCAATGGTATCAGAGAGCCTATGTGGTCTAAATTAGTTATGTGAGAGTTAACTAATTAAGCTCATAGGTCAGATAATATGGTTTCTAGAAAGGTAATGTCGAAGGATTGGGTTTGGGTAATCAAGTACTCTGCCCTACCTAGCTACTGGTCTGGGCTGAACAAATATGTAATCCCAATGGTTGCTCCTAATAGAAAAGGCTCAATTTGAGTTGGGTCTTGGGCTAATTTTCAAAATTGTTTGAAAATCGAAAAATTTAAAATAAAATATATACATATTATACAAGTTATAATATAATGAAATTTTCAAAATGTTTGAAAATAAATATAAGATTAATTTTGAGATAAATTTTACTAATAAGTTAACAAAAATAAATTAATTAATTAAATGAAACAAATATACATGTGTAATATATATTGATATATATTATAATGTTTGAAATGTTTAAGATAGTATAAAAGTACATTTTTGAAACTAATAAAATTTAAATAGTTTAATTATGTAAATAAATTAAAAGTTAATTAATATGTGATATATTTGTATCACTATAAAGGTTATAGTATATCCAATAAATAAGTTAAAATTGAATAGCAAACAATTAATTAAAGAGTCAATCAATTTAAAAATTAATTATATAAGATTTAATTAATATAATGTTATACATAAGATTATTATATAAGCTAATTAAAATATAAATGTTATATAATAATAAATCTATATAATATGAATGTATAAACTAATGGTGGAATATTAAGAAACCATAAATAGATTTAAGGAATGTACACATACCTAAATATATGTATACCATGATTTCTGATATGTCCGACCCTTGAATCACGAGGGTATTTCATAAGAAATACCTTTTTTCCATAAGTCGATATCACTCGATATAATATATTTAAAATATGAAACTTCAACATAATGTTGTCCTCTACCATTTATATTAATAAATTACTTACATAGTCCTTAGTTGTTGAGCAAACTTAAGCTATGGATGTTATGTGTAGCATTATTAATATATTGAATAGACGGGGTAAGATAACTATATGTATTTGTTAAGCAAACTCAAGGTACATATACTATACTTAGGTCGCTGCGATATGCTAGGTATGAGTGAATAATTTCATTTTGATTTCATGTGCAAACTCAAGGTCAAAGCGAAATTAAGACAAAGTACCATGGGTTAGGAGTTTTATATGATACAACTGATAAAAAATTATCCATCATCCATGAAGCTATGACTTGTTGAGCAAACTCAAGATCGAAATTCCAAAACAGATGAGTCTTAACACCTACTAGTGAAATCGAAAGGCTTTTATGTTTCGACTTAGGGTTTGGCAAAACATAAAAGACTAGTGGGAGCTTATTAAAAAAATAAAACATAAATTTTAACCTTACTAATATTGTAGGAACATATACTATGATATTGTCCTAATAATCTACCAATTAAAACTTGCAGAAATATGATAACTCCAAAACCGTTTCCTGAAAGTGACAAGTTTACGAGACCAAACTATATTGATTGGATATGAGAGATTAAGATAACATTGACTTAAGAGCATCTTTGGTCAGCTATTACATGCGAACCTAAAGAACAACCCGTTGATGATGCGGACCCTAAACTTCGACTTGGCTACGAGCAATGGGTTTCGGACCTGGATATCGTCCAAGCTTACATGTTATCTACGTTATATAAGCCATTGCAGAGGCAACACGAAAACATGTATATCCATGAGATATTTAATAGCCTTAAGGCCTTCTTTGGTGAATAGTCATATTTTGCAAGGTACGAGCTTAAGAAGAAGCTGTTCAATACCAAAATGATTAAAGGATAGAAAGTGGATGATTACATACTGATGATAAAAGGCTATATTGATAGGATTTCGCAATTGGATGTATAGATAAGTAATGAATTACAAGTTGATTTGATCCTTAGTTCTCTAACATCTCAGATGAACCATTCATATTGAATTACAACATTAAACGATTGAATGTGAATCTCATGGAGCTCCTTAATATGTTGATGTCGGCCGAGTCTGTGTCTAAGGATCAATGGGACGTGCTTGCTATAAGGGTGGTGCATCATCTTCAAAATACTAAAAGGAGTGGAAAAGAGAAGGTAAGAAAACAAGAAAAGTAAGACGAATGATGATAAGGGTGAATGTCACCTCTACCAGAAGAAAGGTCATTGAAAAAGAACCGTCCTGATTACTTAAATATTGTTAGAGAAGAAAGCAGGATGATTCTACAGCTTCGTCAGGTACATTTATGATTCAAAATTGTTGTGTAATCAATAAAATGTCTGGAGTCTTAGATACTGGATTTGGAACTCATATGTGTAATTCGTTAGAGAGGCTTAGGAGCTGGCACTACGTGGTAAAAGGAGAGATGAGGCTCCAAGTTATTAATTATTATATCATAGATGCAATGACAGTAAGAGAGTATCATTTATGTTTGCCTAGTAGAGCGGTATTGATATTAAATAATTGTTATTTTGTAAAAGACTTTATTTATGGTATTATTTCTGTTTCTAGATTGTTTGAGACTGGATATATATTTCATTATGCAAATAATGTTATGAACATTAGTTTGAATGGAAATAAAGTCTGCGATGATGTTCTTGAAAATGGCATTTATGTGATTACTACTAATTTTTTGTGTTATATGAATAGTGCTTCTAACACTATAAAAGATGGTTATCTTTGTCATTGTAGGCTAGGTTTTTTAGTGAGAAACAACTATACAAACTGAAAACCGAATGTTTTCTCCCATCACATGATTCAAAATCATTTGACACGTGTGAATCATGTCTCAAAGGTGAAATGACCAAGCACCCGCATTCAGTGGGAATAATGAAAGAGTTGATGAACTCTTAGGGTTAGTACATAGTGATATATGTGGCCCAATTACTGTAATCACCAAAGATAATAATTCTTACTTTATTACCTTCATTGGTGATTTCTCGAGAATAGGGTATGTGTATCTTATGAAGAACAAATCCGATGTCTATGAGAAAATTTTTGAATATAAAAATGTAGTACAAAACCAAACGGACCGTAATATTAAGATTCTTCGATCTGATCGAGGAAGTGAGTATGTTGGACAAGAATTCCAATAGTACTTAAAAGATAATGGAATTATCTCTTAGATTACTCCATCCTATACTCTGCAACACAATAGTGTGTTAGAGCGAAGGAAACAATCCTTATTGGATATGGTTCATTCTATGATAAGTAAAGCTAAGTTACCTCTGCCTATTAGGGATATGCGCTAGAAACTGCAGTGCATATATTAAACTTGTTACCAACTAAATTTGTGCCTAAAACACCATATGAGATGTGGTATGGTAAAAAAACTTCAACTCAAGTATTTGAAGGTGTAGGGTTATCCGACATACATTAATAACATTGGTCCGAATAAACTAGAGGCAAGATCAGTACTATGTAAATTTAAAGGATATCCTAAAAACTCAATGGGATATATTTTCTACAATACAGAGGAACACAAGATTATTGTTTCTCGACGGACTGTCTTTTTAGAAAAGGAATTTCTATCAAAGAAAATTAACAGCAAAGTTGTAGACTTGGATGAGATGTAAGAAATTAACACTAAGGCCGAACCAGTGGGAGAACTAAGTTCATCCATATATGAAAACACACAATCTATTAGACGGTGTATAGGGAATTTCATGCACCAGAAAGATACCACAGTTTTCTCATGGATGGTGAGAAGGAGGATTATGTCTTAAATGATGATAGTCCTCTATCTTTCCAACAAGCACTACATAATAAAGGCTCTGTACTCTAGCTTGAAGCAATGAAATCTAAGATGGATTCCATGTACGAAAAAAAAGTATGGACTTTGTCGGACGTACCCGAAGGGATAAAACCCATCTGTTGCAAATGTATTTTTAAAGAAAAAGATGAATGCAAATAGAGAAGTAGAGACTTATAAGGCAAGGCTAATTGCGAAAGGATTTTGTCAAATTTAAGATGATGATTATGACGAGACCTTTTTTCCAATAGCCATGCTTAAGTCCATTCGGATTATGATAGTCGTTGCTTCATTCTATGACTATGAAATAAGGTAAATGGATGTAAAGATGATATTTCTAAATGGTGATTTAGAAGAAACCGTCTATATGTTGCAGCTCGAGGGTTTTGTAGTCAATGAGAGTGAAGGCAAGGCTTGTAAGTTGTTAAAGTCCATTTATGGACTCAAAAAAGCTTCAAGAAGTTAGAACAAGTATTTTGATAAGGTAACCAAACAGTTTGGTTTTTATCAGAACGTAAAGGAAGTGTGCGTATACAAAAAGGAACAGGGCAACGCTATTGTCTTTTTAGTGCTATATGTCGATGATCTTCTGTTGATTGGCAGTGGTATTTTATTTGTTGCAATCAGTGAAAGCTTGACTTTCCAAAAACTTCTCCATGAAGGATTTGGGAGAAGCGGCCTATATACTAGTTATAAAGATGTATAGAGATAAATATACGAGGAAGTTTGGATTATCCCAATCCTTATACATGGATACCATACTAAAGATTCAGTGTGGAGAATTCCAAACGTAGAAACGTTCCAACGTAGTTTGGAATCATCCTTTATAAGAAGGACGCTCCTCATATTATTGAGGAGAAAGAGCATATGAAGTGGATTCCCTAGGCTTTATCCATATGATCCATAATACGTGATGCTATGTACTACGTCGAATGTGGCATATGCATTAGGATGCGTGAGTCGATAGCAGTAGTCTAATCCTAGAGAAAAACATTGGATGGCCTTAAAATGTTTACTGAAGTTAAGAAATACTTAGGACTTATTCTTCATTTATGGGAATAGAGACCTCCTTATGAAGGGGTATAGGGGTTCAAGCTTTCAGAATGATATTAATGATAGAAAGTCAGTATTTATGTCTTTGCACTTAATGGTTAAGTTGTCAGTTGGAAAATTTTCAAACAAGAAACAGTAGCTGACTCTACGATGGAGGCCAAGTACATTACCCTCAATGAAGCAGCTAAAGAGACAGTCTGAAATGTCAAGTTTTTGAGTGAGCTCGGAGTGACTCCCAATACTGAGAATTCTATGGTATTGTTTTGTGATAATAATGTGGCAATACAGATCGCTAAGGAGCCTAGAGCACAGAAGCAGTCACGGTATATTCTTCGAAAGTTCCACCTTATTAGAGAATTCATTGAGAAGAAAGAGGTCGTGATACAAAAGGTAGATACCAAGGACAATGTAGTAGATCAATTCACTAAGGGTGTAGCTTGGTCGGCTCTAGAAAAACTGATTGAAGAGACAGGATTCAGATTCCATAATTGGCCCCATGTGCAAGCGGGAGATTGATAGAGCTAGGGGTTTTCCTTAGGGGAAATTCTGTAATTTATTGTGAATTAATTAACTCTGTAATCAATTGTCGTTCATAATAAATGTTTTTTTCTATTTGTTATATATTTTTTATATTGTGTTATAAATAATTAAATGTTTAACTAAAATATATTTTAATAGAAAATCAATAACTTGTGTGTTTGTGATAGTAATTACAAATAGTTGTAATCATGAGTATTGATCATACTATAATAAACACATCATTTTAAATATTCCTAGTCATCGAGACTGGATATCAATATATCCGTTAAGACTAGAGTATGTAACGCTCTCCAAATGTTGAACAGTGTATTACTCATGATTACTGAGAGCACGAAGGGGTTACACACCAATAGTTATTGGATAACTATAGAATGACCCATTGAATAGTTTTATGTTGGTTAATATAACTAAGGTCAAACAGATAATATCGATGTGACAAATTTACACAGTTCTCTCGACTTGAGAATACTGTAAATTTTAATACGAAAGCTCCGCTTTGTTTATAGTTAAATTATGGCATGACGTCCATTGAATGACTATAATTGGGTCGAGTGGAAGTATTGGAACTAAAATATTATTCAAGAGAGGATTCATCTTCCCAATTATATGGGGTTAGTATCACGGTCAATTGAAGTCAACTCAAAGTCAAGAGTAGCCCGGTTAACAATAATTATTATTATTGAACCAAGGAATTTGTATTTGGACTATAGAGTTGAATATGGACATATTGGAAACTTAACCATTACCAAATTCCATAAGTCAAAAGTGATATAGTTTTGACGAGAAGAATTGGTGTAAATAATCGTCACTACCGGGTAACGCTTAACAAAGTAAAATTGGATTTTACAAAACCAAATAAGCAATAAATTTGGCCAAAATGTCACACCATCTGCTAAATGACATATGAACGTTAATATTCCAACAGTCGTCCGATATTGATCGCTGACTAGATTTACACCTAAGGAGTCATATAACCGGAACGTGGTATATTCTTTGCCACATGATTTAATTAATTTGTAATTGTTACAAATTAATCAAATTAATTAATACTTATGAAATATTAGTTATAAAAAATTTGTTTGATGTGTTAAACAATGTTAATAAATATGTTTATAATAGTTTAAATATATTAATCGATATGCGATATCAGTATGTTTTTAAATTCAATTTAAATGCGATAAATATTTTTCGGGGTTGAAGTGGGTTTGAAGCTCATATGGGGCATAGGAATTTCAGCCATGATATGATCGTGGAATAGGCGGTTATGAGATGGGAATGAGGATGGGTTTTGATATTTTAAAAGGTAGAGAATGAGTAAGAGAAAAAAATGGATCTTGATTCTACTTTATCCCTCTTACCTCTCCTTTATAAAAGGATCGCAAACAACCCTCATTCTAAAGTTACTTTTTGGAGCCTCCACCCTTACTCTTGCTGGCCGAAACTATTCCCCCATCTCCTCTAGTATTTTCAAGCTCAAATCAAATAAAATCAAAGATATTCGATAGCCGATGGTCAACAATTCGAAGCTAGCATCTTCAAGATTGGAATAGGATTCAAAGGAGCTCATATCTGAGTTTCAACATGTATTCAATAGGTCTTGGTGTAGGTATGTTTCAGATTTGCAAAAACAAATTAATGTTTATTAATTTCATATCATATGATGTTTAGATCAATAGGTGGCGAATCTAGTATATCGATATATCATCACATTTACGATGGTTGTATATTTATGCGCCTATGTAATTTACAAAAAAAATTATATACATAACATGATATTATTCACGACATAAGATTATATTTTTTTAATTTAAAATTAAAATATTATTATTTGAATCATATAAGTTTTATAAATATAAATATTAAATATTACATCATACAAATTATGTCATAAAATTTTATATAATTAGTTTTATACCTGAAAGGCTCTTGGCATAAAAAAATTATATATGCTATTTAAATATTATTTAAATCAAATTAATTTCATAAATCTATAATATCAATAAATATATCAAATAAAATATGTTTTAAATTTTATAAAATTAGATTCTATACCTAATAAGCTTTTAGAAAAAAAATTAATAAAAACTTTTATAAATTATATATATATGTGTATGTATGTATATATACATATATTAGTAACAAAGCCTAAAATTGATTTTAAATTATAATATATATATATATATATTGATATACTAAAATTTAAAATATTGTTCAAAATTTTTATAAAATATTAATATACAAATTTTATGTACAAAAATAATTTTTTTATTTTAACTTTATTAATTTTGAACAAAATTTAGTTTAATTAAATATTTAAAATATAAAAAAAATATTTTTGTAATATGCATTATTAGATGTGTATATTATATATATATATATACATATTATTTCATTTATGTATTAACATATATAAATTTATTAGCAAATTATTTATACGTACATTTATTATTGGCAAATTATTTATAACTATATATATATTATACATATATTTATAAATTAATTAATTAATTAATTAAATTTTGGTTTCCCATTCTATAATAAAATAAATAAATGTTTTAATTTTTATTTAAAATTATTTCTCAATTATTTACATTCATATACAGTTATATATATGTGTGTATTTTATAATTTCCTTATATATATATATATATTATTCAATATTAAATATAGATACATATGTATATTTCTAATACTTTGTATATATGATTTAAAGCACATAAGTATACATTTGGATGACATATTTGTATACTATGAGGGCTAACATATCGGTTACGGTGTAAATCCCACACTTATACACGGGCATGTCAAATCTTACATGCTTTGTTACACATGCACACACATAAATATATGTATGTATTTATGTATGTATCTATGTATGTATGTGTGTGTGTGACACACGTATATGTATAACACAATAATAATTACAAAATATAAAACTAATAAATTCAAGTAAAATAATGATTTTATTTAAAAAAAATTGGAAATTTTCTAAATAAATTTGACTTCATAGTCTCAGTAAAAATCCAAAATGGTAAAAAAAATTGAAATTCACACATTTCTTCCATTTTAAGCCGGCACGGTTCCATCAGTTGAAGCATGTGGTGGAAATGAATTTAGTTGCTTACATATTATTCAAGCGAAATTCAATTTCTTATCTTTTAGATCGACACCCTTAAGCAATGATAAACTATGCATATTTTCTCTTCATTAGCACTATATTACTTAGAAATCTAAAGCTCGATCAATGGTAAAAAAATATCGATATTTAATTGTGAAGTCCAACATTAAAGTTCATGGTTCAACCCCGATAACAATTATCAATTAACCGATTTGCTTGGTCAATGATTTTGACATTACGTTAACTACCAATTATAGTGATACTAACTTTCTATCCAAAAGAGATGAATCCTCTCTTGAATGGTGTTTCACTTCAAGTGGTTCAATTTATACCCAACTATGACCTTAACACGATTAGCGTTGTGTGTGACTGGAAATAATCAAAGTATAGTTTAGACACTTAAAATTTGGAAATTCTCAAGTCAAAAGATTACTACACATCGTTATGCGAGATCTTCTATTTTATTTTAACCTACAAAATACTCTCGGTGAGCAGTTTTGTAATTGTTTCAAACAACCACACATACATAACATATTGGTGCCCCCAGCAGTCATGAATAATTCAACGTCCATCATATAAAGAGCATTACATATACTAGTCTCAAAAGATTTTTCAATATCCCAATCTTAATTGACTAGGAACATATAATGACAAGTATTTATTTTATCTGATTTAGTACTATTGGTTACGAATACATTTATAACTATAATCGATTAAATATTTTTCATAAGGATTTTCTACCTGTATATATTTAATGTATTTAGAATATTGACTATAACCTAATATAACAATATATGCAACAGAAAATAAACCAAAATCTTATTTTATTTTGAAAAAGGTTTGCTATAAGAGTTGTTATATAATCAAATTACATATTGCCTCTAAAGCACACCATTAACTTTACGAGTTTTCTCCCTAAGGTTAGCCACCTCTTATATGTAGATAACCTGGTCATTTGTATAAAGTCAAGCAATGATGCTACTAAGGAAATTAAGAACATATTTAATAGACTAGAATAAAATGTTGGTCTAAAGCTTAATGAATTGAAAACTAATTGCAACTTTAACAAGTTTTGTATGAGATAATCTAAAATTTTGCAGAAGAAAATGACAAACAAGGATGTGACGAGCTAATTACAAAAATTAGGGAAAACCTACAAGGATGGAGTTCTAGATTGTTTTCTTTTGCTGAGAGAATAGAGTTGGTGCATACAGTCAATTCTGCAAAGGTCAACTTTTGGCTTTAAAACTTCCAAATTCTAGAACGTTTAATTGAAAAACTGGTCAGTTTATGCTAATTTCATATGGAAATTGGGACTACATAGGGTTAGTTATAATCCATTGTGCAGACCAAAAGAGAAAGGTGGAGCAGATTTGAGAAGTTAGAAAGATATAAAGAAGGTGTATTCTCTGAGGAAAGCATGGAAAATTATTGAATCAAAAGGGTTGTGGGCAAAGTGGAATAGTGGATGAGACAAAGGTATGTGAAAGGACATTTCTGAACCATGAATGAAGACAACTATTCATTAATCACCTGGAAAGCTATTCTTACGACTAGATAACAATTAGCAAGAATGTGCACTAGAAGAATTGCCGATGGAATAGAGACTGGCATATATGATGGATTGGAGGAAAGTCTTTAATGGATACACTGGGATGGGACTTTAACTCATCATGTGGGTGTCCAAAACAAAAGGTGGAGAGTGGCTTACAAGAAGGGGAATGAATATGCATAGGATTTTCGGTGAAGGAAGGAATCAAAAAAGAAATAGAATATATGCCATTACATATATGGAGAGAACTTGATACATGGACCTAGAAGCTTACTGATTAAAATTTCGCAACCAAAATAGCATGGAAAAATTTGAGAAACAAGAACCATGTGATTAAGTGGGTGCAAACAATGTGGAATAAAGCTATTAATCCTCGAATGGTCTTTACTACCTACAAAGCTGACATGGGGAGGCAGCTAACTAGAGGTAGGTAGACCAAATGGGGGTGTAACTACTGACACTAGATGTGTATTCTATGACAATGGGTTGGAAGACCACAAACATCCGTTCTTCGAGTGTAATTTTACTAACTATGTGTGAAAGCGTATATATTTAAACTAAAAATGATAGATCCAATTGTTAATGTGAAGGAAGAAGCGGTATACCTAACAAGAAGAAGGAAGGATGAAGACTTGATAACCCATATGGCCAGATTGCCCTAACAGTGGTTGTTTGGTGGATTTGGAGAGAACGGAATCATGAAATATTCCAGAAAAGAAAACTAGCAAAGTAGAAGTTAGTAGACTAGTAAAATGAGACATGCATTTAGTAAAGAGAGTTAGAGGGAAACAACTTACCATACTACAGGAAGAAGTAGAGTGCTAAATCGATGGGGACTGATGGAGGTAGAGGAATAAATTCCACGTGAGCCGCCATGACCAAACTAATTTCTTAAGAAAAAGATAGAAAGTAAATCTACACCGGGTTGTAACCGAAAAGTAGGCTATTGGAAGTATTATGTTTGTATTGCTAAATCAGGTATGTACCCTTGGGCTGGAAAGCTTGTTTATAAGTAATTGAAATATTTGTGTGTGTCCATATACATATACACACACATACACATATACATATATGTATATATACACATGTATGTATGTATATGTATATACATATATGTATATATACTAGGATCGACTACACCTCATTTCTGCTACACCTTTATTCCCCCTGATTGCAACCACATTCCGATTTGAATAATTAGTTGTTTATAAGCAATTAAAATATGTGTATGTACATATATGTATGTATGTATGATGTATATACACATATATGTAATATATACACAATGTATGTATATATATGTGTATGTATACATATATGTAATATATATATATATATGATGCATGTATATATGTAGGTATGTATATATGTATACATATACACATATGTAATATATATAGGATCGACTACACCTCATTTCCGCCACACCTCTATTTTCACCGATTTTAACCATACATTCCGATTTAAATAATTATATAAATAATAGGAGAGAGAAACTATAATTATTTAAAACGGAATATGTGGTTGAAATCACGAGGAAATAAAGGTGTAGTAGAAAAGTATTATGTTTGTATTGCTAAATCGTATGAGTATCCTTGGGCTAGAAAGCCTGTTTATAAGCAATATATATATATATATAATATTTTTTGAAACTGAGTTTCTTTTATTGCTATTAAAATAATTACAAAGCACAATCATATAATATGGCTCAACAATAACAGACCTACGTAGTATAAGAAATTAAATATACATAATTTACATCATAATTCCAAATGTTGATCATAGATAATTCTATTAAGCCCAAGAAAGTTCACCATGTAGCAGTGTGTATAAACACATTCAACTCAATCTTCTAAGCAACTGCAAAACATGGCTCACGTACCCTTTCTGACCTTGACGAGAATAACTAATAGAAAATATAACGAGTTAAACACATGTTACATTCTGTCCAAAGTACCACGTGTAAACAAAAACATGGCTCATCACGTGGTCTTATTTTTGAATCGTTCTAACCGTGTATGACTCACCATGTTATGATAACCACTTACTCATATAACCACTTACTCAAATCACGTGAACCCTTCTTCTCCTACCATTCTACACGTGTCTTTTTGAAGGCAGAACTGTCATTGTCATCTACACGTGGGTAGGGCTCGAAGCACGTTCCGAATAAAAGAGTAACTGTCTACCTTCTCCATCTCAATCGACTTGCTTCTGCCAGATTGTCATCTCCTAAATGACGTGTCGATGTGAGAGATTTTTCAAGCCCAAATTCGTTTATCCTTTCGCTTCCTTGGTCGATTAGCATCTGTTGTTTACAGATCTAACCGGAGGTTGAGACGAGGAAAACCAAGGTTCGTGGTTTTTCCTTCGACCATTAATGCATTGCAGTCGTGTTTTATTCGTCGGCGAACGTTGAAAACACCATAGCTCTTAGATCCATGTCAAAAACCATCTCATAGTGATGCCCGGGATCTAGTATTCTTGCCTCTTGAAAATTAAAGATTGCTTGCTATCAGTATTTGCTAGGACCGACGATACATACCAATTCTTGCCAAACGCCTTCCGCCTTCCATTCTCACGTTCTAGTATGACACAAATTAAAACTGATCCCAGATCTGAATAAATGCATCAGATTGCGGATAGCGAGTAAACAGTAATTGAATAGGTAAACAAATTCAGACCAAATCTGTATTAACCCACATGAATGCATATCCTTCACGTTGTAATTGTCGCTTGAAATATAAAATTATATATGCATATGTTTGTATGTCTGTAGGTAGGATCGACTACGCCTCATTTCTACCACACTATTCCCTCTGATTTCAACGTGCATTCCGATATAAATAATTATTTAAAACAGAACGTGCGGTTGAAATCAAAGGAAATAGAGGTATCGTAGAAATGAGGTATAACTGATTCTTGCCTAGACACACACATCTATGTATATACGTATGTATGTACACATACACATATATACAAACATATAAACTGTCTCTGAATAAAATTTAGGTTGAATGTGTACAAGGCAACTTTTATATAACATTTCAAAGTTGTAGGTGGAACCATATAATGTTGTGGTATTGTAATGCTACTTAGACGTGACCGGAACAAAAAGGAAAACGGGAGATGCACGAGTAAAAGGCGACATGGTGCATGAGTGCAACGAGGAAGAACCATGTCATGATTTTGTTTTAACTCAAAAAATTATTCCTTATTCAACAAAGAAAAAGAACTACGTTGGTTTTGATGTACCCTGATCGTTTGGTCAAATCATATTAGATTTGGATTCCGTAACGAAATCAATTCTTCATGATATTTGTTTTAACCCATAAAATTGAAATATGAAAACCTCTCTTTTACAGTATCAGATACTAAAACAGTCAAACTACACCCAAGTTTTCACATATTTTTTCTTTTCCCCTCGCACTATGTAATCAAAAACAAGACCAAGTCTGCATTTAAAAGCTCCAGAAGCTTAAAACCAATGCAGGAGTCCATGTACGTTGTATCCTTTTTATTTGGCTTGATGTATACTGTATATCTGGGGGTGATATTCTCCTAAATTTTAACACTATCTAGAAATTCTCCTTGTGAAAGTGGAATCGAGTTGACGTGTTATGGCTGAACTCCTTCGAAAGATCTTTCAACTGCTTTGTCAGCACAGGCGATCCACAGTAGAACACACCTGTAAGTTTGCCACGTCAGCGTGTAAGAAACAACTGTGTAAATAATAAAATTACAACAATTGCAATTGTGTAAAGTTTGTTTGTATTTTCTTCGAGAAAAATTGGATTATTTTTTATATGAATTTCGAATATTTTTGAAAAACAAATTTGAATTTTTATGAAATGTTTTCATTTTAGAATACCATGCGAAGCTACAATTTCTTTATAAAAAAATTGATTTCTTAAACAAAATTGATATTTCTCAAAAAAAATTGGACCATTTAACAATATTTCAACTTCCTTCAAACAAATATTTGAAATTAAATATTTTATATTTTTAAGAGTTATTCAAACTTTTCTAAAAACAACTGAATTATTTTGGGGGAAAAAAGATTTATAGGAGGAAAATGTCCTCTATGGAAATATTTGAATGTTTTGAATATGTTTTACTTATTAATTTTGATACACACTTAAACTATAAATATTTCAATTTTAAATTTGTTTATTTCTCAAACCAACACTGAAATACTTGTGTTCCAACACACAAAACTAACAACTGCACCCTTGATGGACCAGCGATGCCCAATCAAATTTAAGGTATATACGTCATTTTTTATGTTAATGCGAATATTTTTCTGATGTTATAATACAGGCTCATATTGCTTATGTAATAATGCATATATACCTATTCGAGAAAATCTATGTCTATCTGCCAGTTGACTAAATACTTTTCGCCAATTCGGTCTTGCAAAGTGCGTTCTTATCTGTTATATATGAAATTTGTCAGACATGGTTAGTATATATGTATGTGTTTGTATATATGTATGTGTATATATGTAAATATGTATGTGTATATATGTATGTGTATATATGTTTGTGTGTGTATGGTTGAATGTGCATATATGTAAATATGTATGTGTATATATGTTTGTGTGTGTATGGTTGAATGTGCATATATGTTTGTGTGTGTATGTGTATGTATGTTTGTGTTTGTGTATGTGTATATATGTGTTTGACACACCGATTATCAGGTAGAGTAAGTATATACCCGGCTTCCAGATACTATATCAATCCCGTTTTTAGCATGCTGAAGAGACTGAACCATGGCAATAAGTGCAGATCTAGCATCACCCTCTTCATACACGCTTGTCAAATAATTATGCATTTCTATAACATGCTGCAACATACACACACATATGTAGTTGGTATCAAAAAAGGCCATGAAATTGCAAATAATCAATTAGCAGTAGATTAAGAGTGGAGAGTGTATAATATATACATCACGGTCACATTCTGATACATCATTCATAACTCCTTTGAACCATTCCAAGGAGCCCTGTTCTCTTGTCACCCAGTAGAAGTAAGCCCGGTCTGGTCCTTTTCCCTTTAACGAACTGTTCTCCATTATCTGCTTTGTTGGTGCCTGTATATACATCTAATTCATTATTGCATTGTTGTTTGTACACTATTATGTTTTCTTTTTTAAAAAGAAGAAGAACTTGGATGCCAATACATTGGAAATGGTCCCACGTCGAAAGGTCGATATATACACATACACACATTTACTAAGAGTTCACTCTTCACATAACTAACTTGGTCTGTGATAACAAGTGTTCCTACAATATGGTATCTAGGTCTAATTTATGTGTGTTTAACCGCTAACACATGCTCTGTCATCAAGTAAAAATATACTCTGGTTCATTCAATAGATGTACCACGCACAGTGTTGAAAATGGTCTCATATTAAAAGACTGATATAATTAGAATTAGAATAGTAAAAGATCACTTTCACATTACTTGATTTTTCGATAACATGTGATTCTCTAATCCCACACATATAAAATGTTGAAATCAAAACGTTTGGCAGGAAACCAGCTGTTTTACAACTATTATATGTCTAAGGAAGTCGTACCCAAGATATTTGACTATGCAATCAACTTTGTTAGTAACAAGGATCCTAGGTACATTGTTTTTAACTTACATATTCGATTTTTTCTTCGGTAGACTTCATGTTGTTTAGCAAATCCTTCAATATGCTAATGAATGGAGTTGCCCCAATACCAAGACCAATGAGTAGCAATATATCATATTTTTTGTAATTTTGAGCTGGCGCCCCATATGGTCCATCAATCACCAAATTCGGAAATCTGTTAAAAAAAATAAAAAAATAAAAATTCTAAGTTAGTACCAACAAATATATACTTTTGAAACACCGAATGGGACTCTGGTTTATAATATTTACATCGTGTCATCTATTGAGGAATCTGCTATCACCGTGGTTTCAAGCCTTTTAAGGTCTGCTTTTTTCGAGGTAACCTGAGCTTCACATACCTGTGAATTACAAAATCGCATATTAAACTACTGTTACAACTTTACACGAACGAGTTAATGTTGAAGTATTCACCTTCCCAAATAAGTCCCTCAGCGCTTTTGTCCAGTCACCAAGAGTTCTGATATGCACACTCAAGTAATCATCACCTGGTGCGGAAGTAATCGAAAATGGATGCCTATATAAAATAGAGTTTAGAAAATGAAATAATAAAAAAACTCGAATTTTAAATTAAAGGGAGTTATTCGAGTATTTACCATTCGAAAGTAGAGATAGCAGGGCATTTGACGAATAGGTACATTCCACTACCGTATCTAAACCCTTGTGGTTTTCTCATTTGTATAGAGAGCACATTACCTGGATAAATTGTTGCCTAAGTGACAAAATAATTTCGACTTAATATTCCATATATCCTACCCAAGTATGCAATGTACATGATGTATTGTTCCTCACCTTCATGATTGAAACATTGTACTTTTTCTCACGAACCGCTCTAGTCAGTCTCTCACAAGTGTAGAAAATTACTGGGACTGCAAGATACATCCAAGTCTGCAAACATAACACAAGTTAGAGAACTACGTATGTACATTTTCAGTAAGTAAAGTTTTTGGTGATAAAGATATGATGATATACGGCTCAAATGGTAGCTCATCTATCGATATAAAGATATGACGATATGGTATGAAAATTAGGTGATTTATCAAGGTATTAAAAAAGGGCTCATTTGTGGTATAGACCAGCTGAAAAAACTAATTCCAAAAATAGATTTCATCCCAAATTTATTACAAATATGGGTCTTTTTTAGGGTCCGTACATGCGCATTTATGGAGTGCACATATGTATTTTTCAAAATTTGTATATGCTCATTCTTAAATAGGCATATGCATACTCAAAAAATTTAGATGGGTATTTCATAAATGTGCATGTTTTGACCTGAAAAGAAACATAATCTTGTAATAAGTTTTGATGCAGACCTACTTTTGAAATAAATTATTTTAGGAGGTCTGCTTTTGTAATTAGCTGTAAAAAAAATATGATGATGTATATTACCGTCTTTTTGTACCATGGTTTCGTGAGAAACAAGAAGTAGCCATGTACAACCAGTAGAGCATAGACGAGTATCAGCAAGTGATGTGCATACCAAAATGCGTTAAAACCAGCCAAAATATTTAACGGTGATGGCAGCTTAACAACGTTTCTTCTAAAATAATGTGTGGCTAGAGTAAAGCAAAATGCCATAATAACTATCATGACAATTCCCGTGTAACCAGGAACACTCGACAAAAGAGATAGCCATGTAGGCTGCTTGTAGTCAAAGTAAGGCCCTAACTTGCTCATGAATTTTGCTTCAGGGCAAGAGGTCAATCTCGGAAAATCACACCCAATATGAACAAATGTGTGCACCAATGCGCTGATTGTGATTGCCAATGCGATCACTTTATGGAAGTTTATGTTGTCATCAAATGGAATGATAGTGCCAAGAGAAGTAGATCTAAGCTTTGTGATAGTGTTGCGACATACGGGTAGAAGTATAAGGGCCATGTTTAGTTTAAGTGTTTCTGCAGCGCCTTTTGCTACGCATACACAATACCCCATGACTTCAAAGGCTGATCTGGATTTGTATTGGTAGAATTTATATAGAAATAGGGATATGTTGAGGATCAACCATAGTGAAAGTACCCATATTCGTCTCCAGTTTTCAAGCGTGAAGTCGGATGCTTTGGTGAAGAATCTAGTGACTGGGTTTCTGTATCTTGAAGGTATCATGGTTTTTGCTAAGTTATGTGCACGTAGTGTTGCTTTTTCATCTCCTTCTGAGCTTAACATTCCTTGTAGCAGAGTTTCAAGTTGCCATAGCTATAATTTTGCATGGGGTTAGCACTAGTATTTGAATCTGCAGACTGAAACATAATTTTCTTACATAGCATGCAACGTGAGTAAAATGAAATTGGATCAATTGCTCTGATTGAAAACTAAATCGAAGATTTAGTGATCAGATTACTTGGTTCGCTGCAGCATATCAAATATTGATAATACACACCAAGCGATCTAGGATGGGCAAGCGATGCAAATCCGATTAAAATAGTATTTTTCAGCCTAACATTGACTTAAAGGAAGGTTGGTGGATAGTTTATTTTTTGTGGTGATTAACAGGTGTCATGGCACATAATCATGTTTCTTGGAAGTATATACATGTACCCATTACCTCAATGTAACCTTTATGATCTGGATCAAGCTCTTCCATTATGAGTGATGCATATGTTGCTGCATTTCCCTTCAACTTCCCAAGCTTGTTGGCTGAGGCGCTTAATATAATAACCTTCGATTATAAGATAACACATTTTACTTATCATGTCATAATTCACCAATAGAGTCATAAGAAGAACAAGTAAATAATTACTGCTGAATTTACAAACCTGTTTCACTTCATCCTCTGATAACATACCATCACCATTCTTGTCACACCTGAAATACAAGGTATTAGAAACTGATAAATAAACCATTTTCATGTTTCACATATTCTAAGTGCTATGAAAATAATTTTTGTTTTAATATATGTTTTACATGTCGAAGAATATACGAAGACGAGAATCAAAATTCTGATCAGTCATTTCTTCCCAAAACTCTTGCAATTGTTCTTTTGTAACACCAAAATCAGGTTCTATGCCTCGTCTTCTTGCCATCGCTACAAATAGCTCTTCTGCGAACTCCTTCGACTCTGCCATGCCTATAAAAGAAGTAGAATAATAGTATTTAGATATTATTTTTTACGGATAAACCAAACACTCCTGAGAAAGTATGCCTTAAGCACCCACACTTTGGGTTTTAGTGTATATGTGGACAGTTATTTTTTTCAAATTTAAGGCCACATATCAGATTTCAATAAAATGATTGAACAGGTTGCATTACAAGTTACAAAGTACTGGACATTATATTTCTGAATATATCTCAGTTCTAGGTATACTTTATCTATATAAGTTTTGCTAATCTTGGATGTTATTTACAACAATTAATAGATGAAGTCCAGTGTAGAAGACCTTAATTTTGCTAAAACATATTAGTTGTGTGACAATGATATACAAAACCCTTCTTCTACATACAACTGTCTTGTAGTATAATTCAGTTACGATCATTGACTACTATTGTATAGAGTTCCATATGGACAAGGCAAGCATATGCTATTCCTCTAGCTCAGCACAATGATGCATTCATATGCATCAATGCATGTTACTAATTTTATGCAAAGCCATGAAAAAAAATGGCATAAGCATGTGCTTATTGTTGCTTGTTATAAAAGCAATGAATGCTTCAAAAATAAAAAATAATAACCATTAACATGTAATTTTACAAACCATTCATTTTCTGTGATTTCCCATTAAAATCTGTGAGTTAAATGATTAATTTTCTGCTTATTTGTATAACATGCCAATTTTCACCCATTTTGTTGATGCCTTACAAATGAAGCTCTGTTTTTTGGTTTGAAAAAAATTACGTTCTTTCTAACTTAGCCCAAAAAAGAAATGCTTTTTTCGATAATTATATTTACACCAAAGAGCATGTCACCTCACCTGATCAGTGTTCACTGACAGGGCAAGGATTGAAATCAAGGATTATAGCGAAGCTTTTTGCCAACTACTCAAATATTCAATGGAAAAAAAGCGTATCTGAAAGGAAATAAGAAAAACTGACCTATACATGTCCCAAAACTATCCTTTAAAAGCCTGCCTTCAACCGAAAACTCATCGAACCTCTTCGAGACAGCGGGCCACCCAGTCCCACCTGCCTTGTCCAGAAACCTAAGCCCCTTGATCCCTCCTTGTGCACTTGATATTGCTCTCTCCATTCTTCCTTTTCCAACATTACCATTCCTTGTTGACCCTGATTTGAACATTTTTGCCAAACTTTTAGAAGGCGATTCAAGCCTTGGATGACGGGGTGGTTTTTCTCCCGATGACAATAACATGGATGCATTTTCATTTTTTTGAATTACAACGCTCTCTAGCTCATCTGAGGCCAAGGCATTCCTGTTTGATATTGGGATTGTTACGAATTCATCGGTTGATCCCATTTATTCAATTTTGGGATATGAGGAATGATTTATGAGATTTAATTTATCTGATTTTTTTCCATGGAAGAGAATTAAAAGAACTAAAAATAGAATGGTGTAATTCTTCTCTCTTTTGATATCTCATGCTGACTTATATGGCATTGTGGTTTATGTAAATTAGGTAGAAGAATCTTAGCTCACATTATAATAAATTACAAAATGGTTGTCTAAGTATAAATGAATACTCCAAATGTCTGTATATAGCATTAAAAAGACCTTATTTATGAAAATACATTGATGTTTAACATTCATTCTTCAAACTTTAGCAATACAGTAGTGTCAATATCACAACATTAAAGTACATACTCTTGAAAACGGTTAGATTTAATGTGAAAAAAAGGAACATTCTATTTGTTAGTATAGAGTATGTCCTGGTTATTGTTAGTACTATCTATAGGGTTTGTATAATAATGTTGTTACAGACTAACTTTTGGGGGGGGGGGGGAAATCAGATTATATCAATTAAATGCCTCAATCAAGAAAAAAAAATCAGATTATATCAAATAAATGCCTCATTCAAGATCAACTGAACATACACGTTGACAAAAATAAATCATGTAGTATGGTCAAAGTAAAAACATAAATATAGTCTAATATACAGCTATATATTGAAGTTCAACTAGTATCTATTCATTATTAGACAAATGCTATATACCACAAAGTCTCAAATAATTAAAGAACAGATTTGCAAAAATGCACAAAAAGGGTAAAAAGAAAAAAGAATGGAGAGCACGTCTTTATGCAAGGGTTTCTTATCTTCTTCACCAACCCGAACTGACAATTAAAATTTTATTGTTGATTGGTTGTCCAAACAAATCAAATTTTTGTCTCCAGTTGCTTTCGTTTCTTACATAAACACGTTTTTGTCAAATAAAACAACAACTACAATTTTTAAAGACGAAACCTACCAGCTGATAATCACAAAAAAAAAAAAAAACACTAGAGAGAGAAACCCGCCTTAAATCGGCACATAACTACTTTGCACGATGCGTATATGCATAGGTAATGCAGAGAGTAAGAAGCATTTCATCGACCACTTGGTCTGCAAGTACATATGACATGCAAGAAGAACTGTAGTAGCAGTAAACCTTTGAGTATCGATAATTAATCTATAAAAAAAATTACCTGTATGAACTGAGAGGATGGACTATGAGATTTTAAGCAAAACTTCGATGAGAATCTTCTTCTTCCTCCGCGCGTAACTCTTTACCTTTTCGATTTTCATGATTCTCTTCCCAATTTTTTGTTCTCTCATCTTACCAATTTTAGGTGAACAGTTAAATAAACAAAGAGAATTGTTTACTGTGTGACTAACTGCACCGCGATTTGCTCCAAAAAAAACGCATTCCCACTCTCTAGTACAAAAAAGAGAGGAACAAACAGGCATATGTACAATGTGCGGCCGTTTTCAACGAAAAAAAATCAAAAAATTTATAATCTTTAGAATCCATGGTTGATACAAAAAAAAAAATCATATTTGCAGTAAGGGTGCAATTATTCCATATATTTGCAGAGAATTTTGCAAATTTTGAACATCATCGATTTTTCTTCAAATGTGCAACTATACCATATAATTGCAGAGTTGTCTGCAACTACTGCATATTATTGCAGACAATTATGCAATTATTGCATATAGTTGCAGACTTGTCTGCAACTATTGCACATAACTGCAGACATTTCTGAAACTATTGCATATAACTGCAGACAATTATGCAATTATTGCATATAGTTGATGAATTGTCTGTAATTATTGCGTATAATTGCAAACATTTCTGCAACTATTGCGTATAATTGCAGACAATTATGTAATTATTGCATATAGTTGATGAATTGTCTACAACTATTGCGTATAATTGCAGACATTTCTGCAATTATTGTGTATAGTTGTTGAATTGTCAGCAACTATTGCGTATAATTGCAGACATTTCTGCAATTATTGCGTATAGTTGTTGAATTGTCAGCAACTATTGCGTATAACTGCAGACATTTCTGCAATTATATAGTAATAATTGCAGACACATTTCTGCAATTATATGGTATAATTACAAACATTTCTGCAATTATTGCATATAGTTGCTGAATTGTCCGCAATTATACATATAATTGCAGAAAATTTGAAAAACATCAATTTAATTTTTTTTTACATATGCACAATGTCACTCGTTAGAAAGATAATAAAATTTATGATTTAATGTTGAATACGGTTTGTTAATCCGTCGTTTCTACAAAAATTTATTGCGTTTTAAAGACTGATAATTAATGGGGTACAAATTTTAATTATGGATGTGAGAATAACATCTACAATCAACATTGCTGCAATGGAGAAGAGGGGTATTGTAGTATTTGAAAATAGGGATGTAATTTATATCTTTTTTTGAGAAGGATGTTTTGTGTATTAAATTTGATTTTAGGGATGTGTCCCTTATTTTCACTAAAATGAGTCATCCTGCACTGACCAAAATAACAAGTGAATTGAAAGAAACTAAGGGTCGGTTGGTTTTATTTTGAGTTTGTTTTTTACATTCTTAAATTTCATTACAAAATATAGAAAAAGCTGTAGCATCCTTTAGTTGGAATGGAAATAATAAGTCCCACATTGCGGAAAATGCCTATGAAGTGGGTGCTTATATAGTAAAGCCTTCTTCAAAGAATTGTGATGAGGCTTTTTGAGGAATAAAACCTCACACCTTGGCTTGTCCCTTCATTTTAATTTTTCCATGATCAACATTATTTTTTCTTTGTTTTTTCCAAAAAATGCAAATATTTGTCGATTTTCTTAAATATTTATAGTAAAGTAACTTCAGATATTCGGGTTTTTCTGTAAATATTTACAATTTTCTTTTTCAGAAATATGCTAAAACTAAAAAACCGGGTTTTTAAAAAAAAAAAAAATTGTTCCGAATAGGGCTGTAAATTTTGAAATTTAAAGATGGTGTTTTACAAAAATTTATAAAACCAGGGCTTCCTCCTCCCATCCTCCACTCTCCCCTCCATCACCCTCCCTATTCGGCTCAACCAACACCTCTGGTGCTTTCCTCTCGCCCATCATTAACCCTAAGCTTGCCCTGGGTCAGGGACCCCACTTTACCCCATTCTTGCCTTTGAACCCTCCTCCATCGACACCTTTGATCATATGCTCTTGGAAGCAAGCTCCTTGTCTCATGCCCCAGCCGCCCAACCCGAATCAATTAGGAGCACCATCGATTACCGTTCCTTTGTGGAAGTGGTCAGATCAAGCATTGTGGCTCCGTCTCAGTCTCGAACTCCCTCCAATCGACGTGGCTCATCTGCGCATAACAAGGAATTTATCTCGCCTTTTAATTCCATATTAAAACTTCGAATTTTTGAAGAAAAAGGACGTTGCTTGAATTGTGCATTCCTTGGACATGTGGCTAGAAGTTGTAGGAATGTCTGTGTGTGCTTCAATTGTGGATTTTATGGTCATTCTTCCTTCTCTTTCCCCAAGCTAAAAATCCTACACCCGAAAGACTTATCTCTGCTTCTCCTGGTCCCAAGAATCCCTTCACATTCTCCCCTAAAGCCATCTGAATAAGAGATCTCTTTCATCATTCGCCCGACCCGCAACTCCCTTCATATAATTCCAACTCTACCTTACTCAAATCGCCCTCATGCATTAATTGCTCTTTCAAGCACTCAACTATCAAACTGTCTTCACCAGAAAGCTCTAATTTAATAGCAACTTTCATGGTGGCAGGCTTCTGTCAGTTCGGTTAAACAATGTCTCTCCATTGCTTTCCAACGGAGTGACTAGAAGATAGCCCTCTTTACTGATAGCAGCTACATCATTCGTTTTCCCTCTTTAAGGCTTCTGGACATCGCTATCACCAGCCGCTTCTTTCACCAACTTGGAGAAGTTATATATATTATCCGTTAGATGCCAGAGTTGGAAGCTTACAATGGAGAATGCTTCTCCCCCACTTAGGCCCACATTCACAGCATCATGAAACTTTTGGCCTCTTCGTTGGCACCGATACATGTGATTGGGCTAAGGTGGATCTCATATTTGTCTTTGCTCAAATATGCCTAGACAAAGATGTTTCTCTCCCATCCACCATAATCCACACGATCGATGACCTGGACTTCAAACTTTCTGTTGAACCTTGGGAAGAACACCACCATTTCCTAGATCCTACTGACCTCATCTTCGGCGATGAGCATATCAAATATTGGCGAGAAAATCAAACCGCTCTACAAAATTCCCCTGAACATGACTCTCACTCGACCGGTTGACATCACCTTAACAATCATCGACGAGATGCTATGGTTGAGGAGGCTGGACTTACGACAAAAAGAGATGAGATTTCCAGAGGAAAGTAGGTCATTATAGTGAACAATGATCCTAGAGACCGGTTCATGGTGGACCGGTGCTAGGTTGGCCCTTCTGCTTGGGGTGCATGGCTCACGGTCTAAGAGATGGATAACATGATAGACGAGGACATGGATCGGACTCTCCTTCACTAACCAGCTTCTTAAAAAACATAAATCTAGAACTTTCTAATCTTAACTTGGACTCCTATAACACCCCGTAAATTTTACGATTAGTTGTTTAATTAATTAATTAGTTGATTAGGCTCCAAAAATGAAATTTGCGCAAATGGTGGAATTTGACTACCAAACTTGCTCCATTGCGTTCTTGGCGAAATTCTAAGCAACTTTTATATTTGGAGTTTTGCGATCGGAGTCCAAATGAAGAAGTTACGGACGAAAAACGAATTCGAAACAGAAATAATTAAATTAGAAAAGTTAACGTTTATAATTAATCCCCGAGACCCATAGGTCGACCCCCTTTATTGGACGGGTTGACATGGAGCGGTCGACCCCTATAGAAGGAGCGGTCGACCGGTCCTAGCATTGGCGACTAGGTTTGCCTTGGCCAAAAGGCCCGGATTTATATAATTAAATCTAACGGCTGTGGTTAATTCGAGTGCCTATAAATTAAAACATAACCCTCTCTTATCTTCTCATATTTTCTGGAAATAGTAGTAAAGCTCTATCATTTTCTCTTCTCCACTATTTTCTAAATTATAAAATATAATATTTATATTTGTATATAGACAAATCGGAAAAGAATAGAAATCAAATAAGAGAAGCGAATCAACACTCCACGATAACGATGTTACATACATACATACATACATACATACATACATACATACATACATACATACATATATATATATATATCTTCAACCCCAAATCTCGTTTCAGATCTGTAATTCTAATATATGTATATACTCTTTTTATACATATTTCTTGGAATAAGAAGGAAATAGAGTTGAATCAAAGGCTTTACTTCAGATCTGGAGATTTGGAATGCTTTTAGAAGGTGAGTGAGAAGTTTATAAATTGTTTATGATATTGAATCTATTCCATTGACATACGTTTGATTTTTATGCCTAAATGAATAAATATACGTGAATTGTAGGCTAAAATTGAATGTATTAAACATCGCCTACATATTCTTAGGTGATCTGGTTGGAATTATTGTTACATCCTGATCTGAAAATCAGTCCCAAAAGTTATAGATATGAATATTGATTAGATATGATATTTATTCCAGATCTGAAATTGGGTTGTAGATTAGTAGTATGAATTTGATCATTACCATAATTATGTTGAATTGGATATTTTCCGTAGTTTAATTTGTGGAAAGAATATCTGTTTGATTTTTATAAATTTGTTTATGTTTCCAAATTGCATAGAAAAGGCAGTGTTTGATTTAACAAGGAATATATGCAAATGAAAAGGAAGAGATGTGTAAGATTTATTCTCTATCGTTTATACTGTCTATTCCAATAAAAAGAAAATAATTATTCCTTGAAATTTCAAACGAGGCAAATCTTTCTTTTTATTCTTGATCTTTTGTTTTAAACTAATTTATTGAAATCACAACGGAAAATCTTCATATGAAATATAAATTCCGCAAATTAAATATGGAAAAGAATATTTTAGTTAAAAATTTATGACTAGAATATAATTGGTAGAAGTAGGTATTTATACGCACTAATAAATACTTAACTAATATAACGATTTATACATAACGCTCGCTTAGGATATTAGTTATGCATAGAAATAGGGTTGAATAACGAATAGAAAATAGGAGGAAAGTTTGGAAAGGTTGTAACTCTGATTAATGGGTAATAAATGTGAAATGAATTTGAGAGTTACAGGTAATTAATATGGTAAATAAATGTGATAGATAAATAGAGAAGTTAGGTTAATAACTATGGAATAGTTAGAAAAGGTTATCGTGTGCAAATTATTAAATATACATAAATGTCTTAGGAAATGCCGTTTAGGATAATATTCTTTATCATGGATAAATTGACATTTATAGAAGAAGCAAATAAAGGGGGTTTATGGGTAATTGAATATTTAAGGTAACTTATATAAACCTTAAATAAATAAAAGGAGGTTAGTAAGCTAAGTTCAATATCCAATTTAGGATGATAAAGCTTACTATAATAAAGCCTAGGATAATATGGCTTAAATTAGTAAAGCTTAGAATAATTATTGGACTTAGTAGATTGCGATGCGAGATCAATAGAGTTACACAATAGAAGTCTGCCCTTCACTTTGAGGCTACCAACAGTTGTTTGCACTTCTTATTGATGTGAGGCATCTTTAACCATAAGACCCATAGAATAATTAATTGGGCTTAGAAGATTGGGATGCGAGGCTAATAAAGTGACACAATGGAAGTCTGCCCTTCATTAAGAGGCTTTACTGATGTAGGACATCACTAATCATAGAACCTGTAGGAAACGATTGTGGGAATAATAGGATCTGCTTAGGGATTAAAGGTACTAAGTGGTTGTTTGAGGGCCTTCTTCTTTCCTAATTAAAAAGTATTAAATGGTCTGAATTAATGATTAAGAGCGGTAGCGGATATCTCTTAAAGGGTTCACTTCGGGTTTGAGGGATTAAGTGACGGTATAGGGTCTACCTCTCCCCTATAAAGAAGTACTAATGTACCAGTCAGATTCTAAGCGATGTCAGCTAGATAGTAATAGCGAGGAGTCCGCCTTTGGGGTTAGGTATTAAATAACAAAGGTCTGCCTAGAATATAGGTATTAAATGGTCAGGGGTCTGTCTAGTCCTTATTAATAAGGTATTAAATAGCTTGGGTACTATCTTTCACATGGCTAAGACTTTAATGACAATAGATGCATTAGTAGTATGGCTATTATGTACGAGAGTTACAGCACGCGCTTCACAAGTGAATTGGTTTTTTGCAAATTGTATATGTTTAGCACATTCAAGAGGAAATGTTTTTTAGAAATATTTAAACATGTTTTTGCATTGAAATCATTTTTGTTAGTTTAAATTTTATTTCTAATTTGCAACATCTAATCTTTTTTAAAATTTGAATTTTTATTTATATTATTAATTAATAATTTATTTGTTAGATCCTATTTTAATGATTTGTAGAAATATTTAACCATGTTTTTACGTTGAAATCATTTTTTTGTTTAAATTTTATTTCTAAGTTGCAACGTTTGATTTTTCTTAAATTTGAATTTTTATTTATATTATTAATTAATGATTTATTTGTTAGATCCTATTTTTAAGCGATATTAAGAGTTGATGGTATTTGTAGATTGATGTTTTGAATTTGTAAAAGAACTTTATTTATCAGATCATATTTTTAAGTTATATTAAGGTTTGATAATATTTGTAGACGGACATATTGAATTTGTAAAAGAAATTTAATTGTTATATCCTATTTTGAAGTAATATTAAGATTTGGTAGTAGGGGCTTTTTTGGTAGTTCACGCTGACACCAAAAAAGTGTGCCATCAAAGGTATTACAACTACTATTAAAGGTTATAAAGCCATAAATAGTGGTCAATGGTCTTTGTAGCTAGGACCAATAGACCAACGACGACGATGCTAGGAGTCCGCTTCATATTTGGAAGTATTAAGTGGCCGATAGACTTGCACCGGTATTTTGTACCTTGGGATAAGGGTAGGTAGACAATATATGTCAGGTAGGAATATTGTGCATGCAATGTTAGATTAAACTGATTAACCTTAAATAGTAGACATAACAATTAAATGAAAACCAATTGGTATAAATTTACGTTATGGACACTTTATAGATTTTCCAGTCATCAGTACGTTGTTTCAACCCCCTTCTCATTACAACTCACATGATAGATTTAGAAGAATAGGTCACTGGATCTGGACATGATTGGTTGTTGGAGAAGTTTTCTTATCTCTCATGCTCGGTACTGATGTGGCGATTTGATATTCAAGGAATACCATTAATTCTAAGGTAATAGCCATAGTTAGTATTTATATCATATTATTATTTCTGGTGTGAGTTTAGATTTTTATAAATCTCTAATAATACTCATGTTTATTTGTAGGTACCAAATCCAACGATCCATGTTTTAAGGGACTTGGGTTTTGATTTTTGTCGAAATTTGGGCTCACTAAATTGCAGCTTGTTACATTTGGTATCAGAGCCTAGGTTAGTCATTCAGAGGAATTAGGATAAATTGAGAGAACATATTCATACTTTCCTATCTATAATTATTTTCACGTTAGACTCTAAGAATCTCGACTATAGAAGTGGTTGTAGTTTTACTCCGAAGGAATGGGCAAAGCAATGATGGGTTTGAAATATCTTAGAGTTAAAAATTTTCATGTCGACTCTACCCCATGGAGTGTTGGCGATGCGTAAGGCGCTGATGGTGAAGAGCATGAGTACAACATATGGTAGAATCTCGGAGACTGGATGATGTTCGACTTGATGGTTGAGATTCTAGCTACCTCGTGATTGTGGATTTTGATGATGACTTGTAGTCGAAGATACATAATTATTCCAGATAAGCGGAAAATAGAGTTCTATATGTCGCAAATGTTCGAAAACCAGTTTTGGCAAGGGAATGTCCATCAACCACATTTTAATAAACCGGATTTTTATTTTAAGAATTAAGGTCAATTCCTTAGTCTAAACCCATAAGATGAGTTTTATAAAAATGTATTTTGGAAATGCCTTAGATTTTGGAAAAATGGTTTTCAGAGGATTTCTTTTCCCAGGGATTTACGTTGGAAATTTTGGGAATTTTTGAAATTTTAATTTTCAAGAAATATTTATACCACTAAGTTTGGTTATGCTAAGAAATTTTGATTTAAAAAGGAGTAACTTTTGAAATATTTATATATGTATATCTATATCAATAAAGTTTTGATTTTGATTTTAGCAAGAAAATAGTTTTTTCGATCTGCAAATGAGTTTCAAAGGGTGAATATTTAGCCCAATGATTTTCCTGTTTATACAAATCGAAGTTTTTAATGTTTCTCACTTCTAATGGACTGACAAAACAGGAATGTCGTTTAATTTTATTGGGGTATGAAGTTAGAAGTGTTGTTGTACCCGCCAGTTATTAGTAGAAGTATTTCCATGCGATGTATGAGGATAATAGTAGTTGGTATATCATCGAGTTTTTGGAATTGTTGATGGTTAAATTAGTATAAGTCAGAAGTACTGCAGAATAGTAGAAGAATGGTTCGAAAAGATAGACGGTATGCTTGGGCACCGTCGTGAAGAGGGCAGGGATTTTTCCGATCGTGTCATGTTGAAGGAGGCGGCGCGAAACGATCATCATCATCATTATTAATATTATAAATTAACCCGGCCCGAAACGGTTCGGGTTCAAGTCGCGCGGAAAAACTGCCCAACGGTCGACACCTAGAGGTCGACCAGTAGACCTAGAGGGGTCGACCTCTATATGGGTTTTATCCCATCTTAAACCTGAAACGCGACTACAAAGTCGCATCCAATTTTATTCCTAACAGCATTCGAGCTCCCCCCTCTTTTTTAACAGCCGAACGCAAAAATCAGTTCCTCCTCTAAATCAGCTCCCGCTTCCTCCATCCCACCTCCAGGCGATGCCGCCTCTCCCTCTCTCCAACAAGCAGCAGGCTTGCCTCTCCCTTGCGCCGTGGGCGTTAGATCTTACCTCACCACCACTCCAATTATAAACCTTATTTCTCTATTTCTTAGCCCATGGCACCTCCCTGCACTGTTGGTTCTTCATCACGCCATCCTGGTGTCACCCCTCATGAGATCAGGTGGTTGGACCAGAATGACCAAAAAGAAACCCACCTTCCTCAGCTTTGCCAATTTCAAGTTCCTTTAGGGCGACCGGTGAAGTTTAGAGACTTCGCTGCTTTTGGGTTAGAAGGGCTTTTCAAAGCGGTAGAACTGACACCGATCCTACACTTCAAGACTTTTGAGCGAGAATGCTACTCGCCATGTAATCGCCTTTTTGACGCTCATTTGGCATTGAAATTCGATAAAGACAATAGTTTCATTCAGTCGAGGTTAAAGGATTCAGGATTGAGATGTTTGACGATGACTTCAGTGATATTTTGAAGATTTCCGTGGATGGCACGAATTTGGACGATATTGGGATGACTGACCCAAAGATCTTACAGTGGATCTTTACTCAAGATATCGATGTTTGGAGGACGGACAACCTGCATCTGATTGCCCATCTAGTTGTGTGCATTATTCAGTACAACATCATCCCTAAGATGGGAAGCTATGATCATATTTATCCTTGGGTGCGGAAGGCCACCTATGCAGTTATGGGTGGTATAGCCGTTAATTGGGCACACACTCTTATGGTTCATTTTTAACGATTAGGGATTTGGCACCCCACGGAGTTAACTTCTCTATTATCACCTATTCACTCTCATTTTCAGATAATATAGGGTGAATCTTAGCGGGGAGACTGCCCATGCGAAGGTTGAAGGAACTAGGCCAGCCCGCAACGGAAGAAATGAGTTAATTTTAGATTTTTTTACCCTATTGGACCTTCGTTGGGCCTATGAAGCCTAATTTATTTACAACATTTATAATTTTTTTTAAATAAAATCGATTTTTTTTAAATAAAATCGTTTATTTTATTTAAATTAGTTAAAGGGAAGTTTTTAATTTCAAATGTATATTGTATCAAATACACCTAACATTTAGTTAATGTATAGGGAATGGAACTTTTCATTTCTTTCCCTAAAACAAGAATTTACTGAGAGTATCAATTGCATTAAATGGAGAGAGAAAATTTTCATTTTCTCTCTTTAATTTGAATCGATTGATACATTAAATGTCATTAATTAATAATTTATTCATGGTAAGATTTATTACTGTGTCCATATGTATTCTAACTGTACAAATTGTAGTTTGAGATTTATTTATTTAGTTTTGTTTTATTTATTTATATAAGTGTATATATATATATATGAATCATATATATGTATACACACACACACATATATATGTGCGTGCATGTGTAACATCATAATCCGTGAATGGTATAATGTGCCCGTATATAGAAGCTAGGATTTACATTGCAACGGACACATTAGCTCATTTTGTGTGTACTGTAATTTATTCAAATATGTGCTTGTATAATATGTCAAAACATGATATTAATATATTTATATGAATATATATATATATATATTATTGAATAAAATAGTTTCTGCCATAATAAATTAATGTAAAATAATCACATGATAAAAATAAAAGTTTTATAATTTTGGAAAATCTGGAAACATATTTTGGGCTTAAGATTAATTTATGGAATTTTTTTAATTAAAATAATATGTATTACTAAATAGTTGATAATAGCCCTTAATAAAATTAATTATTAAAAATATGAAATCAAGTTGATATATTTTGAAACTTTTTTTTAAAGATAATGAAACATATTTTGGGCTTAGGAAAATTTCCTAGAATTTTCTCAACTGAAATTATATTTTTAAATAATTAACTGCATTTCGATAATAAATTAATTATAAAAAATATTAAATTAAGTTTTAAAAATCTGAAATTCTTTTTGAAGGTACCCGTGAAAAATCTAATGCTTATGAAAAATTTCCAGAATTTTATCAATTGAATTTATATTTTTAATTAAATAATTGATTGAAGGCTGAAAGTAAATTAATTTTAAAAAATAATAAATTAAGTTCGAAAAATCTTAAAATTTTACAGTAAGCATATTACATGGTGCAGAAAATATATAAAAATGTAAAATTGAAATTTTGAACTATTAATTATTTTATACATAATAAACAATTCAAAAAAATCATTAAATAATAATAAAATATGTATATACATATTTAATAAAATAATTTTATATTTTATGATTTACAATAGGTATAAAACATCATAAGAAATTTTTTAGATTAAATATATACAAGATATAAACATATATACAATTATACATATAGACAATTTGCAAATTTGTATACATTTAATCTAGATCTATTTATATATATTAATATAAATCAAAATTAATTTTTTTATAAAAAAAATTAAAAAATAAATCAATAAAAAAATACTACAACAAACACATAACCCATCCAATTGTAGCAAATACATATACCCACAAAAATCTCACCTAATTTAAAAAATAAACAGATCTGAATACAAACAAGTGATTTGGATGTAAATCAATATTCATATGATAAACTTGAAATTAAAACAATAATAATAGATAAAAGTTCACCCCATAATGAAGTCTTTGAGTCCACGTTGAACAATGAATTCTCTTCTAAGAACAATTCTCAATCCATCAGGTTGCTAATCTGAGATTGGAGACCTTCTACTACAAATTAGTATTTTTAGTTTAAATTGGATTTGAGAATTTTTGGATGATTTTAGAGGAGATTTGCTGCTATTAAAATGAGGAAGAAGAAGAAAGTGGTGACTCAAAAATGAATTAGCCTTTGACTAGGGTTTTAAGATTAGCTTTTATATGGGTAGGATAAGAGAGAAAATAATGATCTCAACCACACATCTCAAAAACCCTAATCTCATGCATAGTAGCTGCCCCCTTCCTCTATCAAAACTAAAGACATTCACCTCTGAAATTCATGGGTTGTGAGCCTATTTAACCCACTAAATATACATAATTATATTCAACTAAATTTGTTGTCGATAACTCATACCGATCAACATGTTTATAACCTTTTATAAATACATGCAACAAATTTATTTCTCAAATCATTTCCAAATTTTATAATTAATATTTCATAAATATTAATTAATTTAATCGATTTATAACAATTATAAACTAATTAAATCATTCAGTCTTAAGTGAATTCAGCGATTAACGTCGAACTATTCGAATGTTAACGTTCACACTTCACTTAGCAGGTGGTGTGACATTATGGCCAAATTTATTGCTTACTCATTTTCGAAAAAATCTTATTTTAATTTAATAAGCGTTACCTGGTTGTGACAATTATTTACACCAATTCTCTTCGTTCAAAACTATATCACTTTGGACTTGCTGAATTTGGTAATGGTCAAAAATTCCAACATCGTCCACATTCAACTCTATAGTCCAAACACAAAGTTCTTGGTTCAATGATAGCAATTATTATTAACCGAACTACTCTGCCCAGATATTTGACTTTGGGTTGACTTGAGTTGACCGTGATACTAACCCCATATAACCGAGAAGACGAATCCCCTCTTGGTTAGTGCTTCACTTCCAATACTTTCACTCGACCCAACTATAGTCACTTGATGAACGCCATGCCATGATTTGACTATAATTAAAGTGGAGCTTTCATGTTGAAGATTCACAGTATTCACAAGTCGAAAGAACTATGTAATTTATTCACATTGATAATTTTTGTTTGACCTTAGTTATATTAACCAACAGAAAACTATCGAATGAGTCATTCTATAGTTATCCAATAACTATTAGTATGTAACCCCTAGGTGCCCCAGAAGTCATGAGTAATACACTTCCCAGCATTTGGAGAGCGTTACAAACTCTAGTCTCATCGGATACATCGATATTCAGTCTCGATGCATCTTGACTAGGAATATTTAAAATGATATATTTGTTTTTATTGTAATAAATTACTCACGGTTACAACACTTTGTAACTACTATCACAAAACATACCGTTTATTGACTTTCTATTAAATGTACTTTTAATTAATTAATTAATTAATACAACTACATTATATCAAGTATATAATAGAAAGGAAACACCTTTATTTCGAACAAGATTAGTCAATGAGTCAGATATATGTAACAAATTACATAATTGCCCCTAGGGCATACCCCAAACTCTATCAATCTCCCACTTGCACTTGGGGTCAATTATGGAATCTTATTCCTACTTCTCCAGTCGGTTTTCTCAAAACCAATTGGGTCGGTCCCTCGGTGAACGGGTATACTATTATGTTTCAATTTTCTACTCTGTCAATCAACTCTCTTCGATGATGATAAACTATTCGATTTTCTCAAAACCAATTGGGTCAGTCCATCAGTGAATGGGCTTGCTATTATATTTCAATTTTCTAGTCTGTTAATCAACTCTCTCCGATGGTGATAAACTGTTTTATCATGTGGAACAATTCGGAGTATGTCTCTCGACTTCTAGTGAGCTCTAAGTTCTGTTTATGAACTATATCACAACATTGTTATCATGTAACAATGTTATGAGATTCTCAACGTTTGGAATCAACTCAGTTATAAATTTGTGCATATATACACACACACATGCTTTTATTGCAGCCCTATTCAAGGCGATGTACTTAGCCTTTTTCGTTGAATCAACCACGGTCTTTCATTTGGAACATTTCCAACTTAGAAATTCTTAACTTGAATTTATTATTGACATATTATATTCAATATCACACATGATTTTGAGTCTATACACTCCTTCATAAGGAGTTTTTGTTTCTGTAAAACATTCTCTAGTACTTCATAAATACACGAGAACACTTCAAATAACCATTTAGTGATATCTATTTGGATTTGATGTTTGCTTTATGTATCAAATACATAAACAAATCACGATATTGTAGACAACATAGAATGTATGATAATTTCTATTACCAATGCATAAGGAACTCATCTCACGTGTTCTGTATTAAACAATTTAATAAGGTGTCTTTACATATCGATTTGGGACATTCCCAGTATCTTCTATACTCACTATAAAAGACATCATTTACAATCCAAAGTTGAGTATTAAAACAGCCAAGTTTGATTTAACAGAAGTACGTCATTAAAATCAACAACGTGTTGTTTACTTATAGTTTAGAAATATCTATATACCTTTTAACGTTCTTTCTTAATGAACAAACACTTCCTCCGCACTTTGATTGGAAATCAACTATTTGATATTTCTATCAAAGTACTTATTCAATTTTGATGCTTGTAAAATGATACTTTTGTATCATTTCTTAGATCATATTCGAAAACTCACAACCTTTGTATCCTTCCCACTGACTTCGAGAAACTTTGGTTGTTATATGGAAATAGACTATTCTAAATCATTATTTAGTTTTTTCACTTTCAGCACATATATACCAAAACACTAGGTCTTATCAACCGATAATTTTATGAGTAAATCTGAAATAACTTGAGTACATTGAATAACAAATCTATTACGCTAATTTCAACAATTGAAATTTACAAGGATTCTTATCAACGTTGCTCATTAAATTCCAACTGCATTAGTCTTGCTCATAAAGACACAATCACGGCCGGTGGATGACATCCCTTCTTACTACTACCAAAATCATATTTTGATAGCGTACTTGGGATTCATTCAGATTTGCGCATCATACCATATCATAGAGTCAACACTCTTAATGGTTTAATTAAACAACCAAGGAATATATATTTTCGACATTGATAAAAAACTCATAGTTTCTGTTCAATGTGCAAGAATACTTATTAAACACTCAATGCGATGTGTTTTCTTAGGTTAGTTAATTTCATTTCATCTCATCTAATCAGTTCTATCTATGGATCGTATCCAATTCCATTTTACTACCAATAATTCCTCAAAGAAATTCCTTCACAATGAAGTTGGTATTCTTAAAACAACAACTATTTCTCAATGCAACAGAACAAGTATTCATAAACGTTTTATGAATTTCTTTATTTATAAAAATTATTTGGTTTTGGTTTACAAAATTTATGTTCAAAACATAAATATGTCATCCAATGATAGTCTTTCCCAAAATCCTTTTGGGGAGATTCATACAATATCCCGCATAAATAATTATTATGTGTAATCTTTCGACTCACACAACTTGCCAACTCCTTGACTTAGGATATGTTGGAATTTATTATAAACCCTTTTCTTGTGTGACTTTGTAAACTTTTATTTAGATGAAATAATATTAACCTTATGTACTATCCTTAAGTACATGACCTTATAGAAAGAAACTAACTCAAATTCATTCATAATTAATCGTACATTGTTTAGCAAAATTCGATTAATCCTTATCGATGCATCATTATGTATCACATGGAGGAGTGACTTTTGAGATTGAGTCTTTATTTATTTTTAGGTACGTTTGGAACCTTTTTCAACATACTCACTCATTCGATCAAATTGAATCATTTCTATTGCATGTTATTTTATTTACTTCTGTTTTATACTCTGTGAGTTTACAATAGACATATTACATGTGTATCAAATACACATGTCCTTTTCTGTGATAACCCATCGGTGAATATGCCCAAGTACGTGGAACCGTTTTTGTATTAATGGACTTACGATTGCATACATCAATATGTATCAATCCGAAGAGTTCATCAACTCTTATGATGCTCCCACTGAATGGGTACATAGCCCTTAATTATTTGAAATATAATTAACCAATATCACATAATCGAAAATCATAAAATAAAATTATTTTCTCAAAACTATGGCTTTACTTTTGTATTTTCTAGTGCGTCACTTTTGTTGTAAAAATAATTACCACATTACAGTTTTATTTCATAACGAATATTCATAATATTCATATTGAAATATAGCTATGTTTATTTCTCAATCGATACTGAAAAATAGTCATTATTTCATAAATAATGTTCGGTATGTTTTACGAAAACAATTTCGTAATATAATGCAATCAATAAGTGTCATATGGTACGCTCCCACTATTTCCGCCATTTCTATAATAGTGTACTATATTCGGAGTTCCATCATTCACTTAATATAGATTTATTTATTTCACATACTGCAACTTGTTTACTGTGGAGAGTTCTTCGATCAAATATCTTGAACTCAAGAGAAATATATATCATAAAAACAATTTTCTAAATGAAAATATATTTCGAAATAGAAATCATATTTCTTATTCCAACGTTAATTATCAATCATTATTACTTCAATTCTCATTTTCGATGTTTCTTTATGAAGCAGAAGTGACTGTTCACTCTCTTCATCCCAACTATACCTTAAATCACATCTACTCTTCTACATTCGTTTTTCTTTCTAAATGGTCAAACCATTCATAAGAAAATCCTTACTGCAATATCCTAATGAACCCTTGACAAAAGCGCATTTGATTATCCTTAACTTTTAAGAACATCAAATATGTCACGCTTTGCGTAAACTGATCAAACTGACATTTCAGTGATTGAGTACTTAGATTAATAGTGTAGTTTTGGTCTAGTGTTATAGTTAACACAATACGATCCTTTTGTAATCAATCAAATTGAATACTTGACCTTGCATTAAGGTTTATTTGGTTTTTCGGATGAACTAATTTCATCGAAATATTTTACATTACAAACTCTAACCGTTCACCATATAACATTTATATGTGATTGTATATGGATCAAATATCCATAGTCTTGTATTAGTTTTAGAGTTCTAAACTAATCGAATGTAATACATGGTCTGGACCAAATAAATGCGTAAGTGACCAAAATACAAATGTATTTAGTAGTTGTAATATCAGGCACTTGCATGGGTATTGAAACGTTAATGTGCAATAATCTTTTATTAGTAGGTATATGTTATATTTCTATTTGTCAATCATCCTTTCATTTGTATATCTCAATTGATAAATTTTTTATCAATGTAGATTATTATAACATTATATAGCATATGTTCTTACAATATTAGAAAGGTTAAATGTTATCATTTCATTTTTCTAATAAGGCACCCACTAGTCTTTTATGTTTCACCAAACCCTAAGTGAAACATAGCAGTCTTTCGACTTCACTAGTGGGTCTTAGGACTCATCTGTCTTGGATTCTGACCTTGAGTTTGCTCAACAAGTCATAGCTCCACAGTCGATGGATAACTCCTTGTCGGTTGTATCCATACAACTCCTAACCCATGTTACCTTGTCCTAACCTCATTTCGACTTTGAGTTTGCTCAACAAATCGAAAGAGATTATTCACTCACCTACCATATCATGACGGCCTAAGTATAATATGTACCTTGAGTTTGCTCAACAAATACATATAGTTATCCTACCTTGTCTATTCGATATATTAATAATACTACACATGACATCTCTAGCTTGGGTTTTCTCAACAACTAAGGAGTATGTAAGTAATTTATTAATATATATATATATATATATGGTAGAGGACAATTTTATATTAAAGATTCATTATCTTCAATATATTATATCGAGTGATATCGACTTACGGAATAATGTATTTCTTATGAAATACTCTCATGATTCAAGTGTCAAACACATCATAAATCACGATATACGTACATATACGTATGAATTTATTCCTTAAGTCTATTTAGGGTTTCTTTAATGTTCCACCTTTAATTATACATTCATATTATATAAGTTTTATTATTATATAACTTTTATATTTCATATTATTTATATAATAGTCTTATATATAACATTATATTAATCTTATTTAATTAATTTTAATTAATTAACTTTTTAATTAATTTTATATTAGCATTCCAATATAACTTTTATGTTGGACATATCTACTATAACCTTTATAGTGTATGCTATAACCATTATAGTATAACACATATATTTATATATGTGTGTTTTAATTAATTAACCTTTAAATAATTTATTTAATTAAACTATTTTAATTAAGTTATATTAATTTCAAAATTTAGTTCACATACATACATGTATACTTATGTTATTTTAAACAATTTAAAAACGACATAACATATATCTTAATATATAACTAGTATGAAGCCCGTGCTGATGGCACAGATGTAAATTTTGTCTCATTTTTAAATTCTTAAGGCACCTGTTACACAATTGAAAAGTTGTTAGGTGTAAAAGTTATAACTAATATGTAATCACACTTGCATATATGCAAATGCATAATCGAAATAAGAATTCGATCTATATATGTAAATTAATAACTTAAGAACTATTTTAATAATAAAGTTAATAATTATCTTTTATGTAGCTTTCATAATTACATCCCATTTTCATAATTCATGCGCACTTCCTTGCCACTTCATGCCTTCCAATTTGCTTGTACACATTTTCATGCTTTCACTTTCCTGTATATAATTCTTGATTCCCTGTAGCACATATATTTTCAAGTCTACACATATTTATCAACATGTACGCATCCATATTTCCCCATGTCCGCATGCTCCATCACTACGCACCGCTATTGCACCACCCAACGACTGCTCCTAACTGCCGCCGTCAACACCGCACTCCGCCTATCACCGCCCGGCACCTGAATCCAGCCACTGCCTCCAATTGGCTGCTAACATTAGTTTTTTTCTCCTTTTCTTTTTTTCCTTTTCTGCTAATTGGGCACGTTTATGCTGCCTGACGACTCAGCCCGCCACTGCCAAACTCGGCTACCAGCATCAACAACGAAGAACGTAGCACGTATTTTTGCTTTTACCGGAGTCATCTACAATGCCTAGAAACTTACCAAACTTGATAATTAAATGAGATGATATATTAAACACATTCTAATTGTTTTAATTTGTCCCACATCGTCAAAAATACATTTATTGTTGTTGTATATAAGCTATGATGCCGTGAAGTTTAATGATACTGAAATGACCCTCCTATTTCCACCCTAATTTCATAAGAATTTTTTTTTAAGAAATGATATATAGATATATCATTCATTACAAATACATTTCCCAGGGTCATTTTCTTTCTCCAATAAACAATAATATATCCAGGATCTTTCACAATATAAAAATATTGTTTAACTCTAAATCATTCCTAACATACATATATGAAGATATCTATGTTATATTCTACTTTAATCAGAGCATGTTAATATGTAAGTAGAATTCCTTTTTAAATCTATTAAAATGTGATAATTCCTTAAAAAAAAGATTAATTATTGTAATCTGATTTTGACCATAGAATCCACTGGAACATGTACTTTAGTTTGTTATTCTAATTGAGAAATGATCAAGTAATAATCAATGGAAAGCAAGCTTTTTATATGGATGATTGTGTTAAGTCTGAATAGTATCAAACTCAGGCTAAAAGAAAGTGGATCCTAAGTGAACACAAGCAACATCTAGGCGTAATGGAAACGCGCCTAACTAACACATGAGAGGTCACGAGTTCGAGTGCTATGTTGGTCGGTTCAAACCCAATTTTTGTTTTTTTTTCTCCTGTGTACAAAATTGTCTGAACCTATTATCTACTTTGGCTATGAAACAGATCCAAACTTTTAATTTAAATCCTTAGTTGCTGGCTTGACCCAGGCTCAAGAAAAAGGTGCTATGTTAGCATTTTTTTCTGGTTTGCACTACTTTGTTACAAAATGCCTACTATACTATTTTCTTTTCAAAGCAACTCAACCCTTTCTATCAGATTTTATTTTGACTTGAACATGGATTTTCTTATGCCAGATCTATAGTTATACATACAAACCACAAATTCTTTTAATCTCAGATCTTCTACCATTATAGCCTAACTGTTCTTGAAGCTTGAAATTCATTTTTCTTAGCAAAGAACTTAACAAAACAAAGCACATAGTTCAGCTGAGACATATAAGTTCAACAACTACAAAACAGTAATTAACCATACATTGGTTTCTCAAAGTAATTTTAAACAATAGGTCTTAATCTAGTTCATCATGAAGGTGTAGTTTACTTCAGCAAAGTCTTTTAAAAACATAGCATCCAAATCTTAAGCAGTTTAACATCCAAGCCTGATCAAAGCAATTTCCTATTTCCCTGCAAAACCACCATGAACTGCCCCATATGAATATGAGACACCCAATGGTGCATAAACACAAAAGGGTCAGACTATTTGTCTGGTGTGAATAATCTAACTGAAAACATGATCTTATTCAATTCTATTTGTATTCCAGTAATTGCAAGAATAAGAAACTCAGTGTCTTCTGTGTGCATGTTTTTGTGAGGCATGTGCATTCATATCAGTGTTAAACAAATTCTCAATGACTTGATTCATAGAAAACAATCATAAGATTCATCAATAAAAAGCACCAAAACAACCAAATACAAACATCAATTCAGTTATCATCCCCTTTTCAACTTTACTGGCCATCAGGGATTTTGCCCAGACCTCTCCTGAATTTATTCCTAGAATTCATTATCAAATATAATAGGGTCTTTAGCTACTTTCTCCTTTTTAAACACACACTGCCTGGGACCTTTCTCTGTTAACCCAGCACACTCAGGCCCCTGGGTATAAATATACCATGTGTGAACTTGCAATATTCCCATTGCCAAGCTATACTTTGGTAGCCCTAAGATCCCAAGTCCTTAGTTAAATTACTAAGTGTTATTATTATTTTTCATAGCAGTGCTAATCTCTTCTGCATCTCACTTCTTAATCAGAGAAATATAAATAATGCAAGCAACATGTATTCATCCAGAGTTTGGTAAGTTATATTCTCAGAAGCAAACATTTTATCATGAAAGAGGGAAGTGACTTCTTAGCACATTATTTTTGCCTGTGGGTTTCACTGGATCAAGATGTAAGCATATGGTCCTGAGTAATTTGCTATATATGTATATTTTCCCTTACCTCTGGTTCAATCAGATTCATGATCTGGCTCAACCACAAGTTTATTTGATTTGGGTATTTCATAAAACATAGAAGCTCAGCACATGTACAACATTGCACTTCTACATTTTCTTTTGTTTTAATTAGTATGAGACATAAGCAACAACACAATGTTACAGCCCATATTTCTTTCTACCTTCAGACCATACACCCACTACTTGAATCCGGGGATTTTTATAAACAACTTATAAAGAAAACTTATAAAAGAAAAATACTCAACCTCAAAGTTAACCCATATCTCAGACAAACATTTTAGTTCATGTATCCATGACTCTTATTTTTCTGGGTAAACCAGATAGAGGTTTTACCCTTAAACAAATCATTAACAAACCAAAGTCATCCAAACATAAAACATAATTTGTAAAAGAAAATTAGTTCAAACTGGCTGCCTCAATGTTCAGGTCTTAATGCCAAAGTTTTCAGTGAGGTTACTCACCTTAATCCTTCTTCTTCCTATGCCTTATGAACCCCCTTTTAGTCTTCTGCCTTCTCCTATTTTCTCTGGTTTATGCCTTGTATATTTTTCTCTTTAGGTTAATGAAGAACAAAAACATATGGTCTTACTATACTAGGCCTTTTATATAAATCTTGGATGTTACTAGGGTTTATGGACTTACCCAATGTCAGTTCTACCCCATCCCAAACATAGCCTGCCTCTGGTTTGATTCAAGAAAATAAAAGGGTATGTGGTCCTTGTTTTCCTTTCCAGAAATTAGTTCCCCTCTTTTAATTTTCCCTGGTCATGTCATATGCATGACTTCCTATTATTATTTTTATTATTTTCTTAATAAAAGAAATTACTGAGAATAGATAAAATGCTTGTTTAGGGACTCATGCCATTTTCATGCAATTTCTGTTTCTTTCCAGAGATTGATTGACTGTATACATGTATAACTTATGTATACCTAAGCCTTCTATTTTTTTCTTTCTTTAAATAATTTTAAGTTTATTTCAGCCTAGCTTCTTATTTTCTTTGTACTATATTTTATTTAAAGACATAATTCTATCTTTATGCATATGTATTTCTAAATCAGTTATTTTATTTTATCTATTAATTTCTGCCAAATTTTGTTACACAGAAATCTGTGTGCATGTGTACACTGTCTTGTGCACATGTACATGTTTTATACTTTGTATCTGCAAATCAATTTCCTATTCCAATTTTTCCAATGCAATTTCAAACAAATACAAACTAAATTAAATCATGAAATTACTCACAAAGATCAGGGTTATCACAGATACGGCGTATAAACGAATGACATGCAAATTGAGAGACAAATAATTTTAGCTACTATGGCTGTACTATAATATGCAGCCTGACCAATAGCCTAGGATATAAAAGGGATATTTTCGAAAATTCAAAACAACACGGTTGAATCCTATTCAATGTATCATTTATCTAGAAAGGTGGATGTAGCTTCTGCCAAAACAATGATCACCAATGTGTGCTAGGTTAGAGAAGTAATAAGATGGGTGACCTTTTGAGAGTCTTAAAATAAAGGTAAACTATGTTTAAAGGCACGTTCAGCTTTTGAGTGTAGTGATCTACAACTGATTGCAAACATCTAACACGCACATAAGTTTATAACTTAGTTGTGCTCAAACGAACTTAAAGTTGTCATTATTATCAAGCTTTCCCATCAGTAGCTGGGTTTGTACTTGCAGAGAAGTATTAACAATACTCTTCAACCAAATGCTATGCAATGCAGTTTACAATTTCTATTGTTCTTTTGGAAATCTTTCATTATGTTATGTTTGATATCTTGATTTTTAAAAAGTAATGATAAAACATGCATGTCAAGGAGATACGTTTAAATGATTTAGCTAAACATGGGAAAAAGCGATGTTAATACTGTTTTTGTTTTTAGTTATTGCAACTTTGTCATTTTAGTTATAATTTAGTGATGATGTCTTTGTATGGTATTTCCAGCAGAAAGATTATCGGTTCCAGTTTGTCCAAACCTCCTTAAATTTAGGACAACGAATTCACGGAGTTCTTCACTTGAAGAGCTCTTCGTAGGTATGGGCATATTTGCTTATAACAATTTCAAAATTCCAATTACCATCCACATTTCTCTATGGAGATTCTAAGGGTATTCTAGGAAATTCAAAAAGACACAGTTGAATCATATTCATGGAATTCTCATTATTATTAATAGTAGAGATACATGCACATGTTCATTAATTAATTAACTATTATTAATCTTATTAATAATTTGAAATTTGAAATTAATGTGAATTGTTTTTCAAACATTTTGAAAAATTATGTTATATAATAACGTTTATAATAAACATATTTTATTTTAAATTTAATTTTCAAAACATTTTGAATATTAGCCCAAGGCTCAATTCAAGTTGGGTCTTTTCTATTAGGGGCAACCTTTGGGCTCACATCACCTATCAAGCCAGGCTAGTAACCAAGTATGATAGGGTACTTGATTAACCAATTCCAATCCTAGACATTACCTTTCTAGACACCGTACTAAGTGGGCAAGCTTAATTAGTTAGCCTAATATGACTAACTTAAACTGCATAGGCTATTGGGCTCCAATGCCATTGAAGGAACTAGGCCAGCCCGCAGTGGGGAAGAAATTGGTGAATTTCAAATTTTTTTACTCTATTGGATCTTAGTTAGACCAATGAAGCCTAATTTATTTAGAACATTTCTAAATTTATTTTAAATAAAATCATTTGTTTTATTTAAATTAGTTAAAGGGTTAATTTCAAATGTATAGTGTATCAAATACACCTAAACATTTAGTTAATGTATAAGGAACGAAACCTTTAATTTCTTTTCCTAAAACAAGAATTAACTGAGAGTATGAATTGCATTAAATGGAGAGAGAAACCTTTCATTTTCTCCATTTAATTTGAATTGATTGATACATTAAATGTCATTAATTAATAATTTATTCATGGTAAGATTTATTACCATGTCCATATGTATTCTAACTGTACAAATTGTAGTTTGAGATTTATTTAATTTTGTTTTATTTATTTATATAAGTGTGTGTGTGTGAACCATACACACACACATGTGTGTGTGTGTGCGCATGTGTAACATCATAATCTGTAAAGGGTATAATGTGCCCGTATATAGATGCTGGGATTTACATTGCAACAGACATATTAGCTCATTTTGTATGTACTGTAATTTATTTAAATATGTGCTTGTATAATATGTCAAAACATGATATTAATATATGTATATGAATATATATTTATACACACACACACACACATTATTGAATAAAATAGTTTCTGCCATAATAAATTAATGTAAAATAATCACATGATAAAAACACAAGTTTTATAATTTCAGAAAATCTAGAAACATATTTTGGGCTTAAGATTAATTTATGAAATTTTTTTAATTAAAATAATATTTCTTAGTAAATAGTTGATAATAGCCCTTAATCAAATTAATTGTTAAAAATATGAAATCAAGTTGAAAAATTTTGAACCTTTTTCTAAAGATAATGAGACATATTTTGGGCTTAGGAGAATTTTCTCAACTGAAATTATATTTTTAAATAATTAGGTGCAGTTGGAAAATAAATTAATTATAAAAAATATTAAATTAAGTTTTAAAAATCTAAATTTTTTTCTGAAGGTACCTATAAAGCACCTAATTCTTACGAAAAATTTCCAAAATTTTATCAATTGAATTTATATTTTTAATTAAATAATTAATTGCAGGCCGAAAGTAAATTAATTTTAGAAAATAATAAATTAAGTTCAAAAAATCTTAAAATTTTACAGTAATAATATTTCATGGTGCAGAAAATATAAAAAAAATATAAAATTGAAATTTTGAACAATTAATTATTTTATACATAATAAAAAATTTAAAAAATCATTAAATAATAATAAAATATGTATATAAATATTAAATAAAATAATTTTATATTTTATGATTCATAATAGGTATAAAAAATCATAAGAATTTTTTTAGATTAAATATATACAAGATATAAACATATATACAATTATACATATAGACAATTTGCAAATCTGTATACATTCAGTCTAGATCTATTTATATATATTAATATAAATCAAAACTAATTTTTTTAGAAAAAATTCAACAATAAATCAATAAAAAAATACTACAACAAGCACATAACCAATCTAATTGTAACAAACACATGCACCCACAAAAATCTCACCTAATCTAAACAATAAACAGATCTGAATACAAACAAGTGATATGGATGTAAATCAACATTCATATGATAAACTTGAAATCAAAACAATAATAATAAATAAAGTTCACCTCCTAATGAAGCCATTGAGCCCATGTTGAACAATTAATTCTCTTCTAAGAACAATTCTCAATCCATCACGTTGCTAATCCAAGGTTGGAGACCTTCTACTACAAATTAGTATTTTTAATTTAAATTGAATTTGAGAATTCTTGGGATGATTTTAGAGGAGTGTTGCTGCCATTAAAATGAGAAGGAAGAAGAAGAAAGTGTCAGCTCAAAAAATGGATTAGCCTTTGACTAGGGTTTTGAGATTAGCTTTTATATGGGTCGGATAAGAGAGCAAATAATGATCTCAGCCATATATCTCGAAACCCTAATCTTATGCATAGTAGCTACCCCTTCCTCAATCAAAACTAACAACTTTCACCTCTAAAATTCATGGGTTGTGAGCCTATTTAACTCAATTTAAATATACATGATTATATTCAACTAAATTTATTGTTGATATCTTATATCGATCAACATATTTATAACTTTTTATAAATACATGCAAAAAATTTATTTCTCAAATCATATCCAAATTTTATAATTAATATTTCATAAATATTAATTAATTTAATTGATTTATAACAATTATAAACTAATTAAATCATTCGGTCTTAAGAGAATTCATCGATTCGGTTGTGTGACTCTTGGGTGTAAATTCGGTCAACGATTAACGTCGAATTATTCGAATGTTAACGTTCACGCTTCACTTAGTAGTTGGTGTGACATTATGGCCAAATTTATTGCTTAATCATTTTTGAAAAAAATATTATTTTAATTTAATAAGCGTTACCCAGTTGTGGCAATTATTTACACCAATTCTCTTCGTCAAAACTATATCACTTTGGACTTATTGGTTTTGGCTATGGTCAAAAATTCCAACATCGCCCACATTCAACTCTATAGTCCAAACACAAAGTGTAACAACCCGACTTTTTCTCCACAAAAAGTCGCATCGTTAATGAAGAAAGAAAGGGATAGAAGAAGAAAAGAAAGAAAAGAAGAAAGAACAACAACATCAGAAACTCACAGCGGAACGAATGAAATATAATATATCATATAAAATATTACATAGTATCATATACATCAGAGTTACACAACTTATACTACACATATTAGACAGTTATAAACATCTGTCTAATTCATACAACTCAAGTATCACAGATACAGACACAACATATACACAGCGGAATCATCATATATCTACACGGTGAAGCCTCCTGCTCCAAATCTCCTCCAGAATTCGTCAAAGCTAAGGCCTCCTTAAATATCATAGAGCTCGATCACTTAGAGATACCATATCGATCAAAATTCCAGAGCGCACCCAAAACTAGGTTTAGAAACTCGATCGAACTACCACCATCGCCACGATCATCTATACGGCCATCCACTATTTTTCCCTTAATCACTGATAGCTCCTCTTCCCCCAGAATGAACCACGACCCTCCAGATTACATTGATGGCCCGAATTTGATCATTTTCCAGTTTCCGTTCATACTAACATATCTCAACATTTACAAACTTAAAAATTGTGATTTTTCTTCTAAAAATCATAATTTGGTTTAAAGATTCAATTTAAAATCCTGGAATGCTAAATTATCATCTTTGAATTTTATTCAAAACTTAAACTTCCCTGTTCCTTTTTATTTACAGAGTAGTTTTCTTTTTATTTTAACTTAATAAAATTTTAAACACTAACCCATGATTTAAACAAACAAATATTGTTTGAATTCTAAGTCCTATCAGAGATTATATCAAGAGGAATTAAATTCGATCATGATTTTTAACTTCTAAAAGAAGAACAGATAAAAACATGTTCAATAGCAAGCATGCATCTAATACATCCAAATATATATAGAAATTCAATCATGTACATACACACCATAAACATTTATTCCAGAATTTTATTTGCAAACAGATATCCCTATACTTTAAATTTAAAAAGGATGTTACTCACCAGATTAAAATTGATGAACAGAGCATAACTTGAAACTGCTTTAAACTTTAAAAACTGAAATGCCTTTTCTCTTTAAAAACTTGAATTGGTAGCTTTAATTTGAAGAGATTGCAGTTGCATGCATGTTAAAATCTTGCTTTATTGAGATGTTGCTCTAGATCAGGTTGCTTTAGATTCCAGTTTACTTGCTTTTGATTTTGAAAAGAATTTGCAGGCTTTGATTCAGGTTTGAAGAATTTGTTGCAGGCTCTAGTTTTCAGATTGAAGAAATGCATTACAGAGATTTGTTTTGATAATCTCTGGTTTGAGGAATTTAATTACTGATTTGTTTTGAGAAATTGTTTGAGTTACTGATTTTGTTTTACAGGTTGAAGTTTTTCTTTTACATTTGAAAAGAGAAAATAGGAAAAAGAGTGAAGATAAGAACATATGTATATAAGTTAAAATGATTTATCAAATAAAAGAAAAACAAAAATTTAAAACTTTGACATTTGTCATTCTCATACCTTAATTTTATAACACATGTAATATTAAAGCCTTAGGAATTTACACATGTCTCTTTAATTAATTTGTATTTATTTTAAATGTAAATAAACCTCTTTTTCTTTATTTAATAAATACTTGTTACTTATTTATATATATAGATAATTTTTAAAGAAATAAACCAATTATTCTTATAAATAAAAGCTTATCCAAATATTTATAAAATCCAAAACTATTTGAATATTACCTTTTGAATTCTGAATTCAAATTCAAATTAAATTTAAAAATCAAATTTAAAGTAAATTTAAAACAACACATTCAAATTGAAAATAACCATTCAAATTGAAAATAACCATTCAATTTCTTACAAATCTATTCATATCTATAAACAAAACAATACATTATTAATATTGTTTTAGAAGTAACAAATTTGTCAATTTAAAATAATTTATAAAAGAGATTATAGATTACTTCTATTATTAAATGAATCAACATATCATATGTAAATGGTATTTTAAACTTATATATATATATATACTCTTTAAATCATATTTATTAAGCAATATTTAAAAAGAAAATAAAATAATCCTTATTATTAATCTTATTTAAAACCATATAGTTATTTTGTTTAAATAGCTTTGAAAAACTTAATATTAAATAAATCATAATTTCCAAACTATCAAAATGTATATTATTTAGAAATTTAAAACAAGATTTTATTTATTTATTATATTACAAACCCAAGCTTATCTATCTACAATATATACAATTATATATATATTATAAATAGAAATCATCTTATTAATTTTTAAAGGATAAATTCACTAATTAAATATTCATTTAATTAGATTATTAAATCAATTCAAATATTTATCATCAAAAATTATCAATCAATTTAATTATTTAAACAGATTATTAAATTGATATTGCCCCAAATTTCCGGGATATCACATTCCTTCCCCCTTAAAATAATTTCGTCCCCGAAATTTAAAACAAAGGTAATTTAATAATCTATTTAAATCACAAACATATATTATCATCCAAATGCTAATAACCATAGCAAACAATCATCCAAACAAACAATTTTAACTATCCAGCGAAAAATTCTGAATAGAATTTCCTCGAGTTTCCCCAAGTATATATATACCGGGATACTCGCTCTACAACAATCCAAACAACCAATACTACTAAGCTATAGAGCTCCTACTCATCTAGATCTACAAAACTAAACAGAATATCAGACTACAGACGAATCTGACTCAACAACCAAATCCTCCAGAACTGCTGGTTCCAAAACCAGAGATAGATCAAACACGTACTCCCTCAGAGATACGTAAAATTCATTGAATTCCAGTTATCCAAACTGACAATTCAACCTTGTAGATCAAAGTACTTATCCAAATTAGATCACAGAAAAGATCCAAAATAACTCGGAGCTAACTTCCCAGACTTACCCAATCTTATAGCTCCCTTTTACCAGAGAAAACTTCAATATCAACGAAGTCTCCAACTTCGAATTCCAAATTCCTCCGTCTCTTATCCACAAAATCCTTCAAACGATCTTGGACTTCCTACAAATCCTTCCTGATCAGTTCAACCTTCGCCGATACTTCTAGAAACAAACTAGACTAAGAATAACTCAACAGAATGATCCTCTCACGATCCACCCATAATCCAAAACAAAACTCTTCTTCACAAACATCAGAAGACTGAACTAACTTCTCCTATCTGGAAAAGACAAACAGGAGCACTCGCCAAACTGCTTCTGCTGCACCACTCTGATCTGGAGTAGAATGAAAATGCTGATGATGAACACAAGCACAGACTGGACAACACATCCCAGAAAACCTCAGATAACTCAAGAGAATACTCAAACTATCGCAAGTCACTTTTGCGATCAACCTAACCAAAATGCAAAGAAAACTGTTCTCTCTTTACCAATCAGAACAGTTCATACTTAACTATCCAATCCATCGAAGAAATGGATCCACTCTGCTGCTTCTGAACTTCACCTTCAGAAAACTGCTCAGCCAGAAAACTTCCTGCCAATACAGAACACTCCGAGCTGCACTGCTGCCCCAGATGCCAAAGATTTCCTAACCAAAGCTCTTCGAGAAACTCGGACCCGAACAAAACAGAAACACCATGCTGAACTCAGCCACAACACCGAAGCAGACACACTTCATTAACTTGTTCCAAAGAAAACATCTTCGGGAACATCCATAGTCACTACGTCTCATCACGCAGCTACTATTACCTGAGATACCATCACTCGCTTCTGTTCTCCGACAGATCCAACTCTACTCATCCAACTTCTAAGATGAACTCCGAACCTTAACAGGTTTCCTTCAGAGATCGATGAAATCCTTCACCACAGCAAAGTTTACTCGAGACGGTATTCGGTCTACAGTCTCGACAGATACTTCCAACCTCAATACTTAGACTCCTAATCCTAGATGATAAATTATTATCATCTCAACCAATCATTACAAATACCATATACATTTAAAATGATACTTTTTATATATAGAAAATATATCTGGGTAAAATTATTTCATCTACCTTTTTAAAACAATATTGTGTCCGTTGGCCTGGTCCAAGTGTTTAGAGATCCCTATCAATAACGTTAGCTACTCGTATTGACCAGAATCCATATACCACCCAACCGATCAATTAACACAATATAAAATCATTTTATATAACTAACAAATACGCGCTCTCGTATATATATATATACTCAGACTCAAACAGGTTGCTACAGATCCTATCTCTAATGAACAATCCTTTCGAACCTAGGTATTCACTCAACCTAGTGTTCTGATATTCACTTAACCAAATGCTTAGGCATTCGCTCAACCTATGCTCTGATACCAAGTGTAACAACCCGACTTTTTCTCCACAGAAAGTCGCATCGTTAATGAAGAAAGAAAGGGATAGAAGAAGAAAAGAAAGAAAAGAAGAAAGAACAACAACATCAGAAACTCACAGCGGAACGAATGAAATATAATATATCATATAAAATATTACATAGTATCATATACATCAGAGTTACACAACTTATACTACACATATTAGACAGTTATAAACATCTGTCTAATTCATACAACTCAAGTATCACAGATACAGACACAACATATACACAGCGGAATCATCATATATCTACACGGTGAAGCCTCCTGCTCCAAATCTCCTCCAGAATTCGTCAAAGCTAAGGCCTCCTTAAATATCATAGAGCTCGATCACTTAGAGATACCATATCGATCAAAATTCCAGAGCGCACCCAAAACTAGGTTTAGAAACTCGATCGAACTACCACCATCGCCACGATCATCTATACGGCCATCCACTATTTTTCCCTTAATCACTGATAGCTCCTCTTCCCCCAGAATGAACCACGACCCTCCAGATTACATTGATGGCCCGAATTTGATCATTTTCCAGTTTCCGTTCATACTAACATATCTCAACATTTACAAACTTAAAAATTGTGATTTTTCTTCTAAAAATCATAATTTGGTTTAAAGATTCAATTTAAAATCCTGGAATGCTAAATTATCATCTTTGAATTTTATTCAAAACTTAAACTTCCCTGTTCCTTTTTATTTACAGAGTAGTTTTCTTTTTATTTTAACTTAATAAAATTTTAAACACTAACCCATGATTTAAACAAACAAATATTGTTTGAATTCTAAGTCCTATCAGAGATTATATCAAGAGGAATTAAATTCGATCATGATTTTTAACTTCTAAAAGAAGAACAGATAAAAACATGTTCAATAGCAAGCATGCATCTAATACATCCAAATATATATAGAAATTCAATCATGTACATACACACCATAAACATTTATTCCAGAATTTTATTTGCAAACAGATATCCCTATACTTTAAATTTAAAAAGGATGTTACTCACCAGATTAAAATTGATGAACAGAGCATAACTTGAAACTGCTTTAAACTTTAAAAACTGAAATGCCTTTTCTCTTTAAAAACTTGAATTGGTAGCTTTAATTTGAAGAGATTGCAGTTGCATGCATGTTAAAATCTTGCTTTATTGAGATGTTGCTCTAGATCAGGTTGCTTTAGATTCCAGTTTACTTGCTTTTGATTTTGAAAAGAATTTGCAGGCTTTGATTCAGGTTTGAAGAATTTGTTGCAGGCTCTAGTTTTCAGATTGAAGAAATGCATTACAGAGATTTGTTTTGATAATCTCTGGTTTGAGGAATTTAATTACTGATTTGTTTTGAGAAATTGTTTGAGTTACTGATTTTGTTTTACAGGTTGAAGTTTTTCTTTTACATTTGAAAAGAGAAAATAGGAAAAAGAGTGAAGATAAGAACATATGTATATAAGTTAAAATGATTTATCAAATAAAAGAAAAACAAAAATTTAAAACTTTGACATTTGTCATTCTCATACCTTAATTTTATAACACATGTAATATTAAAGCCTTAGGAATTTACACATGTCTCTTTAATTAATTTGTATTTATTTTAAATGTAAATAAACCTCTTTTTCTTTATTTAATAAATACTTGTTACTTATTTATATATATAGATAATTTTTAAAGAAATAAACCAATTATTCTTATAAATAAAAGCTTATCCAAATATTTATAAAATCCAAAACTATTTGAATATTACCTTTTGAATTCTGAATTCAAATTCAAATTAAATTTAAAAATCAAATTTAAAGTAAATTTAAAACAACACATTCAAATTGAAAATAACCATTCAAATTGAAAATAACCATTCAATTTCTTACAAATCTATTCATATCTATAAACAAAACAATACATTATTAATATTGTTTTAGAAGTAACAAATTTGTCAATTTAAAATAATTTATAAAAGAGATTATAGATTACTTCTATTATTAAATGAATCAACATATCATATGTAAATGGTATTTTAAACTTATATATATATACTCTTTAAATCATATTTATTAAGCAATATTTAAAAAGAAAATAAAATAATCCTTATTATTAATCTTATTTAAAACCATATAGTTATTTTGTTTAAATAGCTTTGAAAAACTTAATATTAAATAAATCATAATTTCCAAACTATCAAAATGTATATTATTTAGAAATTTAAAACAAGATTTTATTTATTTATTATATTACAAACCCAAGCTTATCTATCTACAATATATACAATTATATATATATTATAAATAGAAATCATCTTATTAATTTTTAAAGGATAAATTCACTAATTAAATATTCATTTAATTAGATTATTAAATCAATTCAAATATTTATCATCAAAAATTATCAATCAATTTAATTATTTAAACAGATTATTAAATTGATATTGCCCCAAATTTCCGGGATATCACACAAAGTCCTTGGTTTAATAATAACAACTATTATTAACCGAACTACTCTGGCCAGAGATTTTGACTCTGGGTTGACTTGAGTTAACCGTGATACTAACCCATATAATTAAGGAGACAAATCCTTTCTGGAATAGTGCTTTGCTTTCAATACTTCCACTCGACCCAACTATAGTCACTTGATGGAAGCCATGCCATGATTTGACTACAATCAAAGTGGAACTTTCATATTAAAGATTCACAGTATTCTCAAGTCGAAAGAACTATGTAAATTATTCACATCGATATTTTCTGTTTGACCTTAGTTATATTAACCAACAGAAAACTATTGAATGACTCATTCCATATTTATCCAATAACTATTAGTATGTAACCCCTACGTGCCCCCAGCAGTCATGAGTAATGCACTGCCCAACATTTGGAGAGCGTTACGTATTCTAGTCTCAACGGATACATCGATATCCAGTCTCGATGCATCTTAACTAGGAACATTTAAAATGGTATATTTATTTTATTATGATAAATTACTCGAGGTTACAACACTTTGTAACTACTATCACAAAACATACCATTTATGGATTTTTTATTAAATGTACTTTTAAGTAATTAATATAACTACATTATATCAAGTATATAATAGAAAGGAAACACCTTTATTTCGAACAAGATTATACAACGATTTAGATATATATAACATATTACATAATTTCCCCTAGACATACCCCAAACTCTATCAAAGGTCATGCCTGCCATTGATAGAGCCTCCCTTAGGAAGATCGGGATTCCTTTTCCACCTATCGCAGTAGCCGCGCCAGCAGCAGAGCAGCAACCGTAGCAAAAGCCAGAGTAGAAACAGGGCACTAGGGACGTCAGAGTCTCGAGCTAGTCGCTATTCGGCAAGTTAAGACTGAGCTCTAGGGGATCCGTGCTGACTAGCAAGAGATGATGACCGAGCTACAACGCCAGAGTTATGAGATTAGGTGCTTAGCCAATATGCTTCATCCTTTTCGAGGCCACGACAACGGCTCGAGTTCCCATTGAGGATCGGGACCGTCCCATAGTCTGTAGGTAGCATTTTAGGTTTGGTAGTGTGTTGTTGTATCTTTTTCTTCCAGCATTTGTTCTTTCCTTTAACAACCCGTACCTTAATGAGCCTAAAAATTCGACAAAAATTGAAATCCAAGTCCATCAAAGCACAAATCGTTTGATTTGGTACTTGCAAATTAGCATGAGCATTATCAGAGATTGACATAAATCTAAACTCACCGCAAAAACAATAATTGGATAAGAATACTGACTATGACTACCACCTTGAAATTAATGGTATTCTTGGATAGCAGATTGTCACATTAGCATCGAGCATGAGAGAAAAGAAGGCTTCACCAGCAACTAACCACATCCAGCTCCAATGACATATTCATCTAAATCTATCATGTGGGTTGTAATGAGGAGGGGGTCGGAACAACATTCCGATGACTTGAAAATCTATAAACTGTCCATAACACAAATTTATACCGATTGGTTTCCATTTAATGGTTATATCTATTAAGGTTAGCAATTCTAATCTAACCTTGCATTGCACACATGATTACTTACCTACCCATTCTCAAGGTACGAAATACCGACGAAGCCTTATCAACCACCCAATACTTCCATATCATTTTTCCACTTAATACTTCTAAATATGAAGCGGGCTTCTACTATTACCACATAATACTTTTAAAGGAGAAATAGGCAGACTTTTCCATTTAAGACCTTAATCGAGGTAGACTCCGTCATTTAAGACCTGTTCCTAAGGCGGACCTCTAGTGTCGTCATTATTGGTCTATTGGTCCTAACTATAGAGACCTTTGACCACTATATATGGCCTTATAATTTATAATAGTCATACCACTAGCGCATTTATCGTTATTAAAGTCTTAACAATGTGAGTGACTGTACCCAAGCCACTTAATACCTCATTAATAGGGACTAGGCATGCCTCTGACCATTTAACACCTATTTATAGTAGGCCTTTGCCATTTAATACCTAACCCAAAGGCGAACTCCTCACTAGTACTATCTAGCTGACATTGCTTGGAAATCTCATTAGGCTATTTAGTACTTCTTTTATAGAAGAGAGGCGAACTCTAAATCAGTCACTTAGTACCTCAAACTCAAAGCGAACCCTTCTTTCTCGAGATATCCATTATCACTCTTAATTATAAATATAAAATCTCATTAGGTTACTTCTTGCGGTAGGGAGGCAGGCCCTAAGATAGTCGCTTAATACATCAACACTAAAGTAAACCTTTTTAGAGATATCCCTCACCGCTCCTAATTCCAAATTAGGACCATTCAATACTTTCTAATTAAGAAGGCAAGTCCAATCTCTCACGTCGTCAGGGGTCTTAGGATTAGTGATATCTAACAATAGTAGTAAGTGCACCCGACTGCTGGTAGCCTCAAAGTGAAGGGCAGTCTTTCATCGAGTGACTCTACTAACTTCGCATCACTAATCTACTAAGTCTAATTAACCATCGTAAGTCTTTACTCATACTATCTTAGGTTGACAATTGACTTAGCTTATTAATTCCCTTTTTATTTAAAGCAATATGATTTACCTTAAATACTTATCTACCAATAAATCCCAATTTTAATGCTCATAAATGTCAATTTTTCCATAAAATCATAACGGACATTTTCTAAGACATTTATGAATGGTTACCAATTTCAAATTAGTAACTTTTTTATATCTATCCCATTTTTCTCAGTTCCATTAATCCATTTGTCTCTGTTAATTGTAACCCTTAATTTAATACTATCCATTATTTCTCATTAATTGCCCATTAATTTAGGTTACAATCTTTCATTTCCTATTAACCAATTAATAGGAATTTCTGATTTATTCTCCATTAATATGAATTACTACCTTTTCTAATTCTAGCTATTTGCTTCCCTAAATATAATAATAACCAATGAACATTATGCATAAATAACGCATGAATAAATGATGTTCTTCTTTATTAACGCAATAATTACGTATAAACTACCTAATGAAACCACCTATTCATAACTAAATATATTCTAGTCATAAATATGTAACTAGAATATACTTTCCATATTTAATTTGCTGGAATTAAATTGCTTAAGAAGATTTTCCGTTATGATTTCCATAAATTGGTTTAACACAAAAAAAAGGATTGACTCCGTTTGAAATTACAAGGAATGGATAATTTATTTTTAGTTGGAATAGACAGTGTAAACTACGGAGAATCTGTACTTTACACGTCTCTTCCCTTTTTGTTTGTGAGTATTCCTTGTTAAATCAAACGTCGCCCTCTTGAATGAAAAGTGGAAAAAGTAAACAAATTTATAAAAATCAAACGGATGTTCTTTCCATAAATTAAACTATGGAAAATTTACAACATAGCACAAATTAGGCAATAATCCAAAAATCCTATTTTACACCCAAGTACAGATCTGAAATAAAAATATGCAACATTTAAATTCTAAAATCTTTGGCACTGATTTTCAAATCTAGGTATAAACATATTTCAAATTAGATCTAAAACAAGAATATATAGACAATAGTTTTCTACACTAATTTAAGCCTACAATTCACAAATAAAATTAATTTAGGCATAAAAATCAAACATATGTCAACGGAATAGATTTAAAATCATAAAAAATATATAAAATTTTCCACTCGCCTTTTAAAAGCGATTTAAATTTCCAAATCTGAAGTAGAACCTTTGATTCTTCTTCAAATCCTTTTTAATCCAAGAAATGTGTATAAAAAGAGTATATACATACATTAGATCCGAGAAGAGATTTGGGATTAGGAGAGAAAATTGATACTAATATATAAATATATATAAATTACCTCAAATACGCGTATTGTTGATTCTCCTCTCTTTTTTTATTAGATTTCTATTTTTCTCCAAATTGTATGAATATAAATATAAATATCTTATTTTTATAATTTAGAAAGAAAGTGGAGAAGAAGAAATGGCAGAGCTTTGTTGCTTTATTCGAAAAAATATGAGAAGAGAAGGTAGGGTTAGGCCTGAATTTATAAGCGTTGGAATCAACCAGAACTGCACGATTTGAAATATACAATCCGGGTCATATATGACCTAGGTTTATTGCGGCCGCCACATAGAAGTAGTCGGCCGCCCCTTGTCGACCACTGCAATACGTGGGTCGACCTGTGGGCTCTATGCAATTAATATAAAACGTTAATTTTCCTATTCGAATTATCTCAGCTTCGAATCCTTTTTTCGTCCGTAACTTCTTCATTTTGACTCCGATCGTAAAACCCAAATATGAAAGTTGCTCAGAATTTCACCACGAATGCAATGGTACAAGTTTCGTGGTTAAATTCCGATGTTTGCACAAATTCCATTTTTAAGCCTATTTAATTAACCAAATAGCTAATTAATAACTAACGCCAAATTATGGGGTGTTACATTTCCATTTTAGGTTATTTGGTTGTAACTGCTAGTTATTTCTTTTTAAGACGCTCACGATTATGAGATGCATTTCTATTTTACTTTTTTATTGTTATCAAATATGTGAACCGCTCTTATATGTATGTTTGGAAGAAACAGTAGAAATATAAAAATCTCATAAAGACACTTAACTAATAGTAAAATGCAATATGAGACTAAATTATTTAAATAGATAGAAATTTTAGCAGGTGAAGGACAAGTTAAATCGTTTTGGAATCACGGGTCATTGTTCATGTTCCTTAAAAGATAGATTTTTTGAATAATTGAGTATGGTGACATATTTAAATAAAATATCAAGTTTTATGGGTTAAGGTTAGTTGAAGAACGTTAGAATTGAACTTATCCATTTAGTGCATAACTGACTTTCGACTAACGTTAAAAATGTGGCTTGAATTATCAAAATTTTGAGAAGGAAAGTATTTTGAAAAGTTTCTCTTGATTTAAAAAAGTTTTCTTGAAAAAAAAGTTTTGATTTTTATTTTTGGCGCTCAAATAATTATTAGAATTTCTGCCCAAATTTTATTTCAATGGAAAATTTGCGTCTAAATATTTTAAAAAATTATTCTTCAAGCGATATACAAATTTAAAAAGTGAAAAAGGTTTTTATGAAGTTTTTGATTTTGAAGGCCACATGCTAAGCATAGGGAAGGAAAATAGATTAGAAATGTGAATTTAGCGGTGCATTAGGATCGATGGTATGATAAAATGCAAACGATAACTAAGAAAAATGCTATTTTAGCCTCGGAATTTTTATTTTCATGCCTTGTCGATGACTTGTGTGAGTCCATTTTTGGACTCAATTCTGTTTTTGAGCTTGAAAACAAGCCTCCTTATGTGTTTTGTGCGTGAAAAATTTGAAGTGAATCTGGAGCAGCGAGGAAATTCCCACTGTACAACGGAAAATGGGTAGCTTATAGAGTGGTAAGAATGTAAAATTCTCTACCTAAATCCTTTTTCCCCACATAGGAGTAACGTTTAGGAAACGGGATTTCGACATGTTAGATTTTTATTTAGTGGAAATTAGATGAAAATTGGTTGCACCATACTTATATTCATAGGAGTACGCAGATTTTTGATGAAAAGATTTTTCAAAATCTGCATATATATATAACAACCAGTGTGTGTATATATAAGTTGTTTGCGCCATATTTTCAAAAGAAAAACATTCATACAGGAGGGTCTAATTTAGAATCATTCTGCATACTTGTTTTCTATGTTGTGATACACTATGCACTTGTGCACGTTGGTTGCAAAATTGGTTGTACGCTAATTGGTTGCGTAGTTAAGGGTAATTGCGAGCTATAACCATGACTTAGTCATTGGTATAATTTCGAAGACAAATTATTTTAAAGGGGGAAGAATGTATCACTCTATAAAATTTACGATTAGTTGTTTAATTAATTAATTAGCTGATTAGGCTCCAAAAATGGAATTTTTTCAAGTGATGGAATATGACCATTAAACTTGCACATTGCATTCATGACAAAATTTGAGCAACATTCATATTTGGAGTTTTGCGATCAGAGTCAACGTAGAAGTTACAGATGAAAAACGAATTTGGAATGGAAATAATTAACTTAGAAAAGTTAACATTTTTAATTAATCATCGGAACCCATAGATCGACCCCGTTTATTAGGCAAGTCAACATGTATCGGTCGATCGCTATAGAGGGGGCGGTTGAATGGTCCTAGCATTGGCGGCTAGGGTTTGTCTTGGACAAACGATTCAGATATTATATAATCAAATCTAATAGTTTTGGTTGACTAGAGTGCCTATAAATTCAGGCCTAACCCTCTCTTCTCTTCTCATATTTTTCTAGAAACAATAGTAATGCCCTATCATCTTCTCTTCTCCATTATTTTCTAAATTATAAACTATAATATTTATATTTGTATATGTACAAATTGGAGAAGAAGAGAAGCGAATCAATATTACACAATAACGAAGTTATATATATATATATATATGTATGTATATGTATGTATATATATATATGTATGTATGTATATATACTTCCCTTCGAACCCAAATCTCTTCTTGGATCTGTAATTCTAATATATATATATATATTCTTTTTATACATATTCCCTGGAATAAGAAGGAAATGGAGCTGAATCAAAAGCTTTCGGATTTGGAGATTTGGAATGTTTTTAGAAAGTGGTTGGGAAATTTATAAATTATTTATCATATTGAATCTATTCCATTGGCATACATTTAATTTTTATGCCTAAGTGAATAAATATATGTGAATTGTCGGCTAAAATTGAATGTATTAAACATTGCCTACATATTCTTAGGAGATCTGACTGGAATAATTGTTACATGCTGATTTGGAAATCAGTCCCAAAAGTTATTAATATGAATATTGATTAGATTTGAAATTTATTCCAGATCTGAAATTGGGTTGTAGATTATTAGTATGATTTTTATTGTTACCCTAATTTTGTTGAGATTTTCCGTAGTTTAATTCATGGGAAGAATATACGTTTGATTTTTATAAATTTGTTTATGTTTCCAAATTGAAAGGAAAAGACAGCATTTGATTTAACATGGAATATTTGCAAATGAAAAGGAAGAGATGTGTAAAGTAGAGATATATTCTCCATTGTTTACACAGTCTATTCCAATAAAAAGAAAATAATCATTGCTTGAAATTTCAAACGAGGCAAACCTTTCCTTTTATTCTTCATCTTTTGTTTTAAACTAATTTATGGAAATCATAATGTAGAATCTTCCTAAGAAATGTAGTTTTAGCAAATTAAATATGGAAAAAATATTCTAGTTAAAGATTTGAGACTAGAATATAATTGGTAGAAGTAGGTATTCATATGTATTTATACGCGCTAATAAATACTTAAAAAATATGATAATTTATGCATAACACCCGCTTAGAATATTAGTTATATGTAGAAATAGGGTTGAATAACGAATAAAAAATTGGAGGAAAGTTTGGAAGGGTTGTAACTCCAATTATTTGGTAATAAATGTGCAATGAATTTGAGAGTTACAAGTAATTAGTAGGGTAAATTGATTAATGGGATTGACAAATAAAGAAGTTAGATTAATAACTATGGAATAGTTAGAAAATTTTACTAATTGGAATTTAGTAAATATACATAAATGTCTTAGGAAATGTTCATTAGGATGATATTCTTTATCGTGGACAAATTGACATTTATGAAAGAAGCAAATAAAGTGGATTTATGGGTAGTTGAATATTTAAGGTGAATTGTATAGCTTTAAATAAATAAAAGGAGGTTAGTAAGTCCAATATCCAATTTAAGATGATAAAGCTTAGTAATAATAAAGCATAGGATAATATGGCTTAAATTAGTAAAGCTTATAATAATTGATTGGACTTAGTAGGTTAGGATGCAAGGTCAGTAGAGTTACACAACAGAAGTCTGTCCTTAAACTTTGAGGTTACTAGCGGTTGTTTGCACTTCTTACTGGTGTGAGACATCTTTAACTATAGGACCCATAGAATAATTAATTGGGCATGGAAGATTGGGATGCAAGGTCAATAAAGTGACACAACAAAAGTCTGCCCTTCACTTAGAGGCTAGCAGTAGTTGTGTACACTTATTACTGATGTTGGACATCACTAATCATAGGACCCATGAGAAACGATTATGAGAATAATAAGATCTGCTTAAGGATTAGAGGTATTAAGTGGTTGTTTGAGGGTCTACCTCTTTCCTAATTAAAAAGTATTAAATGGTCCGAATTAACGATTGAGAGCGGTAGTGGGTATCTTGAGAAGGGTCCACTTCGGGTTTGAGGTATTAAGTGACTGATATAGGGTCTACCTCTCTTCTATAATGAAATATTAAGTGTCCCGATGAGATTCTAAGTGATGTCGTCTAATAGTACTAGTCAGGGGTCCACCTTTGGGGTTAGGTACTAAATGACAAAGGCCTGCCTAGAATATAAGTATTAAATGGTTAGAGGTCTGCCTAGTCCTTAATAATAAGGTATTAAATGGCTTGGGTTATGTCTCTCATATGGGTAGGACTTTATTGACGATAAATACGTTAGTAGTATGGATATTATGTATTATAAAGCCATAAATAGTGGCAAAGGTCTTTGTAGCTAGGACCATTAGACCAACGATGATGATGCTCGAAGTCCGCTTCATATTTGCAAGTATTAAGTGGTTGATAGACTTACGTCAGTATTTTGTACCTTGGTATAAGGATAGGTAGACAAATTATGTCAGGTAGGAATATCGTGCGTGCAATATTAGGTTAAACTGATTAACCTTAAATGGTAGACATAACAATTAAATGAAAACCAATCTGTATAAACTTATGTTATGGACACTTTATAGATTTTCCAGTCACCAGAACATTGTTCTGACCCCCTCCTCATTACAACACACAAGATTGATTTAGGGGAACAAGTCATTAGAGCTGGACGTGATTGGTTGTTGGAGAAGTTTTCTTATCTCTCATGCTCGGTACTGATGTGGCGACTTGATATCCAAGGAATACCATCAATTCCAAGGTAGTAGTCATAGTCGGTATTTATATTCTATTATTATTTCCGCTGCAAGTTTTGATTTTTGTAAATCTCTAATAATGCTCATGCTTATTTGTAGGTACCAAATCCAATGATCCGTGCTTCGATGGACTTGGGTTTCGATTTTTGTCAAAATTTGGGCTCATTAGAGTATGGGTTGATACAACTCCCCCCACCAAGCCATGGAGATTGACCCAGTGGAGCCAGAGCCCTTTACTTCACCACAAAGCAGCATGACCATATCTACAACTTCGATGTGGAGAAGCGCCAAGCTGATGAGGCAAGAGCTTCACCCTCCTCTATAATACACTAGTAGCATTTTTCAACTTGCTAGTTGTTGGAACTGGGCTAGCCCGCAACGGAAGTTATAGGTGAATTTCAAAAAATATTTCCCTTATTGGATATTTATTGAGCCAATGAACTCTATTTATTAGAACATTTCTAAATTTTATTTAAATAAAATCTCTTATTTTATTTAAATTTATAAATTATATAATTTTAATTAATTATATATTAATACATATAAATATACACATATGTATCATATACATATACGTATGTGTGTGCATATGTAACATGATGAGCCATGCAAGGAATAACACGCTGTAGATAGATGTTGGGATTTACATCGCAAAGCACATGTTAGCTCATTCGATATGTATTATATGTTGTCCAAATATATATATATACATAAGTTTGTTATTTATATAAATATTATATATATATATATAAATGTATAAGAAAATTTTATTTAAATAATTTTTTGACGGTGAAATTATTTAAACACTTATATATATATGTTAAATATTATTAATTTATACACACACACATAATCATGTATTATTTAATAAATATTAAAATAATATTTATATATACATAATATATAAAAATTATTTTTAATATATATATATATATATATTTATAAACATATTTATAATATCTAAATATATATATATATCAATTAATAAATTTAAAAAAATATTTTACTTCCAGATCGTATATAGAGCATAACAAAATTTTATTATATTAATATATATATATATATATAAATTAATTAGTCGAAATTCAAAAAATTATTAATAAAATTATTTTCCAAACATAAATTTTCAGAAAATCTAGCAAAGACCCAATATGAGATGTGACGTGAGAGGAAAACCCAACTCAAGTATTTGAATATGTGGGGTTGTCTAGCCTATTTTAAAAAGGCTAGTCCCTATAAACCTGAGGCAAGATCGACATTGTGTAAATTTATAGGATATCCTAAGATTTCAATGGGATATATTTTCTACAATATCGAGATGTCATTGTTTCTCAACATGTTATCTTAGTGGAAAAGAAATTTCTTATGAAAGAAATTAATGGTGAGATCGTAGACTTGCATGAAATCCAAGAAATTAACACAGAAGCCGAACTAGTTGATGAACCAAATTCACTAGTATACGAAGACATGCAACTAATTACAAGGTCTAATAGTGAACCTCATGCACAAAAGCGACACTATGATTTCCTGGTGGATGGCGAGAAAGAGGACCATGTCTTAGAAACGATACTCCTCACTCATTCCAACAAGCACTCCAAGGTAAGGACTCTGCACTTTGGTTTGAAGCTATGAAATTTGAAATGGATTCCTTGCATGACAAAAAGTATGGACTTTGACCGACATATCCAAAGAAATAAAATCCATCGGCTACAAATGGATTTTAAGAAAAAGCAAAATGCAGATGGACAAGTAGAGACTTATAAAGTATGTCTTGTTGCAAAAGGGTTTTGTCAAATTCAAAGTGTTGATTATAACGAAATGTTTTCTCCCATAGTCATGCTTAATTACATTCAAATAATCCTAGCTATGCTGCATTCTGTGACTATGAAATTAGAAAAATGGAAATGAAAATTGAATTTCTAAATGGTGATTTAGAGGAAACCACTTACATGTCAAAGTCTGAAGGTTTTGTGGTCAGCGAAAGCGAGCACAAGGCCTACAAACTGTTTAGGTCAATTTATGGTCCTAAAAAAACTTCAAGAAGTTGGAATAAGTCTTTTGATAAAGTAATTAAGTTTGGTTTTTATCAAAACATGGAGGGAGCATGCATATATCAGGAATAACAAGGAACTGCTATAGTGTTTTTAGTCCTATATGTTGATGATTTACTACTGATTGGCAATGACATCGCATTTGCGCAACCGGTGAAAGCGTAACTATCCAAGAACTTCTCCATGAAGGATTTGGGAGAAGCAGCCTGTACACTTAGTATTGAAATATATGGAGATAGATCTAAAAGGGTGTTGGGATTGTCCCAATCCCTATAGGTAGATACCATAATAAAATGGTTCGATATGGAGAATTCCAAACATGGAAATGTGCCGATGCAATCTGGAATCGTCATTTTATAAAAGGATGCTCCTCATACTGATGAAGGGAAAGAGCGTATTAAGAGGAAATCATATGCATCCGCAATAGGTTCCATAATGTACATTGTGCTATGTACCAAACTGGATTTTATGCATTAGGATGTGTAAGTTGGTACTAGTCTAATCCTGATGAGAAGCATTGAACTGATATAAAATGTATACTTAATTTTTTGTGAAATACTAAGGACTTATTCCTTATATATGAATGAAGACCTTCTTATGAAGAGGTATACAAATTCCCACCTTCGAAGTGATATCAATGACCAATAGTCTATATAAGATTCTATCTTTATGTTAAACGGTGGGGCTATTAGTTGGAATGTTTCAAACAGAAAATAGTAGTTGATTCAACGATGGTGGTGTAACGACCCGCCTTTTCGAACCCCAGAAGCCGACACTAATACATCTATGATATTCACGTGTCGAACAACTAAGTGCCGGAAAGACAGATTGTTAGGGGAAAGAAAGGAGATAGAAGATAGAAGAAACTAAACGATCACAGAATCTCACAACGCAACAGAATAACATATATTAATCAACATAATACTTTACAAAGTCATTTCAAAAATGATACATCAGAGTCATACCAATACAAATTTTGCCCTAGGACAGTTATAATAGCCTGTCTTTACCTAACCGATACAAGATACATATAATACAATGGAAACAAGATAATAACTAGCTATTGATGAAGCCTCTTGCTCCAAGCTCCTCTAGAATGCCTCCGTGGGAAAACCTGAACTACTTGAATTCCCATAAAAATTTGAGACCCAAGAGTTTTAGGGAAAGAAAATAAAACTCCAGGTCAGACATGGGTCTAGTGTGAGTAAATTCAAACATCTGAATTATTATGTTTAAAACCCTTTTAAAATCAAAGGTATCTCGTAAGACCACGCCGCACATAAACACGGACGGATTTTTACCTTATGATAACCAAAACACTTTTTTTATAGAAAATCCAGTGATATTATAATAACGTCTAAGCGTTCAAAATAAATATATGAAAATAGCCGAAATTGTTACCATTATTAAATTCCAGCATACTAGGCTCTACAATCAAAACCGTAAAGTCACGTATTGGAGATTGGATTCCATACTATAACAGGGCACCAGGGTACCACCTATCACGGTACACATCTCTAGGAAATGTACCGAGGACCACTCCAAGATCCCCTGCCAACACAAGACCGGCCCACCCCTTACTGGATAGTACCGAATATGTCATCGCCCCGGTTGCTTTGCAACCCTTTTTATTGAGATCTCATGCACAACCAATCCATTAATATGTAGATGTATCTAGAAAGGTGATGACACACCCTAATGGAGGCGACCCACTTAGCCTTGCTATATCTCCCCTAATTTTAGTCATTCCTGGTTGATGAGGCTTGAGGCTACACTTACCTTTTGAATAGCAATCCCACTTGGAATGCTAACACTGCCTTTCAGGCAGTAATGCAGTGTCAGCATTCATCCATACAAGTTGTCCAGGATAAGCACAAACCAAAGGAACTACTTCTACTACATCCATTTTGGAATCATCCTCAGGACTAGTAGCAAGCAGCCCTTGCACTTCAATGCTTCGTCTTCGATTCCATATTCTTCAAGATGTCTTCAGTTCGAAACGCTTGAGTTGGATCGAGTGGTTTTCAGATAACATATCCGATGCAGGTCTCTTCGAAACAACTTGTGATAGTTTCCGGTAAACTCAACCCAGGTTCTTTAGGAAATAAATAGACAAAGATAAGAGCGGAGTTCACCTCCTAACCATTTTTGGACAGATTTTCTTATCATTTATCCTAGATGAATGAAACGAGATTTATACGCACAATGCAACATCATTAGGGATGACTGTGCCATATAACTCACGTGTCTCTCCTAGATATTTCCAAAGTTACTTTAGGTCCATATTTGATAGTTGGTTATTTAACTATCAAATAAACAATCATTCAACATTGATTTGATTCCATATGAGATTCACTAAGCCTTTATTGATTAATATTTAATTAATTAAATTCACTTTATAAACATTCGATCAAAAGATCTTTTCAAAACACTATTCCCAAACCCCTTACATCCCTTTTATAAAACATTTATACTTATCTTAGTGGTATAAGTATATTATTAAAATATTTGAAAAATTCTTCCTTTTAAATTCCTTTTTGAAAACATTACTTACTATAAACCGATCCATTTATCCTTTATAAAAAGTTCCCTTTTAAAAGCTCACTTCACATTTAAATACCTTTATAAATTTCCAAAATTAATTTAAAAAACACTTTTATAAGTCTACAAGTAAATTTACAAAACCTCTTTACAAACCTCTTAGTCATTTATAAAACATTTCCTATTTAAAACTCCTTTGATAAATCTTCTTTAAGAAAAATCCTTTACAAAATATCCTTTTCAACTCATCCTTTTAAATCACTTTAAATAAACCTTTTTACTTAGTAAAACCCATTTTTATATAAAAGTTATTATTTATAAATACCTTTATAAAATAATGATATAACTTGAAAAATCATTTATAAACCTTAAACACCAAAATTGGTTAAAGAATTAAAGTTAATTCAAAACCGTACTTTATAATTTCAAAAAGAGCTTAGCAATCCCAATGGTAGTAATTTAAGTTACCATTTAACATCAATTTTACTTCCAAGTCACTTGACCATTTATTTACATAAACCAACATATATGTAAATGCAATTCATATCCAAATCAGGGAATAACATGTCAATACCACTTAACTAGCATATACATGTCCAAATAACATAATAGCATGATGTTTATTTGTCTTGCCAAATAGGCGTCTAACAATCAAATAATTAACTTATAGCAGAACAAGGATTTATTTTGCTGATACATATGTCCATACAATCAAACAACCAATCTATAACAGAATGGGGATTTATTCTGCTAACACATATCCACACAATCAAACCATTTACATAATCCATTCACAATTGTTTATCTAATTAATGGTATCGACACTTGAATCCCTTGTGTTCAAAACCATCTTTGAAAAAGAAGTACGTTTAAAACAATTTGGTTCTCAAACAAAGATTTAAAACTTAAAACTCCCTTTTAAAATGATTAATTACAAGTTAAACTCTTTATTTAATCATAATTAATAAATTAGAAATTAATTTAATTAGAAATTAATAGATAATTAAACCTGTAATAAATAATTTATTTATAAATTAAACCCTTAATTAATCCTTTATTAATTATTAAATAATAATTTAAAACCTTTATTAATAATTAATAATTAATAATTAATTAATATTAATTAATTAAATAAATTTTAATTAAAACTTAAATAATAAATTAAACCTTTAATAAATAATTATTTTAAAATTAAACCTTAATTAATTTATCATTAAAAATAATTAACAATTGATTTTAATAATAAATAAATAAATGACCTTATATTTGATTAATAATCAATTTAAAATAAATCATGTACTTAACTCATAATTAATTAAAAATTAATCTTACTTTTAAAAGATAATTAATTAGTACTAATCTTTACTTGATTAAAATTAACAAACCTTGTTTAGTACTTAGTTGATTATTAATCATCAAAACTAATTAATTAATTATTAAATTCTTAATTAACTTTCCTTAATTATTATTATTAAATTTTTAAAGCATTTCAAAACACTTTAAAATATAAACATTAACTTTTCAAAAATTGGACTTTTTATCGAACTACATCTATACCGACTATCGCTATGGATACCATAACTTCCAAACTTGACTAACATCTCAAATAGTCTTTTAAAACACTTACTTTTTAACTTAAACTTACTATATGAACTTAATATAAAGTTTTTGAAGCATAAAAAAAGTTATAAAATTTAGAAAACTTTTTGTTTAAAACACAGTAAGTAATCAAATTTAAAAACTCAAAGGATTGCTATGTCGAACACAAACACCTTTCAAATGCTAACCTTGCTCACTAACTTTCCATATCACTTCCAATCAAAAGATAAAGATGATAACTTTATAACCAAAAACATCACTTTAACATTCGATTCACAAATCTACGCTAAACCATATATTAACAACATATGTACATCTAAACCATATGATAATTGAACCATCCAAACAATATATTCTACAACCAAATAGGAAACAAAATAAAGGTTGAATCTTTCCACAAAAAGACAGAATTTTACTCACCAAAATTTTGGAAAACTCTTTTGAAAACTAGAAATACTTAGAACTTGCAAAGCTTGGAAAACCACAAAAAGCAACTCGAAAATGGATCATTTTCCCCTCGAATTTTTGCCATGTTCCTCTCATAATTTTGGAAAGTGGTCAAAATATAAGTCGTTGAAAATTATTTTATCTATCATTTTAGAATAAGAATCGCTTAATTTCAATTTTCTTTGAGGGAGATATGGTCAAAAGAAGAAGAGGTATTTTCGGACTTGAAAATATGGCTCCGAAAGTGGGTCTGAAAGAAATGAGATTTGGACATTGCTAAGCTCAAAATTTGAAAAAGTCATACAAATAAAAGTTGTAGCCACTAAAATTTTACACGGTTTAAAAAAAGAAACCATCCATTTGGTTCGGAGTTGAGGAAAATATGATAAGAGGAAGAGGAGGAAAAATGGAAGGAGGAAAGGGCTATTTATAAACAAGAAAAAAATGAATTATCTAAACACCCCTTGTCCTTTATCCTCCACATTGTTTTGCCACATCAACACCGTCCACCACACATGACATTCAACCTCCACCTTGTCCCCGCTCATCATGTAAAATAAAACATGTTTTGTTCTTAAGTCGCCAAAGTGTCAAATCATGTCTCTTAAGGCATCTTTTAGTATATACATGTATATACTTAAGTGTATATATATATATGTATACACCAATATATAATAACTAATTTAAATTCTTAACCATTTAAATTTTGTTTCAAATATAAACAAGGCACACAACATTTCAAACAACTTTTATACGATGAAACGTTGAAAATTGGGAAAACGGTTTCTGGTCACATTTTTTGTTTTTCATCGAACAAAATATTTTTTAAACAAAATTTGAAAATAATTTCACCATCATTAATTATTATTTAAAAAAGTTTTATTTTCATTATAAAACCTACGATTTGAATATTTAAAATTAATTAAATATTCGCAAATGAAAGTAGTGAAATTCCGGTTCGTTACAGGTGGTAGAATACATTGCCTCAATGAAAATGCTAAAGAAGCGGTCCAGATGTGCAAATTTATACCTAAGCTTGGGGTGATTCCGAGCATTGAAAATCCAATGAAAGTGTTTTATGACAATAATGCTGCGATGCAGATCGCAAATGAACTAAGAGCTCGTAAGAAATCAAAGCATGTTCTTTGTATGTTCCCCCTCGTTAGAGAATTCATCATTAATAAAGAAGTAGTAATTAATAGAGTAAATATCAAGGATAACATAAAGCAATCCTTTTAGAATGGACTAGCTCAATCAGTTCTCAATAAACTGATCGAAGTGATGAGATTGAAATTCCATAATTAGCCCCGAGTGCAAGTTGGAAATTGATAGTGTTAATTCTATGCCCTAGGGACATTTTGTAATTTATTATAAATTATTAACTCTGTAATAAATTCTTATTCGAAACAAACGATGGTTTTCTTTTTGTAATATAGTTACCATATTATGTTATGCTAATTAATTATTTAATTTGAATATATTAAATAGAAAATCCCTAAACAATATGCAATGTGATAGTAATTATAATTATTTTAATCATGTAAAATTTATCACATTAAAAATAACCATGATTTTAAATATTCATGGTCAAGATGTTTCGACATAGGATCTTGATACATCCATTGAGACTGGAGTATACAATACTCTTCAAATGTTGGACACTGTATTGTTATGGCTGTTGAGGGCACCAAGGGGTTATGTACTGATAGTTATTAGATAACCATGGAATGACACACTCAAGAGTTTTCTGTTGGTTAATATAACTAAGCGCAAACAAAGAATCTCAAAGTAACAATATTACAAAGTTCTCTTGACTTGAGAATGCCATTGAACTTCAATGTGGACACTCCAGATTGATATAGTAAAATTGTAGCATTACGTCCATCGAATGATTATAGTTGGGTTTGAGTTAAAACGTTGGAAGTAAAACCATCCAATAAAGAAATCATCTCCTTAGTTATATGAGGTTATTATCATGGTCAATTGTAGTCAACTCAAAGCCAAAGCCTTTGGCTAGAGTAGGACGGTTAATAATACTCGTTATTATCGAACCAAGGACTTTGGGTTTGGATTAAACAAGCTGAATGTAACAACCCTGGATTTTGGTCATTTAATTTTGAATATTTAATTAATTTTAATTATTTAAAATATTGGGTCAAAAGCTTTAAAACTCAAATTAAATTACAGGATTGGTTAAAATCTTTGAATTGTGAATAATTATTTGAATAATGATTTAAATATTTGGATTTTAGATTGAATGTTAATCCAATGGATTAAATGGAATTGTTAATTTCTTTTAAATGATAAATAATATCAGTAAATTCAATTTGTAAGTTATTCACAATAATAAATGGTTCAAATGAATAATCAGAAAAATTTATTTTTATTTTTACGACTCGAATTCTATTGACGTATATTTAATTTAATTTAATTTATTTGATTTTTCCATGACTTTTAATTGGAAAAATATTTAAGTTTTTGTTTGACGATTTTTCGGCAAACAACAGTGATTTTGTGATTTTTCAAAATTTAATAACCAGAGTATATTATTCTTGTTTTGGGGTCGCATCGCTGTTCTGAGCGCAACCATATTTTTGTTTTGTCATTCGGGGTTCATACGCCAACGAAGATCTGTGCATTGAGATGCCGGAAAATCTAATTTAAAACTAAAAACATAAGGTACACACAACACACATTTTTGTCTCCCTCCAGTACTATTATTTCTTTCGTTTTGAAATTGCAGAAGCCAGAAGCAAGAAAACAGGGTTCCTCTCATATAAAATTTCAAAACAAACCAAATAAAAACCGAAAAATTGTAAAATATGTATTTTGGATTTCTTGTGATTAGATTTTCGTTTCGGTATGCCTATTAATGGGAGCGTTCATCAGTTTGGTCGAAGTTAGTGATTGCCGTAAGTTATTCGTAACTAGGGTTTGACCTTTTGTAAGATTGAGGAGGATTTAGCATGATTTGAAGCTAGATTCGGGTTTAAGGGAGGAAGAGACATAGACGACGAGGTTGGTAGGTGGTCCGGTCGCCATTGGCGATGTGCGACATCGTACTGTAGTTTCGGCAAGGGGGTTCAATCGCGATTTAGTAGGATAAGGTGGAGTTGGCATGGTGGTGATGGCCAAGTGGATATTTTGAAGAGGAGCATGGTGGTGTCGTCGGATTGATGTTTCGTAGTGCGGTGCTCCGTGTCATAGGTGGAAGTGCACAGTAGTTTTGGGCGTGCAAGGTTGGCTTCAACTGGTTCGGGTGTTAGAGCGGGATGAAGAAAGTTTTGAGTGGGAGTGTTAATGGGTAATTACTTTATAAGAAAAGTAATTAATGTTTTAATATATGCTTTATAAATCGACAACTTATAAAATGTATATCTTCTCCATACAAGGTCCGATTGAGATGCCGTCAGTCGCGTTGGAATCGTGCTGTCGTCATCTATGCGATGGAGTTGAATTAATTGCATTTGAAACTAGCTGAATTTGGAGCTACCAAGATGTGACGCCACACCCCGGGACCCACATTAACAAAGAGTATTACTGGGTAATACTGTCTGCTATTGCGGAGAATGGGGCTGGTTAGGAGCGACCATTTATAGCTTTGTCTTAAACACCTATTAAATACGTCGATTAATGCTCTAATTTTTTTTCTATCTCAAGTGGATCGACATATTCAATAAATGCTTAATACAAAATTACAGGTGGCTAATGGATCTATCAGAAAAAAATAGAACAACTAAATATACATCACATCACATCACAGAACAGCGGATAAACATATATATACACACACACATATACATTGATACATCACTAGTACAATACAAAATGATACATCATAAGTGGTACGAAAACCACACTATATACAATATAATTTAATATTTACAATTAAAAATAAATTGGAGATTTAAAATTGTTTATTTTAAATAAACTATGGATTTTAAATGAAAAATAATGAAATAAAGTTTTTAAAACTTTATTTTGGTTGTTTGTGTTAAAAATGAGTGAAATATGATTTTTATTTGAGAAAATCCAATAATTCTTGTAATTATTGCCAAATGCTTCTTTTAATAATTTTAAAGGAAGTATTTGTTTAAAATGTTGTTTATTTAAATAAAAGGTGAAATTTGATTAAAAAATAAGTTTTGATCATAAATTGATGAAAAATGGTTTGTTATATTTTATTACACAAGAAAATTATTTTTGTGTAATTTTTAAAGTTAAAAATAGTGTTATATGTATATATATGTGCCTGTTTGCTGTTTTGTGATGTGATGTACATTTTTTTGTTGTATTTTGTTCTGATAGATCTGTTAGCCACTATAGTTTTGTGTTAAGCATTTATTGAATATGTCGATCCACTTGAGAAAAAAAATAGAGCATTAATTGACGTATTTAATAGATGTTTAAGACAAAGCTATAGATGGTCGCTCCTAACCAGCCCTATTCTCCGCATTAGCAAACAGTATTACCCAGTAATACCCTTTGTTAATGTGGGTATCGGGGTAGGGCATCACAGCTTGTTCGACTATAGACCAAACTGAATGCTTCGGCGACAATTGGAACGCTGGTGAGTTAAACTCACCATTCTGATTTACTAGTATTATATTGTGTAGATTAAATTTATTTATATTTGCTTGAATTGATTGAATTTGTTGGTTGATTGAATTTGGTCTAGGATCACGGTATAGCATCTTGAAATGCTATTAGATTGTTGAATTTGATCTAGGATCACGATATAGCATCTTGAAATGCTATTAGATTGTTTGAGTTTTAAATTTGTATTCAAACTTGTTTTTAAGAAATGGATCATATATAAGGTGATAAATTGATATTGATTTTGATTAATATAATTACGTTGTTTAAAATTATAACGTAGTTAAGGTAAGTATACTTCTTGGTGTTATCTATTTGGCCAAAGAGATATTGTTTAATAAATGTAAGGGTTTACCTTTGAATGACATTGATTTGCAGAATAAATCCCTGTTCTGCTATTATATTAATTTGGACATTTATTTAAGTGTTGATTGATCGTTATTTATGGATTAGTTTATATATATGCTTAATTATGTAAATGCCGACAATTTGACTTGAGAAGTTAAATAGATGGTAATGGTAGCATGTTAAGTACCATTGGGATCGCCGAGCCTTTTCTAGATTCGGAAATTTTGGATTTGATTAACTTCCAATTTTATAAACTGGAAGGAAAATGTTTTAATTATTATGATATATATATATACAAGGAGCTTTATTAATAATTAACTAAAAATGTTTGTAAAAAATTCTTTTTGTAAGTTTTTTTAAGGAAAAAAGTTCTTTTATTAATAATGAATGAGAACCATATAATAGCAGGATTCGCCTCCTTAAAAAACCTTACCATTGTGGTAAGGAAAAGGAGCACGACATCCTCTATTGAAACAAACTCTAGTACAGTTGTAATACAAAGCTAGGAAAATAAAATAAATTAAGATCAAAAAACAAAAGGAAGAATCGACCTAAAATGGGTGAGAGCAAACACCACCGCATTACAATTGAAACAACCAGCCCGACCCATGAACGAGACAAAACAAAAGCCACCTAAAACCCTTCCTTCCACCACAGCCGCATCAATTAACCAGTATCTCCTAAATCAATTCCCCATTTCAGAAATCTCCTCCTCTCTGCTGACGTTAAACGATCGGGAAATCGCCTCTTCAACTAGAGCCGAACATCAATTTCAATCAGTCTAGACCTTTACGCCACCGAGTAGCTCCTTCCCTCAAATCGACGCCTTACCCTTTCCATCCATAAGCGGTGAGTTGTCGTTGCTTCCTCAACGTAAGCAAGGTGTTGTAACCCTGAGTTGGTCGTGAAGCTCCCTACAAAGTAGAAAATTGTTGTCTCAATGAAAGAGCAGGTGTGGATTGGAGCTCCAATTTGCGAAGCAGCGACGTCCAAAGATAAGTACTGAACTCACATTCCGTGAATATGTGCTGATGTGATTCGTTATAGCTGTTGCAAAGATTACATTGTAGATCCACAGTCATTCCTCACTTAGTCAGTCTGTCTGCAGTAGGCAAGTGTTGTATATATGCCATATATGCTGTGTAAGCAAATTTAGTAGCAGTTTTGTTACACCATATGAGTTTGAAGTTGTCATCTATTTCTGCATGTAGTCGAATGTCATTCCACACTGTAGAAAATTTAAACTTTTGCTGGTTAGATATAGTCCATTGGTCAGTAGGCAGATCAATTGATAATTTGATTTGCATGATTTGTGATGCCACCTCCCTAGTCTCGGGGAATATTTGAGGCTGTAATTGTCAATCCTGTATTATGCAGCTTACCTTACTGTTAGCAGTATCACTGAGAAAAACCCTATTCTATCCAATAGATCAACTAAGGATTTGTGATTAATCCAAGGATCATACAACAGATCCATATGCTCCCCAGTAGCAATAAGTCGAGACATGATATTAGCCGCTAAGGTTCGTTGCCTTAGAATATATTTCATCGTACTAGATAAATTATGGCTAATAGGCAAGACTTAGAAATTAGTCTTCGACAAATATTTAGATCTCATCCATCTGAACCATAGGCTATTAGTAGTTAGTAAATTCCAAAGTAATTTAAGTCGAGCAGTTGTATTAGGCAGTAATTTAAGTTAATTGCTATATTATCTATAGTGTTCTAAAATAAATTATTTTATTAATGTTTTTGAAGATAATAATTATTTTGTTATTAGTTATTTAAAACTAGATGATTATTTCATTAAAAATATTATTGGAGATAATTAATTTTATTTAAAAGGTTGTTTAAAGTTATTTTATTTTATTTATCTATTGGAGATGTTTAAAAGTTTAAGAGTTTACTTATTATATTATTAAAAATGTTTTAGTTATATTCCTTTTATATTATTTAAAAATGATTAAAGCTAAGTTTATGATGTTTTAGTTATTTATTATAAATAAATAAAATAATAAAAATAAAGGAATTGTTATAAAAAGGATTTATGTAAAAGGGTTTAAAATCTTGGAAAGAGGATTTTAAATGGTTAGTGATTAAAAAAGGGAGATTTTATAAATGGATTAGGAGATTATAAAAGAGTGCTTTTATGAATAAAACTTGGAGATATATAAGGAATTCTATAAATAGATTTGAAAATTTATAATGAAGATACCTTAAATTAAAAAGAAAGAAAGAGTATTTTGGGAGATTTATATCTTTGTTTAAAGGATAATTGTGTTTAATCATTTTAAATGATCTTGAAATAAGTAAATCTTTCTAAGTGATTGGTCATGATACTTATACAATTTTATAAGTATATAGAAAAGGTTCTTCAAGTTTTGAAAAGAATGATTTGAAAATATACTTATACCTTTAAGATAAGAACATGGTTATATTTTCTAAATATCGAAAATATTTCATTTTGTGAATATACTTATTTTGTTGAGATAAGTATATGGAAGCTGTAACGACCCGGAATTCCGAACCCGAAAATTCCAGATAGTTAGAAGAAAAAGAAAAGAGATAGAAGAAAGAAACATAACAAGACACAGATTCTCACATTCGCAGCGGATTAAAATACAATATCAAATAATAATATCAATTATACAAAGAAACTGTATCAGTCAATTACATTTTAATACATCAGAGTTACAACATTTCACAATCACTGAACAGTTAAAATAACTCGTCCAATAAATAACAATATATCACTCTCCATACGTTCCTGCCATCCAGCTCGCCTCCTGAGCTCCAGAACGTCCTTACCTGGAAATCTGTAATACTCGGTCTGACCCGAGCATTACATCAAAGTAACACCCGGGTCAGGCTGGAAACCAGCGTGAGTAAATTCATCTAATATGACATTTCAATCCATAGAACTTATTTAAACCCGGGGTAACTCGTACTTTATTATAAGTGAACAACTTATATATCAACACTTATTTTCACAAAACAAAATCTAAGTATCCAACTTAGTTTAAATGGTCCATATTATTCAAAACCGGCCTGTGGATTTCACATATCAATCTAAAAAGAATTATAGAAGATTTCAAATCGAAGTGGTTTCGGGTATTTACTAATACCCGACTCCGGTCTCTTCGAATTCAATACCCTTTTATCTCAAAGTATTCAAATGAAACACAATTCAAACTTCAAATACAGAGTGTCACCTATGCTCTTTAACTCATATCAATAGATAACCACATTATCTCAATTTAAACCCAACATTTCATAACATATAGCATCAACAATCACATATCCGAGATATCAATCAATCTAAGGCATGCAATATTATTCAATCATAAGCAAGATAAATTAGTTACACCATTTCTAACTAATTTAAACAAATTAAATTTATTACTTCAATCACCTTTTAAAATCCTGCTTACTTAATCATTAATTACTTAAAACCCATTTATCAATCATCCCTTAATTACCCCTCTTAATTAATCAATTATAATTTAAATAAATTCTTAAAACTTGATTTATTAACCCTTAATTATCAATTAATTAATTACTAATTACCAATTAATTACTTAATTAATTAACTACTCATCATTAATTAATTAACTTTAATTATCTAATTAATAATTCTTAATTACAAATTAATTAAACTCTAATTTAATTAATTATAATCTTTAAGTATTTATTACTTAATTTATAATTAAAATAATTAATTACTCTTTATTAAATTATCAAACCTTAATTATCCTTAACAAATCATTTTCCTTTCTTAATTACTTAATCACATTATTAAACTTAACTTTTAATTAACATTTAATTATAACTATAAAATGATTTAGTTTTAAAACATTTTATTTAAATTTTAACAACTTAAATTAAATCAAACATGCCATTAAAATAAAGTTTAAGATTATTTAAAAAGAGGTTTATAAAAGTTTTAACATCGAATCATCCTTAAAATTTTAAACTGTCATTTTATAAAACTTTTAAATTTGCTTAACACTTTCTCTTATTCTCGCTTCGAGTTTCCTACGTTTCTTACTCGAGACAATCTCGAGTTTCCCTCATCTTCTTCTCCCCCTTGGCTTCTTTCTTTTCCTAATTTCCTTTATCAACTAAACTACAATTTTCACTACTCGCACACGAGACTAACTTTGAGTCTGGCCATCTAATTCCTGAGAGCTCCTTTGAGTTGCCCACGCATCCATCTCCCCTGACACACACCTCACCGTTGTGCACGTGCACGGCGATTCCAGCCAACTTCGACGAACTCGCCCATCTCCGGCAAATCGTAAATCACCACGACATTCGATTTCGAACTTCAGATCGAAATCATTAGGCCTAAAACGAAATCGAGACATTCACTTCGAACAGCAGTTCGACATCGCCTGGAAGAATTCATCTCGCCACCACGCCTCTGACCATCGTACCACTTGAATCTCCGGCAATCACTTCCCAAGCCCTTCACGCATCCATTCCCATCGCTCTGGTGCCACTCGATTCACTGTAGACAATCCAGTCACCTCATTTCCATCACGACAAGAACAAGGGTGTTAAACCCTAGTTTGTTCAATCGCCAATGCCACAAAGGATGATAAAATCATCAAGCATTATTCTCAACATCTCTGACCATCATCCCAGCTCCGATCAAAACTTCGAGCATCAATTTCCATTCGATCGCCAGAAAACTCTCAGAACCCATTTTCTGGTTAAATTAGGATTTCTTACTCGATACAATATTAAAAATCAGGATTTCCTTTTTAAAAATCATATTTTCTTGAGCCTATTCAAATTATATAATTGAATCAGTAAATTTTCACACTTGATTTTAACATATTATTCAATGGATCCTGTATTTTCTTGATCCCAGCAAATTTAACTCAATAATGATACTTGAAAGTATATTAAAATTAAAGTTTGGTAAAATTTAAACATATTTTGTTTAAATATTAAATCTTAAAAAGAAATAGAGGAAGAATAATTAAATTCCCCAATTGTTTCTTTCCTGTAAACTTTAAATAGAGAAAAAGTTTTTATCTACAGACATGCACACATTTATTTACATTATCTATAAACATGCAACATATTTACATTCATACAACCACACTTTATATAGTCTCAAGATAATATGGTAGATCTAAGGTTTGTTTTTCTTACTGGACATTTGAACAGAGCAGATTTTATGCATATACAGGTATATTCACATAGGATCATAGTAACACATATATAACTAGATAAATTCAATCATTCAATCAACTTTTCATATAAGACTGTCACATGCAAATAAAAATAACAACCATATTACTGTTTTTAACATTTTGTTTACTCACCTGTTACAGAGGTTTGAAAAGAACTGAGATGTTTGAACAGAGCTTTTGAAAAGTTTGAAAACTTTAACTTTGAATCTGGAACTTGAATTGTTTTGATTAGATTTGAGATTGTTGATTCTTGAAAACTTGCAGCAGTTGTTTTGTTGATCTTTGGTTTCTCTGATTTTGTTCTTCAGTTTGAAAATAGTTTTCAGCTTTAGATTTTGAGGAAGCTTTTAACTTGAATTTGAAGAAGACTTTGGGATTGTGGAGAGAAATTTGCTATAGGTTTATTTCTTGAATTTTAGGTTTGCCTTGAAGATGATTTCAGTTTTTGGGTAAATTTTTCTCAGTTTTGAAAACGTGGCTGTAGCTTTAGAATTGAGATAAAAATGAGGTAGAAAAAGGGAAAAGAAAATGAGAAGTAGTGTTATATAGAATTTGGTTTTTGATTTATTAAAATTAAAGAAAATAAAATGAAATTGTGACACTTGTCACTAAACACAATTACTAACTTAACACATGTATTTTAAAGTGTTTAAATGTTAACACATATTTTCTCATGCATAAATACTTTTACATTTATTAAATAAAGATTTTATAATTTATTTCCTAATAACTAATGCATATTTTTAATTATATAAATGAAAAATCTTTTTAAAGAAATGGAATAAAACAAACTATATTTATAAAAATCATTTATTCATACCTTTAAATTCAAAATATATATATTAAGATATATATATATATCATCTTTTTGAAATCCAAATATAAGTTCAAACCAATTATTAAATAAAATTTTAAAATCAATCTTAAAATCAATTTGATATATATATTTAAACATCCATCACATTAATTTGAAATAAGTACTCTATTTAAAAATCTATATTCACTCACACATATATATACAATATACAATACATTTTTATTATTTGAATATAACAATTTTGCCAAATTTAATTAATTTATTAAAGGAGATTATCATATTTAATTTCTTTGAAATTCCCGGGATATCACAGAAGCGATTTCCAAGTATTTGAAAAGTGATTTTAAATTTGTGAATGTGAGGCTCAATGGGTTCCATGGGAAATGAAATCTATGATTTGAATGTTTGTTTATTAGATGGTTAAATAACCGACTATCGAATTTGGACCCAAAAGTAACTTTGGAAATATCTCGGAGAAAAACATGAGTTATATGGCACAGTCATCTTCGATGATGTTGTACTCTGCGTATAAATTTCGTTTCGTTCTTCTAGGACGAATGATAAGGAAATCCGTCCACAACGGTTAGGAGGTGAACTCCGCTCTTTTCTTTCTTTGTTTATTTCCTAAGAACCGAGGTTGAGTTTACCGGAAACTGTCGAACGTTGTTTCGAAGAGATCGGAATCAGATATGTTATCTAAAAACCACTTCGATTCAACTTAAACTTTGCGAGGTAAAGTCATCTTGAGGATGATGGGAATTCAGAGGCAGAGCTCTCAAGTGTTTCGTTCAGTCCCAGAACAAACTTGTGTGGATGAATGCTGCATTGCATTGTTGCCTGGAGGGCAGTGTTAGCATTCCAAGTGGGAAGTGCTATATAAAAGGTAATCGTAGCCTCAAGCCTCATAAACCGGAAATGACTAAAACATGGGAGATGCTTCAGGGCTATGTGGTTCGCTACCATTAGGGTATGGTCATCACCCAATCTAGATCGATATTAGATCATGTATGCTCGGGGCCTATTTTAGGTTGTTGATTCCAGCCAAGGTGATGACATATTCGACACTATCCAGTAAGGGGTAGGGCCGGTCTTGACTCGCAGGGAGTCCATGTGAGGCTCTCGGTGTATTTTATCTAGAGATGCACCGTGATAGGCGGTACTCCAGTAGCCCAGTCATTGTATGGAAACCAATCTTCAATACGAGCCATTACGATTTTGATTGTGCCTAACTATGTTGGAATGTGAGATGCAAGTATTTCAGCAATTTTATATATTTACTTTGAACCCTTAGACTTTATTATAATATCATAGGATTTCATATGAAATGTTTTGGTTATCGTAAAGTAAAAACCTGTATGTGTTTATGTGCGGCGTGGTCTTACGGGATACCTTTGTTTTGAAAGGTTTTTATAACTTTAAAATCCAATTGGGTGTATTTTTCTCACACTGGTTTTCCAGCCTGACTCGGGTGTTATTTTATTATAATGCTCGGGTTAGACAGAGCATATCTACAGATTGCTTTGGACGCATTGGAGCTCAGGAGGCGAGTTGGAGGTCTTCAAATCGTATTCCCGTATATGTTTATTTTCCGCCGCTTTGTTATTGAAATTATCAGCAATTGTAAGGACATGTTGTTATAACTGCCCTGGTTGATAATTCTGATTGTTGTTGTACTCTGATGGATGGATGTATATAATAGTTCTCTTTTGTAAAATCATTGATATTATATTATATGTTGTTCCGCTGCGATTGTGAGATTCTGTGTTGTTTTTAGTTTATTTTCTCTTCTTCTTCTGTTTTGTCTTTTCTTCTTTTTCCCCAACAATCCGTCTTTCTGGAACTTGGAAGCTCGGAACATGAATACCATGGATGTATTAGTGTCGACTTCTGAAGGTTGAAAAGCCAGGTCATTACATGTGGTATCAGAGCTTAGGTTGAGCGAACACCTAGGCTTTGGTGGGGTTAACTCATTTGAGATAGGGTAAGTGAGACTCTAGGATGAGTTTGAGTGTATATACATAAGAGCGCATATTTGTTAGTGATATGTTTTATATTATGTTGATTTATCGGTTGAGTGGTTATGAACTCTGGTCAATGCAGAAGGAACAACTGTATCGATATGGGTTTCTAAACACTTGAACAAGGCAAATCGACACAGTATTGTTTTAAAATTGGGTAAATGAAATAATTTTACCTAAAATATATATTATATATAGAAGAGTAATTTTCCTGAAAATTATTATTGTTATATATAGTGTGTTTGGTTTTTGGAAAAAGGACAATATTTGATTATTATCATTTATTGTGATTAGTTATGATCAGGTAGTTTATGAACCTTTATTGTCTGTTAAATTAAATACGAACACCTTGTGAATTCGGTTTCACAGTTGACTATAAGGTGTGCGATGGTAATATTAAGTTTAATTTTAGATTATAATAAAAGTTATCCATTATAATCTATACTAAGACAACAATTGTGAAATGATCTTAGATAACAAGTGGAATTATATAAGTTGGATTTATAAATATAGATTATAGATAAGAATTTAAAACTGAGAATTTGAGTACTTAAATCCCGGAGATTTAAAATAGTTTTTCAAATTGTTATGAGGAATAATAATAATATTATTGGAGAGTGTTTTGAAATATAATTTTTCTTAAAATATGGTTATAAATAAAAATGGATTTAAACCGAGAAATTTAGAGCTCAAAGCTCGGTGTTTGGAAAATTTATTTCAAACTTTGAGAAAAATAATAATGGTATTGTTTTGGAAGTATAAATAAATGAATAGAGGAAGTTAAAATAGATTTTAAAGCAGTTAAAAAGTATTGAACTCACTTCGACCGCTGGGAAATAATTTCGGTGATGACTGCAGCATCATCGGTGTTCATTTTCGAGTTTTTAAGTGAGGAATTGCTACCGAAATAGAAATTTGTTACTTAGTTGTTTTTGGGAAAAACAAATTTGTTAAATTTTTTGGAGGATGATTTGTTATACAAGGGATTTATGTATATATCATTATTTCAAAATAATTTGAAATAAAAACTGGGTGTTTAAATTCTGAATTCTACAGTTAAGTGATATTATGTACCCATGTATCATACCCATTAGGATAGTATGGTTTTCGCATCTCATTTGAGATGTTGTTAGGTGTAACAGCCCGGATTTTTCGATAGTTAATTGTGAATATTTAAATGGTTTTAAATATTTGATTTGGAGTTATAATTGAGTTAGTAAGATTTTAAAACTGGATTTTCAAGTGATTTCACAAAAATTTGAAAATCGTCGATTTAATCGACGCAATAAAAATAGCGATCCGGGGCACAATCTCAAAGTTCGACGAAACAAGTTCATTGGATCCGTAATATTGTATTATTATTGCATTTCAAATTTCGTAGCATTTGAAGTTATCGTTTGATCGTACGGAATAGAAATGCGCTGAAATTATATCGAAAATTCAATATAATAATTGGATCAAAAAAGCTATCTTCTCCATACGATTGAATTAGGACTTGAAACCTTTTCCATTGCATTCGGAATAGGGGTATAGCATTATAAACGCCTAGCGGCATGCCTCGATAGGTTATCGGAGTTTTAAGTCGCGTTAAAACAAGATATTTTCAATTTAAATTTTTTTAAATCAAATCAAAATCAAATTCGAGCCGCCCTCAAACCCATTCAAACATGCTAGCTCAAATCACGCGACATCCTCTTTTTCCTCCTTTTAAATCACGTCCCCTCCCTCTATCAAACTTCAAAAATCCTCAGCACAAAAAAGAAGAAGATGAAAATGGCCGAGCAAATGAAATCAAAAGCATTAAAATCGCAGCCTTCCCTCTCTATATTCCTGGATTCGAAAATCATCTCAAACGAAGTTAAAAATTCGTTCGAACAGTAAAAAAAGAGGGGAAATGTAACGACCCTGAATTTTTAACATTGGAAATCAGAATATTTAATTGATTTTAAATATCTGGAAGTTAGTTTAATTTGAAATTCAAATATCAGAATGAATTTGGCAATTTAATTATTGAATTTAATTTACTGAAGTTGGGTAAAAATTTGAATCTTCAGTTTTAAGCTGATTAAAAATATATTTTAAGGCTTAGAAAATTTATATTGATAATACTGAAGATAATGGAAGCTTCAGAATTGAATTTAAAGGTGTTTTGTTCAGTTTTGAAAATATGTCGTTTAAATCGGTATTTAAAAATAGCCTTCCGAGGCGCAGTCTCAGAATTCGACAAGACCAGTTCCATTGGATCCGTAATATTGTATTATTATCGGATTTCAATTTTCATAGTGTTTAGAGTTATAGTGTGAGCGTACGATATATAAATGCGCTGAAATTTATATCGAATTTAATATAATTAATGGGTTCAAAAATCTATCTTCCCCATACGATCGAATTAGGACTCGGAACCTTTTCCATTGTGTTTGAAATAGGGGTTTAACATTATAAACGCCTTGCGGCATGCCTCGATAGGAGGTCGGGACTTTTGGCTTCGTTTCCGAGTCGATTCGAATTTAAATTTAAATAAATTAATACATTGTTTAACCAGTTGAATTTATTTCACGTCAATGCTTTTTGCCTTCACGTCATAGTTACTGTGGCTCATCTGCCACATGCAACCCGTCATCTCGTATTCAAATCACGCAACCTTTCATTTCTGAAAACTTAGAACGAAATCAAAAAAAATTAATGGCCAAAGAAAATTAATTTCGTTCAGTTTAAATCAATGGTCGCGCTCCTCATTCCTTTTTTATTTCAGAATCGAAATCACATCCCCTCTTCAATCCTATGGAACAAAATCAAAATGAAGTCCATCTCCTCCAGTTTTTTTTCACGAAATCGATCTTCCGTTTCCTCAAAAAAAAGAAGAAATTTATGGCCGCGCGTTTCAAAATCGACTCGAATCGAGTTTGATTATCTCGTGGAGCTCCAAGGTCGCGATTGTTATTAGGGCTGCTCGAGTGGTTCTCGAGTTTGGATTGGATTCGCGTGCGACTCTAGAGGTCGGTCGTGGTGATGCTCGTAGGGCTATAGACGCGTTCGCGTGATGCTGGGGTAGTCGTGGAGTTCGTCGGAGCGTAGTGGGATTGCTTCCAGAAGAATGCATTGGTGGGCCGGAGGCTTATGCGTCGTGATAGTTAGGGTTTCTCGATGTTGGTGTCTCGCGTTCGTATAGGGATCGTGATTTTGAGCAGAAGCTTGGTGGTTTGGTTTCCTATTCTCCGTGAGGTAGTTTGGTTTTTTTTCTTTTACATTTTTATTTAAAAAGCTACTCAAGTCAAAAATAAAAATGAAATTTTGAGGCAGTAAGATATTTTCATTTTACTTTGTTGAAATATATTTGTATACAGAGAATAGAAATTCTACTTTATTAGATTTAATGTGTGTATTTATATATATATATATATATATATATGTAGAAAATTGTTTTTCAGTAAGATTAAATATATGCAGATTTTTCAATTTGGGTATATATAAGAAAAATTAAATAAAATAAAATCACTAGTGAATTAAAATTATCAAGTGAAGATTGAATTATTCGATTGATTCGAATATTAATAAATTGTATAAACTGTTTATACAAGGTCTGAAACCGTGAAGAAATAGTCGGAATGGAAATGGATTGCAAAATAAAAGCAAAGGCGAGATCTTCTCACTCAAATTAAAATTGGAATTCCAGTTATTGATAGATTGATTGTATGGATGCGATAGTATATATAGTAGTATATATATATTGATGATTGATTTCGCGCATTATATAGCGGATGAGACCTTATGCGCCGCATAATAGCGGATGATATTTTATAAATCCCATATACCGCGATATTCCACCTCGAAGTGGAATGGGTATTTAATTGTTGTGCTAACATCTGTGGATGCAGGGAAACAGGTTGGAGGGATCCAACTGGATTCCTCAAATTGTATGAATTTGTTTCATATGTTGTATGAATTTGTTTCATATGTTGTGTGATGATTTATTGATAATCTGTGAATGGTTATATTGATGATTGAATTTGTTGAAGGCTATAATTTAGCCGAATGTATTTTTGGTATCGTTGGATACCAGAAATAAATAAAATTGGATTTTTTTGAAATTAAAGTAGGAAATTTCAAGTAAATTCCTTTTGAAAGAATTGGGTGAATTTAAAAGGAGTTTAAAAGCATAAAGTTGATTTTTGAAACCTTATCGAATTATTTCCAAAATATGGGAAAAGATATTAATAAATGGGTTTTGAATAATATTGTTTAAAAGTTGAAGAATTTACTGAAAATGGAATTTTAAAATAATTTGGAAAGAATAAAGGGATTTATTTAAAAGGTGATAAATTTGTTTGAAATCCAATTGATAATTGATTTGGTATTTGAAAACAAATCTTTGGGAAATTAATAAGATAATTGATTTGGTGTTTGAATGAAAATTTATTTTGTGCTGAAATAAATTTAGAAATCAATTTATAAATGCTTTGTTATTTGAAATAAACTTGGAAATCAATTTGTAATTGATTTCATGTTGAAATAAATTTGGAAATCAATTTGTAATTGATTTGGTATTTGAAATAAATGGTAGAATCAATTTGGAATTTGATTTGGTGTTTGAAAGTGAATATTTGGAAATTTAAATTTACAATGGAACTTATAAAGAAAAAGGGAAATAAATGATATCGGGAATATTATTCCGCAAGTGAAAATATGATTTGAAATTGGTTTTCAAAGTGATGAAGTGTGGAAAAATGTGATTTGAAATTGGTTTCCAAAGTGATGAAGTGTGGAAAAATGTGATTTGAAATTGGTTTTCAAAGTGATGAAGTGTGGAAATTATATATCTTGCAAAGATATTTTGAAATTTAATAATTTGGGAAAATTATTTAAATTGGTTGATTGTTGTGAATGTTGTTGATAGTTACATAACCGACTATCAATATTTGCCTTTGAAATGGCATTTGAATTTGTTTTTAAAATAAGCGCTCATTATTCGGTTTAGCCGGGAGAGGACTTTGTGTCATATAACCCATTCCGAATAATAATACGACTTTATGGATGGAAACTGAAGACCGGTGTTGAAGACCGGGTGTTTGCGAGAACGATAGGATAACCTATCGATTGTCTCTGCACTGAGTTGCTCCAGTATAGAGACCTCCATATGTGATGAGAAGTCCGATCGGGATTGTGAATACCTGGATTGCAAGGGCTTCTTTGGAAGTGCCTTCGATTCTATTCGAACCCGGAAAAGATTTGTATGGTCGTATGCTTGACACTACACTTTGAGATATAAAGCAGATTTCTTTCAAATACATATCTGTTGGTGGCGGAGAATTTATTCTCTTAGCTTAACACCCTTCTCTGAGATGTACGAGCTCAGAGGTTATGTAGTTGAAGGTTATCAGTGATATACTCCCAATTTGGTAGTGTGGCATGCTAAGTGTTGCTGTGTGTTGATGATTATTTGTTGATCATTTATGATCAAAGCATGGCTTTCGTGTAAAGCGTAGCTTTGTGGACGAGACCTCATCGGACCTCACACCCCGGAAATGGTCAAAACAGGAAAATGCGGCAAGGTTATGAGGGTCGCTCCCTTTAGGGTATGTCATTTCCTTCTGGAAAAAGGTGGTATCATGGTATGGAGCCCAGATGCTTTACCTGTGTGGTTGCATCAATCTTATTTACTGTGTGATTGTTGCTTTGTGATCGAGGGCCCTCGGATAAAGGTCGCAAACGACCGGGGGGTGGCATACTCGTGTAGTAGTTACCTAGTAAGAGGTAACCCGACCATGTGTTGGCAGAGAGCTAGGTAGTTCTCGGGGCGTCCCTCCAGAGGTGTTCCCATGTGGCATAGGAAGTTCCTTAGCCTGACCATTTGTTGTAAACTCTGATGATGTATTGTATAAACTGATATAGTTCTTTGTTATAAAGATTATTCATTCATCTATTATATATTGTTACGCTGCGAATGTGAGATTCTGATATTGTTGCTGTTTCTTTTTCTTTCTTTCTTCTTCTACCTCTTCTTTTTAACCCTAATGATTCGGTTTTCCAGCATTCGATCGTGCGGCATTTGATACAGTGGACGTATTAATGTCGACTTTCGAGCATCGAAAGGTCGTATCGTTTACATGTGGTATCAGAGCAATTGGTTAAGCGATAACCCTGGCTCTGTTGGGTGTTACTCATTAGAGATAGAGTCAGTAGTACTCTAGAATGAGTGTGAGTGTAATAATAGATATGAGCGCGTATTTGTTAGTGAATACAAAAAAATTTGTTTTATATTGTGTGGACTTATCGGTTGATTGTTTATAGATTCTGGTCGGTTCAGTCTGGCCAACTATAATCGATAGGGGTTTCTAAACTCTTAAACAAGATAAACTGACACAATATTGTTTAAAATAGGGTAAATGAAATAAATTTACCCAAAACTATTTTTGTATAGAAAAGAAATCATTTTCCGTAAATTATTATTGTATATGGTTGCTTGGTTGTTAGGAAGAGATAATATTGAAATATTATCATTGTTATATGGAAATTGAATGAGAAATAATGGTATAACCAAATATTTGGAGATAAATTCATTTAACAAATGAAATTTATAAATATGAATTGAAAGGATAAGGAAATGAATTCGTATACAAATGAGATTTGTCAATGTAAATTGTAAATGTGATTTATAAATTGAAATAGAATTCCAGAGAAATATTTGAAAATAAATTCATTAATGGAATGAAATTGGTAATGTGAATTTATAAATGAGTTTTATAAATTGAAATGAGATGCCAGAGTAATTTTTTGAAATAAGAATTAAAGAATTTGGATTGAAATTTCAAAGTTAGTTTTGAAATGTGAGTAATTGTTTAAAAGACTCTGGAATTTCTTTAAAATGTTATGGAATGTAAATAAGTTTGGTAACTTATAAAAATATTTGAAATTTGATTGGAATGAGATTCAAATTGAAAAGGAATGAATTTGTGAATGAACAAATGAGGTTACATTTGTAAATAAATGAATTGGAAATTGAATAATGAAATGAGATTTGATTTGAATCAAGTTGAATAAAAATCCAAACTTGGAAAAAATAAAATAAAATAAAATGGATTGAATTCAAGTAAACTAACTTGATAATTTATTAATTCATGAAATAATGAATTGGAAGTTGAATTAGTTAAATTGAAGTTGAGTTGTGAGCTAAATTTGGAAACGGTTTGAATTTGCGTATAAATTCAAGTAGAAAGAAAAAAATAATTTGAAATTTCCTTGATAAAGATAAAGTAAATTCAGGATGAATTGAAAATGGAAATTTGAAATTTGAAAAGGATAAGTGAATATACTAATTGAATTAAATTAGTAGATGGAATGGATTTGATAAATGAAAAATCAAATCAAAGATTTAAATTAGAAATTGTTTACAAGGAAAATATAATTTGAGTTTTGAGTTGAAATAATTTAAGCAATATCTGGATAAATGCTCGACTTAAGTAAAATTGTGGAATGGTTGTTGTCGAGTTTTGTGAAATGGGTTTGAATGAAATTTGTTTGATTAATGGAATGCAAATTGAATTGAATGGAATCAATTGGAAATGAAATGGAATTAAAATAAATTGAGTTGGTATCAATTTAAATTAGTTATAAACTAGAATGGATATTCTATTAAGTGAATATCGTCGAAATTTGCATATAAATGGTTGTCGTTTGACGCAAACGAGATTGTATAAAATTCTATGAGTTATTAAAAGAAAATAAAATTGATTTTGGAATCAACTGAAATGGATATGAATTCGTTTCGCTTAAAAATGAATAGAATGTAAGAAAGTGGGTTGTAAATCACTTGAATTGAATGGAAATGATGTGTGATTTAGTTGTAAGCAACTAAATTTATGTTGAAACCATATAAATTGCTAATGGAAATAATTTTAGATGTATTGCTTATGAAATCTATGTATTTTCTATTGAAATTAAGTGAAATGTTAATAGATTTCCTATATATGTCACTTACGTGTTTAAATTGAGTAAGTACAGGTGCAAGGAAGCCGTTTGGTTGGTTTTGATTGCGCGAAATAGTTAAATAAATAAGCCGCTTTGCTTAAAATGCTAAATAAGGTACGCCTACGCAATAAAAATAGGAAATATGAACTGTTTTTGTTTTTCCGACCATGTGGGTCGATGTATATATATTTATATCTTTTGTCAAATTGCAAAAGCTCCTCCGTACAAAGGAGACTCTGCCAAATTTTTTTTGAAAATTTTGGGAGTTAGAATATTTTTTGGAAATATTTGGAAATTTTCACTTAACAACAAATGATTTAAAATTAGAATTTGAAATGAGGTGAATAAAACTCAATATTCAGAGTTAGAAGATGAATCGAATTCAAGTAAAATTTGAAATGAAAATCTGAATGAAAATTTTGAAATAAAAGTATTGAGATTTGAAATGAATTAGTAAATTGAAGCAAATTGATTTTATATGGAAGTGGAATTCAATTTGAATATAAACTTTAGTAGTGAAGTAGTAAAAATGAATATAAGAAATAATTGTATTGAACTTAAGAAATAAAGAATGAAATTCTTAAGTAAATGGGTATTGGGAATCCAATAAGTAAATTTGGACATTGTTGTTAAGTAAAGTATACAGGGATTATAAAGGCTATAGGAAAATGGAATTGGGATTTTGATTTCAGAAGATAAATTGGAATTTGCTCGGCAAAGGTATATATTTAAAATTTCAGTATGAAATTTGATGAGTTTCTGATTTTGCCACTTGGCATTTTGTTTTCTTTTGAAATCTGGGGGTTCGTAGGGACATTTTGTAGTTGTACCGAGCTAGCCGCGCAAAGGAGACGCTGGCGAAATTTTTCGAAAATTTAGAGAGTTAGAAATTTTTGAGAAATTTTGGATAATTTAAAATTTGAATTTAAATTTAAATTTGAATTGTGAAGTAAAATAAAGTTGCTTGAAACTATGAAAATGTTTGGAAAATTAATAAGTATGATAGTGTGGTTATGATAAGAAGATTGGTTTGAGAATTTGATAAAACTGTTTGGTTTTGGGAAAATGATAAACGGGTTGAGGATCATTTTTCTTAACTTGTAATTTCGGGACAAAATTCTTTTAAGGGGGGAAGAATGTAACGACCCTGAATTTTTGACATTGGAAATCAGAATATTTAATTGATTTTAAATATCTGGAAGTTAGTTTAATTTGAAATTCAAATATCAGAATGAATTTGGCAATTTAATTATTGAATTTAATTTACTGAAGTTGGGTAAAAATTTGAATCTTCAGTTTTAAGCTGATTAAAAATATTTTTTAAGGCTTAGAAAATTTATATTGATAATACTGAAGATAATGGAAGCTTCAGAATTGAATTTAAAGGTGTTTTGTTCAGTTTTGAAAATATGTCGTTTAAATCGGTATTTAAAAATAGCCATCTGAGGCGCAGTCTCGGAATTCGACGAGACCAGTTCCATTGGATCCGTAATATTGTATTATTATCGAATTTCAATTTTCGTAGTGTTTAGAGTTATAGTGTGAGCGTACGATATATAAATGCGCTGAAATTTATATCGAATTTAATATAATTAATGGGTTCAAAAAGCTATCTTCCCCATATGATCGAATTAGGACTCGGAACCTTTTCCATTGTGTTCGAAATAGGGGTTTAACATTATAAACGCCTAGCGGCACGCCTCGATAGGAGGTCGGAACTTTTGGCTTCGTTTCCGAGTCGATTCGAATTTAAATAAATTAATACATTGTTTAACCAGTTGAATTTATTTCACGTCAATGCTTTTTGCCTTCACATCACAGTTACTGTGGCTCATCTGCCACACGCAACCCGTCATCTCGTATTCAAATCACGCAACCTTTCATTTCTCAAAACTCAGAACGAAATCAAAAAAAAATAATGGCCAGAGAAAATTAATTTCGTTCAGTTTAAATCAATGGCCGCGCTCCTCATTCCTTTTTTATTTCAGAATCGAAATCACATCCCCTCTTCAAACCTAAGGAATGAAATAGAAATGAAATCCATCTCCTCCAGTTTTTTTTCATGAAATCGATCTTCCGTTTCCTCGAAAAAAAAAGAAGAAATTTATGGCCGTGCGTTTCAAAATCGACTCGAATCGAGTTCGATTATCTCGTGGAGCTCCGAGTTCGCGACTGGTATTAGGGCTTCTCGAGTGGTTCTTGAGTTTGGATTAGATTCGCGTGCGACTCGGGAGGTCGGTCGTGGTGATGCTCGTAGGGCTGTAGATGCGTTCGCGTGATGCTGGTGTAGTCATGGAGTTCGTCGGAGGGCAGTGGGATTGCTTCCAGAAGAATGCATTGGTGGGTCGAGAGGCTTGTGCGTCGTGATAGTTAGGGTTGCTCGATGTTGGTGTCTCGCGTTCGTATAGGGATCGTGATTTTGAGCAGAAGCTTGGTGGTTTGGTTTCCTGTTCTCAGTGAGGTAGTTTGTTTTTTTTCTTTTACATTTTTATTTAAAAAGCAACTAATGTCAAAAATAAAAATGATATTTTGAGGCAGTAAGATATTTTCATTTTAGTTTGTTGAATTATATTTGTATACAGAGAATAGAAATTCTACTTTATTAGATTTAATGTGTGTATATTTATATATATATATATATATATATAGATATGCAGAAAATTGTTTTTCAGTAAGATTAAATATATGCAGATTTTTCAATTTGGGTATATATAAGAAAAATTAAATAAAATAAAATCACTGGTGAATTAAAATTATCAAGTGAAGATTGAATTATTCGATTGATTCGAATATTAATAAATTGTATAAACTGTTTATACAAGGTCTGAAACCGTGAAGAAATAGTCGGAATGGAAATGGATTGCAAAATAAAAGCAAAGGTGAGATCTTCTCACTCAAATTAAAATTGGAATTTCAGTTATTGATTGATTGATTGTTTGGATGCGATAGTATATATAGTAGTATATATATATTGGTGATTGATTTCCCGCATTATATAGCGGATGAGACCCTATGCGCCGCATATTAGCAGATGATATTTTATAAATCCCATATACCACGATATTCCACCTCAAAGTGGAATGGGTATTTAATTGTTGTGCTAACATCTGTGGATGTAGGGAAATAGGTTTGAGGAATCCAACTGGATTCCTCAAATTGTATGAATTTGTTTCATATGTTGTATGAATTTGTTTCATATTGTGTATGAATTTGTTTCATATGTTGTATGAATTTGTTTCATATGTTGTGTGATGATTTATTGATAATCCGTGAATGGTTATATTGATGATTGAATTTGTTGAAGGCTATAATTTAGCCGAATGTATTTTTGGTATCGTTGGATACCAGAAATAAATAAAATTGGATTTTTTTTGAAATTAAAGTAGGAAATTTCAAGTAAATTCCTTTTGAAAGAATTGGGTGAATTTAAAAGAAGGAGTTTAAAAGCATAAAGTTGATTTTTGGAACCTTATCGAATTATTTCCAAAATATGGGAAAAGGTATTAATAAATGGGTTTTGAATAATATTGTTTAAAAGTTGAAGAATTTATTGAAAATGGAATTTTAAAATAATTTGGAAAGAATAAAGGGATTTATTTAAAAGGTGATAAATTTGTTTGAAATCCAATTGATAATTGATTTGGTATTTGAAAATAAATCTTTGGGAAATTAATAAGATAATTGATTTGGTGTTTGAATGAAAATTTATTTTGTGCTGAAATAAATTTAGAAATAAATTTATAAATGCTTTGTAATTTGAAATAAACTTGGAAATCAATTTGTAATTGATTTCATGTTCAAATAAATTTGGAAATCAATTTGTAATTGATTTGGTATTTGAAATAAATGGTAGAATCAATTTGGAATTTGATTTGGTGTTTGAAAGTGAATATTTGGAAATTTAAATTTACAATGGAACTTATAAAGAAAAAGGGAAATAAATGATATCAGGAATTTTATTCCGCGAGTGAAAATATGATTTGAAATTGGTTTTCAAAGTGTTGAAGTGTGGAAAAATGCGATTTGAAATTGGTTTTCAAAGTGATGAAGTGTGGAAAAATGTGATTTGAAATTGGTTTTCAAAGTGATGAAGTGTGGAAATTATATATCTTGCAAAGATATTTTGAAATTTATCGAATTATTTCCAAAATATGGGAAAAGATATTAATAAATGGGTTTTGAATAATATTGTTTAAAAGTTGAAGAATTTATTGAAAATGGAATTTTAAAATAATTTGGAAAGAATAAAGGGATTTATTTAAAAGGTGATAAATTTGTTTGAAATCCAATTGATAATTGATTTGGTATTTGAAAATAAATCTTTGGGAAATTAAGAAGATAATTGATTTGGTGTTTGAATGAAAATTTATTTTGTACTGAAATAAATTTAGAAATCAATTTATAAATGCTTTGTTATTTGAAATAAACTTGGAAATCAATTTGTAATTGATTTCATGTTGAAATAAATTTGGAAATCAATTTGTAATTGATTTGGTATTTGAAATAAATGGTAGAATCAATTTGGAATTTGATTTGGTGTTTGAAAGTGAATATTTGGAAATTTAAATTCACAATGGAACTTATAAAGAAAAAGGGAAATAAATGATATCGGGAATTTTATTCCGCGAGTGAAAATATGATTTGAAATTGGTTTTCAAAGTGATGAAGTGTGGAAAAATGTGATTTGAAATTGGTTTTCAAAGTGATGAAGTGTGGAAAAATGTGATTTGAAATGTGTTTTCAAAGTGATGAAGTGTGGAAAAATGTGATTTGAAATTGGTTTTCAAAGTGATGAAGTGTGGAAATTATACATCTTGCAAAGATATTTTGAAATTTAATAATTTGGGAAAATTATTTAAATTGGTTGATTGTTGTGAATGTTGTTGATAGTTACATAACCGACTATCAATATTTGCCTTTGAAATGGCATTTGAATTTTTTTTAAAATAAGCGCTCATTATTCGGTTTAGCCGGGAGAGGACTTTGTGTCATATAACCCATTCTGAATAATGATACGACATTATGGATTGCAATTGAAGACCGGTGTTGAAGACCGGGTATTTGCGAGAACGATAGGATAACCTATCGATTGTCTCTGCACTGAGTTGCTCCGGTATAGAGACCTCCATATGTGATGGGAAGTCCGATCGGGATTGTGAATACCCGAATTGCAAGAGCTTCTTTGGAAGTACCTTCGATTCTGTTCGAACCCGGAACAGATTTGTATGGTCGTATGTTTGATACTACACTTTGAGATATAAAGCAGATTTCTTTCAAATACATATCTGTTGGTGGTGGAGAATTTATTCTCTTAGCTTAACACCCTTCTCTGAGATGTACGAGCTCAGAGGTTATGTAGTTGAAGGTTATCAGTGATATACTCCCAATTTGGTAGTGTGGCATGCTAAGTGTTGCTGTGTGTTGATGATTATTTGTTGATCATTTATGATCAAAGCATGGCTTTGGTGTAAAGCGTAGCTTTGTGGACGAGACCTCATCGGACCTCACACCCCGGAAATGGTCAAAACAGGAAAATGCGGCAAGGTTATGAGGGTCGCTCCCTTTAGGGTATGTCATTTCCTTCTGGAAAAAGGTGGTATCATGGTATGGAGCCCAGATGCTTTACCTGTGTGGTTGCATCAATCTTATTTACTGTGTAATTGTTGCTTTGTGATCGAGGGCCCTCGGATAAAGGTCGCAAACGACCGGGGGGTGGCATACTCGTGTAGTAGTTACCTAGTAAGAGGTAACCCGGCCATGTGTTGGCAGAGAGCTAGTTAGTTCTCGGGGCGTCCCTCCAAAGGCGTTCCCATGTGGCATAGGAAGTTCCTTAGCCTGACCATTTGTTGTAAACTCTGATGATGTATTGTATAAACTGATATAGTTCTTTGTTATAAAGATTATTCATTCATCTATTATATATTGTTCCGCTACGAATGTGAGATTCTGATATTGTTGCTGTTTCTTTTTCTCTCTTTCTTCTTCTACCTCTTCTTTTTAACCCTAATGATTCGGTTTTCCAGCATTCGATCGTGCGGCATTTGATACAGTGGACGTATTAATGTCGACTTTCGAGCGTCGAAAGGTCATATCGTTTACATGTGGTATCAGAGCAATTGGTTAAGCGATAACCCTGGCTCTGTTGGGTGTTACTCATTAGAGATAGAGTCAGTAGTACTCTAGAATGAGTGTGAGTGTAATAATAGATATGAGCGCGTATTTGTTAGTGAATACAAAAAAATTTGTTTTATATTGTGTGGACTTATCGGTTGATTGTTTATAGATTCTGGTCGGTTCAGTCTGGCCAACTGTAATCGATAGGGGTTTCTAAACTCTTAAACAAGATAAACTGACACAATATTGTTTAAAATAGGGTAAATGAAATAAATTTACCCAAAACTATTTTTGTATAGAAAAGAAATCATTTTCCTTAAATTATTATTGTATATGGTTGCTTGGTTGTTAGGAAGAGATAATATTGAAATATTATCATTGTTATATGGAAATTGAAAGAGAAATAATGGTATAACCAAAGATTTGGAGATAAATTCATTTAACAAATGAAATTTATAAATATGAATTGAAAGGATAAGGAAATGAATTCATATACAAATGAGATTTGTCAATGTAAATTGTAAATGTGATTTATAATTTGAAATAGAATTCCAGAGAAATATTTGAAAATAAATTCATAAATGGAATGAAATTGGTAATGTGAATTTATAAATGAGTTTTATAAATTGAAATGAGATGCCAGAGTAATTTTTTGAAATACGAATTAAAGAATTTGGATTGAAATTTCAAAGTTAGTTTTGAAATGTGAGTAATTGTTTAAAAGACTCTGGAATTTCTTTAAAATGTTATGGAATGTAAATAAGTTTGGTAACTTATAAAAATATTTGAAATTTGATTGGAATGAGATTCAAATTGAAAAGGAATGAATTTGTGAATGAACAAATGAGGTTACATTTGTAAATAAATGAATTGGAAATTGAATAATGAAATGAGATTTGATTTGAATCAAGTTGAATAAAAATCCAAACTTGGAAAAAATAAAATAAAATAAAATGGATTGAATTCAAGTAAACTAACTTGATAATTTATTAATTCATGAAATAATGAATTGGAAGTTGAATTAGTTAAATTGAAGTTGAGTTGCGAGCTAAATTTGGAAATGGTTTGAATTTGCGTATAAATTCAAGTAGAAAGAAAAAAATAATTTGAAATTTCCTTGATAAAGATAAAGTAAATTCAGGATGAATTGAGTATGGAAATTTGAAATTTGAAAAGGATAAGTGGATATACTAATTGAATTAAATTAGTAGATGGAATGGATTTGATAAATGAAAAATCAAATCAAAGATTTAAATTAGAAATTGTTTACAAGGAAAATATAATTTGAGTTTTGAGTTGTAATAATTTAGGCAATATCTGGATAAATGCTCGACTTAAGTAAAATTGTGAAATGGTTGTTGTCGAGTTTTGTGAAATGGGTTTGAATGAAATTTGTTTGATTAATGGAATGCAAATTGAATTGAATGGAATCAATTCGAAATGAAATGGAATTAAAATAAATTGAGATGGTATCAATTTAAATTAGTTATAAACTAGAATGGATATTCTATTAAGTGAATATCGTCGAAATTTGCATATAAATGGTTGTCGTTTGACGCAAACGAGATTGTATAAAATTCTATGAGTTATTAAAAGAAAATAAAATTGATTTTGGAATCAACTGAAATGGATATGAATTCGTTTCGCTTAAAAATGAATAGAATGTAAGAAAGTGGGTTGTAAATCACTTGAATTGAATGGAAATGATGTGTGATTTAGTTGTAAGCAACTAAATTTATGTTGAAACCATATAAATTGCTAATGGAAATAATTTTAGATGTATTGCTTATGAAATCTATGTATTTTCTATTGAAATTAAGTGAAATGTTAATAGATTTCCTATATATGTCACTTACGTGTTTAAATTGAGTAAGTACAGATGCAGGGAAGCCGTTTCGCTGGTTTTGATTGCGCGAAATAGTTAAATAAATAAGCCGCTTTGCTTAAAATGCTAAATAAGGTACGCCTACGCAATAAAAATAGGAAATATGAACTGTTTTTGTTTTTCCGACCGTGTGGGTCGATGTATATATATTTATATCTTTTGTCAAATTGCAAAAGCTCCTCCGTACAAAAGAGACTCTGCCAAAATGTTTTTGAAAATTTTGGGAGTTAGAATTTTTTTTTGAAATTTTTGGAAATTTTCACTTAACAACAAATGATTTAAAATTAGAATTTGAAATGAGGTGAATAAAACTCAATATTCAGAGTTAGAAGATGAATCGAATTCAAGTAAAATTTGAAATGAAAATCTGAATAAAAATTTGGAAATAAAAGTATTGAGATTTGAAATGAATTAGTAAATTGAAGCAAATTTATTTTATATGGAAGTGGAATTCAACTTGAATATAAACTTTAGTAGTGAAGTAGTAAAAATGAAGATAAGAAATAATTGTATTGAACTTAAGAAATAAAGAATGAAATTCTTAAGTAAATGGGTATTGGGAATCCAATAAGTAAATTTGGACATTATAGTTAAGTAAAGTATACAGGGATTATAAAGGCTATAGGAAAATGGAATTGGGATTTTGATTTCAGAAGATAAATTGGAATTTGCTCGGCAAAGGTATATATTTAAAATTTCAGTATGAAATTTGATGAGTTTCTGATTTTGCCATTTGGCATTTTGTTTTCTTTTGAAATCTGGGGGTCCGTAGGGACATTTTGTAGTTGTACCGAGCTAGCCGCGCAAAGGAGACGCTGGCGAAATTTTTTGAAAATTTAGAGAGTTAGAAATTTTTGAGAAATTTTGGATAATTTAAAATTTGAATTTAAATTTAAATTTGAATTGTAAAGTAAAATAAAGTTGCTTGAAACTATGAAAATGTTTGGAAAATTAATAAGGATGATAGTGTGGTTATGATAAGAAGATTGTTTTGAGAATTTGATAAAACTGTTTGGTTTTGGGAAAATGATAAACGGGTTGAGGATCATTCTTCTTAACTTGTAATTTCAGGACAAAATTCTTTTAAGGGGGGAAGAATGTAACCACCCTGAATTTCTGACATTGGAAATAAGAATATTTAATTGATTTTAAATATCTGGAAGTTAGTTTAATTTGAAATTCAAATATCAGAATGAATTTGGCAATTTAGTTATTGAATTTAATTTACTGAAGTTGGGTAAAAATTTGAATCTTCAGTTTTAAGTTGATTAAAATTATTTTTTAAGGCTTAGAAAATTTATATTGATAATACTGAAGATAATGGAAGCTTCAGAATTGAATTTAAAGGTGTTTTGTTCAGTTTTGAAAATATGTCGTTTAAATCAGTATTTAAAAATAGCCATCTGAGGCGCAGTCTCGGAATTCGACGAGACCAGTTCCATTGGATCCGTAATATTGTATTATTATCAGATTTCAATTTTCGTAGTGTTTAGAGTTATAGTGTGAGCGTACGATATATAAATGGGCTGAAATTTATATCGAATTTAATATAATTAATGGGTTCAAAAAGCTATCTTCCCCATACGATCGAATTAGGACTCGGAACCTTTTCCATTGTGTTCGAAATAGGGGTTTAACATTATAAACGCCTAGCGGCATGCCTCGATAGGAGGTCGGGACTTTTGGCTTCGTTTCCGAGTCGATTCGAATTTAAATTTAAATAAATTAATACATTGTTTAACAAGTTGAATTTATTTCACGTCAATGCTTTTTGCCTTCACGTCACAGTTACTGTGGCTCATCTGCTACACGCAACCCGTTATCTCATATTCAAATCACGCAACCTTTCATTTCTGAAAACTCAGAACGAAATCAAAAAAAAATAATGGCCAGAGAAAATTAATTTCGTTCAGTTTAAATCAATGGCCGCGCTCCTCATTCCTTTTTTATTTTAGAATCGAAATCACATCCCCTCTTCAAACCTATGGAACGAAATCGAAATGAAATCCATCTCCTCCAGTTTTTTTTCACGAAATCGATCTTCCGCTTCCTCGAAAAAAAAGAAGAAATTTATGGCCGTGCGTTTCAAAATCGACTCAAATCGAGTTCGATTATCTCGTGGAGCTTCGAGGTCGCGACTGGTATTAGGGCTGCTCGAGTGGTTCTCGAGTTTGGATTGGATTCGCGTGCGACTCTGGAGGTCGGTCGTGGTGACGCTCGTAGGGCTGTCGACGTGTTCGTATGATGCTGGGGTAGTCGTGGAGTTCGTCGGAGGGCAGTGGGATTGCTTCCAGAAGAATGCATTGGTGGGTCGAGAGGCTTGTGCGTCGTGATAGTTAGGGTTGCTCGATGTTGGTGTCTCGCGTTCATATAGGGATCGTGATTTTGAGCAGAAGCTCGGTGGTTTGGTTTCCTGTTCTCAGTGAGGTAGTTTGTTTTTTTTCTTTTACATTTTTATTTAAAAAGCAACTCAAGTCAAAAATAAAAATGAAATTTTAAGGCAGTAAGATATTTTCATTTTACTTTGTTGAATTATATTTGTATACAGAGAATATAAATTCTACTTTATTAGATTTAATGTGTGTATATTTATATATATATAGATATGAAGAAAATTGTTTTTCAGTAAGATTAAATATATGCAGATTTTTAAATTTGGGTATATATCAGAAAAATAAAATAAAATAAAATCACTGGTGAATTAAAATTATCAAGTGAAGATTGAATTATTCGATTGATTCGAATATTAATAAATTGTATAAACTATTTATACAAGGTCTGAAACCGTGAAGAAATAGTCGGAATGGAAATGGATTGCAAAATAAAAGCAAAGGTGAGATCTTCTCACTCAAAATAAAACCGTGAAGAAATAGTCGGAATTGGAATTTTATTCCACGAGTGAAAATATGATTTGGAATTGGTTTTCAAAGTGATGAAGTGTGGAAAAATGTGATTTGAAATTGGTTTTCAAAGTGATGAAGTGTGGAAAAATGTGATTTGAAATTGGTTTTCAAAGTGATGAAGTGTGGAAATTATATATTTTTCAAAGATATTTTGAAATTTAATAATTTGGGAAAATTATTTAAGTTAGTTGATTGTTGTGAATGTTGTTGATAGTTACATAACCGACTATCAATATTTGCCTTTGAAATGGCATTTGAATTTGTTTTTAAAACAAGCGCTCATTATTCGGTTTAGCCGGGAGAGGACTTTGTGTCATATAACCCATTCCGAATAATGATACGACATTATGGATTGCAATTGAAGACCGGTGTTGAAGACCGGGTGTTTGCAAGAATGATAGGATAACCTATCGATTGTCTCTACACTGAGTTGCTCCGGTATAGAGACCTCCATATGTGATGGGAAGTCCGATCGGGATTGTGAATACCCGGATTGCAAGGGCTTCTTTGGAAGTGCCTTCGATTCTGTTCGAATCCGGAACAAATTTGTATGGTCGTATGTTTGACACTACACTTTGAGATATTAAGCATATTTCTTTCAAATACATATTTGTTGGTGGCGGAGAATTTATTCTCTTAGCTTAACACCCTTCTCTGAGATTTACAAGCTCAGAGGTTACGTAGTTGAAGGTTATCAGTGATATACTCCCAATTTGGTAGTGTGGCATGCTAAGTGTTGTTGTGTGTTGATGATCATTTGTGATCAAAGCATGGCTTTCGTGTAAAGCGTAGCTTTGTGGACAAGACCTCATCGGACCTCACACCCCGGAAATGGTCAAAACAGGAAAATGCGGCAAGGTTATGAGGGTCGCTCCCTTTAGGGTCATTTCCTTCTAGAAAAAGGTGGTATCATGGTATGGAGCCCAGATGATTTACCTGTGTGGTTGCATCAATCTTATTTACTGTGTGATTGTTGCTTTGTGATTGAGGGCCCTCGGATAAAGGTTGCAAACGACCGGGGGGTGGCATACTAGTGTAGTAGTTACCTAGTAAGAGGTAACCCGGCCTTGTGTTGGCAGAGAGCTAGTTAGTTCTCGGGGCGTGCCTCCAGAGGCGTTCCCATGTGGCATAGGAAGTTCCTTAGCCTGACCATTTGTTGAAAAATCCAAAGAAACAATACGAACCTTGTACGGTTTTAGTTGTATAACCTGCTATGGAATGTGGCGGTAACCTGCTATTGAACATAGTAGCTATAGTAGGCATACAATAATGGTTGTATGATGGCTAAGATTAATATTATACTTTTGAAATGTTTCCACACTAGGCGTTAATGATAATATTAAAAAGATTTTGCGTATCAAGCATGTTTGACTATCATAAGGAGAAATCTCCTCCAATTCTGCGTTTGCATTGTGTGTGTGGCGGAAGGCCTTATGGTAGTTTCATTTTTTAAAAGCATTGCGAATTATTTTTATTTTCTTTGTGAAAATAACTGGTTTTAAGATCTCACACCAGTCCCATGACTGACCTGGAGTTTATTGTTCCCTTTCTAAACTCTAGGTGCCCATAATTTTCCACACAGGCAGCCTAGAGTTAGGATATCAGGTCATTCTGGAATTCAGAAGTTGCTGTGGAGATCTGGAGGCGAGCTGGATGGCGAGACATATCACTTATACTAGTATTATTCTGTTGTGTATTATGTTATGTGGACAAGTATTTATAACTGTCCAATGATGTATGTTGTTGTTGTAAACTCCGATGATGTATTGTATAAACTGATATAGTTCTTTGTTATAAAGATTATTCATTCATCTATTATATATTGTTCCGCTGCGAATGTGATATTGTTGCCGTTTCTTTTTTTTTTCTTCTTCTACCTCTTCTTTTTAACCCTAATGATTCGGTTTTCCGGCATTCGATCGTGCGGCATTTGATACAGTGGACGTATTAATGTCGACTTTCGATCGTCAAAAGGTCATATCATTTACATGATCGATCGCAAGTGTACCTGGCGAAGATCGCGATGGCGACAAAGGGCTTCACTGGCGAAATCGAGGTGGGGGAGGCTCGCATCAATAGCTGTTAGGGTGGAGTTCATATTCGCATGCGCAAGCGCGCGTGGCTGAAGGAACGACATGGCGCGTCAGTTGAGGGTGGTGACTCGCGTGGGGGATTGGCGAGTGGGAGGGAGGGCGTTCGTGTGTGCCGATGGATGAGGGTTGCGGTGGTGATAAGGCAGCGTGATGTGGATATGCTGGGTTCGTGTTTGTCAATAGCCAGAGGATAGGGAGAAGGCAGTCACATGTGAGGCGGTGGCGGCGACTGTGAGGTGATCTCGGTGGTGAAGGGCAGGGGGAAAAATGGAAGGGGCGGCCGCTATTGTCGTGTTCGGCAGTTGTGGGTTGTGTTGGGCAGTGGTCGAAGCATCGAAGAGGGTTTCTCGATCGGCGGCAGTGGAGATATCCTTCGGTTCTAATTTGTTAGGTAATTAAAGTGGAATTATTTTTTTGAAATTTAATTATATTTAAATTCGTATAATTTTCTAAAAAGCTATAACGTGTCCATACGAGGTCCTTAATCACGAAATCAGTCCTTGAATTTGTAGCTGCGGATCGGTGCAAAAGGAATTTAATTGGAATGTTTAGTAAAAAAATAAAACCAAGGTGAGAAACCTCTCACTCATTTGGATTACCAAAATTTAAATTTTTAAATAGTTGAAATAAATTTTTGGATGCTAGTTGAATTTATAAAATTATTGTCTGCGAATGATATAATATATATAGTAGTATACATATATTCGTATTTGGAGTGATATTCCCGCATATTATAGCGGATGAGACCCTATGCGCCCTGCATAATAGCGGATGACCCTATATACCGCAATATCCCCCTCGAAGTGAGATTGGTATTTTTATGTTGTATTAACACTGTGGATGCAGGGAAAACAGGTTGGAGGGATCCAACTGGATTCCTTAAATATATTGTTTATTTTTCATATATAGTGTTATATGATTTGTGTAGAATAATCTATTATAGACTGTTGTAGTGACTGGAATTATTGGATGCTATTGTAGCACTGGCCTAAATTTTGATAATTTAAATACTATAAATATATTTTTAAAATTTATGGAATTAAAGGGAATTTGATATAAAAATATATATATTGGAATTGGGGTTATTTTAAAGAAATTGAATCAGAAAAATATATTTGATTTTTGGGTATACTATAAAAGTTTGTGTGGATCGGTTGTATGGATAAATATACTAATTTAAAACTTGTGTGATATACCAGCGAAAAATAGTCGATAAATAAAAGAAATGTAAAGCGGTAAGTAAATGACACCAGATATTTTTATACTGGTTCGAACTTCCCGTTCTACATCCAGTCCCAGACTCCTTATGGATTTACTAACACCCTCGCTTCACCCGGAGGAATATGCACCCGAGCAACCGAACATGATTTCAATATACTTGCCCGAGTAGCTGAACGGGACCTCTAATACAAAGTATTTAGTTTCTTGACTTGATGTGTTCTTGAATAACACTGATTAGTCGATATGGTACACCCTTCATATAATCTTCTCCTTTGTGGTATGTAGTGTTTGTACGTGAAGAGAATGGAAGATTTAAATAGAATTCTCAATAGAATGCTTGTATGAATGTTTTAGAAAGCAAAGACTAAGGAGAGTAGAATCAAAATAAGATAGAAAGAATTGTAATGATTGTTGTTTTTTATGAATTTGATTCTTGGCTTTATTTATTGAAATGATCCTGACTCGGCCTTCGAAAATCGACACCCATACTTCACTTGTACTCGAATGCCGCAGATTCAAACGCCGAATCTGGCTCGCCGGAGCTTATAACACAGTAAGTATAACAACACAGCGGAAGAAAGAAATGAATGATATCATATACAACTCCAACGAATACAATATCCAGAATAATATACAACAATGATATCAATATGATACAACAATATCAGAGACAAATAATAATGTTACAGCGAAAACACAGAACTGATAACTCCAAATGATCTGAAAAAGAGAATGAATCCAACAACTCCAACATCAAGCTCGAACCATCATCACGATGCACTAAGAGAAGCAAGGTCAGTCATCTCTGTGAACTCCAAAAACTGAACTAGCTCCTGATAATCTACTAAACCTGACTATCTGAAAAACCCAACTCTAGACTGCCCGTGTGGAAAATTATGGGCACCTAGAGTTTAGGAAGGGAACAATAAACTCCGGGTCAGTCATGAGACTGGTATGAGTAACAAAAATAGTTTATCTTTAAAACAAACAACAAAAGAATTTTAAACATTGAAATCCGCAATGCTTTTTGGGAAATGAAACTACCATAAGGCCTTCTGGCACACACACAATGCAATCGCACACATAGGGGAGATTTCTCTTTATGATAGTCAAACATGCTTCCTACGTAAGAAAAACTCTTTTGATATTATTACTAGTGCATAGTGCAGAAAACATTTCGAAAGTATAATTTTAATCTTAGCCAGCATAGGTACCATTATACTATGCCTACTATAGCTACCATTTTAAATGGCAGGTTCTACAACTAAAACCGTACAAGGCTCGTATTATTTCTTTGGATTTTCCAACAAATGGTCAGGCTAAGGAACTTCCTATGCCACATGGGAACGCCTCTAGAGGGACGCCCCGAGAGACAACTGCTCTCTGCCAACACAAGGCTGGTTATCCCCTTCCCGGGTAGTAAACCTGAGATATGCCACCCCCGGTCGTTTGCGACCTTTATCCAAGGCACCTCGATCACAAAGCAATAATCACACAGTAAATGAGATTGGAGCAACCACACAGGTAAAATATCTGGGCTCCATACCATGATACCACCTTTTTCCAGAAGGAATGGACATACCCTAGGGGAGCTACCCCTGAAACCTCGCCGCATCTTTCCTGTTTCGACCATTTCCGGTTTGTGAGATACGATGAGGTCTCGTCCACAAAGCTACGCTTTACACGAAAGCCATGCTTTGATCAACAAATGATCAGCAACACACAGCAACACTTAGCATGCCACACTACCAAATTGGGAGTATATCACTGATAACCTTCAACTATATAACCTTTGAGCTCGTACGTCTCAGAGAAGGGTGTTAAGCTAAGAGAATAAATCTCCGCCACCAAACAGAAATGTATTTGAAAGAAATCAGCTTTATATCTCAAAGTGTAATGTCAGACATACAGCCATACAAGTCTGTTCCGGGTTCGAACAGAACCGAAGGCACTTCCAAAGAAGCCCTTGCAATCCGGGTATTCACAATCCCGATCGGATTTCCCATCACTTAAGGAATCTCTATACCGGCGCGACTCAGTGCAGAGACAATCGACGAGTTATCCTTTCGTTTTCGAAAATACCCGGTCTTCACCACCGGTCTTCAAATGCAATCCATATACGACGTATCATTATTCAGAATGGGTTATATGACGCAAAGGTCCTCTCCCGGCTAAACCGAATAATGAGCGCAATATTTAAAAACATACGGATAATGGAATTTCAATTAAGTCACAACTTATTATCCAAATTTCCTCTCTAAATGGTTTAAACAAATCACCATTTTAATCTTTAACACAAAAAGATTCATCTCACAAAGTTCACCCAGTTTCACAAAGACCTATTCATAGATTTTCCAAATCAATTTCCATTTCAATTGGATTAACTCATTAAATCTTTAAATCAAAGATTTAATTGATAGCTTTCAAAACAATTCCATTTCGATCTTTTATACAAAGGGTACACCTTTCCAATTTCAAAACAAAGTTCAACAATCTTTCACAAAGATTTATTCATAACTCGAAAAAACCATTTTCATTTCAAACTTGAAATTCTTTGACACAATTTGGAAATTCATTCCTTATATGAAAGCTTCTATTATTTGAAAACAAATAGTTTTCATTTCGGAAAATCTGATTCATTTATACGAGTTAAAGTCCTTGGGTTAAATTCAAATTCTTAAAACCATACTTAAAAAAAATGGTTAAAAACCCATATAAACATCCTTATAACTCGTATAATCTTTTTAGACCATAATTTCCCAAATCATTGAATTCAATTTCAAACATTGAATTCAAATTTAAATCAAATTATTTAAATTTCAAGTTTTATTAAGTTATTTAAAATAACTTATTTTTTGAAACTCATTTACAAAAGCTCCCGATTCCAATTTCGAAAATATTTTGGATTCAAGAATTCAATCTTTAAATTTGTCAAAAAATCTGTGACATAACTGATTTCCAAGTGAAATCCATATTTGTGTGTGTATGGTGTAGTCCCGGGGTTTCACACAGTAGTGCAACATCAATAAATCATTACAGATCAAAATACAGAATTATAGTTGATAAGCGGTATAACTATAACGCTTATCTTTTATGCACAGATCACAGATCATATATATATATATATATAAATTACGGATAATAAATTGCATTCATCTCATATAAATAACTACATTACAGATCACACACAAATCAGAATATATCACAAAGCATCACAGATCAGGGAATATCAACAATTCAACCGTTCAATCAAATTTCTTTTAACTTCACATATTTAAAAGTATAATTTCTTTCATTTAAACTTTTTAAACATTTGAATTTATAAACTTTATTTTATTCAAAATCTTGAATTCAAATTTAGATTTAAATTCAGATTTTAAAACTTTGATTTAATCTCTGTTTAAATCATTCCTTCATGATTTCAAATTCCATTTTAAATTCAAATTGTTTAAAATATACTTTCAAATTGCTTAACCATTTTTAGTTATTAGACAATTTAAATTTAAAACTTGATTTATTTCCAAAGTAAGTTTCAAAACTAACTTGAATTTATATTTAAACTCTGATTTTAACTCAGTTTAAAACTTTGTTTTATAATTTAATTTTAAAACTTCAGAAACAGAACAGGTTTCGGTTTTTTTTTAAATTTGGGCAAACTTCTACCTGAGTCTCATGAGTCCTGCTTCGAGTCTACACCTAAAAACTTTGAGTAATTTACTCGAGTTACTCGAGAAAACTTCAAGTTTTCCCCTGCTCTTCCCAAACAACAACTACCAGGCGAACACTTTCAGTCTCGTGCACGTGCACATCGCTGATGGCCGGCTTCCGGCATCGCCACGACGTCGAGCATATCGACAATCACTTCTAGGACATACCCCGACCAACCTAACCGCGTCATCGCCTCGAAACTCGAATTCAAGATCAAGCTTGCAACCTGGAACAACCCAGACCATCACGACCCCCACCTGTCAACGCCTTGTTCTCGGCGCTCCGACCACCAGCCAGTCTGCAACTTCGGCCATCGACTCGTCAACTTGACTCCTACCATCTCCCTAAGTTTCATAGCACTCGATCAAACAGCGACGAAGAACGAATCAAATCATCTGGCCTTGACAAAACTAGGGCTATTGCCTTCATACGATCGCCGACGCCACCACGATCACCTGACCACCGTCCCACTATTTTTCCCATTACCATCATAGGCTCCTTCACCTTCACGCAAAAGCTCGACCATCATTTCTCCTCCGATCGCCTGAACTTGCCCAAAACCCATTTTTCGTTCAACATCAAACTGCTCCTAACTCCTATCTCTAAAAATCATCAAACCACACTTAAAAATCATAACTTTCAATAAGGATTCAAGTTATATTCTTGAATCAATGTTTTGTGAGGTTCGAAATTTCCAGAAAATGAAGTTACCACTGTAAAAATTTGATTTTTCCATCTATATACATTTTTATGTCATGAAACTATTTTTTTGATTGCAACTCATACTTAAACTCAACTAATTTGTTTTAAAAGAAAAGCCTAATATTTATGAGAAAAGAAGAAATTGGATTTTTGATGTTGTCTGGTACTCTATGATGTAATAGAGAAGAGATATCACTGATATATGCATATACACAGAGCATTCTTCAATATATATATACTTAAGATTAAATGGTTGAGTGTTACTCACTTATTTTCCAGAAGAAGACAGAGTTGCTTTTCTTTTGAACCAAGCTTTGAACTTCCAGTTGAAATCTTCTTGTTTGTATTGATTTGTATTGTTGTTAGATTTTACACTTATGTTTACATATTAGTAAGATATATTTTAGAAATTCAAATTATTTAACACATATTTTATTTGAATTTAGAGAAACTCAAATCAATTTACCAATTAATTTCACAATTTTTATTCAAAATTTAGATTTATTAACAAATTTAAACTTAATAAAATTCGGGATCGTTACATTTATAATGAATCAAGAGTTGTTTTCTTTCAAGAATAGTAGTGCAGAAAAGAAACGAAAACAACCCTTGAAGTTGAGATGTTTCTCTTCATTGAAGAGACGCATCTCTTCGTTAAAAACTAGCCGTTATATGAATTCAGCAGGCTGACTGCAAAAGATTCAGCCGTCTGATCCAAACCCGAAAATAAATAGTGCAAAAGACAGTACATTCAGCCGTCTAATCCAGTGGATTCAGCCGGCTGAATATTGTGGTAAATTTAAATTTACCCAGTATTCAACCGACTGAATAGCTGTATTCAACCGGTTGAAATATGTGTCTTGTGCATGTGCATACTTCTAAGATACGTGTCAATTTTGTTTTACAACATACCACTTTGGATCGATTTTAACATATTTCTAACTAGACTCAGAAATATCAAAACATCTAATCTATCTTCGCGTATTTCTGAATCCATCCTTCAAAGATTTATCTTCTCCTGCAAATTTGGTTAGTATACAATAATAATATAGCTTATATAGTTGTCACATTCAAAATCATTGATTTCTGGATCTTAACATACTTAACTATTGTGAATTTTTAAAATGGAGATTTTAAAAATGACTTATATAAAAGAATTCATAAATGGTATTTGGAAATATGAAAAGGAGTTAAAATCAATGTTAAAAATAGATTGGAAGTATAGATGGAATTTATAAGACATGAATTTATATAATGGGATTTTATAAATAAGATTTGTTTATAAACAAGTAAAACTCAAAGGAGTTTATAAATTTATAAACGATGTTTATAAATAAGGAAAATGATGGTCAGTTGATAAATTAGAAATATAGATTACGATGTCAATTTATATCGAGTTATGAAAATCGTTTGGGAAAGAAATAGTGGAATTTATTTCTGGATGTGAGAATGGTGATAAAGCTAAAATATAGCCGATGTGATACAAATCGAGAGGAATTATAAATTGGAATTGGAAATATTGGATTTTTAAAATAGATTTTTGTTGAGAGATTAAAATTGTTTTAAATGGGATTTTTAAATTACTATACTATGTAACTTAAATTGAGATTTGGGATATGCCGAAAAGTTAGTTATTCTAATATTTAATATTTATTGAAATAAATTCTAATTTTTATTAATCAGCTTTGTAAATTAATTAGTTATTTAAAAATGATTTGGAAATGAGTTATTGATGTTATTTAAAATGTTTTGGTATTTTAAAATTTACTTAAACATATTTTACAAATAAACTACTATCCCTAAAAAAATACTTATTATATATATAGCTTTAAAAGATTGAATTTATTTATAAATCCTCTCGAGATGGGAAGCAAAGTTTTGTTAAACGAGTATGATTTTAGAAGAGAAATCTTATAGTGGGATTTTGGGAGCTTGAAGAAAAAATTCCAAAGTGTTAAAATACGAGAAATTCGTAAAATGAATTAGAATTCATAAAAGAAGTTAGAAATGGGTATTTGGAGGTATAGACAAGTGCATTCGACTTTGGAAATATTAAGGGGTTTTGCAAATAAGATTTGTAAAGAATTTTGAGAAATAGGAAATAAATGGACTACCTCTTGAATATTGGAAATAAAAGATCTTAGAGAATATGATTATAAATATTTCTAAGTATTGGACGGGAAGAATTTGAAAATATTTAACTTCGAGATTTTAATTATAGAAATATTTTCAAATGGGATGGATTATAATTGGAAGCGAGAAAAATATTCTAAGTATTGAAGTGACTTGAAGATATCCTGTTAAGGATATAAGAACTTGAGTTTGATTTCCACTATTAAAATATTGGAAGGGTTTGAATATATATATATATATCTTATAAAGATATTTTGAGAATATTTTTGGAAAATAATAATAAGGCCAGATGATTGCTTATGGATGTTTTTTTGATAGTTAAATAACCGACTATTAATATTGGCCAATTTTGTTAATCGTTTCCAAGAGACCGGGATCGGATTTAATTATCTGAAAACCACTTCAATCCGGTTTGAACGTAACGAATGAATACCGTGAAGATAATACAGACGGTGATTCGGTTTGTCCAGACCTAGGACAACTTGTATGGACGAATGCTATCAGAACATCGTCATTGGAGGAAGATGAGCATTCTAAGTACAATTGTGTTCTTGAAAGGTAACGCTTAGCCTCGAGCCTCATCAACCGGGAATGACTAAACAGAGGAGATGCAGCAAGGCTAAGTTGGTCGCACCCAATAAGGGTATGTTATCACCTTTCTAGATGTCCTCGGAAACCTATATATTATGGATATGGTTGTGCATGAAAGGAGCGCTCGGTGGTAAGGGTGGGAACACCCGCGGTGATAACATATTCGATCTATCCAGGTTAGGGGTAGGCTGGTCTTTTGTAGCAGGGGATCCCGGTGAGGTCCTCGGTACATTGTTCTAGAGGTGTACTGTGATGGGAGGTACTCCAGTGGCCCAATCATTCGATGGAATCCATTCTCCAATAAGTGTCGTACGGTTTTGATTGTGCCCAACTATGCTGAAACGTGAGATGCAAGCATTTCAGCTATCTTTCTATTTACTTGGTTTAGACACTATTATAATATCATACGATTTTGATAAAAATGTTTTTGGTTATCGTAAGGAAAAAACCTCGCTTGTTTATGTGTGGCATGGTCTTACGAGATACCTTTGTTTCAAAGGGTTTTGAAAGTAATGATAATTCAAATTGAGTTTATTTTCTCACGCTGGTTTTGCAGACTGACTCGATTGTTGTTTTATTATAATGCTCGGGTCAGACCGAGTATTATAGATTCAGGATTGACTGCTATGAAGCTTAGGAGACGAGCTGGATGACAACGTACTTGACTTATATTCTGCTATGTAAGGACAAGTTATATAACTGTCCAGTTTTGATGTATTGATTGTTGTACTCTGATGATTGTAAGTATAAAAGAGTTACAGATTATTTTGTATATACAAATCTTTTATTATATATTATATTTTGTTCCGCTGCGATTGTGAGATTCTGTGTTGTTGTTTAATTTTCTTCTATCTCTTTCTTCTTCTTTACCCTAGTTATTCGCTCTTTCGTACAATTTGGGTTGAACAGGAGTGAATTATTATCAATTCAAAGGGTACGGAACTGTGGGTCGCTACATTAGGTAATTTTCATTTATTTAAATGAAATGGAATTTTCGATGGTTTTGGATGGTCAAAAACTTCCAGGTTGAATTGGAAAACTAAGCTAAGTGTTTTGTGAAAACATAAGAAAATAAGTTTTTGTAACTTATAAATTTGAAGGGACATAAATTTTATAACAAGATTTAAATGTTTTGAATGTTCATATTAAGTAAAACAATTTTGAATATTGTATGTGTACTCTTAGAAATACAAGGGTATTTTTGCAATTATGAACTTGAGTATAGAATGTTGATAAGCTTGAGTAATATTACTTAAGTAAAATAGTGATTCTTTGGAAGTAATAAAAATTCTTGGGAAATAATTATTAATGAGATAAATTTTTACAAAGTGTTTGTAGGCTTAAAGTAATATGTTATAAAATGATTCAGAAAATGAGTTCTAAGAATTAACTAAGAATAGAACTTAAGTTTAAAATAAATAATAAACCTATGTGGGCTTTATAATGTGTTTTTAATAAACTTAATTATGGAGGAGCTGTAAGATGGAGTTGTGGCTTTTGAAATGTATATAAACTTGAGTTTTAAAGTGTTGATAAAACTTAGTTGTGTTTTATAAGATGTTTATAAACTTAAGTTGTGAAATATTTGAGTTCTTAAGTAATGCGTTCTGAAATGGGTTAAAATAAAAATAGTGTTAATGAAAATGGATTTATGAAATAGCTCATAAATAATTTTAGTATTAAAGGGAATATACCAAGAAATAATAATAAATGTGAATTAAAATAATTGGTATAGTCAAGAAAAGTAAATTTGAAATTGAGCTATGAAATAAAATTGAATTTAAGTAAAGTTAAATGATATGATTCATGAAATGGTTTGTAAATGAATTTTAGTATTAAAAGAATACTATTGGAAAATTATGTATGATTTAAAATTGAATGTGAATAAAAAGAATTTGGTATAAATTAGGGACCAAGGAAGTAAATACGTAAGTTGTACGTAGATCATTCTATTCGTAACTAATTTGATCCAGCTTCGAATACATGATTTCGAGGTGATGTACACCGGTCCGAGTTAGGATTTTTCACTCGATTTTTGACGGCGAACACTCGATATGGATTTTTGATTTGAATCCAAAGTTTACTATCATAGTATAGGGCTATGCAAGTAGAACGGCATTTTCTAATTAAGGAACTAGATCGAAGTCCGCACTAGGGAAGTCGAGTGGACGATACTAGTTCGGAAGTGAAATTGTGTGATCGAGTGAGCGATCAGATTTGATAGTGTGCATGGATGGTATATGTGAATCTTATGGACTTTATAATAATTATAAAGTTAACATTTGGAATTGCAAACTATTTGGTTGGATATTTTTGAAATAGAGATGCAGGTTTATGGAAGCAAAGGCTAATTTGATGCCTTTGGTTTTATGAGTTGAGTTATTTGCCCGACAAATAGGTATGTGTTTATATTGTCGTTTGGATTGTTATTTTTATGCCCCAGATATGGGAGGCCACTTGGCTTTTATTTTCTTTTGATTGGTTTGGGCTGTAGTGGCGATTTGTAGTTTTTCCGATCGAGCCGCGCAAAGGAGACACTGCCGAAATTTTTCGTAATTTTAAGACTTAGAAAAATTAATAACCTATTCCAACTAATCGATTTTGGAAAGTTAACGGGTTTGGAGGCATTTTCCTTACCTTGGAAATTTTGGGGACGAAATTCTTTTAAAGGTGGGGAGGGGGGAGAGTGTAACAACCCGGGATTTTGGTCATTTAATTTTGAATACTAATTAATTTTAATTTTTTAAAATATTGGGTTTTTAAAACTCGAATTAAATTATAGGATTGGTTAAAATCTTTGAATTGTGAATAATTATTTGAATAATGATTTTAAATATTTGGATTTTAGATTGAATGTTAATCCTATGGATTAAATGGACTTGTTAATTTCTTTTAAATGATAAATAATATTAGTAAATTCAATTTGTTAGTTATTTACAGTAATAAATGGTTCAAATGAATAATCAGAAAATTTATTTTTATTTTTATGATTCGAATTCTATTGACGTATTTTTAATTAATTTTATTTGTTTTTTCCATGATTTTTAATTGGGAAAATATTTAAGTTGTTGTTTGACAATTTTTGGCAAACAACAGTGATTTTGTGATTTTTCAAAATTCAATAACCGGTGTATATTATTCTGGTTTTGGGGTCGCATCGCTGTTCTGAGCGCGACCATATTTTTGTTTTGTCATTCGGGGCTCATACGCGAACGGAGATCTGTGCATTGAATTGCTAGAAAATCTAATTTAAAACTAAAAACATAAGGTACACACAGCACACATTTTTGTCTCCCTCCAGTACTATTATTTCTTTCATTTTGAAAATGTAGAAGCCAAAAGCTAGAAAACATGGATCTAATAAAAAAATTCAAAAGCAAACCAAATAAAAACCGGAAAATTGTAAAATAAATATTTTTGGATTTCTTGTGATTAGATCTTCATTTCGGTATGCATATTGATGGGAGCGTTCATCATTTTCATCGAAGTCAATGATTACCATGAGTTATTCGTAATTAGGGTTTGACCTTTTGTAAGATCGAGGAGGATTTAGCACGATTTGAAGCTAGATTCGGGTTTACGGGAGGAAGTGACATCGACGGCGAGGTTGGTAGGTTGTCCGGTCGCCATTGGCGATGTGCGACATCACACAGTAGTTTCTGCAAGGGGTTCGATCGCGATTTGGTAGGATAAGGTGGAGTTGGCATGGTGGTGATGGAAAAGTGGAGATTTTAAAGAGGGGCATGGTGGTGTCGTCGGATCGATGTTTCGTAGTGCGGTGCTCCGTGTCTTAGGTGGAAGTGCACAACAGTTTTGGGCGTGCACGGTTGGCTTCAGCTGGTATGGCTGTTAGAGTGGGAGGAAGAAGGTTTTGAGTGGGAGTGTTAATGGATAATTAGTTTATAAGAAAAGTAATTAATGTTCTAGTATATGCTTTATAAATCGACAACTTATAAAATGTATATCTTCTCCATACAAGGTCCGATTGAGATGCCGTTAGTCATGTTGGAATCGTGTCGTCGTCCTCTATGCGATGGAGTTGAATTAATTGCATTTGAAACTAGCTGAATGTGGAGCTATAGTCGAACGTTGTTCGACTATAGACCAAACTGAATGCTTCAGCGACAATTGGAACTCTGGTGAGTTAAACTCACCTTTCTGATTTACCAGTATAATATTATATAGATTAAATTTATTTATATCTGCTTGAATTGATTGACTTTGGTAGAGGATCACGATATAGCATCTTGAAATGCTATTAGATTGGTTGAATTTGATCTAGGATCACGATATATATAACATCTTGAAATGCTATTAGATTGTTTGAGTTTTAAATTTGTATTCAAACTTGTTTTAAGAAATGGATCGTATATAAGGTGATAAATTGATATTGATTTTGATTAATATAATTACGTTGTTTAAAATTATAATGTAGTTAAGGTAAGTATACTTCTTGGTGTTATTTATTTGGCCAAATAGACATTGTTTAATAAATGTAAGGGTTTACCTTTGAATGACATTGATTAGCAGATTAAATTCTCGTTCTACTATTATATTAATTTGGAAATTTGTTTAAGTGTTGATTGATTATTAATTATGGATTAGTTTACATATATGCTTAATTATGTAAATACTGACAATTTGACTTGAGAAGTTAAATAGAAGGTAATGGTAGCCTGTTAAGTACCATTGGGATCGCCGAGCCTTTTCTAGATTCAGAAATTTTGGATTTGATTAACTTCCAATTTTATAAACTTGAAGAAAAATGTTTTGATTATACGATATATATATACAAGGAGCTTTATTAACAATTAACTACAAATGTTTGTAAAAAATTATTTTTGTAAGTTAATTACTATATTATCTATAGTGTTTTAAAATAAATTATTTTATTAATGTTTTTGAAGATAATAATTATTTTGTTATTAAATTAATAGGTTGTTTAAAGTTATTTTATTTTATTTATCTATTAGAGATGTTTAAAAGTTTAAGAGTTTATTTATTATATTATTATAAATGTTTTAGTTATATTCCTTTTATATTATTTAAAAATGATTAAAGCTAAGTTTATGATGTTTTAGTTATTTATTATAAATAAATAAAATAATAAAAATAAACGAATTGTTATAAAAAGGATTTATGTAAAAGAGTTTAAAACCTTGGAAAGAGGATTTAAATGGTTAGTGATTAAAAAAGAAAAATTTTATAAATGGATCAGGAGATTATAAAAGCGTGCTTTTATAAATAAAACTTAGAGATTTATAAGGAATACTATAAATAGATTTGAAAATTTATAAAGAAGATACTTTAAATTAAAAAGAAAGAAAGGGTATTTTGGGATATCTATATCTTTGTTTAAAGGATATTTGTGTTTAATCATTTTAAATGATCTTGAAATAAGTAAATCTTTCTAAGTGATTGGTTATGATACTCATACCATTTTGTAAGTATATCGAAAAGGTTCTTCAAGTTTCAAAAAGAATGATTTGAAAATATACTTATACCGTTAAGATAAGTACACGGTTATATTTTCTAAATATCGAAAATATTTCTTTTTGTGAATATACTTATTTTGTTGAGATAAGTGTATGGAAGTGATTTCCAAGTATTTGAAAAGTGATTTTAAATTTGTGAATGTGGGGCCCAGTGGGTTCCATGGGAAATGAAATCTATGATTTGAAGGTTTGCTTATTCGATGGTTAAATATATGACTATCGAATTTGGACCCAAAAGTAAGTTTGGAAATGTCTAGGAGAAAACCATGAGTTATATGTCACAATCTTCTCCGATGATGTTGTACTCTACGTATAAATCTCGTTTCGTTCTTCTAGGACGAATGATAAGGAAATCCGTCCAGAAACGGTTAAGAGGTGAACTCCGCTCTTATCTTTGTCTATTTATTTCCTAAAGAACCGGGTTGAGTTTACCAGAAACCGTCGAACTTTGTTTCAAAGTGACCGGGATCGGATATGTTATCCGAAAACTACTTCGATTCAACTTAAGCTGAAGTGAAGACATCTTGAGGATGATGAGAATTCCGAGACGAAGCTCTCAAGTGTTTCATTCAGTCCCAGAATGAACTTGTGTGAATGAATGTTGGTATTACATTGTTGCTTGGAGGGTAGTGTTAGCATTCCAAGTGGGAAGTGCTATATAAAAGGTAATCGTAGCCTCAAGCCTCATCAACCGGAAATGACCAAAACAGGGGAGATGCTTCGAGGCTATGTGGTTCGCTACCATTAGGGTATGGTCATCACCCAATCTAGATCGATATTATAGATCATGTATGCTCGGGGCCCATTTTAGGTTGTTGATTCCAACCAAGGCGATGACATATTCGGCGCTATCCAGTAAGGGGTAGAGCCGGTCTTGACTCGCTGGGAGTCCATGTGTGGATCTCGGTGTATTTTATCTAAAGATGCACCGTGACGGGTAGTACTCCAGTAGCCCGATCATTATATGGAAACTAATCTCCAATACGAGCCATTACGATTTTGATTGTGCCCAACTACGTTGGAATGTGAGATGCACGCATTTCAGCTATTTTATATATTTACTTTGAACCCTTAGACAATATTATAATATCACTGGATTTCATATGAATTTTTTTGGTTATCGTAAGGTAAAAACCCGTCCGTGTTTATGTGCGGCGTGGTCTTACGAGATACCTTTGTTTTCAAAGGTTTTTATAACTTTAAAATCCAGTTGGGTGTGTTTTTCTCACGCTGGTTTTCCACACTGAATCTAGTGTTATTTTATTTTAAATATTCAATCTGTGTGTGTGTATGTATGTGTATGTATGTATGTATGTATGCATGTATCTATGTATGATAGGGATAAATAGTATGGTCGGCCATAGTAGAACGGGGTGGTCTTTTGAATGCTCAAATATTGATTTGAATTGGTAAAAAAAATTGAGTAAACAAAGGAGATTAGATCTCTACTTTTTCTCCACCTAGATACCTATTTAAACCATTCACCCTCATTTTTTTTGTCTCCTCCTCTACCATATCATAGCCACAAGCTTCAAGAGATTATAGTTATTGAATTTCAAACAAAATTCATACAAAATCATTTAAACAAAGAGCGGTGTTCATCTCCAATCTACTGTAATTATTGAAGGTGGTTCGATTAGATCTAGGACTAGGATCTTCATTCAAGGTGCATATCATAGGCTATAGGTTTTTTCAATTACAATACTATGTATGTCTGTTGATCATTGTATTTATGATGTCTAGATCACTGTTGTTACAATGAATTTGTATGTATATTTGTTGTCCAATCTTATGTATATATACATCAAAAATTGTTTAAAAAAACATCAAATATCATTATAATATTTATATTATTTTTGGCCATACATATTATATTTAAAAATAAGTTATAAATTTAAAATTATTTTTAATTAGTTTTAACAATTTTATAATACGATATATGTGACTCTGTGTGTGTGTCTGTGTGTGTGTGTGTGTATAATAGATGTGTTAAGTATTAAATTATATAAAACTAATTTAGAAATGTACATATGTATTTTCAGATTTTTAGAATAAATTATTTCTATACTATAATAATTAATGTATATAAACATATATATTTTAAAATCATTTAAACAAATTGATGAATGTATTTAAGAATAAAATTATGCCTAACCCATACGAATTTGACATACTAAAAAAAACTAGTTAAAGCCTACTCGATTGAAAAAATATTCGATCTCTAAACATGTATATATACACACTAATTAATAATCTATAAATAAATATATTTTAAATTAGAATATTAAATACATTTAAATTTATATTATATATCTTGATAAATATTTTGAAATTCAAAAAATAATTTAAAATAAATATTTATCTAGATCATCTGTTTTTGAATTTCAAATTAACACAAGATATTTTAGGTATTAATTTAAACTATTTTGATTGGGTCAAAATATTTAAGAAACAACCATAGTAATTATATATATATATATAATTTTCAAACAAAACTATGGACAACAAATATGTAACGACCCTGAATTTTTAACATTTAAAATATGAATATTTAAGTGAGTTTAAATATTCGAATGATAATTTAAATTTGAAATTCAGATATTAGAATGAATTTGGCGATTAAATTATTGAATTTAATTATTGAAACTGGGTAAAAATTTGAATCTTCAGTTTTAAGCTGATTTAAAAATAATCTGAAGACTTTGAATTTTTATATGGATAGTTCTGAAGATAATAAAAGCGTCAGAATTGAAATTGAAACTGTTTTGTTCAGTTTTGAATTTAATCGTTCGAACCGATATTTAAAAATAGCGTTCCGAGGCACGGTCTCGGAATTCGACGAAACCACTTCCATTGGATCCGTAATATTGTATTATTATCGGATTTCAATTTTCGTAATGTTTGGAGTGATCGTGTGGCCATACGATAAGCAAACGCACTGAAATTTAATCGAAAATTTAATATTATAACTGGTCCGAAAAGCTATCTTCTCCATACGAGTGAATTTGGACTCAGAACCTTTTCCATTGCGTTCGGAATAGGTGTATAACATTACAAACGCCTGGCGGCATGTCCCGTTAGGAGGTCGAAAATTTAAGCTATAGATTCGAGACAATTTGAAATCAATTTAAATTTTATTCACTTATTCTTATTCCGACAATACGTACAACCAGACACCACATTGTCTCCACTCGTACACGCCAACATCATCGTGTCTCCTCCCTCTTTGACATTTACAGCCGAGACTTTTCTTTTTCAAAAACGAAAATCATTTCGTTCAAAACCGGTTCTTCCTCCCTCCTTCCTATTTCCTTCTCTCCACTTCAGTTTGACAAAAGAAAATCGAATCTGCTCGATTTCTTAAGAAAAAAAAAAAAACAAAACAAAAGGAAGCTCGCGATTTGGAACCGCGATCTCGTTAGGGTTCGCTCGCGCGCGTTCGAGCTACAATTGGTCGGCAGCAGGCGATCGAAGTTTAGGCTAGGGTTTCGTACACGCGACTGGAGGCAAGTGTGTGGTTGTGGTCGCGATTTGGTTTGGGTTCGACGTTGGCAATCACGGCAGTCACATGGTCTTCGGTAGGATGGTTATTGATGATCGCGATCTGGTGATGGCACGCGTGGTTTCAAGTAGTCGCGACGTGGAGTTAGGGCGCGTAGTTCGATTGGCATTTTCGTGGGTGATGAGAGTCGCGGCGACTCGCGATTGGGGGAGGCGTACATATGGAAGGAAGGGACAGCAGTGCCTGGGTATGCACGCGAAGTGGATCTCAGTGGAATGGATGGCTCAAGCGTGAAGGTAGGGGAGCGATTAGATGGATTCAGGGTTGGTAGTCTAGTCGAGACTGGTTGGTACAGCTGCGGGGCTGTGGTCAGTTTTTGGTGGGCAGCAGCGTCGATGTTAAGCGGCGTCTGTAGTGGCATCTTCGAGTTCAGATTCGTGGACAGTAAGGTATAAAATCGATTTAAAAATTTAAATCTTTGTAATGTATATATGTATGTTTATAAAGAGGACGTAATAATATATTACAGTAAGAGCAGTAACCCTGTTTTTAAATTTTTATGTAAAGCTTAAAGTAGAAATTTTTGTATAAGAAGAAAAAAATTTAGAGGGGTTGAAGAGTTTATACATAGATGTAATCTTTAAATCTATATAGATTATAAACCTACTGTTTAATTTTTTAAGAAATAGATTACGATGGTTTACTTGTTTAATCAACTTGTACAATTTCTTTAATTACGAAAAATGATTTATTAAAGGGAAATTGGTTTAAATTAAATTAGTGGTCAGTCAGATAATTTAAAAGGCAATTGATTTTTCGATTTATTAAAAAGGAAATAAATTGTTCGAATTATTCGAATATTAATACATTGTATAAATTGTTTTATACAAGGTTTAAAATCAAGAAACAGCCGAAAATGGAAAATGGATTGCTAATAAAAGCTAAGGTGAGATCTTCTCACTCAATTTGAAAAGTGGAAATTTTCAGTTATTGATTTGATTGACTGTTTGGATGTGTATTAGATATAGTAGGATATACCTATATATATATAGCAATATATACATATTGGCATATGTATATATTGGATTGATTGATTTCCCGCCTCGTATAGCGGATGAGACCCTATTGCGCCGTTAGTAAGCGGATTTTTATAAAAACCCATATACCGCGATAATTCCGTACTGGAGCGGAATTGGTATTGTGCTAACATCTGTGGATGCAGGGAAACAGGTTGGAGGGATCCAACAGGATTCCTCAAAACATTTGAATTGATTTCATATGTTGTTTAATTGATTATTTATAATCTGTGTATGATTATATCTGTGATTGAATGTATTGAGAGCTAAAATTTAGCCGAATGTATTTTTGGTATCGTTGGATACCAGAAATAAATGAAATTGGATTTCTGAAATTAAAATTGAATTTTAGATGGTTTGGAAGAATAAAAGAATTTATTTTAAAGGAGATAAATTTGTTTGAAATCAAATTGATAATTGGTTGGGTATTTGAAATAAATAAATAATTTGTGAAATCGATATAAAAATCTATTTGGTGTTTTGGAAAAAAAAAATTGATTTTTGTGTTGGAAATAAATTTGGGAATCGATTTGTAAAATGATTTGGTAATTGGGATTAAAAGTTAAAATCAATTTGAAATGTGATTCGGTGTTTAAGTAAATTCAGAAATCAATTTGGAATTCGATTTGGATTTGAAATAAAAATGGAGAAATCAATTTTTAAAGTTGATTCGGGGTTGAAAATAAATATTTGGAAAATGATTTGAAAATCGTGTAAAAGTGGATTTTTGGGAATGTAAATTCCGAATAGAAGTTGTAAAGGAAAGGGAAATTTGTTTTAAAAAAATAAATATTGATTTATTTTTAGAAGTGTGGAAAATATGGTTTTAAATCGGATTTTCAAAGTGATGAAGTGTGGAAATAAATTTACAAATTTGAAATGTAAATTTGAAATAAATCGATAAGGATTTATCTAATTGGTTTAAATGGACCATAATAGGATTTGAAATTAATTTTCAAACGTGAAGTATGAAATATGATTTGAAATTGATTTTCAAATGTGAAGTGTGGAAATATGTATATCTTGTGAAAAGATTTGAAATTAAATAAATAATTTGGGAAAAATTATTTGAATTGGATGATTGTTATGAATGTTATTGATAGTTAAATAACCGACTATCAATATTTGTCTTTGAAATGACACTTGATTTGTTTTAAAACAAACGCTCATTATTCGGTTAAGCCGGGAGAGGACCTTTGTGTCATATAACCCATTCCGAATAGTGATACGTCGCGAATGGATAGCATTTGAAGACCGGTGTGAAGACCGGATATTTGTGAAAATGAAAGGACAACCTGTCGAATGTCTCTGCACCGAGTTGCTCCGGTATAGAGATTTATATCACTCTTTTTGTGATGGGAAGTCCGAACGTGATTAGTGAATATCCGGATTGCAAGGGCTTCTTTGGAAGTGCCTTCGGTTCCGTTCGATCCCGGAACGGACTTGTATGGATGTGTGTCTGACGTTACACTTTGAGATGTAAAGCTGGTTTCTATCAAATACATTTCTGTTGGTGGCGGAGAATTTATTCTCTTAGCTTAACACCCTTCTCTGAGACGTACGAGCTCAGAGGTTATGTAGTTGATGGTTACTAGTGATACATTCCCAAATTGGTAATGTGGCACACGAAGTGCTGTTGATCAATTGTGGATCAAAGCGTTGCTTTGTGAAAAAGCGTGGCTTTGTGAAAAAGCGTAGCTTTATGGACGAGACTTCGTCGAGCCTCACAACCCGGTAATGGTCAAAACAGGAATGTGCGGCAAAGGTTTGTAGGGGTAGCGCCCCTAGGGTATGCCATTTCCTTCTGGATAAAAGGTGATATCATGGTATGGAGCCCAGATATTTTACCTATGTGGATTATATTTTGCGGCTGTTGCTTTTCGATTGAGGATCCTCGGATAAAGGTCGGTAACGACCGGGGGATGGCATAGCTTGTGTGTTAGTTACCTAGTTACAGCTCGGTTAGAGCGTGAGGTAGCGTCGGCCTTTTGTTTGCAGAGATCCGGTTAGGATCCGAGGCGTCTTTCCAGAGGCGTTCTATTTCGGTGTAAGGAAGTTCCTTAGCCTGATCATTTGTTGGAAATCCAAAGAAACAATACGAACCCCGTACGGTTTTTAATTGTATTACCTGCTATGGAATGTGGCGGTAACCTGCTATTGAACGTAGTAGCTATAGTAGGCATACGACAATTGTTGTATGTTGGCTAAGATTGATATTATACTTTCGAAATGTTTTCCACACTAGACATTAATAATAATATCAACTGATTTGCGTAGTAAGCATTTTTGACTATCATAAGGAGAAATCTCCTCCAATTCTGCGTTTGCATTGTGTGTGTGGCGGGAGGCCTTATGGTAGTTTCATTTTCCAAAAAGCATTGCGAAATTGTTTTATTTTCTTTGCGAAAATAACTGTTTTACGATCTCACACCAGTCACCATGACTGACTCGGAGTTTATTGTTCCCTTTCTAAACTCTGGGTGCCCATAATTTTCCACACGGGCAGCCTAGAGTTATTGTTATCAGGATATTCTGGATATTCTGGAGCTTTGGAGATGAGCTGGATGGCGAAGCGTACTATCGTACTTGTTATTTATTCCGTTGTGTATTCTGTATAACTGTCCATTGTTGTAAACTCTGATGATTGATGTATGTATAAACTGATATAGTCTTTTGTTTTAAAGATTATTGATTTATCTATTATATATTGTTCCGCTGCGAAATGTGAGATTCTGATAATTGTTTCTGATTCTGTTTCTGTTCTTTCTTTTTCTTCTATCTTTTCTTCTACCTCTTCTTTTAACCCTAAAGTTTCGCGTTTCCGCCATTCGATTATTCGACAATTTGGTACAGTGGACGTATCGGTGTCGAGTTTTCGGAAGACGGATTTGCGGGTCTTTACAAAATATCTATATGAAGTGACAAATATGTCCATTGCGGTATAAATCCCAACACTTATAAATGATCACATTAGCCATGCACACTTCTTTTATGTTGCATGTGCAATATATACATATTAATGTATTTGATACACTTAGAAAATATAACTTAACTAAATTAAATACATTCTTTTATAAATAAATGAAATAAAATAAAGATTTTATTTAAAATATTTTAGATTGAATTTAAAATTAATTAGACTTCATAGGCCTAATAAAGATCTAAAATGGAATTTTATTTTGAAATTCACCCATTTAACCTGCTATTGAAAATTCTTGTCGATCGTATATTATCTAACTTGTGTATAATATGAAAGTGTATAAGTTAATGCAATAGTAGACAATAAATAGTAAAGTATAAAAAGCGTGCAAACCAGAGTTATACTGGTTCGGACCTCCTGTCAAACGTCCAGTCCCGAAGTTCCCCTTTAGTATTTCCTTAAAACAAATTACACTCACTTCACCCGGAGGAATAGGTAATACAAAATTATCTTTTACAATCTTGTGTTCCAAATAACACAGTTTTTGACTTATAGTACAAATCTTCCTATGATCTCCTTTTGAGTATATGAATATGAATACTTTGAGTTGTAGGAAGTGATTTAACCAAAATTCTATTTTGGTTATAATATATTGGGAGTATGTGAACAATGTATATGCAAGCGAGTGTTTAGAAATCAAGAGAGTAAAGAATAGATTAATTCAAGTTAGATGATTTCTACTTCTCAATCAAAGTATTTATAGAAACAAAAAGGTGCAGATGAAGAGTTGTTACTATTTGAGAAAGTCTATTCATTTTAATGGTTGCAACCTTTTGTTGAAAAGTGATTTCCTTTTGTTTCAAAACAGAAGTGTTTATTCAAAGTTGACAGTTTTAGCCCATGACAGACGTCTGTGGTAAAATCCTCAAAAGTCTGTGACTTGTTTTAATTTTTAATCCGAGACTTGTCATAGACGTCTGTGGTTTTATCACAGACGTCTATGAGGTGTAAAAACAGTTTTTTCACCTTAATTTTGATGTACATGAAATTATGTGTGATCGTGTATGCATATATACTCAAGAAGACCTTAACAATTTTATCTAGGACTCTTTTACAGCAGAATAACCTTAGTTTGGTCAATGAATCTTCGTTTCTCTTTGAGTCTCAATACCTTTGAGCATGGTGTCTTCTTGTAGCATATACCTATGATCTTGATAAGGTTTATATATGTATATGATTGTATAGTTGTTATCATTGAAACATGAATTGGAGGTTCTAACAATCTCCCCCTTTTTGATGATGACAACTATGCAATTAGAAATCAACCATACAATGAAAAATTAACTATAGAATGGAAGAACTATTATGTTTGTTTATGTTTTTCTCGCCCTATGTATATGCGTCTCCCCCTATGTATATGCATAGATTTCTCCCCCTTTGTCATTATCAAAATGGAGGGAAACGATATAAGATAAGGAGATATTAAATAGTCATAGCATGTGTGCATTTCCTGTCATATGTTCGGAGCATCCACTATCGAGTATCCATTTTTCCTTATTATTAATTTTGTTTTTGGGTACCTGCAAAATAATAAAAAGTTTTAGTTGGTACCCAATTTCTCTGTTAGGGTCCTATGTGTTAGTAGGAGAAGGTAGCCATACCCATGAGGGTTTGGAACCATTAGAAATGTAATTTTCATTATGAACTATATCTTTTAGATATATATCTATATGGTTTTGGCTAATCAATTTGTTATTTGTTTTAGGAATCCATATTTTAATCATTTTTGTTTCTTTATTTTCATATTTAGATTTTGTTTTTCTAAAATTTGTATATAATGTACTATACTTTTTAAATATTTGATTATTATTAGAAACCAGATTATTTCTAGAATGGTTATGAATTTTTTCGTTAAATCCTATTCCCTTTCTATTTCCTGATGGTTTTGAAATCTTTATCAAATTATCTAGATTTTGCTTTCCTTTATTAAATTTTGAAACATTATTAGTAATTTTATCTAATTTATTTTTTAGATCAGAAATTTCTATATTAGCTAATTCTAAATTTTGTTTTAATTCATACTTTTCATTTTCAAGTTTATAATTCTCTATTTTGTTATTCTCTATATCATGTGTTAAAGTAGCATGTTGAGATGATAATTTTCTACATTCTTTTTGTGCTAATTCTAATCTTCTTCTAAAATAGTTTTCTCGTCTTTAAACAATCCAATTTCTATTTCAGCTCTATTTAATTTTCCACATTTTCTTTACTTTGTTTTTTTAATTCTCTATACTTGTCATCTAATTCTATACTAATTTCTAGAATTTCATCATATGTTAATTCAGAACGTACCTCATTTGTGTTAGCCGTGAAGTGAACATTTGCTTGTTCTGAGTCACTGTCGCTATCGGATGATGAGGAAGAGTCAGAGTCATCCCAAGTTACTTGAAATGCTCTTCTCTTTTTCTTGAAATTTTCGAATTTGTTTTCCTTTTTTATCATTATTGAGTAGTGCATAGTCTTTCTTCATATGGCCAAATTTATCACATCCGAAGCACTTCATTGATGTTTGATTTAAGGAATTTGTGTTGCTGTTGTTTTGAAATTTCATCATCTTTTTGAACTTCATGAACTTGTTGTAATTTCTGGCTATGAAAATAATCTCATCTTCTTCCAAGTCGGATTTGTCATTACTTGCTTGAAATGCGATGTTTTTCCTTTCTTGATTTTGTTCTTTTCTTGCCTATAAATTAGCTTCATATGACATCAGATTTCCTATTAACTCTTCGACTTTGAGTTGGGAAAGATCGTTAGCTTCTTCGATGGCTAAAACTTTCCTTTCCTATTCATTTGTCAAAGATTTCAAAATTCGTGTGACTAATCAAAATCAGTGAATTTAACTCCCAGTGCTATAAGATCGTGTTGTATAGTTTGAAATCTAGCATACATGTCAATAATTGAATCATTTGATTCATTTTAAAAGATGAAAATTGATTTTGTAGAATAGAAAATTTTGTTTGCTTAACTTTATTTGTGACTTCATAGGCAATTTGTAATGTACGCCCTATATCATAAGCAGTAGTGCAAAGCATGACTCGTGAAAATTCATTTTTATCGAGTAAGCAAAATAAAACATTCATAGCTTTGGCATTGTTAGATGCCTCTGGTTTTTGTACATCAGTCCATGTGCCAATATCAGTGTCGGGTGCTTCATATTTATTTTGAGTTGCTAGCCATGTTTCTAATCCATTTGCTTCCACAAAAATTCGAATGCATGCTGACCAATAAGCATAATTAGAACCAGTAAATAGTGGGGGACGAGTAGTTAATCGACCTTCTTGAAATGTACTTGCCATTTTAATGATTTCAATCACGTGTTACTGTAGATTGAAATAACCTTGATTCGATACCAATTGTAAGTCTTGTGGATCGTATATTATCTAACTTGTGTATAATATGCAAGTGTATAAGTTAATGCAATAGTAGACAATAAATAGTAAAGTATAAAAAGCATACAAACCAGAGTTTTTATACTGGTTCAGACCTCCTGTCCTATGTCCAGTCCAGAAGCTCCCTTTCAGTATTTCCTTTAAACAAATTACCCTCACTTTGTCCGGAGGAATATGCTAATACAGAAGTATCTCTGACAACCTTGTGTTCCAAATAACACAGTTTTTGACTTATAGTACAAATCTTCCTATGATCTCCTTTTGAGTATATGAATATGAATGCTTTAAGTTATAGGAAGTGATTTAACCAAAATTCTATTTCGGTTATAATAGATTGAGAGTATGTGAACAATGTATATGCAAGATAATGTTTAGGAATCAAGAGAGTAAAGAATAGATTAATTCAAGTTAGATGATTTCTACTTCTTAGGAAAAGAAATAAAATGTAATTATAATGAATATTAAAACTGTTCAATCAAAGTATTTATAGAAACAAAAAGGTGCAGATGAAGAGTTGTTACTATTTGAGAGAGTCTATTCATTTTAATGGCTGCAACCTTTCATTGAAAAGTGATTTCCTTTTGTTTCAAAATAGAAGTGTCTATTCAGAGTTGACAGTTTTAGCCCATGACAGATGTCTGTGGTAAAATCCTCAAATGTCTGTGACTTGTTTTAATTTTTAACCCGAGACTTGTCACAGACGTCTGTGAGGTGTGAAAAAACAATTTTTTCACCTTAATTTTGATGTAGATGAAATTGTGTGTGATCATGTATGCATATATACTCAAGGAGACCTTAACAATTTTATCTAGGACTCTTTTACAGTAAAATAACCTTAGTTTGGTCAATGAATCTTCTTTTCTCTTTGAGTCTCAATATCTTCGAGCATGGTGTCTTCTTGTAGCACCTGCAATCTTGATAAGGTATATATATATGATTATATAGTTGCTATCATTGAAACATGAATTGGAGGTTCTAACAGCTACAACCCGACCTAAATCCTACAAGTGTAACCACTAATACATAATCATATCATAACATAAGGTATACTAGTCCCACTACTCGTTCGTACAATAAACATATAAAGCGTATTTGCTCAAACATACATGTCTAAAACATCTTAGGATTGATATTTCTAATCTTATCTTCTATCTCCCTAGTACAATCATTTGTTTTGTCACTTCATTGGATGCGAACAAGCCTAATAAGCTTGTTCCTTAACTCTTTCATATCACGAGCTATTTTTTCTTTCGATCATCGAACATACATCATATTGTTCTACAAACTAATCCTCAATCACCCTTGGTTCCACTACCACACTCGATTTATGCAGATATATCCTGAAATGCGATATGTGAAAAACATTATGCATAACTTGCAAACTACTAGACAACTTGATTGATATGCGATTTTTCCAATCCTCTTAACCACTGGAAACAGACCTGCATATTTAGGAGCCAATTTTCCCATCTTCCCAAAGGGCTTAACACCTTTCATTGGTGAAATATTCACAAATGCATGGTTTATTACTACTAGCTCTAGTTCCTTTCATCTCTTATTCACATAACTCTTTTACCTTGACCGCGCAACCTTCATCCTAGCATGAATCAGCTATATCTTCCGGTGGTATCTCTTACCAAATTAGGTTCTAACAGGTGCCTATCTCCCATGTCCAACAACATATCAGTGACTTACATGGTCTCCCATAAAGCGCCATAAATGGTGCCATTCCCATACTTGAACAGTAGCTATTATTATATGCAAACTCCACCAAATGTAAATTTACTTCCCATGATCCTGCAAAAACGAAGACAAACACTCTCAATAAATCCTCTAGAACTCGGTTTATCCTTTTCTTTGACCATCGGTCTATGGATGGTAAGCGATACTCAAGTTCAATTTTGTGCCCATATTACTCAGCAAACCTCTTTAGAACTCACTAGTAAATAGTTGGTCTCTGTTGATTACAAGATTGCTGGAATCAAATAGAGCTTCACAAAATTATTCGCATAAACCTTTGCTAAGATAGCTTCCATTCTTATTGACTTTACTAAGATAAAGTGGGCACTCTTGATGAGCTTATCGATTATTACCCATATGTTATCGTCCCCCTTTCTCAACCTCATCAATCCATTTATAAAATCCATAGAAATCGAGTCTACTTCCAAGTTGATAGTTCCAAGGGTTGAAATAATCAACTTGGCTTCTGATGCTTAGCCTTCACTTGTTGACAAGTGAAACACTTCTTTACACACTCACCAACACCCTGTTCATCCCTTCCCAAAAGGACATGTGCTTCATATCACGATGCCTCTTCATGCCTTCGGTATGAATCATTAACTTAGACCGATGACTCTCCTTTAAGAGTTCCTTTCAAAGATTTCCTACATTTGGGAAAAACAATCTTCCTTTCTTCTGAAGTCATCCTTTCGAGTCTATCTCAAATCCTTTTTAGGCCCTCTAAATCCAAACCCATCTGTAAGCACCTATCCTTTCGCCTAACAATGTGTCCTCACTTTGGCTTGTGGAAATTCAATCTACAAGCATTGGACGAACTTCCAAGCTTGTTAATGCACTCGAATTTTGACTAGGTCCTACACTCAGTCTAAAGTGCACTCCATAAGAAGTTAATGCTGCTATTGCCTTCCATTCCTCTATCATCGATAACATTCCACAAGATGCTTCCTACTCAAAGCATTGACAGCCTTGTTCCCCTCTCCCAGCATATACTCTATGTCAGAGTCATATGCTGCCATGGACTCTACCATCTTTGTTTCCTTATATTCAACTCATTCTAAGAGAATAAATACTTAAGAGACTTATGGTCCATATACAGCTCGAACCGTTTTCCCCAAGAGATAATATTTTCATATCTTCAACACAAAGATCACTGTTCAAGCTCTAAGTTATGGATCAGATAGCAAAATTCATGTGGTCTCAATTCCGAGATGCATATGCTATCACTTTTCTCTTTTGCATCAATATCGCTCTTAATCCAGTCCCACAATCATTGGCATACAAAACAAAAATCCTGATTCCCTTGATAAAAATAGGAGCATTATTCAATAGTGTAGAAATCAAATCCATATAGATAGGATTTAATTTTGAAAAGATAGATTGGATCCAAGCCTATTTAAATGGGCTTTCCACTATTATATAAAAGTGTTTTCATGAAACTCTAGCCCCATAATAGGCATTCCTCTCTCTCTCTTTCTCTCAAAACTAAGGTCTCCATTAGGGTTTGCTATCCTAGATAAAAAGCTTGCAAGTTTACTTCAAGGAAGGAGAAAATTTCCAAATAAAAAACACAATCAATTTCAAGGTTTTAACAAATGGCAAGAAGCTAGGTAATTCATCTATAATCTAATAATACATCCTCTTTAATATTACTTTAAGAATTTGGCATTATAATTTATTATAAAATAATGAACTCAACTCTAATTTGTGTAAAGTTGATGTAAAATAAAGAATTTAAATCTATAGTTCGTGTAAATATATATTTATTAAATAATCTAATGTTTGTAAACTTGATTGCAAAACAATGACTTCAAATGTATATAACATGTGTAAATATATATTACATCTAAAGTCTATGTAATTTTCATTATAAAACAATGAATTCAAATCTATAGTTTATGTAAACTTGATTGTAAAATATGAATTCAGTTTATATATTACAAAACTATTTTTTTTCTAGGTCAAAATATTTTCAAAACTACAATATAAAATCATGGAAGTAGAATTAGGATTTGAGAATTAATAACAAATTTGACATATGTGTATTGCTTTGGAAGGTAATAAGTTTTGAATAAATTAAATTATTGTTTTGAAATTCAAATTTGATATTTAAACATAATTTAAAATGACTAGTAATTTACATTTATGTAGATACATTAAGTATGTATTTAATTAATATATGTATGTATGTATATACTGGTAATAAACATATATACAATGCTGAAAATCACAAAGATAAATTAAACGATATATTAAGCTATATATATTATTTCATATTTTATACACACCAGCATGCACATACACACAATATTATATATATATATATGTGTGTGTGTGTGTTGTTATATAATTAGCATGTAAATATATATGTACACGCAAAACCACATATGTGTGTACATATATTCATATAGTGCAAGTTCTAATAGTCTATATATTATATATTTATAAATCCTAGTAACTATATTATGTTTATATGCTCATATTTACACATACACAACTACACTTTGATATAGGCAGTTACATACACACACATCCATATCTTACAGTTTTAGATATGTTTTAATAATTAATAACAAGATTATGTGATGACCACCCTGCCCCATCGACACCCAATATAATTAAATAGTGCGCTACTGACATGCGCGGACGATGTAGGATGACTGTCAAGGTTTAAAAGAAGTAAAACATCACAAACTTATAGTATATCTCATAGCGCATGGAATAAAAAATAATATACATCACAGACATAAAACATGAGAGATGGTAAAACTAAGTGAACCAAATATCATAGCATAGATCCATAGAGTTTTACAACATAATAATAGAGTTTATACAAAGCGGAAATAAACTTAGATAAACTTTTTGTCTAGGGTCCAAAGTGTTGCATAGCAGAATAAGCATAATATTCATATATAATACAAGAAAGTTTCATCCTACATCCTAATTACCTATGTCAAGTGACCTCTCTAGAGCGATAGACCATGGGGAAAATATCAAAGCAAACATAGCATCCACTAAACAATCCTCACTATCACTCAATGTGCTTGGATATAAGACAAGTCATATGGCAGAGAACCAATCAAATCTGGGTCCCTTGGTGCTCAATCCATGCCACTTCGTAAGGCCAAGAAATAAATCCACAGCCATAAAGTCTAGGGTAACCCACGGTCATCGAATCTGGACATAGTCATAATCTATATGGGTGTCCCCATATACCCCCTCCACATAAGCACATAAGAAACCTCTGAGTGTCTATGATCCTTTTGCACATGCCTTTAGAATGGAACGTGGTCATAATTCCATCCATATCCATAATGGAACATAGTCATAATCCCATTCACGAGTTCTCCTCATGGAACTCGCCCTTTTGACCATCATCACCTTGGCTCTAATCATTGAGCCACTTCGTCAGAACCTAACTCCATTCACCGTCGATTTACCATCATCGAAGTCCTGAAACTATCATCGTGCAATTACATCGCCATCAAATCCCAAGCAAACAAAAAACATATTCAGCATGTCCAGTAGAGCCCCTGTAGCCTCCCTTGGAAGTTTGTTCTCAATTAGACCTAAGCATTCAGGTTGTTACGGACCTGAAGAGGTTGGTATCCATTTGAATACTTGACCCTCTTTAGGTCCTTCATCTTTACTTGAACCCCTTCTCTTTATGCTCCATCTCCCAAGTTGCCAAACACTCACCGTCATCGGGGAAAGTGATTGGTATCGACGACCTACGTGGTCAGTACCTTGCCCCATACTTAAAATTTTGGCCTTCAACTCTCCCAGTTCCTCCTGCTATCTCAAAGCCAAGACTGAAGCCTTTCCATGTTTTCCCCAAGCAAGCCTGAAGCAAAGTCCTACTGAGCTGATTTGGCTGGCACTTGAACTCCAGGCCTTTCGCCAACTTGCCCGAAGCTAACCCTGAGTTCTCCACCCAGTTGCCCAAAGAACGACTCGAAGAAAGGTTCCCACTGACCTGAAACCCACTAGGCACCGAGTTGAATTCCTTTGTTCAAACTTCATGGAAATTGAATTTTGGGCTCCTCTCGTGCCATGGAGCTCCTCCTCCAAGTTTCATACAACTCTGACTACTTTTGCCTTCGATTTTCCTAATTCAACGAGCTCTTTTCCTTATTACCTAAAGTACTAGCAAAAAAGATCAAAGCAAACCCATCCAAAAAGCAGTATCGTCCAAAAATATACATCAAACACACATAACAGATCTAAACATGATTAGCAATTTTTACACTAGCATGTCAATATGATAAAAAAGGTTGTAAAACCATTTTAAATTATTTTAATTTTCAAACATAATCATGTATAAAAGTGTGATTAAAGTTAGAAAATGTTTTAGGATCAAAATCACGTTATGAACATCAATTTTAACTATATAGACAAGTATAGAGTACCGAGGGATCAAGAACCACTCACCAAATACCTAAAATACCATTCTTTTTCTAGATCTGAAATGGACATCAAGGAAAACAAATTAAAATTATCCAAAAATGATAATCTCGAATCCCTCTATGCTAATTACCACTCTAATAATGATTTAGGCTAAGATTAGCAAGAATAAGGTAAGCTTTTTGATGAAATTAGGATTAACGAAGGTTTGGGATTATATTGGAAAGTGTAAATTATGATTGGAGATGTCCCATTAGTTACAAGTAGGTGAAAATCCCGAAATTTTTTACTGGACTTAGGTTTGGGCCTAATTAGTTACCCACTAATTCTGGCCAGGATCAGCCAAAACTTAAAACGGCCATAACTTTCAAACGGTAAGTTCGTTTTACTATTATGACCACTCTACAGAATTAGAAACCATCATCTTGAAGCAATTGAAGTGAGTTCAGACCCTAACTTCACTCCTATCAAAATTTATTATCCATAAAATATTTTTGGGCTTAAAATGATCACACAAAAGTCCAATAAAACTCATAGGTGTGGAAAATGTCCCTAAGTCCTTTTCCAAAATTTTAGAGTCATATGACCTCACATGAATTAAATAATAATATGTTATAATCCTCCGATGCATAAAATACGGGTAGTTACACTCTCCCCCCTTTTGGAATTTTGCCCTCGAAATCCCCAAACAAAGTCAAAGAATAGTCAACCATAGTTACCCCACATACCTAACAACCATATGCAATTATTAAACATATCAAACAGACAGCTATGCAACCAATAGTATAGATAAGCTTATCCTAGAATTTGAGCTACTAAACTATCCTATATGATATCATAGATGAAAGTAAATACGATAAGCAGTGTGCCTTACCATGCAAAGAACTCTAGATATGCAGCCCTTATGCTCTCCTCAGTTTCCCACCTTCAATCGCCCTCACTTTCGCCCCATTGAATCTTCACTAACTTCACCATCTTCCTCCTAAGCTATTTTGTATCACGTTTGACAATACAAACAAGCCTACGAGGTCTCAAAGGTTCTGGTACAATATCAATTTCATCAAGTTGATCCGTGCAATTATCACACTTGAGTTGTGCACAAACTTTTGCAAAGTGAGAGATGTGGAAGACGTTGTGCACGCCCGCCATCTTCTGAGGTAAGTCGACCATATATGTTAGATTCCCAATCCTCTCTACTATCGAAAAAGAACCTACAAATCTCGATGCCAACTTCTCCTTACTACCAAATAAAATAGCATCCTTTAATGGAGAAATCTTCACAAACATCATAACACCGAAAGAGAACTCCAAATCTCTATGTCTTCTATCAACGTGGCTCTTATTCCTATCCTAAGCAGCTTTCATCCATTGCTGAATGATCTTCTCTGATTTTATTTGATCATATTTGGCCAACTATCAGTTTCTTGCCTGCTTCCCATCAACATGAAGGGGCATTATACAGTCGGCCATACAATGCCTCATACGGTGCCATACCATACTAGATTGATAGCTATTGTTGTAGTGAACTCTACCAAATGCAAGTGATTGTCTAACGAGCCTCAAAAATCGAGTACGCAAGCTTGCAAGAGATCCTCTAATATATTATTCACCCTCTCGGTCTGCCAATCAATTTGTGGGAGATAAGCTGTACTGAGATGCAGCTCTGTTCCCAACGCCACTTGTAAGCTCTTCCAAAATCCACTAGTGAATAAAGGTTCTCGGTCACTCATAATTCTCTTCGGCACACAATGGAATCGCACTACCCACTTCACATACAACATGGCAAATTTAGATGATGTTTTACTAGATTTAATGGGTATGAATCAAGCACTCTTCGTCAATCTATCGACTATAACCCAAATGTTATCGTACCCTACTCTGGTCCTTGGCAATCCTTCAATGAAGTCCATCAAAACTTGCTCTTACTTCCACTTAGGAACTTCAAGTAGTTGTAGAAATCCACTTGGATTTTTTTTGCCTTCACCAACTGGCAGTTCATGCACTTTGAGATGAATGTCCCAACATCCCTCTTCATCCCTTCCCGATAATAAGTTTGCTTCATATAACGATACATCTTATTGTTGTTAGGATGTATAGTCAATCTCGAATGATGGTACTAATGGTACTCTCATAGTACTTCATCCCTCAAGCCATCGACATCAGGTACAAACGATCGCTCATCCTTACAGAGCCAACCATCTCGATCGAGTCTGTATTGCTTCATCTTTTTAGACCCTACTACTTCTTCTATCTTTTCCATGATCTCTGCTATTCTAGCATCTTGCCTTTGACTATTATCGATCTGCTCGACTAAAGTAGGTCTGATCGTCAAGCTCGCCAACAACTCTGGCTCTAATTTGTAATAAGGTCTAAATTCATAGCCAGCAATATACTCCAACTACTTCCATTCTAGGAATATCGTTTCCAAGCTAGCATGTCTTATACTCAAATCATCGATGACTGTATTCCCCTTACCAGGCATATAGGAAATGCTAAAGTTGTAGGAGGCCAAGAATTCCAACAATCGCTATTGGCGAAGGTTGAGATTCTTTTGAAAGAAAAGGCACTTCAAGGATTTGTGATCCATGAACAACTCGAACCTTCCTCTTAATAGATAATACCTTCAAATCTTCAAAGCAAACACTATCGCCGCCAACTACAAATCATGAGTCGGATACTTCTTCTCGTGTGGTTTCAGCTATCGACCAGCGTAGGTGACAACTTTCCCCCTCTACATCAACACCGCACCTAGTCCAGTACCATAGACATCTGTATATACTATCAGCTCCTCATCCCCGTTCAGAATAGTCAGTAGTGGTGCACCCATCAACCTCTCCTTCAGACTTACAAATACGTGCTTGCACTTTGCATCCCAAACAAAAGTCTGTTTTTCTTTGTCAAATTAGACAACGACGCTGCTACCATCGAGAAGTCCTTGATAAAACATATATAATAACTTGCAAATCCTAGGAAAATCCTCACATCAGTAGCATTCTTGGGTTGGTTCTAATCTAGAACCATTGCCACCTTAGCAGAATCTACTGCGAAGCCCTTCTCAGAGACGACATGGCCTAAGAATCTCAATTCCTTCCCTCAAAAGTGAAACTTCGAAAACTTTAACTTGTGCATCCTCAATACTTCAAGCACAATCCTAAAATGCATCTCATGTTCCTCCTTCGCCTTAGAATAGTCCAGAGTATCATCCACGAACATAAGTATGAACTTGTTCAGTTGATCCTTGAAGACTCGGTTCATGTGATCAACAAAGTATGTCGGAGCATTGGTTAGCCCGAACGACATAAACAACCACTCATAGAAACCAAACGACGTACGAAACGTGGTGATCAACACACTTCCTTGATAGATTTAGGAGTATACCCTCGGGGAAATTCTGTAATTTATAGTAAATTAATTAACTTCGTAATCAATTTGTAATAAAAGTGTTTTTCTTTCTTTTATATATTATAATGTGTTATAAATAATTAAATATTTAATTAAAATGTATTTAAAAGAAAATCCATAAATGGTGTGTATGTGATAGTAATTACAAATGGTTGTAATCATGAGTATTATATCATAATATTATATAACACATCATTTTAAATATTTCTAGTCAAAATGCATCGAGACTGGATATCGATGTATCTGTTGAGACTAGAGTATGTAATACTCTCCAAATATTAGGCAGTGTATTACTCATGAATGCTGTGGGCACCAAGAGGTTACGTACTGATAGTTATCGGATAACTATAGAATGACTCACTCGATAGTTTTCTATTGGTTAATATAACTAAGGTCAAACGGAAATGGTCGATGTGATTGATTTACATAATTCTCTCAACTTGAGAATACTATTGATCTTCGATATGAAAGCACCACTTTGACTATAGTCAAATCATGACACGACATCTATCGAGTGACTATTGTTGAGTTGAGCGGCAGTATTGGAAGTGAAACACTATTTAAGAGAGGATTTGCCTTCTCGGTTATACGTGGTTAGTGTCACGATCAACTCAAGTTAACTCAAAGTCAGAATCTCTGGCCAGAGTAGTTCAGTAATAATAGTTGTTTTTATTGAACCAAGGACACTGTGTTTGGACTATAGAGTCGAATAAAAACAATATTGGAATTTTGACCAATAGCAAATTTTATAAGTTCGAAGTGATAAATTTTTGACAATGAGAATTAATATAAATAATTGTCACAATCGAGTAATGCTTAACAAAGTAAAATTAAATTTTATCGAAACCAAGTAAGCGATAAATTTGGCCAAAATGTTACTTTATCTTCTAAGTGATGTGTAAACGTTAATATTCGAGTAGTTCGATATTAATCGTTGATCAAATTTACACCTAACAAGTCATACAACCGGAATGATGAATTCTCTTTTGACCAAATGATTGAATTAATTTGTAATGGTTATAAATTAACTAATATTTGTCAAATATTAGTTATAAATTTGGTTTTGAATTGATATACAAATATTATTAAATATATTTATAATAGTTATAAATATATTAATTGATATACGATATCGATAAGCATTTAAATTAGATTTAAAAGCAGAATATTTTTTTAGGCCATAAATGGGTTTATAGCCCAGAAAGGTGGATGGTTTGTTTGGACACAATAAGGGTAATATGCGGCCATGTGATGGGGCAAAAGAGATATTGAGATGGAGGGCTAAGATGGAAGAGAATTGGTAAGAGATATCTCTAAATTCTCCTCTATATAAGCATCTTTACCCTCAACTTTTAGAGTTTTTTTAGAAGCCTCCATCCGAAGCTACTTTTGGCCTAATCATATCCTTCCATCCTCCATCAATGAAAGTGCAAATTAAACCACATTAATTGTTGTTCGATAGCTGGTGGTCAACGATTCAGGGACTAGCATTCTTCTGTATTGGAAATCAGATCGAGGATCAGATCTCATCGTTTCAAGGTGTACTTACAGGCTTTGGCTATAAGGTATATTCCTAACTGATGTGCACGTAAATGTGCATATATTTACATCTATATTTTATCTATTTTTATTTAAATAAATATCATATTTGGGCATTTTTACATGTTTAAACCAAAATTCAATTATTGTCAAATCATCATATATTCATCTTCATTCAGGGGCAAAATGGTCATTTTCATCCATGTGTCAATTTGAGAATTTTTACTTGGACATTTTTTATGATTTTTTTAGGAATTTGGATGCATATGGAAGAGGCTTTTATGAAGATACATGCATGCACAAATGGATACAAAAGAATGAAGAGGGAAATAATTCAAGCTCATGATCATGGAGGACCCCACCCACTTACCTAAATCTACAATTAGAAGCTAATGGACAACTAAGTGGAGGTTAAAGCTTCATGCACTTTTAATGATGGATTAATTAGTGACTAATGGTTACTTTGTGGGCATACTTCCTAAAGGGCATTTTGGGAAGCACCCTAAAAATTGAATTAGGGTTTTATGCATGTATAAAAAGCCCTCTTATGTACATGTAAATAACTTCTACTCTCTTAAATTAATTAGGAAATTAGAATGCAAGTTGTAAGCTCTATGTTTCATGAAATAAAAATGGCTTCCTAGCCTCTTTCTCTTCTTTTTTTCTACTTCTTTTTATTTACTTTTATGCTTATGCTTATTTCTATGCTCTTCTCTTTTCATTGTTAGTAGATTAGATTTACATTCATGCAAGTAGTGTAGCTTTGTTTTTATGCAAGTAGTTAGTAATTAATCTCTCTTTCTTACTTTGCTTAGTTTCCATTTCTTTGCTTTTTAATGTTGAAATTTACAAGTCTTGATTTGATAACACAAATGAGTAGCTAAACCCCTTTGATTTATAGGTAATGAAGCTCTATAATTTATGTAATTTCAACATTTCTATGATTTATGATCTCTTTTATTTGTGCTCCATGAAAGTGAATTTTAATGTAAGTTTATACAAGTGGGTTTGATAGCTTATGTTGCTTTTGCAAATGAGCTATTCTTATTCAACATAAACACAATTTACATCATCATTTGCTAATTGATTTTTGATTTTGAAATGGAAGTGAAAACAAAATTTGATGATCTATATTACTAATTACAATAGTAAATAGATCATACTTAAAATAGCTTTTTCTTTGGCTTCATTTTCATGAGAATTTATAAGTGGTTTATTTGTTGTATTATAGTTTAATGGTTTAAGTTATGTTAATTAATAACATAAATAAACCATACTTATGATAAATGCAACAATTATTTCACTTAATATCAAAACTAGAGATCATAAATTATTTGCTTGTTGATTTACAAAAATATGAGAGTGGATTTGCCTCTAAATTGTTCTATAATTTCATAGTTTTTAGTCTCATTTTAATTCTAGTTTTAGCTTCATTTTGCTTGTAGTTAACAATTTCCTCTCCATTTGGTATAATTTGATTCAATTGATTTTTCAAATCTAACAATTCCCCGCGGATCGACCCGTACTCGCCACGTACTAACTTTTGTACGCCGTGCGCTTGCGGCTAAATTTTAATTCAATATTTTTCGACGATTTTCTAACTCGATAGAAAATTTGCCGTTAAACAAGTTTTTGGCGCCGTTGTCGGGGAATAGTTTTGATTTTAATTTTCTATTATTTGGATTATTTTTGTTTAATTTTATTGTGTGTTGATTTGCATTTATAAAAAATTGTGTGTTTGTAGTGTGAATTTTGCTTTCATTTGTATGTTTGCTTGATTTTCTTGTTTGTTTTGCATTTGCATTGCTATTATATAAAAAACAAACAATTTCAAAAGAACAAAAATATTTTGTTTCCATTTTTTTTACAAATCTGCCTTTCTTTTACAAATTCCTTTTACAGTTTCATTTACAAATTTCTCTAATTACTCTACCCTGCTGCCTCCCGATCAACTTGTCCAAACTACATCCTTGCCTTGCCTTCACATAACAGCAACTGCCTCAATAGTTTCGCCACCACCATAACAAACTTCCAATCCGTCCTACTGTCCTTCCCCTCCATAGCCTTCACTTACTTTACCACCAAACAGTGTTGTAGCCTCTATCACACATTCCTACTGCAATATCAAAACCGTTACATTGCCAATTACTGTGCAAAATTGTGCACTGTCTTCATGTTACCACTGTTTCATTACTTTCCTTCAGCGACGACAAACCACCTACTCCAACATTCTTCTCACCAGACAGTCCCCTACATCAGCCTGCATCCCCATCAAACCAGACCTTACTGTGCAACTGCCCTGTCACATCATCTCCTCATTAACCACAAACTAGCAACTCAACCTACTACCTTCCAGACAGAAGTACAGTCTCCCCACACAACACTCTCCACTTCTACAATCCATACAAATTCAACTTCCACATTTCATTACATTCATCTCAAAATTGCACACCACCACTGTGCACAAATTATTTCACCAGTTAACATTCTACAGCCACCATTCATACCAAAACTGCTCACCGCCTCTCATACCCACTTAAACTCCAACTTTGCTGCCACATCAAAACCCAAAACTTACCACTACACTGCACGTTACATACAATTGTGCAACCACTTGCATACCATCTTCATTCCCCTATATATTGCAGTGCTCAACATCTTCACTTCCATCAAAAACCACTCCAAACCCATTAAACAATCCCTGCCTTATCACCAAAACCATCCAGTCCATATCACTGTCATTAGCCCATTTCACTGCCTAACCACAGTCTACAACGCAACACACTTCTGCAGCGCGACCATTACTTCACCACCCTACTTCATCAATAACCACAACAACCTAAATTGCCAACCACTGTTACATATCCCACTGTCAAAACCATCTACAACACTGACAGTCATCAAAACGGCATTCAACATCCCGCCTTCATTACTTCAACCTTGATTTCGGCCACTGCCTCCCCCTGTTTCTCACCCAACTGCCTGCATACTGCACTTCATCACGCAAGCACCCCACAATCTCCATCAACTTTACAACTGCCGCCATCTTTCATCTCATTTCACTACACATATACAACAGCCCCTGACATCATCTAAAACACTACCACCATCAAACCACTATGAACAGTCCACCCGCAAACTGTCAATAACTACATATCTTCCACACATCTCCATCACCTTCAACCTCCACTGCGAATCACCAGTCAAACACTTGTCAAACCACCTATCACAACTCTCATTCACAGAAAAAAGAAAAAAAACTACCACCTGAGCATCATCTTCACAACTCGATAAAAACCAATTCGACCTCAATTCCCTCCTACAACCGCCGAACCACTACCTCCTAACCCGCGAATTCAATCGCCATACCCAACCCCGCTCACCAAAACTCCACAGCAACCCAAAAGAAAAAGAAAATCGCCTTTTCTTAAAAGTCGCCAGACTTCAATCGCCGTACCCCCAAAACTCCACAGCAACCCAAAACTCCACAGCGACCATTGTGGAATCGATTTCGAATACGAATTGTTCAAATCAATAGAAAGTGGGAACGAGAGCTTTTGGTTTTAGGACTTTGGATTTTATTTTTATTTGCGTTGCTATGTGTTTATTTTTTCTCTCTACCATGTGTATTGTATTTAAAGGATCGGGTCGGGCCGTTTTACTTAAAAAAAATAAGTTTTTTTTGTTTTTGTTTCATAATAAGTCCTTCTAACCAAGTTTTCTTTTAGTTTCATTTGCTTTTAACAAAAAATCTTTGAATTTGTTTTGTTTTAATCTTTTTTTTAGTTTAATCCTAATAAAAAAAGAGTTTGTTTTCTTTTAGTTTAGTTTTTTTATTCTTAAAAAAATTTGTTTTGTTTTATTTTAAGTTTCATTTTTATATTCTAAAAAATATATTGTATATATCTTGTTTGATTCCTTTTTAGGTTGGAAACGCAGAATATCAAACAGAAGATGTGCTTGCCAAAAATAATTGCTTGCCTGCTTGCTTAAAAAAATCGCCGCTTAAATATAAAATTGCTAATAGTTCTGCACGCTCTGGTATCGTGTCCTTTTCCCTTGTTTTTATTTGAATTGCATTGTTGGTTGCTTGCATTTGCATTTAAAAAAAATTCAAAATCCGAAAAAAAAATAAAAACAAAAACAAACTTCATTTTAGTGCATTGTAAATTCACGTTTAATTTTTGTTTTGCATTCATCTCATCTTGTTTTATTTTTTAAGGGCAATACCCCAATTCACATAAGGTGAGGGATTTCATCACCCTTTCCTTAGTCCACAAATCGCATTTCATCGTAGAATTTGACTAATAATAAAGGTTAGACATTCGACTTAAGGGTGTCACGAGCTCACTTAGGGCTTAATTGTACCTTCATAATTGTTTTCTTTGAACAATTTTATTTCTTGGTGTCTAGGCTACGACAGAGTAATAATCATTTATAAATATTACGGTGATTCATAAATATTATAGTGGTTATTCCTCTGAAGGTACCTAAACCTTCGGTTGCATTGCTACGGTAATTCGTGGTACACTGATAACTCCTGCCCGTTACCTGGCTAAGAAATATTTTTGTTGATTTAAGACAAAGTGTGATTATACAATTTTGGGTTAGGAGCTACTAAGGACAGAAAATTATAATTAAGTCCTTTGCATTCATTTAGTTCAATTAGCTCATGCATATTTTAAAAAAAACAAAAAAAAAAATCCAAAATCCAAAATCCAAAAAAATTTGTAAATTTTACTTAATTTAGTTTTTAATACCAAAAAAAATCCTTTTTCCTTTCCTTTGATAATTTTCAATCAAAAACAAAAATTCAAAAAAAAATAAAAAATCTTTTCAAAAAGAAAAAAAATCAAATTCCTATTTTGTAAAAACAAAAACAAAAAAATTTCCTTTTGGTAAATATTTGAAAATCTGAAAACTTAAAAAAATACAAAAACAAAAACATATAAAAAATCTGAAAAGCCAAAAACAAAACAAAAATCAAACTTCTATTTTGAAAATAAATTTCACTTGGTAAATAGTTTTCTTCCTTGAAAAAAAAACAAACAAATTTTTCACTTCGTTTTTCAAATCTTCTTTCATTCTCTAAACTCGATTCTAACTTCTTTCTCTTCTCAACTTTCACTTGTGCATGAGTACTTGAACTCGTGACACAACAACAAATTATTGGACTCGCAACTCAACAACTAATCGTTTAACTCGAACAGACGATCCTCCCGAAATGGCGAACGAGAACGCCCCTCGAATTCTTACGGATAAAATCTTTCCCAATAGAGTTTCTATTCCATCTTGCATCACATTACCCACCCCTACGGGTAACCATTTCGAAATTCACTCGAATCATATTGCCACGCTTCCAAAATTTGGCAATTTCGAGCACGATGACCCATACATTTTCTTGACTAAATTCGAACAAGTTTGCGCAAACATTAAACTCCAACAACTTTCCGATGACGGAATCAAACTTCGATTAATCCCATTCGCTCTTACGGATTACGCTTAAAAATGGTTATACAGCTTACCATCGAACTCGATTAAAACTTGGGAAGAATTCGTAAATGCTTTCTTAAAAAAGTTCTACCCCTTGGAAAAAACGAGTAGAATAAAAAACGAAATTGTAAATTTTCATCAATTCAAGGGAGAACCATTCGGAAAATATTTTGAAAGATTCAAAGAGCTTTTGATAAAATGTCCACACCATAACTTCGAAAAATGGACAATTTGCCAAATATTATATGATGGACTCGAAAATAGCTCACGAACCATGCTCGAATCAATGTGCCAAGGCAACTTTCTTGCCCAACATCACGACGATGCTTGGCAATTTCTTGAAAACCTCGCCAAAAAATCATCCCAATGGGAATGTTCGAACGAAAAATCAATTTACTCACGATCGAGTGCACACTCGATAGGATCTTCTTTTGCTTTGGAAGCTAAGATCGATGCAATGATTAAAAAATTCCATAACATTTTCTCATCGAATCAAATAAACCAAGCTTCCCAACCATTGTGTTATAAAAGCAACGATCCTAATCATATAGCTGATCAGTGTCCCAATTATGTCGAACAAATCAATGCTTTCAATAAAGCCAAAAATAACCCGTTTTCTCCAACGTACAATCTTGGTTGGAGAAATCATCCGAATTTTGCTTGGAACCAAAACAATCCCAACACGAATACGGTTCCTCCAAATTTTCAAGCATTCCCGAATAATGCTTCGAATCCTCCCTTTCAGCCCAACCATTTTCAACCAAACTTTGCGGGTCCGTTTCATAATCAACCACAACAATCAAATTTTCAACCAAATTCTGCTCATCCTCCCCAAGACGATAAACATTTAAGTTCACTTGAGAAAACTCTTGAAACATTGGTTAAAGCAACTACTCAAAGCCTTCAATCAAACAGCAATTTGCAAAATTTATTGACCTCATATATGCAAAACACCAACCAATCGATTGCAAAACTTGAAATGCAAATGAGTCAATTAGCCACGTCTGTAAGTGAACGCAAACGAGGCACATTTCCAAGCCAGCCCATTTCAAATCCCTGAAATCAAAACGCAAATTCAAATTAAGCCCATGTTGTTCAAGATAGCAACGTCACCCAATTGAGTGCAATCACAACTTTACGTTTTGGTAAACAAATCAATAATCAAGTCGTTAACCCAAACGATTTACCGGAAACCTCTCTCGACACTTCTAAAACAACGAACGAATCTGAACAGAACGTGGAGCCAAACTTTGAATCTAATGCCAATCAAAATTCTTCTACTCGAGTAGACCCGCCTACCGAGTATCGTGTTCCATTTCCACATCGTCTTCGACCAAAGAAACACTCGGACCAAATGGAAAAGATGTTGGAAATTTTTAAACAAATCAAAGTTAACATTCCGCTTCTTGACATCGCTCAGCAAGTCCCCACGTACGCAAAATTTCTTAAGGACTTGTGCACCCAAAAGCGACACACTCAAGTGCCCAAAAAAGTATTCTTAGCCGCCAGTTTGAGTGAAGTCTTGTCCCAATCCATGCCCGTTAAATACAAAGATCCTGGCTGCCCTACGATTTCATGTACAATTGGAGACAAGATGATTAACAAATGTTTGATAGACTTAGGCGCGAGTGTCAACTTGATTCCATACTCCGTGTACGAACAATTCGGCTTAAGTGAGCTCAAACCCACAAAAATTACGCTTCAATTCACTGATCGTTCCATTAAGAAGCCCGTGGGAGAAATCGAGGACGTGCTCATTCAAGTAGGGCAATTCATATTCCCCGTTGATTTTATCGTTCTTGAAACACAACCCGTGACAAATCTCGTGAGTCAAATTCCATTGATCTTAGGCCGACCATTCTTAGCCACCTCAAATGCCATAATCAATTGTCGTAACGATTCAGTGAAAATCTCTTTTGGAAACATGACTTTGGATCTCAACATTTTCAATCTTGAAAGCCAATCAAATGCACCTCGCGACCAAACGTTGGAAGTTAGTGCCATTCACGAAAACTTCGAAAACGAGACACTTGACCTTAACGACGAACGTGAAGCCAAGTACGAAAAATTGTTTCACAAAATTCCCAAGGAGATTGAATACACTCTTCCCTTTGAATCGCTTCCAGTAGAGTCTGAATCTCAACCCAATTCTTTAATTGAGCAACTCCCGAAGTTGGACCTCAAACCACTTCCTGGTCACCTTAAGTACGCATACTTAGGTGATAACGAAACATTTCCCGTCATAATTTCTGTGACTCTCTCTCTCAATCAAGAAACTTCTTTACTTTCAACCCTGTCCAAAAACAAGGAAGCGATGGGATGGTCGATCTCCGATATAAAGGGAATCACTCCCGCTCTTGTTCAACATCGCATCCATTTAATCGACGATGCCAAGCCTGTTCGTGATGCGCAACAAAGGCTTAATCCAAAAATGAAAGATGCGGTGTGTGATGAAATTCTTAAACTTCTCGACAACGGAATCATTCCCAATCTCTGATAGTTCATGGGTAAGTCCAATTCACGTTATACCGAAAAAGTCTGGGCTAACCGTTGTCAAGAACGATTCAAACGAACTTATTCCAACTCGTACTCAAATGGGTTGGCGCGTTTGCATTGACTATCGAAAACTAAATGCCTTAACACGTAAGGATCACTTCCCTCTTCCATTTATCGACCAATGCTTAAACGTTTAGCCGACCACGAATTCTACTGCTTCCTTGATGGTTATTCCGGCTATAACCAAATTCCAATCGCTCCCGAAGATCAAGAGAAAACGACTTTCACGTGTCCATTCGGTACCTTTGCTTATCGACGTATGCCATTCGGACTTTGTAACGCTCCTGCTACTTTCCAATGATGCATGGTTGGCATTTTTTTCGACATGATTGAACGCTTTCTAGAAGTTTTTATGGACGATTTCTCTATCTTTGGTGATTCTCTTTCCGAATGTTTACATCATCTCGAGTTGGTTCTAAATTGATGTAAAGAAAAACATTTGACTTTGAATTGGGAAAAATGCCACTTTATGGTCAAACAAGGCATAGTCCTTGGACATATCATCTCAAATAAAGGCATTGAGGTAGATAAATCGAAAATCGATGTCATTGCAAACCTACCCATTACCAAATCTGTTAAGGACATTCGATCATTTCTAGGACACGCTGGCTTTTACCGACACTTTGTGAAAGACTTTAGCAAAATCGCTCGTCCTTTGACGACTCTCCTCGGAAAAGACGTTCCATTCGATTTCAACTCTGAGTGTATCTCTTCTTTTGAACGTCATAAGAACGAACTCATTTCTGCTCCAATCATTTGCACGCCTAATTAGGATCTCCCATTTGAAATAATGTGCGACGCCTCAAACTTTGCAGTTAATGCTGTCTTAGGACAACACACCAACAAAATTCTTCATGTCATTTACTATGCAAGTATGACTTTGAACGACGCTCAACTCAACCACACAACAACCGAAAAAGAGCTTCTAGCTATCATTTTTGCGCTCGAAAAGTTTCGACCTTACTTGATAGGTTCAAACATCACGGTCTACACTGACCATACTGCTCTTCGATACCTTTTTCCCAAAAAGGACGCTAAATCCCGTTTGATTTGTTGGATCCTTTTACTTTAAGAATTTGACCTTACAATCAAAGACAAAAAACGATCCGATAATGTCATAGTCGATCACTTGTCTCATAATCTGTACGCACCATTTTCTTTGCAATCAATGAAAACTTCCCCGATGAACAACTCCTTTCAATTTCTATCGGTCCATAGTACGCTGATATAGTGAACTACTTAGTTACTAAAGAAACTCCCTCATCTTGGTCCAAACAGGACAAATGCAAATTCATGTCCCAAGTGAAGTATTTCTATTGGGAAGATCCATACTTGTTCAAATATTGTCCTGACTAAATCATCCGACGTTGCATTCCGGATAATGAGATCAGGAGTGTTCTTTCGTTTTGCCACGATCAAGCGTGCGGTGGACATTTCGGTGTGGTTTCTATTGGCCTTCTCTTTTCAAAGACTCATTTGAATTTTGTAAAACATGAGATCGACGTCAAATGCTTGGGCGAATTTCTCGACGAGATATGATGCCTCTAAACCTCATTCTTACGATCGAAATCTTTGATGTTTGGGGTATCGACTTTATGAGACCTTTTCCCAATTCTTTTGGAAACTTGTATATCCTTCTCGCTGTCGATTACTTCTCAAAATGGGTCGAAGACATTCCTTGCAAAACCAACGACCATAGAATTGTTGTAAAATTTCTCAAAGAAAACATCTTTTCGAGGTTCGGCACACCTCACACAATAATCAGTGATAATGGAACCTATTTTTGCAACCGTTCTTTTGAAACTTTAATGAAAAAATACTCGATAACCCACAAGTTATCCACTCCGTTTCATCCTCAAACTTGTAGGCAAGTTGAAGTTTCAAATCGTTAAATAAAACAAATCTTGGATAAAACTGTCAACAAAAATCGAAAAGATTGGTCTCAGAAATTGACCGACGCACTTTGGGCTTACCGTACTGCTTTTAAAACTAAACTTGGGATGTCCCCATTTCGTTTAGTTTACGGTAAAGGTTGCCATTTACTCGTTGAAATCGAACACAAAGCGTTGTGGGCAATAAGGAACTTAAACTTTGATCTTGAGAAAGCTAGCGAAAACCGAAAACTACAACTCAATGAACTAGAAGAACTTAGGAACGACGCGTACGAAAATGAGAAAATTTACAAAGAAAGAACAAAAGTTTTTCATGACAAGTCAATCCTAAGGAAAACGTTTTTGCCTAACCAGAAAGTTCTTTTATATGACTCAAGACTTCATTTATTCCCTGGAAAACTTAAATTGAGATGGACCGGACCATTTGTGGTACGAACTGTTTTTCCACATGGTGCCGTAGAAATAGAAAACCCTAGGGATGGATCAATTTTCAAAGTCAACGGTCATCGTTTGAAACCTTTCTTGGAATTGCCAAATAACCAAGAGGAGGAGCTCATGATTCTTCGTGAGCCAAGTTACGTCTAGTAAGAATGTTAACCCTCTTTTGTAAATATGTACATATTTTCCCCGTTACACTCATTATATCATGCATTTACTGTGGGGACACAGTCAAAATTAAGTGTGGGGGGGAGGGGGAGTCTCATTTTCATTTTTTTTAAAGTTTCATGGTATTTTTGAACTTTCATTTTCTTTCAACTTAAAAAAAATCTCAGAATTTCTAAATCTCAAAAACATTTTCTTTCTAGCATTTTGATTTATTTTTAAAGAAACACTATAGGATAAATATAACTTTTAGTTAATAAATTGAAATTTTTGAAAATTTATTTGTGTTAACAGAAATAAAAATGAAGTTTGATTACAAATAACAATGGTTTAACTAGTATATAGGAAGGTTCATATGTGTTAATTATGAAGTATATTCTAATTGAAAATCTTTGTTTAAAAAAGTGGTAAATTTAAAGTAAAGGATATAACATTTTTTCTAAGTTAAATGGTGCTAAGATGATTTTGCAAAACTCTCTCTTCCTAAAAAAACATTTGCATATATATATATATATATTTAACACCTAGAGTCATGTGTTCACTCGCCATGCTCTGTGCCCTTCTCACGTAAGCCCAAAAGGCAGTGCACAATCGGTATATCTGGCCTCAGTTTATCTGAGTTGGGTGTAAGTATATAAAAATCCTTTAACTAATAACGCCTACAGTTGATAAGTATTCACACTTGTGTTTTCACTCGCCATGCTCTGTATTCCCCTCACATCAGTTCGCAAGGCAGTGCACTGGTAATATATCTGGCCTCAGTTTACCTGAGTTAGGCATATGTAAATATTGTTAATATCAATAAAATTTTCAAATAAGAGAGAGTAAGCAATTGAAATCCAAGCACTATTTTAACTTGTTTGACTTGACTTGTTATTGGAAATAAATGAAAATACTACTTTAATAAACTTTGATAATCAACTAAGGATCCATTTTATAGTTACACTGTATTATCGACCGAAACAACGAGTTAAACTATAGCCCATTTATTACGATAACTTCGTTTTTATTAGAAAGTTTGACGAGTAAATGACTTAAATTTCAAGATAATGACCAAAACCTATATTTAACTTATTTCGTATCAATTTGAAAGTAAATCCTTCATTTGTAAATATTTTCAAAAAAAAACTTGCATTCATTCCATTGTAAATAAATCTTGCACTTTGTAAATATTTTCACTTTGCATTTGGATTTTGTGGGTAGTTTCCGTTGAAAACCCTCACGAGACACCACTCGTCCTACTAGGGACACCCAGAGGTTTAACGGCTTGTTGCATACGCTCAATGCAATCGTGCTTCCTACGAAAACGGACTTATCTTAGTTTTCCTTTATTCGAGGACGAATAAGAAGATAAGTGGGGGTATTGATGTGCACGTAAATGTGCATATATTTACATCCATATTTTATCTATTTTTAATTAAATAAATATCATATTTGGGCATTTTTACATGTTTAAACCAAAATTCAATTATTGTCAAATCATCATATATTCATCTTCGTTCAGGGGCAAAATGGTCATTTTCGCGTATGTGTCAATTTGAGAATTTTTACTTGGACATTTTTTATGATTTTTTTAGGAATTTGGATGCATATGGAAGAGGTTTTTATGAAGATACATGCATGCACAAATGGATACAAAAGAATGAAGAGGGAAATAATTCAAGCTCATGATCATGGAGGACCCCACCCACTTACCTAAATCTACAATTAGAAGCTAATGAACAACTAAGTGGAGGTTAAAGCTTCATGCACTTTTAATAATGGATTAATTAGTGACTAATAGTTACTTTGTGGGCATACTTCCTAAAGGGCATTTTGAGAAGCACCCTAAAAATTGAATTAGGGTTTTATGCATGTATAAAAAGCCCTCTTATGTACATGTAAATAACTTCTACTCTCTTAAATTAATTAGGAAATTAGAATGCAAGTTGTAAGCTCTATGTTTCATGAAATAAAAATGGCTTCCTAGCCTCTTTCTCTTCTTTTTTCTACTTGTTTTTATTTACTTTTGTGCTTATGCTTATTTCTATGCTCTTCTCTTTTTATTGTTAGTAGATTAGATTTACATTCATGCAAGTAGTGTAGCTTTGTTTTTTATGCAAGTAGTTAGTAGTTAATCTCTCTTTCTTCCTTTGCTTAGTTTCCATTTCTTTGCTTTTTAATGTTGAAATTTACAAGTCTTGATTTGATAACACAAATGAGTAGCTAAACCCCTTTGATTTATGGGTAATGAAGCTCTATAAATTTATGTAATTTCAACATTTCTATGATTTATGATCTCTTTTATTTATGCTCCATGAAAGTGAATTTTGATGTAAGTTTATACAAGTGGGTTTGATAGCTTATGTTGCTTTTGCAAATGAGCTATTCTTATTCAATATAAACACAATTTACATCATCATTTGCTAATTGATTTTTGATTTTGAAATGGAAGTGAAAACAAAATTTGATGATCTATATTACTAATTACAATAGTAAATAAATCATACTTAAAATAGCTTTTGCTTTGGCTTCATTTTCATGAGAATTTATAAGTGGTTTATTTGTTGTATTATAGTTTGATGGTTTAAGTTATGTTAATTAATAACATAAATAAACCATACTTATGATAAATGCAACAATTATTTCACTTAATCCCAAAACTAGAGATCATATATTATTTGTTTGTTGATTTACAAAAATATGAGAGTGGATTTGCCTCTAAATTGTTCTCTAATCTCATAGTTCTTAATCTCATTTTTATTCTAGTTTTAGCTTCATTTTGCTTGTAGTTAACGATTTCCTCTCCATTTGGTATAATTTGATTGAATTGATTTTTAAAATCTAACAATTCCACACGGATCGACCCGTACTCGCCACGTACTAACTTTTGTACGCCGTGCGCTTGCGGCTAAATTTTAATTCAATATTTTTCGTCAATTTTCTAACTCGATAGAAAATTTGTCGTTAAACACTAACATATTTATAAATATTAATCTATATTTATAATATTTATTTCATACATCATATTGCTTGTTAGGTGATGATTCCAACATATAAATATATTATCACTATATTGACTGGTTATATGTATATATATGTTTAATAATAATATTTATATGCAAACACAGCTATATTTAACATGGCTCAACATTAAAAAACCATTTTTTTATTTGTAAATAATTTAATACATAATATTCACACACATGCGCACATATACATATACATACATATACATACATATATATATATATATATATTGTTTATAATTATATATTACTTTAAACTTATGTAAAATATAGAAATATAATTTTACGTTTAGTTGGTATAATATTAACGGCTAAAACAAAATAATTTTATATATCTATATATTATTTTTAAATAATATTTAAATCAGGTAATCATATAAATAATTGTATAAATACATATATGCAGTATAAATTGTGTTTTATATTTTAGAAAATTAGTTTAATACATATTATACTCTCGGTAGAAAACAAATTTTTTTTATATATTTAAAATATTTGAACATAAACCGTGAATTAAATATTAGATATTTAAATTGTTTAAATTATAAAATACATAAAAAAAATTTAAATTAAAAAATTATCATCTAAAATTACGGGAAATTTAAATTTCAAATTTGGTCTCAGAAAATATTTTTTATTAATTTTAATAATTTTTGTATGGTTTTATTATAATATATATATATTAGATTTAAAAATAACAGAGCCATGCGCATGACCAGATATTTAAATATTTATATAAATTATTTTGTGATTTTATTTATATATATTTATATATCTATTATTATAAAATATATATGTGTGTGTGTGTTTAGCAAAGCTAGTCGGCTTTATTGTAGGCCGTCTACATGTATAAATGAAAGAGAAACAGGTGTCTGCACGAGCATCAGAACAACTATAATGAAAATAAAAAAGCACATAAAGTTGGCATATTTTGCTAACTTACTAGAGACAAAGACCTAGTCCTCTTCTGTAGAGGAAGAATCACTCCCGTCACTACCATCAGCCAGATATTCAGGCTCAATATCATGAAGATATTTTGAAAAAAGAGATGCTAAGATAGGACAGTAATCAACAGATTCCGAGTAGTAAAGAAATTTCCTATACCAACATTCTTCCGATAATAAAATGCGATCAACAATCCTCCCAAGAATAGTGAGAGCTAAACCTTCTTTCTCCACATGATAAGATAGCCGACTATCTTCCTCATCTCCGCCCACATACTTGTAAAACCATCCATCCTCCAGCTCATACCTCATATCAAAAGGCCCATGGATCCAAGCCTGCTCAGATGCTTCCTAAAAAATAACATTCGAGGAAGGGAGATCAACAACAGACTTGTCCTACGATGATTCTTTAATAACACCAACATGAGGGATAGATACTAGAATAGGATCAATAACAATAGTATGGTGAGGCTTAGGAATCCACTTCAAAACTGGGCAAGGAAGAGGAATCCTACCAGAAAGCGGAATAAGGAAAATATCAAACAGATGATTACTGTAACGCCCCGAAATTTTTAACGTTTCGAATGAGAATATTTAATTTATTTAAATATAAAAATTTGATTTAAATATAATTGAAAATAAGAAAACCAATTGTTAATAAAACGGTTTGATTTTAATGACGTATTTTTAAATAAATTTTTAAGACTTTTTCATAATTTTTAATTTGGAAAATAATTAAATTTATCGTTTGACGCATTTTGCGGCAAACATTGGTATCTTTGAAACTACACAGAATAAGTTAACCTATGTATTTTTGCGTTGTTTTATGACCGTGTCGTATTGTTGTGCATGATTGTATTTTTATTTCTGTCATTTGATATTGTATAGCAGAGTACCCAAAACAAATTAAATCATAAACAAGCTTTTGCTACAAGCCATAATTTTGATTTGTTTTTTGATGTGATGGGATCCTTGACTTTGGTCTGCTCAACCTTGAAGTAATTTGGGTTATTTCGTTCATAAGTAGACGATACACATGAGAGAAGACACAGAGCACATCACATAAGACATGAACTTTGGTTCTCTTCTTTCTTTTTCTACTTTCCTATAAATGAAAACCTTCACCACTTTCAAGCTTTAAAAATCAACTCCTCTCAATCCACTTACATTTAGCCAAAGTATAAACATGAAAGTTGTTTGTCATCGTCCCTAGTATTTTATAAACATAGTCGCTCACCATTTCATCAAGTAGGGTGGCGGTAGTTGGTTGACAATGGTGGTTGTCAAATAATAATGATTTTTCAATGAACAAGAAATCAGAGAGTTGGGTTGTGTTTATGGCGACAAGATAAGATTTTTAGCGGTGTTCAAAGGGTGTCAGGTGGCTGGAGTTAGTCGTGTTTATTTATTAAACATTTTCCTTTCATCTTTAGTTTTCCAATGATGTAGGCGGCTAGGGGATCAATAGAGGATGCTGGGACTAAACTCAAGCAAGGCGGAGGCATTGAAGGTGGTCGAAGGAGGTGCGGTGGTCAGAGGTGGTGGGTTGAGCTATTTTAGGATTTAAGGGGTTGTGGATATTGGGTTCGATTATTGGGCTCGGGACGGAGGTATGGTGCATCAAGCTCGACAATGAGTTAGCTTGAGGTATGGTAAGTTATGGCAGTCCAATGATTTGGGTGGTGGAGGCTGGTTGTGGCCGAGGTGGCGGAGAGGAGGGCATGACGTGCTTGACTTAGTATTCCTGGATGCGTTTTTGATTTGGGTTAGGTAGGAATATAATTTGGGGAAGAAGGCACTGTTGAGGTGGGTTTCAGGTTAAGGAGTTTGGGCTTGGGCCTATTTGGATTTTGGTGAGAATTTTATTTTATTTAAATTTCTATTTGAATATCCCAAACTTTGAAATACCATAGCTCCTTCGTTCGGGATCTAATTGACCTCTGGTTTTTGACGTTAGACTCGTATTGACGAATACAACATTATAGTTTAAACAGTCAGTAGTTTTAATAAAGTATAAATTAATGATAAAATAATAGTGATTGAATATTATTACATTGATTTAAATAATAACATAGTTAAATTAATTATACTTCGTTTGTGATATCTATTTGGTAGAATAAAATGCCGTTTTGCTGTAATTATGTTAAATAGATTATTACGGAAATCTATCTAGTAGAATAAATCCCCATTCTGTACTTGCAATGTAAAAAGATGATTTTTAAAGTTAATTAATGTGTAGATTAATTAATATTGGATAAATGATGTGTTAGCTATTAATCGTTAATTATTGATAATATTGGGTTTATTATTATTGTTTGTTTGGTTTTTGGGTTTGGTTACATTCCGGCTTTAGAAAGCGGATGTCATATGAAATAATTTGCAGGGGAATTTTGTAGAGAGACCTTAAAGGGTTTCTCGCAACTATTGATTTTAATTTTCTTTATATACTTGTTGTATAAATTGTTGAATGCCAAAAGCTTGGTAGCTTGGCCATATTGGATGTGACTTTAATATGTTACAAAGGTTGAATTCCTTTAGTATAAAACAATGATAGCATTTGTAAAGTGTTATGGTAGCTCTAGGCCTCGTTATAGTATTTTGAAATACTATTATTGTTGTTTTTGATTTGAAAATGGTTTTGATTCGATGAAAGATTTTAAATGTGACTTGTGGAATTTTCGATGGTTTTTAGTTAGAAATAGGTTTTGAACTTCTCTATTTCACTTCAACCTTTTTGTCGGTCTTTTCTAACTTATATGGAAATGTTTTAAAATTATTTTTGGGAAGTATTTATTATATAGGAAAGTTGAAATAATGTTTACTAAAAAAATAGAAATTTAGATTTTATAATAAAGTTATTCTAGTCTAAAAGAATATAGAAATATTTTGGAATACATATTTGTGAAATGATTTATATAAAATATTGTATAAAAAATAGATTTATAAATAATATTTTAAAAAATGGGAAATAATATCATTTTTATAATTTGGAGTAATAAATCAATTTGTGGATTTATAGTACTATATGGAATGATCGTTTTATGGAAAATAGTTGGTTCTATCTTGAAACCGAAGGTTTGCGGTAAGCATATGAGATTAATAAATTTGGTGATTTATAAAAGGAATTTATAAATAAAAAGGAGATTTATAAAGAGAGTTTGTAAAAATAAAAGAGATTTATAAAAAGAAATTTTATAAAAGGAAAAGAGATTTGATTTCTATAAAAGATCATTTTAAATTACGGTGATGTGGAAAGTATTCTTTTCATAATTAACACCAAATTCCGAGGTATTGAAACTTGTCTCTATCTATGAGAATTAAGAATGTATGTCGAGTCAAGGATAGTCCGTTGATTAGTCTGACTTCATTGTTAAGCGAGGGATAGTCCATGTTTGAAATCGAAAAGTGATGGTAAGTATATTTGGTCTAATTTCCATACGATCTATTTACTTACACTAAAAGGAAAGTGGTTTGGGTTTATAGTAACTGTGTTTTAAATGACATTTGTTTTGGCCCATTTAGGTATGATTTTGAAAATGAATTAATTCATAAGTGCTTTATGAATATACTTATACCATTGAGATAAGTATATGGTTACATTTTCTAAGTATTGAAATGTAGTGTTTTGTGAATATACTTATATCGTTGAAATAAGTATGCGGATATTTTTCCAAGCATTGAAAGAGTATAAATGAATAGTGAATGAGAAATATAAATATGTATATCTTTTGTAAAAGGTATTTCAATACAAGTATTTACAGATGATTTTTTAATTAATGAAAGGATCGATTAAAAGAGGCATAGTGGTTGCTTATGTGCTTAATCATGCTTGGTTTCCATGTGAAATTAAATCTCTGGATTTGATTGTTTGTTTATTTGAAGTTAATAAATGACTATCAAAACTTAGCCAATTTTTTAAACAATCGGTTGTTGGTTCGGATAGACTGGGATCAGATAAGTTATCCAAAAACCACTTCAAACCGACATAAGCATTCGAATGGTAGACATCTTGAAGATGATGGATGTAACAACCCGCATATTTTACGATTGTATATTTAAATATTTTATTTAAATATAGCGTCGTTAGTCGGATTAAAGTCCAAAAAGCTACTTTTTGCAAACAGTCGAATTGGGACTCGAGACCACTTCCATTGAGTCCAAAATGGTGTTTGCGACTTTTTTGAGTATAAGCTTCGATATGTTTGGAGTAAGTTGAATTTTGCTATTTTCTAAGTGGGCTTTTGGGTTTGGGTTTCACCCAACTCATTCTATTACCCTAACTCAGCCCCCTCCTCTCCATTCACTCTCATTTTTCCTAACACTCTCAAGCTCAACTGATAATGGGGGAAAAAGATTGGAAATAGAAATTCAAAACCCTAGTTTCCTTTTGCAAGCTTCAATTCTTGCTCCAAAATCAAGGAAAAGCTTTGGTAAGTATCTCCTTCTTCTTCTTCTCCAACTCATTCTCTCTTTGATTTCAGAAATTTCCTAAACCTAACTTAGGAAATGTTCTTCTTTTGAGCTTAGATTCAAGCTTCTTGAGTTGAAGTGGTTGATTGGTTGATCTTCCTTTGCTTTCAAGCTTCTCATTCATTGTTTTTGGGATTAAAGGTGAGATTTTTATCTCACATCTATGTCTATAACTATCCTTGATTGCTTGGTATGAATTCCTAACACCTTTACATGTTCATTTGATTTTGGTTTGGATTGATTTGGTGAACATTTCAATTTTTGGTGTTTTGAAGTTAAAACTTTGAAAATCCTAGCTTTGATTTATGAACATGCTTTTGGTGGTGTTTTGGAGAGCCTATAGGGTTGGGGTTGAAAGTCTTGCAGATCGTAGTTTGTTTAAAGTTTCGCAACCTTTCATAATATAGCCGTTTATGAGAAAAATGTTCATCACTAGACGTCTGCAGGAAAGCTCAGACGTCTGGAGTTTGTTTCAGAGAACTTCCTGAAACTTACTGCAGACGTCTGAGTATATACTGCAGACGTCTGAGTATATACTGCAGACGTCTGGAATATGTTATTTCCAGAATTTATAGGTGTTGTGCGTGTCACTTCATTGGAGATTGTACAATAATTCTATATACTACTTGCTTCAGCTCCATTTGATTATTTTGCTTGAGATTCCAATGTTAATCTGTTCGTGATTATCCGATTTGTTGTTATCATTTATTATCGATTTTGGTGACTTCTATTTCGGGATTTTTGGGTAAATCCGTTTTGATGGATTCGGCATCGATTTCTATGGATTTGACTCACGTCTTCGTATGTGAATTTTTGATGATTGATTGTTCCTACAATCATTTCTATGGCTTGTCACTTTAAAAATACAAAGGTTTCTATACTAGTAGTAAATACTCAAACTCTTTACAAAGATGATTTCAACTCTGTTTTTAATATAAAGCTTGTTTATAAAACCGTTTTCTAATCTATTAGTATATACAAACCTTTACCTCATTCGTACGAGAAAATCTAATTAAACGGCTTAGCAAAACTAGTGGTATGAAATGCTTGCGTTTACTTCGTCGGTTAATTTATGGACTTGTTCGATTGAAACTCTTGTGACAATTTTTGAGTGGAAACCTATAATTTGTTCGTAAATATTTAAGTTAAGCTAGTGGTTATGGGACATGAAGCTAAACTCTTATATTTACTAGCTTAGTGTAATTTACACTTATTTTCGAGTGGAAGTCTACAATCTGTTCGTAAATATTTGAGTTAAGCTAGTGGTTATGGGACATGAAGCTAAACTCTTATATTTACTAGCTTAGTGTAAGTTACAATTATCGATCATTGAGGATCATTTTGTGATTTAGACTAGCGATTGAGTGATGTCTCTTTGTTGGTATGGGGATTAAAACCCATTTGGGGAGCTTCGGCTCAAATTTGGCGGGGTAGCGACCCGTGGTCTTTGGACCGTTCGTGGAGCAATCGGCTCAATGAGTCTGTGCATGAGTCGTATCTTTTAGGGTGCGTCGATGTTCGGCTCATTTATCCGCGTGGGGACTGTACCACGATCGAATCTGTGCATGAGTCGTATCTTTTAGGGTGCGTCGATGTTCGGTTCATTTGTTGGGATAGCGACCCATGGAATAGCGTTCCGTTTGTGATACACGTGTTGGTGAGTTTTCATGCTCCCGTTTGTGATAGGCCTTCCCCCCTTTTTGAGATTTCTGGATTTCTAGTTAACGATTTCTAGAATTTGTGTTTCATCTGTTTTTGGGATTGGCAATGATATGTTTGTCAATATTTGGGGTTTGGTGAATAAAATAAAGAATATGACATTCTTTTTGGTGCTTCGAGATTCTTGAGATATTGTATGATTTTTGATTGTTGTTTGATGAATTACTTGACACAGTATGACATTTTTGGTTATCATACGTTTTTGGTCATATCTCTTATCCTATCTCATTTTACCTGATATTTATAGCTAGACTGATCCGTTTATTATTTTCTTCTTAAATAATACTCGGGTCAGACCGAGATATTTCAGGTGCACCTGCTTGACTTCTTATCTGGGATTATCATCTGATTCTTTTGGCTAACTACTTTAGATTAGTAGTTTTTGTTATTATACATTTGAGATATAGACTCCTTGATGTATAATTATTCTTTTGTCTAGCACTTGAATCTATTCTTTTGTGTTGTAGTGGATCTTATTTGACCACTATTTAGATGTACACTTTTATGTATTATATTCATATATGTTTCCGCCTTTGAGATATGAACATCTGTGACTGATTTGTGTTATGTTTATTTCTACGTTTGTTTCCGAGGTCCACATAGCCACTGTGTGGTAGCTTTGAGTTTGAATCGGTATGTCGTATTTCCTCTTGAAAAGAAAGGTAAGTCATATTATCTAACATATCGGTACTCGCACAAAGCAATTGCACAGATGGTTGCTCCTCAACAGCCTTATTCTTCGCGCTAGTCGACGGCATTACCCCGTAGTGTCCTTGGCTAGCGTGAGCATAGAGGTGAGGCGTCACAATGGAAATTGAAGACGAAGATTCTTTGAAGTGCAAGGATTATTTGCTACTAAGCCTGAGGTTGATTCCAAAATAGATGTAGTTGAAGTAGTGCCTTCGGTTTATTCATATCATGAACAACTTGTAAGGATGAATGCTGACATTGAATTTTTGCTAGGAGGGCAGTGTTAACATTCCAAGTGTAATTTGCTAAAGAAAAAGGTAATCACTGCCTTACAAGCCTCACACCCGGTAATGACAAAACAGAGGATATGCTTTAGGGCTATGTGATTCGCTACCATTAGGAGCATCATTCCTTGATCTAGATCGATATTTATGAATTTTGGTATGCATGTGCATGAAAAAGGGTACGGTCGACTGCAATGTTTGCTACCTCGGTGCCCAAGGGATGATGTAATCCGGCTATATCATGTTCGAGGGGCGGGTCGGCTCTGATTTGCAGGAGTTGCAAGGTTTGCAACCTCATTATATTTTCTAAAGATGTCCTGTGGTACCCCGTTGCCTTGTCATTATTGGAATCGAATCTTCGATATGTGCCATACGGTTTTAGTTGTAGAACCTAGCATTGTCGAATGTAATTATTGGTAACCATTCCTGATATATTACATATTTATTTTAAACCCTAGACATTATTATAATGTCACTAGATTTTCTAATAAAAGGGGTTTGGTTATCGTAAGGTAAAAACCCGTCCGTGTTTGTGTGCTGCATGGTCTTACAAGATACCCTAATTTTTAAAAGGTTTTATAACATTAAAATTCCATATGATTTGAGTTTCTCACGCTGGTTTACAAGACTGATCTGGACGTTATTTTCTCATAATGCTTGGATCAGCCCCAGCATATTTCCAGATTTACTGATGGATGCTTTGGAGCTTTGAGAGACGAGTCGGATGCCTCCAAGACGTATTCCTGTATTTTCCAGCATTTATGAGGACGGGCTGTTATAACCGTCTAGGCTAATGATAGTTAGTTGACTCTGGTTGTTATATGTGTATAAAAGTTTTTTTTTGTAAAGATCTGCTATGTCTTATACATTGCTCATCAAGCTGTGAGATTCTGTTCTGTCTTTACTTTTCTTTCAACCCAACAATCTGTCTTTCTGGCACTCTGATGCTCGATATGTGAATATCATTGACGTATTAGTATCGGCTTTTGAGGGTTTAAAAGGTCGGTCATTACATGTGGTATCGGAGGTAAAGGTTAAGCGAGAACCTTGGTGGGGTAAAACTCATTAGAGATAGGGTAAGTGACACCCTAGAATGAGTTGAGTGTGTGTGTGCATGCGAGAGCGTGTATTTATTAGTGCTATAAAAATGTTTTATATTATGTTGATTGATCTATTGAGTGGTTTATGAATTTTGGTCGATACGCCTGATTAACGTTATCGATGGGAGTTTCTAAACACTTGAATAAAATAAAATGACATCGTATTATTTTAAAATTGGTAAATGAAATAATTTTACCCAGGATTATATTTCATATATAAAAGAATAATATCAAAATTTTGATATAGTTATTTATGATGTGTTTGTTTGTTAGGAAATGATAATATTCAATTATTATCATTTATTTCTTGATTAGTTATACTCGTCCAGTTTAGAGCATTGACTATATTTATCGATTGATTATTTATGCTTAGCTAGTTTATAAACATTTATTGTTTGATTGAATTAAATATGAACACCTTATGAATTCAGTTTCATGATTTGACAAAAAGGCATTCGTTAATAATCTAGGTTTAACAAGTTTATTTTGTTAAAAGGAAGTTATTCAAAATAAGATGATTTTAAAAATTGGTTTATAAAAGGTGTTTTGTAAATAAGAAGATATTTAAGGATTTAAATCCCGATGTCTTTTGAAAAAGAATTTCAAATTATTTTGGGAAAATGTAATAATAGTATACTTGCAAGTATGTATGAGTACAAATATTTCAAAAAGAATTTAAGTAAAAACCATTTTCTTTGGATAGTTCGGAGAATGAGTCTCGATTAGTTTTGTAACGATCTGAATAATCTTCTAAGTGATGATTGGATGTTTTCTTAGGCGAACGTTGTGGTGCACTTAGTAAATTACTCTGTTTGTCGTTATACGATCGAAACAAGTTCGGATCCGAAAGAACCCAAAGCAAGTTGGTAACAAATATTTTGTTAAAACTATAAATATTGAAATATATACAGTATGGTTTCAAAATGAGATTTCAGGAAAGAAGAATTTATGATAACTAGTTCGAGTAGCTCGAAAATGACTAAAAATAGGCATGAGATGTTTTCAGATGGAAAGCACTTCTCTTAAGTATTACGCTTCTTGGTAAGGGATGTGTATTCTATTTGGTAGGACCCAGTTCCTTGGTATCGTTTTGGTGTTACTCGGTCTATATGTATATTTTCTATGGATTAAAATATGTAGTATCATTTCAGAAAGGTTTTGAAATAAAAACCATGTATTTAGTTCTTAAGTTTCCTTAAAGGAAATGGATTCAAAATAAAAAGGGTATTTTGATAAAGGAATGTGTTGATAAGTGAAATTTATAATATGGTTTTATACCACTCTTGGATAGAGGTGAAATAATTTAATACAAGTTTAATGGTTTAAATTTAACAGTAAGGTTTTAGTAAGTTTTGTGTTATTAAAACCATGTCTTTTGTTTTTACATCTGTATAAACTATTTGATATATTGTATCGACTAATAAACGTCTTTATCTTGGAGAAGTTTAAGGAAAAGTGGACTCTAGGGCTGAGTTTGGATACCAGCATCCTACTCTTCTTAGCTACTTACTGTTATCCCACCTTTTGGCAAGGCCGTGACACCAAGAACTTGACTAGAAACCAATGACAGTTCGTCTTGGAGATCGGTTATACGCAGGCTTACTATGGATATCGACGAATTTTGTCTGAGTCCGAATCGAGCTAAAATTGATATGACACGACAAGTGAAGCTATGAGAGCCAAAGTTCCAAATTTCAAGTCATTCGGAGTTCGTATGCTCAAGATATTGATTGATCACGGTTGAGAAATCCAAACTTGCATCGATCAGAACTCGAGATCTACAACTCCAAATGCCACCAAATTTTCACAGGAGCTTACATACGACCTAAGGAATGTTCATGCCAAATTTTGACTCGATTGGAGCAAGTCTTGATCGATACGAAATTCGTTCGTATCGATCACGGACAGAAAAACTCCAATTTGCATCGATTATATCTCATGATCTACAAGTCCAAATGCTATGAAATTTTCACAGGAGCTTACGTACAACATAAATAATGTTCCTGCTAAATTTCGACTCGATTGGAGCAAGTCTTGATCGATACGAAATTCGTTCGTATCGATCACGGACAGAAAAACTCCAATTTGCATCGATCATATCTCATGATCTACAAGCCGAAATGCTATGAAATTTTCACAGAAGCGTACGTACAACATAATGAATGTTCCTGCCAAATTTCGACTCGATTGGAGAAAGTCTTGATCGATACGAAATTCGTTCGTATCGATCACGGATCGAGTCGAAATCGCCTGGGATCGATCGCGTGGGCCCACTCACGTGCCAAAAGAAGTCTCCCAAGATCTGAGCGAGATATTTGCCTCCTACGCCTATAAATAGCACCCAAGAGCCTACAGAAAAAGGATCTTTTGGCTCTTTGACATCCAAACTCTGCCGGAAACACTTTTGCACTTCAAAGCTGCTGCTATACTCGAATTTCACTACTGTAATCTGCTGTTATCCGCTGAAATCAGTTGTAATCATCGAAGAAACATCAATAAAGTCATTAATTTTATAGTGGACGTAGGCAATACGCCGAACCACTCTAAATCCGTGTGTTTCTGTGCATTTTCTTATCTGTTTAATTGATGTGTTTGTTAGATCTGCTTCATTTTACATTTATTCTCTTCATTTTATCTCTTCAAACACATTCGAAGAGTGTTGTGCCCAATTTTGGTACAAACACTTACCAGACCGAATAGGTAAATAAGTCGAAGAAATCGACTCAATATTAAGACCCAGATTTATTTGGGCCTGCATCTGAATTTAAAAAGCATAAGATTAAATCAGATAGTTGTATATACTCTCAGGATATAGTAGGGTATTATACAAGTTTTAAACTTAAGTTTTGTTTTTATGAAATGTTTTGATAAATAATTTTATTTAATAAAAAGAATGGGAGTAGTATAAATATTAAGTTATCCTAAAGGGTTAAAACCCTAAGTTGGACTTGGATCATTTTATTTTCATGACAGTTCTTGATCCAAAGTTCGAGCACATGATTTCTGGGTGTTATACATCATTCTGAACTGGTCATTTCACTTGATTCTTGAATGTGAGTACTTGAGGTTGATTCTTGGGATGATGTGAGTGTTTTCTATCATAGTTTAGGACTATGTAAAGAAAACACGAGTATCAGATCAGGGAATCGGATCAGGGTTCCACAGTAGATAAGTTAAGTGATGTATACTAGTTTGAATGAGAGATTTATGTATCCAAGCAAGTGATCTAGTTGGATATTGCGTAGGGATACTCGTGCATATCGTACGGGCTTAAGTAAAAGGGTTAATGTTTTGTGTTGACTTGTTTCCTTTTTTGTTTGATTGAAATGAAATTTCAGGGATGGAATTCTTTTAATAAGAGAAGAACGTAACAACCCGGTACTTTTAACATTTCGAGTAAGAACATTTAATTTATCTGAATATTCAAATTTGATTCAAATATAATAGAAAATAAGAAAATCAATTATTAATAAATGACTTGAGTTTAATGGCGTATTTTTAAATTAATTCATAGAATTTTTCCATAATTTTTAATTTGTAAAATATTGAAATTTATTTTTTTATGCATTTTGTGGCAAACATTGGCATTTTTGAAACTACAGAGAATAAGTTAACATGTGTATTTTTATATTGTTTTCTGATCGTGTCGCATTATTGTGCTGCGTGATTGTATTTTTATTTCTGGCATTCGTGGTTCGTACGCGAACGTGTTGTTGGGTAGTGGGGTACCTAAAACAAATCAAAGCATCAACAAGCTTTTGCAACAAACCATTCTTTTGATTTTCTTTTTGATGTGATGGGAGTCTTGATTTTGGTTTGCTTAACCTTGAAGTAAATTAGGTTAATTTATTCATAAGTAGAAAACACACATGAGAGAAGACATAAAGCATATCACATATGACATGAATTTTCCTTCTCTTCTTTCTTTTTCTACTTTCCTGTAAATGAAAACCTTCACCACTTTCAAGCTTCAAAAATTAACTCATCTCAATCCACTTACATTTAGCCAAAAGTATAAACATGAAAGTTGTTTGTCATCATCCCTAGTATTTTATAAAAATAGTCGCTCTCCATTTCGTGAAGTGGGGTGGCGGTAGTTGGTCGACAACGGTGATTGTCAAATAATAATGATTTTTCGACGAACATGAAATGGAAATTGGAGAATTAGATTATGTTCATGGTGGCATGATAAGAGTTTTAGTGGTATTCGAAGGGTGTTAGGTGGTCGTGGTTGGTTGATGAACATTTTCCATTCATCTTGACTTTTTCGACGATGTAGTCACTACTAGAAAACGCTGCAGTTTCCTACACAAAATTTCCGACGTCTTCCCTACGCCAAAAGGCGGGGCGTAGGGTAGGCGTAGGAAACTGGTAGAAAGAGGTAAAGGCGTAGGGAAAACGTAAGGAAATTTCCTACGCTTCTCCTACGCCAAATTCAACACGTAGAAAAAAAATCGAGGCGTAAGTAAGGTGTAGGAAATCGTCTACACTAAAATGATACCGTAGAAAAGGCGTAGATAATTTCCTACGCCATTTCCACGCCTTTGTTAATTTTATACAATTCCACATTGGCGTAGGAAAGACGTAGGAAATTTCCTACGCCGTCCCTACACATTCATTTTTTTTTCCGTTAATCACCTTTACTTCCTTCTCCTACCCTCAGTTTTTCACGAATAAAAAAAACGATGCTTGAACCCAAAAAAACTAGGGTTTCAAAAATCAACGCCTTCTAAATAATCATCGCTGCATGCTCGGCTATTCCATCAGCCATCGTCGCTTCATCCTTGCCTCCTACGCGATATTTTCTACTGTTGGTTTGAAGTCCTGCTACAGTCTCTTTATCTGCCACTGCTAATTAGGTATGCAAATTTCTTGTTCTGAGTTGTCTAATTTTCTAAAATTGAGTCCTGCTACAGTCTCTTTATTTTTCTTCTTCCATGTTGAAAAGATCAGCAGTTTATTTTACTGTGATTGAGAAAATTTTGTATGCATTGTTGGATTTATTGCACTAAACCCAACCGCAGTTTTCAAAAATTATGAACAAGAAGTGGTTAATGTTGTTTTACTAAGACTAAGTAATAGGTTTAAACGTGAATGGCTATATTTATGGACTAAAAAATTGTACCGATTTGGGGTTTCAAGCCATCTTAGACCTTAGTTCAAAGAGGCAAATTAGATTGCACCTGTACCACACCCAAAATGCCAAGAATCATACCGTCGTTCTCTTGAATGTTGAAGCTGGTTGAATTGCAGAGGGGGATTTTGCAGTTAGGTAGATTGGTGAGGAAATGCAGTTTGATTTGATGGTAGTTTGCATTGGTGTGGGTTGCTGGAGTTTGGGTTTGGATTGGCGTTGGCGATTGGTGTTGCGGTTGAAAGTTGCTGGTGATTGGAAAATTTGGTGAGGGTGAGGGTTGTAACAGTGTGGAAGTGTGGTAGAAATTTGGCAGTGAGGTTTCAGTTGGAACATGGATATATTGATGCTTGTAATATTTATGCCCCAATATGTCGTAGTACAAATACAAAATCTGGTGTTGAAGTGAGTATTTACCATTATGTTTGTTTTTCAGTCCATCATTTATTTGTAATATATTGTCTATACTTCTATTAATTTTCAAATGGCTGATTTTGATCCTTGTTCAGTCAATTATGTTTATGCCTATCTAATTACGCCTGCAATTTAAAAGGGCTTTTAATGCAAATGTCACAAATTTGTCTCATGACTGGGAACCCTACAAGCAGACCTATTATTTCCAAGAAATTCATCAATTTTGTTAATTTTCCATTGTCATATATCTTAATTAACCCAAGTATGTATATATTAAGTGACTTGATAAACTACATAGAGAGACCTCAAACTATGTATCCTATCATTAACGATCTTATTGCCAGTGGCTTAAAGTTTTGGTTATACGGGTATTTAAAACATATTCTAGGTTGATTAATTTATGCATAAACAAATAGTGACTACTATGGGTTTAAAAAGCATTATACAAGTATTGAGCTAATTAACGAATTTAATGCATGCAGTGGTAATGTGGACTCTGTTGTTCCAGTAACATCGACAAGGTACTCTATTGGAATGCTTGGTTTGCCAATCAAAAAGCATTGGCAAGCCTAGTATCATAATAAAGAGGTAATTTATTTTTATAATACAACATTATATCTATATGCTGACTACTTGCGATATGTAAGTTATTGTATTCTAACTGTAAATAGATTAAATGGTTGAATAGGTTGGAGGCTATGTTGAGGAATATACTGGATTGACATTGATTACAGTTAGAGGATCAGGTCATATAGTTCCTAGTTATCAACTAGAGAGAGCGCAAGTTGATTTGGTGATTTGTAGATGAGGTGCTAAAAGTGGCTGGGTAAAGTATGAGGTTGGTTATTTGCCCTGTTCTAATAATCATAAGTATTGTGCATATGTAGCATGTAACATGTTGAAGTTAAGGATCATATAAACTAATTTTATCCTAGAATAAACATACAGTACATATGTTGATTCTCCTCGGTTTGTTATAGAACTTAATTAACAGGACCTTAGGCTAAATGAAGTTTGAATTTAGAAATTTATTTATGTTAAAGCAATAATTGAAGTTGGAGAATACTTGAAGTGAGTGTCTGCAGCACTTTTGTTGTGTGGTTGTGTTACTTTGATTTAGTTATGAACTTATAACCATTCTACATTTATCTTTTTGCTGCCAAACTAGCTATGTCGCTACGAAGTCTATTGGAGTTTGGCATGTCCTGTTTGTTATGTGAACTGCGATGATTTTAGATAATACAACTAGTGTGTTTGGACTTAGATTAAAGCTAGGATGCCTCTTTAATTAGAGCACAAAAATATACATTGAAATACTGTTATACCTAGCAAATATTGCAGTTCATATTTCAAGAACTTGCTGTGTCTCGTCTAGTTTCATATAAAAGAATTACATCGGATGTTACAACAAAGATAAATCAGATGCCTGATATTTTGGATACCAGTTGCGACTTCAGAACTGATGATTAAGTATTTAAACTTTCAACAAAACATTATTTTAATTAGTTTAAAATGCAGAAATTGATGCAATATTTGATAAAATGCAGAAATACAAAGACGCCACTTATAGCATCAATATGGGAGAAGCACAGACTAGAGCCAAACTAGAGGAAAAGGTAGAGCGTCAAGAAGGGGAGATTCAAATGCTGAAGATGCAGTATGAACAACTCACCGAGATGCTTCGACAGCGATTTGAGGAAGAGTCGAATGATCGTCGTGAGGGATGAGGGTATTGAAAACTTTTTAATGGTATTTGTATGATGTCATGTATCATGAACATATTATCATATTATTTTAACATGTAGGAACTTGGTTAATATTGTTTGACTTTGTAATATGAATGAGATATTTGTTTTTTGAATTAAAAATGAATGGTTTGACGTTAATCTTTTTGTTGGAATGTGTATATATATAAAATAAGTTGATTTTAGTTTCTATTTAATGTGGTGAAATGAAATAGAAGAGTAATATATCAAAATTGCTTCAGAAAAGACGTAGGGAAGGCGTAGGGAAATCAAATATTAATGTAGCAAAAAGTCGTGTGTATGGCGTAGGGAAAGCGTAGGAAAACTGGGCGTAGGGAAGACGTAGGTAAACTTATGGCATAGGAAAGGCGTAGGAAACAACCCAACGGATGGCGTAGGTAAAGCGTAGGTATTTTATTAGCTACGCAAGTTTTACCCACGCCAAAATTGGCGTAGGTGTTACGTAGTTAATGCATTTACCTACGCCCCGCCTACACCAATTTGGCGTAGGTAAACCGCAGTTTTCTTGTAGTGAGTTAGCTAGAGGATCAATGGAGGGTGCTGGGAGAAAGCTCGAGGCAAGGTAGAGGCATTGGAGGTGGTCGGTGGAGGTGCGATGGTCGGAGGTGTTGTGTCAAGCTTGTTTTAGGGTTTAAGAGGCTGTGGATGTTGGGTTAGATTATTGGGCTCTACACGGCAGTGCGGACCATCAAGATCAATAAAGAGTTGGCTGGAGGTGTGGTAGGGTACAATGGTCGCAATGGCTAGGGTGGCGAGCCTGACTGCGGCCGAGGCGACAGAGAGGAGGGTGCGATGTGCTCGACTTTGTATTCCTAGATGCATTTTTGATTTGGGTTAGGCGGGAGTTTAATTTGGGGAGAAGGATTTGTTGTGGTAGGTTTCAGGTTGTGGAGTTTGGACCTAGGCCTATTTCGATTTTGGCGATAGTTTTATTTTATTTAAATTACTATTTAAAGATCCCAAACTTTGAAATGCCATAACTCCTTCGTTCAGAATCTGATTAATCCCCCAGTTTCTGGCATTAGACTCATATTGACAGGTATAACATTATGGTATAAGTAGTTAATAGTTTTAATAAAGTATAAATTAATGGTAAAATAATGACGATTGAATATTATTACGTTGATTGAAATAATGACGTAGTTAAATTAATTATACTTCCTTTGTGATATCTATTTGGTAGAATAAAACACCGTTCTACTGTAATTAAGTTGAAATAATTATTTGGACATCTATCGAGCAGAATAAATCCTCGTTCTATACTTGCAATGAAAAGGATGATTTTTTAAAGTTAATTAATATATGGATTAATTAATATTGGACATATGATGTATTAGCAATTGATTGTTAATTCTTGATAATACTGGGTTTGTTATTATTCTTTGTTTGGTTGTTGGGTTTGGTTGAATTCCCACTTTAGAAAGTGATGTCTTATGAAATGATTTGTAGGGGAATTTTGTAGAGAGACTCTTAGGTGTTTCTCGCAACTGTTGATTTTAATTTCCTTTATATACTTGTTGTATAAATTGTTGAATGCCAAAAGCTTGGTTGCTTGGCCATATTGGATATGACCTTGATATGTCGCAAGGGTTGAATTCCTTTAGTATAAAAATATGATAGCATTTGTTAAGTGGTATGGTAGCTCTAGGCCTTATTATTGTATTTTGAAATACTATTATTTGTTGTTTTTTATTTGAAAATGGTTTTGATCCGAAGAATGATTTTAAATGTGACTTATGGAATTTCCAATGGTTTTTATTTAGAAACAGGTTTTGAAGTTCTTTATTTTACTTCAACCTTTTTGTGGGTCTTTTATAACATATATGGAAATGTTTTAAAAGTATTTTGGATATATTTATTATACAAGAAAGTTAAAATAATGTTTATTATAAACAAAAGCAGAAATTTATCTTTTATAATAAAGTTATTTTAGTTTAAGAGAAGATAGAAATATTTTGGAATAAATATTTGTGAAATGCTTTATATAAAATATTATATAAAAAATAGATTTATAAATGGTAATTTATAAAATGGGAAATGATATCATTTTTATAATTCGGAATAATAATTCACATTTGCAATTTATAGTAATTTATGGAACGATCATTTTATGGAAAATATTTGTTCTATCTTGAAACCGACGGTTTGTGATAAGTATATGAGACTAATAAATTTGGAGATTTATAAATGGAATTTATAAATAAAAAGGAGATTTATTAAAGGAGTTTATAACAATAAAAGAGATTGGTAAATAGGTTTTATAAAAGGAAAAGAGATTTGATTTCTATAAAAGATCATTTTAAATTATGGTGGTATGGTAAGTATTCTTTTCATACTTAACACCAAATTCTGAGGTATGGAAGCTTGGTTTCTATCTGTGAGAATTATGAATCTATATCGAGTCAAGGATAATTTGCTGACTTTTTCGACTTCATTGTTAACCGATGGATGGTCGATGTTTGAAATCGGAAAGTGGTGGTAAGTATATTTAGTCTAATTACCATACGATCCATTTACTTACATTAAAAGGAAGTGGATTGGGTTTATAGTAAGATATTTTAAATGGCATTTGTTTTGGCTCATTTAAGCATGATTTTGAAAATGAAATCTTTCATAAGTGTTTTATGAATATACTTATACTGTTGAGATAAGTATATGGTTACATTTTCTAAGTATTGAAAGTGTATTGTTTTGTGAATATACTTATATCGTTGAAATTAGTATATGGATATTTTTCCAAGCATTGAAAGAGTATAAATGAATAGTGAATGAGAAATATACATATGTATATTTTTGTAAAAGTATTTTAATACAAGTATTTACAAAATGATTTTTTAATTAATGAAATGATCAATTAAAAGAGGCTTAGTGGTTTCTTATGTGCTTAAACATGCTTGGTTTCCATATGAAATTAAATATCTTGATTTGGTTGTTTGTTTATTTGATAGTTAAATAACCGACTATCAAATATTGGCCAAATTTTAAATTATTGGTTGTTGGTTCGGAGAGCCCGGGATCAGATAAGTTATCCAGAAACCACTTCTAACTCACATAAGCGTTCGAATGGTAGACATCTTAAAGATGATGGAAATCGAAGATGAAGATTCTTTGAAGTGCAAAGGAAACGCTACTAATCCTGAGGGTGATTCCAAGACGGATATAGTAGAAATTGTGCCTTTGGTTTGTTCATATCCTGAACAACTATATAGATGAACGCTGGCAATTGTATTATTGCAAGAGGGCGGTGTTAGTATTCCAAGTAGGATTTGCTAAAGAAAAAGGTAATCATTGCCTCACGAGCCTCATACCCGGTAATAACAAAAACAGGTGATATGCTTCAGAGCTATGTGGTTCACTACCATTAAGAGCATCATTCCCCGATCTGGATCAATATTCAATAATTTTGGTATGCATGTGCAGGGAAAAGGTTAGGGCCGGGTGTAATGTTTGTAGCCTCGGTGCCCGAGGGATGATGTGATACGGCTATGTCATGTTCGAGGGGCAGGTCGACTCTGATTTGTAGGGGTTGCATGGTTTGCAACCTCGGTACATTTTCTAGAGATGTATTGTGGTAGATGGTACCTCAGTGCTTTGTCATTGTAAGGAATCCAATCTCCAATATGTGCCTTATGGTTTTAGTAGTAGAATCTAGTACTGTCGAATGTAATTATGGGTAACCATTCTAGATATGTTATATATTTATTTTAAACACTAGACAGTATTATAATTTCATTGGATTTTCTAATAAAAATGGTTTGGTTATCGTAAGATAAAAAAAATCATTCGTGTTTATATGCGGCGTGGTATTAAGAGATACCATTATTTTTAAAAGATTTATAGCATTAAAAATCCATATGATTTGAGTTTCTCATAATGGTCCACCAGATTTTTCCAGGCATATTTTCTTATAATGCTCGGGTCAGCCCGAGCATATTTCCATATTTAGTGATGGATTCTTTTTTGAGCTTCAGGAGGCGAGATGGATGCCTCCAGGACATATTCCTGAATTTTCTTTTATTTTTGCTGTACTTCTGGTTTTATATGTAACAACATTTGTGAGGACAGTTGTTATAACTGTTTAGGCTGATGATAGTTAGTTAACTTTGATTGTTGTATGGATAAAACTTTTCATTTTTAAAGATCTGTTATATATTATATATTACTCATCGCATTGTGAGATTATGTTCTGTCTTTTCTTTTCTTTCACTCCAACAATCTGTCTTTTCGGCACTCGGATGCTCGACACATGAATACCGTGGATGTAGTAGTGTCAGCTTTTGAGGGTCAAAATGCTGGTCGTTACATTTGAAATTTTCAAAGAGGTGATCGAAGGAGTGACATGACATGCAAATATCAGGTTTCCAATTATAACGGACATCGATAATGGAAATAAGCCATCGAAAATATGTACAGAAATCTAAGAAAGCAAAGGTTTATCTGGGGAAATTTCTATTAGAGCCTTTTCATAAACTAATTTGTTTCGAGCTACTATATTTGCATCAAAGCATTTGAATTTATCAACAACACTGGCTAGCCATTTTAACCCATTCATAGGCTGTAACATTGAAGGGATGTGACTAAAATGTGCCCAAATCGGAATAGAATGGATTTTCTCCTTAGCATTATCGACAAAGGGGATCAAAGGAGTAATAATGAAAGGTTTTTCTGCAATGATGGAAGGGTCCGCCTCTAGCACATGAAGCCTTTCATCTTTTTTGGAGAACTTGAAAAAGAACGTAAAACTATCAAAGTGAACTTGCAGACATCCCCTAAGCTTCCAAAACTGTATACAGTGATCACGCACAACCTGATAAAGGGGATTCGAATCAAGGAAGAAACCAACTAGATACTTCGACCCAAATTAAGCCCCCGCTTCCACCTTTTCGACAGAGGAATCATAGCAATATCAATCTCCACAATTTCAAAGTCGCGAGCCACATATTCACCCGCATTTCTAGGTAACACACTAAATTGGGAGGACCATTTACTATTAGGAATTTTGGCGCAACATGAAGAAGGGCTTCTGAAAGAAATTGGGTAGCAGGTTAGTGTAACGACCCGACTTCCTATGCCCAGAAAGTCGCATCATTATGAAGAAAGAAAGGGGTAGAAAATAGAAAAGAAGAGAAGAAAGAAAGAAACAACAACAACGATCTCACAGCGGAACGAATAAATTATATTAATAACATAAACTATTACATAGTATACAACAATTTACAGAGTTACACAGCATATACATCACTTACTAGACAGTTATAAACATCTGTCTAGACATTACAACTCAAATACAAGACAAGACACTATCACAGATATCAACACAGCGGAATACTATATCTACGAACGCCGAAGCCTCCTGCTCCATTGCTCCTCCAGAATATTCGTCAAAGCTAAACCTGAATCCCTTGGCTACTCGTAAAAATTTGAGTACCCAAGAGTTTATAAAACAGAAATAAACACTTGGGTCAGACATGGGTCTGGTGTGAGTAACAGGTTAAACTTGCTTAACTTCAAAACCTTTAGAAAGAAAAGGTATCACGTAAGACTCCCCACAAATAAACATGGGTAAGTTTTTACCTTACGCTAGCCAAAACATTTGATAGGAAATCTAGTTATATTATAATAGGGTCTAGGGTTTTCAAATAAATATGAAATAGCTAAAATTGTTACATTATTAAATTCCAGCATACTAGCCACAAAGTGGGTTATACAATCAAAACCGTAAGGGCACGTAGGAAGAATGGGTTTCCATACAATGGCAGGGCTACTGGGGTACCGCCCGTCACAGTACGTGGCCTAGATCACCGTACCGAGGAGTACGCCCGCTCCCCTGCAACACAAAGCCGGAACCATCCCTTACTGGATAATTCCGAACAAGATAACCCCGTAGTTGGCGCGACCAACCACACACTAAGCCGAATAAAAAGAAAAGGGACCTCTAGACAGGGATCTATCTTGCTCTCAGTGGGTGCTACCCACGAAGCCTTGCTGCACCTCCCCTGTTTTAGCCATTCCCGGTTGATGAGGCTTGAGGTTACGATTACCTTTAATCAGAACATATCACTTAGAATGCTCATCGTCCGCCTGACGATGTGCTGAAAGCATTCAATCCATACAAGTTCGTTCCGGGTTCGAACGAAACCGAAGGCATTATCTCGTTACACTCGTGTTGGAATCACCCTCAGAGTTAACGACAATAACCCTTGCACTCTGAATCTTCATCTTCACTTGAGATTCACGACCTATCGTAAATTTGGATCGATGTGGTGTTCGGGTCTCCAGACCTGGAATTCCGGTATACGGAAACCCGATCCCGGTCTCATCGAAATCCAAAACGTATCTTTTAAGGGCCAAGTTGTTTTAAGGTTAAAACAATTCAATTCTTATCTATATACACAAAGATAGATAATTCAATAGATAATCTACATTATCATCCCAAACAGATAATTCACATTATCATTATAATTCAACCAAACATCCATATCATATATCAATCATATCTCATCAGAGATATCAAACAATGAAATACATTCAATCTCATTCATCCATCCTTAAGCAATGATTTATATCATCTAATTAATTTAAAGTGAATTAAACTAATTACTTCATTCTATAAATCCTGCTTACTTAATTATTAATTAAACCAATTAATTAATCATTACTCCAAATATCCATCTTAATTAATCATTCCTGATTAATTATACTTTAATTACTTTAAGTAATTAATCCCTAATTAATTTCATAAATTAATTATCTTAAACCATTCAGTAATTATTCTTTAATTACTTCATTAATTAATTAATTATACTTAATTACATTAATCCTTAATTAATTATAATTAATTAATTACTTTAATCACTAATTATTTATTAATTAATCTTAATTAACCAATCCTTAATTACATCATTTAAAAATTATATTTAATAATTAATTCTTAATTAAACCACATTTATTAATCACCTTTGATTAATAACATGTAGTAATTAACTACCCTTAATTACTCTTCCATAAATTAATTTCTCCAAAATTAATTATCCTTTAATTAATCCCTTGATTAATTATACAAAAGTAATTAAACTAAAATTACTTTTATTATTAAAAATCTTCTTTAGTTAATTACATCCTCTAATTAACTTTAATTACTTTCCTATGTAATTACTCTTCACTAATTACATTTAAGTAATTATATTTATCACATCTCTAAATGATTATCTTAAATTAATTTAATTAATTAATTTAACTTAATCAAATTTATTTAATTAATTACCTTCAATAATTAATTTACTTTAATTACTTTCATTAAGTAATTTATACTTAACCAATATTAATTAATTAATCTAATCATTTATTAATAACTCATACTTAATTAAACAAATGATCCTAAATCCCAAATTAATTAATACTTAATTATTTAACTTATAATCCTAATTATTTAATTAATTATCACTAACCATTAATTATTAAATTATTCTTAAATTACTTTATTAATTTAATGACTCCTATATCATTAAATCTTAATTACTATCTAAAATAAAGTATTTACCTTTAACTACTTTAATTATTATTATTAACAAAGACTTTAAAACATTTACTTTAAAATCTTTCTTTTAATTTATCTTAAATCAAAGATTTAAAATAATTACAAATTTAACTTTTAATATACAAAATCTTTTTAAATTCAAATGTTAAGAAAAACACTTAACATTTATAAAAGAAGTTTATAAGATTTTTAAATTCAATTCTTATAAAATTATACTTTTAACATTTTAATTTTTGTTAAAACAGTGCAAATTTTATCAACTTATTTAACTCAACTAAGATACAAATTAACTTGAATCTATACTTTATATTTGATTAAAAACTGGATCTAAATCTTGTTTCAAAATTTAAAGCTCAATTTAAATTAAAAACACTGTCTGTTTTAAAAACTGCAACTTCTACATCTACCCGAGCCAACTCCATTTTCCCCCGAGTAAAAACCCAGTTTTCCCGAGACCAACCTCGAGTTCCTTCCCTCTTTTATTTTTAAACACTGTTATGTTTAAATTTAAAAACAGTTTTAAAACTCACGCGAGTCTCTCCTTCGAAATCCCGAGCCAACACCCAGTTCTCACGAGAACGACTTCGAGCCAAACCTAACATCCACTCGAGAACGTCTTCTTCCTCAACTAAATCACTGATACGCCTGATACACATTCACGTGCACAGGCGAGTCCATCGCCTCCGACCATTGATTCCATTGCTGGCATCTCGTCTACGACCCCCATCCACGATCGCGACCTCCAAAACCACGAACAATCATTGCAGTCGAATTCGAACATCACGATCCTCACCTGGAACCAGAAGTGCCACCAGAAAAACTCCTCGAACTTGCAACGCCGATCACCAGAGCACCTACGCTTCCAGCCTCACTTTCGCCATCCTCCGGACTTCCGATTTCCAAAACCCGGTGGAACTCGATCCACCCTAGATGCCGTTGTAACCTATATTTTGATCTAGCCTAAAACTAGGTTTAAAAACAACATCAACCTCCTGCCGTCGCCACCATGCTTCGATCATCAACCTGACATTTTTCCCCTAGCCTCTGATCATCAGACTACCACCAGATAGAACCCCAACCTTCCCAAGCAAGTAGATCACCAGAAAACTCCCAAGATGTAAAATCTGTTCAACCCCGATCTGCTCTCTCATCCTACTTCTAAAAATCATGATTCGAATCTTAAAAATCATGTTTTCAACCAAAGATTCAGATCATAAGTCTGAATAAATAAATTTAGAAGTTTAATTTTCCACTTATATTTGACTTGCACTGTTGTTTTGATTTTTCCATGGCCATTCAAGTTTGTTTTAACTTAAATTAAATTCTAAACTCTAATCTATGACAAAACAAACAACTATTGTTTATAACTTAAATCATAATATTAACTAAGTTAAGAGATACAGAATTTTCAATCAAAACTTAAATTTAAAAACTGGAAACAGAGATAACAGACATGCACACCAATTTACATCCATATATACAAAAATATACATACATACCAAACATATTAAACAACATGCAGGCATATTATATCATAGATTCAAGAATTTATAGCATGCAACAGATATCATATACTAAATTTTTTTTAAATAAATGTTACTCACCTTTTTTTTTAAAAGCAGAGAACAGAACTTGAAACAGATACTTGAAATCTGGAATGTTACTTGATTTTAAACTTGGTTGCTTGCTACTTTGTTTTGATTTAAAACTTGCATTGTCTTTAAAACTGGAAACTTGCATGTTGCCAAAATCTTGTATTGTTGAGATGTTGCTTTAGATCTTTGAAGAAGATGCAGGTTTGTTGTTCTCAGATTTCAGACAGAAGAAAATTTGCAGGCTTTTGTTTTTGTTGAAAATTGCTTTTGCAAAATCTCAGATTTAAAAATGGTTGTAAGCTTCAGATTTGAAAATGGTTTCACAGATCTTATTTCGAGATTGAGGAAAGGTTAACATTTGCAGGCTGAAGATTTTGGAAAATGAATCACAGGTTATTGGTTTGAGATTATAGTTTGAGGAGTTTTTGATTACAGATTTGTTTTCTGGGAATTTTGTTTTGAGAAATTTTGAGAGAAATCTTGTTTCAGATTTTCTGATTGCTTTAAGAAGTGAAATATGAATTTCAGGTTTTAGAAATGAAGACTAGAAAGAAAGGAAGAGGGTGGAAACATGTTTTTTATAAGTATAAATGATTTAATTTTACAATAAAAAGAAAAATTAGAACAAAATGACACTTGTCTTTATATGTGTTAATTAGTTAACACTTGTTACCATATAGCTTTATATAATTACACTTGTCTTTTTATTTAATTTATATTTATTTTAAATGTAAAAACCTTTTTCTTTATTTATTAAACACTTATCTATTTATATATATTCCTTATAAAGAAACAAAACTAATTATATTTATAAGTAAAAGTTTATACGTATATTTTAAAATCCAAATATTTAAAATATCTATCTTTGAATTTCAAAACTAATTTACATTCAAATTCAAATTATATTTAAAATCCAATTTAAAATCAAGTTATATACATACATATATAACTACACATTCAATTTGAAATAACAATTCTATTAAAATCTATTTATTTCTATATATAAACAATATATCAAAAATATTGTTTAACATAATACTTTATCTATTTTAAAATAATTTATAAAAGAGATTATAAATTACTACTATTATTAAATGAATCAACATATCATATGTAAATGGTATTTTAAACTTATATATATATATACTCTTATATCTTATTTATTAAGCAATATTTAAAAAGAAAATAAAATAATCCTTATTATTAATCTTTATTGAAAACCATATAATTATTTGTTTAAATAGCTTTGAAAAGCTTCATATTAAATAAATCATAATTTCCCAATTATCAAAATGTACATTAAAAGTTTAAAAACAAGTTTTTATTTATTAAATTTCAAACCAAAGCTAATCTATTAACAATATATATACACACATATATATACATATTATAAATAGAAATAATTTTATTAGTTTTAAAAGATAAATTTCACTAATTAAATATTTATTCAATTAGATTATTAAACCAATTCAAATTTTATTATCAAAAATTATCAATCAATTTAATTATTTAAACAGATTATTAAATTGATATTGTCCTAAATTTCCGGGATATCACAGTTAGGAAGGAACTGAATTTTCCTTGTTGGCATAAACGCAAACAACATCCGGGCTAAAAAATTACTCAATATTGTAGGCACTTGGTGAACATGCTCACCTCCTAACAACTTCCTATCACTCACATTTACATTAACACAACTAGACTTTGATTGCCACTTGCCTCCCACAGCACAACACTACAAGAAAAGTCGATGTTTATAATGCAATTAGAAAACGCTTTATTTGATAGTGTTATTGTTTTATTTTGTTTAGAACGGGAATTGGATAACACATTGAAAAAGCGGTTTCTCCCAATTATTTTCATGGCCGCCTTTTCTCAAATTATTTCGCTCTTTCCTCTTTCTTTTTGTTCCTTCCTTTTTCCACCGCTCATTCTACAAAAAGAGTTAATTCTCTCTCCTCTCTTACAAAACCCCAAATCACAGCTTCAGATCCATATCCTCCTTCATAAACCCTAGATATCGGATCAAGTTCAAAGCATTCATTTGAAAATGTAATCTTTTATCAGCTAGTGACTTTGAATGGAGTTCCCTTCTGAGATACAAAGCCATGTGGGGGCTCATGGAGCATACTCCTCTTCCATCTTGTCATCACTCGCACCGCTCAAACACCGTGAGGTTCATGTACTCAATTTTTTTAGGAAAATGAGGGGTTTTGGGTAGTGATTATGTTATGTTATTTTTTTCAGTTTTGGTTATTTTTGCACTTCAATGGTAGAGATATGAAATGGTGAATCAAGTGTTTGTGATTCTATTAATTTATCATCAAATCCAATAACGACCAACTTATATCCGATGAATCAAGTATTTTGCACATTGTATTTCGCAGGCAGTCTAGAAAATTGAGCCGGTATTTCACTGATTGTTTATGAGTCTTTCTATTTACAAATATAGTGGAGAAGTCAAAGAAGACTAAGCTAAGAACATAAAGTGTTGATAGAGAAGCCATATGCAATGAATCCTATATCATTTGATTTTATATCGAACAAAGTGGAGGCTGAGAGAAAGTTTAGTACTAATAATAATTTATATAATGGCCATGTTTGATATTGAAAATACTTCCATATTTTAATAAAATTATTCCAATATGCTAAACTGCTCTGAAATAATTCCAATATGTTAAACAAAAAGTTGACAGTTCTTTCGAATAATTTATAACTAACATAAAATAAAATTTCGGTCAGATGGTAATCATGCACTACAAACGTAACCTACTACAATAGTTGTTCTGTTGACCGAATTTGCAATGGATTTTACTATGGATCACAATTTTTTTTTACGATTTGTGATGGCTTTGCACAGTTGTAACCAGGTTGATGTTAAGTAAATAGTTCAAATGTGTAATTTGTTGTAAAAAGAGACATAAATGGGTAAAATAAACTTTTCTTATTAAACCACTTGTCAAAACTGGAATTTTCCTTAGGCAACATCAGGGTGGAGAACTTTGATGGCAACATGAGTATAATCAAGATAGCATTTGTAGACTGGTCCAGATCCTCCCTCGCCAACTTTTTTGCTTTCTTAGAAGTATTATGTGGCTTGCTCTATCTCTTCTATGATGTATTTACGGTAGCGAATGTATTGTCCTACACTTTGCACTTGTGAATTTTTATGTCCTTGCATTTCTACTTGATATCATTTTTGTGCTTCCATTTCGGCTATTCTATGCTTTGCCATGGCTGCTTCTATTGTTGCTTTACATATGGCTCTTTCTTTTTCTATCAATGCTAGTGTGGACTCTTCTGTTAGGTTAGCTTCTTCTAGTTTTTGCTCTTCTTCCGCTTTCCATAGGTTTATCTCAAGTGCCTGTATGAAATATATACTATGAACAGTCCCACATGAGGAGAATTATTTGTATTAAGTTGGTTGTTTAATGACACACATTATAAAATGGTTTTGCAGCAATAGGAGCCTTTTTGATTAAATAAACTTAAAGGTTTTGGAGGAAGAAGGTGGCCCATTCATATCTAATGTTTGATTATGTGTTGTTAATATTATCATTTAAATTTGTTAGCACCCATGCTTGCTGTCTCTTCAATTGAAGTGTTGTTTTGGCATGACCATATTTCTTATTAGCATGAGTTTAACCACAAATCACTAAGATATCTAATGTGTTAAATATTTGGTTTTCAAGTTAACCTGTCATCTTATTTTTCAAAGTACTTACTTGAGTAGGACGTTCTTGGATTCTATCAAGAGGCTCAAAATCATGAGGAATTCATATGCCAGTGGCCTTGGTAAGTCAGTTCCTTATTGCTATCAAAATAAAAAAATATATGAATACACATATATGTGCGCACATGTTCATATATAGGGGCACACACATCTTTTTATTTGTTGTTCTAAAATCAGCCCTTCGTCTTTTTGTGCTAAATTGTTCATATATATAGATACATACACATCTTTTTTATTTATTGTTCAAACCAATCCAAAATGATGTTTCTAATCGATGGTTAAAATAAGCATTTTTGATAGTTATTAAGTTATAACTTTGAATAAGTTAAAAGTTCTTTATCGACTTCAAAATTGGCTAATCTCGAAACTTTGCATTATTCAAACAAACATTCGGATCCTAGGGATCATATAATAAGCTGAATATGTCTATTAGAATATGGGTTGTCTAATTTTTGAATCTGAAGTAAATTTTAAAGTATGTGGTTATCATGGAGCTGAATTTTGTGGACAGGCTAATAAACTCTCTTGTTCCTACAAACATGAAACACGACCAAAACTAATCTATCATGCAACATGTAAATCATTTGCTAGAAATTACAGTAGTTATTCCATTATTAAGTTCATTTCTATTATTTTTAGATAAAAGGAGACTGCTATAAAATTATGTAAATCCATAGAAATTTGCAGTCTACTGGTGATTCATATAAGTTGAATTGAAGAGGAAAACAATACATTGCAATAAGGGTATATTGATTTTGTTTGTTCTTCCTCTAGCCCCTCTTGTTTTCTTTGTATCCAGAGGCTAAATTAACTTTTTCATCTTTCACATGATCCACATCTGTGACATAAAAAGCTTTATGTGGCTCCATTTTGATATGCTCAGAGCCTAGATCCATATAATGTAAAAACTCATGAAATGGAAAATAAGATCTGTATGTGTACTTCTTAAGTGTGCCATTTTCTCTATTCAACATGTTTACTTGCAGGTTCGAGATGCTTTTCAACATATGGTGTGGTGTATTTAACTCCATGATTGCCAAGGATGTAAGATTTAATGCAGAAAAAACATCAACTGGGAACTATTATTCTACAAAGGTGGGATTCATTGTGTTGGTTTGATCGATCGAACAATATGAAGTCTGGAAGTTTGTAAATATGTTAAGTTAGAATTTATATGCTAGCAGACAACTTGCATGCACTCTGTTTTCCTGAAGCCATATTTTTTCCGTTACCATATTTATTTTTAATTAGGTATGGAGTTTTACAATGAAATCTGGATGGTGCAAACATGAGATAGCGATACAAGCAGAACCAAAAATTGCGAATGTTTAATTTTAAGTGGGGCACAAAACATTGGTTGTATTGTGCTTCAACTAAGAAATAATAATAATATTTTTACCGGCATATATGATGTTTTTGCATTTTTTAGTGTTTATATAAAGGAGAATGAAGTGGTATCAAAATGAAAATAAGAAGGAAGTGTTTAAATCAGGTAGTCAGGTCTGTAGTATGATAAGGTAGTAACATTGTTTTATTCTTCTGCATCAGCTTTTGGTTCCTCTTGTCAGCACATATAAATATGATGGACCATAAACTAACATCAGCTTAGCGAAGATAGAAGCAAAGATTTTCATGAAGCCGTTAAACAAAAGAACTACAGTTGTGATTAGATCATTAGAATCTTGACTACAGGGAGCAAAGTGCATCTCAACGGTACTTCTAATCAGCAGTACAAGGATGATTTTACAGCCTCCATCACTAAGGTAAACTTCCAAAACATAGACGATTGTTCAAGAAAAATATCCATATTATATGGCATTAATACTTGATTGCATTATTACACGCTGTTACTAGGGTTTGTTTGGTGAAGATTCAAATGAATTAGCAGAAGCACTTTGTGCTGCAATTAGATGCTAATATTTAGTCTTTCTATTCTTTGATTTTTGTTCCACTGTAAAAATGAATTTGGATATTTAAATCGGGAAAAATATGTTCTATACATTTTGATGGCCAACTGAATTTGATATGCAATAAACTTGGTCAAATAATATTTTAACGTATGTGTGCTGCAGAGTCACTTGAATGAATATTGTGTTTTTAATTTCTGTATCAACTACAGTAACAAACTGTGTTTCATTTTGCGCAGGTTAGAGGTGTAAAACCATTTTCCCTTCCAGAAATGGCCAACTTGTTCAGCAACCTTCGTGTGGGAATTACTCTAGGGCTGGTAAATATATTAAATGTGTGTTTTTATTTTATGAATGTTATCAGTTGATTAATGGTTAATAAATATTCTAGGACACAAATCCTAACGATCTTGTGGGAAGCACTACATTTCATTTGGAGACAACTCATTTCACCATAAGTTTTACACAAATTAACTAAGTTTATAATAATAATAATAAATTATAAAAGATTAACCAAGTTAAACAAGTATTTTGAAAATTAACTAAATTTATATAATAATAATCAAAATAAATTAACTAAGATTATAGTAATTCACTTCATCAATTTTGTTTTGTAAAAACTAAATATTTTATAAAAATTAACTGATTTAATAATAATAATAATACCAATATTAACAAATTATAAAATTAACCAAGTTTCATTAAAAATAACTATGTGTAGAACAACAACAACAATAATGATAAATTATTAACCAATTTAACAAAGTTTCAAAAACATTTAACTAAATAATAATAATAATAATAAATAACTAAGTTTATAAAAATTAACTTCATTAATTAAGTTAATAAGAATTAAAGAAGAATATATAATTAATTAAGTTTATAATAATAATAAATTAACTAAGTTTAAGAAAATTAAATAAGTTTATAATGATAACAACCATAAATTATATAGTATTCAACATCTTTACATCTAATTCATTTTATAAATTTCTAAATTTTGTAAGACATAACTAAGTTTACAGGCAAAGATCGGCGAATTTTATAAAAATAACTAAGTTTTATAAAATAACCAAGTTGATATATATATATATATATACAACAACAACTAAGCCATTATTTCCAAACAAGTTGGGGTCGGCTAGAGATGGAACCCAAAATTAAATGACAAAATTAATATAAAAGTCATCATAATAATAATAATAACAGTAATAAAAAAAGTCAAATAAGTAAATTAATAATAATAATAACTAAGTAAAATAAATATATATAGAAAAAGACAAAAAAAGGAAAAAAAGAAAAAAAAAGAGAAGAAAAAAAGAAAGAAAAAAATGATAATAATAATCTTTATTAATAGTTGGCTTGGAAGCGCAAACTTTTGGTCCAACCATGAAGTTCCAAAAATGCCCTTATATATATTTCTTTATCAATAGTTGTTTTGATGTCACACTCTTTTGGTTTCAGCGTAAAATACTAAAAATGTCTCTCTGCAAATATTATAAAAACTTAATATGACTTAAAAATAAGATCTGACAATTAAGATTGATTTAGAAATTCAAATATTTCTTACAAATATTTACCAAGTCTTAATATCACTTAGAAATATGATCTAATAAATAAACTACTTTACAAATTCGTTTTTATTAATAATAATATAAATAAAAATTTAAACTAACCAAAAATTAGATAGTACAACTTAGAAATAAAAATTCAATTAACTATGTATGATTCAACATAGAAATATGGCTAAATATTTGTGTAAATCATTTTTTCTTTTGAACGTATTAAACAAATATGATTTGTAGAAAAACAATTTTGATGCTTTTAACACGCGCGAAGCGCGTGCCGTAACGCTCGTGATAATAATAATACTACTAGTGATAATGGTACTTATAGTGATAATGGTCAAAGACCATAATAATAATAATTAACTAAGTTTTTAAAAATTGATTAACTTTATATAATAATAATGTAGATACTTTTGTTCTCATGGTCTACCACTGTCAACTTTTTTACTCTTTGTTCTATTTTATATATGGGCCTGGATGAAGTAGTGTATGGACACATATCCAATTCTCACTCTGTACTACAACTTATTTAATTATCCTTCTTATTTAATTATCCTGCATAATAAACAAATTTCTTAACATATATGACATAAGATGATTTTGTTTGATTCGCTTTGAATGTCAGTTGGATAAATGCATTTTCATTCTGTATAGCTACTAAGTAGTTGACCTTTGTGGTAATAAAAATGAATTAGAACTGTATCTTCTATTTTTGGATACAATTATAAAATACCTAAATTCTATTAGTGATTTCTTTTTCCAAAGAAAATGCTGGATTTTCTTTAAGTTTTACTGGTATTCCTTAAAGCATTAATTCAACACGCCTGTGCCAACCCCATTTGTATTCTTGAGAAGGTTCCTTAAATCAGTTGAAAATGATACTAAGGTTTGCAGTTATTATTGACATTTACTACAACTACAATATATACATTATTTGACATTGAAATTAAAGTATTATTACTCACGATATGCAGCTGAAGGATTTCTTGTTGAGTATCAAATACTTAAGTTTCAATCTTCATTGCTGACTGCTGCTATCATATACAGCGCTCAATGTTGTCTCAAATGATTCAAATTTTGGACAAAGACTTGTGAACAAATATACTATATCTACACTGCAGAAATTGCGTCTGTCGTTCCTCACCTTCATGTAAATGGGATAATGCATAGGGACCTAAAACTTAAGAATGTTCTTCTGGATGTTGATGGTCATGTAAAATATACAATTAATTTTTGCTGAATTTGAGAAATTTTATTTACTTTTTCTGTATTGCGAAAAGCTATTCTATGCTTTAGAGGAATGTTTTACCTTGTGTGCTAAATTACTATGCGAAGGGTGCTGTAATTGTTAACTAATATTCATAATGTTACTACAAATTAGGTGATGTTAACTGATTATGGTCTAGCCAAAGAGTTTGATGAAAACACGAGATCAAACTCAATGTGCAGGACAATCGAGTATATGGCATCAGAAATTATTCTTGGAAAGGGACATGATAAGGCTGCTGATTGGTGGAGCGTTGAAGTCCTATTTGAAATGCTAACTGACAAGGTTAGTTTAGATCGTTGGTCCTTATTTTTCATCATAATTAAACCTCAATTCATGGCTGTATCTGGATGATGTAAATAAGTCAGCAATGTCTACTGGTTCATTGTGTTTACATCAGTCAAGCCATTATGCTCTCCATCTCTTTATTATTAATTATTTTGTGCCTTTGCACTAATTTCAAAGGTTATCCTAAGTCTACATCCCTTTTTGATTCCGTTTTATTACAATTTTCCTACATTAATAGTATTCCTTTTTTTGGCATTGATGCATTGGTGACAGTAATTGTTGAGAACAAACGATTACCGTCATATTGTTGAGAAGGTTGATGCTATAGCTCCTATTACGCCTATGGCTATACTGAAAACATTTATGGTACTTGATTTTTATGGTGTATTTCTATTTTTTAAGGATTAGCAATTTCATTATTTTTCTCTTTTTTCAACCTATAGACTGCAAATTCAAGAACAAACGATAAATGCAAGTTGATGGATTTATCGGGAAAGGGGAAAGTAGTTGCTTTAGGATGCGTGGAGTCAACCGATCCTAATGCAAGGGTCCATTTCAAATGCACATTTCAATCTTTTCTCTTCATCGAAAGTAAGGTTATAAAGTATCACTGTTATCATGGTTTAGAAAAAACTATCACAATCAGCCTGCCAACATCTTCAGTACTGACAGTACAAACTTCTCACTCAGCCCTATTTTGATATAAACCTTTCACTCCAAACAACCTGATATTGTTGGAATGAACTCGGCTTGGTTGATTGCAGCACTTAGCCTCTCCTTGTTACTAATATCTATTTCGCATATTTTGTGCTGCATGATATTTGGACACATTATTTTAAGCTGCACGTACACTAGCACCTGCTCTGTCTCGCTCATAATCATCGCCATGCCAGTCCGTACATGTTATTTAATTACTGCCATCGTTTGTCACTCAAGTTGCAAGCTTCGGTTCAGTAGTTTGATAGATCTTCACCATATTCAGTTCATATTTCACATTCAGTTCAAGCTTCATTTACTTCAAACTATTGCTGCTCCAATTGTCATTGCTGTTGAATGATATTTTGTTGCTTCATTTTCAGTTCAGTTTCTTGTGAAAGTCGTTGCTTGCAGTTGCATTAGTCTTTCTTTCGGTCTATTGCATACATCGATGCATACTGTCATTACAACAGTCTAAGCCTTTGTTGCATCATATTCAGCTGAATATGACACAACTGGTCGCCATTGTTAACTGGTTGCTTCAGTGTCACCTCTGTCTGGCCTAGTCCATTCTCAAACAACTGGACTAGTGTTCTTCAAATAGCCTACGGTTCATCACTTGAGTGGTGATTATTCTTTCTATACATTCCAGGAGATCTCGGTGCATGTTGTGCATGCTTCATTCAGTTCAGTCAGTGCATATTACTTGATGCATGCTTGTGCATGATTGGAGCAAGTTTCATCTAGATTGCCATGATCGTTCTCTCTCCTAATGTAGAGGAAAGAATAATCGACCACCTTCAAGGATAAGTAAATTTGAAAATGAGATATTTTATTTAGTTTTTCAGTGTTCGTATGGGTTTGCATGAATGAATGAGAGGTTAGGCATGAGTATCAACAACTGAAAAATAGAGTTCAGCTTGTTTTGATCATTTTAGATCTATAAATTGGATTAAACATAATTGTTCTTATGACAGAATTTAGTTGCATCAAATTTTAAAATAGGACTCGTGTATATCTATTGTAAGAAACTTTAGACATTGTACCATAAAGTCAAATGTCTCATTATTTTATATGCTACCATTCTTTCGTCAAATGAGACAAAACCACAACCAAAACGTGCGCACAAATTGGTCACATGGTTCAATAAAAGAGCATATACTATTCCTAGATATGAAAGGTTCAGACATCTTAAAATATTCGACTTTCTTGGTCACGCTATAAAACACTATCAAATGCATTTATACCAATCCTAAAATCAATATTTGATTTGACACCAAATGAGCATGACTGGTATGAAGATGTGCATCATCTCTTCAGAGGTGGATTACCATTTCCTAGTATTCCACTTTTGGATTATATCAAACAAGCCATTCCTTTACCAATGATCAAGGAAACAATTAGCACTCAAAATGGGAAAAGCTTCCTCAAGTACCTGATTCCTCAACTTATTCAAGGTATGTGCTAGCATAATTAAGGTCTTGTTATTAGATAAGCTCTAGGTGCATTTATTTTTAATCTAAAGAATGAAGGAATAATTGCATTTTACTATATTAGTTTTAGTTATTATAAAGTACTGGTTTGCTAACAAGAGTAATTGACTGTAGACATGAAAACAATTGAAATATGAGTCTATACATTTAAATTATTGAACAGGTGCAGGTGCGATGTTGTGTGTGCTTGTGCAAGTTTAGGTGTGTGTGCAGTTTGGTGCATGTGTGTATGTGCACTTGTATTATTAAGAAAAATCAAACACGGGCTGTTGTAATGCAACATGCAATTATCTTCATTCATCTAAGAAAAATTTGATGTTTAAAAAAGTTATGTAATCTTCATCCATCTAATAGGTACTACCAATAACCTATAATTTTCATCATAATTTTTATATAATTATTTTCAAATTGTTCTGAATTTTCAGGAAGTACTACCAATGACCGAAGACATGCATGAAGAAAGGCTTTGAGTAGTTCAAGTTCTTAGTGATGTATTTGGTACTTGTAGACATTAACTTTAAACTATGTTGTCTTTTGTTATCATGAATATGTATTGAATTTGGTAACTCATGTATTGAACTTATTTTTTATTAGTTGATATTTTATTTTGTTATCATGAATATGTGTTACATTTGCTGATTATTATATTTTTTCGTTCGTACATTGTGCAAATTGTTATCAATTTATAGAAGATTCATTTTTATTGTTATTATTAAAATGTAATAGTGGGGTGCATAAATATATAGTAAAATAAAGCATAGCTCCTTAAAAGCGTTATAACTATATGACATAAGTGCTATAAAAAGATAATGCAATGTATAAGGTTACTGTCAAAGGATAGCAGCAAATAGGCATTATTGTATCTACAAATTTTATAGCGGTATATATATGCTGTAAATGAATGTAGAATACACTATAAACATGTTGATATATAGCGCAAAATAGGCGCTATAGAATAACTATTTTATAGCAGCTACTTTATGCTATGAAATCATGCTCTTTTATACCGGTTTTGTGTGTGTTGTAAATGTGCAATTCTTTTTTATAACATGTCGATATACAACGTTTATCAAACCGCTATAGTTGTGTTTAATAGCGGCTATATGTCGCTGTAAAAGACTGTTTTTCTTGTAGTGCAAGCAACCAATAAAGGTGTAAGGGGTGAGACATTACCTTTGGAAACAATAGCTCCAGAATGACCCAATAGAGGAGCACAGGTAGGATCGAAGTTTTGCAAAGTATTCTCAAGCACAGCAAAGGAGTTAGCTGATAAAATGGGGCCATGGAGGCCACGTACTTGGATAGAGGAGAGAGGTGAGCATTAGGAGATGATCCCAATGGAGGAAAATTATGTTTAGTAACAACTAATGCTGGATGTGGCACAGGGAGATCTGCCAGTTGAGCAATATCATTGAAAGTTTTGCCAGATCTCTATGAGTGAAGGTTTGCCGACGAATGGGAGTGATGGCGATTGGTTGTAGTGTGAACTAGTCATGAGGGAAAGAAGGCAGAGAGGAGCGAATCAAAAGAATTAGGGGAAGAAGCAGATTTGAAAAGAAGAGGAAGAATGCATAGGAACTGCGACCACTTATGAAGAACGCATGATATATATATATATAATTTAAAGTATTTAATATATATATATGTTTAAAAAAATTATATTTATACATGTAATGCTTTCGCCCAAAAAAATTTATTATTATATTTGATATATTTTATAAATGATTTAAACATATTTATATAGTTATAAATATATACATTGTTAATAATCCATACTTATGTTTATATATATATATATATATTCATTTGCATAAAATTATATAAAATAAAATATTGTAGTTTTATTAGACATACATACACATATTTATAAAATTTTATATATAAGTAAAAATAAATAAACATACATTTGGATAATATATTTGTATAGTGGATGAGCTAACGTGCCCATTACGTTGTAAATCCCAGTATCTATCCACGGGCATGTTATACCTTACACAGATTTATATGTTGCACATGCTTACATATATATTTGTGTGTGTGTGTATGATACACATGTATATTTAATATAACATAAATTAAATAATACAATATCATTTTATAAATTTAAATAAAATAAAAGATTTCATTTAATATAATTTAGAAATGTTCTAAATAAATTAGACTACGTAGGCCCAATAAAGAACCAAAATAAATAAAAAATTAAAATTCACCCATTACTTTCGCTGTGGGCTGGCCCAGTTCCAACAATAGTATTAGAACTCAATAGCCTATGCGGTCTAAATTAGTCATGTTTGGGTTAACTAATTAAGTTCACATCCCACTTAATATAGTGTCCAGAAAGGTAGTGTTTAGGATTGGAATTGGGTAATCAAGTACCATGTCCTACTTGGTTACTAGTCTAGCCTAAAAGGTGACATGAGCCTAAAATGTTGCATCTAATTGAAAAGGCCCAGTTTGAGTTAGGCCTTGAACTAATTTTCAAAATTATTTGAAAATTAAAAATATAAGATTTTGAATTTAATAGTTAAATTTAAAATAAAGTATGTACATATTATAAAGGTTATAATATGATAAGATATCAAAATGTTTGAAAAATAATATAAATTAATTTCGAAAATTTTAATAAGATGAATAAAATAAATTAAGTAAATAAGTTACTTAATTAATAAATGTATACATGCATTATATATCATGATATATGTTATGTTGTTTTTTAAAATGACATAAGTATACATGTATGTATATGAAATAACATTTGAAATTAATATAATTTAATTAGAGTAATTTAAGTAAAATAGTTTAATTAAAAGGTTAATTAATTAAATAATATACACATATATATGATATATGTGTTATACTATAAAGATTATAGTATATACTAAATATTCAATATAAATGTTATATTAAGATAATATAAAATTAATTAAAATATTATTAACTAAAATTAATTAAATAAGATTTAATTTATATAATGTTATACATAAGAGTATTATATAAGCAATATAAAATATAAAAGCTTTATAACAATAAAATTTATATAATATGAATGTATAAACTAAAGGTGGAACATTAAAGAAGCCCGAATAGACTTAAGGAGTAAATACATACGTAAATGTATGTATACCATAATTTCTGATGTGTTCGACACTTGAATCACGAGAGTAATTCATAAGAATTATATTATTACATAAGTTGATACCACTCAATATTATATATATTGAAGATTATGAATCTTCAATATAATGTTGTCCTCTACCATATATATATATATATTAATAACATGTTTGCATACTCCTTAGTTGTTGAGCAAACTCAAGTTAGGGATGTTATATGTAGTATTATTAATATATTGAATAGACAAGGTAAGATAACTATATATATTTGTTGAGAAAACTCAAGGCATATATACTATAATTAAGCCGTTGTGATATGGTAGGTACGAATGAATAATTTCATTTTGATTTGTTGAGCAAACTCAAGGTCATAGTGAAATTAGGACAAGGTACCAAGGGTTAGAAGTTGTATATGATACAACCAGTAAGGAGTTATCATTCGTCCATGCGGCTAGGACTTGTTGAGCTTACTCAAGGTTAGAATTCCAAGATGGACGAGTCCTAATACCTACCAATGAAGTCAAAAGACTTCTATGCTTCAATTTAGGGTTTGGCAAAACATAAAAGACTAGTGGGAGCTTATTAGTAAAATGAAACATAAAGTTTTAACCTTACTAATATTATAATAACATCCACTATGATTTGTCCTAGTAATCCACTGATTAAATTTTCAGAAAATGTCAACCCCAAAATCATTTTCTCACAACGACAAGCATACCGAACCAAACCATATCGACTATCTAAGAGCAATTCAAATAGCATTAACTTACGAGCGCCTATGGTCATCTATTACATAAAGACCAAAGGAACAACCTCTGATGATGTGGACCCCTAACTAAGACTTGCTTCTGAAAAATGCATGTCAATCCAATAGATCGCTCAAGTTTTCGTGCTGTCTATGTTAGACAAGCCATTGTAGAGGCAGCATAAAAATATGTCTGTTCATGAGATATTTAATAGTCTTAAGCTCTGTTTGGTGAACAATCACGTTTTGTAAGGTACGAGCTTACGAAGGAGCTGTTTGATACCAAAATGACCAAAGGACAAAAAGCGGATGACTACACGCTAATGATAAAGGGCTATATTGATAGGCTTTCGCAGTTGGATGTACCAATAAGCAATGAATTGCAAGTTGATTTGACCTTGGTTCACTTACTCCTCAGTATGAACCATTCATACTGAATTATAATATGAACTATTAAATATGAATCTCATGGAGCTCCTCAATTTGAGGTCAGCTGAGTCCTCATTGAAGGACCTAGGGGCTATACTTGTTGTCAAGGGTAGTGCATCATCTTCGAAGAGTTCGAAGAAGCGGAAAAGAGAAGGTAAAAAAAAAGAAAAAGTAAGAAGATCGATGACAAGGGTGAATGTCACCACTACCACAAGAAAGGTCATTGGAAAAGTAATTGTCCAGACTACTTGAAGATTGTTAAAGAAAAGAAGCAGAATGGTTCTACAGCTTAATTAGGTACATTTATGATTCAAAATTGTAGTCAAAAAAATATCTTCGGTCTTAGATACTGGATCTAGTGCTCATATATGTAATTCGTTATAGGAGCTTAGGAACTGGCACCGCGTGGCAAAAGGAGAGATGAGGCTCCAAGTTAGATGCAATGGTAATATGAGATTATCATTTATGTTTTCCTAATGGAGTAGTATTAGTATTAGTATTAAATAATTGCTATTTTGTAAAAGATTTTATTTGTTGGATTACATCCATTTCTAGATTGTCCAAGATTGGATATATATTTCATTATGCAAATAATGTTATGAACATTAGTTTGGATGGAAATAAAGTCTACAATGGTATTCTTGAAAATGAAATTTATGTGACTAATACTAATTATGTGTGTTCTTGTGAATAATTCTTCTAAGAATATAAATGATAGTTATCTTTGGCATTATAGGCTAGGTCATATTAATGAGAAACAAATACACAAATTGAAAACCTAAGGTTTTCTACCATCAATTGATTTCGAATCATTTGACACATGTGAGTTGTGACTCAAAGGTATAATGACCAAGCACCCCCTAGTGGGAGCAACGTAAGAGTTGATGAACTCTTAGGGTTAGTACATACTGATGTATGTTGTCCAATGCCTGTAATTACCAAAGATAATAGTTTTTACTTTGTTACCTTCACTGATGATTTGTTAAGACTAGGACATTTGTATCTTCTGAAGAACAAATCCAATATCTATGAGAAATTTGTTGAATACGAAAAAGTTGTAGAAAACTAAATGGGCCACAAGATTAAAAAATTTCGATCAAATCGAAGAGGTGAGTATGTTGGACAGGATTTCCAACAATACTTAAAAGATAAAATGATTCATTCCATGATGAGTAACTCTTAGGGTACTCCACCATATACTTTGCAACATAACGGTGTGTTGTAGTGAAGATATGGTTTGTTCCATGATGAGTAAGACCGAGTTACCTCTATCCTACTGGGGATATGCGATAGAAACCGTGGTGCATATTTTGAACTTGTTCCCACTAAATCTATGCCTAGAACACCATATGAGATGTGTTATGGTAAGAAACCCCAACTCAAATATTTGAAGGTATGGGGTTGTTTAACATATGTTAAGAACATTGGTCCAAATAAACTAGAGGCATAATCTGTACTGTGTAAATTTATAGGATATCCCAAAAAATCGATGCGATATATATTCTACAATACTGAGGAACAAAAGGTTATTGTTTCTTGACACATTGTCTTTTTAGAAAAGGAATTTCTGTCAAAGTAAATTAACAGCAAGTTTGTAGACTTGGACGAGATCGAAGAAATTAACATTGAAGCTAAACTAGTGGAAGAACCAAGTTCACCCATATACGAAAACACGCAGCCTATTAGAAGGCATAGTACATAATCTCACATACTGGAAAGATACTATGGTTTTCTCATGGATGGTGAGAAGGAGGATTGTATCTTAGATGACGACACTCATTTGCCCTTCCAACTAGTGTTGCGGAGTAAAGACTTTGTACTCTGGCTTGGAGCAATGAAATCTGAGATGGATTCCATGTAAGAAAACAAAGTATGGACTTTGTTGGACATACCCGAAGGGATAAAACCCATCGGCTACAAATGAATTTTTAATAAAAAGCTAAATGTAGATGGAGAAATAGAGACTTACAAGGCTAGGCTAATTGCGAAAGGATTTCGTCAAATTCAAGGTGTTGATTATGAGGAGACCTTTTCCCCTATAGCCATGCTTAAGTCTATTCGGATTATGCTAGCCATTGCTGCATTCTATGACTTTGAAATATGGAAAATCGATGTAAAGATGACATTTCTAATTGGTGATTTAGAATAAACAATCTATATGTCGCAGCCCGAGGATTTTGTGGTCAGTTGGAGTCAGAGCAAGACTTGCAAGTTATTAAAGTCCATTTATATAGTAGCTTCAAAAAGTTGGAATACATGTTTTGATAAAGTAATCAAACAATTTGGTTTTATCAGAATACAGAGGAAGCGTGCATATATAGAAAGGAACATGACAACGCTATCGTATTCTTAGTGCTTTATGTCCATGATCTATTACTGATTGGAAATGACACTTCGTTGTTGCAATCAGTGAAAGCTTGGCTTTTCAAGAATTTCTCCATAAAGGATTTGGGAGAAGTAGATTATATACTTGGTATAAAGATCTACTGAGATAGATCTAAGAGGCTATTGGGATTGTCCCAGTGTTAACTCAAAAAATGGATCAACACCCTGTATTGAATGTGAAAACACCAACCCTGTTTCTGAAGGCAAATAAAATAGAAAAAACAATAGTAAATCATAGAAAAAGTAAAGATACAAGAGATTTTTATAGTGGTTCAGCTATTAATGAAGCCTACGTCTACTTTATATCTTTTATTAGCTGACTGCTATTACAGGATTGATTTGGATTGCAATATGATTGAATCACCTAAGTTAGTTCTATATCACAAGTACTTGGAGGCAACCGGAGGATCTTAATTACTCCTTTGTGACTATTTTTTGGGAGAAGAAGAGTGAAGAGTAGTAATGGCAGAGTTGCGGCAGCCAGTTCAACGAATCCCCTTTCTCTTGCAAATGGGATGGTATTTATAAGAGTTGGAGAGCACTTGGGCCAGAGCCGCTTCACCAAACGCCTGCACTTAGTGTGAAGAACGAGCCCAGAAAATTTGGGGGTCATAGGAGCTAACTATTTGAAAGCATTTTTGATACTACGACTCTTTGGATGTCTTTCTTGCTTCTTTTCGAAGATTTCCATGTAATATCGTAACTTGTTGACTTGTTTTGATGGTGATTCACCTATGTATTTGACTGATCTGTTGTTTGAATCAGACAAATTTTTACTTCTTGAATGGTAAGATAAGCTTAGTGGAGACATAGGAGTGTTAAGACAAGTCGATTGGAGATCCAATAAAGCAATATTTTGGATCGGTATCGATCAAAATGTTAGCATAAAAATGGTCCAAACTTCTTAGGGTCCTTTGCCTTGTATTTTTAGGCCTTTGATCAAGTCTCGAACCATTCTGGCTTAATCTGAATGTTCTAACTCCTTTTGAATTCTGTTGGGTTAAAAACCCGGTTAACATTTGCCCCGAGAGTACACTTTCATTGAATACAAGGTGTGCTCTGGAACTGTTTATCTCTGGGTTTCCGTTTTAAGGAGTTTCATTGGTTGTATCTGGCCATCTTGAAAAGCTATCTACGAAGTACCGGCTAACTGCTCAATCCATAGTGTAGATATCCATTTTTCATGATTACAGAGTGATCTTGACTTGATAATTTTCAGAATGAATACGGACATCGAGTAGATCACATAGGGGAAATCTTGGACCATTTGGAGGAGTAAATTTAGGTCGGTATCGATCCAATTAGATTGGATTGGTACCGATCCAAGTACTTGATAATTTTTTCAAACTTTCTCTCTTTTTTTTATACAAGCCGACCCCTCACTTCAATTCATTTCCATTTGATCTGATCCTTATTCCTCTAGCCGATCCGACCTCTCCAAACCCTTGCTAACTGATCCAAGCATTCCGTCCATTAAGGAGCTACCACCGTCGATCTCCACCACCAGCGTCATCAGTTGCCGCCACTTGAAGCCGTTGCCGATGATTGGAGCAAGGAAACACCACCAAAAATCCCCACCTTCGTGAGGACTGCCGATCCGATCTGAGTAAAATTCTTGTTTTGGGTCTCCCTAAACTAAAGATCGATTTATCTTCTCTAATTCGAAGGTTGGTAGCAGGGATTTTGGCATATTACTACATTAGTGATTGGTGATGAAGTTGTGTTGGTGATGGATTGTGGAAGATTCGAGTTGATTGTGACTTTGGGGAAGAAGATAACAAACCGAGTATTGAATTTTTCACGGAATGAAGTTAGGGTCTTGCCCTGGTGCTAGACATGTTTTTCTATCTTCATCCACAGAGTCAGAATTAACTTGCACTGAGTTACACAGTCGATCACGGCACAGTGTATTGCGGATTGATTTTGGTTTTTCTAGGAGTTGATAATTGCTTAGGGTGGTGTCTTGTGTGTCGCTCATGTTGTTATCACCTCCCAGAGAACTGAAATCGACTTATGCTGAGAATTTTTTACTTGATTTGGACCCATCGATCTATATTCGCTCGCTTTGGATTAGTCCTGTCATTACATAGTCGATGTATCTGGAATAGAAAGGACTTTCCATGTCATTTTGGACAATGGATCCGTTATCGATCGTTGATCGATAACAGGTAACTATAGGAGAAATGAAATTAACGGGTGGTACGGATCTCTCTTTCTGGTGTAAATGAGCCATCTACATGGAATGGTTTGTTCACAGCGTTCAGGACACCAGACCCATTCTTACTTTGATTACACATCACACACACTCCTAGTTAATACTTGGAATCCGATCGTTGGTTGATACACATCAATTATCTCCCGGATTTCAAGTGTCAACTGCGCAAGGGTCTATATTTTGAGATAAGGCGTACCTGACCATTTTGAACACAATCTTTCTTATATAGATTGATGCGCAAATCTTCTCTGAGAAAATCAGTTGAGGAGAACTCATCTCTTTCTGAAGCGGAACCATCGTTGATCCTAGCTGGATCAGCCGCTTACATAACTTCAGGTCAATATGGTTGTCTGATTCCAGTCGGTCCCATCGTCGACCACACTCCTCCTAATTTCAGAGTCTTGCTCAATCCTTCGAAGGTAGCTCCTATAATTCTTACACACAAGATGTTGCGAAGCATTTGCTCGCAATATGGTATCCTAGAGGATGATGTGCTTAAGAGGAGAATTCGCTCATAGGCCACCCTTTGGATACTTGGCTTGCCACCGATATATGTGCATGTACGATGTCGTGACCTCGTTCAATCACTTCTTAATGACAACATCAGAACATAGGGTTGGCCCCATTCCAGATTATTTCAAATGGATACGCCATGCTGACGTGCTTATATGTTCTGTTCATGCATATGCTTAATCGTGCCTCGAGCTTCGCTGAGCTGCAGTATATTCTATTATTCAAGAAGAGAGAGGCTAATCGATTACTTGTTTATATTTAAGCACAACATAGCCGGAAACTTATACTAGATCTTCCCAGCAAAGTTCTTTCGTTTAAGAATCAGTTCGTTTTTGCTAAGTGTCCAGAAGGATTCACCTGTTTATGGAGTACGGGGGGTAAGTCACCTTCACCATGCTTGGAGTTTCCTTTAATTGCTATAAGTTTTCTAAATGGTCACATATTCCTTGCAGTTCTTCCAAAAAATATAAGGACTCGGCACTGTTCTTAGCACCTTGAAAGCGGTCACTGCTCAGGAGCGCACGATTAGATTCTTGCTCACAGATGAGAATCTTCACCGATGTGGATTTTTACAACCTGGGAGATTCGTTGGTTTTGTTAGCGCTCCTTCCTGCTCTATGGCCCAAACCTGTTCTTTTTCCTCTTCCCATGACTCTGGTGAAGAAGATGATGATGATGAAGAAAGTAGCCCATCCGATGGGTCAGAGAAGACTCCTGAGGAGACCAAATTCAAGTCGGGGTTGACAGTCCACCCAAAATGCCATCATTTCAGAAGAGAAAGAGGAAGAGTTTATTCAACGAAAGGGCAAGGCTCCATTTATTGAAGAGAAGGAAGAAAGAGAAATCTGTGAGGAGCATCCTCTAAAAGAGGAAGAAATAGATTGGGACACTGATGAGGTTGACATCAACTTAGGCGACAAGGCCTTGGGATTAAGCCCTGGACATGCACCCTAACCTCCTTTGAAAGAGCCTATTGAAGGAGCTTCTCCCAAGACTGAGCCTGTATCCAGTTCTCTACTGAAAGGTGCTAACATTGATTTGGGAGATACGAGTGACATTTTTGTGAATATGGGTGACTTGATGGATGACTTCATTTCAGAAGGATTGCCTTCCCAGTCTGCTCAGATTATCCCTACAGGAACAACGTTCTGACATTAGTTAGTTACCAATGTGGTTTGTGTATTCTGCTGGGGTCGTTAAATTGCAACATACACTTCACTAGGATCACTCATTTTATACTATTATTATTTTATTTATTTGGATGTTTTAGTTCATCAAACACCTCTTTTCTAAAGCCATTTTATTGCTTGCTACAGGAATCATGTCACATGGTTTTTACAGCGATCTTGATCGAGTTTTGGAGTCTCAGCATTAGCAGAGACACACTTCAAGGTACAATGCTCCCTTGGAGACTGACGAGGGAAGGAAAAGGAGGAAGGAGAGGGATGCAGAAGAGCGTCGCTATACTGAGAAAGGTCATGGCCGTGATAGAGGAAGTGGCTATGAGAAGAGGACGATCCCGATTGAGTGGGGAGATCCGTCAAAGAGGCCGAAAAGAGACTAAGAGAAAGAATGCGCTTCATAGCCTTCTGCTTCCACTGGGATAAATGTTCCCGCTTCCAGTGTCGTGACCTCCCCCACTCATACTGTCATTGTGACGACCCACCTTTTTGGATGGTTTAAATCGACAATGACCACACATGTCTAATTCAAACCATTCAGAAGGGAGGATTGCTAATGGGGTAAATAAGAAAATAAAAGAAAAGAAAGAAAAACAAAATACAGAATCTCACAACGAATTGACAAAATATAATAATCAAATAAACAGTTCATGAAGCTGTTTTACAAATAACATTTGATTACACTTTACAATACAAATTAGAGTTATACAGTAGGAATAAACAAATAATGTAGCGGAATAATTATAATAAATAGTAATAATATACTGAATCTTCATCTTCGTCCTCCAAAAAATAGTCTTCAATTCACTGAAAAGCTCAGACTTACCCAAGCGTAATGAAAAGACAAAACACTCGAGTCAGAACTAAAAGATCTTATGCAAATTAAATCAAAATTAGATGAAATAAGGAATGCAGATAACTACATTTTTGAAGGTTCAAATTTTCCGGAAAAGTTATTGTTTCCATATTCAAAATACAATAGATTTCACAATAGATCCATTCTAGTAACTTACAAATTTATAGAAAAATTCCCAATTAAATTTCATAGTTCAAGAGATTTGATTTATAAAAATGTTCCAAACTTTCAACATTCAATTCCATGGAAACTTCCCAATGTTTCAAAATTTAATTTTGAAAACTTTCAAATAAGGTTACAACGGTTTATTTCTCAAAAATCATTTTTACGGTTCAAATAGTAAATCTAAACATACTATTTTTTTTCATGTAAATATATGAAATTCATGGGTTTTATATCTTTATTCAGTGTTCAAATAATCAATATGAAAATTTATATGATTACAATAAACTATAGGGTGATAATAAGGATATGTCAAAATAAATGAACAAATACACATTTAATCACAATAGCATCCATCACAACATACAATCAACATTCAAGTCAACTAATCCAACAAATCAACCAATTCAATAACATATCACAATAATTATTAGTTATCACATATTGGAGTTTAGGTATTCAAATTAAATATCCCTTAAAATTCCAAACCAACAATCAAAAATTTATCACTAAATGACATGGTTTAACTTGCAATAAAATTTTAGTATTCGTGAGTGAGTTTAAACACTCAACTTATGGATTTCCCTTTTCTAGTCGGATTTGGATCCGCTACTACTTCCTCCTTTTGATTTGTTTCCTTGCTATCTTAATCTTTCCTTTTTTAAAAGTTTTGGAAGAGACAGAGAAGTTGTATTGATCTAGATTTGAAGAAAAGGATTTGGAAAAAGAAGAATGTTTGGAAAAGAAGATTTTTTTTAAAGAAGATGAAGAAATGAAAAAGAAAAGGAAGCTTTGAAAAAGAAGAAGAAGATTTGAAGAATAAGAATAAGAAAAAGGAAGCTTTGAAAAAAAGAAGAAGAAGGAGATTTGAAGACGAAAAAAAAATAAAGAAGGAGGAAAATGAAGAGAGAGAAAAAAAGGAGATGCAAGTTTGTTTGAAGAAATGAAGCTACAGAAGATGAGATTTGAAAAATGAAATGAGGCTATAGGAATGAAGATGGAAACAAATGAAAAGCTAATAAAGTATATATAAACAAAATATGAATTGAAATAAAGTAAAAATATGAATAACCTTAAAATGGTAGTATTGAAAGAGGTGAAGTAAAGGAATAAATATGTGAATAATGATAAAAATAAATCTTCCGTTCTTTAATATGAAGCTTCAGAAGAAAGAGTTGCTAATGAAAGGAAGCTACAAGAACTAATAACGCATAAACAAAATAAACTTCAGAAATGGAGAATAGTAAATGCTAATTAGATGTCATGAATATTAATTTGGATGTTCACATTAAAAATGGAAAAAAGAAAAGGAAAAAAACTTCAAGTAAATCACTTGAAAGGAGCAAACGAACAAATGAGAAACAAATGAAAGGAATGAGGAAATTATTAATTAGAAATAAATCAAATGAGGCTATTATTAATTACTAAGAAACGAATGAGTAGTCTAATAATTAAATGGATGCTCAAGTGGAGGCTACGCCGAGAACTTGAAAATGAAAAGAGAGATTGCAACGTGATAATAAAGGTAAAGCAAATGAAGGGACCACCTATATCCTATAAACAAACCTTTGGGGTCCAAATTCCAAAACTTACTCCAATTAATTCATATTAATATACCCAAATATACACATATTTACATCAATTAATTCCATATTAAAACATTCGTTTTATGTTAATATATGTGCACACTCCGTTAACGCAATCAATCAATTAACAATCAATCAATCAATTAATCAACCAATCAATCTATATATTTATTTACGTTACTCAAACCAATTTTATTAATTAATGAATATATATATCTATCTGTGCACTATAAAAATGATTTACTTTACTTTTTTTTAATTACTGTAACGGTCACATTAATGCAACCAATTTACAAGTTTTAACCATATATAAAATGGAAAAATAAATATATGTGAACTTATGTAATTAATGTACAGCTGTTAATACAAGGTAATTCTAATTGATTCCACAACATTTACCCAACCATGAACCCTCTGATATATTTAAAAATTTGAATATTAATGTGTATATATATAGATTATTCTAAAATTCAATTTTATTTTCCAAAATCATACTTATTCAAAATGAAAGTTTTATTTTTATACGTCTCAAAACTTGCAATTATCTTAATCAAAATGTTCATTCCATATTGAGACAAAATGCAAGTTCCTATATTAACTCATTCATTACACTTTCATTTATGTTTCCTTTTAATTGAAACATTTCAATTAATCTAATTTCAATTCATTTCATTACTAATTTCAAACAAATTCTAATTATAAAACACTATTTTCTTTTCATTTATAGCAATTCAAACATGTTTTATAAAATTTCGTATACAACAAAATTTATACACTATTTACAAAGTAAATGTTTTATCTTATTGAAAATCAACTTCTCCAAGATGCATTTCAAATAACAACTTATGTTATTCTTTCATTAAAACATTCACTCCATCCTTTATTCCAATTCAATATTTGTTATTCTGGTTAGAGACAAACATACAATTTATTCTTTTCAAGTCAAAGCTTAAATTTCAATAAAATGTTTATCTTAATTTAATTTAAAAGTTTAGTTCTTATATTGAACTTATTAATTACAATGCACTCGTCTTTTCTTTTCAATTAAAGGATTCCAACAAATCTTATTGCAGTTTATATTCAATATTTGATTTCAAACGAATTCTCATTATAACGCAACTGTTTTCTGTTCATTTCATATATTCCAACATTTATTTCTTAAATTATTCCATTTTTATATTAACATCTATTATTACAATTAATGGAACTCACATTCAAACAATTATTAAAATAAATTGAAATTACACTAAAATAGTAATCAATTACATTAAATCACATTATTAAATTACATTCTAATTGTTTTCTTACTAACAAATCATAAATTTCTAATTTCATACAATGTAAATCCTAAAATCTTATTAAATTCAATATTTTATCTATCGGAAAAATACAGGTCGTTACACTCTCCCCCACTCAAAACTTTTCGTCCTCGAAAAGGAACGAGAAGGAATTAAGAAGCTTAAAATAACTTTATTCAATTAATAAATTTATAAACAATTAAATTTACATAATTAAGTATTTTAAATAAAATATACTAATTAATAAATTAAATCTCCACACTCAAGTTTACTAAAGTTTGAAAATATTTTCACTTTTCACAAAAAAATTCTAAGTAAAAAATTCACGGAAAATTTCGGCAGAGTCTCCTTTGTACGGAGAGGTCCGAGAGAAATAATAATATCAATAATAACCAGATATATATATATCATATTTCGAAATAAGATATCCCAAACCACGGAAAAACAATATAATATCGTTATAAAACCGTAATCCGAAAACATACCTATTTGTCGGGCAAACATGCTTTATTTATGAAACCAAAAGCAGTAGCTATTGCTTCCATAAACCTGTATTTCACTTATATAATCCAAAATAGTGAGAAATTTATTCAAGAGAAATATTTAGTTGTTTTCAATTTGCAACAAAAGAAAATCAATATAAAACATATACAAACAAACAATACAACCATTTATGCAACCAAAGAATCCATCATACATCCATAGTAACCAAAACCAATGGTTTGTTTAGTTCAGAAACTTTTAATCGTGCAAGGTGATAAATAACCATCAAGTGTACCTGTAACAACCCGCATATTTATCGATTTTATATTTAAATATCTTATTTAAATATTTTAATCGTTAGTCGGATCTTAGTCTGAAAAGCTACTTTTTTGCATACGATCAAATTAGGACTCGAGACCACCCCCATTAAGTTCAAAATGACGTTTGCGATCTTTTTGAGTATAAACTTCGATATTTTGGAGTTAGTGGAATTTTGTCACTTTTTGCTTAGGGCTTTGGTTTGGGCTGAACCACTTACTAACTCAGTCCCAACCCATCTCCTCTTCATCACTTCCTTCTTCATAAATTCCTAACTCTAAAGCTTCTTCAAAAATGGTGGAGGGAATGGGAAATTAAAACTCCAAAGCCTTAGCCTTCATTGCTAATCCAACATCTACTCCAAATCCAAAGAGAAGAGATTGATTCAAGCTTGTAGCTGATTCTTGCTTTGCTTTCAAGCTTCATCTCCATCAATTTCCATGAAAAGGTGAGATTTTTATCTCACATTCTTGTTTATAACTATCTTGGATTGTTGGGAATGAATCCCTATCACTTTAGCATGTATATTTGCATTTAGTTTGGATTGGATTGGCGAAAAACTCCGATTTTTAGTGAATTTGGCAAAAAACTGGGCTTAGGTCGTTCTGCCTATGCCTTCACTTGCTCTGCATAGCTCTCGGCCAATGTAGGTCGCATCGGCACTTAGGTCGTTAGGTCGCTCGGCCTTTCCACGATTAGGTCGCTCGCCCCTTACTTCATTAGGTCGTTCGAAGGTAGGTCGTAACACCTTAGGTCATTCGCCACAAGTTAGGTCGCTCGGCTATAGGTCGTTTGCACTATACTCTATCCTGTACCTCTTTAGGTTGTGTGGACTTAGGTCGCCCCTGAATATATGGCTCGATTGCACATGAGGGATTCTCAGCCTGCTTTTAGGTCGTTTCCCTATAGGTCGCGCCCTTTTGACCACTTAGGTCGCTCTCCTTGGGTCGTTGGCCACTAGGTCGTTCGACCATTCACCTAGTTAGGTCGCTCCACTGGTAGGTCGCATCATCTCTTACACCATAGGTCGTTGCATCGGCCCATTCCACCCCTTAAGTCATTAGGTCGCTCGGCCTTTATTTCGTTAGATCGTTCACCCTTAGGTCGCTCGGCCTACATAAGTCGCACCATGCTACTGAGGTTGGCTCTCATCCCGTTAGGTCGTTTGACCCCATCCCCACCTAGGTCGCGTGCTTGGGTCGCTCCATCCATAGGTCGCGTGCTTGGGCCGTTAACCCCTTAGGTCGCTCGCCGAATTAGGTCGCTTCCTCTTTAGGTTGTTAGGCTGCTAATGCCTTAACTCGTTCGCCTTTAGGTTGTTGAACCTTAGGTCGTTAGACCTTAATTCGTTCGACCTATTTTACTTTAGGTCATTCCATTGCACTTTAGCTCGGCCTTGTTAGGTCGCATGGGTATTTATACTTTGATGGATTTGGAATTGGTTTCTTTGGATTTTATTCATGACTTCGAATGTGAATTTTGTGATTGATTGTTTTTACAATCATTTTAGTGATTTGTCACTTTAAAAATATAAAGGTTTCAATACTAGTAGTAAATATCAAAACTCTTTCATCAAAATGATTTCAACTCTATTTTATTACAAAGCTCTTTTTCCTAAACCGTTTTCCAATCTATTAGTATATACAAGCCTTTACTTCACTCGGATGAGAAATCTAATTAAACGGCTTAGCAAAACAGGTGGTATGCTTGCGTTTACTTCGTCGGTTAATTCTTGGACTTGTTCGACTGAACCTTTTGTGACAATTTCCTAGTGAAGATCTACAGTTTGTTCGTAAATATTTAAGTTAAGCTAGTGGTTATAGGACATAAAGCTAAACTCATATATTTACTAGCTTAGTGTAATTGACACTTCTTAATGATCATGACGATCATTTTTGTGATTTAGACTAGCAATTGTGCGATGTCTCTTTGTCTACGAGGGAGACTAGCCCCCGTTTGTGTGATGTTTCTACTCACATATGTGGGGTAGCGCCCCATGGTCTTCGGGCCATTTTAGTGGAGTTTTGACTCATGGTCTTCGGGCCGTTCTAGTGAAAATGGTTAGCAACCATGGAATAGCTTTCCGTCTTGTGATACACGTGTTGGTGAGTTTTCATGCTCCCGTCTTGTGATAGGCCTCTTTCCCTTTTTCTTGTGATTTCTTGTGATGATTTATGGAATTTGTGCTTCACCAATTTTAGTGATTTTCATTGATATGATTTATCAATTTTTGTGCATTGGTGAATTCGTGTGTCATTACCCTTTTTGTGGATTTGGATCTTTGAGAAGATTCTTGTGATATTGATTGATCTCTTGTTGATGTTCATTTACATACTTATCATAGTATGCCATTATGGTTGTTACACGTTTATACCATGTTTCTTATTCTACATCATATTACCTGATATTTATAGCTAGACTGATCCGTTTATTATTTTCTTATGAAATAATACTCGAGTCAGACCGAGATGTTATAGGTGCTTCTGCTTGACTTCTCTCCAGGGATTTATTACTCTGACTTTTGGCTAACTACTTAGATTATTAGTTTTTGTTGTATACATTTGAGATATAGACTCCGTGATGTATACTTATTCTTTTGTGTAGCTTGTAGCTATTCTTTTGTATTATCGTGGATCTTTCTGACCACTACTCTGATGTACACTTTTATGTGTTATATTCATATCTTCTTCCGCCTTTGTGATATGGATGTCTGTGACTGATTTGTGTTACGTTTATTTCTATGTTTGTTTCCGAAGATTATATATAGCCGCTGTGTGATAGCTTTGAGTTTGTATCGGTATGTCGGATTTCCTCCTTAAATGAAATGCATGTCATACTATCTGACATATCGATGCTCGCACAAAGAAATTACACGGATGGTCGCTCCTCAACAGCCTTATTCTCCGTGCTAGTCGACAGCATTACACCGTAGTGTTCTTGTCTAGCGTGGGTATAGAGGTGGGGTGTCACAGCACCCTACGCTCAACGGCCTTGGATAATTACTCAATAGATTATCCATACAACCTTAAACAATTAGAAGTATCCTTTCCAAACATCCCATAAGCCAAAACAACCAATAATTTCAACACATTATTTGAGTTTATTCAATTGGTTTCTTTTTACCTCACTTACCTTTTATTTATTTTCATTCATTCATACAATGTCTTTTCCATGTACTTACATAAATTATTTCACATTCAATATCTAAAATAATCAAAGAATTCATTATTTAAGTATTACATACTTTTCATTGTTGTTTAATTCACATTTATTTACTTATAATGTTTGATATCCATTTAACATTAATATTCATCAGTAAATCATTTCAGTCATTTTCTTGAGTTTATAATCATTGACCTAAACAGTATTTACCTTTTTACTATTTAATTTAATTACAAGCATTTCATAATATTAACTTACGTTTATAACATTTATTGTACATCAAAATTCTTATTTATATAAATAATTCCATTGAACACTTCCATTACTTAAGTTTTACTTGTATAATATTCTATTACATATTCCTATTTAACATTTTCAACTTTTAACATTTTAGTAAGTTATATATATATATATTTTATAGAATGAATTTGAATGTTACATAAGTTTATCTTATTCACTTCATTAACAAAATGTTCAATAATTATATCTTTTAAATTTTTCATATTTACAAGTTATTTTCAATTTCTTATATATTTCATTAATCACTTAGCATCCAATTTGTAATCCGTACCCCTTGAATCAACCATAATTCACAACAGTTCGATCCAAATTGAATGGAAAATACGAATCTTTAGGGTGAAGAAGAAGAAACAGGTAGAAGAAAATTAAAACAACAATAACAGAATCTCACAATCGCAGCGGAACAAAATATAATATATAATAGCAGATTTTTAATACAAGATCTGTACTGTTAATATACATATCATTATCAGAGTACATCAATCAATACATCAATCTGGACAGTTATAATAAGTTGTCCTCACACAGTGGAAATACAAATCTACGGAAATACGTCTTGTCATCTAGCTCGTCTCCTAAGCTCCATAGCATCCTATCCAGAATCTGTAATACTCAGTCTGACCTGAGCACTATAACAAAATAACACCCGAGTCAGTCTAGAAAACTAGCATGAGAAAACACACTCAATTTGAATTTATTAGAGTTATCAAAATCCTTTGAAAAACAAAGGTGTCTCGTATGACCGCGTCACACATAAACATAACGGGTTTTTCCCTTACGATAACCAAAACATTTCATAGAAAATCCCGTGATATTATAATAGTGTCTAATTACAAATACTTATTCAAATATATGAAATTGTTACATTAATTAAATTCCAGCATACTAGGCTTTACGAACAAAACCGTAAGCTCGTATTGGAGAATGGATTCCAACGAATGACTGTGGCACTGGGGTACCGCCCATCATTGTACACCTCCAGAACAATGTACATAGGACCTCGCCGGGATCCCCTACTACACAAGACCGACCTACCCCTAACCTGGATAGACCGAATATGTTATCACCCCGGGTGTTCCAACCCTTACTATCGAGCGTTTCTTCTTTCACGTATACCCATATCTACGATAAATAGAGTTCCGAGGACATCTAGAAAAGTGATAACATACCCTACTTGGGTGCGACCCACTTAGCCTTGCTGCATCTCCCCTGTTTTAGTCATTCATGGTTGATGATTTCGAGGCTAAGCGTTACCTTTCAAGAACAATTTTACTTAGAATGTTCATCGTCCTCCAATGACGATGTTCTGATAGCATTCATCCATACAAGTTGTCATAGGTCTGGACAAACCGAATCACCGTCTTCATCATCTTCATGGTATTCATTCGCAACGTTCAAACCGGATCGAAGTGGTTTTCGGATAATTAATCTGATCCCGGTCTCTTTGAAAGGATTAACGAAATTGGCCAATATTGATAGTCAGTTATTTAACTATCAATAAAACATCCATAAGCAGTCACCAGGCCCAATTTTATAAATCTCCAAATATTCATTTCAAAACATCTCCACCAAGATATATATATATATGTATATGTATATATATATGTATGTATATATGTATATATATGTATATGTATGTATATTTATATGTATATATATTCAATCTCTACAATGTTCTATATTTGAAAACAATTTCAACACCTGTATCCATAACAGGATATTTTACCATTTAAATACTTAGAAATATTTCCATCTTCCATTTTTACAACACATAGAAAATATTTCTATTCCAAATCATTTCCCACTAAAAATATTTTCCAAAACCTTCATTTCAATACTCAGGAGAATATTTATACGTATAATTTCCAAAATCATTTTTAATATTTAACTTGGAAATATTTCATACTTATATCATAAGTCTTCGAAATTTTTAATAAATTCTTCCTACGATTTCCAAACCAATTATACTTAATTATAATCCCAACCAACCATTTATAACTCCTTTAAAAGAATTCAAAATCTTCCAAAGTTATCGCATCTACACATCAAAAATTTTCTTAAGTCCCTAACATTCCATTTATAAGATTTCTCTTATAAAATCTCATCCTTTGATAAGCCTGTTTACACATTTCTAGAGAGTTTATAGTTAATTTGTAATCATTTCAAACCATATATATATAACGAGTATTTTTCCTTAAAGAATAGTAATTTATTTAAAACATGTTTAAGTTATTATTTCAAATATTGAAAACACTTTTATATTATCAATAACTCATTTTTTTAGATGAACAAATAGATTTTCAAGCTGAATTTAAAAGTTAGAATTTATTAAATAAATACTTAACATTTGAAAACCTACTTACCGAAGTATTTAAATCTCAACTGGTTTAAAAATTCCATAGTTTTAAAATAATAAAATTTTCCTTTTAAACAAACTCACTCTCTTACAATTTAATTTTTTTTAATCTCAATAACCAATTCAACTTATAAATTCCTCTCGACTTCCATCACATCACTTCTATTCCGATTCCCTTAACCATTTTCACTTTCCAAAAACAGTAATCCACTATTTCCCTCACCCTATTTTCCATATTCTAATATAATTTCACCTATGAATTTTATATCCCCAATTTATCATGCTGATATCGATTTCCCTTATTTATAAACATCGTTTATAAATTTTTATAACTCCTTTAAATTTCTCTTGTCCATAAAAACGATCTTATTTATAAAATTCCATTTTATAAATCCATTTCTTTATAATTTGATTTCTAATTTCCAATCTAATTTTAATACCAACTTCAACTCCTTTTTATATTTTCCGAATATCATTTATAAATTCTTTATAAAATTCATTTTTAAAATCCTCTTTTTATAATTCACAATAGTTAAGTACACCCAAAAATCAAATATATTTTCTAACTCAATTTCTTTAAAATAACTCCAATTCCAATATAATATTTTTATATCAAAAATTCCCATTTATCCCTTAATTTAAAAAAATATATACTTATGGTTTTTAAATTATTAAAATCCAGGCCAATGCTACAATAGCATTCGTTTGCACTATACTCTATCCCGTACCTCTTTAGGTTGTGTGGACTTAGGTCGCCCCTGAATATATGACTCAATTGCACATGAGGGATTCTCGGCCTGCTTTTAGGTTGTTTCCCTATAGGTCGCGTCCTTTTGACCACTTAGGTCGCTCTCCTTGGGTCGTTGGCCACTAGGTCGTTCAACCATTCACCTAGTTAGGTCGCTCCACCGGTAGGTCGCACCATCTCTTACAACATAGGTCGTTGCATCGGCCCATTCCACCCGTTAAGTCATTAGGTCGCTCGGCCTTTATTTCGTTAGATCTTTCACCCTTAGGTCGCTCGGCCTACATAAGTCGCACCATGCTACTGAGGTTGGCTCTCATCCCGTTAGCTCGTTTGACCCCATCCCCACCTAGGTCGCGTGCTTGGGTCGCTCCATCCATAGGTCGCGTGCTTGGGCCGTTAACCCCTTAGGTCGCTCGCCGAATCAGGTCGCTTCCTCTTTAGATTGTTAGGCTGCTAATGCCTTAACTCCTTCGCCTTTAGGTTGTTGAACCTTAGGTCGTTTCCCATTAGGTCATTAGACCTTAATACGTTCGACCTATTTTACTTTAGGTCGTTCCATTGCACTTTAGCTCGGCCTTGTTAGGTCGCAATGGGCATTTATACTTTGATGGATTTGGAATTGGTTTCTTTGGATTTTATTCACAACTTCGAATGTGAATTTTGTGATTGATTGTTATTACAATCATTTTAGTGATTTGTCACTTTAAAAATATAAAGGTTTCAATACTAGTAGTAAATATCAAAACTCTTTCATCAAAACGATTTCAACTCTATTTTATTACAAAGCTCTTTTTCCTAAACCGTTTTCCAATCTATTAGTATATACAAGCCTTTACTTCACTCGGATGAGAAATCTAATTAAATGGCTTAGCAAAACAGGTGGTATGAAACGCTTGCGTTTACTTCATCGGTTAATTCTTGGACTTGTTCGACTGAACCTTTTGTGACAATTTCCTATTGAAGATCTACAATTTGTTTGTAAATATTTAAGTTAAGCTAGTGGTTATGGGACATGAAGCTAAACTCATATATTTACTAGCTTAGTGTAATTGACACTTCTTGATGATCATGACGATCATTTTTGTGATTTAGACTAGCAATTATGCGATGTCTCTTTGTCTAGGAGGGAGACTAGCCCCCGCTTGTGTGATGTTTCTACTCACATATGTGGGGTAGCGCCCCATGGTCTTCGAGCCATTTTAGTGGAGTTTTGACTCATGGTCTTCGGGCCGTTCTAGTGAAAATGGTTAGCAACCATGGAATAGCTTTCCGTCTTGTGATACACGTGGTGGTGAGTTTTCATGCTCCCGTCTTGTGATAGGCCTCTTTCCCTTTTTCTTGTGATTTCTGGATTTCTTGTGATGATTTCTGGAATTTGCGCTTCACCAATTTTAGAGATTTTCATTGTTATGATTTATCAATTTTTGTGCATTGGTGAATTCGTGTGTCATTACCCTTTTTGTGGATTTGGATCTTTGAGAAGATTCTTGTGATATTGATTGATCTCTTATTGATGTTCATTTACATACTTATCATAGTATGCCATTATGGTTGTTACACGTTTATACCATGTTTCTTATTCTACATCATATTACCTGATATTTATAGCTAGACTGATCCGTTTATTATTTTCTTATGAAATAATACTCGGGTCAGACCGAGATGTTACAGGTGCTTCTGCTTGACTTCTCTCCAGGGATTTATTACTCTAACTTTTGGCTAACTACTTAGATTATTAGTTTTTGTTGTATACATTTGAGATATAGACTCCGTGATGTATACTTATTCTTTTGTGTAGCTTGTAGCTATTCTTTTGTATTATCGTGGATCATTCTGACCACTACTCTGATGTGTTATAGAAGTTTGGAGTATTAATGAAATTCAAAAGGAATTAAAAATAGAGGAAATTCCAGTAGTCAATGAATATATAGATGTGTTTGGAGAAGTGAGGGGAATTCCTCAAAACAGGCCAGTTGAATTTAAAATAAAATTAATGCCAGGAACTAGCCCAATCATTAAGAAGCCTTATAGAATGGGTCCAAAAGAATTAGTGGAATTAAAACACCAACTAGAAGAGTTAGAAGAGAAGGGGTTCATAAGATCAAGCAGTTCTAGTTGGGGTTCCCCAGTGCTCTTTGTTAAGAAGCATGATGGAACAATGAGGATGTGTGTGGATTATAGGGATTTAAATAAGGTGACCATTAGGAATAAGTATCCACTGCCTAGAATAGACGATCTATTTGATCAATTGCATGAAGCTAAAATATTTTCAAGGCTAGACTTAGCCTCTGGATTTCACCAAATGAAGGTTGCAGAGGAAAGCATTAAGTACACAGCCTTTAACACAAGATATGGCCTTTATGAATTTTTAGTAATGCCATTTGGTTTAACCAATGCTCCCTCCTATTTTGTAGATTTGATGAATAGAATTTTTAGAGACTTTTTGGATAAATTTGTTTTGGTATTTATAGATGACATATTAATTTATTCAAAGTCAGAAAATGATCATGCTATGCATCTACATTTAGTATTATCCAGGCTTAGAGAACATGAATTAAAAGCCAAGTATTCAAAGTGTATATTTTGGCAACATGAAGTGAAATTCTTAGGACACATAGTGTCACAGCAAGGGGTGAGTGTGGATCCAAGCAAGGTCATTGCAGTTCAATCATGGAGTAGACCCAAAACAGTGACTGAGGTGAGATCATTCTTAGGTTTGGCAGGGTACTATAGGAGGTTCATCAAGGATTTTTCAAGAATAGCCGCGCCAATGACCAAGCTAACAAAGAAGAACCAACCATATGTGTGGACTGAGCAGTGTGATCAAGCCTTTGAAAAATTGAAGCAATCATTGGTGGAGGCTCCTGTCTTGCAAATACCAGAGGTAAATGAAGGAATGGTTGTATACACTGATGCTAGTGGGTCTGGGTTAGGTGCAGTGCTCATGCAACATGGCAAGATGGTGGCATATGCATCAAGACAGCTTAAACCCAATGAGACCAAATATGCAATTCATGATTTAGAATTAGCTGCAATAGTGTTTGCATTAAAACTTTAGAGGCATTATTTGCTTGGGGCAAAATTTGAATTATTCACAGGTCATCAAGCATTGAAATATTTATTTTCTCAAAAAGATTTGAATATGAGGCAAGCAAGGTGGTTGGAGTTTCTAGCTGCATATGATTTAGATATTTTGTACACTCTTAGAAAAGCTAATAGAGTGGCAGATGCTTTGAGTAGAAATTATATTAGATTAGCAAGTTTGATGATTGATGAATTTAAAGACCTTGCAGTGCTTGGGGGAGGCAGATATATATAGCAAGGATGGAGTGAACTTTAAAGAGCATGGTGATATGGTGGAGTATGGTACACTGGGATTAATCACGGTAAAATCTAACCTGGTGGAGAAAATTGGTGGCATGCAAGATCAAGATCAAAATTTAAAGGAGAAGAAAGAAATGTTATTAAATAACATTGAGTCAGAGAATTTTAAAATAGATCCCAAGGGATATTTGAGGAAAAATGAAAAACTTTGTGTACCATACTTTGCAGAATTAAAGGAAGAAATCATGAATGAGCATCACAAAACCAAGTACACCATACACCCTGGTGGAACTAAAATGTATCATGATTTGAAAAGGAGCTACTAGTGGCCAGGAATGAAACAAGCAGTGGCAAAATATGTGGCAAAGTGTTCAACCTGTCAGCAAATCAAGGCAGATTATCAAAAGCCCTCTAGCATGTTGCAACCTTTGGAGGTACCTCAGTGGAAATGGGAAAGTATTTCCATGGATTTTGTGGATGGTTTGCCTAGAACCAAGAAAGGTAATGATAGTATATGGGTAATTGTTGATAGACTCACCAAGTTTGCTCACTTTGTCCCTGTCAGGTCAGACAGAAATGCACATAGGCTTGCACAATTATTCATTAAGGAAGTTGTGAGATTGCATGGCATACCAAAGACCATTGTAAGTGATAGAGACACTTTGTTCACCTCAAGATTTTGGGAGAGCTTCCAAGAAGCAATGGGAACTCAACTTTGTTTAAGCACTACCTACCATCCTCAAAGTGATGGGCAGACAGAGATAGTGAATAAAATATTGGAAGATTTACTTAGAGCATGTGTGCTTGATTTTGGGGGTAATTGGGAGGATCATATCCACTTGGCAGAATTCACTTACAACAATAGCTATCAGTCAACAATAGGAATGGCTCCCTTTGAAGCCTTGTATGGGAGACCCTGCATGTCTCCTGCCTGTTGGTTGGATGTGGGAGAGGGTGTAATATTGGGGCCAGCTCATGTTAAAGAAACTTCCAACATGATTGAGTTAGTTAGGCATAGGATGAAGGCAGCACAATCAAGACAAAAGTCTTATGTAGATAGAAAGAGGAAGCCAATGGAGTTTGAAGTAGGAGAGTATGTTTTTCTGAAGGTATCACCAATGAAGAAGGTGTTCAGGTTTGGGAAATCTGGTAAGCTCTCACCAAGATTTGTAGGACCATATGAAGTCATACAGAGAATTGGTGCCATGGCCTATAAGCTTAAGTTACCAGAAGAATTGAGTGGTGTACATGCAGTATTTCATGTTTCTCAATTGAGAAAGTGGGTACATGATGAAGGAGCAATTTTAGAGTCACCTACTCAAATTCAAATTCATAAGAACTTGGTCTATGCAAATGAGCCAGTGGGGATTGTTGCTAAGGAAGAAAAGAGGTTGAGAAACAAGGTGATTAAACTAGTGAAAATTCAATGGAGCTTGGACCCCAATGATTGTACATGGGAGGTTGAAGACAAAATGAGGGCTAAATACCCCAATTTGTTTTCTGATGGAGAGGTATGTTTAAGTAGCTTTATGATAGCTTTCTGAATAATTTTATATATTGCTTACTTTCATAAAATGTGAGTATGGAGATAAAACAGACTATGGATTAGTACTTTTATTTGGAAAATTAGAGGGAATTATGGGGACATAATTCCTTTAAGGGGGAGGGTATGTAATGACCCTAAAAGAAAAAAAAATAAAATAAAATGAAAGTTACATTTATTTTAAGAATTTCTGAAATTATAAAATATATAATGCATTAAAACAGAAAAAGCTTGTTAATAAATAAAATGTGCATATGAGCTTCTGTTTGATAAAATGCAAGGAGTTAAGGTGATTAAAAAAATTGGGATTCAAAACAAATGTAGTTCCATGTCCAAAGAATTATATAAATACATATATTTAATATATGGGGTGTTTTCTGTTTTATTTAAAGACATAATAAAATGAAGTTTAATATAAGGTTTAAATGTCTTACAAATTTATACTAGAAATAATTAGCATGATATATGTGATTTTCTTTTTTTTAACACATAAAGGTGTATGAGAAGTTGTTGTTTTAACTAAAGGCAGAAAAAAATAGAATATACAGGATCAAATATGAATTTTATATTTATTTCAAACAAATAACATAGTATGAATGATTTTTACATCACATGATTATGTATGTTAGTATGCAAGATTGAGTGGAAATGGTAGTTAGGTAGAAAACACAAGGGGGATTTGCAGTTTCTTTAAACTTAGAAAAAAATAAAAATAATCAAGGGGTCACATGCATATGGCATGAGTAAAATAGAGTCATGAAAATGGCATGAAGTGTTTAAAATGCTTGATTCCCGAAATAACTAATTGAGGTAACCAAAAGTGTGCATTCCCAATTAAGGACCACACAGGGAAATGATTTGTGCATGAATATCTAAGGGCATTAAGGGAACTTCCCATTTTTCTTAAACCCTAGAATGGTTTTATAAATACTTGCACATAACCATATCCACCATTCTCTCGGGGTCAAAACAAAAATAAAATAAAATAGGAGAAACATTAGCTTGAAACTTTGGAGGATTTGCTGTTCAGGGGATTAAGGCAGTAAAAGGAGAACACTATGTGAGTATTTATCCCTTTGTATGCAATGGCATTAAGTCCCCTTGTAGGCAGCCTAAAATGTTATAAATCATTTAAAATCTCTGAAATGATTTGTTATGGGTGAGATGGATGTTTGTTTGTGCATTCTTGTTTGGGGTTTTAATCTGTATGTGGGTTTTCAAAGTTAAAATGGTTTGAGCATTTTTGTTCTATTTTATTATTATGAAGTATGGATCTAAATTATTTAGGAAATAGGCAGCAAGACAGTGATCTAGCTCATGTTTATTTCTTGGATAATGAAGCATGAAACTAAATATTCATATCATAAGTCAGAGGAGAATTTCTGGGTTTTTGAGGAATTTCTTTAATAAAACCCTTATTCATATATTCACAATAATATAGAAGAAAGATAATAGGATCATGATGCCTAAATTATTTTTAGGAAAAACCATAGGTATGTTGGGGTATTTTCTGTAATAAGGAAAATAAGTGGAGAACATGGGGTTGAACCAGAAAGTATAAAAGAAGATAAGCCTTTCTGAAACATAAATGAATTGGGAGTTTTTTTCATGATTGAATTCATAAATAGAAGCTTAATAAAATAAGCAGAAACTGGAGGGGGATTTATTAAAGAAATTTAAATTGGTCATTTGGGAGTTAGTCAATGATCTGCTTGCTTCAGGTGGGAGTAAGTATATGCATGGTGCAATTGCACCCTGAGGCCTTTGTGTGTTGGAATAAATTAAATAACCTGGGAGTTTCCTTCACAATGCATACATGGTGTTCATTTGACAGGGAGTTAAAGACCATAAAATAAATGGAGAATGAGGTATAAAAATCTAGATTATAAATATCCAGATATGGAGCTGAATCAACCTAGTTTAAATATTGTGCTTTGATTAATTGCTGGGTGAGATTGGGAGCATAAAATCTGAGTTTACTTATTCAGAAATGGAGAAAAATGAATCAAGAAATATATTTATTTATTTTGATTGTTGGTTGGGTATTAGTTGAATGAATGAATGTATCTTTGTATCATTTGGTATTAACTAATAATATGCTAAGTATGAAATCTGCTAAATTAGGAAGACATTGCAAGTTTACCAAAAATTATGAATATGTGTATAAATTTGATAAATGCTCATACCAGTGAAAACTGACCCTTTTGGTTGCCCTTGCAATCATTTGGGTGTCTCATTAAAATTGGGGCAGCTCAGTGAATTGCTTGCAGGAAATTGAAGTTGGCTTGATGGATGAAGAAGGCATTAGCTGCTAGTATAAATAAAAGAAGCTAGTTTTAAATTTGTAGTTGTTTTGTAATGAATTTATTAGTCAGGTTTTATGTTGTAGTTGAAGTTAACTGGTAGGGAGTTTTCTAAGTGTTTGGATTAAAATATGTACTTAAGCAAACCTGTTTTGAATGACTATTGATGATGTTTGGTTAACTGCTGATTTTATGAATGTCTGATTTGGGGAAACAAGGGGATGGACATATCATATAAATATGATATGTGTATGTGATAATCTCTGATTTTTATTGCCTGAACTTATATTATGATTTATGAAAATTAAAGAGCTAAGGTGGTTGAAAAAAAATGAGCTCATAAGATTTGAGTAGGGGTATTCAAGAGAAAAGAATTTGTGCATGGCAGGTAAGTGATACAGGCTTGTGCATGAATTCTGGAGTAAGAATCAATTAACATGCATTTGCTTATTTGATTTCTAAAAGAATAAAAAATGTATGAAAGAAGTAAACCTGGAAGTAATTGTGTTTTTGACTAATGGATTAAATGTATATGGATGCATTTCCAGGAATTTAAATTAGGCAGAAACATGCTTGTGTTAGGAATAGATCCTTGTAGAAGTTGGTTAATATGAGGGATACGGGTTTGCAAGTGGTAAAAGAGGGACTATGGCCGGCCTAGATGGCCATGGGTCAAACTCTTGTAGCCTGGAACCATTTTATTTCAACTCATGAAGTATAAGTGCTTCCAGAACAAAAAAAAACTCCAAGCAACACTCAAATGACCCCGAGTATTTTTCAATAAAACACCAAGTACTCAAGTCTGCACTATGCTAAACTCAAATGTGCAGCATGGCTTTAATTGTTCAACCTGAATTGATAAATAGGAATTAGTTCCAATGTTCATGCCTGCAAGTATAATTTTTGAAGTGATTTCATACCAGTACTTGATAACTATCATAAGGTCAATTAAATGCCATGTTAGTGTTAATAGATTCATTTAGGCAGAAAGTCTAGAAACCATGTGCATTGCAATATTAGACATATAAGTATTATAATTGCCAAAAATCTATCTCTGGCATTAGAACAAAATTAGGGAAGAAATAAATAGTTATGTTGTCAACACATATAGAATTTTGTTGCCTGTTTGATTCAAATTCTCTTTGCAAATTTGTCAGCTCTAAAAGGCAAAGGGAAACAATTATATATCATCAAATATGTAATTGTCTTAATATGTTTTGTGCACTGATATGATTATATTGGTAAATCCAGGGTCTTGGGAAAAATATTTGGAAATTATTTAAATATTCAAATATAGAAGAAATGGAGTTTAGTAGTGAATTCCTTTTGTATGCTAAAAAAAAATCTATGTGTTTTAGAGTAGGGTCACCACAATACACGTGTTGGTGAGTTTTCATGCTCCCGTCTTGTGATAGGCCTCTTTCCCTTTTTCTTGTGATTTCTGGATTTCTTGTGATGATTTCTGAAATTTGTGCTTCACCAATTTTAGTGATTTTCATTGATATGATTTATCAATTTTTGTGCATTGGTGAATTCGTGTGTCATTACCCTTTTTGTGGATTTGGATCTTTGAGAAGATTCTTGTGATATTGATTGATCTCTTGTTGATGTTCATTTACATACTTATCATAGTATGCCATTATGGTTGTTACACGTTTATACCATGTTTCTTATTCTACATCATATTACCTGATATTTATAGCTAGACTGATCCGTTTATTATTTTCTTATGAAATAATACTCGGGTCAGACCGAGATGTTATAGGTGCTTCTACTTGACTTCTCTCCAGGGATTTATTACTCTGACTTTTGGCTAACTACTTAGATTATTAGTTTTTGTTGTATACATTTGAGATATAGACTCCGTGATGTATACTTATTCTTTTGTGTAGCTTGTAGCTATTCTTTTGTATTATCGTGGATCTTTCTGACCACTACTCTGATGTACACTTTTATGTGTTATATTCATATCTTCTTCCGCCTTTGTGATATGGATGTCTGTGACTGATTTGTGTTACGTTTATTTCTATGTTTGTTTCCGAAGATTATATATAGCCGCTGTGTGATAGCTTTGAGTTTGTATCGGTATGTCGGATTTCCTCCTTAAATGAAATGCATGTCATACTATCTGACATATCGATGCTCGCACAAAGAAATTACACGGATGGTCGCTCCTCAACAGCCTTATTCTTCGTGCTAGTCGACAGCATTACACCGTAGTGTTCTTGTCTAGCATGGGTATGGAGGTGGGGCGTCACAGCTTGGTATCAGAGCCAAACTTCGAAACAATGTAGAATAACTTAACAAGGATCATCGTCCTAAGTCCACCTTAGGAGTCGTGCTTCAGGATTTAGTTCGAGTCTTCGAACCGATTCATCCTATTTTCTTTATGATTCCTTGTTTTATCTATCAAGATTGCTTGATAGTCATTCTGAGAATAACCTTTTTCTTCTTCCCTCTTTCTTAAAGAAGAAGAGATGGTTAGTTCTGGTAGTCCTAACATGGGTCAATCCAGTAGTTCTTCTCTGGATGGCGCATTCATGTCTGCCCTATAACTTTTGGATCTTGCTATGAATCAAAGGTTTATCTCTGCTTTGTGTAAGAACCCTGAAATGGTTTTACCTCTGAAACTTGAAGTTCCTTTCAATCAGCTTGTGGATATCACTCTTCGACATGAAGAGGCTGGTAAAGGAATTGATAGTGATATTGGGATTTTCGAGAAGAGGCCTATTAAGTTCAAAAGCCCTTATCCCAATAAGAAGGTGAAGCAACCTACTTTGTTAGCAAAGACTCCAAACTCTATTTGTAAAGGATGCTACAATTGTAATTCTATGGACCACTATGCAAAGGAGTGTCCGGAACCACTCTTTTGTCGTTATTGCAAAGATTATGGTCATCATATTTCTGTCTGTCCCATACTTCTAAGCAAGAAGAAGGTGAAACCAGAAACTTCAGTAGCCAAGACACCTACCCCAAGTCGTAAACAATGCTTCAATTGTGGTTCCACAGACCATTATGTAATTAAGTGCCCGAAACCCCTTTATTGCCTCTATTGCAAAGGATCGGGTCATTACTTATCTGCATGTCCCAAACTTCAAAGCAAGAGAAAAAGGGAAGCTGCAAGCCCCTAGCAACTCTTATCTTGGTCAAGGTATTTCTTATTCAATCCTTGATTACACTTGTTTTGTGAATATCCTATTCGAGTTCTTTTTGATAAGGGTTCATCTTATCATTTTTATATCAAAAGAAACTTGTTGATTCTTTTTCTTTAAAACATTTTGGGCTTGATGACTTCTTTGAGAATTGCGAATCCGGTTGGTGGATCCGCAACACTCAATTTGCTTTTTATTGATGTCGAAATTATTTCATGTGATTTTTCTTTCCGAACCGATTTGCATATTATGCGTTGTTTAGGCTTCGGAATTGATTTGCGTGAAAGGATTGGCTTAATCATTATGAGGCCTATATCCTATTTTTCAGAATGGACTATTCATTTTCGACATTTTTAATCTGTTAAGCAGATTCATATTTTTCCCTTGTGATTTCGATTCCAAATTAATGGCATCATTTTATTCTTTAAGCTCACATGTGGAGTAAAGAATTATTTCTCTCAATTGGGTAGTTGTGAAATTTTCCGGAATCTTTGAGCTTGTCTTAGGATCATCACCTAAGCAATCTTCTGAGGGGTGTTAAGGTCTTTCCAGTTTGACCTTGCCACCGGTTTTTATTAGCTACGAGTTGCGGGAGTTAGCATTCCACTTACCACATTCCGCACTCGTTATGATTCTTATGAATGACTTATTATGTCATTCGGTTTTATCCAGCTTATTTCATCCATTTTATAAATCGAGAATTCTACGAATATCTCAATAATTCCATTCTTGTATTTATAGTTATGGATGAAAATAGAAATTTAAAATTTTGCAAATCTTTTTCATAAGATTTATTTATAAGTACAATTTGATTTTTAATCTTAAACGAGCAAAGAATATTCTCAACATTTTTAAGAGATATTATCATCATATAGAAGATGATTTTGTGTTGTATTTCCCATTTAGTGTTTTAAGAATTCTGGTCGATGCGCTTGATCAACGTTATCGATAGGGATTTCCTAAATGCTTTGATGAGACAGTCAGACACAGTAGATTGACTTGTAAAATGTAAATTTTTCTATAAAGGTAATTGTGATTTTGAAAGTTTTAGCTTTTCGGGAAAGAAGATTAAATTCTTTCTTTTCGATACTCTTATTCTTGTGATTCCCAAAGGGAACCAAAACTTTATCTTTAGTACCAATGCTAATCGTAATTGGTATGGATGCCGTTCTCTTGCAAAAGAGAACGTGCAATCACTTGTACTTCTAAAATCATAAAAGCCGATAGAGACTAGGTATATCACTTATGATCTGGTGCTCACGGCTATTGTTTTTGCTTTCAAAGTTTGGCATCATCATCTTGGGGAAGAAATTGTTCTCCACCTCGATTATAACTCATTGGGATATCTATTTTCTCATAAGGAACTTAATTTGTGTCAACAATGTTGGCTCGAGTTCCTTGCATCTTATGATCTTGATATTCTTTGTTTACTCCCGGATGGGAGAATCGTGTTGCCGATACCCTTAGTCTTAAGCAAAAGGCAGTTATTTCTTTGATGATATCCGAATGGAATGATCTCGAGATTTCCTCCACTTGTGAGATTCGAGATCGTGAGTTCTAATTCATGTTCATCTCTTGTTTTATGTAGCCTTGAGGCTCATCCTTTTCTTTTAGACTGCATTCTTGAAGCTCAGAGGCTACATCCCGAATTGGCTCTTCTTAGCCAAAGTTGTAGGGATAAAATTAATATTGAAAGTTGAAAGACTTCGATATTGATTCTTGTGGCGACATTCGAAAATTTGGTAGACTTACCGTACCAAATATTAGTGATCTTTGTAAAGATACTTTAGAAGATTCTCATCATTCTAAATTTACCATTCATCCCGGTAGTAGAAAAATGTACGCAGAAGTGAAGCGGCTTTATTATTGGGAGTGAATAAAATCTGTTATCGCAGACTTTAGAAATTCCAATTTGGAAGTGGGACCAAATTTCCATGGATTTTAGTGATGGCCTTTTCCGTTCTTGTTCGGGTCATGATAGCTTATGGGTGATAGTTGATAGACTTACTATATCCGCCCATTTTATTCCCGTTAGGTCTAACCGAACCGTTCCTCTTTTGGCCAAACTCTTTATTAAAGAAATTGTTAAATTGCATGGAGTTCCTACTTCAATTGTTAGCGATTGAGATCCATTGTTCATTAGTGGATTTTGGAAGAGTCTTCAAACAGCTTTGGAAACGAAGCTTAATTTTAGCACCGCTTATCACCCTCAGTCTGATCGACAAACCGAGCGTGTGAATCAAACTCTTGAAGATTTTCTTCGTTCTTGTATTCTTGATTTTGATGGAAGTGGGAAGATCATATTTTTCTATTCGAGTTTTCCTATAATAATAGCTTCCAATCTTGTATTGATATGGCACCTTTCGAGGCACTCTATGGAAGGCCATGCCGCTCTCCTTCTTGTTGGCTTGAGGGCGGTGAGAAGCTGGTTTTAGGTCCAGATTTTATTCGTGTTTCACCTATGAAAGGTGTTGTACGTTTCAGTCGATCGGGGAAAAATTAGCGCCTCGATATATTGGGCCATTTTCTATCACCGAACGTATTGATTCCATGGCGTATCGCCTTTTATTACCGGCTCAATTTTCTGCTATTCATGACGTGTTTCACGTTTCTCAATTACGGAAATGCTTTCAAGATTCCGATTTTATTCTTGAGTCCGGCGTTGTGGAAGAAATTGAAGTTTCGCCTAATTTAACTTTTTAGCAGCATCCTATTCGTATTATCGCTTCAGAGGTCAAACGACTTCGAAATAAAGATGTTCCGCTTGTGAAGGTTCAGTGGTCTTCAAATCCTAAGGATTGCTCTTGGGAATCTAGAGAATTCATCGAGCGAACACATTCGGACTTACTTTTTCATGCTCTTTGAGGTGAACTTCTTATTTTAAATTTCTTTTGTGTTAATATGCTTTTATGGTTGTTACTTTTTATTTCCATATTATTTATTGCGAGGACGCAATTTCTTTAAGGAGGGGAGTCTGTAACAACCCTCATATTTATCGATTTTATATTTAAATATCTTATTTAAATATTTTAATCGTTAGTCGGATCTTAGTCCAAAAAGCTACTTTTTGCATACGGTCAAATTAGGACTCGAGACCACCCCCATTGAGTTCAAAATAACGTTTGCGATCTTTTTGAGTATAAACTTCGATATGTTTGGAGTTAGTGGAATTTTGTCACTTTTTGCTTAGGGCTTTGGTTTGGGCTGAACCACTTACTAACTCAGTCCCAACCCATCTCCTCTTCATCACTTCCTTCTTCATAAATTCCTAACTCTAAAGCTTCTTCAAAAATGGTGGAGGGAATGGGAAATTAAAACTCCAAAGCCTTAGCCTTCATTGCTAATCCAACATCTACTCCAAATCCAAAGAGAAGAGATTGATTCAAGCTTGTGGCTGATTCTTGCTTTGCTTTCAAGCTTCATCTCCATCAATTTCCATGAAAAGGTGAGATTTTTATCTCACATTCTTGTCTATAACTATCTTGGATTGTTGGGAATGAATCCCTATCACTTTAGCATGTATATTTGCATTTGGTTTGGATTGGATTGGCGAAAAACTCCGATTTTTAGTGAATTTGGCAAAAAACTGGGCTTAGGTCGTTCTGCCTATGCCTTCACTTGCTCTGCATAGCTCTCGGCCAATGTAGGTCGCATCGGCACTTAGGTCGTTAGGTCGCTCGGCCTTTCCACGATTAGGTCGCTCGCCCCTTACTTCATTAGGTCGTTCGGAGGTAGGTCGTAACACCTTAGGTCATTCGCCACGAGTTAGGTCGCTCGGCTATAGGTCGTTTGCACTATACTCTATCCTGTACCTCTTTAGGTTGTGTGGACTTAGGTCGCCCCCGAATATATGGCTCGATTGCACATGAGGGATTCTCGGCCTGCTTTTAGGTCGTTTCCCTATAGGTCGCACCCTTTTGACCAATTAGGTCGCTCTCCTTGGGTCGTTGGCCACTAGGTCGTTCGACCATTCACCTAGTTAGGTCGCTCCACTGGTAGGTCGCACCATCTCTTACACCATAGGTCGTTGCATCGGCCCATTCCACCCCTTAAGTCATTAGGTCGCTCGGCCTTTATTTCGTTAGATCGTTCACCCTTAGGTCGCTCGGCCTATATAAGTCGCACCATGCTACTGAGGTTGGCTCTCATCCCGTTAGGTCGTTTGACCCCATCCCCACCGAGGTCGCATGCTTGGGTCGCTCCATCCATAGGTCGCGTGCTTGGGCCGTTAACCCCTTAGGTCGCTCGCCGAATTAGGTCGCTTCCTCTTTAGGTTGTTAGGCTGCTAATGCCTTAACTCGTTCGCCTTTAGGTTGTTGAACCTTAGGTCGTTAGACCTTAATTCGTTCGACCTATTTTACTTTAGGTCGTTCCATTGCACTTTAGCTCGGCCTTGTTAGGTCGCATGGGTATTTATACTTTGATGGATTTGGAATTGGTTTCTTTGGATTTTATTCATGACTTCGAATGTGAATTTTGTGATTGATTGTTTTTACAATCATTTTAGTGATTTGTCACTTTAAAAATATAAAGGTTTCAATACTAGTAGTAAATATCAAAACTCTTTCATCAAAATGATTTCAACTCTATTTTATTACAAATCTCTTTTTCCTAAACCGTTTTCCAATCTATTAGTATATACAAGCCTTTACTTCACTCGGATGAGAAATCTAATTAAACGGCTTAGCAAAACAGGTGGTATGAAACGCTTGCGTTTACTTCGTCGGTTAATTCTTGGACTTGTTCGACTGAACCTTGTGTGACAATTTTCTAGTGAAGATCTACAGTTTGTTTGTAAATATTTAAGTTAAGCTAGTGGTTATGGGACATGAAGCTAAACTCATATATTTACTAGCTTAGTGTAATTGACACTTCTTGATGATCATGATGATCATTTTTGTGATTTAGACTAGCAATTGTGCGATGTCTCTTTGTCTACGAGGGAGACTAGCCCCCGTTTGTGTGATGTTTCTACTCACATATGTGGGGTAGCGCCCCATGGTCTTCGGGCCATTTTAGTGGAGTTTTGACTCATGGTCTTCGGGCCGTTCTAGTGAAAATGGTTAGCAACCATGGAATAGCTTTCCGTCTTGTGATACACGTGTTGGTGAGTTTTCATGCTCCCGTCTTGTGATAGGCCTCTTTCCCTTTTTCTTGTGATTTCTTGTGATGATTTCTGGAATTTGTGCTTCACCAATTTTAGTGATTTTCATTGATATGATTTATCAATTTTTGTGCATTGGTGAATTCGTGTGTCATTACCCTTTTTGTGGATTTGGATCTTTGAGAAGATTCTTGTGATATTGATTGATCTCTTGTTGATGTTCATTTACATACTTATCATAGTATGCCATTATGGTTGTTACACGTTTATACCATGTTTCTTATTCTACATCATATTACCTGATATTTATAGCTAGACTGATCCGTTTATTATTTTCTTATGAAATAATACTCGGGTCAGACCGAGATGTTATATGTGCTTCTGCTTGACTTCTCTCCAGGGATTTATTACTCCGACTTTTGGCTAACTACTTAGATTATTAGTTTTTGTTGTATACATTTGAGATATAGACTCCGTGATGTATACTTATTCTTTTGTGTAGCTTGTAGCTATTCTTTTGTATTATCGTGGATCTTTCTGACCACTACTCTAATGTACACTTTTATGTGTTATATTCATATCTTCTTCCGCCTTTGTGAATGTCTGTGACTGATTTGTGTTACGTTTATTTCTATGTTTGTTTCCGAAGATTATATATAGCCGTTGTGTGATAGCTTTGAGTTTGTATCGGTATGTCGGATTTCCTCCTTAAATGAAATGCATGTCATACTATCTGACATATCGATGCTCGCACAAAGAAATTACACGGATGGTCGCTCCTCAACAGCCTTATTCTCCGTGCTAGTCGACAGCATTACACCGTAGTGTTATTGTCTAGCGTGGGTATAGAGGTGGGGCGTCACAGCACCCTACGCTCAACGGCCTTGGATAATTACTCAATAGATTATCCATACAACCTTAAACAATTAGAAATATCCTTTCCAAACATCCCATAAGCCAAAACAACCAATAATTTCAACACATTATTTGAGTTTATTCAATTGGTTTCTTTTTACCTCACTTACCTTTTATTTATTTTCATTCATTCATACAATGTCTTTTCCATGTACTTACATAAATTATTTCACATTCAATATCTAAAATAATCAAAGAATTCATTATTTAAGTATTACATACTTTTCATTGTTGTTTATTTCACATTTATTTACTTATAATGTTTGATATCCATTTAACATTAATATTCATCAGTAAATCATTTCAGTCATTTTCCTGAGTTTATAATCATTGACCTAAACAGTATTTACCTTTTTACTATTTAATTTAATTACAAGCATTTCATAATATTAACTTACGTTTATAACATTTATTGTACATCAAAATTCTTATTTATATAAATAATTCCATTGAAGACTTCCATTACTTAAGTTTTACTTGTATAATATTCTATTACATATTCCTATTTAACATTTTCAACTTTTAACATTTTAGTAAGTTATATATATATATATTTTATAGAATGAATTTGAATGTTACATAAGTTTATCTTATTCACTTCATTAACAAAATGTTCAATAATTATATCTTTTAAATTTTTCATATTTACAAGTTATTTTCAATTTCTTATATATTTCATTAATCACTTAGCATCCAATTTGTAAAGACCCGCAAATCCGTACCCCTTGAATCAACCATAATTCACAACAGTTCGATCCAAATTGAATGGAAAATACGAATCTTTAGGGTGAAGAAGAAGAAAGAGGTAGAAGAAAATTAAAACAACAACAACAGTATTTCACAATCGGAGCGGAACAAAATATAATATATAATAGCAGATTTTTAATACAAGATCTGTACTGTTAATATACATATCATTATCAAAGTACATCAATCAATACATCAATCTGGACAGTTATAATAAGTTGTCCTCACATAGTGGAAATACAAATCTACGGAAATACGACTTGTCATCTAGCTCGTCTCCTAAGCTTCATAGCATCCTATCCTGAATCTGTAATACTCAGTCTGACCTGAGCACTATAATAAAATAACACCCAAGTCAGTCTGGAAAACCAGCGGGGGAAAACACACTCAATTTGAATTTATTAGAGTTATCAAAATCCTTTGAAAAACAAAGGTGTCTCGTAAGACCGCGTCACACATAAACACGACGGGTTTTTCCCTTACGATAACCAAAACATTTCATTGAAAATCCCGTGATATTATAATAGTGTCTAATTACAAATACTTATTCAAATATATGAAATTGTTACATTAATTAAATTCCAGCATACTAGGCTTTACGAACAAAACCGTAAGCTCGTATTGGAGAATGGATTCCAATGAATGACTGAGCCACTGGGGTACCGCCCATCATGGTACACCTCCAGAACAATGTACAGAGGACCTCGTCGGGATCCCCTACTACACAAGACCGGCCTACCCCTAACCTGGATAGACCGAATATGTTATCACCCCGGGTGTTCCAACCCTTACTATCGAGCGTTTCTTCTTTCACGTATACCCATATCTACGATAAATAGGGTTCCAAGGACATCTAGAAAAGTGATAACATACCCTACTTGGGTGCGACCCACTTAGCCTTGCTGCATCTCCCCTGTTTTAGTCATTCCTGGTTGATGAGTTCGAGGCTAAGCGTTACCTTTCAAGAACAATTTTACTTAGAATGTTCATCGTCCTCCAATGACGATGTTCTGATAGCATTCATCCATACAAGTTGTCCTGGGTCTGGACAAACCAAATCACCATCTTCATCATCTTCACGGTATTCATTCGCAATGTTCAAACTAGATCGAAGTGGTTTTCGGATAATTAATCTGATCCCAGTCTCTTTGAAAGGATTAACGAAATTGGCCAATATTGATAGTCAGTTATTTAACTATCAATAAAACATCCATAAGCAGTCACCAGGCCCAATTTTATAAATCTCCAAATATTCATTTCAAAACATCTCCACCAAGATATATATATATATGTATATGTATATATATATGTATGTATATATGTATATATATGTATATGTATGTATATTTATATGTATATATATTCAATCTCTACAATGTTCTATATTTGAAAACAATTTCAACACCTGTATCCATAACAGGATATTTTACCATTTAAATACTTAGAAATATTTCCATCTTCCATTTTTACAACACATAGAAAATATTTCTATTCCAAATCATTTCCCACTAAAAATATTTTCCAAAACCTTCCTTTCAATACTCAGGAGAATATTTATACGTATAATTTCCAAAATCATTTTTAATATTTAACTTAGAAATATTTCATACTTATATCATAAGTCTTCGAAATTTTAATAAATACTTCCTACGATTTCCAAACCAATTATACTTAATTATAATCCCAACCAACCATTTATAACTCCTTTAAATGAATTCAAAATCTTCCAAAGTTATCGCATCTAGACATCGGAAATTTTCTTAAGTCCCTAACATTCCATTTATAAGATTTCTCTTATAAAATCTCATCCTTTGATAACCTGTTTACACATTTCGAGAGAGTTTATAGTTAATTTGTAATCATTTCAAACCATATATATATATAACGAGTATTTTTCCTTAAAGAATAGTAATTTATTTAAAACATGTTTAAGTTATTATTTCAAATATTGAAAACACTTTTATATTATCAATAACTCATTTTTTTAGATGAACAAATAGTTTTTCAAGCTGAATTTAAAAGTTAGAATTTATTAAATAAATACTTAACATTTGAAAACCTACTTACCGAAGTATTTAAATCTCAACTGATTTAAAAATTCCATAGTTTTAAAATAATAAAATTTTCCTTTTAAACAAACTCACTCTCTTACAATTTAATTTTTTTAAATCTCAATAACCAATTCAACTTTTAAATTCCTCTCGACTTCCATCACATCACTTCTATTCCGATTCCCTTAACCATTTTCACTTTCCAAAAATAGTAATCCACTATTTCCCTCACCCTATTTTCCATATTCTAATATAATTTCACCTATGAATTTTATATCCCCAAATTATCATGCTGATATCGATTTCCCTTATTTATAAACATCGTTTATAAATTTTTATAACTCCTTTAAATTTCTCTTGTCCATAAAAACGATCTTATTTATAAAATTCCATTTTATAAATCCATTTCTTTATAATCTGATTTCTAATTTTTAATCTATTTTTAATACCAACTTCAACTCCTTTTTATATTTTCCAAATATCATTTATAAATTCATTTTTAAAATCCCCTTTTAATAATTCGCAATAGTTAAGTACACCCAAAAATCAAATATATTTTCTAACTCAATTTCTTTAAAATAACTCCAATTCCAATATAATTTTTTTATATCAAAAATTCCCATTTATCCCTTAATTTAAAAAAATATATACTTATGTTTTTTAAATTATCAAAATCCAGGCCAGTGCTACAATAGCATTCAATAAATTCCCAACACCACAATAATCTATATAGATTATTCTTCACAATCCATATATCACACTATATGAAATTAAATTCAAATTTTTTGAGGAATCCAGTTGGATCCCTCCAACCTGTTTTCCTACATCCACAGATGTTAATACGATATAAAAATACCAATCCCACTTCGAGGGGGATATCGTGGTATATAGGGTCATCCGCGATTATGCGGGACGCATAGGGTCTCATCCGCTATAATGTGCGGGTATATCACTCCAAATACTAATATATATACTACGATATATATACATCCAACAGATAAAACTAATTCATCAATTCAATCAAGCATCCAATAATTAAATTTAACTATTTAAATTTAAAGTTTGGAAATCCAAATGAGTTAGAATTTCTCACATTGATTTTATTTTGCAATCCATTCCAGTTTTTAATTCCATCGCGTAGAATTTGCAACTATGAATCCATCGCGATTTATTCCATGATTTTGGACCTCGCATTCAAAAAGTCATTCAATCTTAAACATTTGAATCTAATAACTAATTCATCATTTAATTTTTTTTTATCTTTCCTTAACATATATATATATATTAAATTTAATTAAAAATAAAAAATTATCCTATACCTTCACTGCCTTGATCGAACAACCCTAGGCTGCCCCTTCCCTTCGTACGCGCTCAAACCCAACCACCATCAATCGCCGATCATTTCCTGGCTCGTGAACATCACCGTCGATGAACCTCTTCCCCCGCCTGCACCTACTGACCGCACCTAACCAATCATGACTCAACTTCCTTGTCACCTTCTCACTCATGGACCTCCTTAACCCTAAAGAAAAATCGAACACACCCCTATCCATCGCCATTACCGAACACCCAAGCTCCTCCATCAATTCCACATCGCGACCTGCTCGTGCATGCAAACCTCAAATCGAACGAATCCATCTCGCATCCACCTGCCAGCATCCATACGCATGACCCCTCCTGATCCCCAACGCGACCTCGCTTGCATCGCGAACCCAAATTAAACATGACTGTAGGTAGAATCCATCGAGCCCTTTCGGGGATTCGACCATGGTAGGAGCGCCGCCTTCCTCACCTTAGTTTCGCCCAGTTATGTATATATAATTTTTAATCCTCCTGTCTTTGATTGGCGAACGAATTGTTTTTGTTTGAATGGAAACGAAAGGGAAGGATGTGATTTTAAAGGAAGGAGAGTTGCGTGATTTTAAAGGAAAGAAAATAGCTTGTTTGAGAGGGTAAAGGAAATGTGTACGTTTCAATTTGAGGATGACAACCCTGACCTTGACTTTGACTTGGATATATATACATTATTTTAAAATTTCAAATTGTATCGATTACACAGCTAAAAATCTCAAACCCCTACCGAGGCATGCCGCTAGGCGTTTATAATGTTATACCCCTATTCTGAACGCAATGGAAAAGGTTTCGAGTCCTAATTCGACCGTATGGAGAAGATAGCTTTTTGGACCCAATTATTATATTGAATTTCGATATAAATTTCAACGCTTTTATATCTTGTATGGCTAAACAATAACTCCAAAAGCTATGAATTTTGAAAGCTGATATTAATACAACATTATGGATCTAATGGAACTAGTTTCGTCGAATTCCGAGACTGTGCCTCGGAAGGCTATTTTTAAATGTCAATTTAAACAAGCTATTTTTAAAATTGAACAGATCACTTTTAAATTCAACTTTAAAACTTTTATTATCTTCATTGTTATTAATATAAATTTTCAAGCCTTTAAATTATTATTATTGAGCTTAAAACTCAAGATACAATAATTTAACCAATATTCAATTATAAAACTCAATAATTAAATTATTCAATAAATCGCTATATTAAAATTCTATATTTATTTTATAAATAAAAACCCAAATTTTCCATATTCAAAATCAATCTATAATTCAAATTCAATATTTAAAACCATTTAAATATTCCAAATCAAACGTCGAAAAATCCGAGTCGTTACACAATTCCTTAATTTCAATTTAGTAGTTTCCAATTATTAATATAGTCAAGATTTCCTTCATTATAATAATTGAAATCTCTAATTTATAAAAACTCAGAAGAACTAAATGTCGGGTTCATTTCAAATCATATGAAATAATATATATATATATATATATATATATATATATATATACACACATATATACACATATATACTCATAGCTTTTATATATCAAATCATATTTAGAAATACAAAATTAGGATTTGTTTATCAAAACTAATGTGCAGTAAAACTACTACAGTGGTCTTTCCACTTTGAAACTCGAAAATGAGCGTCGATGATGCATGCACTCATCACCGAAATTATTTTCCAATGATAGAGAGGGGAGTACATAACTTATTATCCTTTTAAAAATTCTTTCAAAACATTTCTTTCAAATCACATTTGAGAATATTTATCCAAAATACTTCCAACAATACTAGTATTATATTTCAAAATCACTTGAAAAACAATTTCAAAATCCCAGAACTTGAGTTCTCAAATTTCCAATTAAATTCATTTTATTTATAAATCCTATTTTGCAATCAATATTTATAAAATTTCACTTACTATCTAACAAATATATCACATACAATTATTAATACTTCGAAATCAAGTAAATATTTCAAAACATACCTAAAAAATAGCAATTCCAATTTATTTTTCAAGCACATTACTAAAATAAATTTCCAAAATCATTTAATATCTTATTTATATTGTAACAACTCACCTTTTTGGACGGTTCAAATCAACAATAAACCACACATGTCAGACTTAAACCAATCAAAAGGGAGGATTGCTAATGGGGTAAATAAGAAAAAAAGAAAACAAAAGAAAAAAACACAGAATCTTATAGCGGAACGACAAAATATAATAATCAAATAAACAGTTCATGAAGCTGTTTTACAAATAACATTTGATTACGCTTTTACAATTCAAATTAGAGTTATACATACATTAGAAATAAACAAATAATGCAGCGGAACACAAAATGCAGTGGAATAATAAATAACAATAATATACTGAATCTTCGTCTTCGTCCTCCAGAAAATAGTCTTCAACCAATATTAAAAATCAACATTTCCAAATCAATGAAAACCGCTTGGGTTTATCATTTCAACCCATAACGATTTTCCCCTAATCTATATGATCGTTCGGGTACGTATCATTTCAACCCGTAGGGATAACAGAGATATAGACATAAATAACATCCAATCATCCAAAATGTCAACCAATAACATCCATCCAATCACCCAAATATCAACAATTGAACATACAGCACAATCATCATTGAAATCAACCAATAACAACCAACAATTTACTTGTTATCATTAACAGGTATTTAACTGACAAATTAAATTTCAATATTAAATTAATTGGCAATTAAATTCAATAAAAGTCAGATTTAACTTGAATGAAAATTTAAAATATACTAAACAACAACCAATCAATTTCAAAGCACATCACAAATTCAATTTAACTAACATAAGAAAATCTAGTAGTTATGAGTGTTTGCTCACCTTTCATGGCTACGAAGGTGATGATAAAAATGGAGCAATATGGAGATTCCTAGCAAAGATCCAAATGCAAAGCAAATCCAACAAAGCTTAGACATGAACACGAATCAATAGACAAGTTTCAACTACTTCCAACTTCCAAACAACCCAAGATCCAAACTACGGACAAACTTGAAACTAGGTCGTCTTTAAGAAAATATTCGGACCATAATATTACTGAATCTGTAAAGGTGACCAACTAGAAAGTTGTTGCAAATTCTTTTCTCTCCACTTTTAAAGCAAGAATCACTTTAAAATATTCGGTCTTGAGGAAGTTATTGTCAAAACAAACAGAGGTGTTTTTTGAGTTGAAAATCTGAGTTCAGAAATAATTCGAAACAATTTGAGTTTTTGGCACAGCAAATTAAGGAATTTGAAGGACTAATATAAAAGAAAGTTGAAGTCATTGGAAAAATAAATGTTTTGAAAAAAGAACCATATAATTTGGTTCTTTTTCGAAGGAGATATGATTAATACAATATGGGGTGTTTTCAGCCTACACTGGAGCCGAGAAAGGACTTAAAAAATGGAGTTTATGATATAGAAATATTCAGAATATGAAGAAGGGTTCAACAACAAAGTTGTTTCCATTGAAATTCTACATAGTTTCAAAAAAATAATTATTTGATTTGAAGTAGTTTATGGAATATAGAATCCATGGAAATAAGGGGAAGAAAGAGGGAAAAAGGGAAGGGAAAAAGAAGGAAGAAGAGGAGAGGGATGGTGGTGCTTTGGCGATGGGTTACTGCCGTGGGTTGTGGGTGGTGATGGAGGTGGATGGCAGAAAGAGGAGAGAGGTAGTCTAGGGTTTTGAAGGAGGAATGATGGAATTTGATTTGGAGATTTAAGTGTTTTGGGGTTTTCTGTATATTTGAGCAAGAAGAAGAAGAGTACGTAGAAAGTTTCTCAAATGAGGAATTTTTGTACGTACTTGGTTTTAGTCAGATAGAAAATAGAAGGTCAATAAGTGGAAAAAGGAAGGGTCCAAAGTGTAACGATATGATTTTTTCGACGCTCAAAAGTCTACATTAATACGTCCACTGTATCAAATGCCGCGCAATCGAATGCCGGAAAACCGAACCATTAGGGTTAAAAGAAGAGGTAGAAGAAGACAGAAGAAAAGAAAGAACAGAAAAACAGAAACAGAAACAATATTAGAATCGCACATTCGCAGCGGAACAATATACAATAGATGAATGACTAATCTTTAAAACAAAAGACTATATCAGTTTATACATACATCAATCAGAGTCAATATACAACTCAATACAACAATGGACAGTTATATAAACTTGTCCTCATACAGAATACATAGCGGGATAAATATACAAGTACGGGAGTACGTCTCGCCATCCAGCTCATCTCCCAAAGCTCCAGAATATCCTGATAACATAACTCTAGGCTGCCCGTGTGGAAAATTATGGGCACCCAGAGTTTAGAAAGGGAACAATAAACTCCGAGTCAGTCATGGTGACTGGTGTGAGATCGTAAAACAGTTATTTTTACAAAGAAAATAAAACAAATTCGCAATGCTTTTGGAAAATGAAACTATCATAAGACCTCCCACCACACACATAATGCAAACGCAGAATTGGAGGAGATTTCTTCTTATGATAGTAAAAAAATGCTTACTATGCAAAATCAGTTGATATTATTATTAATGTCTAGTGTGGAAAACATTTCGAAAGTATAATATTAATCTTAGCCAACATACAACCATTATTGTATGCCTACTATAGCTACTACGTTCAATAGCAGGTTACCGCCACATTCCACAGCAGGTAATACACTAAAACCGTACAGGGTTCGTATTGTTTCTTTGGATTTCCAACAAATGGTCAGGCAAAGGAACTTCCTTACACCGAAATGGAAACACCTCTGGAAAGACGCCCCGAGAGTCAACCTGCTCTCTGCAAACACAAGGCCGACGCTACCACACGCTTTAACCAAGTTGTAACTAGGTAGCTAACACACGATCTATGTCATCCCCCGGTCATTACCGACCTTTATCCGAGGATCCTCAACTACAAAGCAACAACCACAAAGTATAATAAATCTGCGTCATCAACATAGGTAAAATATCTAGGCTCCATACCATGATATCACCTTTTATCCAGAAGGAAATGACATACCCTAGGGGCGCTACCCCTAAAAACCTTTGCCGCAACATTCCTGTTTCGACCATTACCGGGTTGTGAGGCTCGACGAAGTCTCGTCCACAAAGCCACGCTTTTTCACAAAGCCACGCTTTTTCACAAAGCCACACTTTGATCAACAAGTGATCAACAACACTTCGTATGCCACATTACCAAATTGGGAATGTATCACTAGTAACCATCAACTACATAACCTCTGAGCTCGTACGTCTCAGAAAAGGGTGTTAAGCTAAGAGAATAAATTCTCCGCTACCAACATAAATGTATTTGATAGAAACCAGCTTTACATCTCAAAGTGTAACGTCAGACACACATCCATACAAGTCTGTTCCGGGTTCGAACAGAACCGAAGGCACTTCCAAAGAAGCCCTTGCAATCCGGATATTCACTAATCACGTCAGGACTTCCCATCACAAGAAGAGTGATATAAATCTCTATACCGGAGCAACTCGGTGCAGAGACATTCGACAGGTTGTCCTTTCATTTTCGAAAATACCCGGTCTTCACACCGGTCTTCAAATAATGTCCATTCACGATGTATCACTATTCGTAATGGGTTATATGACACAAGGTCTTTTCCCGGCTAACCCGAATAGTGAGCGTTTGTTTTAAAACCAAATCAAGTGCCACTTCAAAGGCAAATATTGATAGTCGGTTATTTAACTATCAATAACATTCACAACAATCAACCAATTTAAATAATTTTCCCAAATTATTTATTTTCAAAATATCTTTGCAAGATATAAATTTTTCCACACTTCAACATTTGAAAACCAATTTCAGATCATATTTCACACTTCATCTCAAGATGTTCCATTTAACCCAATTAAATAAATCCTTATTGATTTATTTCAAATTTACATCCCAATCAGTAAATTTATTTCCACCCTTCATCACTTTGAAAACCAATTTCCAAATCACACTTTCCACACTTTAAAAGTAAATCAGTGTTTATTTTTAAAACAAATTTCCCTTTCATTTCATAAATTCCATTTTGAATTTACATTCCCAAATATTCACTTTTAACCCCAAATCAACTTCCAAATTGATTTCAAATTTTATTTCAACACCAAATCAATTTCAAATTGATTTCCAAATTTATTTTCAATCCCAAATTGTCTTTCCAAACATTTATTTCAAAACCCCAAATCAATTACAAATTGATTTCTAAGTTTATTTCAAATCCCAAATCATTTTACAAATCGATTTCCCAATTTATTTCAACACAAAATCTATTTTCATTCAACATCAAATAAATTTTCATATCGATTTCCTAAAGATTTATCTTCAAATACTAAATCAATTATCAATTTGATTTCAAACAAATTTATCACCTTTTCAAAGTAAATTCCTTTATTCTTCCAAACCATTTAAAATCCCATTTTAAATAAATTTTCCAACTTCCGAATAATACAATTCAAAATCCATTTAAAAAAAAATCTTTTCCCATATTTTGGAAATAATTCGATAAGATTACAAAAATCAACCTTATACTTTTAAATTCCTTCTTTTAAATCCACCCAATTCATTCAAAAGAAATTTACTTAAAATTTCCTGCTTTAATTTCGAAAATCCAATTTATTTATTTCTGGTATCCAACGATACCAAAAATACATTCGGCTAAATTATAGCCTTCAACACATTCAATCACAGATATAATCATACACAGATTATAAATAATCAACACAACATATGAAACCAATTCAAATGTTTCGAGGAATCCTGTTGGATCCCTCCAACCTATTTCCTTGCATCCACAGATGTTAGCACAGTACCAATTCCACTTCGACGTGGAATATCGCGGTATATGGGATTTATAAAATATCAATCCGCTATTATGCGGCGCATAGGGTCTCATCCGCTATATAATGCGGGAAAATCAATCACCAATATATACATATGCCAATATATATATTGCTATACACTACTATATATAGTATCACATCCAAACAGCAATCAATCAACACAGTCAATAATTTTAAATATAACTATTTAAAATTAAACAAACCCTTTGTTTGAGTGAGAAGATCTCACCTTTGATTTTATTTTGCAATCCATTCCAACTCCAGTTTGTTTCTCGATTTGTTTGAACCTTGTATAAACAATTTATACAATCTATCAATATTCGAAAGAATCGAACAATCAATTTTCGTTTTGATAGTTTTAATTATCCAATGATTTTATTTTATCGAATGATTGATTTTTAACAAATACTTAAATTTTAAACCAACTCTTTCAAAAATAAGAACATGCATATAAAATCAACTACTATTTTTATCATTGGTATATTTCTTCAAACATATATATATGTTTTTGAAAAAAAAACAGGACTGTTTCTATTTTTACCTTTCAAAATCAACATTTTTTTAAAATCCACAGTTGCAAGGAAAATCAACATTTTTAAAATAAATGTTAATATATCTTACTGCCATTTTTTTTCTTTTTGTTTAAACTTTACATATAATCATATATATATATTTATAATTTTTTCTGTATATATATTAAAACAAAATTAACTGAAAAAAAAATAAAAATAAATAAAACAAAATAAGAATACCTCACTCGACCGATCGACAGCCACCACGATTTGATTGCGAGCCACCTCGTCACGTCCTCCATCGCTGAACCCTAGTTGCAGTCGAATGCGAACACCAGAGCCCATGCGAATGCTTGCCTCCTCCTGTCGCCGATCGAGTACGCCATCACTTCGTCGACGCAGCCATCTCGAAATCGCCGCCACGCTCGACTCGAAACCCTAGTCGCATGCCTTCATCTTCTTCTCGCGAACGCCATCGCGAAGTCCTCCCTTCCAGTCGTCACCGCTCCACCGAGAACGCCTTTAGCCTCCATCGATTCGAATACGACTTCAAAAACTCGAACGAGGATGCGTTCGATTTGCAGGAGCATTTCCTGAGGTGAATCTTGATTTTGAATAAAGTATGAGAGAGGGGGATTTTTGTTCTAACTGTTTGTAATTTAAACGAAGGAAGAAGCCTCGTCTTCGAATTGTAAAGGGGAGAACTGTTCGGCCATTTATTTTCTTGAACGAAGAAAGTTATCGTTTATTTTTTTTTCAAATGCTCGGCTGTAAAGAAAAGAGGAGACACGATGATGATGGCGTGTCTGAACATCTCTGCTACAGTAACACGAAGTGAAAGAAAAACAACGATGTGATACGTTTTTGACTGGGGATAGATATATATATTATTAATTTAAATTCAAATTCGAATCAACTCAAAAATGAAGTCAAAAATCTCGACTTCCTATCAAGACATGCCGCCAGGCGTTTGTATGTTATACGCCTATTCCGAACACAATGGAAAAGGTTTCAAGTCCAAACTCGATCGTATGGAGAAGATAGTTTTTTGGACCAGTTATAATATTAAATTTTTGATTTAATTTCAGCACGTGTGCTTATCGTACAGCCAAACGATCACTCCAAACATTACGAAAATTGAAATCCGTTAATAAAACAATATTATGGATCTAATGGAACTGGTTTCGTCGAATTCCGAGACTGTGCCCCGGAACGCTATTTTTAAATTCAATTTAAACGATAGAATTTCAAAACTAAACAAAACAGTGTCAAATTCAATTCTGAAACTTTTATTATCTTCAATATTATTAATATGAATTTTCCAAGCCTTCATATTATTTTTAATCAGCTCAAAACTGAAGTTTCAAATTTTTACCCAGTTTCAATGATTAAATTCAATAATTTAATCGCCAAATTCATTCTAATATTTGAATTTCAAATTAAACTATCATTCGAATATTTAAACTCAATTAAATATTCACATTTCAAATGTCAAAAATTCAGGGTCGTTACACAAAGTCTTCTAGGGTTCCTAGGGTCTCTTGGATTACTAAGGAGTCCATTAGTTTAAAACAAACCCAATAAGACTTAGCCAAAAATAAAGAACACAAATATACACTGCAAATGAAAGAAATAAGCTGCAGGTTATTTAATAGTTAGGAAATGAAGGTGGAGAGACAAAAATAAATGTCACATTTTATTTTGAAAGCTTCAGGCATTAATAATGCATAAAGAACTGTACGTAGGAATGGAAAAGTTTGTAAACCAAAGGAAAGTGAAATTTTGTATACGCGAAAATATGGTGGCAAGAATTAAATACAACCTAAAAGTCTAGGCTCGGGTATTAAACAGAAGGAGAAATGAACGGTTCAAGTATTAATAATGAGATAACTATTTTAAAACGTACACGCAACAACTAATAACAAAAGAAATGAACGGACCACGTACATTGCACAACCTTTTTGAAATTCAATTTGTGAAACATAACCAAATTAATTTCATTAACTCAAATAATATTCAAATTTGTACGCATTTAGTTTTTTTTATCTATGCATAATAAATAAAATTACTTACCTTAAAAATGAAAGCATTCAATTTGGTTTTCCCAAAATGATCTTTGATTTCCATTAAAACATCACTTCTGTTTAACACAAAAGGTGTGTTTCTTTTATTAAATCTATTAATTGCAATCAACGTTTTCTTCCCTTCTAATTTAAATATTTCAATAACATTAATGCAATTACGTACAAAGTTAAATTTCAAAACAGACAACTAAAATGGATGAAAAATAGAATAATTGTTTCCTTTAGTCATTTAAACACCTTTATAAATTTGTTGTTTCTACATCAGAGTAATAAATAACTTACTTAAATAAATTATTTTCCTACTCTTGTAATACATCTGTATGCTAAAACACAGTTCAAATATACATATATTTCTTCCTTTAAATCAATCATTCTATTCTTTATTTTGATGAAATTAAACCTACATTCACAAATGAAACATTCATTTTATTTGATATAAATGTTCTTTTCATTAAATCAACTTTTTCACAAAACATAAGCTATGTTTAATTACACCTATTAATTTACAATTTAGTGTCCTCTCTACCATTAATTGAAATTATTCAATTACATTAATTTCAATTGTTTACAAAGGTGAATTTCAAAATGGACCAAATAAATGTAATGAGAAATAGAACAATTATTTCCTATCTAATAGTAATTTAAACATATTTATACACTATTGGATATAAACAAGAATTATACATTTCTTACCGAATAATAGTTTCTCGTCTCTACAATCAATCTTTCAACTACCAAAAATTTCAAATAAATAAACATATGATTTCTTCTTTAATAAAGTAACATTTAGTATTCTTTATTAACATTTATTATTCCAATCAATTGGAAAATTACATTCAGAAAATTGTTAATTTCATTCAAACCAATGTTATTAAAATACACACTAACATTTGTTATCATCCTTCCATTATTGCAAACATGTGTCATTAATAGAAATTTTACTTAAGCTCATAACTTGTATTATAATTTAATTTCTATCAGTAAAATCTTAATTTTTTTTATTCCTAACCATTTTATTCAAAAATATTATTTAATTTAATATTTTGAAATGTTTAAAAATACGGGTCGTTATAATCTCCCCCACTCAAAACTTTTCGTCCCCGAAAAGAATCAAGAAGGAATCCAAAAATCTTTTATATTTTATTTAAAAAAGTAAATATATATTTAAGTTTAATAAAATTTGAAAATAACTCAAATTCTACAAAAATTTCTAAGTCTTAAATTTTTGAAATTTTTTCGGCAGAATCTCCTTTGCGGATACGTCCGGAAAATAATGATATCAATAATTTCAATATATATATATATATCATATTTCAAAATAAAATATCCCAAACCACAGGAAAACAATATAATATCGCTATAAAACCATAATCCGAAAACGTACCTATTTGTCGGGCAAACAAACTTTATTTATGAAACCAAATGTTGTAGCTATTGCTTCCATAACCTATATTTCACTTATATAATCCAAAGAGTTAAAATTATGTGAAAGAATAATATTTCAGTTGTTTCAAATCAATAGCACAAACAACATACAATATATCACAATCATATGCAAAAAAAACTATACATCCATCATAGGCAACAAAGAATCCATCACACATCCATAGCAACCAAAACTAATGGTTTGTTCAGGATCAGAACTTTTAATCGTACAAGGGTGATAAATAAACTAATAAGTTTACCTTATGCTCAACAACCTTAGATAATTACTTAATGGATTATTCATACAACCTCAAACAATATGAAGTATTCTTTCCCAAACTTTCCATCAGCCAAACAACAAGAATGTTAAATTTACTTAAGTTTATTCTACCGATTTTTCTCTCTCATTATTTATATAAAGATCAATCACTTACATAATTAGTTTTCCATTAAATATTTAAGTCATTAATGAATCATTTCATAAAATATTACTTAAGCTCCTACTGTCTTACCTAAGTTTATAACTTAATTATGTTATAGAATAAAAATTTAAGTTTTTGGTATTCGCCCTTGAAGAGAAAAGAAATATTTCAATATATCTACAAATTCAATTAAAACATTTAACCTCATTCACTTAGTAAGAATATAAGATATTTTTAAAACATCCTCATAGCATTTTGCAAGGATTTTCCAAAAAGTTTAAACAATGTTAGAAGTTTATATCAAAACATTATGATAAGCTTTTAAAAAAAAATAAAGTTCCTTAAATTCGATAATTTATTAGACTCATTATTTTAAAACAAGTATAACCTCTAGGTTATTAAACTGAAACTAATAGTATACTCAAATCTTACATTAAATATTCAAATCAAAGTATAAAATTTCATATCTTCATAATTAATTTTACACACTTGTTTTAAAATGAATATTCAAATCATGGAAAAACATTTATTATGGTTTAATATAGAATTCAAATAGTAAATAAACCTATAAATTTACTATTAGTACTTCGAAATCAAGTAAATATTTCAAACCATACTTCCAAAATAGAGATTGAAATTTATTTGTTAAGTATATTACTATAAATGAACTTTGCAAATCATTTTTTTCCATTTATATAATATCTTTAAATTATACATTCAAAGAAATTTATATAAATTTTACTTGAAATATTCATTTGAAAACTTCATTTGCAAATCAATCATCTTTAATACTTTAATACTTTACGGAAAAATTCATCTGTAAAATTTCTTGCTTCATTTATAAATACCATTTAAATTTTTTAAATAACATCTTTATAAATACATGTAAACTATTTGAAAACAATTATTTACATCATTACTTATATTTAAAAAGAAGTTATTGAAAACCTTAAATCCATTATTTATAAATTTTATTAGTTTTAAATCTCAAAATTCTTTTAAACATCATTAATAAGTCAATAATCATTAACTTTAAATATGTTTTATTTAATTAATAACTTCTCATAATATTTACAACACTAATAATTTACTATTAAACCATGTTGTACATAAATAAACAATATTTTAAACATTTTAAAGTATTTAGAAATGAAAAAAATGACCAAAATATCTTTTATATAATACTTTATCGAAATACTTTTATAACTCGATGTTTTAACAAGTTTATCCTCGTTCTTGCAGACTCTGGTCGTACTTGATCAGGCCTAAGACTAGAAATCTCCAAGTATTTAGTGTTATCCGGCCTTTTGGCCTGGCTACACAAAGGTGATTATGAGGACCAGACTTGACTATTGATGAGAAAGATGGCCATGAGACGACAATAATATGACCAGAACATGATATCCGAACAGTTATATCCAGCCCAGGGTAAATAAGATCAACGGATAGGTGATACAGGATGTCAGAATGATGAGGGTTAGCTTGCTGGAATAGGTGTCAGCATAGATGTTTGATAAGTTGAAGAGTGTATAAGTGAGGTCAACATAGTGTGTTGGGCTGACCTTTTCTTATGGTGGGCCCAAGTGGCCAAAGGGGTCCAGGCTTGAAGATGTCAGTTAGGCTAAAGGCTACCTTCCTCTATAAATACAGGGGTAGGGGGCCATTTTTGTGGGGGGCTCGCTCTCTCTTTTTGGGGGGACTTCATCATCTTCTTCTTCCTACTCCAAATACTCTACCATGGCTATTTTTCTTATAAACTTGTATCAATGGATTCTAGCCAATCGAACAACTCATGTAATTGTAATCAAATGAAGAATGAATGAAATTTGAAGTGGACGTAGGCCGAGATTGCCGAACCACTATAAAATCTTTGTGTCAATTTACTTTTATGCTTTGTTCTCTAGATTCCATTAATTCTCTGATGTCCATGAAATTCTACGGGTGTTAGTGACCAATTTTGGTGCTTTCACTGAGAGTTAAATTCTCAACTTGATTGGATCTCATCGTCTACTAGTGGATTTCCATATTCGCGAGATAGATCCAGTTGTTTACCAGCAAACTTCCTATTCTACTCAGATTTGAAAGAGATCTAAAGGAAGCTATTAGCCATGGGATTGGATTCACTAATGTATGCAAGTTTTTGGGATTGAATGTTGAAGTTTGCACTGGAGTTATATAAAGGCCGACCCCTCACTCAATGCAGATAGCCGATCCCCTACTCAAAAACTGACAGCCGATCGCTCTAGCATATATACTGAGCAAATGCAGACCCGTGTATATCGACCCCCTATGACTGAACCAGTAGTCACCGAGCTAGCCTGTCTGAACCATGAATCCTTCGTGTATGACTCGAAGCGAAATCTCCTATAACTCGGAGCAGCTAGGGATGTAACCCAAAGTGAAGGAAAGTCAACCATGTTGCCCTATTGGTAATCTACTAACGTCCTCGAACGAATGATGAATGGCCGACCCACCTTAGCCTTCTCTCCATGATCGAGCGATATACAAGGAGCAATCCGGACCAGGCCAATGAGAATAGACTCAAGTTCCCGAACTGTACACATCGAATCACTCAGGCCGATCCACCTTGGCCGAACCGCCTTGGCCGAGCCACTCTTGGCCGATCCACCTTGGCCGAACCGCCTTGGCCGAGCCACTCTTAGCCGATCCACCATGACTACACTCCAACACTTAACCGCGTTCTATTCTTGTGCTTTACAATCATGCCGACCCTGTATAAAATATACCGAACCATGTGCAAAGGCCGATCCAAAATTAAATTACACTGGTCTCTTAACCCCTATTTTCAAAAAATAAATTCGGGTATGATCCAAATTTGAGAAAAAGCCTCCGCATAGTGAATTCAAAACTCAACTTAGTGAAGAAAGATTCTATCCACTTCCCTTACATCCTATGACCAACCAGGGCATAGAGGATCAAGCGGCAGCCTCTAAATGGCAACAAGGGAAGGACAAGCAACCGCTACTCAAACGGTACTCCCATAGGTTGGAGAATGTAAATGATATAACTCTAGGCAAATGCAGGAAACTTTTGACCAAAACCAGACTCGAGTAAAACCAATATTTTCTCCAACCAAATGCCAAGATGACTCCAAGCATCATTCTTCACTGACCCAGCGCTTCGATTTTAGTGACTCCAATCAAACCAATGTTGGACTCCAAGCAATTTGTTCCAAATGCTAATAAGGATACCATACTGATTGTGTTTGAGGGGAGTCGACCTCCAGATATATTTTAGCAGCTAATTAGCTGGAGAGCCTCCTACGACCATGGATCGTTTCTGTTACAAAATGAATCAAAACCAAAGTGAGGAGGAGTGGAGCAGACTAGGAAAAATAACAATACAGGATCGTTGGCTAAGGACTCAAATTCCAGTAGACGAACCAAGATCTCAAAATTTGACTCATATGATCTTTAAAAGATTCAATCAATAGCCTCTACTTGGAGACTTGCGACTCAGATTGGTACTGAAAACCAACCTCGAGAAAGTCCACCGAAGCCCAGAGAAAATCTGAGGAATGTTGTATATTCCAATAGGCTCACTGATCCTAACACTGGCGGTTACAAACACCTCCGAGGTGTGATCAAAAAGCTGATCTGGAAAGGAAAGCTTTAACAGTATATGCAAGTCCTGTGGAATGGCGGGCAGCGAACATCCGATGCCTATCAATAAAGAACTAAGATTATCAATTGGACTGCTGATGGCCGACATCCCTTTGAAGGGAGCTAGGGCCAAAGTTGAATAGTGAGCACACGATGCTGCTTCACTAATCAATGAGATTTATTCCAATATTTTTTAAATAATTTCTATTTCAATTTCAATTGTTCTATGAACTACAACCAACTTGAACTAAACTACTTTCAAAACAATGCAGGTGACCAAGTACTCAGAGTTGGCCACCAACCAATCCACGCAGACCGTGATCGGACCCATGGAGTTCCATCAAGACGAGCATGATTCGACCGCTCATCATCAACCATATGCCTTTGATTTTGGTCCATGGACTAGAGATGAAAAAGCTCATCATGGTCAGAGCCTTATACAAAGCGTTCATAATTGACCGTCCATTCATCGACCTCCATATTTGATTTGGTGGCCTAAGCAAGGCTTGGAATGAATGTGGCCCGATCATCCATTCCTCGTGTCATAAAGTAAAGTTCAATAAAATACATATGCCTCTCCTGAAGCTCAGTGATGCCGGGATCTAACTAGAGCGGACGTGATTTGATCATCTACACATCAACTCCTACCCGGAACACAAGAGGTAGTTCGAAAGCCCGACTTGAAGTAGCTGTGATGGACTGCCTACTCGTCAACCATCGCTCCCAATACATGGACACAACTGCACCTTGGAACATATGCAACTTAGTTTGTCTACTCAGTGACCCATTATCCTCGTTTTCTAGAAAGAGATACGAAGAAAATCATGTGAGACTTGATTATCCAACCCCAGGATGGATGTGATCCAACCATCTATCATATACCTCCTTCCTTGACTTGATTGGAAGAGCTACAATCACCAAGCGAACGAGAATCGACCGTCCATTTTTTAAGTTTCATCCTTGATGCTGGGGGCATAGTCCCATTCCATGAGCAAACGCAGTTCGACCGTTCGTTCGACAACATTAGCCTCGATACAGTAAATGAAATACAAATCTAACGGGTGGAAATACGACTGCTCTCAACAAATATCTCTAAGTCCCTGAAGCGAACTAGAGTACTCTAAGTCCGCAGAGTGTGGACTAGTATAAATGGCTTGACGAAGTCTCTAAGTCCCTGAAGCGGACTAGAGTACTCTGAGTCCCTGGAACGCGGACTAGAGTATAAATGATTTGAGAAAAATCTCTAAGTCCCTGAAGCGGACTAGAGTACTCTGAGTCCCCGGAGCACGGACTAGATTATAAATGACTTGAAAAAATCTCTAAGTCCCTGAAGCAGACTAGAGTACTCTGACTCCCCAGAGCATGGACTAAAGTATAAACGACTCGAGAAAAATCTCTAAGTCCCTGAAGCGGACTAGAGTACTCTGAGTCCCCAGAGCACGGACTAGAGTATAAAAGGTTTGAAAAAAATCTTTAAGTCCCCGAAGCGGACTAGAGTACTCTGAGTCCCTAGAGTGCGGACTAGAGTATAAACGACTTGAAAAAATCTCTAAGTCCCTGAAGCGGTCTAGAGTACTTTGAGTCCCCAGAGCGTGGACTAGAGTATAAATAATTTGATAAAAATCTCTAAGTCCCTGAAGCGGACTAGAGTACTCTGAGTCCCCAGAGCGTGGACTAGAGTATAAACGATTTGAGAAAAATCTCTAAGTCCTTGAAGCGGACTAGAGTACACTGAGTCCCAGAGTGCGGACTAAAGTATAAACGACTTGAGAAAAATCTCTAAGTCGCTGAAGCGGACTAGAGTACTCTGAGTCCCCAGAGCACCGACTAAAGTATAAACGACTTGGGAAAAATCTCTAAGTCCCTGAAGCGGACTAGAGTATAAACAACTTGGGAAAAATCTCTAAGTCCCTGAAGCGGACTAGAGTACTCTAAGTCCCCAAAGCGTGGACTAGAGTATAAATGAATGGATAAAAATCTCTAAGTCCTTGAAGCGAACTAGAGTACTCTAAGTCCCCAGAACGCGGACTAGATTATAAATGACTTGATGAAATCTCTAAGTCCCTGAAGCGGACTAGAGCACTCTGAGTCCCCAAAGCGCGGACTAGAGTATAAACGACTTGAGAAAAATCTCTAAGTCCCTGAAGCAGACATGAGTACCCTGAGTCCCCAGAGCGTGGACTAGAGTATAAATGACTTGATGAAAATCTCTACGTCCCAAATTGTGGACTAGAGCAAAAACCATTCGACAAATCTCTAAGTCCCTAGAGCGTGGACCAAAGCATGAACACAAATTGGGCGCGAGTCGACCGGGGGAAGAATAACTCTAAGTCACCAGAATGCAGAGTGGCATATAAACACTAATAAATAGATGAGTGGACTCTGACCGTTCTCTATTCCACAAACTTCGACCGGAAATCGACAGGAGGAATATTAACTCGCTAAGGATGGAGTTCGACCATCTGACTTGTGGCTTGGCCAAATCAATGCTGGGAGCAGGAGTACAAATCACTAAAGGCTGAATACGATAGCTCATTATAGCTTTAGCCCGACGTTCTTTACAACTTAAGGCAACGACTGCAAGGAGGCATCAATACAGAATCAATCGAAACGACATCCAAAGCTACGGGCGACGGACTATATCATACCTCAGATCGAGAGTCAATATCGATCTGCGCCAAGCACATACGAATGTGACCCGAATGTCCCTTGAAAAACTATGACCACCAGAGTGTGGAAAGGAGAGTAAACGACAAAGACTTGGTCATTAATTCTCCAGCACCCTCCTTCGATCCGTCAGGAGAAGTATGAAACTGGATGAGCATAACCCGACTGCACTTGAGCTAACTTTACCTTGAGATCTGATTACAGAACGTGAGCCAAAGTGGACGCGGCTGACCGTTCAGTACCCAACTTACGCCTAGAAACTGACGAGGCATTGAAGTATTCCCCTTGGAATGAAAAATGACAATAGAATCCAGGATAGGTGAGACTCAGCCTCCCATCAACTGACCTGATCCCACGATTCAATGGGAAAGAGAATAAAGCTAAAGTGGGCATGGCTGACCTTCCTACTTATCGATATATGCCCCAGACTTGGGGGCACGAGCGAGAAGCAGGATGGATGTAAACCGACTATTCACCGATCAACTTTACGTCTTTGGAGTTTAGGTGGGGGTATAAACATAGCTAGGACGAGACTCAACCGTCCACGTAGTACATTTATCAACCCGAGACTGGGAGCAGAAGCGTGATCATCCAAAGACTGGCTGTGATAGCTCAATATCGAAACTTATATATAGTGTTTACAACTACTCAAGGCTACGACCAAAAGAATGCCTAGAGATAGAATCATTAAATCAATGCCTAAGCTCGTAGGCAACTGACTATCACTCCAACCCTATGACGGGTAAAGGATCATGAATGCATTGAATGGAAAGCACATTACTCGAATATACAAGCAAATTCAAACTCAAAGCAAAATCTAGCTATGCGACTTCACACAACTCGAGGCTAACCCCTACTCGACATTTTCTTTAACGTGCTTCTAAGCCTGATCTTTGGCCATTTGGAGATAATCGATCAGAGCATTCAGAGCCCTTTACTGTCGACTTAATAACTCATTACAAGACTCTAGGATTCGACCAGAGTAACCATCAACATTGACCGTCCCAACCATATTTCAAATTGAATGTTATGCAAAATAGTTACATCTGAACTCAAAGAATCCAAGAATGCACCGGCTAAACTGACAGTCAACATTACAGTTAGCCATGGCGATCCTTCATGGGTGCTGAAGATCGGATAACAGCTCAGTGCAATGATGATAAAAGAATTAGTTGGATTTCTCTGAATAAATGATGATATGTTCCCTTAGACCCATTCTGACATGTGTGTGTGTGTGTGATTTCACCGACTATCGCGAGCCATGCATTAAATATCGACCCGAAGCTACAAAAGCTAGCATCATACAATGACTTGAGACGTCTGAAAGACTATTTAAATAGAATATCGAACTAAGCCAATTCGATATCGCTTATTTCCCTCGAAGAGCTATCCAAAGACGGAAATTAGCAGACCTCATATCTGAATTCACTACATCAGACTACTACTCGAAGAGTAGTGGAGAACCAACTAACATATGGAAAATGTACGCGGATGAAGCATCCAATGATCAGTATTATGGCACATGAGTCGTGTTAATGACTCCTGAGGAACGATCGATCTGCTACGTCCTGAAACTCGATTCCCATGTAACAAACAATGATGCTTAGTATGAAGCCTCGATCGCCAGCCTCAAACTTGCTAGAGAACTTGGAGTGGAAACTTTACATATCTTTTGTGATTCCTGATTGGTAGCATGCAAAGTTAGGAAGTTAATCTTTCCAAGGGGCGTTGTCTTGCTCCTTATCTCGGCCAGTTCCAAGAGCTACTAGCCAACTTCACATATTACATCATTACACACATCCTCAGCAAACAAAATGAAAAGAGTCAAGTCACTGGCCAGGATGGCCAGTCTCAGGGACGCGCAACCGACATACTTTGTTTCAGTTGAAATACTTAATATTCCAAGTATTGACGGATGGAAATCGGCTAGATCATGGTGACTGAGCCAGAAAAGGGGTCACGGTCGACTCCTATCAAAGACCATCTACAATGAGGAGTTCTTACTGAACGGAGAAATGGAAAACGACAGATCCTCCTCAAAGCTTCACTCCAAATCATCCAAGAAGAAGTCATGTGTAGAAAGGAGTTTATCCATTCCTATGTCTCGATGTATCACCCATGATGAAATTAAACAAGTCTTCAGAGAAGTTCATGAAGAAAAATGCAGCGATCACACCAAAGGGCAAACCCTGACAAAGAAAATACTCCGTTATGGGTATTACTGGCCAACTGTCAATCGAGATGAAACTGATCATGCTAGACAATGCGACGAGTGCAAGATGTTTGCAAAACTTTCGAGAGCCCCGTTGATGGAAATTACTCAAATGGCTAATCCATAGCCATTTGGCACTTGGAGGCATTGACATCATCATCTTCTTGCCGATCCTAAAGGTGGTGCGAAATACATCATCGTAGCAGTTGATTACTTCACTAAATGCGCAGATGCAGAACTTTTAACCAATACCAAGACTTAGAAAATAATCAATTTCACTATCCAATACGTCATCTGTCATTATGACCTTCCACAAACCGTTATAACCGGTAATGAAGCTCAATTCAACAACTCTAAATTTGAAAAATTCTACTGTCGGCATCATATTGAAAAGAGATTTGCGGTATTTGCTCACCCTCAAGCAAATGGACAGGTTAAAGCTATGAACAAAATCATAAACTCTATTCTGAATGGGGGTTTGGAAAAGGCTAGAGGTAATATGGGTGAATGATCTCCCAATAGCATTATGGGATTGCAGAACTACCTGAGAGTTCGCGACTGGCCATACTCCATTCGCCCTTATGGCTCTGAGGCCATCATCCGCGTAGAACTTGAAGTTCCCTCTCATCGAGTGGCTGATTACAACCAATATTTCAAAAAAATAAAAATAAAAAATAAACAAGGAATTGCAATCGAATTGCAATTAAACTAGAAGGAATTGGTGATGACTCATGAACATATAAAACGCATCTGGGAGCCAATGGCAAGAACATGTACCTGAACGTGCACGTTTATATTCATAAAATTCGACTTCTTGAAATCAACAGAAATTGGATTTTCACTTAGGGTTATTAAGAAAAGACTGGATTAGATAGCCGAAGTTTACTAGCCCTAAAGAACCGGACACAGATGGCCACTGATGAACTACAATCCTGAGTTTATCTATTGGGAATCGACCAAGCGTTATGACGACCAAAGAAGGATACGACACTTTAGGAGGATAAAATTGAAGAATAATGCCTATTCAGAAAATATGATGGATTTCTTTCTGGAGACTCTAACTTGCTTCGACTCAAAGCATGTCATGTACGCAACAAGACGTACTTTGGGGGGCAAATGTTATCCGACCTTTTGGCCCCGCTACACAAAGGTGATTACGAGGACCGGACTTGACTATTGATGAAAATAGATGGCCATGAGACGACAATAATATGACCAGAGCATGATATCTGAACAGTTATATCCAACCCAAGGTAAATAAGATCAACTGATAGGTGATACAAGATGTCAGAATGATGAAGGTTAGCTTGTTGGAATAGGTGTTGGCATAGATGTTTGATAAGTTGAAGAGTGTATAAGTGAGGTCAGCATAGTGTGTTGGGCTGAGCTTTTCTTATGGTGGGCCCAAGTGGCCAAAGGGGTCCAGGCTTGAAGATGTCAGTTAGGCTGAAAGCTACCTTTGTCTATAAATACAGGGGTAGGGGGCCATTTTTGTGGGGGGCTCGCTCTCTCTTTTTGGGGGGACTTAATCATCTTCTTCTTCCTACTCCAAATAATCTGCCATAGCTATTTTTCTTATAAACTTGTATCAATGGATTCTAGCCAATCGAACAACTCATGTAATTGTAATCAAATGAAGAATAAATGAAATTTGAAGTGGACGTAGGCCGAGATTCCCGAACCACTATAAAATCTTTATGCCAATTTACTTTTATGCTTTGTTCTCTAGATTCCATTAATTCTCTGATGTCCATGAAATTCTACGGGTGCTAGTGACCAATTTTGGTGCTAACACTTAGTAAACCTGTTTCAACACCTAGTGAAAAATACTTAAATACAGGTATGAGAAGTACCGCTCAAAATCTGATGTCAAACGACGATGTTACGATAGCAGTGGCCCGCTGCTGATCCAGTGTTTACGCAATGAACACAAAACTTTCCAGAAGATCCTTCCACCTTTCGGATTCTAGAAAAATATTGTAGCCATTTCGTAAATAAGGGACCATCGACCCCTGCTGCAGTGGTAACTGCTGATTCAATGGTTTACGCAATGGATGCACTTTCTTCCCAAAAGATCCATAAACAACAGATCGCAGCATCGAAAGCGCCTCCATTGGGTAAACTAAAAAACCATCTACCCTGGAAAAAAAATCGAGAAACTCATGAGTTTAAGTCCGGACAACCATATCGGTTCGAATCCATTTCTGAATTCACTCATGTATATTAGGGTTTATCGGTCGAATCCATTCCTGAATTCCCCAAGTATATTAGGGTTTATCGGTCGAATCCATTCCTGGATTCCCTAAGTCCATCTGGGTCGAAGCATATCATACTATACTTCTTCGCGGAGGGTGCTTCCCCATACCTCTTACTTCAAAATATAACATACCATATATAGTGCCCTTTCAAAATCATAGCTTCAAATATCGCACTTATATAAATTCCACTATATATAAGATTTCATTTTCAGATAAAGTACTTTCCAAAATCAATAATCTTGAATATATCAAATCATTCTTAGATAAATTCCATTATATATAAGATTTATCTCTTTAGATCGAATACCTTCCAAAATCAACAGTTTTCAAAATCACCTTATGCTTATATAAAGTCCGTCTTATACAAGGAAAATAAAATTTCCAAAATCAGTTTTGCTGTAAGAAAAGCCATATGGGATTGAAACATCTTTGCTTTATAAAGGTTTTGAATTTAGAATAGTTTTGTATATAAAATAGTTTTGTGAAATAGTTTTGTATATAAAATAGTTTTGTAAAATAGTTTGTAAATAAAATAGTTTGTAAAATAGTTTTGTAAATAAAATAGTTTGTAAAACCGGTTTGCAAATAAAATAGTTTGTAAAACCGGTTTGTGAATAAAATAGTTTGTAAAATAGTTTTGTAAATAAAATAGAATAAGATAGTTTGTATAAGAAAAATAAAAGAAAATAGTTTTACATAATGGTTTTAAATTAATAGTAGTTTTGCATACAAGAAAAGTTCCAATTTAAATTACAAAGATATCCAACCCAACAACTTTCAATTTCAGCGTCAAAGCATATCAATAATATTAGAACATAAGATGTACATATGTCATCATTTCATAAAATCACATTCGTTCTCTCGCTCGATTACACAAGTTCGCTTTCGAACTAGTATTTTTCATTCGACTTCCCTAATGCGGACTTCGATAAGGTTTCTTGACTAGAAACCATCATTCTTCTTGCATAGCCATATACTATGATAGAGAATTCTACAATCAAACAAAAAATCAATATCAAATATTCGCCATCAAGAATCGAATGAAAAATCCAAATACGAAGTGGTGTAATTCACATAGAACTTCTATACTCAAATCCGGATCAAATTAATTTTGCGAATAAAACAATATACATACAACTCACGTAATTATTCCAATTTGTTTCATCACAATTACATTTCAATTTAAATTCATTATTAATCTCGTTGATTAACACATGTATCACTTCATACTTTAATATTTGTTTCACAGAATTTCTCTATTCAATATAAAACATTAGCATATTCATTCTCACGGCATTGCTTATATTTCTCTTCATTTTAAATTACATTCACTTTCACATGTAATATTTCTCATTTAATACCACATTTATTTGCGAATCATTTCATAAGAAATTTCCTTTAGTTTATAACCAATTAAAAAAAGCTTAACTTCTTTTATAAGACATTATTCGAGTTTAAGATTATCACAACTCATATTATAACCATTTATTGCAACATTCATTTATTTCATAAACAATTTACAAGTCGTGACTTTATTTATAATCATTTCACTTTTAGTTCATATTTGCTTATCCAACTAGTTTCACCTTTACTTTTCAAATTTATTTACGACACATTTCACAAGTTTAATTAAGTTTATAAACACTTTTTTTTTCAATTTAATCTCATTTACAATATTTCCTTAATCACAATTTCAATTTAAACATCCCAAGGCTTAAAGTTCACATTTGTATATTATTACATTACATGCCAATAATGTATACAACAAATTCTATTCATTTACTAAACATAGATATAACAAATTTAACCTTGTTTCACTTGCCTTCAATTTAAGGTTAACGAATTCAACTGCGTAATTCAACAAAATTTCTACATTTCAACTTATATATTAATTCAGAAGTTTCGACTATCCCAAATATCCAGATATTCCATTTTATTTCAATAGTTGAAACTATCGGTCAACAAACAACAAAATTCACAACAACATTTCAATTTCATATCGAATATCCTAATTATCCACTTCATTCTCTTTAATTCACCATTATTAAACTAGTGTTTAGTCCATAAATTCAATCAACAATAATATCCAATTCTTATAATTTGATTAAATACAACAAGTCAAAAATAAATGATAATAATTAAATATTACCATTTCATAAAACAAACGCATTACAAATAACTATAATAGTTATAAAATTTTATTCATTATATATAGCATATAATATTCGAAAAATTATTCCATTTCAAAACTTATATAAAACCCTTTTTATAACACCAACAAATACGCGCTCTCGTATATATACACTCAGACAAACTCTTTCTAGGATATTACTACCCTATCTCTAATGAGTTAACCCTAACAGGCTAAGGTATGTCTAAACCTCACTCTGATACCAATTGTGACGACCTACCTTTTTGGACGGTTTAAATCAACAATAACCACATATGTTTAATTCAAATCATTTAAAAGGGAGGATAATTTGACTAAATACAATAAGTTAACAATAAATGATAATAATTAGATATTACCATTTCATATAACAAACACATTACAAATAACTATATTAGTTATAAAATTTTCCTTTATATATAACATATAATATTAGGAAAATTATTTCATTTCAAAACTTATATAAAACATTTTTCTAACACTAACAAATACGCGCTCTCGTATATACACTCAGACAACTCATTCTAGGGTATTACTACCATATCTCTAATGAGTTAACCTCAACAGGCTAAGGTATGTCTAAACCAAAGCTCTGATACTAATTGTAACAGCCCACCTTTTTGGACGGTTCAAATCGACAATAAACCACACATGTCAGACTTAAACCATTCAAAAGGGAGGATTGTTAATAGGGTAAATAAGAAAAAAAGAAAACAAAAGAAAAAAAATCACAGAATCTCACAACGGAACGACAAAATATAATAATCAAATAAACAGTTCATGAAACTGTTTTACAAATAACATTTGATTACACTTTTACAATTCAAATCAGAGTTATACATACATCAGAAATAAACAAATAATGCAGCAGAACATGGAATGCAGTGGAATAATAAATAATAATAATATACTAAATCTTCGTCTTCGTCCTCCAGAAAATAGTCTTCAATACACTAAAAGCTCAGACAGACCCGAGCGTAATGAAAAGACAAAACACTCGAGTCATAACTAAAAGATCTTATGTAAGTCAAATCAAAACAAGTAAAATAGAAATATTAGTGCAATGGTTTCATAGATGTTATGGGATTTCATCTCCTATCAAGTGTACAACGTGAATATAATCATTTAAAGGGTTTCAAATAATTCAAAATATCAATCTTAATCATCTAATTAAAACAAATCCGAAGTTTGAATTAACTTAAACCTTCAAATAATTCAATTCCAAATAAAAGTCCAAATTCAAGAAATTATATAGGTATATGTCATTTCAACCAATATCAAAAATCAACATTTCCAAATCAATTAAAACTGCTCGGGTTTATCATTTCAACCAATAATGATTTTCCCCTAATCAATATGATCGTTTGGGTATGTATCATTTCAATCCAAATGGATAACAGAGATATAGACATAAATGACATCCAATCATCTAAAATGTCAACCAATAACATCCATCCAATCACCCAAATATCAACAATTGAACATACAGCACAATCATCATTGAAATCAACCAACCAACAATTTACTGGTTATCATTAACAAGTATTTAACTGGCAATTTAAATTTCAATATTAAATTAAATGGCAATTAAATTCAATAAAAGTTAGATTAACTTGAATAATTTAAAATATACTAAACAACAACCAATCAATTTCTAACCACATCATAAATTCAATTTAACTAACATAATAAAATCTAGTAGTTGTGAGTGTTTGCTCACCTTTCGTGGCTACGAAGGTGATGATAAAAATGGAGCAATATGGAGATTCCTAGAAAAGATCCAAATGCAAAGCAAATCCAATAAAGCTTAGACACGAACACGAATCAATAAACAAGTTTCAACTACTTTCAACTTCCAAACAACCCAAGATCCAAACTATGGACAACAAACCTGAAACTAGGTCATATTTAAGAAAATATTCGAACCAGAATATTACTGAATCTGTAAAAGTGACTAACTAGAAAGTTGTTGAAAGTTCTTTTCTCTCCACTATCAACAAAAGAATCACTTAAAATGCTTCGGTCTTGATGAAGTTATGGTCAAATCAAACAGAGGTGTTTTTCTGAGTTGAAAATCTGAGTTCAAAAATACTTTGAAAAGATTTGAGTTTCTGGCATAGCAAATTAAGGAATTTGAAGAACTGATATAAAAGAAAGTTGAAGTCATTGGAAATATAAATGGTTTGAAAAAAAGAATCATATAGTTTGGTTCTTTCCTGAAGGAGAAATTATTAATACAATATGGGGTAATTTCGGCCTACACTGGACCCAAGAAAGGACTTGAAAAATGGAGTTTTTGATATTGAAATATTCGGAATGGGAAGAAGGGTTCAACAAAAAAGTTATTTCCATTGAAATTATACACGGTTTCAAAAAAAAAATATTTGATTTGAAGTAGTTTAGTGGAATATAGAAGCCATGGAAATAAGGGGAAGAAAGAGGGAAAAAGGGAAGGGAAAAAGAAGGAAGAAGAGGTGAGGGATGGTGGGGCTTTGGCCTTGGGTTACTGCCGTGGGTTGTGGGTGGTGATGGAGGTGGGTGGCGGCAAGAGGAGAGAGGTAGGCTAGGGTTTTGAAGGAGGAAGGATGAAATTTGATTTGGAGATTTAGGAGTTTTAGGGTTTGGAGTTTTCTGTAGATTTGAGCAAGAAGAAGAAGAGTACGCAGAAAGTTTCTCAAATGAGTAATTTTTGTACGTACTTGGTTTTATTCAGATAGGACATAGAAGGTCAATGGGTGGGAAAAGGAAGGGTCCAAAGCCTCTTAGTGTTCCTAGGATCTCTTGGTTTACTAAGGAGCCCATTAGTCTAAAACAAACCCAATAAGACTTAGACTAAAAAAAGAACACAAATATACACTACAAATGAAAGAAATAAGCTGCCGGTTATTTAATAGTTAGGAAATGAAGGTGGAGAGACAAAAATAAATGTCACGTTTTATTTTGAAATCTTCAAGCATTAATAATGCATAAAAATATATGTAGAAATGGAAAAGTTTGCAAACCAAAGGAAAGTCAAATTTTGTATACGCGAAAATGAGGTGGCAAGAATTAAATACAACATAAAAGTCTAGGCTCAGGTATTAAACAGAAGGAGAAATGAACGGATCAAGTATTAATAATGAAATATATTTTTTAAAACGTACATGCAACAATTAATAACAAAAGAAATGAAGGGACCATGTACATCGCACAACCTTTTTGAAATTCAATTTGTGAAACATAACCAAATTAACTTCATTAACTCAAATAATATTCAAATCTGTACGCATTTAGTTCTTTTATCTATGCATAATAAATAATTACTTACCTTAAAATGAAAACATTCAATTTGGTTTTCCCAAAATGATCTTTGATTTCCATTAAAACATCATTTCTGTTTAACACAAAAGGTGCGTTTCTTTTATTAAATCTATTAATTGCAATCAACGTTTTCTTCCCTTCTAATTGAAATATTTCAATAACATTAATTGCAATCACTTACAAAGTTAAATTTCAAAACAAACAACTAAATGGATGAAAAATAGAATAATTGTTTCCTTTAGTCATTTAAACACCTTTATAAATTTGTTATCTATACATCAGAGTAATAAATAACTTACTTAAATAAATTATTTTCCTACTCTTGTTATCCATATGTATGCTTAAACATAGTTCAAATATACATATATTTCTTCCTTTAAATAAATCATTCTATTATTTATTTTGATGAAATTAAACCTACCTTCACAAATGAAACATTTGTTTTATTTGATATAAATTTTCTTTTCATTAAATCAACTTTCCTTATATTTTCACAAAACATAAGCTACGTTTAATTACACCTATTAATTTACAATTTGGTGTCCTCTCTACCATTAATTGAAATTATTCGATTACATTAATTTCAATTGTTTACAAAGGTGAATTTCAAAATGGACAAAATAAATGTAATGAGAAATAGAACAATTATTTCCTATCTAATAGTAATTTAAACATATTTATACACTATTGTATACAAACATGAATTATACATTTCTTACCAAATAATAGTTTCTCATCTCTATAAACAATCTTTTAGCTACCAAACATTTCAAATAAATAACCATATGATTTCTTCTTTAATAAAGTAACATTTATTATTCTTTATTAACATTTATTATTCCAATTAATTGGAAATTTACATTTAGACAATTGTTAATTTCATTTAAACTAATGTTATTAAAATACACACTAACATTAGTTATCATTCTTACATTATTGTAAACATGTGTCTTTAATAGAAATTTTACTTAAGCTCATAACTTGTATTATAATTTAATTTGTATTAGTAAAATCTTAATTTTTTATTCCTAACAATTTTATTCAAAAATCTTATTTAATTTAATATTTTTAAATGTTTAAAAATACGGGTCGTTACACATATAGTCCATTGATATAATATCATTAAAATTATACATTCAAAGAAACTTACATAAATTTTACTCGAAATATTTATTTGAAACTTCATTTGCAAATCAATCATCTTTAATACTTTAATAATTTACAAAATTCATCCGTAAAATTTCTTGCTTCATTTATAAATACCATTTCAAAATCTTAAATAACATATTTATAAATGTATGTAGACTATTTGAAAATAATTATTTACATCATTACTTATATTTAAAAAGGAGTTATTGAAAACCTTTAATCCATTATTTATAAATTTATTAGTCTTAAATCTCAAAATACTTTTTATACATCTTTAATAAATCAATAATCATTTACTTTAAAATATATTTATAATATACTTTATCAAAGTATTTTTATAACTTAATGTTTTAACAAGTTTATCCTCGTTCTTGCAGACTCTAGCCATGCGTTGATCAAGCGCAAGGCTAGACTTCTCCAAGTACTTAGTAGACATGTTTCAACATCCAGTGAAAATACTTAAAAACATTAAAAATAGATATGGAAAGTACATTTCCCCATGGATCGCAGTTACGCAATGATTACGCCGCTATCCCAGCGGAATCATTTGTAACTGTAGGCATCCCGCCCCTCGAATTACGCCATGGTTGATAGATCGCAGCTACGCAATGGTTATGCCACTATCCCAGCGGAATCACTTGTAGCTGTAGGCATCTCGCCCCTCGATTTACGCTACCCAACAATATCAAATGAATATAATAAGTGACCCACAAAAGGGATCCGATAAATGACCCACCAAAGGGGTCCGATGGAAGGTACTTCCCATATCATTCACTTCATAATATATCATATATACATAGTACCCTTTCAAAATCATAACTTCAAATAACTTATATAAATTCCATTATATATAAGATTTCATTTTCAGATAGTACTTTCCAAAATCAATGGTTTTCAAAATCACCTTATACTTACATAAAGTCCATCTTATATAAGAATCAAAATTTTCCCAAGATCAATTACGCTGCATGAAGAGCCATATGTGATTGAACATCTTTGCTTTATAAAAGGTTTTGAATTTAGAATAGATTTGTATATAGAAATTGTTTTGTGAAATAGTTTTGTATATAAAATAGTTTTGTAAAATAGTTTGTAAATAAAATAGTTTGTAAAATATTTTTGTAAATAGAATAGTTTGTAAGATAGTTTTATAACTAAAATAGTTTGTATGTAAAATAGAATAAAATTGTTTGTTTAAGAAAAATAAAGAAAATAGTTTTAAATTAATAGTAGTTTTGCATAAAAGAAAATTTCCAATTTAAATTACAAAGATATCCAACCCAACAACTTTCAATTTCAGCGTCAAAGCGTATCAATAACATTAGAACATTAGATGTACATATGTCATCATTTCACAAAATCACATTTGATCGCACAAGTTTTCTTTCGAACTAGTATTGTCCATTCGACTTCCCTAATGCGGACTTCGATATGGTTTCTTGACTAGAAACCACAATTCTCCTTGCATAGCCATATACTATGATAGAGAATTCAAGAATCGAACCAAAATCCATATCAAATATTCGCCATCAAGAATCGAATGAAAAATCCTAACACGAAATGGTGAAATTCACCTCGAACTTATGTACTCAAATCTGGATCAAATTAATTATGCGAATAAAACAATATACGTACAACTTACGTATCTATTCCAACTTGTTCCATCACAATTTTATTTTCAATTTAACTTCATTATAAATCTCATTGATTAACACAAATATCACTTCATACTTTAATATTGGTTTCATAGAATTTCTTTAATTGACACAAAACATTAATATATTCATACATTGCTTATATTTCTCTTCAATTTTAAATTACATTCAATTTCACATGTAGTATTTCTCATTTAATACTACATTTACTGCAACATCCATTTATTTCATAAACAATTTACAGGTCGTGACTTTATTTATGATCGGTTCCATTTTAGTTCATATTTGTTTATTCAATTAGTTTTCACTTTTACTTTTCAATTTTATTTATGACACATTTCATAAATTTTAATCATGTTTTTAAACATATATGTTTTTTTCAATTTTATCTCATTTACAGCATTTCCTTAATCACAATTTCAATTTAACATACCAAGGCTTAAAGTTCACACTTGTATATTATTACATACATGCCAAGAATGTATACAACAATTCTATTCATTTACTAAACATAGATATAACAAATTAAACTTTGTTTCACTTGCTTTCAAATTAAGGTTATCAAATTCAACTGCATAATTCAACACAATTACTAAGTTTCCACTTATATATTAATTCAGAAGTTTCGACAATCCGAAATATCCAGATATTCCATTTTATTTCAACAGTTGAAACTATCAATCAACAAACGACAAAATTCACAACAAAACATTTCAATTTCATAAATGAATATCGTAATTATTCACTTTATTCTCTTTAATACACCATTATTAAACTAGTGTTCAGTCCATAAATTTAATCAACAATAATAGCCAATTCTTATAATTTGATTAAATACAACAAGTCAAAAATAAATGATAATAATTAAATATTACCATTTCATAAAAAAACGCATTACAAATAACTATAATAGTTATAAAATTTTATTCCTTATATATTTGTATATAATATTCGAAAAATTATTCCATTTCAAAACTTATATAAAACCCTTTATATAACACCAACAAATACGCGCTCTCATATATATACACTCAGACAAACTATTTCTAGGATATTACTACCCTATCTCTAATGAGTTAACCATAACAGGCTAAGGTATGTCTAAACCTCGCTCTGATACCAATTGTGACGACCCACCTTTTTGGACGGTTTAAATCGACAATAACCATATATGTTTAATTCAAATCATTCAAAAGGGAGGATTGTTAATGGGATAAATAAAAAAATAAAAGAAAAGAAAGAAAAACAAAACACGGAATCTCATAGCGGATTGACAAAATATAATAATCAAACAAACAGTTCATGAAGCTATTTTACAAATAACATTTGATTACACATTACAACACAAATCAGAGTTATACACTAGGAATAAACAAATAATGCAGCTGAATAATTATAATAAATAGCAATAATATACTGAATCTTCGTCTTCGTCCTCCAAAAAATAGTCTTCAATTCACTGAAAAGCTCAGACTTACCCTAGCATAATGAAAAGACAAAACACTTGAGTCAGAACTAAAAGATCTTATGCAAATTAAATCAAAATTAGATGAAATAAGGAATGCAGATAACTACATTTTTGAAGGTTCAAATTTTCCGGAAAAGTTATTGCTTCCATATTCAAAATACAATATATTTCACAATAGATCCATTCTAGTAACTTACAAATTAACAGAAAATTTCCCAATTAAATTTCATAGTTCAAGAGATTTGATTTATAATAATGTTCCAAAGTTTCAACATTCAATCTTATGGAAACTTCCCAATGTTTCAAAATTTAATTTTGAAAACTTTCAAATAAGGTAACGACGGTTTATTTCTCACAAATTATTTTTATGGTTCAAATAGTAAATCTAAACATACTAATTATTTTTTCATGTAAATATATGAAATTCATGGGTTTTATATCTTTATTCAGTGTTCAAATAATCAATATGAAAATTTATATAATTACAATAAACTATAGGGTGATAATAAGGATATATCAAAATGAATGAACAAATACACATTCAATCACAATATCATCCATCACAACATACAATCCACATTCAAGTCAACCAATTCAACAAATCAACCAATTCAATAACATGTCACAATAATTATTAGTTATCACATATTGGAGTTTAGGTATTCAAATTAAATATCCATTAAAATTCCAAACCAACAATCAAAAATTTATCACTAAATGACCTGGTTTAACTTGCAATAAAATTTTAGTATTTCGTGAGTGAGTTTAAACACTCACCTTATGGATTTCCCTTTTCTAGTCGGATTTGGATCCGCTACTACTTCTTCCTTTTGATTTGTTTCCTTGCTATCTTTATCTTCCCTTTTTTTAGAATGTTTTGGAAGAGACAGAGAAGTTGTATAGATTTGGATTTGAAGAAAAGGATTTGGAAAAAGAAGAATGTTTGGAAAAGTAGATTTTTTTTAAAGAAGATGAAGAATTGAAAAAGAAGAAGAAGATTTGAAGAATAAGAATAAGAAAAAGGAAGCTTTGAACAAAAAAAAGGAGAAGAAGGAGATTTGAAGAAGAAAAAAATGAAGAAGTTTCAAATTGCCAAATCAAGCAAATTTTGGAGAAAACTGTGAATAAAAATTGAAAAGGTTGGTCATAAAAATTGACATAGGTGCTTTGGGCTTATAGAACTGCATATAAAACTAATCTAGGGATGTCTCCTTTTAGGTTAGTATATGGTAAAGCATGCCATTTACCTGTTGAACTTGAACATAAAGCGTTGTGGGCAATTAAGAACATAAACTTTGATCTTGAAAAAGCTTGCGAAAACTGAAAATTGCAACTAAATGAATTAGAGGAGATTAGGAACGACGCGTATGAAAATGAGAAAATTTCAAAGAAAGAACAAAAGTTTTTCATGACAAGTCGATCCTAAGAAAAACATTTTTGCCAAATCAAAGAGTTCTTTTGTATGACTCTCGACTTCATTTATTCCCTGGAAAATTAAAATCAAGGTGGATAGGACCATACATGGTACGTACCGTTTTTCCACATGGTGCCATAGAAATAGAAAACCCTAAAGATGAATTGATTTTTAAAGCCATTGGTCATCGTTTAAAACCTTACTTGGAGTTGGCGAGTGATCGAGAGGAAGAGCTCATGATTCTTCATGAGCCACACTACTTCTAGTAAGAAACTTTTAACCTCTTTTGTAAATACGTACATATTTTTCTCCATTACACTTATTATATCATGCATTGACTGTGGGGACACAGTCAAAATCAAGTGTGGGGGGGAGTTTCATGTTTATTTTGATTTTTCATGGTTTATTTTTATGCATTTTCTTCCCAAAAAAAATCCAAAAACAAATTTGATTTTTCTTTAGCATATGGATTATTTTGAAACACGATAGAATAAGTATATGTTTTTGGTTATTAAATTGAAATTTTTGAAAATTTACTTTTCTTATCAAAAAGAAAAAGAAAATTTTGATTATAAGCAACTATGGTGTAACTAGTATATAGGAAGGTTCATAGGTGATAATTTAAAGTATATCCTAATTGTAATTTTTGTTTAAAAGAGTGATTGATTTAAAGTAAAGGCGATAACATTTTTGACGTTCTAAGTTAAGTGGTGCTAAGATGATTTTGCATAACTCTCTGTTTTCAAAAAAACATATTTCATAAAAATAAGAAACACATAGAGTCATGTGTTCACATGTAAGTGTGTATACTCGCTAGGCTCTGTACTCTTCTCACATAAGCCCGAAAGCAGTGCATGATCGGTATTTATGGCCTCGGTTTATTTGAGTTAGGTGTATGTAAATAAAATTAAAATAATAATAATAAACACGTAGAGTCATGTGTTCATAAGCAAGTGTGTACACTCGCCACGCTCTATACCCTTCTTACGTAAGCCCGAAAGGCAGTGCATGATCGGTATATCTAGCCTCAGTTTATCTGAGTTAGATGTGTAAATAATAATGTTAATATTTTTCAAAATAGAGAGAGCAAGCAATTGAAATCCAAGCACAATTTTCACTTATTTAATTTGACTTGTTATTCAAAAGAAATTAAAATGCCACTGTGGAAAACTTTGATAATCAAAGAAAGGATTCATTTCATAGTTGCACTATGTTATCAACCGAAACAACTAGCCAAACTAGAGTCTAATTGTGATGATAACTTAATTTTTGTTGGAAGTTTTGATGAGTAAAAAGACTAAAATTTCTTAAGAATAACCAAAACTTATAACCAACCCACTCATGTCAATTTATAAGTAAGTTCTTCATTTGTAAATATTTTCGAAAACTTACATCATATAGTCGCATTAAAATTTGCATATCGCATTTGGAATTTGTGAGTAGTATCCACTGAAAACCCTCACGAGACAACACCCGTCCTACTAGGGACACCTAGAGGTTTAACGGCTTATTGCATACGCTCAATGCAATCGTCTTTCCTACAAAAACGGATTTATCCTAGTTTTAGTTTATTCGAGGATGAATAAAAAGATAAGTGTAAGGGTGTTTGATGTGCACGTAAAAGTGTACATTTTTACTCCCATATTTAATCTTCATTTATTAAAATAAGTGAGCATATTAGGGTATTTTACATGTTTAAACCAAAATCTAAATTATTTTCAAATCATCATTCATTCATCTTCATTTGGAGGCAAAATGGTAATTTTGTATGGATTAATTCTGAGAAAATTTAGTTGTACAATTTTATTTTTATTTGTAGGAAATTGATTGAAAATTGGATGGAGCTTCATGGATGTATGCATGCACATATGTTGAAAGAAAATAAAGAAAGGAAATAAAAGAATTCATGCAACATGGAGGAGCATGCATGCCCACTAGCTAATGGACCATAATTAAAAGCACATGCATATGTTAATGGAGACTTAAAGGCAGGTTAGTGGGGATTAATTAATTCCCTAATGATTACTTGGAGGTTACACTCTCTCAAGGGTATTTTTGGTAGTCCCCTAAAAATGAAACTAGAGTTTAAGCATGTATAAATACCCTTTATGTTTCATGTAATAAGCTTCTCTTTTATGCATATTATAGCCACAAATCAATGATAAATAAAATGTCTTTTTTAATTGCTTCTAGCCTTCCTCTTATTTGCTTTTGTTTACATGCTCTTTTCTCTAATGCTATTTTTATTTTATGCACTCTTATTTTGTTTATGTCTCTTTTATTTCATGTTAATAGTATAGACATAATTCATGCAATTAGTTTAGATTTATTTTATGCAAGTAGTTAGTTCTCTTTTCTTTTTATTAGCTCTCATTTTCCTTGCCTTTTATGCTTAAATCATTTTGTGTTGATATGAATTCAAATATGAGAAGCTAAACCCCTTCAATTTAGTAGTAATGAAGCTTTCATGAATCATACTAAATCAACATAACATGGTTGCATTTATGACATCTCTTTTGTGCTTAGTGGAAATTATGAATGATGATAGTTTATGTTTCTGTTTTAGTGAATTTGATAGTCTATGTTGACATCTCAAATAGGCTATGCTTAATATAATATAAAAATAAACTATTTGATCATTTGCCTAAGTGATTTTGATGATGAAAGTCAAACCAAAAATCAAAATTTGATTATCTATGTTACTAGTTCATAGTAAATAGATCATGCTTAAAATAGATTTTATTTTTAATTTCATGCCATTTTCAAGAGAGTTGATAACTCAGTTTGAATGATGTGTTAGAGTTTGATGGTTTAAGTTGTGCTATTTAATAGCACAAATAATTCATACTTATAATAAACACATCAATCATTTCTACTTAAAATTAAAAGGAGAGATTATAGATAAATTTTGTGTTCATTTATATGAATGATTGAAAGTGGATTTGCCTCTAAGTTGCTCCTTAATCTCATAGTTTTATTCACTTTTGCTCTAGTTTATTTTCTACAATTTTCTTAGTTTAAAACAATTTAAAATCTTTGAGCTAATATGATTGAGTGATATTAGAATTGAATTCTTTCCTTATGGATCGGCCCGTACTCGTATACGTACTATGATTGTACGCCGTGTGCTTGCGGTTTTTGTAACGATATATTTTTGATGGTTTTCTAATCGATAGAAAATCCACCATAAACCAAGTTTTTCTAGACGATATATTTTTGCATATGTACTACCTGGAAATCCTCTCGTTTGAGTCCGAAAAGGATGAGTATGAGAAGCAGCTCACATATCGCAATGCGGAGATTGAGAGGCTAAAGAAAGTGAGAGATGACGCCCTCAAGAGGGAGAGAAAAAGTGCTTCTTTCCTTAAAGAGCTTAAAGAATCCACCAACCGAGCTACAATAATATTTAGAGATGAGATAAAGAAGTGCCATATGGATGAGGCGGCTCTAAAAGAAAAGTTGAGGATAGGCAAGACGATGGTGGAGATGTAGAAGAAAACCATCACTGAGCAAGCTCAAGAAGTCTCCTCTCTTCGCGAACAAGTTTTGAATTTGGATGGTGAGAAGACACAACTGACGGTAGAGAAGGCTAACACGGATGCCAACTTTTCAGAGCTTCAAGATACCTTCACAAAGAAGATGGAAGGCTTGGATGCTACTATTTTGGGCTTCTATGTCAACTCCATGTTGCATCAGGGGAGTCTTAGTTACTTGGGTCCGTTGTTCCCTCGTACGCTTGTCGTAGTCTATGAAGAGATTCTGGCCTAATTTCAAGGTATGGGCGGCGATTATACCAAAGAGGAGTTGGTTCAAGCATTTCTAAATGAAGAGTCCCACCAAGCTTTAGGAGAGGGCCAGGAAATCTTGAGACTGGAGAGGGAACAAGAAGCTATTGATGCCACGGCCGTCGCTAAGGCTATAACCAGGCATTTTCCTTCAGGCCCTGGTGAGCCGTCTTCACATCTTCGCACAGATGTGAGGATTGTTTCTACTTCTCCCATGATATTGCAGCTATCAAAAGTGGGCAATGGCGAAGGCTTCGAAGTTGTGGCGCATGAATAGACCCCCAACAACAGGTAATTTTCTTATCTCTCCCATGTTTGAAGACTTCCATTATACGCATGATGAAATTACCGAGATAACTGCCCTTTATTCTAATATTATAGATCAACCATCTCTTCCTGCTGAGTTACCTCCTCCTTATGGTGTTGTATCTATTGCCATTCTGATCGCATCAACTGTCGTCTTCGCATCTGGCTTGCAGCCCAGTTCACACTCTGAGAAAATTGCAGTGTTGCATGATTTGAATGACCCCTCTATATCTCAAGAGGGTGGTTTGGAAGCTACTGAAACATGGGAGCAGGCGGATCAAGCTAGCCAACTAAACAAAGTAGAGGCCGAGCAGCCGATGATCGAGTAGCAGATGGTAGCAGTAAAGAAGGAGAAGGTTGAAGAGCAAAAGAGGTCATCAAAGAGCTCTCACAAATCCCGCAAGCACAACGTCAAAGGAGAGACTACCAATGGCACTGTTTCAGAAAGCGAGATCACCCCAGGAGGGGAGAAGCTTTAGAAATTGCCGATCAGAGGCAGGAAAGGCAACATGGGAGGTAGTGATAAGAAATCATGATCTGCCCGTGTACTCATGAAGCGGAGCTTTTTCTTTTTGGTTGCTTTTGTACAATTCCAGAGTTTGCACTTAACATATTTTCTTGTTATTGCAACAGTGGTGTTTGTATTTTCATATACTTAGTCGATATTGTGCGGGTACGACCCCCGCCGTTTGCTGTTGTATATGAAAAATATTATAAGTAATAAAACCGTTGAAATTTTGATTGTAACTTCACTTGTCTACTTATCTACTTTCCATGCATTGTTGCCCTTTTATACCACTGTTTTTTTATTCAGCACTTTTTTCTATACTTTTTTATTTAGTCCTGTAATTACTACAAAAATTCTTCATTTGGAGTAACAGAACTATGAAGTATTTGGTATTCCGGTTGAGTGTTGGTGTGTGTGCCCCTAGTTCACGGGATTGTTTACTCCGAACACTTGATACGAGACTGGGTGCCCCTTGTGGTCTTTCAGATGCACCTAGTCGAATTTATATTGCAACTCCTATCTTTAGGAACTAAGTGATTGGTGATACCGGAGCAACACCGATTACTTGAATTTCTATTAAGTGGTTCCGTCATAATGCCGACGTTCAGGCTATTGTGTGCACGAGTCGCTCCTTGGAGTGTTATTTCCTTGGCTCTTGAGGCGGTATGTGGCTTTTTGTAATATGGGAGTTCCTCGTCTTCGGATGCAATTTTGCTGATCCAAGTAGTGGTGTGCAGCTTATGAAATGCACATGGTGGGATCGAGGCTTGCTTGGTCGTAGTTTTACGAACCAAGAAGCGATGCGCGACTTACAAGATACGCGGCTTAGGTAATTGTGTTTGCTTGGACGTGATTCCACAATCCTAGAGGCGATGCACGGCTTATGAAATGTGAGGCTTTGATTAAGACCTTCCTGGTATCGTCGGAGCAACACTGGTTCTTAGAAGGCCGGGATCTAGTTCCGTCGATCAGTAGTTTGAATCGATTTGCTTCCATCAACTCGGCGGGTAAATGGGGCATACTTGAGCGTGGTTGCATTATCTCAAGTAGCGATCGGATGGTTTTGAGTCGATTTGACCTCATCGACGGCAGGTTACTTATGTGAACACAGTTTTATTGGTTCAGAAAGCAAAGAAATTTTATTAATTGAAATAAAAGTTGGGCAAGTTCTGTCGATTTACAATGCCTTCGGTATCCCGGGATGGCTTATTTACGAAAATAGGAAATACATAAGATAATCCTAGATAAAGTTGATAAAAAGATTCGTTGTTCCAAGCACGGGGAATTTGGGTTCCATCAATGATTATTAACTTGAACGTGCCATCCCCTAGCTTCCGGTCAATTACTTAGGACCCTTCCTAGTTTGGTCCGAATGTTCGTGGTACGGGATAGACTCGTTTAAGGACAAGGTCTCCTACTTCAAAAGTACAGTTACAGACCATGGAGTTGAAATGTCATGCGACCCTTTTCTGGTGACCGGCAGTCCTTAGCTCAGCTTCTTCCCACTTCTCATCGACCATATCGAGCAACTCGAGCAGGAGCTGTTCGTTCTGCCTTTGATTGAAGTTTTGCCTTCTATGAGAAGGGACTACAAGTTCAACGGGGACCATTGCTTCTGAACCACATGCCAGGGTGAACGGAGAGTGCCGGTTGCAGATTTATGCGTTGTTTTGTAATCCCATAGTGCAATTGGAAGCTCATCAACCAATTTCCTTTAGCTTTAGTTAGCCGTTTTTTGATGGTGGACTTGATGATCTTGTTTACTGCCTCCACTTGCCCATTTGCCTATGGATGTGCAACAGTGGAAAAGCTTTTCTCGATTTGGAAGCGTTTGCAAAAGTCTTTGAATTCAGCTCTTTTAAATTGAGTCTCATTATCCGTAATGATTTTTTATGGCACTCCAAACCTGCAAATAATTTTTTAGTGACAAAGTTAATAACTTTCTTTGTGGTAATAGTGGCCAGCGGTTCCGCTTCGGCCCATTTGGTGAAGTAGTCAACAGTAACGATAGCGTATTTAGCTCCTCCTTTGGCTATTGGCAATACACCAATCAAATCAATTCCCTAGGTTGCGAATGGCCATGGGATAACATCTATGTTAGCTCTATCGAAGGATTTCTTTTGATCTTGTCGAATCTTTGGTATTGGTCGCACTATTTGGGGTAATCAACGGCATCGCGGTTGACCGTTGGCCAAAAATACCCATATTAGAGCACTTTCTTTGCAAGGTTTAGCCCCCAGTGTGATCTCCGCAGTCACCTTCATGAACTTCCCCGAGGATTCTTCGAGCTTCGCAGTTGGTCACACACCTGAGCAAGGGGGTAGAGAATCCCTTTTGGTAGAGTATTCCATCTTGTATTACGAACCATAGTGCCTTTCGAAGGAGCTTTTTCCATTGATTCTTGTCTTTGGGGAGTGTTCCTCTATGCATATAGTCCTTGATCGTTGTCATCCATGTTTCTGGTTCTTTGGTTGTTTCAAAAATCCAGTCGATATCCATCTCACCTATGCCTGGAGAAGTCAGAATTTCAACTGGGATTAGTCCCGTTGACCGAGCTTCTCCGGAACTGGCCAGTCTAGCTTGATAGTCCGCCTTCGTGTTTTGTTCCCTCGGGATATGAGTTATGGTGTAATGCTCGATGTCGTTCAACAATTCCTGCACTTTGGATAGACACGGGGCAAGGTTCTCTCCCCGAGCTTGATATTCGCCTCTCACCTAATAGAAGACTAACCGAGAGTCGCTATAGATATGCATGGACTTTATCCCGATTCCTTCATAACTTTCAGCCCGGCTATCAATGCTTCATATTCTGCTTCATTGTTTGTTGCAAGGAATTTCAAGTGTAAGGCCTAGCAAACGGATCGTCCTTCAGGAGTTTCGAGCACGACTCCTGCCCCCAAGAAAAAGTTGTTAGATGCTTCATCGACAAATAACTTCCAGTGCATCTCCACTTCTGGAGTAACTTCTTCTTTGTTATCTCATATTGTAAACTCGGCAATGAAGTCTGCCAGGGCCTACCCATTGACTGCCATTCATGATGGTAAGTGATTTCATATTGACTCAATTCAATGTTCCATTTGATAAGCCGTTCGGAGGTATCGTGGCGGTACAACACCTGCTTCAAGGGTTGATCTGTTAGTACTTTGATCGGGTGTGCCTGAAAGTATGGTCGTAACTTTCTAGATGCGTTCAAGAGGCAATATGCTAGTTTTTCCAACTTCAGATAGTTTATCTCAGCTCTAGTGAACCGTTTACTGATGTAATATACGGGTAGCTAGCTTCTTCACCTACGAGCATGGAACTTAATGCATGGAGCGAGACTACTAAGTAGATAAACAAGTCTTCTCCCTCTACCGACTTGGATAGAATTGGCAGAGTCTCCATATGTCGCAGTAGTTCTTCGAAGGCAATCTGGCAAGCCTGATTTCGTTTGAAGTTCTTCTTTCCCTTCTTTACTGTGTCAAAGAACTGTATACATTTGCATGTTGCTTTTGGGATGAACCAGCTTAGCGATACCACTTTTCCATTCAAGCTTCGTAATGTGCACGTAAATGTGCATATTTTTTCTTCCATATTTAATCTAATTTAATTAAATAAATGATCATATAGGGTATTTTAACATGTTTAAAGCAAAATTCATATTATTTTCAAATCATTATTTATTCATCTTCATATAGGGGCAAAATGGTCATTTTGTGCATATATTAATTTGAGAATATTTATTTCCACATTTTATTTTTAATTATGGGAAAATTGGATGGAAATTACAAGAGGCTTCATGGAAAATATGCATGCACAAGAAGAAACAAACAAATGAAGATGGAAATAATTCAATTCATGAAACATGGAGGACCCCACCTACCCACTTACCATGATCACCTATTTGGAGCTAATACACATAATAATGAAGATTAAAGCTACATGCACATTTAAGTGGAGGATTAATTCATGCTAATGATAACTTGGTGGCCACACTTCCTTAAGGGCAATTTGGGTAGTTCCCAAAATATGATTAGGGTTTCCAAACATGTATAAATACCCCATATGTTCATGTAATTAGTCCTCTCTCTCTTAGCCATTGAGCCTTCTCTTTAGTTAGTTTAGTTTAGCCTAAAAAATAAACAAAAAATTCTCTTTCTTTTTCATGGCTACTTAGCCATTTCCTTTCATGTATTTTTCTTTTTTATGCAATGTTAATTAATGTTCTTCTCTATTTACATGCTCTTTTCTTTTCTTGTTTATCTCCTTTCATGCTAGTAGTGTAGATCTTTTTTTTATGCAAGTAGCCTAGCTTTTATTTTCATTAGCTTGCATTTTTCCTCTTATTCTTGTTTCATGTTGCATTCTACATTTGTTGATATGATAACAATATGAGAGGCTAAACCCCTTTAATTTAGGGGTAATGAAGCTCTCTAATTATGTAGATTCAACATAACTTGCTCATTTTTTATCTCTTTTTTGCTTAATAGAAAAATGGATGTTTATGTGATTTAGTGTTTCATGTTGAATTTGATAGTCTATGTTGTTAATAACAAATAGGCTACGCTTAATCACATTATTCACAAATTGCCTCTTCATCTAAATATGATTATGGCAGTGAAGTGAAATTATAACCAAAATTTGATGGCATATATTTCTAATCAATAGTTAATAGGTCATGCTTAGAATAGATTTTATTTTCAATTTCATTACAATTTTCATGAGAGTTAAGAAGTGGTTTAATGGTTATTATAGTTTGATGGTTTATATTGGGCTAATTAATAGCACAAATATGCCATACTTATGATAAACACATTAATTAAACTCACTAATGACCAAAAAAAGAGAGATCATAATTTCATGTTGTGTTGATTTATATAATCAAGAGAGTGGATTTATCTATAAATTACCTTCTACTCTCCTATTTTTATCCATTTTCTTTTGCTAGTTTATTTTCATTTTTTTAGCTTAAAAACATCTCAAAATCTTGGTTTAATTTGATTGAATAGAAATTTTAAAATGTAAAAAATTCCCTGCGGATCAACCCGTATTCGCCATGTACTATCATTGTACGTCGTGCGCTTGTAGTTAATTTTTAATTAAAATTCAATCGGCTATTTTCTAATATGATAGGAAATTGGCCGGTTTGAACAAGTTTTTGGCGCTGTTGCCGGGGAGTTGATTTTATTTTATTTTCTATTCTTCGAATTATTTTTCGTTTGATTTTATTGTGTTGCATTTAAAAAAATCATTGTTGTGTGTGTTGTGTGAATTTTTGCTTTCAATTTGATTTGTGGTGCTTGTTGTTTTTCCATTTGCATATTAAAAAAAATTTCACAACTTCATTTTCAAAATTATATTCCATTTCATTTTATTTTACATTTTACATCAATTTGCATTTCATTTAAAAAAAATACAAAAAATTTTGCATTTCCTCTCTTTACACAACCTCCCCACTCTTGCAAAACAACAACCATTTCTACATTGTTCATTCATTTCTCACTCCACTTTATTGCCTACTGTTCCTCTACCAAACTTTCACACCTTACTTCCATTGCCGCTTACAACAGCCATACGACAACAAGACAACCACCACTTCCTTCCTTCATCTCTTCTAACTACTTCCATCACACCCTCTTACCAGTTTGCTCACTGCCTTCATCAACTTCAGTTTACATTTCCTCTGCTCATCAACCACACTGCACATACCCTTTGATACAACAATGCACATCTCTGTGCACATTACTGCGCACAATCACCCTCACTTCCTCCTTACTAAATCTCCACCCACTGCCTATTAACCCTGCCAACCATCCCCTTACCCACACTCTCACTTCATACATCCATTGCACACAAATACAACATTTTTGTCCCATTTGTACACTTCATCCACTAAACAGCTGCAACCCAATTCAACTACACTCCTAATTGCACTTGCATATAAACCTTCCATCCTCACATACACTATTGACCATCATATACAACTTCTTTATATCAACTCCACCATTCCACCATTCCAAAAGCACTACAAACCACAATTATAAACCATACCACACAGTGCTTACCTGCACAGTGCTTACCTTACAGTCTTCATACACACCACACTACAACATAATTATCACTTGCAACATATCAACTGCAGTTCCATCACCAATACAACACATCATTTCAACCTTAAACACTGCAACACATTGATCAAACTGCAGCCATACCACCAGAACTCCATTCACCACCTCTGTCCCCTTCAACAACAAACCACCACTGCTGCCATTCCTCCTACACACTTCTTGCCTTGAAACATCACCAATCACTATAAAATAGTTCAAAACATTACCTTGTTTCACTCTATCCACTTGTCCCTGACCACCAGCAGCCTAACATCACCACTGAACCACGTCTGCACTTCATTACTACAGCAATACTTCAACTCAACAGTCCACTCCCATTGGCTTTCAAACATCAATTGACTGCCTCAATCATCCCACACTTCACTCTTCCACAAAATTCCACTGTCAACATCATTTCCTCCTCTGCCTCACTGCCACACTAACCCCAGCAGCATCAACAAGCTTCATCAAATCCACTGCCCGAGCCAGACTCACCACCACCCAATCATCGCAAACAAATCCAACCCACTACCCTATCCCCAAAATCGCCTACGACCATCCTCAATTTCCCTAACTCCAGACAACTCCACTTCGACAAACACTACAACACACTAACACACTAACACTCACCTTTGCATTGCCGTAATCTCGAACGCACGCAACTTCAAAGCCACTGCAACCCAATCGCCTAGAACACGGTCGCAAACTTAACCAGAAGCTGCAAACCTCCGGAACCATCCTCCAAACACCTCTCCTCAATCTTCAAATCGAAAATTGAACAAGTTTTTCTTGGCTCGCGTTCGTTGTTATCTGTTACGGAGGTGGGAAAGTTCGAAGTGATTTGTAGAAATTAATAATTTGCATTTGGGAATCTGGAATCGAGAATTTTTTACGTTTGGGATAATTAAAAAATAATAAGTTGAAGTTTATGAAAGGAAGAAAAAAAGTGGTTTTGTTTCCTTCTTGTGCCGGATTGGCTTGGAGGATTTAATAATATTTGCTTTTTTTAAATTGTTTCAATTGGGTTGCTTTTTGTTTAATTTGTCTTTGTCTAATTTGTGTTTAGTTTAATCAAAATTTAAAAAGAAGATGAAGAAGAGTTTGTTTAATTTGTTTTGTTTTTACTTTTGTTTTGTTTTACCCTTTAATTTTTTTTATAATTGTGTTGTTTTAAATTGTTATAAATTTCATCCTTATATATATATATATAACTGTATATATATATATCTTTGTTTTACTTTCAGGTTGCCAAAGCAGAAAATCGCAAAATGAGAAGGCTCGCTTGCTAAAAAAAATTGCTTACTTATTAAAAAAATAGCCGCTAAAAAAATAAAGTGCTAATAAATTTTGCACGCTCTCGTATTGTGTTCTAATCTCTAGTTTTAATCTGCATTGTTAGTTGCTTGCATTTGCATTTATATATAAAAAAAATTCAAAAACCAAAACAAAAACAAATTTCATTCGTAGTTGCATTTTTAATACACGTTTAATTTCTGCTTTGCATTTCATCCTAGAATTTTGATTAATAATAACGGTTAGACATCGATAACGCTTAATTGTATATTGACAAGTTGTCTTCTTTGAACAATTTATCTTCTTGGTGTCTAGGCTACGACAGAGCAGTAATCAGATATAAATATTACGGTGATTCGTAAATATTATACTGATTGTTTCTCTGAAGGTACTTAAACCTTTGGCTGCATTGCTACGGTGATTCGTGGTGCACTGATAAATCCTGTCTGTTACCTGGCTGAGAACTATCTTGTTGATTTAAGACAAAGTGTGATTATACAATTTTGGGTTAGGAGCTACTTAGGATAGGAAATTTGCATTCATTTAGTTGCATTAGTTCATGCATATTTAAAAAAAATCAAAATACAAAACTAAAAAAATTGTAAATATTTCTTAATTTAGTTTTTAAATCCTTTGAATTTTTTTTTTCAAAATCCAAAATCCAAAAAAAAAACTTTTCAAAAAACAAAAAAAATCCAAAAACCATAAAAAAAAATCAAATTTCCTTTTGAAAATTAAATTTCTTTTGGTAAATAGTTTTCCTTTTAAAAAAATCCAAAAAAGAATTGAAAAAAAAACATTCTTAAAAATGTTAGAGTTTCCCCACTTACATGAATTTTATGATAGTTGTGAAAATCAATATAATCCATATAATTTCACTTCAAATTCTTATGGATATTTTAATGGCAACGTTGTACAAATAATTTGAATTTCGAACAACAAAATTTTCAAAATGATGAACAACCTCAGACTCTTGAAAATAGCATTGAAATGATTTCGTCTTTGCTTGAACTCTCTACACAACAAAATCAAATGATAAATGATTTGTGTAATTCATATTTGTGCAATAACTCAAGTCAAAATTTTCAAAATAATCAAGATTTGAATTCACTTCAAAATTCAAATGATTTCGATTATAACTCATGCCAACACAATTTCGAATTTCAAAATGAATTTCAAAATCAAAATCAAAATGTGAACCACTTTTCATCTAACTTTGGCAATGAGAATAATCTCGACTACGGTGTGGTTAATAATTTTCATTCTCAACAAGTTCAAATTAATAATTATAAATTGGATTTTGTTGAGCAAATGGACGAAATTTACAATGAACACACTGATTTGTTGTTTGAAACATACCTGAAACAACGTGAGCAACAAAACCAAATCCCAACGTGTGGCGAGTCAAGTAATAATCCACCTTTTACCCAAATTGACAATTTTCAAATAACAACTTTTGAAATTGAAAATGACAACCTAAATGAAGTTGTTGAAAATACAGTAATTGAGTTAGATTTCAATTCTTTTGAAAGTGTGGAACCAAATTTAAAATTTTATCTTCCTTTCTCCGATTTCGAAAAATTGAATACAACAACTTTGGATTTTGAACTTGATACATATAATGAAGTTGTTGATAATCCAACAAGGGAAGACAATTTAATGAACATAAATTCTTTGGACTTTTCGAAGAAGAGTTGTCGAATTCTGAGGGGAAAAATATAAATCACCATATTGATTTTGAAATCAACAATTTTGAAGAATTCGTCAATGATGAGCTTGAATTTCAATTTGGTGAAAATAAACTTGAATTTCAATCAATTTTTCTAACAACCTCGAAAATCAACGAAAATAAAACAACTCACACGATTTTTAATAAAACGACATTCGTTTTCCCAAATCAACATTCAACTTCGAAATCTTTTATGGTTTGTTTTTCTGTGCTTAAGTTATGTCTTGCATACTTGACGAAACAAATGAATTGGTCGCATACTTGACGAAACAAATGATTTGGTCTTTGGAAGACCGTTTCATTTACTCTTTAACTGTATATTTTCTGATCTCTTGTAAATAATAATCTTTTCATGTAAATATAGGTCATTTTTATTTTATTTTTCTTCTTTCACTTGGGTTGACTGTGGGGACACAGTGAAAATCAAGTCGGGGGAGTCTCATCTTCTTTTCGATTTTTCATGGTTTATTTTTGCATTTTCCTTCCAAAATTAAAAAACCAAAAAAATCCCAAAAATAATTTTTTTTAGCATTTTGATTTATTTTTGAAAAAAAAATTATAGGATAAATATATGATTTTGGTTATTAAATTGAAATTTTTGAAAAGTTATTTGTTTCAACAAAAATAAAAATAAAGTTTGATTACAAATAACGATGGTTTAACTAGTATATAGGAAGGTTCATACGTGTTATTTATGAAATATATCCTAATTGAAAATCTTTATTTTAAAAAGTGGTGAATTTCAATAAAAGGATATAACATTTTTTATCTTCTAAGTTAAATGGTGCTAAGATGATTTTGCAAAACTCTCTCTTCAAAAAAAACAAAAAAATATGTAAAAGCAAAAAAAAATATCTGTATATATGTATTTTTTTATTAACACCTAGAGTCATGTGTTCACACGCAAGTGTACACTCGCCATGCTCGTACCCTTCTCACATAAGCCCGAAAGGTAGTGCAAGATCGGTATATTTGGTTATTAATAATGCCTACAGTCGATAGGTGTTCACACTTGTGTGTTCACTCGCCACGCTTTGTATTCCCCTCTCGTAAACCCGCAAGGTAGTGCATGGGTAATATATCTGGCCTCAGTTTTCTGAGTTAGGGACATGTAAATATTGTTAATATCAATAAAATTTCCAAAAAAATTTAGAGAGAGTAAGAAATTAAAGTCCAAGCACTATTTTTACTTATTTGATTTAACTTGTTATTCAAAAGAAATTAAAATAACACTTTGAAAAACTTTGATAATCAACTAAGGATCTATTTCATAGTTGCACTATGTTATCAACTGAAACAACTAGCCAAACTAGAGTCTATTTGTTATGATAACTTAGCTTTTATTGGAAATTTTGATGAGTAAATAACTTAAATTTTCAAGATAATGACCAAAACTTTTATTTAACTTATTCGTGTTGATTAAAAAGAAAATCCTTCATTTGTAAATATTTTCAAAATCTTGCATCAATATCTTTGTAAATAAATCTTGCATTTAGGAAATTTCTCATTTCGCATTTGGATTTTGTGGGTAGTATCCGTTGAAAACCCTCACGAGACAACATTTGTCCTACTAGGGACATCTAGAGGTTTAACGGCTTATTGCATACGCTCAATGCAATCGTGCCCCCTACGAAAACGGATTTATCTTAGGTTTAGTTTATTCGAGGACGAATAAAAAGACAAGTGTGGGGTATTTGATGTGCACGTAAATGTGCATATTTTTACTTCCATATTTAATCTAATTTAATTAAATAAATTATCGTATAGGGTATTTTAACATGTTTAAACCAAAATTCATATTATTTTCAAATCATCATTTATTCATCTTCATATAGGGGCAAAATGGTCATTTTTGTGCATATAATAATTTGAGAATATTTATTTCCACATTTTATTTTTAGTTATAGGAAAATTGGATGGAAATTACAAGAGACTTCATGGAAAATATGCATGCACAAGAAGAAACAAACAAATGAAGATGGAAATAATTCAATTCATGAAACATGGAGGACCCCACCTACCCACTTACCATGATCACCTATTTGGAGCTAATGCACATGCTAATGAAGATGAAAGCTACATGCACATTAAAGTGGAGGATTAATTCATGCTAATGATAACTTGGTGACCATACTTCCTCAAGGGCAATTTGGGTAGTTCCCAAAATATGATTAAGGTTTCCAAACATGTATAAATACCCCATATGTTCATGTAATTAGTCCTCTCTCTCTTAGCCATTGAGCCTTCTCTTTATTTAGTTTAGTTTAGGCTCAAAAATAAACAAAACATTCTCTTTCTTTTTCCTGGCTACTTAGCCATTTCCTTTCGTGTATTTTTCTTTTTTATGCAATGTTAATTAATGGTCTTCTCTATTTACATGCTCTTTTCTTTTCTTGTTTATTTCCTTTCATTCTAGTAGTGTAGATCTTTCTATTTTATGCAAGCAGCCTAGCTTTTATTTTCATTAGCTTGCAATTTTCCTCTTATTCTTGTTTCATGTTGCATTCTATATTTGTTGATATGATAACAAATATGAGAGGCTAAACCCCTTCAATTTAGGGGTAATGAAGCTCTCTAATTATATAGATTCAACATAACTTGCTCATTTTTGATCTCTTTTGTGCTTAATGAAAAAATGGACGTTTATGTGATTTAGTGTTTCATGTTGAATTTGATAGTCTATGTTGTTAATAACAAATAGGCTATGCTTATTCACATTATTCACAAATTGCCTCTTCATCTAAATATGATCAACGAAGTGAATTATAATTAAAATTTGATGGTCTATATTTCTAATCAATAGTTAATAGGCCATGCTTAGAATATATTTTATTTTCAATTTCATTGCAATTTTCATGAGAGTTAAGAAGTGGTTTAATGGGTGTGTTATAGTTCGATGGTTTATATTGGGCTAATTAATAACACAAATATGCCATACTTATGATAAACACATCAATTAAACTCACTAATGACCTAAAAAGAGATCATAATTTCATGTTGTGTTGATTTATGTGATCAAGAGAGTGGATTTATCTCTAAATTGCCTTCTACTCTCATATTTTTGCCCATTTTCTTTTGCTAGTTTATTTTCATTTTTTAGCTTAAAAAAATCTCAAAAACTTGTTTAATTTGATTGAATAGAAATTTAAAAATCTAAACAATTCCTTATGGATCGACCCGTACTCGCCACGTACTATCATAGTACACCATGCGCTTGCGGTTAATTTTTAATTAAAATTTGATCGGCTATTTTCAAATCCGATAGGAAATTGGCCGATTCGAACACTTTGTAACTCGTTCTTATTCCTTGGGGCCTTGACTTCTCGTAAGACGGTAATTTGTTCGGGATTTGCTTCGATGCCTCTTGCACTCACAATGAATCCTTGGAACTTTCTAGAGGCTACTCCAAAGTGACATTTAAGTGGATTGAGTTTAATTCTATACTTACGGAGTTCTCCAACATTTCGGCAAGGTCGTCTAAGTGATTTGCAGCTATGCACGATTTAACTAACATATCATCTATATAGACTTCCATAGTCTTTCCGATCTGAAGTTTGAACATGGAGTTCACTAGTCATTGGTATGTTGCCCCAGCTTTTTTTAAGTCGAACGACATCACTTTGTAGTAGTATAATCCTAGATCAGTGATAAAACTAGTGTTTTCCTGGTCTGGTTCGTACATCATGATCCAGTTGTATCTGAGTAAGCATCCATGAGTGATAGAAATTCATGCCCTGCTGTTCCATCCACAAGCTAGTCAATTCTAGGCAATGGAAAGTTGTTCTTTGGGCAGGCTTTGTTTAGGTCTAAGTAGTCGATACAAGTTCACCATTTCCCATTGGATTTCTTGACCAAGACCGGGTTGGATACTCATTTGGGATAGATTGCATTGCGGATAAAGCCATTTGCCATCAACCTATCCACTTCTTCTCTTAGTGCTTTGGACCGTTTGGGTCCTATCCTGTGCCTCTTCTGCTTTACTGGTGTATACTTGGGATCGATATTGAGTGTGTAGCTTGCAATCTCCGGCGACACAGTGCACTTATCAGAATGCATCCAAGCAAATACGTCCAGGTTGGCACGAAGAAATTTGATTAGTTCGTGTTACATCTTGTTTCCAAGATGTGACCCAATTTTCAGGACCTGAGTTGGGTCATCCATATCGACTGGGATAGGCACCGTCAATTCGGCCGGTGCTACCAAATCCTTCCATGAACTCTTCTTTCTAGGATCCAAAGCCTTGTCGAATCGACTATGTTCCCTAAGCCAGAGGAGGCTCTGTAGTTGCTATGCGGTAGGTTCACAAATGTGGAGAGTTCTCCTCACATTCTTTCCCTTTTCTTTTCCTCTAGATTCACGTAGTTCTTTGATGTAGCATTCTCTAGCGATACTTTGGTCTCCTTTGATCACCCCAACTCCATTCTCTGTTGGAAATTTTATGGTTAGGCACCACCGAGCTAAAGCAATTCAGAAGTCTGCCAAAGCAGGCCGACCCAAGAAAGCATTATAGGCGGACATTTCATCTATGATCATGAAGGTCTGGATGAGGACAATTCTTCGGTCACCTTCCCCAAGTTCCATGGGCAAATCAGTTGTTCCAATAGATTGGTTGGGTTCACCGGTGAATCCCTGGATCTTTGTTCGACAAGCGGATACATCGTTCTTACTGATCTTCATCTGATCAAACATGTGTCTGAATAGGATATTGACAGAGCTGCCACTGTCTACCAATACTCGTCGAACCATGGCTGGTTCGATTCCTACCATCATGACCATGGGGTTGAGGGTCAGAGCTTCTATTCCTTCAGTGTCTCGATTTCGGAATACCATGTCATTCAGGGTTCTCTACTGCTTAGCAAGAGTTCTGTCTTCAACCGCGAAGCACGAATCTTTTGTAACACGTTTCAATAAGCTTACATATAGCTCTATTTCTCCCCAACTCTTCTATGTGGGATAAGATCCTCCATATATCATTCCGATATTGAGTCTCTGCTCAATCTGTCTAGATCCCTCTTTGCTAGTTCTAACTTTGTTTTCCCGGTCCCTAGGAGCTTGGGGTGCAACAGGCCGGTCAGGATTTTGTGGTTTCCTCATATACTGCTGAAACTTGTTTTCCCAAATCAACTCTTCAATCAGGTTCTTTAGGTGCCGACACTCATTCATGTTGTGACCATGTGTTTCATAGAAATGGTAGTACTTTTCGGAACGCTTTTGATGTTCTGTTACTTCCTGTTTAGGCGGCTTCTTGTACTCCTTTGTCCCTTATATCGCAAGGTAGATGTTTTCTAGAGTCTCATTGAGCGGGGTGTAGCCTTCGGGTGTCAAGCCTTTAAGATGCTTGTTACCTCTGTTTTGCTTGTTTGAATTCTGGTTCTTCCTTTTTTGGTTCTTATCCTTCCCCGCGTTTCCTGCATCAATCCCGGAGGTGTTTGCATCTTGGTTAGCTGCCATGCTATTCTGGCCAGCATTGGTTGGTTGTGGGTTAGCAGATTTTCCTTCTAGCTCCATTGCCTCTTCCAATCTCAAGTACCGGCTTGCCTTTCGATTAAAGTCCTTCCTAGTGGTAGGTTATTTCATTTTGATCCATTTTCCAAATTCAATTTCGGGATAGATAGCGCGGATCAGGGCCATGAAGACCATACCTTCGTTTGGGTCATTTACTTCAGTCACCGCGATGTTGAACCGGCTCATAAAGGATTTCAAAGATTCATTTCATCCCTGGAATAGGCCTGATAAGGACATCATGTCTTTTGGTTGCGCCGTGTGAAGCCTAAACTGATCAAGTAATTTTGTTGCTAATTTATTGAAAGTGGAGATGGATTTTGATGGGAGCCTGGTGAACCACAAAGAAGCAATTCCCTCTAGGAAGATAGGAAAACATCTACATCTAACAGCATTTGCTCCATCCATGTACCAACTATACTTGTACAAGTGAGGTTTGGGATCTCTAATTCCATCATAAGATGGAATAGTCGGTATAGTAAACTTTTTAGGGTACCGTTCATTCAGGATGTCATCAGTGAAGGGAGTCTGGCTTGGAACGGATCCTCATTTGTCATCTCTCCTATCCTTACTTTTTTTCAAGCGCTTGATCATATCCGCATATATGCCTCTGATGTCCGGTAGTCCGTGGGTCTACTGTCAGTGACTATGCTAAGTGTTTGATTTGGCAAACAATCTTGGTAAGTGGGATGAAGCCTAGGATCTCCTGTCTTTTGTAAAACCACTCCTTCGGAGTTCAGTTGGCTTGCAATTGGTCGAGAATGGGCAATCTGGGCCTCCCTGACAGTATTGAGTGCATTAGTATTTTCTTCCAACTTGTCGTCGTCAAGTTGCTCACCATGTTCAGAGTTGGAGAGATCCACCACTATATCAATATCTTCCCATGGGGTTTTCGCCCTTAGATTCAAGTTTGTAGCGTGCTGCTTTGCAGTTGGCGGAGTGCTTGTGTTTCCTTCTACGATAATTTATGCGACTCCATCCACCACTCCTTTCTACTTGTGCTTTCCGTTTCTTTTGTTTAGGCCAGAAATGGAAGAGTTTTCTTGCTCCATGGCAACCGTGGGTTCTGGCATGGTTCTAGGAGCAGCTAGTGATTGTAAGGTTAGGAGGCCATTTAATTTGTCCATACGAGCTTTTTGGCTGTTTTCCATCTTTCGGTTGATTTCATCAATCGTCTTATTCAATTCGCTTTTTGTGACAACTTCACACTGGGTAGAAGATCCCATCACCTGATCTCATGGGTTAGCTCCAGAATTTGCTCCGATAAATGGATTATTGGCATCATTGACTTAAACTTGCTGAGGATTGGTCTCTTCTCCAACTATAACAGCTCCTGTGGATCTTCCAGAAGCGATTCTCTTTCTCCCCGCCATTGGCCTTCCATGGCAAGCTTCAAACTTCTTACACCTGATTTTATGGATCTACTTTCTAGATCTGGTAGATCCAAAGAGGAAAACTAGATTTATGCCTGATTTCGGCTCTCTATTAAGAACCAAAATGTTAACCCAAAAATTGGATCAATACCCTAGATTGAGTGTGAAAGCACCAGCATTGTTTCTCAAGGCAAATAAAATAGAAAAAACAATAGTAAATCGTAGGAAAAGTAAAGATACAAGAGATTTTTATAGTGTTTCGGCTATTAATGAAGCCTACGTCCACTTTATATCTTTTATGAGATGACTGCTGTTACAAGATTGATTTGGATTTCAATGTGATTGAATCACCTAGGTTAGATCTGGATCACAAGTACTTGGAGGCAACCAAAGGATCTTAGTTTCTCCTTTGTGACTATTGTGTGGGAGAAGAAGAGTGAAGATTAGTAATGGCAGAGTTGAAGCAGCCAGTTTAGTGAATCCCCTTTCTATTGCAGATGGGATGGTATTTATAGGAGTTGGAGAGCACTTGGGCCAGAGCCCTTCACCAAAAGCCTGCACTTAGTGTGAAGAAGGAGCCCAGAAAATTTGGGGGTCATAGGAGCTAACTATTTGGATCGATACCGATCCAATTGGATTGGATCGGTATCGATCCAAATAGTTAAGCATTTTTGATACTACGACTATTTGGCTGTCTTTCTTGCTTCATTTCGATGCTCCATGTAATTTTGTAGCTTGTTGACTTTTTTTGATGGTGATTCACCTATAGGTTTGACTGATCTGTAGTTTGAATCAAACAAGTTTTTACTTCTTAAACTCGTTTGCTTGGAATGTTATCAAACTTGGTAGATAAGCTTAGTGGAGACATATGAGTGTAAGAAAAGTGGATTGGAGATCTAATGAAGCAATATTTTGGATCGGTACCAATTCAAAATGTTAGCATAGAAATGGTCCAAACTTCTTGGGGTCCTTTGTCTTGTATTTTTAGGCTTTCTGATCAAGTCTCGTGTCATTCTTGCTTAATCTAAATGTTCTAACTCCTTTTGAATTCTACTGGGTTAAAAACCCGGTTAACTCTCAGTCCCTATACATAGATACCATACTAAAAATGTTAAGTATGGAGAATTCCAAGTGTGGAAACATTCCAACATAGTCTGGAACTATGCAGTTAAGGCGCTCGGCAAATTCAATGCAGTGGAGGTGCAAAAAGTCATAGCGGGGATATGGCGAGGATATAGCGGGAGATAGCGGATGACTCTAAAATATCATATAAAACTCGTACTTAATGTTTTTACAAATGTATAAATGGTAATTAAATGAAAAATTAACATTCAATTGAATTATAATTAATACATAAATAATTTTAAATAAAAACATGTGCGAATATACCGTAAGTAAACATAAAACTGTTATATAACATAATTGAATTTAGTAGAATATTAGAGTATTTTCATTTCTGAAAATATATTAAAAATTCAATCAAATAAATTAATTTCATAATGTTTATAATGTATTTTCAATTCATTTATTTTAAAGAAGATATAGCGGAAATAGCGGAATATATCGGGAATAACGGGATATAGCGGAAATAGTGAGGCTTAAAGCAGAAAGGCTATATTTGGGGCTATATGGAAAAATCGTAGCAGTAGAAATCCACTATGAGATATAACAAGGTTATAGTGGGGGCATTAACTGCACAGGTCTGGAATCATCCTTTCTTAAAATGACGCTCCTCATATTAATGAGGAGAAAGAGTGTATGAAGGGGATCCCCTATGCCTCAACTATAGGGTCAATAATATACACTATGCTATGTACGGGACTGGATGTGGCATATGCACTAGGAGCGTCAGCCGATAACAGCCTAATCTTGAAGAAAAACATCGTATGTCCGTTAAATGTATATTAAAGTATTTAAGATATGCTCAGGACTTATTCCTTATATATGGGAATGGATACCTTCTTATGAAGGGGTATACAAATTCAAGCTTTCAAAGTGATATAGATGATAGTAAATCAGCGTTTGGTTATGTCTTTACACTTAATGGCAGAGTCATTAGTTGGAAAAGTTTCGAGAAAGAAACGATAGCTGATTCCACGATGGAGGCCGAGTACATCGCTCTCAATGAATCAGTTAAAGAGGTAGTCTGGATGCGCATGTTTTTGAGTAAACTCGAAGTGATTCCCAGTACCGAGAATCCTATGACATTGTTCTTTGATAACACTGCAGCGATGCAGACCGAAAAGGAGCCAAGAGTACACAAGAAATCATGATATATTCTTTGGAAGTTCCATTGGATTAGAGAATTAGTTTAGAAGAAAGAGGTCATAATACGAAGGGTGGATACCAAGAACATCATAGCAAATCCATTCGCTAAGGGTCTAACTCGATCAGCTCTTGAGAAGCTAATTGAAGAGATGGGACTGAGATTCCATAATTGGCCCCAAGTGTGAATGGGAGATTGATAAAGTTAGGGGTATTACCTAGGGACAATTCTATAATTTATTGTAAATTAATCGACTCTGTAATCAGTTCGCATTTGTAATAAAGGTGTTTTTCTTTCTGTTATATATTTGTTATAATGTGTTATGAATAATTAAATGTTGAGTTAAAATGTATTTAACAGACAATCCATAAATGGTGTGTTTGTGATAGTAATTACAAATTGTAATCATAAGTATTGTATCACGATATTATAAAACACATCATTTTAAATGTTCCTAGTCAAGATGCATCAAGACTGCATATCGATGTACTCGTTGAGATTAGTATAAGTAACGCTCTTCAAATGTTGGACAGTATATTACTTATGGCCACTAGGGGAACCAAGAGGTTACATACTGATAGTTATCGGATAACTATGGAACGACTCACTCGATAGTTTTCTATTGGTTAATATAATTAAGGTCAAATGGAAAATATCGATGTGACTGATTTACACAGTTCTCTCGACTTGAGAATACTATTTGTAACGATCCGTAATTTTATCACTTTGAATTGAAATATTTAATTCATTTTAGTATTAAAATAATTGTTTCTAAATGATAAATAATTCATTTTAATTATTATATAATGATAATAAGTGATATATAATGGTTTTATAAAAATATAAACTTGTTTTATAAAGATATACAAACTTCGTCGTATTTTGGCGGATAGATGTCGTATTTTTATACATGGATTTTATATTATTTAAATGCTTTTATAACTTAAATAATCTTATTTTAATTACTTAAAGATGATAAGAAGTTTACTTTTAAGGTTTTTTTACGTAAAGAAATAGTTTGATTAAAAACTAAAAATATGACCGGAAATCTACAACGATTTGATGAATTGAAATTATTTTAATTTGTAGAAACCTTGTTTGAACAAGCACACACATGCATATACATGCACATATACATATAAATGTGTATCACAATTAGTCAAATCGAAGCCAAAAGAAATATCTAAACATATATACATATAAACTCCTTATGTATAAACAAATGCAACATGAAAAAGAAAACTTAAAATCAATTCACCATCACTTACACACCTACATACCTACACACCTAAGACATCATGAAGTGATGGAAGGCACATGGAGGAGGGGTATTTTGGTAATTTCATGTGCAAGGATTTCTACCCTATAAATACACATGCATATCCTCTTCCTTTCTTCACAAATTCAATTCACTTCACTTCTTCTTCTTCTTCAGCTCTCTAATAGCTCTTCTTCAACGACTTTCTAAATAGTAAAGATATTTCAACAACACGTCAAAGTTCTACTGAAATTGTTTTCATACACATACGATATCAAATCGCTTCAAAAAGTTAGCCAAACTCCACCTCTTCCTCACTAAAGTGCACGGCCCATACCACCACCATCTCAAAGCCAAGCTTCCACCTTCACATAAGCTTGGTCGAGCATCACTAAGGTTCGGGGGCAAGTCCATAAGCTTCAGTGCGGAGAAAGGGATCATTTCGTCGATTAAATAACACTTAGAGTCGGATATCATGAAAGTGTGAACGCTACTTCCATCTTATTTAAATTTATCTTAAAATTACCTATGATTGGTGCTATGCAAGTATACATGGTTGATTAGCATAGTTTGGATGCTAATATAATTGATTATTGGTTGATAGGTTGCTTATGTTAATCATATATTGACATGGTTGAGTTAAGTAGATTTATTTTTTAATAATGTGAAAATCATATTCATCAGATTTGAAATGATCACTTTATATAACCATGGTAAATCCATGAGAAATAATCCCTATTACATTATGAAATAACGTGCGTATAAGGAGTATCAAGCCTTTTTTGAATTTTAAATAAAAAAAAGTATCATTTTTGGAAAATAGAAATGGTTTAAGAAAAGTAAAGAGGAGTATTCAATTTATTTGGGAAAAGTAAATCGAACGATTTGATTTTGAAAGTAATAGTTTAAAAGGTGGAAAATACATGGAAAAATATCATATGATTTAATGTAAATAATTTTGAATTAAAAAGATGGAAATTGAATATTATAATAATATAATATTAAAGATATGGAATAAAGTAAAAATAAGATTTTAATAAAGTAAAATAGTGAAAAATTGGTTTAATATAGTTTAATATGGTATTAAAATGATTTAAAAATGCTTCGAACAAGTTTTGAAAAATTTGATTAAAAAGTGAAAAATAAGTCATCGCGTTTCAGTAGTTCGCGATTTCGCGACCTGAAAAGTTAAAAGATTGTGTAGGATAAAATGTGAGTCGGAATTCTTTGAAATAAGAATATTCCGAACCCTTATGCTCATAGTTTTTAAATGAAAAAGAAAAATCAAGATTCCAATCAGTAAAGTTTGAAAAATATCCAAATCAAGTTTTTAAAATTATTGCATTTTTGCAGTTCATGAAATATTTTTTCATCTCCTTAAAATGGATGTTTTTAAATCTTTAAAAATATGAAATAAATTCCATAAATATGTTAAAATGTTTTAAATGGAATCAGAATTATAAAAATGGGCATATATGTAATGAAATTGGTGTTTTAATCTGTAAATCTTTAAAATCACTATTCACCAACAATTTAGCAATGGAATTTGGTAACCGATGAATAAATGATTTGAACTTGGATTTTCTTCCTAAATATTTTTGAAATGTTTTTCAAATGATCAATCAAATACTTTTAAAAGTTTAGAGTTGATCAAATAACTTGACCACCTTATGTGTGACATAGAGGTAGTCTCTAGGTTGGAGTTTGAGAAACCAGTTGCCTGCTCTCCCTAGCTATTCATACTGGCCCGACGGAGGGGATAGTTAATTTAATTTACTTTGATCGCATTTTCTTAAGATAAAAGAAAAGAGATTTAGAGTTTTCCAAAAAGGCTAAACAAGACTTAAAATAGGATTTTGATGGTGAAAAGAACATTCTAGTTAAACTCTATATTAAATTCCGAGGAGGGAACTTATATTATCCACATGAATTTAAAAGGTGATTTCACCGTTATTCGACGAATAGTATAGGTTGAATATAGAAATTAGTATTGAATATAATTAATCTAAAATCTGTGAAACCTTTTTACTCAATACAAGTGATTTGGGATTACAGTAAACAATGTCTTATATAACATTGTTTTTTACCCTTTTAAAACATGTTTCGAAAAAATGAAATCTCTATTAATTATGCTAATAATAGAATATGGAAATATTTTCCCTAAGTAATTAAAAGGAAATGATTTGGCTTTTCTAAAGTTAAAATGAGGTTTAATAATTTTGTTTATCCCAAAGTAGAAACGGTTTAAAGATATATATTTCTAAAAGATATTTTATTGGATAAAAAGTCATCTTCAAAGTTAAATAATATTTTCAGTAAAAGAAGAAAAGAGGATTTAACGAAAGAGGCTTTATATTTCTGTATACACATATACACATCTTTTATCGATAATTGGTTCGGAGAGACCGGGATTGGATTTGGGTGATTCCAATTCGAAAATCACTTCCAACCAATATACGCATTTGAAAGGGAAAACATTTAGAAGACAATGATTTGGAAGACGGAGAACTTCATAATGTAAGGCTGCTTGTCACTAACCTCGTGATTCCCATATTATATATATAGTGGAAGTAGTACCTTCATTTTAAAATCTTCAATGTAAGGACTGCTCGCTACTAATCCTAGGGATGATTCTCAAATAGGATGTAGTAGGAATACCTTCAGTTTGTCCTGTTCCTAGACAACTTGTATGGATGAATGTTTGACGTTGCATTTCTAAGACCATGTACATTGGTTTTTACAAACGTACATCTGTTTGGTGGTGTACGAGGTAACCCCTCTTATACTTAACACCCTTACCTTAGGCATATGAACTCGAGGGTTATACTTTTGTGGAAACCCAATTAGTGTGTCATCGAAAATGGCAATGTGGCATTCAAAGTGGGATTTGTCATGTGAAAAGTAAAACGTTACCTCAAGCCTCACACATTGGTAATGGAAAAAACAGGGTAGATGCAGCAGGGCTAAGTGGATCGCTCCCATTAGGAGATGTTCATCACCTTTCTAATTTCTCTCTATATATCGGGTTTGTTGTGCATGCTATGGCCACGGATAGGTCGGGAACGACCAAGGTGATGACATATTCGGTTCTATCTATGGTAGAGGTAGGCCGATTCTACATTGGTAGAGGGCAGTTGGGCTATGCCTCAGTACATTCCTCTAGAGATGTACTATTAGAAGGTAGTCCCTTACCTTTTCATTGTTGGAAATCCATTCTCCAATACGTACCTTTATGGACTTGATTGTATACCTAAATATGTTGTCGAATTTAACAAATGTAACAATTTCGGCTATTTTAATATGTTATTTGCAAGGATATTCAAAGCAATGTCATTAGAAATAACATCAAATGATTTGATAATTTTTTTTGTTATCATAAGGTATAAACCCGTCAGTGTTTATGTGTGGTGTGGTCTTATGAGATATTCTTCTTTTCAAAGGTTTTGTTTGACATTAAAGTAGATCTATGACAATGTCATATATATTTATGATTTGCATTTCTCACGCTGGTTTTCTAGACCAATCCGGGTATTTTTTATACTCAGGTTAGATTCGAGTAAGTTTCAGGTTTAACTTAAGACGCTTGGAGTTTCAAGAGGAGAGCTGGAGATCTTCATCAATGTATGGACGTAGTTTACTTTTCCATTGTGTTTGTTGTTTTAGCATTTGTAAGGACGGGTATTTATAACTGTCCTGATTGAGCTTAGGATGGAATCTGATATATGTATTTAAAATTTTTTCCACTGTAAAGATTATTGAAATAATATATGTTATTCCATACATGTGAGATTCTGTTCTATGTCTTCTTTTTATTTTTACCCTTGATGGTCCACCTTTTCGTTCAATTTGGGTTGGACATGTGTGGTTTATTGTTAATTTAAAATGTATGGAAAGGTAGGTCGTCACATTTGGTATCAAAGTTTAGGTTGAGCGAACACCTGAGCCCGGTAGGGGTAAAGTCTCATCAGAGATAGGGTTAGTAACACCCTAGGATGAGTAACTCATTAGAGATAGGGTAAGTGACCCTTTATAATGAGTTTAAGCGTATTATATATGAGCACGTATTTGTTAATGTTATATAAAAATGATTTTTATTTTGAAAAATTGGTAAATGAAATAATTTTACCTAGGATTATATTTTGAATATAAAGGAATATCTTTCAAATGATATAGTTATTTATGTAGTGTTTGATTGTTAAGAGAATGATAATATTCAATTATTATTATTAATTAATTGGTTGTTTGATTTAAAAGTTTAACACGAACACCTCGAGAATTTAGTTTCACAATTTGACTATGTGGTGTTCCGTAAATAATATCATTTTAAAGTTAAAGAATTTATTCAAGATAAATGATTTTATGAATGTTTTATAAAAATAAGTGGTTTTATAAATTGGATTTATAAAACGTGTTTTATAAAGAGATTTTTGAGAATTTAAATCTCGGTATTTTTAAAACGAATCTGATGATTAACTTGTTTGAGTGGCTCGAAAGTAACTAAAAATGGGCAAAAGATGTGCTCGGTTGGTAAGCACTTCTCTTATTTATTCCCCTTCTTGTTAAGGGAATATATGATACTATTGGTAGTACCCAGTTCCTTGGTATCATTTTTGAGCTGCTCGATCTATATAATTTTCTAAAGTTAAATAGATAATGTGAGTCATTAACTAATAGAGTAATCAGTGATAGTTGATTTTTATCAAGGTGTTTGCATTTAATATTGGTTAAAGGGAGTATATTATAATAAAGGAGTTTAATATTATTTTAGAAATAAAAGATAATTGATCCTTTAAATTGTAATGGTTTTTTTTGAAAGAAAAAAAATTGGTGAATAAAAATTTTAACGTGATTATATACAAAGAAGCATCTTTATAAAAATGTTTGAATAAAAGATATGTAGTGATATTTTGAAATAATAAAATTGGCATTTGAATTCTTAAGAAAGTTGATTCAAAATAAAATTTATTTTGAAAAATGTGTGTTTAAATAAGTGTTTTGATAAATATTTTGATAAGTTAAACTTGATAGAAGATTTTAGTAAAGCTTGTTTTATTAAAAGCCGTGTTTTTGTGAAACTTTTAACAAAGATTATCTAAATAAGAAGAATAACATTTAAAGATATCTTCTAAATGAAGGTCAAAAATATTTGGGATATACAAAAAGGTTTAAAACATTTGGATGAGATTTTATGAAATTGTTTCGTAAATAATTTTGAAAAAGGAATTTGATATAACTAAGTATGAGATACGTAGATTATTTCGTCCCACGATTCTGATCTAAGATTCGAGTATGGAACTTGGAGGTGTTTACAACGGTCCAAAAAGGATTTATCACTCGATTCTTTACGATGAACATTGATGAGGAGTTGTGGTTGTATACTTGCATTTTCTATCATAGTTAAGAGCTATGAAAAGGAAGCGAGGGTTTCTGATCAAGAAGCTCGATCAAAGCCCAGACTAGAGGATCGAGGGATCAATACTAGTTCGGAAATAAAGGTGTGTATTTGAGTGGAAAATCGAATCAGATATTACGGATGATCTATGTATATCATACGGAATTAAGTTTAAAGATAGTATTTTGGGTAAACTCTTTTAGGTTGTCATAAAATTTCGAGGAAGAAATTCTTCTAATGGGGGAAGAATGTAACGACCCGTAATTTTATCGCTTTGAATTGGAATATTTAATTTATTTTAATATTAAAATAATTGTTTTTAAATGGTAAATAATTCATTTTAATTATTATATAATGATAATAAGTGATTTATAATGGTTTTATAAGTATATAAACTTGTTTTATAAAGATATACAAACTTCGTCGCATTTTGGTGGATCGACATCGTATTTTTATAAATGGATTTTAATATTATTTAAAATGATTTTATAACTTTAATAATCTTGTTTTAATCATTTAAAGATGATAAAAAGTATATTTTTAAGTTTTATTTACATAAATAAATAGTTTGATTAAAAACTTAAAATATGACCGGAAATCGGATTCCGAATTTACAACGATTTGATGAATTGAAATTGTTTTAAGTTTTAGAAACCTTGCTTAAACATGCATATACATGCACATTACATATAAATGTGTATCACAATTACTCAAATCGAAGCCAAAAGAAATATCCAAACATATATACATATAAACTCCTTATGTATATACAAATGCAACATGAAAAAGCAAACTTAAAATCAACTCACCATCACTTACACACCTACATACCATGAAGTGCTGAAAGGCAAATTGGGGGGGGGGGGGGTTCGGCTGAAGCGATGATGGGAGGGGAGGGGTATTTTGCTAATTTCATATACAAGTATTTCTACCCTATAAATACATATGCATACCCTCTTCCTTTCTTCACAAATTCACTTCACTTCTTCTTGAGCTCTCTAACAGCTCTTCTTCAATGGCTTTCTAAATAGTAAAAATATTTCAACATCGCGTCGAAGTTCTGCTAAAATTATTTCTATATACATACGGTATCAAATCGCTTCAAAAAGTTAGCCAAACTCCACCTCTTCCTAACTAAAGTGCATGGCCCACCACCTCCATCTGAAAGCCAAGCTTCCACCTCCACACAAGCTTAGCCAAGCATCACTAAGGTCCGAGGGAAAGTTCCATAAGTTTCGGTGCAGAGAAAGGGATTGTTTCGTCGATTAAAAAACACTTAGAATCGGATAACATGAAAGTGAGAACGCTACTTCCATCTTATTTAAATTTATCTTAAAATTATCTATGATTGGTACTATGCAAGTATACTTTGTTGATTAGCATAGTTTGGATGCTATAATGATTAATTACTGGTTGATTGGTTGCTTATGTTAATCACATATTGACTTAGTTGAGTTAAGTAAAATTATTTCGTTAATAATGTAAATATCATATCCATCAGATTTGAAACGATCACTTTAAATAGCCATGGTAAATTCATGAGAAATAATCTATATTATATTCTAAAATAATGTGTGTATAAGGAGTATCAAGCCTCTTTTGATTTTTTTTAAAAGATATTGTTTCTGGAAAATAGAAACGGTATTAGAAAAGGAAAGAGGAGTATTAAATTTATTTGGGAAAAGTAAATAAAATGGTTTTAAAAAAAATATATAAAAGGAGGAAAATATATGGAAAAATATCATATGATTTAATATAAAAAAATTTGAATTAAATAGATGGAAATTGAATATTATAATAATATAATATTAAAGATATGGAATAAAGTAGAAATGAGATAATAAAGTGAAATAGTGAAAAAATTGGTTTAATATAGTTTAATATGGTATTAAAATGATTTAAAAATGTTTCGGAGAAGTTTTGAAAAATTTGACTAAAAGGTGAAAAATAAGTCATCACGTTTCAATAGTTTGAGATTTCATGACTTGAAAAGTTAAAAGGATGTGTAGGATAAAATGTTAGTCAGAATTATTTGAAATAAGAATTTTCCGTACACTTATGATCATAGTTTTCAAATGAAAAAGAAAAATCAAGATTCCATTTAGTAAAGTTTGAAATATATCCAAATCAAGTTTTTAAAATCGTCACGTTTTGCAGTTCATAAAATATTGTTTTGAACTCCTTAAAATGGATGTTTTATAATCTTTAAAAAATTTGAAATAAATTCCATAAATATGTTAAATATTTTAACAGGAATTTGAATATAAAATTGGTGTTTTAATCTATAAAGCAATAAAATCACTATTCACCAATAATTTAGCAATGGAATTTGGTAACCGTTGAAAAAATGATTTGAACTTGGATTTTCTTCCCGAATAATTTTGAATTGTTTTTCAAATAATAAGTCAAGTACTTTTAAAAAGTTTAGAGTTGATCAAATAACTTGACCTCCTTATGGGTGGTAGAGAGATAGTCTCTAGGCTGGAGTTTGGGAAACCAGTTGCTTGCTCCCCCTAACTATACGGACTAGCCTGATGGAGGGCATAGTTAATTTGATTTACTCGGATTGCATTTTCTAAAGATAAAAGAAAGAGATTTGTAGTTTTCCAAAAAGGCTAAACATGATTTAAAATAGGATTTTTATGGTAAAGAGAACATTCTACTTAAACGTTATATTAAATTCCGAAGAGGGAACTTATACCATCCACGTAAATTTATAAGGTGATTGCACCGTTATTCAATGAATAGTGCAGGTTGAATATGGAAATTTGTATTGAGTATAATTAACTAAAATCTATGGATCATTTTTACTCAATACTAAGTGATTTGGGTTTATAGTAAACAATGTCTTAAATAACATTGTTTTTGACCCATTTAAAACATGTTTTGGAAAAATGAAATATTTATTAATTATGTTAATAATTGAATATGGAAATATTTTCCCTATGTAATTAAAAGGAAATGATTTGGTATTTCCAAATTTAAAAGGAGTTTTAATAATTCTGTATATCCAGAAAGAAATGGTTTAAAGATATATATCTCTAAAAGATATCTTATTGGATAAAATCCTCAAAGTTAAATAATACTTTGAGTAAAAGAAGAAAAGAGGATTTAACGAAAGAGGCTTGACATTTCTATATACACATACACACATTTTTTATCGATAATTGGTTCGGAGAGATCAGGATCGAATTTGGGTGATTACTATCCGAAAACCACTTCGGAGGGGATAGTTAATTTAATTTACTCGGATCGCATTTTCTTAAGATAAAGGAAAAGAGATTTAGAGTTTTCCAAAAAGGCTAAACAAGACTTTAAATAGGATTTTGATGGTGAAAAGAACATTCTAGTTAAACTCTATATTAAATTCTGAGGAGGGAACTTGTACTATCCACGTGAATTTAAAAGGTGATTTCACCGTTATTCGACAAATAGTATAGCTTGAATACGGAAATTAGTATCGTGTATAATTAATCTAAAATCTCTGAATCCTTTTTACTCAATACTAAGTGATTTGGGTTTACAGTAAATGATGTCTTATATAACATTGTTCTTTTACCCATTTAAAACATGTTTCGAAAAAATGAAATCTCTATTAATTATGCTAATAATTGAATATGGAAATATTTTCCCTAAGTAATTAGAAGGAAATGATTTGGTATTTCCAAAGTTAAAAAAGAGATTTAATAATTCTGTATATCCCAAAATAGAAATGGTTTAAAGATATATATTTCTAAAAGATATTTTATTGGATAAAAAGTCATCTTCAAAGTTAAATAATATTTTGAGTAAAAGAAGAAAAGAGGATTTAACGAAAGAGGCATAACATTTTTGTATACACATATACATACTTTTTTATCGATAATTGGTTCGGAGAGACCGGAAATGAATTTGGGTGATTCCTATCCGAAAATCACTTCCAACCAATATACGCATTCGAAAGGGAAGACGTTTAGAAGACAATGATTTTGAAGACGGAGATCTTCATAATGTAGGGCTGCTTGCCACTAACCTCGTGATTCCCATATTATATATATATGGTGGCAGTAGTACCTTGATTTTAAAATCTTCAATGCAAGGACTGCTCGCTACTAATCTTAGGGATGATTCCCAAACAGGATGTAGTAGGATTACCTTCGGTTTGTCCTATTCCTGGACAACCTGTATGGACGAATGTCTAACATTGCATTTCGAAGACCATGTACATTGGTTTTTACAAATGTGCAACTGTTTGGTGGTGTAGGAGGTAACCCCTCTTATACTTAACACCTTCCTTGAGGCGTATGAACTCGTGTTTGTTGTTTTTCAGCATTTGTAAAGACAGATATTTATAGCTGTCTAGGCTGAGCTTAGGATGGACTTTGATATATGTATTTAAAAGTTTTTTAGCTATAAAAATTATTGAAATAATATATATGTTATTCCATTCATATGAAATTTTGTTCAATGACTTCTTTTTCTTTTTACCCTTAATGTTCCCATTTTCGTTCAATTTGAGTCAGATATGTGTGGTTTATTTTCAACTTAAAATGTACGGAAAAGCGGGTACTCAGATTAATGATCTTTGATATGAAAGCTCCGCTTTGATCATAGTCAAATCATAGCACGACGTCTAACGAGTGACTATAGATGGGTCAAGTGGAGATATTAGAAGTGAAACTCTATTCAAGAGAGGATTTTTCTCCTTAGTTATATGTAGTTAGTATCACGGCCAACTCAAGTCAACTCAAAGTCAAAATCTCTAGCCAGAGCAGTTCGGTTAGTAATAATTGTTATTATTGAACCGAGGAATTTGTATTTGGACTATAGAGTCGAATACGGATGATATTGGAATTTTAACCGTTACCAAATTCCATAAGTTCAAAGTGATAAGTTTTGACGAAGAGAATTAGTGTAAATGTGGCGCTCCACCTTTTTTGACGGTTTAAATCGACAATAAACCACACGTGTCTAACCCAAACCATTTAAAAGGGAGGATTGTCAATGGGATTTAATAAGAAAATAAGAGAAAAGAAGGAAAGCAAAAACACAGAATCTCGCAGCGGAATGACAAAATATAATAATCAAATAAACAATTCATGAAGCTGTTTTATAATATACACTTGATTGCACAATTTTTACAACATAATCTGAGTACAAACAATAACATACCAATAATGATGCAGCGGAATAATACTAATAATATAATATACCAAACTTTGTGAAATGACCCACTTAAAAAAAAATTCTATATAGTGGTCATTTAATCAAGAAAACATTGCATTCCAATTTTTCTTCTATCCAGGACGTTTTGTCAATATAAAAATATTGGTTTACTCATTTCATCTTAAACTTACATATATGAAGATATATAAGTCATTTTCTACTTAAATCAGAGTACAGAAATTTGTAAGTAGAAATCTGTTTGGGTATTACTTAAAGGAAATACTCTCTACATAGCAATAGTGCATCTAAAAACCAGATTTTTTAAAGTATACTTGGGTTAGTGCATAACTATTGGTTTCATGTCTCAAGACTTATCATTTTGCATGAATTTCCATAATTTTATTACTATATGAACAGTGCTTTTGCTTGTGCATGTGTGTGCGCATGTTCCTGTGCATGTGTGTGTCAGAGGGAGTTTTAAGTGTTTAATTTTCTATTTCTTCTTGTTATCCAAAGTGACTGAGTTTCTCTTATATCTGGGTTGTGAAATAACATAACTGAAAATTTAGTTTAAAAGTTCTTGAGTGCTGGCTTAACCCAGACTCAATAAAATGGCTATGTTAGCCATATTCAGTTTGCACTATTTCATAACAAAACACATGTTATTTTATTTTCTTTTCAAAGCAACTCAAACCTTTTCCTCTGTCAGATCTTATATCACCTAAACATGAGTTTTCCTATGCCAACCACTTGATTGTATGTTCAATCCTTAAACCCTTTTAATCTCAGATTTTTCTACCACTTAAACTAACTGTTCTTAAAAGTTTTAGAGTTTCATTTCTTAGCAAAGCATTTGCAAAACAAAGCATATAGTTTCAGCTGATACATATGGGTTCAATACTTACAAAACAGTGGTTCTAACAATACAGTAATTTTCCAAGCAAATTTAAACAAAATATCTTAACATAGTTCAACAAGAATATCTAATTTAACTTCAGCAAAGTCTTTAAAAATAGCATCCAATTCCTTAAGCAGCTAACTCATCCAAAGCTTGATCAATGAAATTCCTATTTTCCTGCATAATCACCATGAACTGCCTCATACAAATATGAGACACCCAATGGTGCATAAACACACAAGGGTCAGACTAATGTCTGGTATGAGTAATCTACCTGAAAACATGATTTTATATGACTTTTATTTATATTCAAATACTTTGAATTAATTAACAAACTCAGTATCATCTTTGTGCATGTTTTTGTGAGGCATGTGCATTCATATCAGTGCTAAACAAATTATATATGATCCAAGTGGTTTAGTTCAGAGAAAACAATCATAAGATTCACCAATAAAACATCATATACCAACCAATGCAATCATCAATTCAGTCATCAAGCCCCCTTTACAAATTTACTGGCCATCAGGGACTTCACCCAAGCCTCACCTGAACCTATTTCTATTGTTCACTATCAGGTGTCATATGGTCTTTAGCTACTTTCTCTTGTTAAACCACACACTGCCTGGGACATCTCTCTGTTAACCCAGCACACTCAGGCCCCTGGGTATAAACATACCATGTGTGAGCTTGCAATGTTCACCTTGCCAAGCTATATTTTGTAGCCCTAAGATCCAAAGTCCTTAGTTAAATTATTAAGTGTTATTTCCTCTTTCATAATTGTGTTAATCCCCTCTGCATCTCACTTTTCAATCAGAGAAAAATAAACAATTCAACCAACATGTATTCATCCAGAGATTGGTAAGTCATGTTCTAAGAAGCAAACATTTAATCATGAAAACAGATGTGATTTCTTACCATATTATTTTGCCTATGGGTTTCAATGGATCAAGTTATAGACATATGGTCATAAATGGTTTACTGGTTATCTCCTCTTACCTCTGGTTCAATCAGATCCTTATTAATATTGAAGATCTGGCTAAACCATAAGTATATACTTTGATTTGGGTAGTTCATAAAACATAGAAGCTCAGCACATGTATAACATTGCACTTCTACATTTTCCTTTGTTTCAGTTAACATGAGACATAAGCAACAACACAATGTTGCAGCCCCATATTTCTTTCCATTTTCAGACCATATATCTAAAACATGAACCCTGGGATTTAATAAATAACTTTATGAAGAAAACCCATAAAAAGAAATCACTCCATCTCAAAGTTAATTCACAGCATAGATAAACAATTTAAACATGAAATCCATGACTCTTATTTTTGGGTAAATCACTATGAAGGGTTTTACACTTGAACAGATCATTAACAAACCAAAGTCATCAAATCATAAAATGAACATAACTTGCAAAAGTGAATTATTAATTCAAATAGGCTGCCTCAATATTCAGGACTTAATGCCAGAGTTTTCAGTGAGGTTACTCACACTTAATTCCTTTTTCCCCTAAGCCTTGCTTTTCTTTTGATCCTCTGCCTTCCTCTAACTCTAATGGCCGGTGCTCCTTATTTTCTCTGGCTTATGTTTTTACTTTTCCTTTAGGTTATGAAGAGCAAATGTGTATGATCTCACTACACTAAGCCTCCTTATATAAACCCTGACTGTTACTAGGGTTTTATGGAATTACCCAATGTCAGTTTTACCCCCATAATATGATCTGCCTTACACTTGATTCATAAAAAGAAAAGGGTATGTGGTCCTTGTTATATTTTTACAGAAAATGAAACTTATTCTTTTAATCTTACCCCGGGTCATGTTATATGCATGACTTTTATTTTTTTTCCTAAGCAAAAAGAATTGCTGGAAATGGATAAAGTGTTTATTTTAAGGGTTCATACCATTTCCATGCAAGCTTTGTTTTTCTCTTTTTTTCACCTGCAATGCTTGCCTGTGTACATGTATAACATATGTATGCCTATTCTTGCCTAAGTCTTTTTATTTTTCTTTCTTACTATTTCTGCCTATATACATATTTGTTTTCTTTATGCTAAACTTTTTAAAGACCTGATCATATCTGCCTACATATATATTTGTAATTTATTTATCCTATTATATATATTAACTATTGCCTATTTTATCACACAGAAAAATGTGTGCATGTGTGTGCACCATCTTGTGTACACATTTATATTTAAGCCATACACTTGCAAAACAGTTTCTATCCCTATCTATTTTCAATGTAATTTTAAAACAAACATAAACTAATTTAAATCATTACTTCACAAAAATCAGGGTTATCACACTTTGTCTTCGTCCTCCAGAAATAATGTCTTCAAACACTGAAATGCTCAGGCTGACCCGAGCGTAATGAAAAGACAAAACACTCGAGTCAGAACTAAAAGTTCTTATGTAAGTTAAATCAACAACAAGTAAATATGAGTGTAATAGCTTCAGAGATGTTTAGGGGATTTTACATCTCCTATCCGGTGTATAACGTGCGTGCAATAACTTAAGAGATGTTACGGGATTTTCCATCTCCTAAGGATCCGTCAAACTATTTATATGTAGTAAGATACGCTATATATGTAATGTCTATCAGTAAAGTAAAGTATTAAAATAGCGTTAAGGCTTTACATTAATCCATGTTAACATATTTTTAAGCAGGTAGTCTATGCGGTCATGTAACACAACCAGTAACATCGGTAGCCAGAGAGTCCCCTATAGGTACCATACTAAAACAAAATCGTAGTGGGTGCATATAAGGATAAAAGTATGACAAGGCACGTGAGGCAATGCCCAAGGTAGGATACTACCAGTTCGGGTCACAGGGCTGGTGGTAACGCATCGTAGCCACGACCGCCCACCGCGTCCAACACCCCCAAAATCAAATCAAATCAAGGTGCAACGATCATGCCAACATCAATAAAGTAATACGAAGAGGTGTATCCACTAGGGGTAGCTAGCCCACTTGGCCCTGACAAGTCATCCTGTTTTAGTCATTTCAAATTGGCACAAGTGCCGGAGTCATCCATCATCGTTCTCTTTCTTCAAATCCAGCAACGTTCACCAAATCCAACCACTTCATTCTGGATCATCCACCACGTACACAGTTGCTAAAGTGGTTCCAATATTGACAAAGAGTATGCCAATAAGAAGCCCCGCTCTTTTTAACAACCAAACGTCATTTTTCACACCGGTTGGTTCTTTTACATTTCAAAACCGATTCATATTTGATATCAAATATATATTTTTTAGCAAGGCCGATGGGGTTGGATGGACCCCGATCATTTTATTACAGCACCAATAGAACTAAACACATACAACAGCGAGCAAGTGCTCAAGAAAACAGAGAAAAACTAAGTGCCACAAGCACAGAGGGAAACAGATACAAAAATTTAAAGTAAAAAAACAGAGCCGAAGTTGCTTAGTAATTCTGGAAGGACTGAGTTATCCCTGGGTCGAAGGAGAATTGAAGCAACCCCAGAGTTCGTTTTATTTCATGCATTACCCATAGCTTGAACATCGAATCACTCTTCGCATTGTCAGTGTCAAAAACTTTTACGTTTCGCTCTCTCCATATTATTGTGATAAAACTCTTCAATACAACACTAAATAGCCTCTTTTCTTCCCTCTTGTACCCTGTAATAGCATGTATTTGATTCCACTCAATTAAGTTGTCATGCGTAACATTATATCTATGAAGCTTTGACATCACAGCAATCCACACGTTCAAGATTTCTGGGCATTCAAAGAACAGATGTTCAACTGTCTCTGGTTGATTTTTACAGAACGTACAAAATATATTAACGTTCATTCCCATGCATGCGAGTTTGACTCTCGTAAGAATTGCACGGTTCAACACCTTCCACAACATCAAGTTTTCACGTAAACTACTATCCATGTTCCAAGTACGCTTCCACCATTTCCACATTGGCCTTGGTTTATTTTTCATCAAGTTTTCATATGCTTCACCAATTTTAAATTTAGTATTATTCCCACCCCATACAAGCTCTTGAGTTGCAGAAGTCATTGGAACATACTCTCTGATCATATTCCATATACGCTGAATCCTGCAGTTAGATGAATACGACCTAAAACTCTGATTATTATAAACTACATCCTTAACCTTAGCCTTTGTATGAATACCAGATTGTTGAATTTCACTATGAGTCAATTGTCTTCTAAGTATCATTCCTTTTTCAAGCCACGGATCATCCCAGAAACTCGTATTGTAAATTGGGATGGAATTTATTCGTATGATCGGGAGAAAAGTCTCTTTCAGCTTGAAAATGCTCTGCCATGTCCAGCTCAGGTTTTGAGGCTTCTGCATGTTCCATAAACTTTTACCTTTGATCACATTTATTCTAGACCATTCAGCCCATAGACTGTTGGGACAGTTATAGTATGTGTCAATTTGTTTTACAAATGTCGCCCTATTCCATTGTTTTAAATTAAGTATTCCAAGCCCGCCTTTATTCAATGGTCGCTCCACTCTGTTGAATTCAATCGGCACAATGTATCTACCTAAAGTTTTCCCCGTCCAAAGAAATTTCATAAATGCACTTCTTATCATCTTAACAAGTCGAATATCAAAATCATCAAAATTACTCAAAATATGTCATTTTCACTTGAAAATATCATTTCAAATTCCAACTTAGGTTGTAACCTCATTTAACCACATTCGCATTTAACTCAATGATTTAAATATAAACATCTCAACTTTGCACAGTTTTGAAAATTTTGAAAATAGTTTAAATAGTTATAAATAGTTTAAAACATTTTAAATAGTTCAGAGATTTAAAACAGTTAATATAAAATGGGTTGAGTATTGAAAATGGTTTATATAGTAAAATAGTTTGTAAAATCTAAATAATTTAAATATTAAAAAGAATAGATTTTAAACAGTTTATATTAAAATAATTTATTTTGAAAATAGTATCAAATCAAACTGTTTATTTCCATTTCAACAAATCTGTACCCATTTCCAATTTCAAATCAACAAAACTCAATTTCCAATCTTTCAATTCAATTGATCCAATCTCGATTTAGTTTCAAATCAACTTGATTTCAATTCGAATTAACTTTAAATTTCGAACATTCATCTTTAACTTCAAATTCGATCCAACAATTCAATTCAATGATTTAATTTTCAATCCAATTCTTATTTTAAACCATTTCAATTTATATTAATTTCAAGTTCAATTTCAATTTACTGATTTAAAGCACCTAAATCAAATTAAGCCTCATTGTTCAATTTCAAGGTCCAAACTTTAAAATAAATCAATTTTCCGAATTAAAGTCAAATATCAATTAAAACTTCACATTTCCAATTCGATTCTTTAAAACAATTTCCTTTTAACCAATTTCAGTTTCCACATTTCAAAGCTTGAATAAGAATAATTCACTTCATGTAAATCCACGATTTATCACCTTTAAAACAATTTCATTTAACCAAAATCCAAAAATCAAGATTTTAAAACCATTGAATTTAACCAATCCGATGTCCATATATAATTTTCTACCCTATGGTCAAGTGATCAGTTATTTCAATTTTAATTATAGGGTTGGATATATATCATTTCAATCCAAATCAAGGTCTCATATGTATATATCATTTCAACATATTTATTAGTTCATTTTTAATGGTCCAAATGATAATATAAATGATGTCAATAAATAAATAGGTAATAACAGGGATATATCCAAAATAAATAAACAACCATAGATCCAACGTCAATCAATAGCATACAATAACAAACAACATCCAAATCAACCAATATATAAAACAAATTACCGATTACCCATTATCCGTGTTATCAAGCAATTAAATTCAATATTAAATTAAATGTAAATTTAAATTCAATATAAAAGTCAAATCAATTTAAATGTCAATTTAAACTACCAAACAGCAACCCATAAAATTCTTATCACTGCATAAATTTAATTTAACTAATACAAGAAAATTTAGTATTGCGTGAGTGGGTTAAATCACCCACCTTTGATTTATAGTCGATTAAAAATCCAATAAAAGCCCAAAATTTGAACCGTTTCCAAATTCAACCATACAAGTTCCATGTTGTCCGGAATTTTAATACGATCAAAACGGAAGAAACCGCGCATCAATCCGAGTTAGTATGAAAAAGTTATCAACGTTAGAAGATATAAATTTTAAAATTAAATCAAATAAGATAGAAGGGCAATCTTCTAATTTCGATTATCATTCCCAGAACCCTAAACGAACACGAAGTCGAGCCCATCGTCACGTTCCAGCCACCGCTCATTAACCAATGTCACGCCGCCTACGCTCGCCTTAGCCAAGATCTGACCACGCCGTAGCGTTGCCCCACACCGACTGCCCTTCCTGGCCACGTGCGCATGCCCCAAGCGCCGCCAAGGCCTGACCGCCACCGCCGTGTTTAAATGCCAATTCTGGCGAACTCTGACGCCTCTGAGACAATCCAAGCGCATGGATGAACCTGCTCAACGCCCTCTACAATAATGTGCCCTCCGATCGTCGATTGGTCGACGATCCACCGTTGATCGTGGAACCCTAACAACGGACGACTGAGAAAGATTACCAAATTTTGGACAAATAGAGCCTCCAATCGAAAAATTAATTACAGACGTAGATTACATTCATTGAGAGCTTCGCAACGATATATTATATGATAGGATTTGAGCCGTATGAATTTTGGAGTTGGATTTGGAATTGTAATTAGGGTTTGAGATGTCTGCCATTTGGAAGGAACATATTAGATAGAAATTGTACGTACAGAAAATGAAAATAGTAAGTTGCTAGGGTTTATAATAGCCTACATATAGACAGAGATGGATAAGAATGGATGGAACAGATCGAATTGGGTCGAAGCGATAACAAAGACCCGAAAAGCCCGTTTCGTTCTCGAAACGAAAATAGGTCATGCCATATATCAAAATATAGGTTTTCAATATTTTTAAACTCAATGAAACTAGTTTCAAACCCTAATTCTATTGTATATAGAAGTTACCTTTTAAAATCAAATTATTTTAATTAAATTCCTTTAATTGATTTCTACGCATTTCGAGCTCGCACGATCAAACGATAAGTCTGATCGCTACGAAACTTGAAATCCTATAATACTTCACTATTACGGATCCGATGAAACTGGTTTCGTCGAAATCCGAGATAATGGCCAAAAAGACTAATTTTACACGTTAATTAAAACAATCTATTTTAAAAATCAATTTAATCACTTTTAAATTCTAAATTAAAAGTTAACAATTTTCATCCTCGATTAAACAGAAATTAATAATCTTTTAAAATTAAAATTTCCATATTGATTCCAAGACTTAAATATTACATTAATTTACAACGTTAAATTACAACAGTAATCAAACCCAGTTTATTATATTTTGAATTTCAATAAATGCTATTATTTTGATTTACATTATTATTATTAAATCATCAAATACCTTATGAATTTATTTAACATAAGTTTCTATTTTATTATACTCATCACTCTACATTTAACATTTTTCTTATATTAACTGGACTATTGCACTTACATTAAATCTCATTGATTTCCAATTTAATTTCAAACGGATTAAATAATAGGATGAGAAATAAAACAATGGTTACATCTTAGTAATCTAAATACATTAATAAAATTATCGTTTACAAACAAGGTTAATAGATTTATTTAATAACTAATTGGTTTTATATTCTATATTAAAACCAATTAAATAAAATAACATACAATTTCACCATTAATACATCATTTAATTTAATTCCTTATTAACTTTTATTATTACCATTAATTGAAATTACATTAATAGTTGTCAATAACATTCAAACAATAATATTAAATTATATTCTAATAATATTTTTCCATTTACAAATCATAAATTTTAATTTCTCACAATATTAAATTCCAAAATCTTATTTAATTTAATATTTTTAATTATCAAAAATACGGGTCGTTACAGTAAATAATATCACAACCGAGTAATGCTTAACAAAGTAAAATTGGATTTTACCGAAACCAATTAAACGATAAATTTAACCAAAATGCCGCACCACCTGCTAAGTGATGTGTGAATGTTAATATTTCAGTAGTTCGATATAGTCGTTGACTAAATTTACACCTAACAAGTCACACAACCGAAACGATGAATTCTCCATTGACCAAACGATTGAATTAATTTGTAATGGTTTTAAATTAGTTAATATTTATCAAATATTAGCAATAAATTTGACTTTTTTATGATATAAATACTATTAAATATATTTATAATAGTTATAAATATATTAATCGATATACGATATCGAAAAGCGTTTAAATTAGATTTAAATGCAGAATATTTATTCGAGCCATAAATGGGTTTAAAGCGCATAAAGGGGGTCAGTTTGTTTGACCACAATAAGGGTAAAAGGCGTCCATGTGATGGTACAAAAGAGGCATTGAGATGGCGGGCTAAGATGGAAGAGAATTGGTAAGGGATGATATAGGATATTAATCCTAAAATATCTCTAAATTCTCCTATATATAAGCATCACTACCCTCAACTTTTAAAGTTTTTTTTGGACGCCTCCATCCCAAGCTATTTCTGGCCGAACTCATCTCCTTCCATCCTCCATCAATTCAAGTTCAAATCAAATCAAATCAAGTGCTATTCGACAACTGGTGGTCAAAGATTTAGGGACTAGCATTCTTCTGGATTGGAGATCAGTTCAAGGATTAAATCACATCATTTCAAGGTGTACTTACAGGCTTTGGCTATAAGGTATATTCCTAACATGTTTATAAATATTAATATATATTTATAACATTTATTTCATACATCATATTTCTAGTTAGGTGACGATTCCAACATATAAATATATTATCACAATATTGATTGGTTGTATGTATATATATGTTTAATAAAAAAAATATGTAAACACACCTATGTGCAGCATAGCTCGGCATTAAAAAACATTTTTTTTATTTTTAAATAATTTAATGCATAATATTCATATATATTTATATATAAGTGGAAATTAGCCACAAGGGCCTCTTTAGTAAGTGCAATTAGTTTCTAGGACACACAGTTGAAATAATTACTTTTAAGGAAAAAATGCAAAATAATTAGTTTCTAAGGCCTAAAAACCTATGAAATTATGTCCTTGAAAGTAATTGGACTGCTAACTTTGTCCTTAAAAGTAATTATTCTGCTGACTTTGGCCTTGAAATTAATTTCTGTGGATGTGTGTCCTAGAAACTAATTGGACTGCAAAGTTTGTCCTTGTGAAATGCCCCTATATATAATTTATAATTTAAATATTACTTTATACATATTTTATATAATATTAAAATAATATCTAAATCAATTAATCGTATAAATAATTGTATAAATACATATAAGTATTATAAATTGTGTTTTATATTTAATAAAATTAGTAATTACATATTATACTCTCGGTAGAAAAAAACAAATTTATTATATTTTTAAAATATTTAAACATAAACCGAGAATTAAAAATTAGATTTTTAAATTATTTTAAATTATAAAATTATATAATAAATTTTGAAATTACAAAATTATCATTTAAAATTTAAAAGAAATTTTAAATTCAAATTTGGTTTCGACAATTTTTTATTAATTTTCGTACGGTTTTATTATAATATATATTTTTTATAAATTTTAAAATTCGAAAAAAAAGAGCCATGCACATGAGCAGGTAGTGAAATATTTAATATAAATTATTTTGAGATTTTATTTATATTAATTTATATATTTATCATTATATAAATATATGTGTATAAGTATTTAATATATATGTGTGTGTGTGTGTGTGTGTGTGTGTGTTTTATACACCTATAAAAGAAACAAATTTATCAATCATGGCGGAAATGGCTACTCAACCTCCCACTGCCAACCGAGATGATCTACCACCAAACCAATCACCATCTACTGGAGCACCATACCCGTGGAGTAAATCATGGGCCTATATGGTTAGAGGAACAAAGCATGAAGTGGTTATAGAAGACACAGATTTGCAGTTTTTTCCTCCATTTTCTGAAGACGGCTAGAAGAAATTCCAAATACCAACTTCTAATCGGCAATTGGCAGAAATAAAGTGGAAAAATTCTATTGTGGCTTACGTTATTGGTAGTTGCCCATTATACACTTAATTCGATCAATTTTACAAAAATGTTTTGAAGCCTGAAGGTGCGTTTGATGTCTACTACAAGTCCAATGGATTTATTATAATTTGATATCATAGTCCCGATGATTGAAATAAAGTCACTAAAACTAGTCCTCATACTTATAATTCATGAATTATTATTATGAAAATGTGGAAGCCAGGCATGAAATTGACTCGTGAATATTTTTCTACAATACCTATTTAGGTTAAATTGCATGATCTTGAATTAGATATGTGGAATAAGGATGCAATCAACCACATTTCTAGTACTCTAGGCAAGCAAATAAAGATGGATAATAATACCGCTAAGGAAGTTCGATTAAATTATGCAAGAATTTTGATCGAAGTGGATCCTACCTTTACATTTCCAAACAGTATTCATGGTTATAATCAAGATGGAGAAAGTATAGAGATTAAAATAACATACGAATACAAACCTAGACCATGTGAAAATTGCTTATTGTTTGGACACAGTACCAAGAACTAAAGACTATGAAAATCTAAGGCTTGGGAACAAAAAGAACATACAGACATTAACCAAAATAAAAAAAAGACCACTCAAAGGAGATGCTTCAACGTTAAAGCACCCACCTTTAAAGGCTTCCTTTATAAGACTCACCATACAATCTTTAACTTCATGACCCTTCCTTTGGCATTTCTTACACCAATTTACATCCTTCTTAAACATCCCCTTCGACTTCTTATTGGCCCAAAAGCTCCCCTTCTTGGACCCTCCTTGCTTTTGGGTCAGTGCAGACTTCTCTTTCTCTCTTCCCTTATCTTCCTCATTGGCCAGGTGCAGCATCGCCGTTTCTACCAACATCTCATACGTGGCCCCTATAGGTACTTGGGTCAACAACATTTCTCTTAACTAGGAACTTAGACCCTTCACAAACTTCATGGCCTTTTTCATAGGTGTGTCTATCAGGCTCATCCCGAATTTAGCCAATTCAGTAAACTTAGCTATGTACTCCTTAAGGGTAGAATCTCCTTGTCCCAACTGAATGAACTTTTCCAATTACAAGCTAACCTCTTCTCTATACATGAATCTCATTTCAAATCGGTCTTTGAATTCATCCTAAGAGAATATTCTTCCCGGGCTCATCGGTCACAAAGTTCCACCAATTCAAGGCTTCTTCCCTGAGGTGCCAAGCTGCCATTATTCTTCTTAGCTGATCATTCCAACCAAGCTCTCTAAATATATTCTCGCAGTTACTAATCTATGCTTTAGCTTCTACATATCCTTCAGTTCCAGAGTACGTCTTCCCTCCCATATTGAGAAAGTCCTTACATAACTTAGTAAAGTCGATAAGATGGGGTATTGCATCGACTGCCGAGGAAGTGGGTGCTACCGGTGTAGCTGGAGGAATAGGAATCTGCTCGATAGTCCTAAGAAATTGTTTAAACCAATCGGGTGTTCCATTAATGGATGGCCTTCCGTATGTAGGGTTCCCTTGTTCGGAAGAAGATTGATTATCAGCCATATCAACTATATGTCGGTTAAACCTTTAGTGACAATTTCCTAAGATAGTATTTACATGCTGAAAGAAAAGAAAAGTTTGCCTAGTGTACGTGCATATGTTCAAGAAGAGATGGTGTATATATATAGTAGGAATACTTTTGAAAATTCTTTCTGAAAAACCTATTTTTAAAAATAACAAATACATCTCGCATACGTATTGTTTTCCCCATTGATAGGGTAACCTTGGTCTATTACCAAATGTAACTACCCACCCTAAAACAGGACTAAATTTTAACTCAGAAAAGGCCCATCGAAACTTAGATCTATTCTTAGGCAAGCTATTGGTAGTAAAAAGAAATAACATTGCAGAGACATAACTAAACTTTCAGAACTCACAGTGGATGGAACAAAATATAATAGTAAAGTGTACCCATTTAGTTCAAAACCATAAAAATGTCATAACAAAAATTCCTATAAAATCGTAACTTAATATCTATTACAACAATTGTCTAAATCCATGGGTACACGTAAAAGCAAATAATAATAAATACTGCCACTGGCCAAGCTTCTCCATCTTTAAGCATCGTCACCGCCATTACTCCATCCTAAACCTATGTTGTAATGAGAAGGGAGTCAGAACAACAATTGTTTGATGAATAAAAACCTCGAGTCTTACCTTTTCAATACTTGGACAGTATATTTCAAAATAAGAATATGTCTATGAACATAAAACCATTAAGGTCATTTAATACTTCGTTATAAGGAAAGGAGGCGGGTCCAACCATTTAATACCTTCCATTCCAAAAGTAGGTTTCTAGAATCCTATATCCCAATCATACGTCGTAAATAGCTAATAATGTGAGAGACCGTACTCAAGCCACTTAATACTTCCCAGTGGAAAATAGGCAGACTTTGGTCATTTAAGACCTTAATTAAAGCAGACCCCATTATTTAAGACCTATTTCCAAAAGCGTGCTCCTCAATGGTACTATCTAGCTAACATCATATGGAATCTCATAGGCCACTTAATACTTCTAAGTGGAGAATATGCAGACTTTGGTCATTTAAGACCTTAATTAAGACAGACCCCATCATTTAAGACATATTTCTAGAAGCGGACCTTGCAAAGATTCCATTTAATGTGTCCCCTTGGCCATTTAATACTTCATCTGAGGAAAAGAGGTGAATCCAACCAATTAATACCTCAAAACCCCAAAGTAGGCCCTTCGTCTTATGGCCCATACTAATAATGACGTCTCACATTAGTCCGTTATTCATAGAAACTGATAGCAATATTAGCTGGGCAGATTTCCCCTACATAATTTAGAACTAACCTTGCGTAATTACAAATATTTATCATAAGGATATCTCACATCAAAAAAGTGTATACAACTGCTGGTAGCTTCAAAGTGAAGGGCAGATTTCCGTTATGTAACTCTATTGACCTCACATCCCTATGACTTAGCCACAAATCATTTACTCTCCATACACACACACACACACACACACTTATCTCACCGTTTCATAAATAAGGCCTTATAAGGAATCTTCATTATTATGCCTTAATATAACAATTAGGCTATATAAGAGTTTCCTCTTATTTTCACCTCATAATCAATTACCTTTCTAATGAGGGAACTAAATGTAAATAAATGGCTAATTAACTACGCCATATACGTAATAATTATACATTAATTATGTAAATAGAGACAAATAAATATTTGCGCCTAATAAGTTCTAAACGCACGGATTTTACGCTCTAAACTAGCGTTAAATGTCAATTCCCTAACCAAATATTATTACAAGTCCTTTTTCTTTAAGTTCCTAAGATTTCATGAGATTCTAATGTCCAAAACAGGGAATAAATATTCATAACTAAAACTACAATAACAGACTTGTAAATAAAATAGAAACTTGATTTATTACACTAATTCAATGGAATATCTTAAACAATAAGAATTGCAATCTAAACCCCATATTCTATTCAACTGATCTTTTTACAAAGAAATAGATAAGAATAAGTGGTGTAAACTACGAATAGAATTTGTAATCTAAACCCCTTATTTTATTGAAGAATCACAATTTGACCCAACGAAGATAAAGAAGTGGAATAGACTATGAAATTACCAAAGATTGCATAAACGAAACAAATCCCATCAAATTAGTGTAAATAACTGGAAATTTCAGCATAGAATTGACATATTGAAATAAAAAGGAATTTTGGAGGATTTTATCTATCATATTTTTGAATCCCAAAATCCCTAAGGCATATTCAAATCTGAAAAGAAATACACTAAACAATTGTTGAAATGAAATACTAAGGTTTCCACTCACATATTAGCTTTAGCTTCACTCAAATGGATTTGTAGCCTTCTGATCTCTTCCAGAATCTCTCGCTTTCGATATATATACACACAATAGGGAAGAGGTATATATATTCATTTGATTCAGAATAATTAGAGAAGAATAGGATAAGAATAGATTGGAGGAAGAATAAACAAATAAGAAATAAATTGAATTCTTACGTGAATTCTCTACGGAGTTTCTAAATCTTATTAGAGAGAGATAATAATGGTATAGTTTCATCGTATTCCCCAAAATAATATGAATAAAAATGGGGAGGATATGGTTCTGTTTATAGGAGTTGAAACGCACCAAAACCATAGGATGGAAGTAGGTAGGAAATGGGTAAATCTCTGGAGCGTACAACTGAATAAAACATAACTTCAAACCCTAGCCGCCACTAGCAACTTCTGTTGCCAAGCGGTCGACCGCCTTTGGGTGACCGGTCGACCGCTACGGTCGACCGGTTGACCTATTCAGGTCGACCGCTTCTCTTATTTAGGGGAGCGTTTATTTATTTCTGTTGTAAGATTATTTTATTCTTTAATTAACTTTTTAGCGTTAAACGTTTACTTAGCCCCTAAGCTAATTTTTGAAATTTAAACCCTAAATTTTATTTCTTATTTGAATTTGAATTCAAACTAAATTAATTTAAATCTGACAACTTCAAATGCTCATAACTTCTTTGCTTGAGCTCCGTTTTCAGCATATTATATATGGAAACATATCAGAATTTCGCCATGAACGCAATGGAATAACTTCTGTTGTCAAATCCAAACTTTTATAAAATTTCCATATCCAACTCTTATCATATTTAATACAATTTACTTTATTTATTTATAGTTCATTTTATGGGATGTTACATTCTTCCATTCTTAAAAAAGATATCGTTCTGAAATCTTTCAAGGGGCAAACAGTGTAACTCGCAATAACATCTGTGTTATACAACCAAGTTCTCTACACAACCATCTACCCAACCAATATTAAAATGTGATTATGTGCTGCAGACATGCTAACATGAGCTCAATCCTAGTGTGAGTGTGTAATCGTGTCATGTAAGTGTGTATGCAAATATCCTAAACATGCATAAAAATTTCTATATGAGTGTAAAGTGATTGTGAAAAGGTGTAACAACCATCTCTTACCATCCAATCTAGTAAACACGATGCAACCAAAATCCTAATTTTGGAGAGAAAAATTACTCGTGAAAAGCTTTGGGTGAGTGTTTTTCATCTTCTCCTCGGTCTCCCATGTGCTTTTGGCTGGATTGTCCCCCATTGTACTTGGACCAACTTAATTATTTTATTGCGAAGTCTCTTAGTACCGTGCTCCACAATGCGTGCGGTGGCACGAGGCACTGTCGACTCCATCTCAAAATCCCCCAACTAATCAGGCTCTATTTTGCTAGCGATGTCATATTGTATTTCCTAAGGCGAGAAACGTGGAAAACATTGTGGACTCCTACGAACTTGTCAGGAAGGTCCACACAATATGCCAATTTTCCTATTCTTTCCAGAATTATGAAGGACCTAATAAATCTAGGCGCCAATTTTCCAGACTTGTTAAGCCTTACTTTTCTATGAGGGGAGATTTAATAAATACCATATCTCCAACCTCAAATTCAAGCTCTTTCCTTCTTTTATCTGCATAAGATTTCTAACGGTCTTGTGCTACCTTCATCCTTTGCCTAATCAACTCTACTTTTTCTGTGGTATCATAGATCAAATCGGGTCCGATCAATATCTTGTCAGTGGTTTCCCGCCAACAACTAGGCGAGTTGCATGGCCGCCCTTCTAAGAGGCCATACCAATCGTAGTTTGATAGCTATAATTATACGCAAAATCAACCAAAGGTAGATGCTGCTCCCAATGTCCTCCAAAATCCAAGACACAATCTCTCAACAAGTCTTCCAAAACTCTATTCACCCTCTCTGTTTGTGGGTGATATGTCGTGCTAAGGTTCAAAGAAGTTCCAAAAGCGGTTTGTAGGCTCCTCCAGAACTCGCAAGTGAACAAGGGGTCCCTATCACTGGATATGCTTACAAGAATTCCATGTAGACGAACTACCTCCTTAATATAAATCTAGACAAGAGAGGCGTTGGTCTTATTTCGTCTATCGAAACAAAATAAGCACCTTTGGTGAGTCTATCTGCAACAACCCAAATAGCCTCAACGCCCTTCTGACTTTTAGGTAATCCTTCCACAAAATCCATCGAAATATGTTTCCACCTCCAAGTCAGAATTTCCAAAGGTAATCATAATCCACCAGGCTTCCCTTGCTCAGCTTTTATCTTTTGACATGTCAAACACCTAGCAACAAAATCAGCTACGCTCCTCTTCATTCCATCCTAAAAGAAAATTCTCTTCATGTCATTGTACATCTTATCTCCTCTAGGATGAATAGTCATCCTTGAGTCGTGACACTCCATAAGCACATCTCTGATCAAATCATTAATTATTGGGATGCAAAGACATTCATCTCCTCTCAAAACATCCCTTTTCATTAACTAAGTACCACCTAACATAGTGAAAATGCTCTCCTTTTCTTAATTTTTCGAAAATCTGTACTAACTTCTCATCTTTTGCTTGCTTGTGCTCTATACGATCCATCAAGGCTGGTCTAATCTTCATTACCGATAGAAAACCTTGGATGGGTTATGTTGATGGTTGTAGGTTAAAATTCGAGAGAAACTTCAATTGTCTCCATTCATATATAACACCTAGGGTAGCGTGTCTCCTACTAAGGGCGCCGACAACTACATTCCCTTTTCCAGGGGTATATGGAATACCATAGTCAAAGGATGCTACATACTCCATCCACCTCTGCTGCCTAAGATTGAAATATTTTTGGAAAAATAGGTATTTGAGTGATTTATGGTCAGCGAATAACTCAAACCTTTCCCCTAAGAGATAATGCCTCCATATCTTTAAGGCAAAAACAATGGCTTCCAATTCTAAATCATGCACTAGATACCTCTTCTCATGGTCCTTTAGTTGTCTACTAGCATAGGCAACTACCTTCTCTTCTTGCATAAGAACTTCTCCTAATCCTGTGCCACATGCATCCTTGAAAACCGTAAATGGCTTTGTTCCATCTAGTATAGTGAGCACATGTGCACTAGTCAATGACTCCTTAAGCTTCTCAAATAATGTGGTTCATCTATCATCCCAAAAAAATACTAGATTCTTCTTAGTCAATCGGATTAAAGGGGCTGCTATTTGTGCAAAGCTCTTGATGAACTTCTTATAGTAGCCTGCCAAACCTAGAAAACTTCTAACCTCCGATGCATTACTATGGGTCCTTCATCCTTGGATAGCTTCCACTTTAGCAGGGTCCACCGTCAATCCTTGTTACGAAACAATATGCCCAAGGAACCTAACTTAATTTTTCCAAAAGTGGCATTTAGAAAACATGGATTTGAGTTGGTTTCTCCTCAAGGACTCCAATACCTCCCTAAGGTGGTCTTCATGCTCCTTTTTGCCTTTGGAGAAAACCAAGATATCATCGATAAACACCACGACAAATTTATTAATTCGCCCTCTAAATATTCAACTCATCAAATCCACAAAGTATGTTGGGGCATTCGTCAGTCCAAAAGGCATTACTTCCTACTCATGTAGCCCATCTGGAGTACAAAACGTGGTCTTCGGCTTGCTTTCCTCTCCAATCCTCAACTGATGGAATCATGTTGCTAAGTCTAGTTAGGAAAAGACTTTAGCTCCTACAAGTTGATCAAATAAGTCATCTATTCTAGGTAGAGGGTACCTATTCTTCTTTGTCAACTTGTTCAACTCCCTATAATCGACGCAAAGTCTCAAAGAACCGTCTGCCTTAGTAGAAAAAACAACAGGGGCTCCACACTTAGAAGTACTCCTACAGATGAATCCTTTCTTCAATAGGTCTAAGATTTGTTTATCCAATTCCTTTCTTTCTTTAGGGGCCATATGTCTCAAAGGCAGAGTGACGGGTCTTGCATCCTTCTCCAAATCAAAACTCAATCTCCCTATAGGGTGGGAGACCTAAGACCTCCTCGAAGACATCAAGAAATTCACAAACTATGGATACATATAATGGCTCTCGAACAAAAGATAGATTTAGTGGCTATAAATGGCTTAACTCAACTAAAGCTTTGGGTGTACAAAGAACTTCTAGGTCACGACCTCCATGACTCCTTAATCATACTACCCTTTATCACAGTCAAGAATGGCTCCATAATATGAAAACTAATCCATAACCAAGATAATCTCATACCCCTCAAAATTTAGAATGTATGCAGTACATATAAAATCAACATCACACATGTCTAACATTAGGTCTTTGCAAATAAGATAAAGATGGGTCGAACCCCCAATGGGATTGGAAACCTCTATTGGGCTGTTGACCATCTGGGTTTTAAGGTTTAAGGAATTTACTACATCTAGCTATAAAGGAATGTGATGCCCTCGAATTAAATAAGGTATGAATAGTAACCCCAAAAATAAGAGTTATACCTACTAGAGCTGTTTTTCCTTGGTTCTTGGTAGCTTACTGGCAATAGGGACAGCTTGTATGCATGTCCACTTGGTCCTTCCTTACCCATCTTGGGACATTGATTCTTGTGATGCCTTCCTCATGGTAGTTAATGCACCTTCCTTTAAAGGCTTCCTTTATCAGACTCATCCTACAATCTTTAGCTTCATGACCCTTCTTTTGGCATTTCTTACACACCTTTACATCCTTCTTAAACTTACCCTTTGACTTCTTATTGGCCCAAAAGCTCCCCTTCTTAGACTCTCCTTTCTTTTGGATCAGTGCAGACTTTACTTTCTCTATTCCCTTATCTTCTCATTGGCCACGTGCAGCATCACCATTTCTACCAGCATCTCATACGTAGGGCCCCTGTAGGTACTTAGGTCAATAACATTTCTCTTAGTGGGAAATTTAAGCCCTTCATGAACTTCATGGTCTTTTTCGTAGGTGTGTCATCAGGCTCATCCCGAATTTAGCCAATTCAGTGAACATAGCTATGCAGTCCTTAAGGGTAGAATCTCTTTGTCTCAGCTGAATGAACTTTTCTAATTGCAAGCTAACCTCTGCTCTAGACATGAAGCTCATCTCAAAACATTCCTTGAATTCATCTTAAGAGAATACCCTTCCTAGATGCTCATCAGTCACAATGTTCCACTGATTCAAGGCTTCTTCCCTAAGGTTCCAAGCTGCTATTCTTCTTCTTAGCTGATCATCCTAACCAAGCTCTCTAAATATCTTCTCGTAGTAACTAATCCATGCTTTAGCTTCCAAATATCCTTCAGTTTCAGTGTATGTTTTCCCTCCCATGTTGAGAAAGTCCTTACATAATTAGGAAAGTCGATAGGACAGGGTGCTGCATCGACAGCCGGGGCGGTGGGTGCTTGCGGTGTAGTTAAAGGAATAGAAATCTGCTCGACAGTCCTAAGATGTTGTTTAAACCATTCGAGCATTCCACAAACGAGTGTTATTTCGTGGGTAGGGTTCCCTTATTCAGAAGAAGATTGATTATCAGCCAATATCAACTATTTGTAGGTTAAACCTTTAGTGATGATTTCCTATGATGGTATTTACATGCTGAAAGAAAAGAAAGTTTGCCTAGTGTACATGCGTATGTCCAAGAAGAGAGGGTATATGTATAGTACGAATTCTATTGAAATTTTATTTGAAAATCATTTTTTTTCAAAATAACAAATACATCTCTCATACGTATAGTTTTTCCCAGTTGATCGGGTAACCTAGGCTTTGATACCAAATGTAACAACCCACCCCGGAACAGGCCTAAATTTCGACCCAAAAAAAGCCCATTGAATCTTAGATCCATTCTAAGGCAAGCTGTTAATAGTAAAAGGAAATAACATTACAAAGCCATAACTAAACTTTTAGAACTCATGGTGGATGGAACAAAATATAATAGTAAAGTATACCCATTTATTTCAAAACCATAAAAATGTCAAAAAACAACATCCCATAAAAACCATAACATAATATCCGTTACGGCAATTGTCTAAATCCATGGTATACATAAAAGCAAATAATAAATACTGCCGCTGGCTAAGCTTCTCCTTCTTTAAGTATCATCACCGTGATTACTCTGTCCTTAACCTATATTGTAATGAGGAGGGAGTCAGAATAATAATTGTCTGGTGAATAAAAACCTCAAGTCTTACCTTTTAGTACTTCAGCAGTATATTTCAAAATAAGAATATGTCTACGAACATAAAACCATAAAGTTATTGAATACTTCTTTATAAGGAAAGGAGGTGGGTCCAACCACTTAATACCTTCCATTACAGAAGTAGGTTTCTAGAATCATATATCTCAATCATACCTCATAAATAGCTAATAATGTGAGAGATGGTACCCAAGCCACTTAATACTTCCCAGTGGAAAATAGGCAAACTCTGGTCATTTAAGATCTTACTTAAGAGAGACCCCATCATTTAAGACCTTTTTTCAGAAGCATGCTCCTCAATGGTACTATTTAGCTAACATCACATGGAATCTCATAGGCCACTTAATACTTCCAAGTGGAAAATAGGCAGACTCTGGTCATTTAAGACCTTAATTAAGACAGACTCCATCATTTAAGACCTATTTCCAGAAGTGGACCCCTGTAGAGATTCCACCTAACATGTCCCCTTGGCCATTTAATACTTCATCTGGGGAAAAGAGGTGGGTCCTACCACTTAATACCTCAAAATCCTGAAGCAGGCACTTCGTCTTATGGCCCATACTTATAACGACGTCGCACATTAGTCTGCTATTTGTAGGAACTGGTAGCAATATTAACTGGGCAGATTTCACTTACAGAATTTGGAACTAACCTTGCGTCATTATAAATATTTATCATAAGGATGTCGCAAGTCAATAAAAGTTTACATAACTGTTGGTAGCTTCAAAGTGAAGCGCAGACTTCCATTATTTAACTCTGTTGACCTTGCATCCCTATGACTTAACCACAAATCAATTACTCTCCATATATACACACTCATCTCACCATTATATAAATAAGGCCTTATAAGGAATCTTCCTTATTACGTCTTAAAATAATAATTAGGCTATATAAGAGTTTCCTTTTATTTTCGCCTCACAATCAATTACCTTCCTAATGAGGGAAATAAATGTATTATTAACCACCCCGTTTACGCAATAATTATACGTTAATTACATATATAGAGATAAATAAATATATGCGGATAATTAGTTCTAAACGCACGGATTTTGCGCTCTAAAGTAGCGTTAAATGTCAATTCCCTAATCAAATATTATTACAAGCCCTTTTTCTTCAAATTACCAAGATTTCATAGGATTCTAATGTCTAAAATAGGGAATAAATATTCATAACCAAAACTGCAATAACAAACTTGATAATAAAATAGAAACTCAATTTATTACACCAATTCAATGAAATATCTTAAACAATAAGAATTGCAATCTAAACCCCATATTCTATTTTTTATCCCACCTTTTGGCCAGGCCGAGATACCACGAATTCGGCTAAAATGGATGGTTATCAGGATTGGAGATCGGTTGTATTTGAAACTATGGATGATAGTTGAATGGATTCGGATGAACAACACTCAAAAAATGGCTAAGTATGAAATTGGCACTTCATCTAAGCAACGGATCAGATTGAATACCAAATTTCTAACCAAATCAAGGTGTGATTAGTATGGAGTGACAAGGAAAGCCCCATAAGACTACATTTCAAATTTCTAGTCGATCGGAGTTCGTATGCTCGAGTTATGGAAAAAGGAGGACGGCTCGGTGTTGATGGCTCGGTGGTAATTTGCTTAGAGTTGGACCGGGAAAAATTTGCTACTTGCTTGGAGTTGGATGCATGTTTGCTTGGAGATTGCTTGGAGAAAAACGATCGGCGTCGATCATTTTTCGTGCTTGTAGTCGGATGCGTGTTTGCTTGGAGATTGCTTGGATAAAAACGATCGACACCGATCGTTTTTCGTGCTTGGAGTCAAAATCACGTTTGCTTGGAGAAAATTTGAATTTTACTCGAGCCTAACCCTAGGCCAAAATTTTCCGCACCTGCTTCGAGTCAAAAAGGTGATTACTTCGGGTCTCGCTTCAGGTCAACACTGAATGGGTTTTTCGATGACCATTTTGACAATTTTCGATAATGATCGGCCCATAACTCAAAATCTACAACTCCATTACACATGAAACTTTGGGAACATCAATATGTTAAAGAAAGGAGTCCATAAAAGCGATACCACATCATTTGAAGAAAGGTGAACGATCGGCTTACATCATTCTTGAACGATCGTATCATTTCAGCCCACACGATCCAACTCAATGATGATCGATTAATATCACACAAACGGTAGGTCGGAATGACATTAAACTTTACAAGTTGTAAAATATTATGTAGAGGAACCTACCATATCGATCACACATCATTTGAAAAAACTTGAAAGATCGGCCTGCATCGTTCTTGAACGATCGTATTATTTCATCCCAAATGATCCAACCAATGATCATCGATCAATATCTTAAAAACAATAAGTCGAAATGACATGAAATGTGGAGAGCAAGTAGCTAACATCATAGGGGACCTAATAGAATGATTGCACCCTAAAAGGAGCTAATATGAATGATCGGCACCGATTATTTCTTGGTGAGCGGTCGATCCCAAATTTCATGGGACAGGCCGTCTGGGTCAGGAGGTTCTTTTGGAAAAATTTCAGCCCGATCCATGCACGTCTTCACCTATAAATATAGCGGACTTGGCTCATTGCAAGAGATCTTCTTCTTCTGGATCTTCTTTTGGCTCTCCTCCATTACTTCTTATCTCTTCCTCCATTAATTTTATAAGGCTAAAAAGAATAGTATTTGTAATCCTACAATATAATAAAAAGATTATTGGAGTCGACGTAGACCGAAGATTGCCGAACTACTATAAAACTTGCGTGTTCATTTACTTTTCAACAATCTGTTCTGTGATATGTGAATCTATATTTTTCTGTTTGGATCTAAATAATGGATATTGGTGCTTTCACATACAACCGGGTGTTGGTGACCATTTTTGGCGCTAACATTTTGGTGCTTCCACTGAGAAAGCTAGCCCCCGCGGATTTGGAGTTCATATTTAGGATCAATCAGAGAGCTTGGATTTGGAGCAATGGTGAAACCATCTACAAGGAGACAAGTAGCAGATAGGAGTCATCATAATGAGAGTCTGGAGGCTTTCTCAGAAGCTGGAGCTAATCAAACCTCTGCCTACATCAATACGGAGGAGATGGAAACAATGGTAAACGCTATGCAGGAACGGATATTGAAGGGTCAAGAGGAGATGATGCAAGATCTACTCCGACAAATCAGACAAGCTGGAGCATAAAACCAAGGGAATAGAGTAGCAGGAGCTAATGTCAACTTGGATCTAGGGATTGAGGTAGTAGAAACCGCTGAAATCAGAACCAGGATCATGGAAATGAAGCTAACAGGTAGCTGGATGGAGTAGAGCAACCGAGAGCAGTCCCCAGTCAAAACAGAACGATCGGCACTGATCCACAAGTATGGATGGCATCGATCGATCAAGAGTTCGAGGCATCCCCCGGGCCAGGCTGGATCGATCCCAGGTGGGGTATTGGATAATGCTGAGCAGTTTGGTGTCAATCGGAATGCAGATGTCTGTAATGAGGAGCGTATACCAGGATTCCCACGTGGACTCGAGGGTAGTTTGGAAATGACGATCGGAGATAACCTTTGGAAGACAATGATAGGTTTGTGGAAATGATTAGAGGGCTATGGGAGGAGGATTAGTGAACAAAGATTTGGAAGACATAAATCTAAGTCCCTTTGCTCTTAATATGAGGAATACTAGGAATTCACCAGAATTTAAACTACCAACGTTGGAAGTTTATGATGGAAAGTCGGATCCAACTATGCATATGATGAGGTATATACGGCACATGGAAGTATTGGAAAAAATTCCTAGCACGATGTTTCTCTTTGTACTTAACGGATGTAGCTGCGCTATGGTTTAGACAGTTGGAAAGCAGTTCTATTAGCACATGGATGGAATTGGTCGAAAGATTTATGAGGCAATTTCGGGTTCACATTACAAGACCCAAGAATGTGATGACATTGACATCGGTAAAGCGATGGGCAATAGAATCACTCAAGGATTTCTTAACTAGGTTCAATGCAGCTGTTGTTTCGGTGGATCGACCAGATCCATCGATGGTTTTGATGGCGGCAGTGTCAGGAGTTGCAGATAATTCAGATTTTAAGATATCACTGATACGGGATCCATCGATGGATCTCGGGGAATTCTACGATGAAGCAGAAAGGTTTCTGGAACAAGAAGATGCGAAAGCTTGAAGTCAAAATCACGTTTGCTTGGAGAAAAGTTGGATTTTACCCGAGTCTAATCCTGAGCTAGAATTTTCAGCGCTTGCTTCAAGTTAGAAAGGTGATTTACTTTGGGGCTCGCTTTGGGTCAACCATAAAGTGGGTTTTTCGACGACCGTTTTAGCGATTTTCGATGATGATCGGTCCATAACTCAAAATCTACAACTCCATTACACGTGGAACTTTGGGAACATCAATATATTGAAGAAAGGAGTCCCCAAATAATGATCGCACGTCATTTGGAGAAAGTTGAACGATTGGCCTACATCGTTCTTGAACGATCATATCATTTCAGCCCAAACGATGCAACTCAATGATGATCAATAATATCTCACAAACGGTAAGTTAGATGACATGAAAATTTGGGAATAGTAAAATATTTTGTATAGGAACATACCATATCGATCGTACATCATTTTGAGAAACTAGAATGATTGGCCTACATTGTTCTTGAACGATCGTATCATTTCAGTCCAAACGATCCAACTCAATGATGGTCGATCAATATCTCACAAACTGTATGTCGGATTGGCATGAAATTTGGAGAGCAAGTAGCTAACATCATAGGGGACCTATTGGAACGATTGCACCCCAAAAGGAGCTAATATGAACGATCGGCCCTAATCATTTTTTGGTGAGCGATCGACCACAAATTTCGTGGGATGGACCATCTGGGCCTTGAGGTTCTTCTGGTGAAATTTCAGCCCGATCCATGCACGCCTTCACCTATAAATATATCAGACTTGGCTTATTGCAAGCGATCTTCTTCTTCTGGATCTTCATTTGGCTCTCCTTCATCACTTCTTATCTCTTCCTCCATTAATTTTCTAAGGCTAAAAACAACTGTATTTGTAATCCTACAGTATAATAGATGATTATTGGAGTGGACGTAGGCCGGAGTTCGCTGAACCACTATAAAACTTGCGTGTTCATTTACTTTTCTACAATCTATTATGCGATCTGTGAATCTATATTTTTCTGTTTGGATCTAAATATTAGATATTGGATCTTTCACATACAACCGGGTGTTGGTAACCATTTTTGGCGCTAACACTATTCAAATCCTCTTTTTACAAAGAAATTGATAAGAATAAGTAGTGTAAACTACGAATAGAATTCGTAATCTAAGCCCCTTACTTTATTAAAGAATCACAATTTGACCCAACGCAGAAGGAAAAGTGGAATAGACTATGAAATTATCAAAGATTGAATAAACGAAACAAATCTCATCAAATTAATGTAAATAATTGGGAATTTCTGCATAGAATTGACATATCGAAATAAAAAAGAATTTTGAGGGATTTTATCTATCATATGTTCGAAATCTCAAAATCCCTAAGGCATATTTAAATCCGAAAAGAAATACACTAAACAATTGCTGAAAAGAAATACTAAGGTTTCCACTAACAGATTAGCCTTAACTTCACTCAAATGGATTTGTAGCCTTCCGATCTCTTCCAGAATGTCTCTCTTTTGATATACACACACATAATAAGGAAGATATATATATATATATATTCATTAGATTTAGAATAATTGGAGAAGAATAGGATAAGAATAGATTGGAGAAAGAAGAAACAAATAGGAAATAAGTTGAATTCTCTACGGAGTTTCTGAATCTTTTTAGAGAGTGATAACAATGGCAGAGTTTCGTCATATCCCAAAATAATATGAATAAAAGTGGAGAGGATAGGGTTCTATTTGTAGGAATTGAAACGAACCAGAAATGTAGGATGGAAGTAGGTAGGAAAAGGGTAAATCTAGAGCGTACAACCAAATAAAACATAACTTCAAACCCTAGCCGCCACAGGCAACTTCTGTTGCCAAGTGGTCGACTGCCCTTGGGCGATTGGTCGACCGCTTCTCTTATTTAGAGGAACATTTATTTGTTTCCGTTGCAAGATTATTTTATTCTCCTATTGCAAGATTATTATATTCCCTAATTAATTTTTTAACGTTAAACTTTAATTAAACGTCTACTTAGCCCCCAAGCTAATTTTTGAAATTTAAACCCTAAATTTTATTTCTCATTTGAATTTGAATTCAAACTAAATTTATTTAAATTTGATAACTTGAAATGCTCATAACTTCTTTGCTTAAGCTCTGTTTTCAGCATATTATATATGGAAACATATTAGAATTTCATCACGAACGCAACATAATAACTTTCATGGTCAAATTCCAACTTTTGTAAAATTACCATATCCAACCCTTATCATATTTAATTCCATTTGCTTTATTTATTTATGATTCATTATATAGGGTTTTATAGTGGTGCAATGGCCCAAATCTGTTACACGGGGAGATTACACTCATATTTATCAATAAACTTTGCAACCTCAAAAAATGGAGCAGAAAATTAAGTAAATCAGATGCAGTTTAGAAACTTCAGGATGAATACAAGACGGTTCTAATGTAGACAGATAATGATCCAGAGAATGGTCAACTTTACGATTCTATGCTTCAGATTAATTTGGAATTGAATAAACCATTGAAGATACAGACTGAAACACTAACGAAGAGGAGCAAAAATTTGTGGCTCACTGAAGGTGATACCAATTTTGAATTCTTTTTTTTCTTAGATGACTATAAGGCAACACAAAAATAAAATATGAGTTCTCATATCCCCCACTGGCAATTATATCTTTGATCATGAAGTAATAATTCAGGAATCTCTAGGTTATTACTTCAATTTATAAAATGGTGACACATCAACAAATTTCCCACATATAGAACATAAAAGAATGATAAATGCACATGAGCCGAGGTACTTATCTTCCCCAATATAGCCAGATGAAATCAAAACTCCTCTATGGTCCATTAATGATGCTAAGAGCCTAGGCCTAGATGGATTTTTATCCAAGTTCTTCAGGTTACATTATGATCTGCTACAATAAGGGCTACACTTAGTTATCTCATAAATATTCCAATATGGAAAATTGCTAGAAGACTTAACTATACCTTCCTGACACTCATACCAAAAAAAGATAAGCCTCGACATATTTATTACTATAGACCAATATCATGTGTTAATGTTATGTACAAGTTAGTTGCTAAGATAATTTTAATAGTATTAAAAGTATTCTCATAACTAATCGCAGAAAATCAATCTGCTTTTATACCAGGCATGAATATAGAAGAAAATATTTTATTGGCTCATGAACTAATCAAGGATTTTAAGAAAAAGAGTAAACCAAGAATGTGTATCAAAATTGATCTACAAAAGGCCTATGGTATGGTTAATAGATAATTTATTTGTCATATGCTATTGTCAATGGGTTTCCCTATCTCTATCATAAATCTCATATATGAATACATAAGCATACTAACTTTTCTATATTGGTTAATGGATCACCCAAGGGTTTTTTGAATCTAATAGAAGGTTGAGACAGGGGGATCCACTCTCACCCTACTTATATTTTCTTTGGATTAGAGTTTTTATCCCTAATGATGGAGGACGGTATTACTCGAAACAAATTACATCCTATTTCAAAGAATTATACAATTATTTCTCGTTTGTTATATGCAGATGATGCTATGTTTTTCTTGAAAGCTACTTCACCTAATGCAAGCTGCATAAAAGAGGTTTTAATGGAACTTAAAGAAGTAACAGGCCTACAGGTGAACCAATTAAAATCTATAGTTTATTTTAGTGTGGCAACACAAAATAAAGAAGAAATACTACATATATTGAATATGCCAGAAAGAAGATTACCAGTTAAATACTTGGGTGTACCATTATCATCTGATTACATTGATGCTGCTCAATGTACTCCGCTATTTCAAAAGATATCAACAAAACTTGAAAGCTATGGCAACAACTTTCTATCCACTACTGGGAGGGCATAATTGATTCACTCTGTAATTACTCCAATAGTACTTTATTAGCCTCTAATCTATCATCTACCTAACTCTGTTCTACACAAAATCGAAGCTATGTATGCAAATTTCTTCTGGGCTGGTAGAACCCATAAGATTGCACGACATGTGTTATGTAGGCCTAAGAGTGAGGGTGGAATAGGACTAAGGCAATTGGCAGATTAAAGATCTACTGCAATGTTGAAACTTACTTAGAATCTACTAGCTCCTTATTCTCTTTGGGCAACATGGGTAACAAAAAAGTACATAGAAGATAGAAATTTCTGGTGTATGCCTATTAATAATAACTACTCATTCACAATGAAGCATATTTTAAGAAGTAGGGATAAGCACGTAATCTATTTACCGGAGTAATTACAGATGGGTTTACGACTTCACTATGGTACGATCCTTGGATCAATCATAAATCCCTAATGGAATTAATAGGATGGAATTAATAGGATGGCAGAGGGTGGCTACCTTTAACTCTGCTAACTATACAGTTTCATCTATCATCAGGGATTAAAAAACTGGGTCCTGAGTTACTGTCAGAAACTAGAGAGGTAAAACATCAAATACATCAAGTTAAAATTGATAATGATCGCAATTTAGACTACTAGTGTTTTGGTGACTCGGATCGGTTCAATTTTGCATTAGCCTATAATTAGATTAATGTTCTTTATTCTACTGTGCAATGGTGGAAAGTAGTGTGGAATAGATTTAGTTCATAGAAGATGTCGACTTGTACATACAAAATTATAAATAAACGATTACCTACAGCTGACCAATTTTCAACTTGGGGGATCTAAATCGATAATCGGTGCTTGCTTTATCGTTCAGATTGGGAATCCCATGATCACTTGTTCTTTCACTACTCCTTTAGCCAATACTCGATCTCGCTCATCAAGCTCAAATTGGGTATTTAGGGACAGACTTTGGGTTACTTGCTAGATGAAATCATGGATTTAGAGCAAGCTTTCCATCGAGACACTATTCGCCAACATTTTTCCATTCTCGCGTTGGCTTCTACAGTCTACCATATCTGGTCCGAGAGGAATTGAAGAATCTTTGAAGGGAAAAAATCTACCAAATTCCAACGAGCAAAAATTTCTAGAGAAGGACATAGTTTGCCAAGCGTTTCGACCCCAGATTTGCCGCCATTATAGCGAAGGGGAAGTGAATTTCTTCAGGCAGTGGAGGATCAATCTAGTTGATAATGGATGACGCATGTTTAAGGGTTGAAAAGAATGTTGTCGTTTGTTTTGGGTTTGTTTGGGTGGATCTACTAATAAGTTGGTGGTGTTTCTTTTGTAAATGGGCTGATGGGCTGTGACTTGTAGTTGTATTTTATTTTGTACTTTGTAACGTCTGTTATTGCACTCTTTTTCCTTACTACTCTAGTAACATTTTTTAAGGAGCCAAAACCTACGTAGTTCTTTATACGTCAATAAATAAAGAACTTGTTTTATATTTATTATTATATTCAATATGTTTTATAAATGATTTAAACATATTTATATAGGTATAAATATATACATTGTTAATAATCCGTACTTGTGTTTATATATATATATATATATTAACACAAAATTATTTAAGATAAAGTATTGTAATTTCTTATATATATATATATACATATTTTTAATATTATATATATAAGTAAAAATATATAAACATACATTTGGATAATATATTTCAATATTGGATGAGCTAACGTGTCCATTGCGATGTAAATCCCCACATCTATACACGATCATGTTAAACCTTGCATGGATTTATACCTCATACATGTGCGCGCGCACACACATGTGTGTGTATGTGTATGATACAGATGTATACTTAATATAACATACATTAAATAATACAATATCATTTTATAAATCTAGATAAAATAAAAGATTTAATTTAATAAAATTTGGAAATGTTATCTTATATAGTGGTACGGGAGTGGGTGACATTGGTGAGGTGAATAAAAATATGTTTTGGGATATCACTTGGGATAGGAAAATCGTTTACACCCAAACCTTTGTTGGTTTTGTCCCTAAACTTGCTCTTCTTTTTTAAGGGTTTATTCATGTTATTGGTCCTGCCTCGGATGATGATAGTGGTGTTCCTCCTCTTCTAGGGAGGGATAGTCGTGGTTGTTGGTAGATTAGGCGTCTTTGTCTATCTCATGTGCTATATTTTTATTTATGTGATATGGATACTATAAAACCATTATAGTTGTTCTATGTTAGTTTGTAGAAGTAAAGATCTTAAGGCAAATTTAACACTAAAGGGGGGTGAATAGTGTTTACTAACTTTTATGAATCCTTTTGAATTCTTTAAAGATTATAGTTTAAACAATGCAAATTGACAATCACGGATGCAAACAGTGATAGATATAAATGCAGTAAAAGTAAAAAGTAAAGAGTTGGAGAGATCACAACAGGATTTTTATACTAGTTTGGAGTTACCCTACATCCAGTGCCATACAATTTCTTGTACATATTTCTTTTCAAATATTAAAGTTTATACAATCTCGATTTCAAGGCTACGAGACACACCCTCCAGATTTTCCAAGCTCTGGGTACACTCATTGGATTTGGACGGGACACCAGCACACCCACTTGGATTCAAACGGGACACCAAGCACACCCACTTAATTTAAACGAGACACAAGCACACCTACTTAGATTTTAGGGACACCAAGCACACCCAAGAGTATTTGAGTATGATTTGATAGAGTTTTACAAAATCAATTTCTTGATCTTGAATACAAATAATCCTATAGCCGCTTGAATATCACTTTGATCTTGATTTGATTGAGAGAGATAAAAGAGATCAGAGAGTAAACAGTAGAGAATCAAATCAATAGAGTTTGAATTTGATTCTGATTGAATTTAAGAAGATCTTAAGTGGAATTTCTTTTAGAAATCAAGAGAGTGAAAAAGGAGAGAAAATATGAGAAAGTAGTTAACCAAAATTCTTTGAGAGAACCCCCATTTATAGAGAAACAACAGTCATGTCCACTCATGAAGAGATATGACGAAAAGACACTTCCATTCAAATTTTGAAAGTTAAAATTCTCGAACTATATATCGACATATAGCTTCTATGTGTGTCGACATATCCTTTGTAATTTTGAAAAACATATTATAAAAATTGTTTTGAAAATATTAAGCTTTTTAAAATATTTTGATACTTTATAAAATCATTTAAGCATGGTTTATACATAATCTAATCACAATGAAACTTAAGAAAACTTTATAAAATTATTTTGAAATATTTTATTATATAAAGGATTTAAATAAAAATTTCTTTTGAAAAATAAAATAATATATATAAAGTATAAGTGAATGTATATGTTAAAGTATTAATGAATGTCCAAATATACTTTTAAATACCATAAACATTTAGAAAAACATAAAACCAAAATCTATATCTAAATATATTAAAATACATATTAAATATAAAATACTTAGAAACTTAATATAAAAATCTTGTAAATAATTAAAAGGTTAGGAATCGTTTGAAAGTTATTTTGAAAAAGATGTTTAAAAAATTATTTTGAAAACAGGGATTCTAAAAAAATCAAAATTCATTAAAATCAGAGAATATAATTTAAAAACCTTTTTGAAAAAATGAAGAGTAATCAAAGAAGTGCCACCAGGGCATTAACAAAATAATCTATGATTTTATAACTTACCTTGATATCTTGAATCTTCAAACTCATAAGTCTTCAATCTCTAACTCTTGAATCTCTATATCAGCCTCTTTATCAATCCCTTGAGTCTGCTCTTGATATTATACAGTCTTCTTAATCAGCGTCTGTCTAATATCCTGCATTATATACTATATATAGCTTGATAAAATGTTAGTATCTATATTTTATATGATCTCATATGGTTGCTATCATCAAAACCAATACCTAAGGTACTAACAATCTCCCGCATTTTGATGATGACCACCACGTACAAAAAATATAATATAACCCCCCCTCCCCCCGAGTTACAAAACTCCCCCTTAATCTATGCCTGGATAGTTTATATATTTCTCCCATTTTGTCATCAACAAAAATATAACTGAAACTCCTCCTAACTAAAGTACTATATGATATATAAGAGTGATATTAAGAAATACCAATTTTATTAATTAATCCAAGACATGCAAATATTGAAACTAATCCAAGTCAATACAACTCAATTCAATCATAAGGAAATCAATCCAAACCAATTCTAATCCTAAATAGGTTCATACAAACCAATCCATACTTCTTATTTTATTGTAATCTTTTAATATACAAACTTATATCAAATTTTATATATTTTAAAAACTTAACCAACTAACTTAAACTTCCCTAGGGACTTCTATCTAGCCATCAAAACCGAAAATTGGATCTGCTTTGATGGCATCCCAATATTCATTGTCTTTGTTGATGACACTAGCTAGATTGTTGGTAGGTTCATCTTTGATAAGGGAAGAAATCATCCATCGAATAACATCAAAATGCTTTTCTTATTCTTTTATAATTTGCATTTGACTTAATTCTAACTGTCTTTGATTTCTAAGGATAAAAGTAAGGATATTTTTGAAAGATTGAATGGTTTGTTCATTCTCACAGAATTTTTGGTGTCGAGAAGTCATGTTTGAAAAGTTAAGTTTATAAGTGAAAAGGGAGAAGAAGAGAGTGGAAATAATGTTTTTCTAGAGTGAATAGGTTTATATAGGGGTGAAAAGTCATTTGGAATAGTTGAAAAAATGTTGGTTAATTTATTTTGAAATTTAACAATTTTGGTTCCTGCCCATTATATGTCGACATATAGGGTACTTATATGTCGACATTATACCATATTTTTTGCATGTGTTATATTTTTTAGAACGGATCTAAATGGGCAAAATAAGCAAGCGGCCTAAAATAAAGGGAAATTAAGCAGGCCACTCCCATAGCATCTACACCAGATCAGATGGATTGCTGGCTCATATGAAAGTACAGGGTAAGAGCTAAGAAAAATATAATTGGCTCTAGCAAAGTAAATTATGTCAACAATAAAATGGCGAAAATTAGAATACTCAAGGGATGGCTTCAAAATTAGACTGCATAGTCAATCAAGGGTCTAGAGACTCCTCTATAATTAATGTGAACCGTAATCCCACTAAGAAGAGAACTGCATCGCCACATCATAATAGAAACTACATCATCATGTCAAAGCAAATTGCTCTGCCACATCAAAATGCAAACTGCGCCATCACCTCAAAGTCAAAATTCTCTTACCTTTTGAAGACTAAATAGCTTCATTGCAGTTGCCTAAACTATATAAATATAACGGCATCTGGCATCAACTACCATGTTACACATGAACCAGGCAGAGGAAACAAAACAAATAAATGTAGAATGGTCCACAAGTTAGGCATGGCTCATATATCTAACTCTAGAACTCCACATACCAAAATTAAAATTTCTCGCCTAATACCAAATTCAAAATCCCCGCATACAACCAAATTTTACCGCATATACATGTTTATGGAAACATGAGTAATTCATTCACAAATCGGATGGCTATAGGATGGAAAACATGTGGAATGATCCGATGTTGTAGATGAAAAGCAATGCCATAACATCAGTAATTCATGTGATGTCATGGTACTATAAGTAGAATGACACTATAGCAGAGATGGGACTTTTGATAGTTTGCCTTAATTTCATACTAAATATACTTGTACCTTCTCTACCATTAAAATCTTGCATTAAGAAGGATATAAGATAAAGCATTGATCTATGGATGTAGGATTCTTTAACATCCAAACCGCGTAAATATTTTTGTCATTTACATTTCTGCATTTTATTTCCTCATTTTTAGTGAAAGATTTTGTTTAATTTCACTTAAATTGACTATAAAATTGACATTTAACAAACAACTAAAGTAAATCTACCTAACTGTGTAAGCATTAAGCAATACAATTATTATATTTTAAGGCAGCTTTAATATCAGTTAAGTTTGTTGATTCCCATCATGGAAGCATCGGACAACGTATTTGCTTCATAATTAAATTGGTGTTGTTAGACGAAAAATCTTACTAACATTTTGGCGCTAAAAAGAAGGTCGAGCCCCCAGCAAACCTTACTTGAAAGATACACATCTTTGATTTCCACGGTTTTTCAAGCTCAAACAATGCAACCCAAAAATTCCACTACCCCTCCCTTATAGGAGACTGACCACTTACCCTCAAAACCTAGCAACAGGCTTTTTGCCTCCTCGACTAAACTTATATGCCCATTATAGAAAATAACAAATGACATTATACCCAAGGCTCTCAATGCATTTGTAACCCAGGTCAACGATGGAATGATTAGGATCGAAAGTGGGTCTCACGAAATCCTCCATCCAGGCCATTTAATTCCCACAACTCTACAGCTCACTGCCAACATTCTCTTGTTGTGCAACAAGCACAGGCAATGAAAAAATACAAAAATCTCATCAATGAGAACAATGAGGATGGATTATTAACCTTAGGACCAAGGGCTAAAAACGAAGCTCAAGTCAGCCCTTACATAAAACTAAGTTATCCAATATTAACCCTTTATTGTTGAAAAAGCGCACTAACCATGCAACGCAAGATGGTGATGAGGCTACTTTAGTCCACAAAGGTGGCTCATCACGATTCTATGCTAAGGATGAGGAGATATAGGAGCTCAAAGTCAATACAGAGCAATTGGTAAAGGTATGTAATAGAATAATAAAGAAGAAACTAGGTAGGATAGCTCTTCAACATTCAGTGAATAAATTATCGAATCGGATTACCCCGATAGCTTCAGAGCTCCAATGATTGAAATGTACGATGGATAACGGTTTATGCACATTTGAATATGATATGGATATACTAAAAGTGGGCAGACTAGCCTAATACTGATAGAGTATAGGGTATGCCCAATGGGCAATTATGTAATTTATTACATATATCAAACTCGATAACCAATCTTGTTCAAAATATAAGGTGTGTTCTTTCTATTATATACTTGATATAATATATTGTATTAATTAATTAATTTAATTAAAAGTATATTTAATAGAAAATTCATAAATTTTATGTTTTGTGATAATAGTAACAAAGTGTTGTAACCATGAGTAATTTATCATAATGAAATTAAACATACCATTTTAAATATTCCTAGTCAAGGTGTATCGAGACTGAATATCGATTCATCCGTTGAGACTAGAGTACACAACGCTCGCCAAATGTTAGGGAGTGTATTACTCATGGCTGTTTGGGGGTACCAAGGGGTTACGTATTGATAGTTATTAGATAACCATGGAATGACTAACTCGATATTTTTTTGTTCGTTAATATGACTAAGGTCAAACAGAATATATTGATGTGACAAAATTACATAGTTCTCTTGACTTGGGAATACCGTTGATCTTCAATATGGAAGTTTCACTTTGATTATAGTTAAATCGGGGCACGACGTCCATCGAACGACTATTGTTCGGTTGGGTAGAAGCATTGGAAGTGAAATACTATTCAAGAGAAGATTTGTCTTCTCGGTTATATGAGGTTAGTATCATGATCAACTGAAGTCAACTCAGAGTCAAAGTCTCTAGTCAGAGTATTTTAGTTAATAATAATTGTTACTATTGAAACAAGGACTTTGTGTTTGGACTATAGAGTTGAATATGTATAATATTAGAATTTTGACCATTACCAAATTCCATAAGTCCAAAATGATATAATTTTGACGAAGAGAATTGATGTAAATAATAGTCACAAATGGGTAACGCTTAACAAAGTAAAATTGGATTTTACCGAAACAAAGTAAGCAATGAATTTTGCAAAAATATCACATCACCTGCCAAGTGATGTGTGAATGTTAGTATTCAAATAGTTCGATATTAATCGCTGACCAAAGTTACAACCAAAGAGTCGCGCAACCGAATCGTTGAATATACCTTGACTACATGATTTAATTAGTTAATAATTATTATAAATTAATTAATATTTAAGAAATATTAATTATGGAATTTTATTTTGATTTTCTAAATAATATTATTAAATATATTTATACTACTTACAAATATATTAATCAATATACGATATCGACATGCGTTAAAATTGGATTTAAATGTAGTATATTTTATTCGGGCTTTAAATGAGTCTGAAGCCGATATGGGGGCATGTGATTTTTGACCACTATAGACCATCATTGGGGGCAGCCTTATGATGGCTAGAGGGGCTAGGGTTGAATGGATAAGTGGTAAGAAAGAGTATGAGGGAAATATGGATCTTGATCCTAACTTCTCTTTACATTTCCTCCTCTATATAAGCATCCCAACCCACTCTCATTTCTCACTTTTTTGGCATCTAATTTCCCTCAGTTCTGGCCAAATCCAACGTCCCTCCTCCTCTAGTATCCAGGAACAAATCAAATAAAATTAAACACTATTCGATAGCCAGTGGTCTGTAATTCGGGAGATAACACCTTTAGAATTAAAATTTGATTCAGGAGTTTATTTCAACGCTTCAAGGTGTGAGTTTTTGGCATTGGTGTAAGGTAATGATTTTATCTATAATCATATACTACTGATTTATTATTTAATAATTATATTTTATTATATTAATTAGGTGACGTTCCTAGTATATCGTTATATCGTCACAGTCAGATTGGTTGTATGTTTATATGCTTATATATATAATATGACATATACTTCCTATAATATACACGACATAGAATAAAAAGAATTTTTTTTATTATTTTTAATTAATTAATTTTTTTTAGTCAAAACAAAGTATTATTATTTTGCATGGGCAAGACGGAATATAGTGACTGTACCACTTTACAACATTCAAGACAAGTGTGAGGCAAAATTGCCTCGACAACTACAAGTAAGAAACTATAGACAAGTGTGAGGCACAGACACCTCGGCAACTATGTGGACACAAATGTTCGAACTACAAATATACTAGTCCCCTTGCATAGAGGAGGAATTAGCGTCGTCCTCCGACGAGTCGATTTTAATTTTTTTTTTTTTTGCAAGCAAAACAAAGCATTATTATTTTGCATAGACAAGCTGGTTTTATAGTGGCCATACCACTTAACAAATGAGTTACAAGTGTGAGGCGAATCCCTCGGCAGCTAAAAAAAATAGTGGTCCAACCACTTTCAACAATATTACAGGTGAGCGGCAAAGATGCCTCAGCAACTTCACAAGCACTAAGAAAACTCATTACAACACAATAATTACCTGACTATGCAAACCACAATTGCATAAACACTATGACCCATAGAACTATTACATAACTTACAATATGACATCAAACATATACAATTGAGAATAATACAATTGGCAAGATGATGGACAGGCCAAACATCCCAATATCCATGACAAGCTAGAGGTAGAATAAATCGAACAAGATTACTCAGCCTTCAGCAGCCACTAGACAAGCTAAATTTCAAGTGACAGCAAGCATAATCCCAAAAAGCAATGCCAAATTTAATAATACCAGAAACTAATCATCAGCAAAAAGAAAACAACCCACATCAGTTGCAGCAAGGCAATCCCGATGGAGAAGTAAAAGAAGAGCAATAAGCAGGCTGATCAAGTAGAAAAATGCTCCAACCTCAAAACGAAACAACACCAACATCACTTAAAACAGGTCAGCAGAAACCCAAACCACCGGAATAATCACCAGGGACCAGGTGGCCACTTCATTGACTAACCACATATCCAAATCCAAGGCACAGTAGACAGCACAAGTAAGCAAGACACCACATCGAGGCAGTAAGAACAAGCTTAACAATACCAAGGCTGAGAAACTGACCGGAGGCTAGGCTTACCTTAAGAGGTTCCAGACCTATTGGAAAGCAAGCACGGAGAGGCGGGTTAAAGCGCAATCTCCACCGAAAGAAAACGTTCCAGCTCTTGCTGGACAGCTGGGATAGAGATGGAGGTTAGAATAAGCGGAGATAGCAAAATGTTTGCAATGACGCACTAGATCTGGAATTTAAAAGGATAGGATCAGACAAGAAAACAGATCTGAACAGAAAGCGAAGTGGTGTTGAAAACGCATAGATTAGCGAAGCAAACTATTATCTCAAATGAAAAAAACGAAGAATTTGGGAATAAGTCAAGAGAAAAAAAGACAAAATTGGTGAGGGTTGAGGCAGCGAAAAAAGACAAGGATGGAGGGAAAGATCTAGAATAAAGAGACGAGGTGGCTGCAGAAAACCTAGACACCATGGATCTACATTTTAGCTTTGGACAATCAAGAAGCATACCGTGGACGACGAGTCAATTTTAATTACATTAACATGTTCGGTAAATAACTTAACAATTCTAGAGTCATCATCCAATGACTCCTTACAGTAAATGAATGTCATATCCCTTGTTTCGTCTTGTAGAATCCCACGGATGCATTCCTTATATTTCCCTTCAGATGTAAGTGATAGATCGTTACCAGATATGTGATAAAATGAAGATCTATGCTCACCTTCAACCGCGGTAATGTACCTAAAATATGCATCAGTCATAGGCGAGTAGGGGAACTGCATTACATCAAGAACCCAAGTCTTCTGTTTAGAATTCCAAGCAATTGCATAAGACACAGAGCTAGAACAAGAGCTAGTTCCATTAGGCAGATGAATGGTAGGGCCAGTTACAACAGAAGAATGTGGGGACACATGTTTTGGAGCCCAAACACGTTTCTTAACCTTGGTAGTGGAGTCTTTTATGGAGCTGGTAGATTATAATCAATATTTTCTATATCAGGCAATAGAGACGTACTAGGAGAGTGCTTGCATGCCACCACTAAATGGTCAAAAGAATGACAATTAGAGCATATGGGCGTTCCCATTTATAGCCAACATTTACCCTTGTAACCTTCCCAATAGCAGGTTCGGCTAGCAGAATAGAAAGTAACAACCTATTCAGTTTAACTTCAATTAGGGTTGTCCCATAACCCAACCCATCCCTTTTTACGTTGTCTCATCATAGCAAACCAATTCTCCTACCAAGTTCGCCAAACAATTAATACCCAATATATTGCAAAACTAAAGGTATATTCGTGAATTGCACCCAAATAGGAATGGATAGTAACTGTTCACAAGTAGAATCAACCGACGGTCTCCAACTTGTAATAATGAATGGCTTACCTAATATCACAACATGATCAGATTCAAGTATTGAGCTTGGCTTCTAAGCAAGATAATTCAAAGAAAAACGTAGATTTAACATATCGCATTGTGATTCTACCTTTCAATCTTCAAAGATTCATGTGGTGTGATTTCACGATCCAAAAGGGAGGGCTTTCATTAAGGAAAAAACCTACTAAACGTTCTTGCTAAAACATGATAGCCACGTCAATGACCTCCAATAGTGGAATATTGATGATTTTTAATGTCTTCATCTCAAAATCTCTAGGTATGTATATACCCTAGATGCAAACGATGAGGATCACATTATAGGTTTCTTATTAGACAGTTGCATTAGAAGGAATGAGGCTGGGAATACTACAATTGTTAGATGGAACAACTACTAGACAAGGCGAAGCAGATTTAGGGGAAAGTCAAGATGGAGAACCCATAAGAAAAACATTTTCAGCCTTAGGCTTTATAACCTTAGCAGAGCGTGTAGCTTTAGGCACACAACTATCTAATTTATTGACAAATGGAGATGAAAATTTAGAATTACTTTGCCCCTCATTACCTGAAATAGAAAGGGAGTTGGCAAGCGTTCCTACAGGCACTGAAGCAGGTGCATTAAGTTCCAAACAAATTAGAAAAGAAGAAGCCAATTTAATGTTCGACGACCTTAAAATTGAAGGCATAGGTAGAATAGGAGAATGGATTGAACAAGCATATATAGACATATAATCGCGTATGATCGTCTAGATCTTGTAGTCGATAAGGGAGGTCGGTGCTCAAGTGAGGTCGCGAACCGCGCTTTAGATTTGCGGTTCTTCACCATCAAGGTGGCAAAGGACCGTGGAACAGGGAAGGAATAGTGGGTGAAGAAAAAGCGGGAATTTGTTAGGTTTAACTTAATCGCCAATTTCCAATCGCCATTGATTTTATAATTTAATAATATATGTTTTATAATTGAAATATTATATCTCATTCTATAAAAAATACGATTTTATAATTTTATATAAAAGATTTCATACTTAGAATATTTTCGGCAAAATAAATTATATATATATAATTTAAATCAAGTAATTATGTAAATAAGTTAATTATAAATATATTATATAAAATATGTTTTATGCTTTATAAAATTAAATTAGAACCTAAGGCACTTTCAGCAAAAAAAATCATATATAATTTAATTATTTAAACAATGGCTGAATTTAAAATTGATTTTTAAATAATAAAATTATATATAAAATATCAAAATGTGAAAATATCACTCAAATTTTTGCTGAAATTTTAAAATCTAAAATTATGTTTTGAAAAATAAATTTTATTTAATTTTCACTAATTATTTTACGAAAATTAATTCAATATATATATATATTTAAATCTTAAACAAAACATTTTTTCGTGTGCATTACCATGTGCATATATATATATATATATTTCATATGATTTTATTTAAGTATTAATATATAGATATATTATTAAATCATTTATATGTATGTATATGTGTATTTAATATATATATATATATATATATATATATACGTTTATTAAAAAATTATATATATAGATTTCGGTTTTGCAGTAAAAATAAATTGTTAAATTTTTAATGTAATTATAAATATTTTATAATATATTTATATAAATGTATATATATAGAAATTATATTGTGTGTGTGTGTAGAATAGCAGAAAATAAAAGAGACGAAGAATAAGAGGTGAATTAATTCTAGGAAGTAAAAGTAATCTAAATCCAAATCTAAATAAAATTCAAATCTCTTCTCAGAACTAAATTTATGATGAATGTGTATATGCTTGCGGCACATATTTCGTTAACAAGAAAAAGGGATTCAAATAGAGATAACAGGGTTTAGATCTGGAGATTTGGAAGCTTAAAGGTGAGTGGGAAATTATATATTTTTATATAATGTTGGATTTATTTCCTTGTAAATCTTTTCTTTATATGCCTTGATATAATTATTTTGGAGTTGTAAGCTTAATTATATGCATAATGAAATTGAAAACCTTGCGTACATATTCTATGAACTGTTAACTTGACTTAAATGTTGCATCTACTTGAATCTGGAAAGTTAAGGTGTAAGTAGTAGTCCCTTGATTAACCAGACCAAACATAAATCCTAGATTTGTGGATTAAATGGCTTATGTTAGTAAATATGAAATGGAGGTTATTATTAATTAGATTGGGATTTAGGTAGTATTTTAATTCATTGGAATGAGGTGTGTTACAATGTAAATTTCTATAAATTATCCAGTTTTCTAATTGTAAATAAAGGTGTATCATTTGAAGTAACAAGGAATATGCCTAAAAGAAAGATATGTATAGAATAAAGATATTTACCATAATTTCTACTATCTATTTCAATAAAAATAATAAGATAATTCATTGTAATTCCAAACATAACACAAATCCCTTTTAGATAAGTTATAGAAGTTTACAGTATTAACATTTTCTTTTGGGGAAGATGTAATTCTAACATATTAAATGCAGAAATCCCTAAGTATAAACTAAAGGATTGTAAGTGGTAATAACAATAATAGTCCGATTATAAAACGAATATATGCAATAAAGATAAGTTAGAAAATAAACAAGGAGTTAGTATGTAAAAATAACTAAATAGTAATAGCTGAACATTGGAGGTATAGTAAATAAATAAGTATGAATATATACATAACCTCAAATATGTGTTTATGACAGGTGTGAACTATTGAATGTAGCAAATAGCTTAGATTAAATAAGAATGACATGGTCATTAAAATGGTTTGAAATGCAAGGTCATTAGTGTTATACAACAAATGTCTGCCCACTGCAAGGGGCTACCAGCAGTTGTGTATACATTATACTTATGTGGGACATATCCAACCGTAGTACCCATGGGATTATATGTTTGCGTATAGTTGAAGGGAATACCCAAATTAGGATGCCTCACCCCGGTCGATGTGTCAAAGGACAAGTATATTCTGCTTCAACCTTTTAGAGGGTACATTTTGAGTAACTGAACGGGTATTTCCTAGATTGTATTAGGCAATCTAAATGGGACGGTGAGCTAGGCTCGGCACTATGACAGTGTGATTGGTATCGTATACGAGGAGTATGAGCTGTTTACATAGGTCAATATCGTCATCGGTCCCGAGCGGTCAACAAAATGATGGGGGTTACGCCTAAACGGACTACACCTCCTACTAGTGTAGATCTCGTTTAGGACATGCACTGTCTCATAATTGTTTACTAGTTTGGTTGTTGTTAGGAGTCAAGGCTAGATAACCCTTTTGTGGAGGTCTTTCAAAAATGAATAAAACATGGCTTAACTACTGTGACGCCGTTATTAGGCACTATAGGAGTTCCTTGGTATGCACGACAACGAGGACATAATATTGCATTGACGATGGATCCTGACGAGGTGGTGGGTTACAAATACTAACGGGGAAAGTATCTTGGTCCAAAGGGGGATTGTGGTACTTATATATATATATAGGTACAACAATACATATGTATGTAGTTATTGTCTACCTAGGGTAGATGGGACGTATCGTACGCATACGTGAAGTCAAGGCGATTAAATAAAAACAATAGACATAACATGTAATGGAATGCAATCGGCATAAACTAGTGTTATATATGAACAGTATAATTTACCGGCCACCAAAACGTTCTTCTGACCCCTTCCTCATTACAACCCATAGGATAGCTTTAGAGGGACGGTACTAGCACAAAGCGATAATGATGGAATGACAAATTTCCTTATGTATGCTCGACATTGACATGGACCCTAAAGATTAAAGGTGCCAGCTTTGGTCAGTAATCTATGTTATATTATACTTCACTATTCTGAAGTGAGTTTATATCAATAGTGCTCTGATACGCTTTGTTATTTGTAGGATACAAAACACCAACGGTCCATAGTTTGATGGACTTAGGTATTCGATTTAGCGAAAATTTGTACCCACTGGGGTGTGGGTTGTTGCATTTGGTATCATAACTTTGTCGATCTTAAGAATTAGAATACGTTGAGGGAACATATTTATATTTTTACCTATAATTATATATATATATACACACACACGCTAAACTCTACAAATTCCGACTACAGGAGTAGTTGCAACCATATTTTGAAAGGATGGACAATGCAACTATGAGTTGGAATAGTAGACGAAATTGAAGATGTTGACTTAAAAAGAGCGTTGAAAGTAGGTCGTATTAGAAGGCATTGACTTAAAAAGAGCATGAATGCGACATATAGAAGGGTCTCTGAAGCTGGATAGTACTTAACTCTATTGTAGAGTATAGATTTCTATATGGTTATAGATCCCTGACGGATTGCCGATTGATGATGTACAGGAGGTCCAAATAATGGGGAAATAAGAATCTATATGTTGCAGATACCCAGAAGTAAAAATTAAATAAGCATCTGAAGGAATGTGTGTAGTAATCACTCTAAGATGATAGCTGGATTTTTAATATATTCTGAAGGAAGATAAGTTAGAAAGTAAGTAGAAAAAGGGAAAAATCCAATAAAAGGGACAATTAAAATCCACTTTGAGTCTGATCTCATATGAAAGAATTTAATAAAATATTAAAAAAAAGGGTTTTGACGAAAATATTAAAATAATATATTTGAAACGATTTTCAAGGGATTTGTTAAAAGCAGAAAAACCATATTTTTGAAAAGTAAGTAAATATAAATTTTCGAAAAAACAAAATACCCTTATTTTATTTAAATAAAAAGTTCTAGTAGAATTCAAAATTTGTTAACTCAAAAATATCAGTAAATGGGTTTTCTTAAAATGTTACTTCTTTGAAAAAAATATAGTAGAGCGTATATAGCTCGTTGATTTTTCTACGATGAAAGAAAATTTTTAAAAGTTGTAAATTGCTTTTAAGAGTGGACAATAGGAAGTGGTACAAGTTTTAAATAGGGTAAATAAAATGGAAAAGAGGATTAGAACTCGAAAATAAAGTAGTGGGTGAACGGACTGTGGTGATTCAATAAAGGGTACAATATACTGAGGGAAAAGTTATATAAAGAGAACAATTTAAATAAGTGCAGTGGTATTCGAATTTTTAACCTGTAAGGATCCAAAAGATGGTGGATCAAATTGATCAAGCCAGAATAACTCAGAAGCCAACCAAAAGGACTAGAGCAACAAGCCAAAGGGAGCCAAGGAAAAGGAATGAAGAAATACACTAAGGACATGGATCGCTAGCGATCCATGGGATTAACCCGTGAGTTCACCAAGTCTCTTGCATCATGATTTAATCAATATGGTAGGAGCAATGACCAAGTATGATGAGATTCCGAGTTAGTTAAATCAAGAGACAAGCGTTCGTCTAGTACAATCAGCAGCCAAATACAACTAGTAAGAAAACCGTCGTCAATACAAGGCGACGTGCTATGAAACTACACGGACAACATCAACACAAGACGACGAAGGCAATCCAATAAACAAAGTTCAAAAATAGACTAACTGTATGGATCGCCAACGGTCCATACACCATGGATCGCCAGCGGTCCATACACCATGGATCATCAGCGATCCATGCAATTTCATCAAGTAGCTGCGGATTTCATGGGATAAGGCAAAGGATAAATGCCAAGGAGTCGGCTCGCACTCAAGCTAACACTTTGGGTCGCTAGCGATCCATAGACTATGGATCGCTAGCGATCCATGCTTTTAGCTCGGGTCGCTATGAAAACTCCAGTGCATCTTCCTGTGACCTTCTGCAAGTGTTTGGCAAATGGGCTTGGCCCGGTAACTCTCCAACCTCTATAAATACTGTCCTACCTGCAACAAAGATGGGATCTTTCGGACTGGTGGCTGGAACTCTACTGGAAGCTTTCTTCACTCTTCATCTCCCTTACAACAGTCTTCAAAGGGGTTCATTGTGATTCTTCGGTGGATTCCAACCTTGGAGATTCAATCTAGCTAAGGATATTCAAGAGCTTTGTAATCAAATACATCTTGTAACAGTCATCAGTCTATGATAAAAAAACTATAATGTGGACGTATGCTTCGTTAACAGCCGAACCACTATAAAAATCTTTTTGACTCCTTTCTATTTTTGTTTCCTTTTTATATCTATTATCCATATTATTGCCTTGTGAGAACAGAGTAAGTGATTTCACACTCAAACCAGGGGGTTGATCCATTTTTTGGGTTAATACTTTTGGTGCTTTCACTGAGAAGGCCAACACAGGGTTCAGATCTAGCTATCTACTTTGGATCAGATAGGTCCAGAAGTTAGATCCTCAATCTTTGCTTGAAAAATATGTTGCTTGCAATCAATGGCCCCAAGAAGGAAGAGAACTGCCTCTGGAAGGTCCATAGGGGTAGTAATAGCTGGAGAAGATATGAATCATCAGCAAACTGAAGTAAATGGCGCCAACGTAGGAGATTAGGTGACAACATCTTCCAATCAACGCGAAGTCGTTACAAGAGACGGGTTGAACGAAATGGTTGACGAAATCAACCAAAAAATGGAAAGCAGTTAGAGAGCTATGATGGATAAGCTCAATGCTCTCTTAACCTTACAGTCAAATCTTGCTCCAAGAACTATGGTTGAACCCATAGCTTCCATAGAGCAAGAAAATTCTTCAGTTTCTGGCTTAAACAGAAGGAACGGGAAATAGCCACAGAAAAGAGTGATAGTTGGAACTATGGGAATCAACGCAGAAGGAAATGCAAGTACTTCGCTCGCTGCAAAGCAACCAACATTGAAGTTGAACCAAGGGGTGAAAACCCCACGAGAGGATATATCCATGGACCTCTCCGACTTGGAAGATGGAGAACAATTTAATGATGATAAGGTGGGAGAGAATGCCAATGCATTCGATAATGCTGGAAATGTCAAAACCGCCCCAGTCAGGCCAACTGCAAGCCAACGGGGTCCCGAGGGAGTGGTTATCCCAAAGACAGGAGACCCTGGGCTTTAGCCCACTCGCCAAGATCGTTTGCAAAGCCAAACACTTGGCGTAGTGACTGACAGCCGTCCCTAGGACTACCGGACATCAGAGGCATTTATCGCGGATATGGTTAAGCGATTGATGGACGGAAAAATAGAAGAGATGATGAATGGGGATCCGCACCAAGTCGGACTCCTTTCATTGATGAGACCTTGAATGAGCGATATCCGAAAAAGTTCACGATGCCAACTATTCCATCTTATGCCGGGACAAAGAACCCAAAACCCCATTTGTATAAGTATAGTTGGTACATGGACGGAGCAAACGCTTCAAAAGCTGTTCGGTGTAGATGTTTTCCCATTTTCCTGGAAGGAATCACTTCCATGTGGTTCACTAGGCATCCGCCAAAATCCATCTCTACTTTCGATCAACTAGTCACAAGATTCCTCGATCAGTTCAGGCTCCATACCGTGCAACCTAAAGATGTTATGTCCCTGTCCGATTTATTTCAGGGGCGAAACGAATCGGTTCAATACTGCAGTGATAGAGGTTAGAAATCCAAATGAGGACATGGTTTTCACGGCTTTGGTCCGAGCCATTCATCCCAAAACTGATTTCGGAAAGTGGATCAAGATGAAGCAACCCACTACAATGAAGGATTTCAATCACAAAGCAAGTCAATACTTGAGATTGGAGGAGGCTCAGGAGCTAGAAAGGAAGTCTACTGGCATGCAACCATTGAATGTCAGACAGAGTAACTGGCAATGAATCAGAACACAAACGCTTCTGGAACTGCTGAAGGAATCACAGGGAAAGATGGAAGTTAGAAGAGGAAGAATCAGAATTCCAATAAGAAAATTGGAAACAATAAATGCCTTAAGGGCTTTAGGCCTGAAGATTACATGCCTCTCAACGAAACTCCAGAAAATATTTATCTCGCAACACAAGGGACTGAGGAATATAAAAAACCCCATAAGAAGGAAGCAACCAAACAACAAAAGCGCTCTGGGAAGTTCTGTCGCTTCCACGAGATGCATGGTCACAACACAAACGAATGTCACCACCTAAAGAATGTGATTGAAGAGCTAATACGGGAGAACAAGCTTCAGTAATACTGGAGAAAACCACAGAATCATGACCAGCCTGTGGCTCTTCAAGCCCCTAGGAATCAAAGAAACCAAGCCAGAACCAGTGAAGAAGGATCAAAGAGAACTGACCAGAGACTCATTATTGGAATGATATCTGGAGGCCCATATCCTGCATAGAGAAGTTGGGGAGAGATGGAGCGGTATGCAAGTTTATTAAAGCACGCTCCGAAGGAATCATGTCTCACAATAAACGATGGGGCTCCAACCAAGCAATAGAAAACTTTAAATGATGACATTGTATTCCGGAACTGAGATACCAAGGAGATCGAAGCTCCAACTCTCGATCCAATGGTGGTGACAATAGGAATCAGACCCGCTGTGGTCCGACGAGTACTGGTCAATAGCGGCAGTTCTGTCAACAAACTTTTCAAACGTACCTTTAACCAAATGAAGTTCGACATGAAAAGCATGTCTACATGCCAAACAAAAATCCAAGGGTTTACTGGCGAGCCCAAACAACCCGTGGGGACAATTGACTTGCTAGTGGAGCTTGGAGAGGGCGATCGAAGGATTGCCCTCATTCAAACCTTTGTAATCGTGGACGAAACTTCTGTGTATAATGCCTTCTTGGGACAAACCGGCTTAGCTGATTTCAGAGTCGCTCTGGCCCAATGGTGCCTTACCATGAAGTTCCCGCTTACAAACGGAATCGAGGTGGTCAAAGGAGATCAATGCGTCGCCAGAGAATGTTACATCGCAGAGTTACGCGAATCTAAAAGAAGAGAAAAGGGGAAGGATGTGGGGGAGAACTCTCCACATTCATGAACCTTTTGAATAGCAACTACATAACCGCTCCTGGCTTGGGGACCATAACCGATTTGACAAGGCTATGGACCCTAGAAAGAAGAGTTCGGGGGAGGACCGGGCAATGCCGGCAGAATTGACGGTGTCAATCCCAGTCGATATGGACGACCCAACAAGAGTCTTGAAAATTGGATCACACCTTGGAAACATGATGCGGTCTGAACTTATTGAATTTCTTCACGCCAACTTGGATGTGTTCGCATGGACGCATTCCGATATGTGTGGGGTGTCACCAAAAATTGCATGCCATACGCTCAACATCATCTCCAAGTTCACGCCAGTAAAGCAAGAAAGGTGCAGCCTGGGTCCTGAACGGTTCAAGGCGTTAAGAGAAGAGGTGGATAAGCTAATGGCCAATGGCTTTATCCGTGATGCAACTTATCCTGAATGGGTATCTAACCCGGTCTTAGTCAAAATGTCCAATGGGAAGCGGCGAACCTATATCAACTACTCGAACTTAAACAAAGCTTGCCCAAAAGATAGCTTCCCTCTGCCCAGAATAGACCAGCTTGTGGATGGAACGGCGGGACATGAACTACTGTCATTCATGGACGCATACTCGGGGTACAACCAGTTCCTGATGCACGAAACTGATCAAGAGAACAACAGCTTCATCACCAATGTGGGACTATATTGCTACAGGGTAATGTCGTTCGGTCTAAAGAATGGGCAACATACCAAAGATTAGTGAATACCATGTTCAAGCACCAAATCGGAAAGACTATGGAGGTTTACGTGGACGACATGTTGGTCAAATCATGAGTAGCTGCCAATCACCTGGATAATCTCGTTGAAATATTCAAAATACTCTAAAAGTACGAAATGAAACTCAACCCACTTAAATGTCACTTCGGAGTAGCCTAGAAAGTTCTTAGAATTCATTGTAAGTGCCAGGGGCATTGAAGCAAATCCAGAGCAAATAACGACCTTACGAGAAGTCCAAGCCTCGAAGAATAAGAAAGAATTGCAAAGCCTGAATGGGAAGGTCGCAACTTTAAGCCAATTTATCTCAAAATCCACCGACAAGTGCATCCCGTTCTTTGATGCGTTAAAGAAAGGAAAGAAAAACTTTAAATGTAGCACGGTATGTCAAACTGCATTTGAAGAGTTGCTGCGACACATGGAAGCCCCGTCGATCCTGTCAAAGCCAGTGGACGGAGAGGACCTATTCATTTACCTAGCAATCTCACCTCATGCATTAAGCGCTGCCTTTTTGCATGAAGAAGCGAAAATCCAATGACCCATATACTACATTAGCAAGAGGTTTACTAGAGCCGAGAAAAATTATCCAAAGCTAGAAAGGCTAGCGTATTGCCTCCTGATCGTGTCTAGGAAGCTACGACCGTATTTCCAAGCACACCCAATCAAAATACCAACAAATCAGCCTCTGAAATAATTACTGTACCGACCTAAAACTTTCAGACGACTTCTCAATGGAACATTGAACTGAGCCAATATGACATTACTTACCATCCGAGAAAGGCTATCAATGGGAAACCGTTGGCAGATTTCATCGCCGAGTTCACCATACGGGACGACGAAGAAGAAACACCATCGGAAGTGGAGACGCAATGGAAACTCTTTATTGATGGCGCATCTAACAACCTTTTTTCGGGGGCGGGAGTAGTGCTTGAACCCCCGAAGGGTGAGCCATTTGCTACGCCTTACGCTTGGAATTTCTTGCAACGAATAACGAAGCAGAATACGAAGCATTAACAGCAGGGTTGAAAGTTATGAAAGAACTCGGAATAAATCCATTCACATCTATAGCGAATCCCAGCTAGTCGTTTGCCAAGTAAAAGGCGAGTACCAAGCTCGAGGGGAGAACCTGGCCCCGTATCTGTCTAAAGTGCAGGAGTTGCTGGGCGACATCGAACATTATACCATAACTCACATTCCATGGGAGCGGAACACCAAGACTGACTATTTGGCTAATCTGGCAAGCTCCGGAGAAGCTCAAACATTGGGACTAGTCCCGGTTGAGACCCTTACTGCCCCGAGTGTAGACGAAATGGATGTCGACTGGATTCTCGAGATCACTGCTGAACCAGAGACATGGATGATGCCAATCAAGGGCTACTTACATACAGGGACCCCTTCAACTGACCGGAATCAACGGAAAAAACTTCTCCGGAAAGCACCGCGATTCGTAATACAGGATGGGATACTCTACCAAAGGGAATTATCAACCCCCCTTCTTAAATGTGTAACCGAAGGCGAAGCTCGACGGATCCTGAAGGAAGTGCATGAAGGCGAATGCGGAGACCATATTATGGGGTAGACCCTTGCAAAGAAAGTTCTCCGGTATGGATATTTCTGGCCGACAATAAACTGCGATGCAGCATACTATGCCAGACGATGTGATCGTTGCCAAAGGTTTGATAAAATTAAAAGAACTCCCTCAACAGAATTAATGTAGATGGTCAACCCATGGCCGTTTGCAATATGGGGAATCGACTTGATCGGCATATTGCCGACAGCTAAAGGAGGGGCCAAATATGCTATAGTTGATGTTGAATATTTCACGAAATGGGCCAAAGCGGAACCGTTGGCCACCATTACCATAAGAAAGTCATTAATTCTGTTACTAAAAACATTATTTGCAGGTTTGGTGTGCCACAAAAATCACCACTGATAACGGGACCCAATTCGAAAGTTCTGAATTCAAAGACTTCTGCAAACGCTTTCGAATTGAGAAAAGCTTTTCCGCAGTTGCTCATCTGCGAGCAAACGGACAAGTGGAAGTAATAAACAAGATCATCAAGTCCACTATCAAAAAGCGACTAACAAAACCAAAAGGGAACTAGGTTGATGAACTTCCACTCGCACTATGGGCTTATAGGACAACTCACAAAACGACAACTGGACACACTCCGTTTGCCTTGGCATATGGCTTAGAAGCAATGATTCTCGTCGAATTGGAAGTCCCCTCTCATCGAAGGCAGAACTTTAATCAGAAGCAAAACGAGTAGCTCCTACTCGAATCACTGGATATGATTGACGAAAGAAGTGAAGAAGCCGAGTTGAGAACCGCCGCCCACCAAAAAAGGATCGCGCGATAATTCAACTCCAAAGTTCACAACCAAACCTTCGAAGTGGGAGACCTCGTCCTCAAATGAGTCTATCCCATGCTAGGAGCCGTTGAACCAATCTGGGAAGGGCCGTATGTGATCAATCAAAAGCTAAGGGACGGAACTTTCAAATTGACAACCGTCGACGGAATCTAAATTCCCAAAGCATGGAACAGCGAATCGCTGCACCGCTACTTCACCTAAAAACTACCTTATGTACTTTCTATTTTTCAGCAAATAAGTTGTCCCGGGATGCCGGGGGCATTGTAAATAGGCATAAACTTGCCCAACTTCTATTAATAAAATTGATTCGCTTTTTGAACCAACAGAACTATGTTCATAATAGTAACCTGCTGAGTCGATGTGGTCAAATCGTCTCAAAACCACACAACTTCTATTTGAGAAAGTGGAATCACGCTCAAGTAAGCACCACCTACTCGCCGGGTCGACGAAAGTAAATCGACTCAAACCGTTGGATCGGCGGAACCTGATCCCCGCCTTCTAAAAACTGATGATGCCCCGGCAACATTGGGAAGGCTCAAATAAAAAGCCGTGCACTAACTTTTACAGCCGTGAAATCACGCTCTAAAAACACAAACTCCTCGCATTACCCGAAGATTGGCAACGCTGAGAAGTATCAAAATGCGCGCATCTCGTAAGTTGCGCACTAACTCTCCGAGCTGTGAAATCACGCTCTTAAAACATAAATCCCTCACGTTGCCCGAAGATAGGCAGCATTGAGAAGCATAAAGAGTCGCGCATCCCATAAGGCGTGCACCAACTCTCCGAGCTGTTCACGCTCTCAAAACATAAACTCCTCATGTTGCCCGAAGATTGGCAACATCGAGAAGTATTTTAAGTACTGGAATTGCCCCGGCAATACCGGGAAACTCATCTATCACAAGAACTGCGAAGATCAACCCACTCCCATTATCGGGAGTAACGGGCGTGACTCCAACAAATTAGAGTGGTACTTTATTCAAGCAGAGTACTCATTTTAATGTCTTACGGGTAACTCGTATGATGTACACACCCGGGGCAATGAAGTGCATATAGAAAGATTGAAAAAATCCGAAGAAATGATACTCATAAGTATCAACTCACGTTTTTGAGAAGTGATGAGTGGTTTAACTTCCAAAAATATGCAAAGAGTATTCATTAAGTTAATCTCGTAACCGTATGCTTATGGATTTTCTAATAGTTAATCTCATAACCGTATGTTTTGCACTAAGTTTGCGTTTTATGCACACTTTAAACATGCATATGTTATATATTTTCCAGAATCGCATAGAACATAAGATGTAAAACTTGTAAAAGGAAAATTGAATTGTGACTTAGTCAAATTCCAAGTTTTGGTATGCAAACTATTCAAACCATAAGCTACCGGTCGTTTGTCAAGTGTTTGAAGTAAACAGCCCTGTAAACTGGGGGGCATGCACCGGCACTTAAATAAAAATGTTATGCTTAAAAACAAAAATTTCACAAGTTATGTTACTCCAAATAAAGAATATTGACAGTAATCACATGACTTGATAAAGTGAAATGTAAACAAAATAGACATAAGTGCACAGAACACATATGAGCAGATAAGTAAAGGTATAGTCAAAATATCAACAATGTATTACTTATAACTTTCTTTTGTACAAGGTTAAAATGTGGGGGCCGTACCCACACAATACCGGCCAACAAAAGAAAAAGTACAGACGCCATCCAAGCATAACAAAAGTATTAAGTGCAGACTCTGCACTTGAACAAAACAATGCAAAATAAATCAAAACCAGATCAGCTACCACCTAAGCTTCTCGGCGCTTCTTTCCACCACTCCCTTTTCTGCCTTTTATTCGAAGTTTTTGTTTTGCCTCGGGGGTGGTGTCACTACCAGTGATGTCGACGATCTCATCGGTGTTGATGTCCTCTTCCTGCTCCGTGACTTTTTCATAAGACTCGCCTTTCATTTTACGTTTCCAAGATCTGCGGGAGCTCTTAGACGCCTTGATCGCTTCGACTTTCTCTTTCTTAATGGCGAGTAGTTCTTGTTGAGATTTGTGTGGCTGCTCAATCTGAGTTTCCTGCTCTCGAACTTCGGCCGCCGTGAAGTCACCTTCCAAAGATACGGAAGGGTCATCCAAGCCATGCAGTGTGGTGATCTTCTCAGATTCCGGCCCCGGCTACGAACCAGACACGGACACGGCGACCGAAGCAGGTATAGAAACGAGCACGGAAGCGGTAGAGATAGCAATAGGTCCAGATATCAAGGAAACCGGTGGATCGACATATAAGGTGGGCGGACCTATAAGATTAAAAATGAAAGCGTTAAGTTCATCCTGCTCTTGCGGCGTGAGTTGAAAGTTCTTGAGTTCGAGAGAAATAAGGAGATTACCTGCACCGGAGAAGTGACCTGGAATGTCAACCTCGTACTCGCCACCCTCTCCCTCCTTAGACTGTTCCACAACCCGTGGAGAAGCTTTAAGCCCAGAACTTATCGGTGGATCTCAGGGCTGCCTCGATGATTCGCCGGGGTCGGAAATAAAAGGCTCCGGCAATGCTTTAGCAGTTACTATTATGGTAGTATCAACACTTCCTTCTCCCTTTCGACTCGCAAAATCTCCCAGCCTTCTAGCAATGCTTTCTTTGATTCTTCATTGAGATAAGCGTTCTTTATCTCTCGCTCGGTATAAACATCCTCGCTATCATGGAAACAGGTCAAGGTTTCCTCCCAAACCACGGCGACAGTGCGTGGGAATTTAGGGCCCAAGTAGCTGAGACTCCCCTGGTGCAACAGGGAGTTGACATAAAAGTTTAAGATGGTCGCATCCATCTTCTCCATTTTCCACTCGAAGGCATTCTGAAGCTCCAGATAATCCGCCGTAATGGCGGCTTTTCAACTTCGATACGAGCCTTACCGGCGCTAAGCTGCGCAACTTGATCCTGGAGCCTGGCGATTGTCTCAGCCTGGTCCGAGATGGTCTTATTATGCCCTTTTACGATAAGGTCATGATCAGAAATGGTATTCTTTTGGGCCTCGATTGTCGCGCTGCAAGCTACCACCTCCTCTTTCAACTTAGCCTCTTCTGCATGAGCCTTCTTAATTTCATCCTTGTTGACGATCTCTATTCTCTCATGAGCCTCTATTAGCTCTTTCATCAAGCTGGTGCTGTTCTTGCTTTCTCGAAGCGCATCCTTTTCTTCTTCTAGGTGTTTGATTCTAGCATCACATTCTGTTAACGCTCTTTCAAAATCACCGTTCTTCGATTCGAAGGAGAGAATTTCTTGATAGTTGGTGTGGTTCGTGTCCGCCAGCTGTTTGCATAATTTTTCCCACCCTTTGGCCTGTTCTAAATCGCTCTGGATTGCCTGGAGGTGGGGCATGTATGTATCTCTACGAACTGGATGAAGATCACGATCAAACTTAACCTCCTTAAAAACCACCCGGGGGCGCTGCCTCAAGCCTGGGAGGACCGAATGGAAGAACATAGGAAGGTCTCCGGTGGGGGCATGAAGAACCAGGGGCAAGAGCCACATGAGATGATGGGAATTGAGTTGAAGATGGAATTTGGACAGAAGATACCGAGATTTCAGGGTCGATCGGGGGCGGGGGCTGGAGCAAAGGCCCGTTGTTCTGCAAAATGAGAACCGCAATCAAATTTAGACTTTTTAGGCGGCTCCTCTTGCTTGTCGAAAGGTTTTCTTTTCTCATACCCACCTTTGTATTCTCGACCCAGTTCCCTCTTGTCTCGATGACGAGCTTCAGCCTCTGAATCTTTTCTTCTTTGATATTCCTCCTCTGTCTCACGAGGCTGATGACGGCTGGAAGATCGTCTTGACCAATGTTGGGAGTCGGTGAATTCCTCAAGGTCGTCGTAAAGGCTGCGTCCTCTCATGGTACCTAACATGAAGAATAAATAAAAAGCATTAGAAATGGAAGATAAACATGAAAAGTATGTGTATGAGTGAGTGTAACCCTAGTAAAACTTGTAATGTGTTTGGGAGGAGAGCCTAAAACAACGTCAAAAACCGGATCGGGCAGGCATCGCAGAAGGAATCAGATTAACTTCGGGCGCAACATGGCCTGAACGAGGAGACACCTCCTCAAACTTGAAGTCTTCCCCCATGAGCGCGTCGAAATCGACATAAACATTGCTTAAATCTCCAAAGTCCACGCCAGCGTCTTTACTCTGAGAATCCCGACATCGTCTGATTTCTAGAGCATCACCTTCACCACTCATGTCTAGAGGAGGCAAGCTCAGAACAACGGCACTCATCCCCGGAGTCTCATTGCATGATTCAGAATCCCCATCATTGGACTCTACATAGAAATCATCACTAGAAGTGGACTCATCACTATACTCCCAATCTCTCCCTCCTCCTTTTCTATCGCTAGTGCAGGCTTTCCTTCTCTTTGTTTAAACTCCTCTTCTCCTTCTTCCAGAATTGGGGGCATTCTAACTGGGCAATTGACTCCGGCCGCAGTAGCATCCTTTTCCTCGCAAGTATCTTCAGCCGACTCGCAGGATGGGCCTTTCCATTCTTGAAAAGCACCACCTTTGGAACCTAAGATGAGAAGGTGTATCGTGTGCGTACCCTAGATCGTAAAGGGGATGAGATTTCAACTAGAACTATAGATCTCCCCAGATGCAACAGTCCGTATCGAAGCAAGTGTTCATCAGTCAACAAGACTTTAACAGATCTTTCCCCAACATCGATAACCTTCAGGGCTCGAAAAATTCCATCGAGAGACGAGTCACGGTTCGGTCTCGGAATAACTGCAAGAAGTATTCGACTTGTTAAAAATTTTATAATGACACATCGAAACTCAATGAGTAAGAAAGGGAACATACCCCCCGTTGTCCAAAGATGGTTGAACCACTCAAGACATCCAACAAAGAAGTATCGAGTCTTGAATTGGGACAAGTTGCTCTACAGTTGCAATACAATTTTATGATTCCTCTGGGCCTCTATTACAACTAAGGAAGGACACTCATCTCTTCATTTGAATGAAAGAAAGTATCTCAACTCGTCAAAGCCCGGGGCACAGTTGAATGTTCGCATGAAAAGGACGTGCAGACAAGTTAAGATGACATATCCGTTGGGGTGAATCTAAAACGGAGCGATTCCTATGTTCGAGAAGGTCTCTCTTAAGAAATCATTAAAAGGAGGCACAGCTCCGTTCAAGCACATATACCGATGACAAGCGGTTTATCTCGGGGATGGCATATGAGCAAATTCATCCTTCTCTGGGAGGTGCATATCTTCCTCCGGGATGTTGTGTTCCAGGCAGATATTTTGCAAGACTTTAGCAGAAATCACAGAGGAAACTCTCCCCGGTGGATTGAGAAGAACTCTAAAGTTAGGAGGAGTTCGATCCATGACCGGTCGGACTGGAATTAACTGGCCGTACTCAGCCTGTGAAGCGAAAGGAGAAGGGGCGACAAAAGATGACTCAGCCTTCGAAAGTGCAGGACTTCCTCCGCTAGACTTGTGGTGAGAAGACGGGTACTTCATTCTAAACAACAGAACTTACGTCTGAAATGGTCAGGTAATTCTACTCTAAAATAAGAATTCCCCGTACTACACTTTAATTTCAAAGAAATATCGGTTCACACTGATGCATCGGACTTCAAGTATGTACTGGGGCAAGTGCGATGTGTTATCTACCGGTGGTGGGCTCAGTGTCCTGAACAATACAAACGCTCTATCCTGTGTAGATAGTACGCTTGCAACTGAGAGGTAAAATGACTTCCCGTATCACTTTCTTTTTGAAATTACTACTCCCATAGTTACCCGTTATCGATCAACGATCGATAATGGATCCGTTGTTTGATACGATGCAAAAAGTCCCTTCAAGTACAAGTACACCGTGCGTGCAAAAGAAAGCAAAACCAGCCTGAATCCTCTGGAAGGATGAAACCAATTCACGATGTGTCGTGCGGTATCGGCTATTGGACCTGGCACAAGTCAATTCTGGCTTAATGGACGAAGAGATCAAAACATGTCAAGCATCGAGGCAAGGCCTGAATGTCGTTTCGTGAGGAACTCGGGACTCAATTTACTATCTTCCTCTATTAAGCTGCAATCGACTCGGACTCTTCATGACTAACACCACGAATACAACTCCATCGTCAAAATGACAAACCAACGTCATGATCATCAAACCCACCTTGAATCGGTAATCAAGAGGCAAGGAAGGTTGAAGTTCTCAATCTAGCAACCTAAACAGTGGGTCGGTGGTGACCTATGCAAATCAACAAGTTAAGGGATGGATCAACGGCGATATAAGGCGACAGGCTAACCTAGTGTTTGGTTGACAGTGGCAAAAGAAGACTAGAAGCTATGGCGAAACGGTGGCGGCGACGCTATTAAGTCAGCGGCAGCATTTGAAGGTTAATTGAACTTGGGGATCGATCGATCGAATCGCTGGATGCTTGGATCAAGTCGCTGAAGGATGCTCGAATCGTTCAAAGAAGTTAAAGGCACGGGTTGTGAAATAGGAATGGAGAAGGTCATCTCGAGAGTTTAAATAGGGAGAGAAAATATGCAAAAAATGCTAAGTAGTCGGATCGCTAGCGATCCATCAGCTATGGATCGCTAGCGATCCATAGGGTTGCATGCCTTCAACCTTAAATTTGCCTAGTGACATCTACCCACTACTTCGAGGAATTTCGAAAAGCTATAGGGTGAAATTTGGTCTTTTCTAGCAAGCAATGACAGTCCAGGAAAAACTTAGCAAGTGATAGTCTAGTCTAATTCAAATTCATGCGGCCCTAACACAACTACTTGAAATTCAACAAGCGAAAACTGAAAAGCGATTACTTCTAGAGCATGCCTTGTTTTCAACGAAGATATAATCTAGGGGCAAATGTTATCCAGATTTTTAACATGTCAGGATCCAAAAGATGGCGGAACAAATTGATCAAGCCAGAATAACTCAAAAGCCAACCAAAAGGACTAGAGCAACAAGCCAAAGGGAGCCAAGGAAAAAGAATGAAGAAATACGCTAAGGACATGGATCGCTAGCAATCCATGGGATTAACCCGTGAGTTCACCAAGTCTCTTGCATCATGATTTAATCAATATGGTAGGACCAATGACCAAGTCGATGAGATTTTGAGTTACTTAAACCAAGGGACAATCGTTCGTCAAGTCCAATCAGCAGCCAAATACAACTGGTAAGCAAACCGTCGTCAAAACAAGGCGACGTGCTACGAAACTACACGGACAACATCAACACAAGACGACGAAGGCAATCCAATAAGCAATGTTCAAAAATAGACTAACTGTACGGATCATTAGCGATCCATATACCATGGATCGCCAGTGATCCATACAATTTCATCAAGTAGCTGCAGATTTCATGGGATAAGGCAAAGGATAAATGCCAAGGAGTCGGCTCGCACTCGAGCTAACACTATGGGTCGCTAGCGATCCATGCTTCTGGCTCGGGTCACATGAAAACTCCAGTGCATCTTCCTGTAACCTTCTACAAGCCTCTGGCAAATAAGCTTGGCCCAGTAACTCTCCAACCTCTATAAATATTGTCCTACCTGCAATAGACGGGATCCTTCGGACTGGTGGCTGGAACTCTGCTGGAAGCTTTCTTTACTCTTCATCTCCCTTACAACAGTCTTTAAAGGGGTTCACTGTGATTCTCCAGTGGATTCCAACCTTGGATATTCAATCTAGCTAAAGATATTCAAGAGCTTTGTAATCAAATACATCTTGTAACGGCCATTAGTCTATAATAAAAAACTATAAAGTGGACGTAGGCTTCGTTAACAACCGAACCACTATAAAATCTTCTTGTCTTCTTTCTATTTCCGTTTCTTTTTTATATCTATTATCCATATTATTGCCATGTGAGAACAGAGCTGGTGCTTTCACACTCAAACCAGGGTGTTGATCCATTTTTTGGGTTAACATGCAATTTAGGTAGAAGAAAGCAAAATAGTAGTAACATTATGGAATATAGATAGAAACAATGTTAGAATTTATATAAAATAATGTTAGTAATTGGAAACAATATAGGAAATTAAAAGAAAAAAATAGTTTCCATAAATATGTGCATTAATTGCACATACCTTTTAAAAGTCCCCTCATATGCTATCAGAGTTTCTGCTAAGACTGAAAGTGGAAATAGCATAAGTGATAGGAAAATAATAGGATAGAAGTGTTCTTGTCTACTTTAGCTTTTATTGTTAAAAATTATAAAAGATGTTTTAGAAATACTGTAAAGTGCGTTTTGAAAAGAAAATGGTTTGGTATGAAAATTAAGATTTTAAAGGTAAAACTTAATGAATGATTTGAGTTAAAAATCCTACTTTTTTAAAAAGTGAAATCTTTGTGGTGAAAAGGCTTTAAAAGGAAAAGTTGTTTTGAATGAGTTCAAATAATAAAAGCTTGACTCTTATTTGAAAAGAAGGAGATGATCTTTTAAAAGTTAAACTGCTAACACTTCCTTTTAGACTTAATAAATAAACTTAATTAATGAATCCTAAATTATAGTTTTAAAAGTTTAGATGCCTACAATTAACATGGTTAAAATAAAGAGATTTTCATGGTTCCTTTTTGAAACTAATTTATTGAAGGATTTAATAAAAAGTTTCTAAGTATATATTTTTAAAGATAATAGTTTTGGAATTAAGTACTTCATGATCATGAAGTTTTAATTTTATAAAGAGTAGTGGAAACCAAACCAAAAATTTTATATGGAGTAGATAGGGATGACTACCTAGGTAAGACAGGGTAAAAGTTAAGGCTATGAATCAAATAGCGATGAATGCTCGTGGAACAATGATAGAGAATCCCCGCTGGATATAAGGAAGATTGGTATGAGCCTAGGAATATTTCATTAAACATGTGTGCAGACCATAAAGAAGAACCCATAAGGAAATGAGAAATGATATTAAAGTACATCTCTACGAGCTATAGGATATTCCCGCATGAAAAAAAAATTAAAGTAAGCATATAGCAAGGTTTGAGAATACTATCAAAAGATTTGGATTGAAAGAAGATGGTGAATATTATTGGTTGTGATAATGGACGGACCTTATTTTTTAGTAGCCAAAAAGGAAAGTTAAGATATATGGGTTACAGTAGAATGACATGTTAGTAAGGTCCATTTAATTTTGGTAAAAAGTGATAGGGCCACAATATCATTAATGCCATTTGAAGTCGAAGGGCGGCTTCTAGTAATTATTTCTTTTTGGTTTGGGTTGTAAGCATTAGTTGTTTCTGTTGTAGAAAACGCATACGACATTATGAGAAAAGTAACTTTTAAATTGGTTTTATGTATTGACCAATATATTTATTGTAAAACCGTGTTAGTAAGAAAATCTCATGTAGACACTCAACTAATTCAAAGTAAGAATAAAATTTTATAAAATAAATTTGAAATTTTATGAAGCAAAACAAGTAAAATAATATTAAGTCCCAAAAATATTAAAATTTTGGAAAATAAATTTTAGCAAGCGAAGGACGGGAAAAGGTTATTTCGAAGCCACGAGTCGCTATCCCCTCGCCTTAAAAGCTGAAATTTATAAATGAACTTTTGTGCTGGTTGTTATTATAAAATAAGAGGAAAAGTTTTTGAAATTTGAGAAATTTACCGCATAATAGGATAAAGTCAATCGTGGATGTTAAAAGCTTGACTAAATTCCTACTACATGGGATGTGGCTAAATTGGTTTTGAAAAATACAACCAGATACTTTCAGAAAAGAATTGTTCAAAAATCTTTGATTTTATATATTAAATATTTTTGAAAAAAAAAGAGTTTTGAAAAAGCAAAGTTTTATTTTAAAATTTTCTAACCATTTCTAAAATTTAATTGAAAAGGAATTTGAACAAAAAAGAGGTGATTTCTGAATTTTGAAATACCACATGCTTAGCATAGGGAAAAAGTTGACGGGTTAGAAGGTATGAAGTTTACTATGTGACAGAAGTGACCGTAAAATGAAAGGTAGTTAGTGACGAGGAAAAAACTGTTTTACCTTTGGGATTTCCTTTTCCATACCTTGTCAATAAGTGAACAAAACTTGTTTAAAAATAACTCTGTTTTAAAAAAATATAAAAGTAAACTTTCTTGTGTGGACTGTAGTTGGAAAAATTGAAAAATAATTAGGGGCAAAGGAGAAGTTTCTAAGATATAAGGGACTGGGTACACAGAAGTAGGATGAAAGTATGAAAGTCTCCATCTAAACCCTTTTCCGACATAAGAATATAGGTTTAGAAAATTGGATTTTCAAAATTTTGGATGTTAGAAAATTGTGTGTTAGGTATTGGATGGTAGGGATTGAATGCAAAAATTGGTTGAGCTATACTTTTATTCTTAGAAGTATGAGAAAATTCGTGTACAAAAATAAAGGTTTTTGGTTTTCTAAACCTACATACATATAGAACTGCAAGTATATATAGGTTGTTTGCACCATATTTCAAAATTATTTTAAAGAATGCATTCATATAGGAGGCGCCGATTTAGTATTATTCAGCATACATATAATAAATGTTATGATACACTATGCACTTGAACACTATTGGCTGCAAAATTGGTTGCACACTAATCAATTGGATATATTAGATTGATTACGTGCTATGTTACATAATTCAGTCCTTGAGTAATTTCGGGGATGAAATTCCTTTAAGGGAGAGAATGTAACACCCAGTAGAATGAAAAGGAAATTAATTAATAAGTAATTAATTAAAGCCCAAAAATAAAATGTTTGTGAACGTTAGAATTTGGCTATGAAACTTACACCGTTGGATTCGTGGTGATTTTTTGATCAATTTGGGTATATAAAGTTTTACGATCAGAATTTAGACGAAAAAGTTATTCACGTTTGAAGTTTCTAGATCGGAAAAAATTCAGAATCAATTAAGGAAGTAAATGTTAATAACTTAATAGTAAAATTGGCATTAAGTATAAACGTCAATAATAAATATAAATGTCAATTAAGGGAGCTTAATAAAATTAAATCTAATTAAGAAATCATGTAGGTAAATAAATTGGGCGCAGAAGTAAATAAGTATTAATAACTTACGTTAATGTAAACATTAGATGTAAACCTTATCATTTCGATAATGCTATGTTAAATCTAATCAAATCATAGATTAGATGGAACTGTTAATTAAATTAAATCAGCACTGGAAATGAAATAAATAAATAAGAATTAATTAACGTTAAATCAAATGTTAATAATATTAACGTTGATGGAAAGAAAATTAGGAAATAAATGGTAATAAATTAACGTGAATTAACGTTAGCAGATACTTAATGTGTAAACAAGATTAATGTTAATCAAATTAAAACAAAAATGGTATGAAATAAATGGGAAATGAATTAATGAAAAGAACGATAACACAATATATTAAAAGCAGCAATAAATAAAAGAAATCAGGCAACAAATTATAAAGTAAATCGGTCGACACCTAGTGGTTGATTGGTGGAGATTTGGCAGTCAATAGGTCAGCTAGGTTTGGGTGAGAATGAACCTAGGCCCAATGGCCTGGATTTAATAAACTAAAATCTAATGGATGAAATTGATTCGTGTGTCTATAAATACAGGCCTAACCTCTCACTTTTCTTCTCACATTTTCTAAATCAAAAAGCGAAGCTCTGCTATTTTCTTTTCTCTACAAATTCTAGAAAATATATATATATATATATATATATATGCAGAATAGAAGAAATAAAAGAGAAGAAGAATAAGGGGTGAACCAATTCTACGAAGAAAAGGTAAATCTAAATCGAAATCTAAATAAAATTCAAATCTCTTCTTGAATCTAAATTTCTAATAAATATGCGTATGCCTGCGATACATATTTCGATAAGTAGAAAAAGTGAGTCAAATGGGAATAATGGGGTTTAGATCTAGAGATTTGGAAGCTTAAAGATGAGTGGGAAATTATATATTTTTATATAACATTGAGTTTATTTCATTGTAAATATGTTCCTTGTATGCATAATATAATTATTTTGAGGTTGTAGGCTTAAGTATATGCGTAATAAAATTGAAAAGCTTTCCTACATATTCTTGGAACTATTAACTTGAACGAAATACTGCATATATTTGAATATGGAAAGTTAGGGTGTATGTAGTACTCCCTTGATTAACAAGACCAAATAGAAATTCTGGATTTGTGGATTAAAATGGCATATGTTAGTAAATATGAAATATTGGTTATTTTAAATTTGATTGGGATTTATGTAGTATTTTGTATTTTAATTCATTGGAATGAGGTGTGTTATAATGTAAATTTCTATAAATTATCCTGTTTTATAATTGTAAATAAAGGTGTATCATTTGAAGTAACAAAGAATAGGCCTAAAAGAAAGAGATGTATAAAATAGAGATATTTGCTGTATTTTGAACTGTCTATTTCAATAAAAAAATTGATAATTCCTTGTAATTCCAAACATAACATAAATACCATTTAGATAAGTTATAGAAGTTTACAGTGTTAACATTTCCTTTTAGGGTAGATGTAATCTAACATATTCCCCATATAAACTATCGCTTAAGTGTTTATTTGGCAAGACCGTGTATTGCATTCTATGAGTTGGAACTCAAAAGCAATACAAGAATCTGGATATTTGATCCTTATAAAATCACATATAAATATTATATAGTGAATGGTCACAGTTCGTAATGTATGATATTTTGATGTAATTAGTTCATCTGATATAAGCAAATAAACTCTAGTGCGAGACCAGGTATTGAATTTGATTGATTACAATAAAGATCATATTGTGTTAAATGTAACATAAGACCAAAACAATAATATAGATTAAAGAACTCGATTACTGAAATGTCAGTTTGGTTAGTTTACATAAGGCACATCATATTTAATGTCCTTAACTGTTAAGGATGATCAAGTGAATTTTTGTAAAGAGTTTATTATGATATTGTAGTAAGGGATTACTTTTGAATGGTTCAACTATTTAGAAAAAAATGACTGTATAGGAGTAGCTGTAATTTAAGGTACAATTGGGATGAAGAGAGTGAATAGTCACTTCTTTTTCATAAAGAAACAATGAAACGATAATTGTAATTATAATAATAATAATTTATACTTAATATTGGAATAAGAATTACGATTTCTATTTTGAAATGTATTTTCATATAGAAAATTGTTTTCTATGAGATTTATTTCTTTAAGTTTAAAATATTTGATCAATGAACTCTCCACTATAAACTAGTTGTAGTATATGAAATAAATAATCTATATTAAGTGACTACCTTCGAATTTAGTTTGCTATTATAATAGGAGTGTGCCATGTAATACTTATTGATTGCATCAAGTTATGAAAATTTTTTTAGTAAAACATACCGCACATTATTTATGAAATAATATCTTGTAACGACCACCTTTTTGACCCTCGAATATCGACATTAATACATCCAAAGTATTCACGTGCCGAGCCACTAAATGCTGGAAAGATATAACATTAGGGTAAAGAAAAAAAAGAAAAGAACAAGAAAAAGGAGAACAAAAACATCAAAATCTCACAACGGAACGATAACATATTACATCAAAAGATAATACATATTGTTGCTCTAATATACATAGCATTTCAGAGTTATTAATCTACGTATTATCATTAGTCTGGATAGTTATAACAGCCTGTCCTTACAATTGCCGATACATTTACATAAAGTAATGCAGCGGAAATAAGAATACCACGTTAGATAAACATCCAGCTCCTCTCCAAGAGCCTAAAGCGTTCATAACTAAATCTGGAAATATACTCCGGGCTGACCCGAGCATTACAAGAAAATAACATCTATATCAGTCTGGTAAACCAGCATGATAAACTCAATCATATGGATTTTTATATCTATAAAACCCTTCAAAATGAAGGAACCTTGAAAGACCATGCCACAAATAAACATAGACGGGTTTTTACCTTACGATAACCAAAACATTCCATTAGAAAATATAGTGATATTATAATAATGTCTAAGATGTAGGATATAAGTAAGGAAAATTGCTATGGTGCGGAAGTGTACACCACAACAATAATATTTATACAATTAAAACCGCTGAGACGCATTTGCTAAATTGTGTAGGATTTCCACAGAGATGCCCTTAATATATCGAGGCAGATCTCCTACACAAGGATCAGAGATACCATACCGAGCAGCGTACATCTTTACTGAATGTACCATAGGAAATACATAGCTGGCTCCTAAAATGTGAGACCGAGTGCATCACTCCTACATGCATATCTTTAAGTATCTTTAGAATGGAGTCGACTACATCCTTCTAAGTAGCTAAATCCTAACGGCTATGCATCCTATCTCCGGTCTCTGTGATTACTGATGGTGAAGTCACGTTCATCATCTCAATACACGAGTCTCATCACTCGAACAGAACCCAAATCCCCAAATGGACTCTAGCATCTCATACAGATCACGAATCTCTACATTGATTCTAGCATCTCAAACAGATCACGAATCTCTACATGGATTCCAGCATCACGAACCTCTTCCAAAGCATAGATCACATATATGGTTTTGAAGTGATTATGGTCGCAAGTCATTTCATATAAGTACACTCTCCCCGCATACCGGACACTCCAAAACCAATCAATGGATTTCCGGTCAACTAAACCAAGGTTCTTTTAGTATAAACAGACAATACATAAGGGTGGAGATCCTCTCCTATCCGGACGGATTTCTTTATCATTTGTCCTAGAAGGCAAGATGAGTTTATACGAAGGGTATAACATCATCTTGTTTTCCTTCTAGATATTTCCTTAGTTAATATTTGGTCAAATTCAATAACAATGAGAATGATCGCATACCGAAACTAAAGTCCTATATACTTTCCCTAAGCAAGTAAACACACAAGCACTATCAATTCATACAAAGCTCTCCCAAGTCATCCAAATGAATTTCAATCCTTTTTAATTAATATATCCTTTATTGATTAAAAATGCTTATAAAACTTCTTTCATTAAATAAAACTTCCTTATTTAATTAATTTTTCTTTACTTAACCAAACTTCTTTTATTTAATTATAACTTAACTAATTTAATTAAATTACCTATTAATTAAACTTAAATTGTTAAATTTGTATATAGATTTAGTATCCCTTTATAAAAGATATATACTTGTATTTTTACTATTCACATAATACTAAACATGTATTTACTATACACGTATTTTATTATTCATTTATACTCTTTTAGATACCTCAAAAGTATTCATATACTTACCTCAAATGGTATAAGTTTATTCATAAATCGTTAACAGGATTTACTTACTTTAAAATATAATCAAAGAGGTTAAAAGCAAATTTTACTAAAATATCGTTATTATAAACCGCTTTTCTTTTGTAAATTAAACAAATAACCTTTTCTATCTTTATTCCAAAATATTATATACTTGCTATGACCTTTAAAATTCCATAATTAAAGATCTAATTATATTTATAATATTTATGCACTTTAAAATATAATTCCAAGGTTTAAAAGAGGATGTATACCACATATATTGTTGTTACTTCCTTTCAAAAGAATTCAAAAGAAAGGAGAGGTCCAAAAATAATAACTTGCATTGTTATCAATTTTAATTTATATTTAACACAATAAGCAATATATACATAACAAATACAAATTAAATGGAGAGTTAGCTCACCGGAGTCTAAGTCAATCCAAGACGTAAAGGATATCACTACGAGTGCAATGGTGAAGATGGCGTATCGACTGAATCTCGTAAGCAAAAGTTATTGATTTTATAAGATTACGGATTAAAACATTAATTAATTGATTAATTTAATTAACTTCACTAATCAATATACTTACCCCTAATCCTTCTTCCTTTCCTTTTTCTTTTCCTTTACATGCACTAAATCAATGCACAATCAAACCCAAAACACAATGCCTCCTCTCTCTCCTTCTTTCTCTCTCCACACTCGATGAAATCAACCACAACCATCTCCGACGAACTCCACTCTGTCAGTGCTTTGCGATGGACTACCTCATGCTAAGTTCGATCACCATGATCAAAAGTGGCCTATAACCATGCGTCACTGCCTCAAATGTCGCACTCCACCATCCGCCACTATAACACCTTCGACCAACGCCAATCATATTCTCTTTGCACCCCGAGTTCAACGACACACTTGATATCACCTTCAGCCACCCCTAGCTCGTCACGACCAATCACAACACTACACGACAAACAAAAATAGTATTACCCAACTAGATGCCACACCACCCCATACTACCTCCACCAACTCGTCTTTGCCTAACAAGAATAACGCCATCATCTGATTCCTCGATCGATGCTCCGAGCTTCGATTAGCTCCAACCAAAGGTGCGACCACTCAAGTCGAGCACTACCAAGCTCTGCCACACCCCCAACAACACACATGGACCAGAAGCCGTTACTCATACAAAGCCAATGGATCTAAAACCGTTGTAATCCAAGGCCTTTAGCTCTCAAAACAATTGATTGAAAAAGGGAAATAGAGGCAGTAGTTTTACTAAAGTGAAGAAGAGAACGAGTAAGGAAAAGGGCTAGGTGTAAAGCGGTATTTATAGTTATATTTAATTTTGTTAATTAAATCGTTGAACATTTCAAGCTCGCATGATCACGTGGGACGTCCGATCGCCATGAAACTCGTCAACACATATCAACTCATTATTCTGGATTCAACGACATTAATTTCATCAAAATCCAAGATAGTGCCCCGGGATGATAATTTCACGTGTTACACAACACCAGAAAGGCAATTTGCTCACGGTTATAAGCGTGACAAAACTAATTTGTCACGGTTATAACCGTGAAAATAGGTACCGTGGGCAAATTCAGTCACACTTTTGCTCACGGTTATAACCGTGACAAAAATAGTAATTTGTCACGCTTATAACCGTGACAGAATAGTATTTACTCACGGTTATAACCGTGACAAAATAGTAATTTCTCACACTTATAACCGTGACAGAATAGTATTTACTCATGGTTATAACCGTGATAAAATAGTAATTTCTCACACTTATAACCGTGACAGAACAATGGTTTCTAACATTTATAACCGTTACCAAAAAAGAAACTCTAACACTTATAACCGTGACAAATGCAAATTATATCACAGTTATAACCATTACGAAAGGTTATTTTCTAACACTTATAACCGTGATAACTAAAACAGTATCAAACAAACTATATAGCACCAATATTTTATTACAGCTACAAACAATCTATACAAAAAATATATAGTATTAAAATTAAGAAAACATACGATCAATAATTAGAACAACACCAAACATTTATGTTTCATTCAAACACCACAAAGGATACTTCATACCAACACCATAAATTATAGCATACAAGCATAGTATATATAACAAACTTTAAAACACAGTTTCAGAATATAACTACATAGTGTTCAGTAACTTACTAATACCACATCCCATTATTCCATTTAGTGGAGCACCTAAGCTACCTTCTTCTGCTCACCCTCAACCTCACTTCCCTGCATCACCTCTGTTCCTATACCACATCACCTACAACTTCCATTCTCCAAACCTTCAACTCCATACAAAACCACTTCTCCAACAGCAACTGTTTCTCCCACTGCCTCTCCACCTCCACAAACAACCGGATTGCAAAATAAACCATCCACCACTGCTCAACCAAACGAATTCAAAACTGCCACTGCATCACTTCATAACTCCTTTATAAACTGCACTATAACCATTGCTACAGTCGCATACTCCTACCACACCTCCACAAACAACCCACTGCCTTCAATAACCATTGCCTACAATACCCACTGCAACCAATATCTTCCAACCTGCATCTTCTAAAACTCATCAATCCCCCCACTACTAACACCCTCTATTCATGAAGAACCTGGTATATTCAAGCAAAGCAGCCTTAGGGAATTGAGAATACATGGGAAACTTAACTGATGAATGATCGTATGCATTGCTTGCTTGGTTTGATTCATTATAACCTAAACTTGGAAGCTGTTCTGAGTTAGTTATATCATGTTCAACTTCAAATATAAAATGTAAAAATTTGTGTTAATGCATGATCATAAGGCCAGTGTGAAACAAATGAGCATAAGAAGTCCAGTCAAATGTGCATTGTCATCATATTGACTATAATTAGCATAAGAAGCCCAATCAAATTTTCAAACAAATGTTTGAGTATAATGCAAAAAGGTTCAAATGATGTTTTACAAAAACGAACAAAATAACAAAAGATGAAACATTGGGTGACCTAAAGAACTAAAAGATGAACACATCTGTAGGCAGTCCAAAAAAAGTAGGGAATTAATAAAATAATAATACTATTTGTATCTCTAATTGTTATTTTTGAACTTCAAATACGTCTTCATATTCGAAATTATTCAGTAAGTTTTTGAAATAATGGTATCGATATACTTTTCTTTTAAGTTGTATCTTCTAATCTTTATGCACATCACCTATTCTAAGTTACCTTAGATTGCTAAATCGATCAAGCTATCATTTCGACATAAGCCCCAAGAATACTGTAAAGGTGAAAAAGATTTACTTGATATTATGCTTTTCCTTGATCTCTTTAACAATGTGAGAAATGCCCTTGGATGGATCTTCTTCACGGTGTCCTTCTTGTCCATCTTTCTGAAACTTGTGGTTTTCTTTGAGATTTGTTAGCTGATTTGCAAAGCTAAAATTAAAGAAAAATTCAAACTTCAATATTCTATAACGGAAAAAACAATGAATAAAAAAATGCAAAACAATTATCAACAAGTAAAAAAGTAATTATTTCAAACTAAAAAAATACTTTGCAGAATTATCAGCATCATTAGCAACTCCAGCTGGGTCCATACTCATAGATTGCCATCCGTCGTCGATAATAACAAATTTAGGAGGAATCCCACCTTTTTCTAAGTTGAAAGAATAAACAAATGATTAATGATTCTTATTCGATGACTACATCTGTAAAAAGTAGTTCTTAAAGTGAATAACAAAGCACCTTTCTAATCCACTTTTAACACCGTCTGCAGTGACATTAGTATAAAATGCATCCCATGTACACCAACCAAACCAGTTTAACACATCTGGCATCTGTCATAAAAATTTAATTGAGTATTTTATCTATAATCCGTATTTTAAAAATGAGGCAAGGAACACTTTATAGCATTTCATGTATACTTGGGCATATTTGCTTTTTGAAAGAAGAAAATGACCACGCACAAAAAAAGAGAAAAAAAAAGAACCTTCTTCTCTCGATGGGAAAATGTTTCCAAGTGTCTCTCTACTGTCCTGTACAGTTCAAAATACATAGAAACAAGTTGTTAAAATAAGAATAAGAAGTATATGAGTATATAGATCGACATCTCATAATGAAACTATTTTGTAGAAATATTGGTTTTGAGGTAAGAACTCCGAATAGAACCCAAAGAAAAATGTAACTAAAGAACAGGTTCCGCTGGACACCCAAACAGTCATCTTTATCCCCTATAAAATCTTGTTGCAATTGGAGCAGCATAGCACCTCAAGATTTATTATAAGTAATTTCTGAATATAAAAAAATAAATTGATTTCTGATATGCACAAATAATCACAACTTGCACGGATAATCTTCATTGTACATAATAGTCACAATTTGGAAATATAATCACAACAAGCACATAATTTATCAAAAATTCTTTTAAGTAATTTCTACATAAAAAGCATCATCAGTTTATCAAAATATAATGATTTTTGATCAGTGCAACTGATAACAACCTGCATAGGTAATTTTCATGTATCCTTATAAAAAAATTTCATTCAAAACTATGCGCTTTGGGAGAGAAAACATTTTCCATGTATAACAATCCACCCATGTCTTGTATGGGAAGATCCTAACTTATCTTAAACAACATAAACATGAATGAATAAAAAGGTAAACGATGCTCACTTTACTGCATTTGTTATGACATCAAATGGGTTCGGTCCGGCAGCCACAAAAGCCAGATGTGTTCCTTCAAATTTGTCCACTGTAGGATCACCTGTAACAAATTAAATTAATGAACATTAATAGCTATTTTTAACAAAAGCCTTTGTTATGCTAGAACTTTTCAATCGAGAAAGTTCTATTCAAAAGAAATTAAGGAAGGCAAATACTAAAATAAAATAAGTGAAGAACTAGCAGAACAGCCAGCCAAATACTAATGTACCTTAGCTTAGTAGAGAGCTAAATTTATACAGTAACAGCATCCCTTTTATACCTTTTATTAACAGTTGCTGTTGCAAACGAATATAAATCGTGGTTCAGTTATAACAAGTAACAAGCAACAGCATTGTTTTTCCGCTAGTGAGCACTAAGTACAAAAATATGTCATTTAGACATTTGTTTTTGTCACAAAATATACATATTTTTTATGATCAATATCACAATTTTACTCACTTTGTCATCGATTTTGTCCAGTAGTTAGAGTACCAAATTTTGAATAACCATGTATCCAAGAAGAACAATCAAAACACCGTTTACTTATATATTACAATGTGCTACAAACATTTCCCACCGAACGGTCAAACAGTTTGCAGTTTGAACTGATTTTTTTATTCATGAGCAACAACTATAATTGAAGTTTGAACTGATTTAGTTTTTTCATCTGAAGAAGTTACTGATTCAAAACCCTTGACTCCCTATATCAGTTTCCCAACATTTATGTTCTTGTTGTTTAGATATTGCTTTTATTTCATTTCTCATATTCTAGTTATAGCACATTGGAATAATTATGATTACTAAACGCAATATTATTTTAAGATCAAGGATAAAATATTTGCACACTACTATTGTAGTTGTGTACAGGGACACCGATATAAATCACAATCGCATGCATAGTCGGGATTTTTGCTTGGCAATAATGTAATTCTAACAAAATGTAGGGTTTGGGAATGATAGTCATAGAAAATTTCTTTTATCAATCATGTAGAAAAATAAGCATCGAATCAAATAGTGCTATGACAATAATACATTACAAACAAGATGTAAGATACGGTAATCTATTAACAAAAGACGACGAAAGTTAGCTAAGAAAACCGGAGGATGTTGGAATTTGATGCTAGCATTTCATATCATATATACCACAAAAAATATTATTTCTAATTCATTATTCCAACCCATTAATTCATACCCAGGATCAATAATGTGAGCGCACACATGTTGAACTGAAATAACTGGTTTCAGCTGATGAATTATTCAAGACTAATGAGAACTTAAGTAAAAAAGTAAAACCAAAAGCTGGTGGTGATTGCATGAATACGAGAGTGGACACAGTTGTTAAACAAGGAACCTTTATCCAGTGATTCTTCAATACCACAAATTGATACCTAGTGAATGGGAAATTATTCACCCTTCGAAGTTGAATAAATAACATGTCTCTCTTAAAGCAATATCAGCTACTTAAAAAATAACCAAAAAACTTTTGATAAAAAAAAACAAAATCCTGACTTTACAAAAACGTACAAAAGTGAAATACAAACCATGATAAAATAGATCCATAATTAAAATTGAATAAATAACAAAATTAATACAAACAAAAATGTGAAATACAAACAAAAATTATTACCTGACTTTGTAGAAGGACGAAGGCGGTGAAAGAGATGGGCGGATATGGCGAAAGAGAAGAGCGGAGGCTTTGAAATAGAACGGCGGTAGGCGAAAGAGAGGGGCGACACGCTAGATCGAAGGAGGCTTTGAAATAGAACGGCTTAAACCTAATTTGATTTGGGGAAGAATGACAGAAGCAGAAGCGTGACAAACAACTGAAGTAACAACTGAAACTTAAATGACGACTCTATCCAACGTCTTTGGGTTATTTACGAAAAGCCCAAATTTTGTCACGGAAATAACCGTGATAATACAATGTAACAGTAATAACCGTTACAAATTTCCAACAATAATAACCGTGACAAAATTAAACGAAAAAAGTGTGACAAAATGGCCTGTTTGGTGTAGTGTTAATTAAAAAGAATTATTATTAAAACAAGTTTAATCACATTATTTATGAATTAAAAGTTTACCATTATCATTTATTTTTAAAAAGAGTTTAATAAGCTTTAAGAATCATTTTCATATCATTAAATCCAAGATTTAATTATTTAAATGATTCTGATATTTAAACATAAAGCATTTGAAATTCCGGGTTATTACATTCTCCCCCCTTAGAATATTTCATCGTCGAAATTTTAGCACAAGCAATCAAAGAAACAAATCTATACTATAATGCAAAACCTTGGTCAAACCGGTCAAAGTGAAGCCTTTTTTGAAAGGCCTAAAATGCCCACGGTAATATTGCTTGGAACTTATCTATGTAGGGTTATTTTTGTTGTTTTATTACTAATTTGTAGAGGCGGGATAATATACGACGAAAAATTATTGGAGGCAACAAATATTTCCTCTTACCCACTACTGCTGCACGTTTCCCTATCACGTTCTTAGCATTATCTCCATCATAGATTTAGACTTATCAGTTTTCTCTTTCCAGCAATCCTTTTATCACCATCTTCCCCATTCTTTATTAAAATAAACAACTCAATAAAAAAATAAAAAAATGAGGAAAGCTATCTCCTGATCGCAACCGATGGCCCTCTCAACCACTATTGGTCTTCAACGAGCACCTGAAGCATCATGAGAGAACTACTCAAACTGATGGAGGTGGCATAAATGCCTTAGGCGGCTGATGTGAAAGTTATTCATAGGTCGTATACAAATCTCTATACTTTATTGGGTTTGCTGTTGCTATTTGTTTGTTTGAAAAGCTCTGTTATTACAGATTTACTACCAATGATGATTCTTAGATTTCAATTTTTGATTTAGGATATTATTAAGCAAATTTCAATTATCAGTTTGCAAATTTACCCATCTTCGTTTAGAGTACCATGGGGATATTTGGAGATCGAAGAAGCTAAGCTATAGTTGTAAATAGTGTTACGGTTTAGAAGTTGAGCTCATAGTTTTCAGCAATGATGAAAGCTGTTACGGACCGAGGATTCGCTGAATGAACTAAAATCGAGATACAGACCCAAAAAAATTCTTGATCCAATTTAGACATTGTTGGATTTTGCAACTACCAAGAAGAACCGGGTCTGACAGTTTACATTAATGTTTGATATAATTCCTCATACAGATTGATTTTCAATATTTAAGATTTGTTCAGTTCTTGATGAATACCAACTAATATTACTCGCATTTTTAGAAAGAGATTATGTTGCTTTTTGCATTGAAAGTGTGTTTGTATTCTCCAGGTTGGTGCTCAAAATGGCAATTTTTTGGTGAATAGATCTCAAACTCGGTACTTTTAGTAAACTTAATCCTTACCAGTTTATACTCCTCTTAGTTTGATTTCGAATTTTGCTGTTTTTTGTACTAAATTTGTTTAAATGATTACAAAAAATATGATGCTTCTAAACCCTAAACAAACTGTGAAAGAGATGGATTATCAATGTCTAATAAGGTGTTTTGTTGTGATTTTTAGTTTTCATAGCTTCATTTTGCTGTATATTAACTAAAGGTTTGATTTTTTTACAGACCTGTATTAGTATACCATATCAATTAGGCGTGAAGCTTTATTGAATTCATATTTGGGCAGCAGAGCCGAAGGTTGCATTTGTCCCCTCAAACCCATTCAAAAATACTATGAATTTTTTTGCTTCTCTGTCTTTTGCTAAATAATGAATTTGGAAAATATTGTAGCTAATTTTATTTGTTTGTATTTTCATTTTCTGATTTAGATGAAACTAATGTGGAAGAGAAGAAAAAGGTGGTTCAAATCACACATTATTTATGGATGGGTATTTGCTGTTACATTCTTTCCAAGGTAGTTAAAGCTCTCCATAAGTGCAAACCTTAATGGAGCAACAATTCATGTCTGCCACTAATACCAAAAGGTGCATATAAAAGCTCAGCCACTAATGAATCACGTTTTTGTTGGTTTATTTTATACCTTATTTTTCTTTTTAAATGTATATTTTTTATTCCTTTAGTTTTCTTTTGTACAATGATCTAGGATTTTAAGAAAATAAATGCTATTTGCAAAATTTAGGAAGCAAAGAAAAAAAAATTGGAACAACAATTTTTAGACCAGGAATCTATTGTGTGGCAACTCAGTTTCTGAACTGATTGAGTAATGCGTTATAATAAAAACTTTGCTGAAACAACCAACAACAAAAAAACAGGATCACACGGGGAAGATGAGAGACGTGGGATTAAAATTTTCTATTGCATGGAGTCTTAAAATATCACAAAATTTTGAATGTGAGCTTAAAGCCTTTGAAAGATATATAGTTTCTTTCAGAACAGTCTTGAAAATGTAAGATATTTCAAGTGTTCTTAGTCTTCGAATATACATGGTTATTATATGTTTAATTTTATATGAGTTTGCAAATGCATATGTTTTCAGTTGAGTATGTTTTCAAGAATATATGATGTTTTAAGTGATATTATGATGAATTCATGCTAACAGATAGTTAGGTGACCTTTGATTTCCTTTTTGATAGTTTCTGTAAAGTATCATGGAAAAGCTTCTCGACAGATAAAGCAGGCAACACAATGGAAGCTGCTTCTATGGTGGACCTATATGAGGTAATTATTCTACAAAGAAGAACGTTTAATTTCAAACGGTTTATATGGATATAGTTTGTATCAAATAATGAACATGTTTATATCAAATCAGTTTAAAAAGTTTGATGAATTGATGTTTAATAACCTTATGTTGTATCTTACATATTCAGCCTTCTATTAATTTTATATTTGAACTTCTACTCATAATTTTTTTTGTATTTCACCTATTCGGCCTTCTGTTAATTTTATTTTTGAAGTTGTTTCCTTAGCTTGATTCATTGATGACAGCTACGCCCTTGAACTATCATTAAAGGAAGAGAAAACCAATCAACATTGAGATTTATGAATTGTTCTTTCTACGAATTGCTCATTTTTCTCTCTTTTATCTTATGCATTACAAGAGCATATTAATTTTAGCGCTGCAGGCTGGGTTTGTATCTTTAGGTCGATAATTTTTATTTTTCTTGCAGATAGTGTTCAAGGACTCAGTTGAGGAAATTGAAATTGGGTTCATCGAGCTTAACTGTAAATTCGAACCTCTTTTTATGGAGTAACTTTGCTTCTATGTCCAATGTTTTTTACTATAAAGTTGAATTTACATCATTATTTTAACTCTGGGCTTTTACTGTGCAGCATACCACATTTAAGATTCTATTTGATCAAAAGAAGAGCTAGAGGTTTGTACTTTCTGAACAACAAACATGGTGTGGTTGAGTTTTTTTACCACTTGCCATGTGTATACTAAATTTTAGATCTGAAGAATTCATCAAGGAAAAGGTCCTTTAATCGACCGCATCTTTTTTATTATACTGTATGATTTTTGTGCACTTCTTCCCTTTTATGTTTTGCTTAGATATAAGTTAGTAAATAGCCTTCATAATCTGCAATTTAATTTTCCAGTTACACCATGTATTTTTAATTTATATTTTAGTCAAATTGAAGATTTCTCATGCCTAAGGTTAAATTTTGGCCATTGTTTGGGTACAACAATCATATTACATTCAATGGTCCAACATGGATTTATTGGAATGAATTTTGAAGTTCCTTCAGTGAAAGAGTATATGCCTTCATAGCATTATTGTTGTAATTTTATTCAAAAGTATATGAAATATTTGATGACACTTCAGGTTATGCATTGCACAAAAAATTCTAAAACTACCATTCAAAAGTGATATGGTGCTACTAATAAATAAAATATTAATTCATTGTAGTGTTCCTATTATTACTTGCTCTGTTTGAAAAATGAATTTGATGTTCATAGTTTATACATGCTTACCTATATCTTTGCATTTCTGTATACTAAAACATGGCATTTATATAAGCCTTCAACCTACTGCAGGATTTCACTAACACATATTATTTCTTTACATTAATATACTAACCAAAAAGCTGATGTGTGCGTCTGCCCTGTTAGTGAGGTAGTATCAAGGTCAATTTTATTTGGAACCATAAATTCTGGCCATTCAAGTATGAACACTTTGGGTTTTTCTTTTGCTATTGTGCCTGAATCAAATGTCCATCTCATGCAAGCTCTTTGAAATATTGGATAATTAAGTTTGTTAATCTATGCATGCCTGTTTTTATAAGTGTAGACTATTCGTTTTCTGAACATCACTGCCCATTATTCCTCTTTTCCATTCTTACCTGCTATATTTTTCTTAATACAAAGCCATATCCTGACTTAATTCTGTAATCAAATTTTGTAGTGATGATTGATCAGGTTCAACAATGCAGTAGTTTGATGCTGGCAGTTGATAACGAAATAAATTATAGGATTGCTATGACTATAGTCCTCATGTTATCATAACGTAGTTCTTTTTGTCTCTACCATTCTGCAACTCAGCAAGCTTTCACCTTCATTCAGTTGTATCACCTTGATTATTCGTACTATGATTTTATCCAAAGCAAATAATGATCCACGACCAAAGCTAAGTTGAGCTTTACTTCAATTACTATTTTTTGTAGCATATTTATCAGGATTTATTCAGAGCTCATGCTTTTTGAAACTGTTCGAATTTAATACTTGGACGAATGGTGCTAAGTTGAATTGATGCTCATGACTGTCGCTGTTTGCATCTGCTACTTGAACAAACTATTTTTTTGATTGTGTTGCTGCATAAATTGTTGCTAATATGACGAATAATATGACAGCTAGAATTATGATGATTAAATATTGATTCATTGAGGATGCTTCAATGTGGCTAAAATAAGATCTGCATGCCTTTTTTTATACGTCTTAAACTATTGTTGCATAAATCCATGGAATACATTAATTTATAGCTTGACATTTTTGTGTTTACATTTCCAACTTGAATGAACTAATTCATTATCTGATGTTGTTTAAATTCGAAGCCTTGAAATTCACCTCTTGAATGTCATTCCACCTGAAATTGCATGAATAAAAAGCCAATCAAATTTTCAAACAGTTAAAGTGAATGAAATAAGAGATGTTCATACGTATATCTCCGTGATCTAACCCATGATAGCTTGCTGAGTACACCCAATCAAGATAAAACTAAACCAAGTTACATCGATAATATTATTCTTTCAGTTTTGTGTGCTATTTAAACATGCTACCAGTGCAGTACGTTGTTGTATGCTCCCTTCATTTTTCATGCACCTTGATATGGATAGTGATTAATTTCTATGTTTTTTAATTTGTTTCTCCATGTGTGTATATTTCACTACCATAATTGTAGCGCACACAAAATTTTCACGCTTCCTTCTTGGCACACGTCCAACGGACATGCCACCATACTTGTATACATTAATACTTAATAGCATATTTCCCTAGCAACCAAAGCTCACGGTTCTCCTAGGTTCAAAGACTTCTCATTGCACAAGGATGATAAACAACCTACTAAGTGTACCTTATGCTCAACAACTTTAGGTTATTACTTAGTAGATTACTGTAACAACCCGCCTTTTCGACCCTAAGAAGTTGGCACTTAATACATCTACGATATTCAAATGCTAATAATCCAAGTGTCAGAAAGGCAGATTGTTAGGGTAAAAAGAAAAAAAGAACAGGGAAAATAGAATCTCATAGCGGAACAACAACATATAATATAACAAAGACCATAAACACTACAACAAAATGCACTATCTATAGCACTAATACACAGCGTTGCCGCTTTGTATGCTATTAAAATCATAAGATATATAATTTTCACCGCTATGTTATGTAAAGGTGGGAACAAAAATTTTAGGCGATCACGCGTTTACTTTTCAACACTATGCATTATCCTCCCCCTTTTCCCTTTGTCTCTTGAAAAATTAAAGAAAATACTTTGTTTCCCTCTTTTCCCTTCAAAATACCCTAAACTACATCAGGTCATCGTTCAAAAACCCTAAATCAAATCAAATCACTCGATGCCCCTCCAATCTGAAGAACAGCTCCACTTCTTCTCCCTAAATCACACGTAGTAAATCCAGTGAAACTCCAATTCGAATAACCGCCATCAGAGGTACCTATTTAGTTACAAAGTTTGATAATTGTCTAACTGTTTTATATGTCGTCAAAGCCCCATTTTTCTATAAGTAATATTTTCCAAGTTAAAATAAACAAAAAATTTCTAAAATTTTATTCAACTTCATAATGGTTATGGCTTAGTTTTTCATTGTTACTAAATTAACGAGTCTAATACGAACTGGTACTTTTTTTCATGGTTGAATATTGAATATGCAATGCACTAGTCATCTGTTATTTGTAACAGACTATATCTAACCTACCTGTTATGTGCTGAAGCTTCTGTTTTGATTATTTACAATATTTGAATTCTACGTACATTTATGTCATTATGACTACATAATGTTTAGCCCAATGTCATGCAGTATGCTTTATTTCAGTCAAGCTTTCAGTGGAATAGCATGAGATATTGATCCCAAAAAGCGATGCTTTCAGTGTTAGTATATGTTTTTCACTTAAGATTAACTTCAACTCTATTAGACTATTAGTATATCTTACTTTTAGATAAGTGGGAATACAGAAAGCTGAAACTATATTTCTCCTGTATGTTGAACTTATGATGCAAGATATTGATAAAATCTTGAGTGCAATATCTTATAAGATAGACGTATGATATATCATTGAATATTGTACTAGAAAATAACTAATTATGCTACCACACTGAACAAATTGCGATTAAGAAGATACACCATGATTAAATATATTGAAAAACCTCAGCAACTCTATCAGCAAAAGTGGCAGGAGAAGGATAAGAAATCCTGGTAATATTGACAAGCTTGTCAAGAAACATGAAGAAAACATGCATAGGTGCTCCACGAACTCATGTATCAATTGTACCAACAAACATAAGAAGATAATCCCATGAATCTGCAAAGCTAAAAAGTTAGAAAAAATGGGGACTTGTTTTTTATTTTTATTCTTGTCATCTTCTTAAATTTTCTTCTTTACTTTAAGCATGTTGTTGATCAGCTTCTGCTATGCCTTCAGGGCCTACAACTAAACTCATAGTTTGTTTCTTCCTATTTGCGTGATAATAGGGAGAGTGAGAGTTTTGAATGAGTTAGTTAAGTGAATGTTGATATGGAAATGTGGGCAGAGATGAAGATGCAGGGTTCTAATGTAGTATGTTTGGTAGTGAATGGGTTTTTCTTTTCTTTTCTTTTATGATTTTAAACTATTGGGCTGACTAGTTTGCTGGCAGGTTCTTATTAATTACTACACCACCGTTTTTATTGTTTGATTTTTACAAGGTATAGTGAATTTTGTAAGGTCGATAATAGGCATGGACTTAATTTTTAAGCATATGGTAAGTATTTTTAAATCAATTTGCTTGAATTTTCTCCAGGATAAAAAGAGTTAAACGGTACACCTTTTGATTATGATATAAATTCCAAGTAAAAAAGCATAATAATATAAACAAACACAATTCTGTAAAAAGTTTATTATTAACAAGAACATGAAATAAGCTTACAAACATTAAGCCTAACCTAAGCTATAGCCAAATGTTAAAGTTCAAAACAGTAAGAATTATAATCATCGTTGATCAAAACTTTTTTCCCATGCATTCAAAATACTAATAAAATTTGTACTCAATAATTATTACTCTCTTTATATTATGCCTTATTCGATTTCTTCTCAAAATGAGTTCTATTTTTTAACAAAGAATTTATTGTTTTGAGGTTTATTATCCGGTTATCCTATCTTTATTTTTTTGCCTTTCATTTGTTAGAATTTGTATAAACAGTATATTTTGTATAAATTTGATAATGTCACCGATTGATTGGGTTATAGTCAGGTTCCTTTATGTTTGATTTTGAGTTTATGTAGGTGGTGTTTTTATCGGCAAATGTGTTATTATGACAAAATAGTTTGGGATGTAACCCATCTATGTCTTATTCTAGTTGTCTTTATGATGGATTGGTTAGTTTTTATGATTGACTGGTTAACTTTTATGCCTTGTTCTAGTTTTCCATTAGAATAAGAGTTGTAACGACCTAGTATTTTGAACCATTCGCATCCACACATGTCAGACTTGAATTGCTCAAAAAAACAGATTGTCAATTTATATTTGCCAAAACTCAGCATATAGAGTAAATAAATAAATCACAGAATCACAGGCACAGAGTTTAAAACAATAAGCAGCGGAATAGGTAAATATAGTTCATGAAGTTACTATATAAACATCAGAGTTTGAAATAAAATACAACAGATATCTCAAATACATAAAAGTTACTAATACAAATGCAAATGACAAGTCTGAGAAATACAACTGGAATAAACTGAAGTAACTGGAAAGCTGAATAGACAAAGGCCGATCTTCAACGAAGCTCCAAACTCCAAAGGTGAGTCTCAAATGATGTGACACTCAGTCTGACCCGAGCATAAAGCAAAATACAAAACACTCGAGTCAGGATTAACATTCTTATATCATTAAATTTAACTCAAGTGAAATGTCAACTAAATACAAATAACTTAAAGGATGTTTGGGATTTCCATCCTCTAAGGATCCGTGGAACTATCTACTATGTAGTAATATACGCTATTGTAATATGTCTATAGTAAAGTAAACTATTAAAGTAGCGTTAAGGCGTTACCCATATCCCCCTTAACACATTTTTATATATTCCCATAGTCTATACAGTACCGTAATTCCTCTATAAACTGGAGGGCTATCAGAGGGCACTCCATAGGTATGGTACAAACCAAACTCGTAGAAGGTGCGATATGGCATATGACAAGGCATGCGAGGCAATGCCAGGGTAGATATACCGTTTGCGGATCCAGACTGGTGATGAGGAGAGAAGGCGTGGTTGTTGGGTCAGAACAGTACGCCGTGGTGGTTGAACTGCCCTAGGCGGAGGAGGGGAAGGAGCGGACCGTGGGGAGGAGAGTTGAGGCGGTGATATGCAGGCTTTAGCGGTGAAGGGGACTGGAGTGGGTCCTTGGTGGAGTTAGGCTTGTTTGCGGCTGTGGTGGAAAGGAAGATGGTGGTGGCAATGGCGGATGTGGGTTTCACTGGAGATGGGACGAGCGGGTTGAGGGTAGTTGTTGATGGGTGTTTTCATGGAGGGGAGGCAGAGATGTTTACGGTGGCGGGTGAGATGGGAAAGGCACGGTGGAAGGAGGTGACAGTTTCTCAAGCAAATGCAAGCACGTTTTAATATATACGAAAATATTGTATTATACTAACTTTATTTTTATATATAAAAAGAAATGGCAGAAGCGAATAGAAAATTAACAGAGAAAGAAAAGGAGGAAGGAAGTGAACCGGTATATAAATTTAACGATGGGAATTACAAAAGTCAGAAGTTGAATAGCTGGGAATATCAAGTGGCTATTGATTTGCAGCCGTTTGACCAGTTAATGGACACAGAAAATTCTAGAGACTAGAAACGGGTACCGATATAGCGATCTGTTTCACAGATTTCGCCGTATACCGGATGCCAAAATACATAATTGAATATACTGTGGAGATCAGCACGACGAGATGAACAGGATGGTGCACAGATATTATTGATACGACCATCCTATCAAAAGTCGATATTCGTTGTCGAAAATGCTACTAAAACGTCGAAAATAAGATAAACGGAGCTAAAGCAGTCCAAATTTGGCAAAACGAAATATGATGTCTCACTCAGAAAAAGTGATTTACATTTTTATTACGTAAAAATATTCAGATTTCAATAATATTTTAATTACATCAATTTTAACTAATTTAAATTGAAATTGAAATTTACACAACAGAATTAACTTTCATATTTTCTGATGAAAATCTGACATTTGCTATGTTTAAATAGACACATACCAAATATCAAATTTTCATTTCAAAATTTAATTATTTAAAATTTCACAAAAATTCAGTTAATTACGTTATAAAAAAATGATTAAAATTTTCGGGTCGTTACACTATCCCCCACTCAAAACTTTTCGTCCCCGAAAGGAAGGAGATAGGAGAATAGAAGCAACCAGAAAGAAAGATAGATTTGAAATACACAGTATCTGATTCAACAGTTAATTCAAAACTGTTAATTCAAAACCATATAAATTTTATTAGTTTAAATTGATTAATATTCACCAATTTTGGTTTCAATCTATTTTATTTAATCAATAATATTCATTGTATCACTTTTGATTGATTCCAATTCAATGTATTTAAATTTGTTGATTTGATTTCAATTTATTAACATTTGTTGCAAATTTCCTTTCAAAAAAAAATTATTTTATTCAGCTCATTTATTTATTCTATTTGATTTCACTTAAGTTAATTCCTCATATAATCCAATTTTAAATATTCTTTATAATTTACCATTTATTTACAAAAATATGAATTCTTTTATTATCTGTTTAGTTTCTTAAGCTTACATTTATTTACTCATTCTCTATTTATTATTCAATTTGTTTCAATTTACATTTCTTATAACATAAATTTAAATATATAACATTCATTATAACAACACAATTCTTATTTATAAATTCCCTTATCAGAATTTATTTTTGCACATTTTATTTCTTACATTTTATATTGTATATTGTTCAACTACATATTCTTATTACATTTTAAACTTTTGATAATTTCATGTAAGTTTTATTAATGTTTCATATGTAATTGAGCACTATACCAATTTACTTGTTGTTTATAGTAATTTTATTAAGCAAAAAAAATTAATTTGAACAATTTGTTGCCTAAGTTTTCTCTTATATAAACTTCAATTGCAAGTTCATCGTAATATTTCAACTTTTTAAATAATTCAGGTAAGTTATATATATTAGAATGCAACTAATTATTATACAAACACTACAACAAAAATACCCTATTACAACGCTCTTTTTACAACGGGCACTGGTTGCCCGTTGTAATAGAAGACTATTACAACGGTCCATTCAGGCCCGTTGTAAAAGATGCCATATATAACCGCTTTTTTACAACGGGCATTGGTTGCCCGTTGTAATAGATAGCTATTACAACGGTCCATTCAGGCCCGTTGTAATAGATGACAACTTTACAACGGTCATAAATTGCCCGTTGTAAAAGGTGCACAGTCAAATTACCCTATTCACAAATTACAACGGCCAGAAAGTTTTTTCTAAAGCCCTTTTATTTTCGTTTCTGCTCGTTCCTCTTTGCTCCTGCTCGTTCCTCTTTGCTCCTGCTCGTTCTCTTTGCTCGAAACTAGGGTTTTTGAAAAATTGAAGCTGTCGTCTTCTCGATCGAATCAGGGCTTCTCCAATTTGGATCGAAACTAGGGTTTTCGAAAAATTGAAGGTAATGAATTGGATATTTATGTTATTACAATTGTTTGTTATGTAGCATGGACTCGTAATCAGATGCTTGACCACTCAGTCTCATGCCAGAGCATTTCCCTTCTTCACATAGACAATGTCTATTTCATAAAACAATAACCCTCCATGTATTCGTAGTAAAATTGGAGGGAACAAAACTTTGTAAGCTGATCCCCTTGGGTAGGCCATCATATTTTTGCTTTTTGGTGGTTCTCCAATGCTTCAGCATTAAACATTGATTGTAGCATATGTTAATATTACTCGTAAGTCTGATTAGCTCTTAGTTATGAGGATTTTCAATCAGCTGCATATAAATAGAATGATCGCACTCTCTAATTGCATCACATTGTTTTCTTATCCCCGCCTGCTAATATTGCCATCATTTACACAAAATTTAATCTATTTGAGCTCCTTGATAAAAACTATAGACTGGATTTCCTTATATTCTAGTGGTAAAATAACTCTGAGAGATTTGATGATACCCACTTTGGTAAGGCCATGCATTATTGTATTTAAAAGGTTTGTTTGGGCCCTGTGTAGAAGAATTAGTAAACTTGATGTGCAGCGGTGAATGGTCACTAGATGAGTGATTTAACACCGAAACATTTAAGAGGGGAAATTGTGTTAATAAATCGAGATTACCGAGTACTCTGTCAATTCTATGACGTGATTTGATGTTTTCGCATTCAATCTTTTGCGGGAAGGAAAATTTTGTCAAATTGCCGCCGACCTCATTAAAGCGGGAGTTTACACTGACTTCGTTCAGGTTTGTAATTCCAGTTCAGTTTTACTTTAAAGTTGTTCCATCTATATCTTAATGTATTATTGTTTTAGTTTAGCTAGTTCTTACAATAATTAAATGTTAACTGCAGAATCATCTTGCTCCAAGCGGTTACCTCAAGATTCCAACCGTGAGTATCGCATATTTTTAGCTATTGATCTTGTAGATATTTTAATTTTAATTTTAATTCCTAAACATGGAAAAATGAATATGTGTATGCCATGGTATAGACTTTCATTACTAGAGCATGTTTGTAAACATGTATCTAAAATAGTTTATAAGCAACTAATTAGAATACTGAGTTACAAGTCATACGCTACCCATCGCTTCTTAAAATAACTTATGAACTTAGTAAAAACCAATTAAGTAATCAAGTAATTAGCAGACGGTCATGCGAATACTCAATAAGCCATCTGGTTTGAACTATGGTTAAGGGAATGCTATTATGTTTTATAAAAACTGCATGCGTTATAGATCAAAAATCAATATACCTCTTCCATGTACTTGATTTTGTTTTTATTTCACTTTTTGATGACTTTAGGCGCTGTTAGCTCTCTGACTATTTGCATAATTGATACTTAGGACATCAATGCCTACATGAACAAAAGCAGATATCTCCCGCAGCTTAATAATGAACGCTCCTACGAGAGAAACTCAACTTACAAAAAAAAGGTTCAGCAGCTTGTAGAATCTTATCCTCATCATGGTAAGATTTTTCTTTGTTATTATTATTTGCATATATGATGATATTCTTATCAAATATTGAATGATGTGTCACTCTAATTATGATGTACGAGTATATATGCACGTCCAGATGGACCTGCATGTGATCGCTAGACCATACATATTCTGGTGTAACATGAACGTTTTTCTTTTTATTTGTAACATGAAATCAAGCTTTTTCATAAGTTATTTGCATAAATTATTTGTTACATCCATATTTGTGATTATCATTTTAGATTTTTTTGTTTTTAATGAAACTTAACCTAAAATTAAGCTTTTGCATAAGTTATTGGTTACAATAACTTGCTAAATGAAATCTTGCAAATAGCCTATACAACAAAAAAAACATATTTATATTGATTGAATCTCATATGAATTATCATTAAACAATGACTTAGCTTCATCCATAAATCTTTGAACGTCTTCAAGTCAAGATTATCTCAGACATTGTAGCAAGTTCACATCCTTCTTGCAAATTATTCAAATTTATGCTGCATGCATTTTCTTCTCCATCGACTCTTCAAAATTCATAATCCCAATGGTAGCTCTTAGTCGCACAACTGAACTTCTTCTCTCAAAGTTGAATTAAATAAACAATATCTTCTTTACATTAAATTTTAGGTAGCTCTAAAATAATCTCATTCTTTATCACTATACCATGCACTTGTTTCTCTGAGATTACTTCTTACAGTTATCATCTCAACTTCATGAAGAATCCATATCACTCAGGGCTTCTAATTACGGAGGTGAGAAATTATGAAATCTTCTTGTAATTATGAAGGCGAGAAATTATGAAATCTTTTCACGAAAAAAATCTTGCAAGTCTGTTCAATCTGTGGCTTATGTTCATCCTACCTTGGTGTATGCTAGTCACATCAATTTGTAAACTCTTAGCATAATATTGCAAATCTCCTGTATCAGAACACACTCCAGCACATACTCATGTCCCATGAAGTCTTCATGTTACAACACTTTATGCACCATTGCTCATGTGTAAGTGGAAGACATCCACTGGAGATTAGTCTTGATCGGATCATGTGCAGCCCTGCACACCTTATGATAGCCTTCCCTTACCTCTAGAGAACCGACCAGTTTGCACTTGTTCCTGCTAGCCACATTATAGCACTTTCTCCTTGATGGCTTCACCTTGTACTTTGTTATTTAGCCTTGACTGTTCCCTCTTCGCTTCAACTCCACAGGCTCGTTGAGGTATTCTGCCCAGTTTGGCTTTGGTCTATCATCATTTGAATCTTCTCCCCTGACGTCCTTGTCTTATCTAAAAGCAGCGCTTCGGTACACCTCTTATTTTGATGTCGATCTTCTCATTCTGCTTCAATGCACTGTTTGAACCAACACTTGCTCTCAATATATATAACGTGGTAATTTATGATGTTGAAGATGCAGAAAAATGCTGCTGCGAACTTTGACTTCTTGTGTCATTTGTTTTCCTAGAATTAACGTGTTGAATGTGATTTTTGTTACATTGTTGAATGTGCTATATATAAATATGATTCGTCTCTTTGTTAACTCAGAAATATTGGTTTTTCTCTAATCATTGATACTTCATGTATATTTAAGCAATGGATTATTTTTTATAATTTACTTAAGAAAATTTGCCTTCAAATGTGTCGATAATATTATAATAATACATCATACTAGTGTGTTAGTCATTTATTTTACTTCCCTAGGCTTAAACATGTTTCTTCTACCTTAGTTCCGGCTCCATTTTCTGCTAAAGGAGTATGCTTTAGTTATTAATTAGACGGTGCAACTACCTAGTGTATGTGCCTTACACAAACTACAGCCTGAGGGAAGTCATAAACTCCACCTAACAATGTTTCCTTTCTCATCCACTAATACATGAAAAGTTAACTTGTTTAACTATTAAACATGCATTTGCGTACAAAGTGAAAACAAAATGGCTCGCTAGTTCCTTATGTTAATGTTATAATATTCGACCAACTGCTTATTCAAACGATGACCACTGAAATTAATGTAATATAATCTAAAAGCAGGTCCTAATATATGACAGTAGTGAAGGAACAGTGACCAAAACAATAAATTGTATGCATAATCAATTTTTTCCAATGCAGAGACTGTTCTTTGTTACTAAACTAAAGTTGCAAGGTCAAATTCCAACCTAGAGAGCATTAGATGGAAACATATTAGCATTATTTTATCCATCTTTCTCCCCTTATTATTTTTAAATTACCGTCGAACTAACTTTTTATGCCCACGGTTCTTGTTAGGTGGTGATATGAACAAACTTCAGTCAAGTCCTGCGAAAATGAAATTGCAAAGAATATGATTTTTGCACTATCTTAAAAAACATATTTTATATCAAATATATGGAAATATAAGCATCTTATTATTTTCAGAGTTTAGAATAAAGAACATTATTTATAAATTCATTTGTCCCTAAACATGAAAGTGGAAACATTAAGTAGCAAAAGTATTGACACTGTTCATTTTTAATACTTAAGTTGGTATTATTTCAAGTGGTATTAACATAATTTTCCTAATAAAAAAACATTAAAGCAACCGTATAAGAGCACACAAATTTTGAGTTACGTGAGCAACTATATGTCCTTTGGTTGTGTATTTTGGTTCTTTGGTCATTGTTGTAGCATTGCATAGGTATACTTCTAAATAAAGGATGCAAATACAATATCTTGGACTGCCTTTGTCTACCTACAAAACACAAAGAAAGAGTTAGTCAAGTCGATGATATATCACCCTCACATTGGATATACTCACATTGGATGTACTCAAATATGAGAGAACAGCCAATTATATAATCAAAATTAACATGTATCACTAATATGGATCTCAACTTCACTAAAATTGTCCTGCATATTTGCTATTTCTTATAAATAACACATTGATATAAAAGCATGAAAATATAAATAAAACAATTCAACAAATTATACATTATATTTTAATATGGTGTGATCATTAACTAACGCCTACAGTACATGATTGGAACCAATTGATATATACATATGTGTGTGTGTGTGTTTTAATATTATACTTGAAAAAAATTCATTAACCTTGTAGAGTAAACAATTTTTTAAACTTCATTAACCTTGTATAGTAACCTTAGAGACAACAGTTACAGCGGCTACAATGCCACCTGACACAACTTTGTTTCTCCACAATACTACATTGGCAGTTGCAATCACAATAAACTCAAAAGGTTAGTTGAAATAAAAAAATTCCATTTTAAAGTCAAAAATCAAACTATTATGGGGAGACACGTTCAGTAGCGTATAGGTAAATCTAACATATGTGCATAAAAGTATGAAACTATGTTTACTTAGAAGTTCAATTCTTTAAATCATGATCCTATTTCCAGGAGGGCACATGATGGCCCAAAGAGAAGCAGCCTTCCCTTGGAATTCCAACAGATCATTTTTAGGACTAAAACATACGATGTTTCTTTTCAATAGTCTGGTAAATTGTAGTTCACTTGCAACATGTGAGCTTGGGTGCTTAAAATATATATCAAGTTAGGCCAATTTCGTAGGTAAATTTCATAAAATTTAGTGAGATAGTCCACATGATGCAATCATTTGATGGTCAGAAAGATGGCAATTTGAAGTTGCTCTTTGAAGTATGTGATATGAATCAAATCCATGCATATTATAGAAGTTTTTTACTGTTTGATTTAAAACCATGAATATTTTGAGTTGAAATTCGATTCAAATCCATGCATTCTTTGATTCAAATTCATGAATATTTTCACTTATAATTTGGTCTAAAAATCCATGAATATTTAAAATTCATATTTTTGTTTGGACCAATTAAAACAATTAAAATTTTAATTCCAATTTTTAATTTCGACATGCGATTTCAAAATTTAACATAAAATCACACAAATATTGACTCTCTTTTTTTCTGAATGGCATTTGTTTGGCTGGCAAAAATCAGCAATCTTTGATGGTGTGTTGGTCCTATCAAGTCCAGAATTCACTAGTTTCTTTTTTTCAACCGGGTATTGTGGAGAAAATTTTGGGTGAAATGAAATAGCAATGCTCAATATTTATATGATATAACATTTTTAGTCTATTTTCATTTTACATTTTTCAAATGTGAGTGGAGTAGCATGTTGCTACAAGTATTTCATAACATGGTTTAAAAATCTGTGATATGATCTAATTCTTGAAACATTCTTTTCGTCTAATAGTAATGAGATACAAGCCTAATTAAAAGGATTTGGAAATTTTCTTTTACGAATTTCATTGTTGTATTTGATATATTCTGTCCATCTCTAATGTTGGTTCTTTCACTTAATGTTGTGAATTCCTGCAGTTGTCACTTCACTTTCTTTGTTTGTTGACTGCATTTTTGCTTTTCATTTTGGTTTCAGTACCATGGAAAATGTTGCTGCTTCCTAATATCATATGTATTTTAGTCATTTTCATTACTTTGTTCAGGTTCCATTTCTTTTTGGTTTCACTACCATGGAAAAGGTTGCTGCTGCTATCATTCATTGGATATTCAGAAGAACCGGGAGACATTTATTTCTTACTGATAACGACGAAGGACGACCTCCACTTTTGAAACGTATGATCAATGGTCAAGACAATCTCTTTTTCATGTAAGCATATCATTAAGAACCTACTTATTTTCTACTTATAAGTAAAAGAACGTTAGTAAAACCATTCAATAGAAGTTTTTAAATGGTTAACGAAGATGGCTTAATTACCCGTGTTATTTTTCGAGGAATTTCACAACTCTTTCAAGTAAATATCATTAATTTTCAATTTTACTTATGTTACTAAATAATTAGTTGCAAAATGCCCTAGTGTACATATGGTCCGATCCTATGTAGTTTAATATGAATTTTACTTATTTATTTCGACGTTCTGTGCTTTGTTTTTGATACTTGGATGTAGGTCTGCTCTTCGAGCATTTAAGCGCCGTGTGGCGTATGCAAATGTGGGATTTGATCGTATCCTTTGAAATTATTATTTCCTCTTTATTAATAATTATTTTTGCTTAATTCATAGACTTATCCATAAATACCTTGTTGTCTTTGATCTGCAACAAAGATATTGTAGGATGGAGAACGTCATCTATAAGACAGAATTCTGAACTCCCTACGGTACTGTTGTATTAGATATTTATGAATTTTTTTGTATATTTTCATTGATTTTTTTTCTGATATGATTATTTGTTACTATTTTAATATATTATAATCGTCGGTATGCAGTGGGAAAATTCTATAAGTGAGGAATATCCACATATTGTATAGGTAGAATGTACTAAAGGAACCAATATCGATCAAATTGAAGAAGCTTCAGATGTAAATGGTGCTGATGTTATAGAAGGTACCAAACCTTGCTCCTTTTCAGTAAATATATTATTTTATAGAAGGTACCAAATCAATATATTATTTTATTTCAGTTTGGATGAAACTTGATAGTTTGTCTGTGCCTAGTTATAACTTTGGGGTTGTAGCATTCCTTTATGATCGAAGATATGGAAATTGTATTACCCTTTCTACAAGTTATTACATGGTTAGGATGGATGATATAACTGTTTGACTAAAGTGATCAGCTTAATTTCATTCATATTTCTTCAGACAAATTATTTTCATTGATCAATGCAATTCAGACTAAGCCGATCAAAATTGACATCCTGCTTTAGTATTTTAAATTTGAATCGCATTCATCAAAATCCATGATAATTGTGGCATATACTTTAGTGATGTTAAACATTTGTATTATGATTTCCATTCAATTCATTGCTTGGTTGCTCCATGTAAAATTGACTATAAGAAGTTTTTATTTTCAAATAGTATCACTGAAATATCAAGCTGACACAAAACATAATATTGAATCATTGATTATATGTTGTCCTTAGTCTAGTGCATATTTCTTTCATATTCCATCATGAAAGAAGTTACAAGCACAATGCTACCGCCCAGTACAAACTATGGAGATCACAACAAATAGAAATGAATAAAGCACATAAAGAAAGAATAAGGGCCCATAATTGTAAAGAACATGTACTTGTATATGATTGACTAAACTCTCAACTCAAGTAACTTTAATTGAAATATCTTTAAGTGGTTTTTAAATTTATGTTGAATAAGGGGCTATTAAGGCATTGAAATATTATTCCCCTTTATTACCTTCAACCATCTGTTTCTATAAGGTTTTACATATTAATACATAAGTCGCGACTTCAGAGAAGCCAAAGCCTGTCTATCTATATTTCTAATTATAATTTGAAGTATAGCATAAAATTTTGAATTTTATTAAGGTTAAAACGTGCAGGCTATATTAAAAACTGCTCTACATATCATGAGAAATTTGCCAGTGATTTTTTAATGGTAACTTCACCTGATTATCATATTCACTAAAGTCAATTTTTTTTTCTTGCAGTCACACCGCGATAGCAACAATACGCAGCAGGTTCAAGATCAGCAAGAACGAGTTATTGTGGATGGTTTGATGAAAAAAAGTGCAGGCTATTGAGTTGGGAGAAGAACGTAGTTGCAGAGGGGACAATAGCAAGCACTGATCTTGATGCGTCGGTACATTTTGTAAAGCTTGGAGCAGAAGCTTGGAAAGTATGGGTGGATGTAGCGGTGGAACCAGAAGCTTTTTTATTTAGGCCAAATTCAGAGATGTCCACTATTAAAGAGGCCGTTGGATCAACCGTCGCGTGGCACAAAGACTTTATATCCTTAGTCTAGTACGATTGTACTTAGAACTTGATATTTATAGCCGACTGTTATGTATTAATGCTTTATGAAATTGGGAGGTAAACTTATCTGACTTTTTGGAGTGTTGGAATTTTATGACTATCTTTTAGTCTTTTCGCATGTGATTTTGGTTGTTTGTGCGTAATATTTATTACTGTTAAATTATTCATTATTTGTATGGATGTGCTACCTATACGTTGCTGTAATTTTTTTTAATTTGCATTTTTTTTGCAACGGTCAAAGCGCGTTGTATTATACTCTATTACGACGGTCAAAAACCGTTGTCAAAATGTTTTTTACAACGGCCAGGGAATGTTGTAAAACATGCTATCCATCTTGTATGATAGTATTTTGCAACGGGCAAAGAAGCTTGTATTACAGTCTATTACAACGGTCGGGGACCGTTGTAAAAAAGTTTACTACAACGGTCTTTACAACATTAACTGCCCGTTGTAAAATATGGGTGATCTATTACAACATCGCCTATTACAACGGTCCGCTGCCCGTTGTGGAACACATATTACAACGGGCATTTCCTGTTGTAAAAAGCCTGTTTTGTTGTAGTGAAATAATTTTTTTTACCTAGTTCAACTATTTCAAGGTGTTTTAAATTCCAATTTCAATTTTAAGCACTTCAAATATTTCAAAATTTTTGATTCATTTCAATAATTGAAAACCATAACTTAACACATAATTTAAGAATTAAGTTTTCGGTTTCACTTCCCACCATTTTGAAATAAATATACATACATACATATATATATATATATATATATATTGTTAATCAAATCATATTCAAGAAATTCAAATCAAGTTCCTTTTCCAAAACAAAAGTGTAACAAAGCTGCTACGTGGTCTCTCTACTTTGAGACTCGAAAAAGAATGTCGATGATGCTGCAGTCATTACCGAAATTATTTTCCAGCGATAATAGAGGAGAGTACTAATTGACTCCTTTAAAAATTCTTTGGAAACAATTTCTATTCAAAATACTTCCGAATAATATATATATTTCAAAACTTTGAAAACCAAATTTGAAAAGCTCCGAAAAATGAAATTCTCAAATCCTAAGTTTAAATTCATTTCATTTGCAAAATAGCTTTATAACCATATTTAAAATTTCATCTCCTTATAACAAACAACCATAATTAAAGGTTTAGGGATGTTAAAACAATAATAAATGATAATCTAATATTATCATTTCTAACAACCAATTCATTTAACTATCCAATTTCAGAAATTTTTTCCATTTATATATAAAATATAACCATACATAAAATTATTTCATTTTCCAATTTCGAAAACAATATCATGTCAGTTTGCTCTTGTTCAAGTGTTTTGGGATTCCTATCGATAGCATTGGCCAGACAAATCGATCGAAATCCAAAATTCAAACTTAACAATTCAAACAACACAATATAAAACATTTTTATATAAATTACAAATGCACTCCCTCACAGGATGATCCAAGAATGGATTCTAGAACAAGGATAGAGATTCAAATTTAGAGGGATCCTAATTATAGAGAATTCTAACAAGGAAGATAGGCTCGAGATGAAGATGAGATAATTGAATTACAGAAAAAGAAATGGATAGACTATTTTTTTATCGCGGCGACCTTAATCGGGTCAACTGAGATTCCAAGAATAAGATCGATGTGGAAATTCAATTTCTCGCTTGAGAGGGAAGGAAGTGACTTTACCAAACATCAGGATAATCCCTGACTATAGGTGTAACGACCCGTAAATTTTAATAGTTTTAATAACGTAATTAACTGGAATTTTGTGAAATTTTAAATAATAAAATTTTGAATTTTAAATTTGATATTTGGAATGCGTCTAGTTAAACATAGCAACCGGTAAATTTTCACCTGATAACTTGGAAGTTCATTTTTCCTGTGTAATTTAATTTTAAATTTAATCAGTTAAAATTGATGGTAATAAAATGTTTTCCAAACCTGAATATTTTTCTATAGAAAATTTGTAAATCATCTTCTGAGTGAAACGTCATATTTCGTTTCGTCAAATTTGGACTGCTATTGCTCCGTTTATCTTAATTCCGGCGTTTTAGCAGCATTTTCGGTACCGATTATCGACTTTTGATAGGATGATCATATCACTGATATCTGTGTATCGTTTTGATCGTCTCATCGTACTGATCTCTGCAGTATATTTTATTCTGTGTTTCGGAGTTCCGGTAAGCGATGGAATCCATGAAACGGTTAAACGTATCAGCACCCATTTTTGAACTTTTGATATTTCGTGTCCATTCAAATTTCAACCGGCCACCAGCGTTTATTTATTTTCAACTTGACTTTTGCTTTTCCCGAATTTACTTCTGACTTTTAACGTTACTTTCTGTGGTCCTAATATACGTTTGCTGTTGTTTCCAAACATTGAACCTGCTCCGACCTTTCACGTTCAAACGTTGCCTTTTTTTATATACATTTTTTTTCAGAAACCCATTTCTTTCTTTTTGCTGAGACCTCCACCCCAATTTTTCCTTGTATCACTCCTCCTTCCAACTGCCTCCACACGCAACTCGCGTGCCGCCCTCCACTATGCCGTGTAGGCAACCCCACAAGCCAACTTCCTCCCCACCGAGATGACAACCACCCTCAGCCGAAACCAATGCACCGAACTCCTCTTCCCTCCTTTCGGCCTGCTCCTCCAACCACGGCCAAGATCTGCCATCTTCAACTTTGCTTCGTCCACAGCCTCCCCTCCCCTCTCGGCAGTCGGCACAGCCTCCTAGATCCACGTGCACCAACTCGCCCCTCCTCCTTCTCATTTGTGTTTGTTATTTATAGTGTACGTTTTATTATATATATGGGTTTATGAGTTACCGTTTATATATATAAGTATATATATATACAAAATATACAATTCCAGAACTTTATATACGTATTGTCTAATGATATATATTAGTTATATTGTATGTTAGTTTATACACATTTGCTTAATTATATAATTTGTATCAGTTATGTATGGTTCTGCATGCAATTTTATTTTTATATGTTAGGTGTAAACCGTATATATATTAGTATGTATATTTTATAGTTATTATATATAGTATATCATATGTGTGCATTTATTTGGTATATATACATGTTTATAAATTTGTTTACAACAATTATATCTATGTATATTAGCAGCTTATAAATATAGTGGTCTATAAGAAAAAAGAAAAAGAGAAAAAAAAGTATGTTATAGTTTTTGAAATATTAGTTGGTTTACGTATAAGTCTGCATTTGTCTGCTTAAAGTTTATATTAGTTTATAAAGCAATTTATATATATGTGTTATGCAAAATGTACTTATGTTAGTCCATGTATAAGTACAGGCCGTAAAGATTCGAATAAAATATGTATCGTACTTTGATTTTTGAGTATAATAGTAATGGGTTTTGTAATAAAATATGTATAGATTTTCAAACCATAGGAATGTTAACAGTGACTTTTCTGTCATCTATTGTTTTGAAATATTTAATGCAAGCTGTTCTTGATTCAAGTAAATATATGTATATGAATTCTGGGTATAGAAGTATATATATACACCTTGTAGTTTCTTGTTACATGTTTTGTCGAAAGGTATACATATATCTAAGTTGCATACATATTTGCCTTTTTGCCAGTTTCAAGTCTGCATATATATTTTCATTTGTATATATTCTTAAACTATATATTACAGTGATATATAGGAAGTATGTAAGTTGTATTTGTATAATATAATATATATAGTTTAGGAAATGATCCATGTACTATAATATATGTTAGTAATATATTATATGTAGTTATATATACTGTTTTTTTAGCATAGTTCAGACTTTTGCAGCCTTCTCTATAGATTACAGTACAATTTTATTGTCAAAGAAGTATTGTATATATTATATACATAGTTGTTTATGTAATATATAGAAAGGTATATATGTAAGTATTTTGCATCTTATATATATATATATGTTTGATGCTATATATGTGTTTTAATTTAAAACAATGATTTTTTTTAAATACATATATATTTAATTTAATATGTGTTAAATATGTAGAATATAACTCTATATATATAGTTATATACAAGTTCACTTATATCATTGATCTTCATCGATCCCGTTCTGATTTGATTCGTCTATTTCTTGTCATCAGCTTTGATTGTCAAATTTGTGCCAATCTTGATTTGTTTTTGAATTTTGTGCTTGGATTCGTAACCCGTCGTGTAGTCTATTTCCTCTAGCTTCGAAAGGTGAGCAATCACTCACGATTAATGTTCTTATATTTATTAAATTTGATTTCAATTGAAACGACAATTGAAATATGCTGCTGTTAGTTATTTAAATTGATATATATATATATATATACTGTTATCTGTATCTGTTCACATGTGATATCTGACACCATTATCTGTTATTCATCACTGATGATATATGCCTGTTATGTTATTATCATATCTTTTATCACTCTGCAAGTTCCCTGTTAGTATAGAATTCACTATGGGTTCAAATGATACATACCCGAACGATCTGTAGAATAGGAGAAATTCGTTATGGGTTGAAATGATAAACCCAAGCGATTTTCATCGAATTGAATTTGGGATTGCGGGTTGAAAAGATATATACCCGTATATATTTAAATTACGGATTGAAATAATAAATATCCGTATCACCTGACTATAGGGTAGAGAATTATATACAGACACCGTTGGTCTATATATAAATATTTTGAAATGATTTCTATGGTTTTGGAAAGAAATATATGGTTTTTATAAATATTGATTTCAAGATTTATTAAAGTTGATTTAATAAAGTTGATGTAAAATATGTAAGTATTTATTTAATATCTATATTTTCAAATATAGAGTTTATAATGATTCAGGTTGGAAAGATAAATTTGAAATTGATTTGAAATTATATTTATTTAAGAATTTTAATTAAATAAGTTTGATTTGAAATTTATTAAATTTGAAATTTATAGATATAATTTTATAACTTGATTTTGGTTTAAGATGATCAAATGAATATTTCAAGTTTAAATAAATTGAAGGAAATATTTAGTGGTTTGAAATTTGGTTTTTATTTAAATGATATTTGGTTTATTAAGTGAATATTTCAAAACTAAATAACAGTAAAGTGAATTTGATATATATATATATATATATATATATATATATGAAATTATCGAATTTAGTTTTGAAATGTTGAATATTTAAGCTTTGAGATATATTGAAATTGAAATGGTTTATTTGTGGTTTAAATCGGTATTTGAAATTAATATAATTTGAAATGTTTAATTGAATTGAAATTGATGATTTGAGATTGGATTAAATTTGTATTTGGAATTCGAATTGATTTGAATCGATTTGTGAAAGTTGAGGAAGCTATTTTATTATATAAAGTAATTTTAAATTATATTTAAACTATTTATATATTTTACTTTACAAATTATTTTCATAAAAACTATTTTAATATAAACTATTTTTAATATAAACTATTTTAATATAAACTATTTTAACTTATAACTGTTTTATATAAACTATTTTACTTTATAAACTATTTTTAATATGAACTATTTTATAATAAACTATTTTAACTTATAACTATTTTATATAAACTATTTTACTTTATAAACTATTTCATTATATATACTATTATTAATATCTAAACTGTTTAAGGGTGAAAGTTATGATTTCAAAGTTAAGGTTTTCCAAAAATATTATGATTTCAAAGTGTTTTGGTTTCGAAAGTGTTATAACTTTGGAAAGTGATATAATTTTTGGAAATGGATATATGTGAAGTGAAAATGATATCGTATTGATTTGGTTTTGAAATGAAAATGATATTTTGGTTTTGAAGTATAAACTATTTTGAAATGACCGCGGTGTTATAATAACGTTTGGTTGTTAAAGAGACCGGGATCGGATATGGGCATACTCTCTGTCGATACTGAAAACCACTTTAACAACTGTGTACGCGGTGGAAATTCCAGAATGAAGTTGGATGGTGGCGACGTTCTTGAGGTATATACGTGGACCTAACTCCCGTGAGTTGGCATAAGGTGGCTAAAACAGGAGCGATTCTCGGGCCAATGAGGTAGAACCTCTGATCGGACACACTCCTTCGATACCATTCTATTACTTTGTGATTGATTGGGTGCACCCCTCGGATTTTTGGGAGTGTGGCTCGAGGTGGGCGGTAGTGGCTGCTATGCGTTACCACTAGCCCGGATGCGTAATTGGTATATCTACCCTGGCATAGCCTTGTTGTGCCGTGTCACCTACCCTAGCGAGCCTTATACGAGTTTGTTTTGTACCATACCTATGGAGTGCCCTTTGATGACGCCCATTACGGGGGAGATTACGGTATTGTATAGACTATGTGAATATATAAAATGTGTTAAGGGGGATATGGGTAACGCCTTAACGCTATTTTGATAGTTTACTTTACTTTAGACATATTATAATAGCGTATATTACTACATAGTAGATAGTTTAACGGATCCTTAGAGGATGGTTATCCTAAACATCCTTTGAGTTACTTGTATTTCAGTTGATATTTCACTTGAGTTGGATTTATTGACATAAGAACGTTAATCCTGACTCGAGTGTTTTGTATTTTGCTTTACGCTCGGGTCAGACTGAGTGGTTCAGTGTTCGAGACTCACCTTTGGAGTTGGAGCTTCGCTTAGAGATCCAGCTATCTATCCAGCTTTCAGTTATTCAGTTGATTCCACTGATGTATTCTGATCTTGTATTTGACTATTGTATCGAGACATCTATGTATTCAAAACTTATGTTGTATCTTGTTTAAATCTGTTATATATATAGTAGCTTCATGAACTACTATTCTTTTGTTTCCGCTGCTTATTGTTATATTACTCTGTGTCGGTGATTCTGTGATTATTTATTTACTGTATATGCTGAGTTTTTGCCAAATTTAAATTAACAATCTGATATTTTGAGCAATTCAAATCCGACATGTATGGATGCGAATGGTTGAAAATTTCAGGATGTTACAATAGGGGTGGAGACGAGATCATTAGGCTGAGTATCAAACGAAAGGTAGAACTTCCTACATAACCGAAGGCATTCGACATTCGATCACAAGAGAATTTCCCGGGTCGTCTACTAGGGAAACGATTCGGGCTTAGCAAGAGATAACAGCATCAAAAGCCGAAGATGTAGAAATCTCAGGTGAATCGATACCTGTTGTAAAGGAGTTTCACACCTTTACAAGTCATACCAAGGTTGGCGGGACCGCCGATGAATTTGGCACACATATAAGGTCGAAGTTGCCAATTGAGGTGGTAAGATGTTCTCAAATTCATTACAGAGATCATTCGAAGTGGAGCTATGGGATGCTCCAGAATCAAGAAGAACACGAACAAGAATACAAGAATGAATTTCGGAACGAAGGGAAGGTTCCAAAATTCAAAGGAAATCCGAATCAAAGAGGAAGGAACTCAAGCTCGAACGAAGGTGATTCCGAAATTAAATTTTACTCCATATGCTAAGTTTTGCCTAAACCAGAGCTCTGATACCACTCGTAATGACCTGGCATTTTGAACCATTCGCATCCGCACATGTCAGACTTGAATTGCTCAAAACAATAGATTGTTAATTGGGGCATTTCACCAGAAGGACAAACTTTACAGTCCAATTAGTTTCTAGGACACACACCCACATAAATTAATTTCAAGGCCAAAGTCAGTAGAATAATTACTTTTAAGGACAAAGTTAGCAGTCCAATTACTTTCAAGGACATAATTTCATAAGTTTTAGGCCTTAGAAACTAATTATTTTGCATTTTGTCCTTAAAAGTAATTATTTCAGTTGTGTGTCCTAGAAACTAATTGTGCTTGCTAAAGAGGCCCTTATGGCTAATTTCCACTTGTTAATTTATATTTAGCAAAACTCAGCATATACAGTAAATAAATAAATCACATAATCATAGACACAGAGTTTAAAACAATAAGCAGCAGAATAGATAAATAGTAGTTCATGAAGCTACTATATAAACATCAGAGTTTGAAATAAAATACAACAGATATCTCGAATACACAGAAGTTACTTATACAAATGCAAATGACAAGTCTGAGCAATACAATTGGAATAAACTGAAGTAACAAGAAAGCTGAATAGACAAAGGCCGATCTTCAACGAAGCTCCAAACCCCAAAGGTGAGTCTCAAATGTTGTGACACTCAGTCTGACCCGAGCATAAAGCAAAATACAAAACACTCGAGTCAGGATTAACATTCTTATATCATTAAATTTAACTCAAGTGAAATGTCAACTGAAATACAAATAACTTAAAGGATGTTTGGGATTTCCATTCTTTAAGGATCCGTGGAACTATCTACTATGTAGTAATATACGCTATTGTAATAAGTCTATAGTACAGTAAACTATTAAAGTAGCATTAAGGCATTACCCATATCCCCCTTAACACATTTTTATATATTCCCATAGTCTATACAGTACCGTAATTTCTCTGTAAACTGGAGGGCTATCAGAGGGCACTCCATAGGTATGGTACAAACCAAACTCGTAGAAAGAACGATAGGGCATGTGACAAGGCACGCGAGGCAATGCCAAGGTAGATATACCGTTTACGGATCCAGACTGGTGATGAGGAGAGAAGGCGTGGTTGTCGGGTCAGAACAGTGCGTCTTGGTGGTTGAACTACCCTGGGTGGAGGAGGGGAAGGAGCGGACCGTGGGGAGGAGAGTTAAGGTGGTGATATGCAGGCTTCGGCGGTGAAGGGGACTGGAGTGGGTCCTTGGTGGAGTTAGGCTCGTTTGCGGCTGTGGTGGGAAGGAAGACGGGGTGGCAATGGTGGATGTGGGTTTCACCGGAGATGGGACGAGCGGGTTGAGGGTAGTTATTGATGGGTGTTGTCATGGAGGGGAGGCGGAGATGTTTACGGTGGCGGGTGAGATGGGAAAGGCACGGTGGAAGGAGGTGACAGTTTCTCATGCAAATGCAAGCAGGTTTTAATATATACGAAAATATTGTATTATACTAACTTTATATTTATATATAAAAGAAATGGCGGAAGCGAATAGAAAATTAACAGAGAAAGAAAAGGAGGAAGGAAGTGAACCAGTATATAAATTTAACGATGGGAATTACAAAAGTCAGAAGTTGAATAGCTGGGAATATTAAATACAAGTGGCTATCGATTTGCAGCCGTTTGACCAGTGAATGGACACAGAAAATTCTATTGATTTGCAGCCGTTTGACCAGTGAATGGACATAGAAAATTCTAGAGACTAGAAACGGGTATCGATACAGCGATCCGTTTTGCAGATTTCGCCGTATACCGGATGCTAAAATACATAAATGAATATACTGCGAAGATCGGCACGACGAAGTGAACATGATGGTGCACAAATATTAGCGATACGACCATCCTATCAAAAGTCGATATTCGCTGCCGAAAATGCTACTAAAACGTCGAAAATAAGATAAACGGAGCTAGAGCAGTCCAAATTTGGCAAAACGAAATATGACGTCTCACTCAGAAAATGATTTACATTTTTATTACGTAAAAATATTCAGATTTTAATAATATTTTAATTACATCAATTTTAACTGATTTAAATTGAAATTGAAATTTACTCAACAGAATTAACTTTCATATTTTCTGATGAAAACCTAACATTTGCTATGTTTAAATAGACGCATACCAAATATCAAATTTTCATTTCAAAATTTAATTATTTAAAATTTCACAAAAATTCAGTTAATTACGTTATAAAAAAATGATTAAAATTTTTGGGTCGTTACAAGACTTTTCCATTATCCATATCATTTTACACCTGATAAGAATATTCTTGACCTAACACATTATGACAAGATAATTTGGGATGTAACACATATGTGTCAGACCGACCTTGAGATTGGGTTACCCCAACCCAAAATATTTTGTTTCTTCATTTTATTTGCATTTAATAATTACACTAAGCAACCAATGCATTTTATTTGCATTTTAATAAATACACTAAGCTAACCAATGATGTTGGGTATGCTAAATCATTCAACTAGTTGATTTAGTTTTCTTCTTGCATTAATTTCATATGCAAAACCAAGCATAAAGCTCAAGGCCTTTTGTCAGTATAAAGAAAATGACATATTTGAATAAGTGTATGTACACTGAATCTTCCCAATAAAAAAATTATAGGTGGATTTAGAAACTTCAAGTATAAACAATTTACCAAGAATCAGATTTTGAATCATCAAATACTTTTACTTTGCATGCAAATTCACATTTAACTTCTCACTTGCTATCTTTGTCTCTAGTAAGTAAGTTTAACAATCAATCTAATCTTTTCCCGCTATCTACAATTGACTAATAAGGAAGTTCCTATTGTTCTTTTAAAGAATTTATTCTCATATATTATACTTCTGAATAAGTAATATGATTTTACTAGCTGTTGGAATACAATTAGAATAATTTAGTCTATACAAAAAAAAGATCTTGTGTGAGAATGTTAGTACAGAGTAATATTAGCTCTTTATATGAAAATATATAATCTTTCTACATGAGTTAAGGGATAATCTTTTTATTTTTGAATAGTGGTTCTTTGTTAGGGCGAGATTCCAACTAGAGACCACTCTAATCGAAACCCCACAAGCACAGCGGAAGACGGGATCGTGGTAAGAAGTGTAAAAACAACCAATCAATAACTCAATACCAATCTCAACCAATCCAAAGACAATCACAATCTCAAATAAGCAATTCAAAAATCAAAGCAATAATGAAAAACAAATCACACAACGATTTATAGTGGTTCCACTAACGTTGTGTTAGTGTACATCCACTTTAAGATATAGCTTTTATTAATATTGATGAGAAGAGTACAAGAGACTGATTACAATGGTAACAATCTAATTAGAAATTGATTTGTGGAGAAGAGAATTGAAGAAAATTAGGTTTTGATGAACCCTAATTTGTGGAGGTTAATCTCTTGCAGTCATTTGCACACCCTTCAGATCTGGGACCTGAAGCTAGCTTATATAGGAGAATAGAAACCCTAGGCAATGTTCCGAAATTGTCCCTGCAGATATCACAAATCTTCACGCCAAGTCCACACGTGAAAAACAGGCGGAAGTCGCCTCAGACGTCTGGCCAAATGGTCAGACGTCTGACTTAAGTTACTGGAAAAGTTTTGCTTCAGCTCAAATGTCTGACCATTTGGTCAAACGTCTGACTCAAGGCTCTGGAATTATTTCTGCACAGACTTAGACGTCTGACCCTTTTGGTCAGACGTCTGACCTCATTCTTTGGAACAGGTCTGGTGTAGATTTGCTGAAGAGCCAGACGTCTGACCATTTTCCTCAAACGTCTGACCCTGCCAATTCAGCCCACTTCACCTTTTCCCTTATAACTTCCACCTTCGAAAATCATTTTCTCCATTACGAAGCTTCTTCCGACCTCTACAATTCTCCATGTAGTGTCGCCAAAATTTAACATTCTTAATGTATGCTAGGGGATAGGAGATCGAACCTAAACCTGTAGCAATAAATCAAAGAATAAGCCTTACCATGTGCGAAGAGGCATAATCATTTATTCAACTTAATAAATTATACTGAAGAGTGGTCAGAGGAATGTGGTTTATTGCCTTTTACTAACATGGCTACTCGAAGATGATGCTCTTAGATTTTGAGTCTTAGAAATTTAGAGCAACACTATTAAGATGTTAACCATAACAATAGGTGAAGTTTCCACTATCTCTACAGGAGGTGGTGGTTCTTGAGCAATACAGGTCAGATATTTTATTCATGATGAGAAAATTTCATTGAAAGAGGTAAATCAAAAGAATCGATTTAAATATTTTCTTAAGTGGAGTGGTGATTCAAAATTATATTCTATTGGATGCTTATAGTTCAGTATACGAACCTTAATAATAAGATTTTGAAATGTGTAGCCCGTTTGTAATGAATATTATCTCTTTCGAAAAAATTCTTAATTTGGAAACAATTACGTAAAAAAATAAAGATGCCTTTAAAAATTGATAATAATATATTGATTTCAGTTTTTTATTTCCAAAACATGCATTTTCATTTATTCTTGTTGAAAATTAAACTTGACTTTGGGCTAGATTATTGGACTTAATTTGGGCCACAAATAAAGAAGTAAAGCTAAAAGAGAATTCTAGAGAAAGTTAGAAAGAAACATCTAGATAGAATTATCTAGATATATGTTGTCATGGTAGAAGAGGTTCTAGAATTTTCCATTCTCAAATTGTAATAAAATAACTAGAATCTAGAGTTTTCTTATCTAAAGATATTTTGTATGAAAGTTATAGAAAACTCTAGAGAATAGTTGTATACCGTAGGATCAAACACATCTCCACCGTTCATTTGAGATGTGAATTACTATAAATAGGAGTGGTGTATCTCAATCGTTAGCAAGCAAAAAATTGTAAGCAAAAGTTTGTAATAAAGTACAACTTTCTCCTTTAAAAATCAATCTCTCATTTCACACTTGCTATCCAATTAATCTTCAACTTGAAAAATTGCTAACATTGGTATCAGAGCAAGGTTCTTAGTCAAGAAAATATGGCAAGCGCCATGACACCATTTCAAGTTCCATTGCTAAAGAAGGAGTACTATGATAATTGGAGTATTCGCATGAAGGCGTTGCTCGGTTCACAAGATGTGTGGGATATCGTTGAAAATGGGTATATTGAACCCGTCGATATCACCACTTTATCCCAAACTCAAAGGAATAATTTGAAGGATTCAAGAAAGAAGGATCGTAAGACTCTTACTCTCATTCATCAAGGCTTGGATGAATCTATGTTTGAGAAGGTAGCAAGTGCGCAAAGTAGTAAGGAAGCATGGGAGATTTTGGATAATGCATTCAAAGGCATCAATAAAGTGAAGAAGATAAGACTACAAACTATGTGAGGTGAGTTTGAAGCTTTACATATGAAATCAACCGAATCGATTGATGATTATTTTTCATGAGTTTTGGCATTAGTAAATCAAATGAAAAGATATGGTGAAAAATTGGAGGACTCTAGAGTGGTCGAGAAAATTCTACGATCTTTAGATTCAAAATTCAATTACATAGTTGTAGCTATTGAAGAATCTAAAGATCTAGAATCCATGACTGTTGATCAACTCATGGGATCACTTCAAGCCCATGAAGAAAAATTAAAGAAAAGGGTTAAAGAAGAGCCATTGGAGCAAGCTCTTCAAACCAAACTCACCTTAAACGAGAATGAAACATTTAGAAATATAAAGAGTCATAGCCAAAGAGGAAGAGGTCGAGGTCAAAGCTGTGGAAGAGGTGGTTACAAATTTTTCAATAAAGAGGAGAGAAGTCAAAACACATATGCTACAAGAGGTCGAGGAAGAGGAGGAAACATGAAACAAAATGGAAGACCAAAGTATGATAAAACACAAATTAAGTGTTATAATTGTGATAAATTTGGGCATTTTGTTTCCGAACATAGATCTACTTCTAATAAAGTTCTAGAGAGATCTAACTTTGCTAAAGAAGAGGAAGAATATTCTACACTACTTTTGGCACAAAAGGGAGATGCATGTGGTGATAACAATACATGGTATTTGGATACGGGGGCTAGCAATCATATGTGTGGAAGAAGGAACATGTTCACGGAGCTTGATGAATTAGTAAGTTGAAACATTTATTTTGGTAATGAATCTAAAATTCCGGTTAAGGGAAAAGGAAAAATATCAATTTGCTTAAAAAATGGAAAACATGATTTTATCTCTAACGTATATTATGTGCCTAATATAAAAAGTAACATTCTAAGCTTGGGGAAACTTTTAGAAAAGGGATACGACATTCATATGAAAGATCATAGCGTTCTCATGAAAGATGCTAAAGGAAATCTGGTTGCTAAAGTAGAAATGTCAAAAAATAGAATGTTTCCACTCCATATTTCAAAAAATATTGCCAAATGTTTAAAAGCATGCTATAAAGATTCATCATGGCTTTGGCACTTAAGATTTGGACATCTTAATTTTGGGGGTTTAAAGTTGTTAAAGAATAAAAACATGGTGAAAGGTTTACCACGAATCGATCATATGAATCAACTATGTGAAGGATGCTTATTTGGAAAACAACCAAGGAAAAGTTTTCCAAAAGAATCCAACACAAGGGCTAAAGAACCACTAGAGTTAATTCACACCGATATTTGTGGTCCAATAAAACCGTGCTCACTTGGAAAAAGTAATTACTTTGCTTTGTTTATTGATGATTATAGTAGAAAAACTTGGGCCTATTTCCTTAAACAAAAGTCCGATGTATTTGATGTCTTTAAGAAATTTAAAGCTTTTGTAGAAAATGAAAGTGGTTATAAGATAAAAGCCATGAGGTCCAACCGAGGTGGAGAATTTACCTCTAAAGAATTTGAGAAATTTTGTGAAGAAAATGGAATTCACCGTCCCGTATACTCCACAACAAAATGGGGTCGTTGAAAGGAAGAATAGGTCTCTACTTAATATGGCCCGCAGTATGTTGAAAAGTAAGAGAATTCCAAAACAATTTTGGGCCAAAGCCGTTGAATGTGCAGTGTATTTAGCTAATCGCTCTCCAACTCGAAGTGTATGGAACAAAACCCCCGAAGAAGCTTGGTGTGGAAGAAAACCATGTATAACACATTTGAGAGTATTTGGAAGCCTAACATATGCCCATGTGCCGGATCAAAGGCGTTCCAAATTGGATGATAAAAGTGAAAAATATATATTCATTGGCTATGACTCAAGGTCAAAAGGGTATAAGTTATATAATCCTATAAATGGAAAAGTTGTTGTTAGTCGAGATGTGGAGTTTGATGAAGCAAACACTTGGGATTAGAGCACACAAGAAGTTGATTATAATTTCCTTCCCTTTTACGAAGAAGAAGAAAGCAGTGATGTGCAAGAAGAGCCGACTAGTCCAACACCGTCATCTCCATCAAGCACTCATCAAGAAACTCCACAAGAAGAAAGCTCAAGTGAAAGGATGCCGCGCATGAGATCTTTACAAGAACTATACGAGGTAACACCACTTTGTGATAATATTACTTTATTTTGTCTTTTTGCAAATTGTGAGCCAATAGATTTCGAAGAAGCAAAACAAGACAAAAGATGGAGGAGTGCTATGGATGAAGAAATCAAAGCTATTGTGAAAAATGATACATGGGAGATGGCTGATTTACCTAAAGGACACAAAGCTATTGGGGTAAAATGGGTATACAAAGTAAAGAAGAACGCTAAAGGAGAAGTTGAAAGGTACAAAGCTAGATTGGTAGCCAAATGATACAAGCAAAGAGCAGGTATAGATTATGACGAGGTATTTGCTCCCGTTGCCCGTTTAGAAACTATAAGTTTATTAATTTCTTTAGCGGCTCAAAACTAATGGAAAATATATCAAATGGATGTGAAATCGGCTTTCTTGAATGGTACTATAGAAGAAGAAGTTTATTTGGAGCAGTCACTTGGTTATAAAATTAAAGGACAAGAAGATAAAGTTTTAAAATTGAAAAAGGCACTTTATGGTTTGAAACAAGCCCCTAGAGCATGGAATACTAGAATTGATAAATATTTTCTAGAAAATAACTTTATAAAATGCCCCCATGAACATGCTCTTTACATAAAAACAAGTGGAGATATCTTGATTGTATGTTTGTATGTGAATGATTTAATCTTTACCGGAAATAATCCAAAAGCATTTGAAGATTTTAAGAAGGAGATGAGTTTAGAGTTTGAGATGACCGATATTGGACTCATGTCATATTATCTTGGTATCCAAGTGATTCAAAGCAAGCACGACATATTTATTTCGCAAGAAGCATATGCAAAGGAAATATTGAAGAAATTTAAGATGGATGGAAGTAAACCAGTTAATACCCCAATAGAATGTGGAACAAAGCTCTCAAAATATACCAAAGAAGAAGATGTGGATCCCACTTTATTCAAGAGTTTGGTTGGTAGCTTAAGATACCTCACATGCACAAGACCCGATATACTTTATGGTGTTGGACTCATTAGCCGCTATATGGAAGCTCCTACAACATCACACTTGAAGACTGCAAAAAGGATTCTTCGATACATCAAAGGTACCATTGATTTTGGTTTGTTATACTCAAGTTCTAATAATTTCAAGTTGATTCGTTACAGTGACAGCGATTGGGCTGGAGATGTTGATGATCGTAAAAGTACGACTGGATTTGTCTTCTTCATGGGAGATACAGCCTTCACCTGGAGCTCAAAAAAGCAACCAATTGTGACGCTTTCCACTTGTGAAGCTGAGTATGTTGCTGCTTCAACTTGTGTTCGTCATGCTATTTGGCTTCGAGATCTATTGATGGAGTTGCATATACCACAACACAATGCAACAGAAATTTACATGGATAATAAGTCAGCTATCGCTCTAGCCAAGAATCCCGTCTTCCATGAACGAAGTTCACACATCGATACACGTTATCACTTTATTCGAGAGCGGATTGCAAAAAAGGAAGTACAAGAAAAGTTTATTAACTCAAAAGAGCAAGTAGCAGACATTTTTACAAAAGCATTAAAGAATGAAGACTTTCAAAGACCGTGGAAGATGCTTGGAGTGACAAAGTGAAGTTTACGGGAGGATGTTGAAAATTAAACTTGACTTTGGGCTAGATTATTGGACTTAATTTGGGCCACAAATAAAGAAGTAAAGCTAAAAGAGAATTCTAGAGAAAGTTAGAAAGAAACATCTAGATAGAATTATCTAGATATATGTTGTCATGGTAGAAGAGGTTCTAGAATTTTCCCTTCTCAAATTGTAATAAAATAACTAGAATCTAGAGTTTTCTTATCTAAAGATATTTTGTATGAAAGTTATAGAAAACTCTAGAGAATAGTTGTATACCGTAGGATCAAACACATCTCCACCGTTCATTTGAGATGTGAATTACTATAAATAGGAGTGGTGTATCTCAATCGTTAGCAAGCAAAAAATTGTAAGCAAAAGTTTGTAATAAAGTATAATTTTCTCCTTTAAAAATCAATCTCTCATTTCACACTTGCTATCCAATTAATCTTCAACTTGAAAAATTGCTAACAATTCTCATATTATATCTTTTAGTATAATCTCCAATAATATGATGTTGAAATGTGTATAGCCCATTTATAATGAATATTTACTCTTTTTGGAGAAAATTTGAATTTGGACACAATTAGGTAAAACAAATAAAACTGCCTTTAAAAGTTGATGATAATTCGTTGATTTCAATATATATTTCCAAAACATGCATTTTTAGTTATATTTTTCTTTTTGTATAATGAGTATTTATGGCATGAAAGTACGTAAATTTGTTTGCTTCGTGAATATATAAAATGTATATTATTACTACATTTTCTATCTACTCTCTATTTTAGCAAACTATGTAGGGGCACCAAATGCTTTACAAACTGTACCTTTAAACATTGTTGATTCATTAGGCAGGTGTCGCATTGGTTATATGTTACTTGATATGTTTCGAATAAGTAAATATGTACTTTCCAAAAAATATGTTTGGATTAAAATTTCAATCTATGTATGGGTAAAGCATAATTTTTCTGAGTGCATCTTTATATCATCAAATTAGCTTGTTCTATTTGCTTCGATCAAACTACCAAAAATAACTTATCGAAATATTCACAATAATTGATTGGAAGAAGAGTGACCTTATGATATTGACCAGTTTGATGTTTAATGGTAAGATTTTTAATGGTAGAGACATTTCCATGTGAATATAAACTTCAAAAAAATTACAATATGAGAACCCATGGTAGTTGAAGGATCAGAATTTGCACTGGTGTGTACGTTTAAGACTGCAAAAATTTTGAATTACAATAATCATATAAATTTTAACTGAAAGTATGTTCTTATATTGGTATTGTCAAAATATTCACCTCTGTCAATATAGTTGAATTTGAAACAATTAAATTGTTATTGATAAATTTATGCACAATGATCATGTAATAATTTGACTTGAAAACTTACATTTATGTGTCTAAACTTGGGGTTTGTGTACACACGTATGTATGTATGTATGTGTGTGCGTATGTGTGTACATACACATACACGTATATTTCAATGTAAGTATGTAAAATTATGGAGTCCTACAGAGTGGTTCATGTCAAAAGAATTTTATTGCTTATATCAATTTTTTTTATTGCTTTACAAATTTGGTTTAGTTAAATACCCTATTACTGAGTAGAAAAGGGTGATTGAACTTTCAAATGCTGCATATTGCTTAAAATTGACTAGGGAGATTCTTACTGATATTTGTCTAACATTTTTTCAAAAATAGAAGAAAAACTCGCCCATTGATAATTATATCATAAATAGCGGGACATAATTTATATTTGACTAAAATTTGTATTTAAACATTCAAAATTTTGTGGAAATAATGTGTTTTGACTCAGGAAGTTAGTAAAGAATCAAGCATCTTAAATTCCTTTGTTTACTTCCTAAAAAATTAAACTATAAAAGTAAATATTTTCTTTGTTAAAACTTAACAAATTTCTTCATCTTATTCCTTTTGAAACTTTCTAAATAGAATACATTTTGTTACATACTACAATTTCACATTTACGTCTAATTAATTGAATATACAGAGAAAGTTGTTTATTGGTATAAATGTTAATCTTCAAAATCTTTTCATATAAATCATTTTCTGATCTCTTGAATCACCTATTCCATATTACAGCCTATATATGGAGCATCATTCGACTCTAAGGACTGGAAATATATTTACAAAACTGTATTTAGTGATGTCATTACTCTTCCAAGTCTTCTGCATTTCTGTAAATTTATGATGGAAATTCATGTTTCCACAGTCCAGTTTTAAACTTCATCAGCCTTGTGAACAGAGCTTCATTTCCTATTCTACACAACTCCAAATGTTGTTTCTTGGATGCTTCACTATTTTCATATCTCGGGTTCTATACTTTTATACATTTTTTCCACTATCTTTGGCCAAACTTGTCTTCCTTTCTCCTTCAATTTGCTGTCATGGTTCTCCGGGTATAAAAGAAGATATATGTGCGTAAAGTAATGGAACCAAGATAAGTTGAATGTCCCAAACATAATCTGCTTCTATAAGTTAAAACTATAATTTTGTTCTATATTCTTTTAAAGTTTTAATTTCTGATTTGTTTCTTGGTTTATAAAACTCCACTTAGATTAGTTGCTAAATAGATCATCAAGTAGCATTACCTGCTCCACTTCTAAAATGTTCATCAAGCACCATTAGTTGCTCTGCTTTCTGGCACCGCCTAGTTGATGAAACTTGAGGCATTTTCTTTTTTTTTTGCTTTTCTCACTATATTTGATATTGTCTACCGGAAAAAGTGTAGAGACAAACAAGAGGTAAAAGAGAGTTGTATAGAATGTAAGGGAGAACGGAAATATAGAGAAGGGTGATTAGTTCAGTTTGAGTTATATAAAGGTGAACTGAACTAGTTAACACTTCATGCACATCAGCAAGCCCCACATCAAACTCTGCCTTTGATTCTGGACTGAACCAGTTAAGATAGCTTCATATTCTAGACGCGATAAACAGAACCAATTAACGTAGGCTATTCTGGACTTATGGAAGAAAAATATATCAGGTACTGTCAATCTCTCATTTAGAAATCTCATAAAAATAACGTGCCATCTTTTATTGCAGCCAACCTAAAAGTACACACTTTTCTGATAAGCTATGGTATATGATGTTGTATTGTAATTAAGGTTCTAACTTTCTGTGCAGGCATGTAAATAAAGGTAAACTTTCAAATAATCCATGCAGTAACGTTTTTTTTTGATGAAATAAATATGGAATATAAAATCTCGAAATTTTAAGGCTACATGAAGTTCTTCAAAGCAATGTTATAACCGAGTTAGAGTTTGACTACAATTTTGTTTTAAACAAGACTTTAGAATTGAAGAAAACAAAAGGTTGATTGACACTCAATGAAGATGCTGTGGAAATTGGATTGGTGAATCAAACTATCAGCTAACTAATGATTTCTGAAAGTGCTTCTTATTTGTCATCACTCTTTAAATTGTAAAGCATGGTGCAAATCAAATTTTGTATGGTGACATGTCAATCATTGAAATTGAGACCTAAAAAACCATCATAGCTAGTAATAACATTGAATGGCAAGATTATATGATTTTGAATGCGCATACTTGGAAACATGTGTAGAATATGGTGCGGCCTGAAGCATGCAAATGCAGCTGAATATATTTGTTTTTGGTGCAATGTTTAATGTAGGCCTAATACTAGTTAAAGCCCAGGTAAACCTACCCATATATGTACTGTTTTCACGCAAAAACAGTGTGTGAGAAAAACAAGTGACTGTGAGAATAATGGCAAGAGTTTTGCTTCAGCTGCTATGAGAGATCTTGTGTAAGCTTCTATGTATCTCTCTTTTGTTTCTCCATCGTGGTAAATAATATTCACTCTCTCTTGCCCGTGGATGTAGGCTATTGCTGAACCATGTTAAAATCTTGTGTGCTTTCTCATTTTTTTCAGTTTGTTTTGTTACTTTATAGTTACAATATAGATACTATCAAAGTATACTTCCGTTGTGTATAGATCAATAGATCTACAATTGGTATTAGAGCTCCCGGTTTCATTTTCTGGAGTTGTGGTGGTGTTTTGTTGAGCGCACAGAAGGTGTTTGTGTTTATTCCTGAAAGCTGTTTGTGTTAAATATAAACGAATCGAGTCGATTCGAGACTGTTGAAACTGTTCAAGCACCCAAAGAGGAGAGAATAGTTTATCATAGAGCAAGGTTAGAGGTAGACAAGTTCAATGGTACCAATAACTTTGGCTTGTGGAGGACTGATGTGTCTAATGCGCTTGAGCATTTGGATCTAGAAGCATGTTTGGGAACAGAGAAGCCTGATGACTGGTCGGACCAAGGTTTTAAATATCGGATTTCGGTCACGTTTCGTCTCAGAATTTTTACACATGTTATCTCGTATCGGGGGAGATCTCGGACGAGATGAGTACATATCGGGTGTACATCTCGGATTGACATCTCGGGTACTATAATGCATCTCGGGAATATATCGGAATGTACTTCTGCGTCTAAAATTGATGTGTCAAAAATTTATTTAACAGTTATAACTTTCTTAGTAAAAATAAAAATGGTAACATACTTGATTTACATGGAAAAAGGAATATTTTTAGAAGAGTGGTAGCTTAATTAGCTTAATTGATTTGGTAATGATTGAATAATATCCTTTTATTTGAATATAATAAAGAAGTGAAACCTTTCACTATGACTCATTCAGATAAAAAGTAAAGAATATGTTCAAGATGTTGGTAAATTATAATTGAATTGAGTAGTTTCTTTTGAATCAATATGAAAATAAAAATATTATGGAAAATAAGAAAAATGTATAATTTCGGGTGAGATCTCGGATTGAGATTTTGATCCATATTTTGGGTGAGATTAGAATATCTCGGACGAGATGAGTGTCGAGGGAGATATGAAGGAGATTTGATGTCTCGTCTCGTTTAAGTGTAAAAAGGAGATCTCGGAGGAGATCTCAGGCGATATATAGGAGATTTAAAACCATGGGTCGGACAAACAGTGGGAGAAGAATCAGCGACTTTTTTTGGCTGCAATCAGGGGCTGTCTAGAAACTCATATTAGAGTGAACTATCAACATGAAACCTCGCCAAAAGTGTTATGGGAGAAGCTTGAAGCAAAATACCTTGTGAAGAATGTGGCAAACCGAATTCATTTGAAGAGAAATTTGTATCGGTTTAACATGAAGAAGGATGCAACTCTAATCGAGCACATAGATTCCTTCAATAAGCTTTTAACCGAGCTGGTCAATTATGATGAGGTCATTCCAGATGAAGAAAATGCTATATGTTTGGTGAATTCTCTTTCAGAGAAATATGAGCCCGTAATCAAGTCATTGATTCATGGCAAAGATAAGCTCACTTATGATGAAGTTGTCACCGCATTATGTAGTGAAGAATTTCGTAAGATGAATAGAGATGACATCTCTAGAGAAGATAGTGGTGACACTCTAGTAGTGAGGGGTAGGAAAAATGACCGCAAGAAAAATGGTGGCCAAAATCGTGATAAAAGTAAAGGACCCTCAAAAGGAAAAGGGCGTTTAGCTAAAGATGAATGCGCATGGTGTCATGAGAAAGGCCATTGGGCTAAAGATTTTCCGAAAGTGAAGGAGCGGGACAAGAAAAAGAAAAATGCAGCGAATGTTGTGCAGTCCAACAAAGATGTAGGGGCTGAATCGGATTTTTCTTTAATCACAGTGCCTTCAATTCTTTTGGCAAAAGATGATGAGTGGGTACTAGACTCGGGAGCAACTTTTCATGTGACTCCAAATAGAGAATGGTTCTCAAGTTTTACAAAATTTGAAGGTGAAGTATTGATGGGAAACAATCATTCTTGTAGCATTGTGGGTATTGGAAGCATTCGGCTAAGGTTGCATGATGGGATGATTAGAGAATTGAAAAATGTGAGATGTGTGCCGAGTATGAAAATTGTTTTGATTTCTTTAGGAATGCTTGAATCAAAAGGGCTTAGAATTGATGGTCGAAATGGTGTTATGAAGGTGATTTCCGGAGCTATGGTTGTCATGAAAGGTACACGTCGTCACAACTTATATTACTTAGATGGAAGTACGGTGATTGGTGATGTAGCTACAGCTGAACAAGGTGAAGTTGCAGTTAAAGAAACTGCCATGCTATGGCACATGAGACTTGCACATCCAGGTGAAAAATCTTTGAATACTTTGATACAACAAAATTTGTTGAAAGGGGCTGCTACTAGTAAGCTTGATTTCTGTGAACATTGTGTGAAAGGCAAGAAAACCAAGTCTCATTTCAACAAAGGAATGCATAAATCTAGTGGTGTTTTGGATTATGTACACTCGGATGTATGAGGTCCTTCCAAAAATGCATCTTTGGGAGGTAAGCATTGGTTTGTTTCTTTTATTGATGACTATTCTAGACGTGTACGGGTGTATGTTATGAAACAGAAAAGTGATGTTCTAGAAGTATTTGTGAGATGGAAGAAAGCAGTTGAGACTCAAACTGGAAGAAAAATCAAAGTGCTTCGTTCAGACAACGGTGGAGAGTATACGAGTGATCCATTTCATAAAGTATGTCAAGATGAGGGAATTAAAAGACATTTCACTGTTAGAGAAACCCCACAGCAGAACGGAGTTGCAGAAAGAATGAATCGTACATTGCTAGAGAGAGTACGATGTATGTTATCAAATTCTGGTTTGAGCAAAGCATTCTAGGCTGAAGCTGTTACATATGCATGTTTCCTTATCAATCGGTTGCCTTCATCTGCATTAAAGGGAAAAACACCTATGGAAGTATGGTATGGTAAGCCTGCTTATGACTATGATATGATTCATGTATTTGGTTGTCCTGCTTGGTATCATGTGAAGGATAATAAGCTTGGTGTACGTGCTGTTGAGTCAATTTTTGTTGGCATGAAGACTGGAGTAAAAGGGTTCAAACTATGGAATCCTATTGAAAAGAAGATGATCATAAGTAGAGATGTTACATTTAATGAAGGTGCCATGTTGAAGTCAAATGATGTTAAACCAACAGAAATTAGCACCAGCAGCCCCAACAGTTCCAACAACCCCAAAAAATGTGCAGCGTGTGAAGTTTGATGTTGTAACGCAAGCTCCAACTGCTCCTGAAATGTCAAAAACTGCTCCTGAATTGTCAAAAACTGCTGCTGAAATGGCAGAATCTGATGCTGAAATTGATGAAAATGCTGCTGACCTGAGTAGTACTGATGATTCAGAAGTTGAAACAGAGATGAATATGCAGAAATCAATTGCTACAAGCAGGCCAAAAAGGGATATCAAGAAACCAAGTAGGTTTCAGGACTGTGTAACCTATGCTTTGTCAGTTAATGATGAAGGAATTCCTGAAACATATATGCAAGCTATTCATAGTGTTGAATGTGAGGAATGGAAAGAGGCTATGAGTGAAGAAATGACATCTCTTCACAAGAATGACACTTGGGTTCTTACCAAACTTCCAAAAGGCAAGAAAGCAATTGGATGTAAGTGGGTATATGTTAGGAAAGAAGGAGCAAAGAAGGATGAGGTCCGCTACAAGGCGAGACTAGTTGCAAAAGGTTATGCTCAAAAGGATGGAATTGACTATAATGAAGTATTTTCTCCGGTTGTGAAACACTCCTCTATTCGCATTTTGTTAGCCTTGGTGGCAAAATATGATTTGAATCTTGTTCAAATGGATGTAAAAACGGCGTTTTTAGATGGAGACTTAGAGGAGGAAATTTATATGTTTCAACCAAGTGGATTCAAAGCTTCCGGTGGAGAGGATCTTGTATGTAAGTTGAAAAGATCATTGTATGGATTGAAAAAATCTCCGAGACAATGATATAAACGATTTGATCGTTTTATGTTAGATCAAGCTTACACTAGAAGTCACCATGACCATTGTGTTTATTTCAAAAAGCTAAGTGATGGTTCTTTCATTTATTTGCTTTTATATGTAGATGATATGCTCATTGCATCGGCTTGCAAATCTGAAATTGACAAATTAAAATGCAGGTTGTCGGCTGAATTTGAAATGAAGGATCTTGGAGATGCTAAGAAAATTCTTGGCATGGAAATTAATAGAGACAAGATGAATGACAAAGTGTGTTTATCTCAAAAGGCATATTTGAAGAAGGTATTAAAGAAGTTTGGCATTAATGAGAGCACCAAACCAGTGAGTACTCCTTTGGCTGCTCATTTTAAATTAAATGCAACTATGTGTCCTTCTTCCAATGATGAAATTCAATTTATGGAAAATGTACCGTATGCTAATGCCATGGGGAGTCTTATGTATGCGATGGTGTGTACACGACCCGACATTTCACATGCCATGAGTATGGTTAGTCATTACATGCATGCTCCTGGAAAAGAACATTGGAATGCGGTCAAATGGATTTTGAGATATCTTTTGGGAACTATTGATGTGGGTTTGGAATTTGTGAGAAACATGAACAACAATCAATTATGTGCTGGATATGTAGACTCGTATTATGCTGGTGATTTGGATAAGAGACGCTCAACTACAGGTTATGTATTCACTTTGGCAAGTGGTCCTATATGTTGGAGATCAATTCTGCAGTCAACAGTAGCTCTATCTACTACCGAGGCAGAATATATGGCTGTAACCGAAGCTTTTAAGGAGGCTATGTGGCTACAAGGTTTGTTGGATGACTTGGGAGTGGTGTAAAATCAACTTGCTGTTTATTGTGATAGTATGAGTGCTATTCTCTTAACAAAGAATCAAGTTCATCATGCCAGAACAAAGCACATAGATGTGCGTTATCATTTCATTCGAGAAGTGTTAGCTGAGAATCAAATTTTGTTGGTGAAAATTGATACAAAAGAGAACCCAGCTGACATGTTGACTAAAGTAGTTCCAAGTGTCAAGTTCAAGCATTGTCTTGACTTGGTTAATGTGCTTGATGTTTGATAGATGATACCCAGATTGGGTGGAGGTTCTTCGGAACATTATGAAGTCTCATTTTGAGACATGTGAATGAACTACAACAGCTTGATCTTTTGGGTACGTAGGCAGCTACTATGTGGTGCAGCTGATTATGAGGCAAATTAGAGTGGTTTGTATGTGATCATCTCATGCTTTTGAGCATGATCTGAGGGGCGAATTGTAGAATATGGTGCGGCCTGAAGCATGCAAATGCAGCTGAATATATTTGTTTTTGGTGCAATGTTTAATGTGGGCCTAATACTAGTTAAAGCCCAGGTAAACCTACCCATATATGTACTGTTTTCACGCAAAAACAGTGTGTGAGAAAAACAAGTGACTGTGAGAATAATGGCAAGAGTTTTGCTTCTGCCGCTATGAGAGATCTTGTGTAAGCTTCTATGTATCTCTCTTTTGTTTCTCTATCGTGGTAAATAATATTCACTCTCTCTTGCCCGTGAATGTAGGCTATTGCCGAACCACGTTAAAATCTTGTGTGCTTTCTCATTATTTCAGTTTGTTTTGTTACTTTATAGTTACAATATAGATACTATCAAAGTATAATTCCGCTGTGTATAGATCAATAGATCTACAACATGTCCATTTAAAAGGTGTTGATTATACGAATGAATAGGCGATGATTGTTTTCAACTGTAGAAATTTCTTAGACTCCCTTCATATTTTATCAGGTTTTCCTCAGATGCATACAATTTCACTTTTGGTATCTATTGGTTATCAATTATCATTAGCATCCTCTTACAATACCTCCGAATCTTTCCAGTAATCATGGACACTCATTTTGTTGTGGAATCACCTTATCAAAGTCAGCTGCAGTCACCATTGATGAGTTGGGCAATGACACCTCTAGACAAATTACGTAAGATTGGTGCTGCCTTAGTTTGCAAAATTTTATACAAATTTTTAAGATGTTTAAACATTTGAATGTGTGATTTAATTCTTGATGTTGAACCACATTTATACAGATAACCAATGTTAAAGTTGGTTAACTAATCAGAAGATAGAGCTCTTTGCGTCCCAGTTGAAAGTTTAAAACTTTATATACTTCTATCTTTTTACTTATTTGTTATCACCGTCCCAAGACTTAAGGTATTATAATAGGCACTAATAAGGATATTAAAGTTGATAATTTTGGCTTGACAAAAAATTTAAGGACCATATCATATTTCAGTATCAACCTCTTATTGATAGTGCATACATACAGTTGAAAGCTAATTAAGGTTGCTCATAATAGCTGCTACAAAGTATTGAACATAAGGAAATGTATGTTTAGCTTAACGTAGCTACATATGTTTCAGTTAAATTAATGTGTTAAAAAAATCAATCTAGGATCGAGTATAGATTGAATTACCCCAATTGAATAGAAAACCAACCAAAGTAGTAAAGTATCTAATGGACAGTGTAAAAATAGTTTAGACCGAGGAGGTTAATTTAGTAAGTTTCTTTTAGTTTTGTAAAGAAGGTGAAAAACTGTTTGCTTTTCTCATCTACACCTTGTATCTCTGCGTAAAACCTGCTTTATGTCTGTGGAGTTAGTTGTCAATTAATTCAAAATAGTGGACTTAATGAAGATAGAGAAAGAAGATTTTAATGTGAACTTAACTTGGCTAATGGGTTTAATTGAAAATGAGGATGAGAAGCATTGGTTTAAACAGGGGCAGCCTGTTGGTTGTAGAACATTTATGAATACATCAAAAGCTATAATCTTAGATTCAACAGAAGCATTTTCGCATATTGTGCATTTGCATCCACCTGTTAACAATTCAATTTACAGTATATATCCATGTGTTGGTGAAATTTGGGCTATTTATAAGAATTGGAGTCCTAAGTGGGTACATTCAGATCTGGTGAAGAGTGATTTTGACTTGGTGGAAGTTCTGTATTCATTCGGCTTCAGGTTTAAAGTGTTGACGTTGAAAAAAGTAAGCGGGCACAGGACTGCCTTCATGAATGGTAAGGATTCTGTAAATATAATGTTGATTCCTTTCACCGAGCATTTATGATTCTCACATAGAATTCCCTCAGTCCAGCTTACCGCAAATAAAGGTAGGAACTAGGAAGTTAAAAGGTTAGGGCCCGTTTGGTTTCATTTTGTATTTTGAGTTTTGTGTTTTCAATTTGCATTAAGAAATAGCAAGAAATAAGAGAAGAAGATTTATAATTCTTAGCCGTTGGGACGGCCAACGGATAACGAAAGAATTGATTGTTCTTCGTGCTTTTGTTTTCTCTCGAAACACGAAAAATAAAATAAACTTGTTTTCTATTTTATATGTTAATTTCATTTTTCAAAATTGTTTGTTTTTCAACTATACATACAACGGACGCGTTTTTGTATAGACGAAAACACAAAACTAAAAACGACAAGCCAAATGGGACCTTACTTTTTGGAACCAGGCCGTTGCATCTGAAATGAGGCTATACTATACGGAGAACGTTTGAGCAAATCGGTTGTGCCAATTAGATTATAGTACGATAATTTGTGATTGTTTCCTTGTGCAAAAAATGAGTCTGAATATGGCATAAACATAGCGGCCTGAAGTATATGTAACTGTATGAAGGCTTTATGGCTGAAATAGAGCAAAACTGATTACCAGTAGTGGAGGAATTTGGTTCAGTTTGATTAGGACTATGGTGAGGGGTTACAACAGTTTTACTATTACCTGTAGTGGAGGAATTTGGTTCAGTTTGATTCTGGGGGGATGAGTCTGAAGCTATTTTAGAGTATTCTATAGGCATTGTTTCATTCAGTTGCAATGGATGAAGAGTTGGTGGACTGTACAAATGAAAATACAGCAGCTAACAGGAGATGCCTCGTATCAAAGCTAGTTTTATAGTAATGGCGAGCAAACCTGGATTGTGAGTATTGAGGGATCTTCTATGTTAATTGTGGAACTGATTTAGGTGTGGGCCCTTCAACAAATTTTAGTAAATGACAATACGTAGACCGTAGAATATGTAGAACTAGGAACAAGTAGTTCAGTGTAAATTTTGTACAATTTGTTGGTAATGATAGTGCTGGGTTGGACATATACTGTATGAAATATTAACAAGTACTAACATCTTGATTGCTTAATATTGTAGATGCCAAAGATAAAATATCAAATGCAAAGCAAGATGAAATCGACTATTTGATTGGTCTATAAGCAAGTTGTTGATGCAAATAGGTATGAAATATTATATATGGACATGGGTAAAGATGTTTGAACGATATGTATAAAATATTATGTATGGATATGGGGAAAGTTGTTTGAACAATATGTATGAAATATTTTGTTTTAATTCACATATTTTTTTACCACAAAAATCTGTTTTATTTATATGCAAAGAAGAAATGTGTAAATAGATGTTATATATGTGGAAAATTTAAATCAAAAAATAATTTTTTTTGTAAATTCAATTAAATTTAATAGTGTGTCATAAACGCTATAGAATGTAATCGAGTAAGCGCTATAGAAAACTATATAATATAACTAAATATATGCTATAGAAAGTAAGCATAAAAAACGCCATAGACATTGTAACGCCCCACCTCTATGCTCATAATAACAAAGAGTATTAAAGGAAATACTGTCTATTATTACGAAGAATAAGGCTGGATGGGAGCGACCATCCGTAATTGGCCTTACACTAACATTGGTTATCTCGATAGGAGTGGTACATTCTTTTTATTTTTCTTCTATTATTTATTTACTCCCATCGACACACCCAATACTAGTATAAAACGAACTACGACGGTTCATAATAGTTTAGGACATTAGATATAACAATAACACAGATAATATAAATGCGGAACACAGATAAAAACAAAAGTCTCAGATATATATAACTGATGTCAGTTAATACATAGTTGACACTATACATATGATACAACTACAACTGTCGACTCTAGAAGTTATATATACAAGTACATTATCGACTAATATACAAGAATACATATCATTCTATACAATGACACGACTACTACAAAATGACTGACAACTTCAGAAGATGTGAAAAGTCTTCAATCCCGAACAGCAACTCAAAGAAAGAAATCTACAACCTGAAATACTCGGGTCTGACCCGAGTATTACATTCAAAAGAAAATAATACCCAGGTCAGTCTAATTCAAACCAGTTTATTAGTGCATATAGGCAGTAATAATCAAATATCACATAGACGACAGTCACAGAAATCTCGTGTACCCAACTTCTCGATAAGAGAACCGGATAACGGCAGATATAACACTAAGTAGTGTTAATCCACAAACAGAAATCCAAAGCAGTTTAAACAATTGAAATGTCAATTTCAAAACATCCATGCTAATTGGCTGCAGTACACGCTAACGTGTACTGCCTCGCCAATACAGCCTACGAATTACGCAACAGGTCGATGAATCAAGAACAAAAGAAATATCGATTAAAATCTGTCAGTTCAGAGTGGCTGCAGTGCACGCACGCGTGCACTGCCTCGCCACAACAGAATATAAAGTCACCATAAATCCAAGTACTAACAGTAATTAATACGTCGAGAAAACAAAATATCTAACCCAGATTGGTCAGAGAAACCACAATACAAAGTGGTGAAAGCAAACTGAGATGGCAACACGAATCTACATCAAAGGGGTGCCATCCAGAGATAACGAGTATGTGTACCCAATTAAGGCCTCAGCAACGACTAAAACATTTAAGCATAAGAATGCAAGTGGAAGGTCACTGAGAAGGAATGTTTAGTATACATACAAATAAATTTCATATGTACAACAAACATAAAAGACTACCCAGCAATGCAAGTGGATGACAGTCTCAAGCAACAGCAACTGTACATGTTCGAACAGAGTAAATGTTCAAAGAGAGCAAAGAAATGGCAAAGTGACAGTGGATCCAGTAAACAACTCAAGTGCAGTAATAGTGAACAAGTACAAGACTGTGTTCAAGTCAGACTACAAGAGTTACAACAGAAATATGGTACTACAAATATCATCAGACCAGATGAAAAAGATGCTCAAGTGGGTCAAGTAAACAATTCGAGTTGATACAAATATCACAAGTGTCAGTGCAACATCAACAAGACAAGTACAAACTGGACAACAACAAAGGCTACCAAGTGAACCAACACAATTGTCATCAAAACACAGTGCAGTGACTACAGAAATGATTATCCAAGTTCAACATCATTATCAAGTGCAATGAAGACTAAAATGTACTCAAGTGATAACATGAAACAGTGAATGAAGGCAACTGTAACGACCCGACTTTCCAGACCCGGAAAATCGAACCATTTTAGTTAAGAAGAAGAGGTAGAAGAAGAAAAATAGAAAACAAACATCAGAATCTAACCTTCGCAGCGGAATAAAATATAATATATATCAACAGATCTTTACACAAAACAAAAACTATATCTGTTTATAGAATACATTATCAGAATACATCATCAGAGTACATCAACATCCATAACATACAACTGAATACACAGTGGAAAAATAATAGCAAGTACGGAAAATACGTCTCGACATCCAGCTCGTCTCCTGAGCTTCACAGCATCATATCCTGAACCTGTTTATCTCGGTCTGACCCGAGCATCATATAAAACAATACCCGAGTCAGTCTGGAATACCAGCGTGAGAAAATAACACTCAATTGATTATTAAAGTTTCAAAAATCCTTTGAAATTAAAAGCATCTCGTAAGACCACGCCACAAATAAACATGTCGGGTTTTTACCTTACGATAGCTAAACACTTTTTATAAAAATCCTCTGATATTATAATAGTGTCTATTCACAAATACTTATTAAAATAGCTGAAATTGTTACATGATTAAATTCCAGCATACTAGCCACAAAGTGGGTAATACAAACAAAACTCGTACAAGGCACGTAGGGAGAATGGATTTCCAACGAATGACTAGGCACTGGGGTACCACCTGTCACAGTACGTGGCCTAGATCACAGTACCGAGGAGTACGCCCGCTCCCCTGCAACACAAGACCGGAATCACCTATGGGCAATTCCGAATATGATCACCCCACGGTTGGGATCAGCAACCGCACCACTAAGCCAAAATAAAAGGGACATCTAGACAGGAATGATCATACTCTCCAATGGGCGCTACCCACGAAGCCTTGCTGCATAACCCCTGATTTTCAGTCATTCCCGGTTGATGAGGCTTGAGGCTCAACGTTACCTTCAGAACGTTTCACTTAGAATGCCCATCGTCCCCTGACGATGTCCGAAAGCATCCATCCATACAAGTCTGTTCCGGGTCCGAACAGAACTGATAACACTATCCCCTTATCAATATTACCCCCGTTTCCCCACGAAACGTACAAACCGGATCGAAGTGGTTTTCGAGTCTCCAGACCTAGAATCCCGGTATACGGAAACCCGATCCCGGTCTCTTTGAAACGATCAGCGCATTTGGCCAATATTGATAGTCGGTTGTTTAACTATCAATTTACATCCATAACAACCATCAACAATCAATAATTTCTCCAAATTATTTATATCCCTCAAAATATCTTCACAAGATATTATTTCCATTTCAATCCCCATTGGAAACAATTTCAAACTATATTCCTCTCACGGAATAATTTCCCAAATATTTATTTTCATTGGAATGCCAAGTACAAAACCATTTTAGATTTTTAAAATAATTTTAAAACACTTTATTATAAAAATACTTTATAAGAACGCCTTTTTAAACTTCTTTAATATTTAAGTTAAAATATATATTTAAAGATATTTAAAATAAAACCATTTTAAAGAATATAAACAAATTTCCTTTTTAAACATATTATCAAATCTCATTTGTATTAACTACAATAAAAGATTGAAAATTACTTACTTTAGAAATTTAACATTTGGAAATAATAGATTTTTAAAACTTGACTTTTAAAAATAACAATAAATCTTTAACTAATATTTAAAATTTCCTTTTAAAACAAAATGTACTTGGCTATCCAGAAAATACTTCTCTTTCACAACCTTTAAAATAAATCTCTGTTTATTTTTAAAACAGATTCACAATCCTTTATAAATTCACACCTTGAGTTTATATTAAAATCCGCTTCACTTTATAAACTCAGTTTATAGATCTCAAAATCTCATTCCTCTTTAAAATTTCCCAGTTTCAATATTTAGATCAATTCTACAATTTTATTTCAAATTTGCTTTATCTTGAAATAAAATTCCCTTATTTACCTTATTTATTTCAAATACAATTATTCGGGTTTTTAATTTTTAATTTCTAGTTAAAACCCCTTTAACTGAAAATTCCTATTTTAAATTCCCAACATTCCTTATTTACACTTTTAATTAAATTAAATTATTAAATTAAAAGTAATTCCTTTATTTTCTCTAAACCAATATTACTTGAGTTTTCTAATCTTTATTTCTCCTCCGTAAATTTAAATTTCTTTTTCCTATATTTACTAAAATTCCAATTCTCTTTATTTTATCTTATTTTCAATTCACTTTTAAATTTATTCCAATTTACTTAAATTATTATTCTTTATTTTCTTCAAAAATTCAATTCCATAGATTTTCAAATTTTATTATACTGGGAATTCAATCAACCACAACATCCAATATCAAATCATCACAGGATGTCAATATTCAGATCACAGAATAATAAAATAAATTTTTTGAGGAATCCAGTTGGATCCCTCCAACCTGTTTCCCTGCATCCACAGACGTTAGCACAATACCAATTCCACTTCGAGGTGGAATATCGCGGTATATGGGATTTAAATAAATATCATCCGCTATTATGCGGCGCATAGGGTCTCATCCGCTATATAATGCGGGAATATCAATTCCAATATATACATATGCCAATATATATATATATTGGTATATACTACTATATATAATATAGCATATCAATCAATCCAAACAATCATTCATTCAATCATTTAAATTTAACTACTTAAATTTAAATTCAACTGAGTGAGATTAACTCACCTTTGCTTTTGTTTTGTACTCCACTCCAGACCAGCTTGTTTTCTCCATAGTACTTGACCTTGTATAATAATTTTTACAATTTATTAAATTATTTAATTGGCTAAAATTTTATTCGACTGTTCATTTTATTTTAAATAAAATCCAAACAACTAATTGTTTAGTTTTACCCGTGTACAATATAATTTATTAACATTCGAACGATTTGAATAAATAAATTTCCATTTGATAAATTTTAAATTAACCAGTGATTCTATTTTAACTAATAAAGTTTAAATTCAAACTAATTCCCCTTTTTAAACATATTATATATTTTTTTCTATTTTTTTTTCCATAAGTATTTTATAAAACAAATCTATATACCCCTTTAAAAGTCCTATTTCTAATTCTAATATATAAAGTTATAACATAATAGCTTTTATATCGTACTGTAACATAAATACTTATTTAAAGTTGTACAGTAGCATTAAAATGTGTAAATATTCAATTTATTTCCTATATTTTTTTTAATTCTGTGTAAAAACAAATATAAATTTTAAAAATCGAAAAGGCTATACCTTGCTGCCTCGACCAGCATCTATAGCCCAAAATCGTGAATGCCCTATCTGCCAAAACCCTAACTCACCAACAACCTGGACGATCGCGCCTTCATCATCATCCTCCGACGCTCGATCTCAACACTTTCCAACCTCGAACCCCCACTCCCAGGTTCGAACGCGAACAAGATAACGGCCCTTCCTCAATTAGCTGCGTCTCCCCTCATGCCACTGAAGTTCGTCGCCTTCACTTGAACAGTACGTCGACGCAGTTGAGTAACCCTCCCTCGCGTACGAGAATGCCTCAATTTGATAAAGTCTCGAACCTAGATTCACTGTCCACCTTGTCGTTCCGCTCCAGGCGAGTCGCTGAGTCCTCCTTGTCATCGCGAGGCGATCGCCATTCGATCCTGAGCCCAAATCGCGGATTGATGTCGACGGAGTCGTGGTCGCCATCGCGATTCAGCACATTTTTTTCCGAATCGAACGGGTTTGAATATAAATGAGGGGAAAGAAATGGATTTGATCCTTTCGACTGTTTTGATTTCGAGATGGATTTCGAATGAGATTCATTTTAGGAGAGGAGGATGATATCTCTTCGGCTGTGAAGATGAGATAGAGGAATATTATCTGCTTCGAAAAGGCAGGAGGCGTGTAAAGAAAGCTTTGCGTGAAAAATATCTAGCTATAGTAATTTGAAATGAAATGAAAAGGTATTGACGGGATGGAATTACGGCTGAAAGAAAATTAGAGTTGACCGATATTATTTTATTTAAATTCGATTTGTCTATATAAATCCCATCACGTTTAAATATCGTACGTTCACACCACAACCCCAATTGCTATGAAAACTGAAATCCGGTAATAATACAATATTACGGATCCAATGAGACTGGTTTCGTCAAATTCCGAGACTGTGCCCCCGGACGACTATTTTTAAATTCAATTTAAACGATAAAATTTGAAAACTGAACAAATCACTTTTTAATTTGATTTTAAAAGTTCTACTGCCTTCAGTATCATCAATATAGATTTTACAAGACTTCAAATTATTTTTAACTGGCTTAAAACAGCAGATTCAATAATTCATCGAATTTCGATAATTAAATCCTACAATTAATTATCCAATAAATATTGATATTTTAAAATTCTAGTTAATAATTTACTTTTGAATATTTAAAATAAATTAAATATCCAATTCCAAATGCTCAAAAATTCCGGGTCGTCACATTCCTCCTCCCTTAAAGAATTTCGTCCCCGAAATTACTAGTTAGGAAGAATGATTCAATACCCATTACTATTTTCCAAAACCAAACAGTTTTAACCATACCCAAACAATCTTTTATTAATGATACACTAATCATCTTTTAACTTCCCAAACTTATTCATAAGTTCAACCCATACCACCTACTTATCCATTCAAATTTAAATTTGAATTCAATTTTGAATTATCAAAATTTTCCAAAAAATTTTCTAACTCCCTAAATTTCCGAAAAATTTCGCCAGCGTCTCCTTTGCGCGGCTAGCTCGGTACTACTACAAAATGGCTCTACGGCCCCCCAATCTCAAAAAGAAAACAAAAAGCCAAGTGGCTGGATCCAAAACCCAATCAAATTTCATATAGAAATTCAAATACATACCTTTTTGTCGGGCCATTAAATTTTTATCTTTAAAAATCAAAAAATCCCAATTTCTCCATTGCTTTTATACACCTGTATATCCTACTAAGCAATAATATTCAATCACAATTCCAAAGTCATTTTATACTTTTCTTTACAAATTTTCAATATTTGTTTTACTTATGCTCGTACGATGCATATATATCATCCGTACGCAATATCACATTCGATCGCTCAATCGATCACACAATTTCACTTCCGAACTAGTATCGCCCACCCGACTTCCTAGTGCGGACTCAGAACTGGTTTCTTGATCAGAAACCGTCATTCTCCTTGCATAGCCACAAACTATGATAGAGAATTTCCAGAATCAATCAACAATCCATATCCAGGCTCGCCGTCGAAAATCGAGTGAAAAATCCTAATTCGGATCGATAAAACTATCTCGAAATTCTGTGTTCGACATCTAGACCAAATAGCTATGCGAATAAAATAATATACGTACATCCTACGTATAAATTCCAATTGATTATCAGTTATATCAACTCTCCTTTTTATTCACATTCATTTGATTGTTATTCACTTATCACACTTATCCCATTCACATCTTCAAACTTTAATCGTCATTCAATTATTCACCTAGAATAATTTTCCTCCATACCAAATTTACCTAAGAATTCACCATTCATTTCTTAAGTCCAATATAAACATTTTATATACTTCTTGGATTTGTTTTACTTCATTTTTGAAGTTTATATTTATTTTCACTTCCCCATTGAAGTTTATTTTAATTACTATTTACTTAGCCCTTACAATTTCATTTAAACTCAAATTGGCTTCCATTTTGAATATGGATTAGTTTCACTTACTATTTAATTTAAACCTCAAATAACAGTTTATTTACGAACTTTACTTTCTTTAGTTCCTTTGATTTCACTTCACCTTACATTCACATTTGAATTAGATTTCAATATCCAGTTTTAATTTCATTTGCTTAACAAATTTAAATCATTTATCCTAAATGAAAATTTTCAAAAATTTTCTAACTCTCAAAATTTATGGAAAATTTTGGCAGAGTCTCCTTTGCACGGAGGGACTTCTGCGATATCGCAGGATGCACAAATATATATATACATCGGCCTCAGGCCGGAAATCACAATATATATCAATATATGCAGTTCATATCTCCTATTTTGAATTTTTGCGTAAGCGTACCTCATTTTTAGCATTTTTAAGCAAGCGGCTTATTATTTAGCAATTAGTGCAACCCAAAATCAGCTATACGGCTTCCCCGAACCTGTACTTACTTAATTTAAAGATGTAAGTGTCAAAATCATGCAACTTAACAACATTTTTCATATTTAACTAACAACATAAGCGTTTTAATAAGCAATGCAAGTTAAACAATACTTATAAGCAATTTATAGGGTTCCACCATTAATTTAAATTGTTTACAACTCAATTCTCACATTCGATTCATTTTAGCAAAACAAACTCATATTTAATTCAGTTGATCTCAAAATCAATCTATTTGACTTCTATCAACTTATAGAATTTTAACTTCCTTGTTTACGTCAAACGACGATTTATTTAATGCAGCCTCGTCCATATCCATATGAATAAATGATTATTTGGGTTTTACAACCAATTTGAATTGATTCCAATTCAATTTATTTTAATCCCATTACACTTATAATTTAATTGGTAAATTCACTGAATCCAATATAAATTCTAATCCGCATTTGAGAATTTATTTCTGAATTGTATTTTATTACTAACAAGTCTACTTCAATCCATTTCTACTTACTTGCAATTATTTACAATTCAAATTATCACTATTATACTTCAACTCCATTATTCATTCACACTTTCACTTTTATTACCAAATCCAAATTCCATTAACATATTTGATTTACTAATTTATTCCAAATTAGTTTACTTCCATTTTAACCAATACAATATTTGATTTTTATCCTTACAAATCACCCTAGTTAATCTCCTCGGGTTTTATAATTCAAGTACTGGATCTTATTCATTCCCAAAACACCAAACAAATTTATTTACTTAGCTATAACTTCCCATTCAAGCCACAATTAATTTAATTTTCCAATAAATTTAATTCCTTTACCATTATTCAAGCTAAATTTAATTTAACCCAAATCTCTATTCCAAACTGCACATCTCTTATTCATCTTACTCTTACTTGTTAATGTAAGGATTTTTAATTTCACTCGATATTATTTATAATTCAACTGAATTTCATTACAATTTAATTTTATTTAACTTAACTTCAGTCAAATCATATTATTCTCTTAATATCATTTCCATCACAATTTATTTCAATTCGATTCCAACAATCCAAATACAACTGGATTTATTTTTCTCAGTTTGCTTCAAATCCAACTCAAAATTAAACTTAGTTTAAGCTCATTTGTCTCAACTTAATTTTATTTCTCCATCTGATTCAAATAAAGATTTAGAATTCTTATGTACCCGGCTTTTAGTTTCAAATCATTTTGAAATCTCCACTTATTCCAAAATCACACTTCTCACGTTATTAAACCAATTCTGGATTTTATTCCCTACAAATTTCATTTGAAATTTCAAAAACAAAACAAATTTCCTTTGGAAATTTCAAAAACAACTAGCTTTTCTGAATAAATCAATTTGGCAGCAATTCGTCACTCAGGAGTTCGAAAATAAATTCTGAAGATGCGGCCGTCATCCTCCGAATTATTTCCAGCAACTGAAATGAATTTATTGCTATATCCCTTTCAAAAATTTATTTGAAACAATTTTCCTTCCAGAAATACTTTCCAAAATAATAATGCTTGTGTTTATCTTCAAAACACTTTGAAAACACTTCCAAATATCCAGGGTTTAAATTTACCGTTTGATTAAATCAAATTTTTAGTTATAATTCATTTGTACAATTCATATTTATACAAATATCCATTGGTTAAGTAAATCATTCTGATTTTACAATCTTACCATATTTTTTTCAAATTTTAATTTGTCAGAATATTTTCATCCAAACATCCAAATATATAATAATTTAAAGAAATATTTCTTTTATATCAAAATACATTTTCCGGGTAAAATTATTTCATCTACCCGTTTCAAAACAATATTGTGTCGAATTGTTCTATTCGAGTGTTTAGAAACCCCTTCGATACAGTTGCGCAGACTGTGCCGACGAAGGTTCATATGCCACTAAATAAATCAACCAACACAATATAAAACCATTTTATATTCACTAACAAATACGCGCTCATATCTATTAATACTCTCAAAATTCCCACCAGAGCCAAGGTTATCGCCAACCTAAGCTCTGATACCACTGTAACGACCCGACTTTCCAGACCCGGAAAATCGAACCATTTTAGTTAAGAAGAAGAGGTAGAAGAAGAAAAATAGAAAACAAACATCAGAATCTAACCTTCGCAGCGGAATAAAATATAATATATATCAACAGATCTTTACACAAAACAAAAACTATATCTGTTTATAGAATACATTATCAGAATACATCATCAGAGTACATCAACATCCATAACATACAACTGAATACACAGTGGAAAAATAATAGCAAGTACGGAAAATACGTCTCGACATCCAGCTCGTCTCCTGAGCTTCACAGCATCATATCCTGAACCTGTTTATCTCGGTCTGACCCGAGCATCATATAAAACAATACCCGAGTCAGTCTGGAATACCAGCGTGAGAAAATCACACTCAATTGATTATTAAAGTTTCAAAAATCCTTTGAAATTAAAAGCATCTCGTAAGACCACGCCACAAATAAACATGTCGGGTTTTTACCTTACGATAGCTAAACACTTTTTATAAAAATCCTCTGATATTATAATAGTGTCTATTCACAAATACTTATTAAAATAGCTGAAATTGTTACATGATTAAATTCCAGCATACTAGCCACAAAGTGGGTAATACAAACAAAACTCGTACAAGGCACGTAGGGAGAATGGATTTCCAACGAATGACTAGGCACTGGGGTACCACCTGTCACAGTACGTGGCCTAGATCACAGTACCGAGGAGTACGCCCGCTCCCCTGCAACACAAGACCGGAATCACCTATGGGCAATTCCGAATATGATCACCCCACGGTTGGGATCAACAACCGCACCACTAAGCCGAAATAAAAGGGACATCTAGACAGGAATGATCATACTCTCCAGTGGGCGCTACCCACGAAGCCTTGCTGCATAACCCCTGATTTTCAGTCATTCCCGGTTGATGAGGCTTGAGGCTCAACGTTACCTTCAGAACGTTTCACTTAGAATGCCCATCGTCCCCTGACGATGTCCGAAAGCATCCATCCATACAAGTCTGTTCCGGGTCCGAACAGAACTGATAACACTATCCCCTTATCAATATTACCCCCGTTTCCCCACGAAACGTACAAACCGGATCGAAGTGGTTTTCGAGTCTCCAGACCTAGAATCCCGGTATACGGAAACCCGATCCCGGTCTCTTCGAAACGATCAGCGCATTTGGCCAATATTGATAGTCGGTTGTTTAACTATCAATTTACATCCATAACAACCATCAACAATCAATAATTTCTCCAAATTATTTATATCCCTCAAAATATCTTCACAAGATATTATTTCCATTTCAATCCCCATTGGAAACAATTTCAAACTATATTCCTCTCACGGAATAATTTCCCAAATATTTATTTTCATTGGAATGCCAAGTACAAAACCATTTTAGATTTTTAAAATAATTTTAAAACACTTTATTATAAAAATACTTTATAAGAACGCCTTTTTAAACTTCTTTAATATTTAAGTTAAAATATATATTTAAAGATATTTAAAATAAAACCATTTTAAAGAATATAAACAAATTTCCTTTTTAAACATATTATCAAATCTCATTTGTATTAACTACAATAAAAGATTGAAAATTACTTACTTTAGAAATTTAACATTTGGAAATAATAGATTTTTAAAACTTGACTTTTAAAAATAACAATAAATCTTTAACTAATATTTAAAATTTCCTTTTAAAACAAAATGTACTTGGCTATCCAGAAAATACTTCTCTTTCACAACCTTTAAAATAAATCTCTGTTTATTTTTAAAACAGATTCACAATCCTTTATAAATTCACACCTTGAGTTTATATTAAAATCCGCTTCACTTTATAAACTCAGTTTATAGATCTCAAAATCTCATTCCTCTTTAAAATTTCCCAGTTTCAATATTTAGATCAATTCTACAATTTTATTTCAAATTTGCTTTATCTTGAAATAAAATTCCCTTATTTACCTTATTTATTTCAAATACAATTATTCGGGTTTTTAATTTTTAATTTCTAGTTAAAACCCCTTTAACTGAAAATTCCTATTTTAAATTCCCAACATTCCTTATTTACACTTTTAATTAAATTAAATTATTAAATTAAAAGTAATTCCTTTATTTTCTCTAAACCAATATTACTTGAGTTTTCTAATCTTTATTTCTCCTCCGTAAATTTAAATTTCTTTTTCCTATATTTACTAAAATTCCAATTCTCTTTATTTTATCTTATTTTCAATTCACTTTTAAATTTATTCCAATTTACTTAAATTATTATTCTTTATTTTCTTCAAAAATTCAATTCCATAGATTTTCAAATTTTATTATACTGGGAATTCAATCAACCACAACATCCAATATCAAATCATCACAGGATGTCAATATTCAGATCACAGAATAATAAAATAAATTTTTTGAGGAATCCAGTTGGATCCCTCCAACCTGTTTCCCTGCATCCACAGACGTTAGCACAATACCAATTCCACTTCGAGGTGGAATATCGCGGTATATGGGATTTAAATAAATATCATCCGCTATTATGCGGCGCATAGGGTCTCATCCGCTATATAATGCGGGAATATCAATTCCAATATATACATATGCCAATATATATATATTGGTATATACTACTATATATAATATAGCATATCAATCAATCCAAACAATCATTCATTCAATCATTTAAATTTAACTACTTAAATTTAAATTCAACTGAGTGAGATTAACTCACCTTTGCTTTTGTTTTGTACTCCACTCCAGACCAGCTTGTTTTCTCCATAGTACTTGACCTTGTATAATAATTTTTACAATTTATTAAATTATTTAATTAGCTAAAATTTTATTCGACTGTTCATTTTATTTTAAATAAAATCCAAACAACTAATTGTTTAGTTTTACCCGTGTACAATATAATTTATTAACATTCGAACGATTTGAATAAATAAATTTCCATTTGATAAATTTTAAATTAACCAGTGATTCTATTTTAACTAATAAAGTTTAAATTCAAACTAATTCCCCTTTTTAAACATATTATATATATTTTTCTATTTTTTTTTCCATAAGTATTTTATAAAACAAATCTATATACCCCTTTAAAAGTCCTATTTCTAATTCTAATATATAAAGTTATAACATAATAGCTTTTATATCGTACTGTAACATAAATACTTATTTAAAGTTGTACAGTAGCATTAAAATGTGTAAATATTCAATTTATTTCCTATTTTTTTTTTAATTCTGTGTAAAAACAAATATAAATTTTAAAAATCGAAAAGGCTATACCTTGCTGCCTCGACCAGCATCTATAGCCCAAAATCGTGAATGCCCTATCTGCCAAAACCCTAACTCACCAACAACCTGGACGATCGCGCCTTCATCATCATCCTCCGACGCTCGATCTCAACACTTTCCAACCTCGAACCCCCACTCCCAGGTTCGAACGCGAACAAGATAACGGCCCTTCCTCAATTAGCTGCGTCTCCCCTCATGCCACTGAAGTTCGTCGCCTTCACTTGAACAGTACGTCGACGCAGTTGAGTAACCCTCCCTCGCGTACGAGAATGCCTCAATTTGATAAAGTCTCGAACCTAGATTCACTGTCCACCTTGTCGATCCGCTCCAGGCGAGTCGCTGAGTCCTCCTTGTCATCGCGAGGCGATCGCCATTCGATCCTGAGCCCAAATCGCGGATTGATGTCGACGGAGTCGTGGTCGCCATCGCGATTCAGCACATTTTTTCCGAATCGAACGGGTTTGAATATAAATGAGGGGAAAGAAATGGATTTGATCCTTTCGACTGTTTTGATTTCGAGATGGATTTCGAATGAGATTCATTTTAGGAGAGGAGGATGATATCTCTTCGGCTGTGAAGATGAGATAGAGGAATATTATCTGCTTCGAAAAGGCAGGAGGCGTGTAAAGAAAGCTTTGCGTGAAAAATATCTAGCTATAGTAATTTGAAATGAAATGAAAAGGTATTGACGGGATGGAATTACGGCTGAAAGAAAATTAGAGTTGACCGATATTATTTTATTTAAATTCGATTTGTCTATATAAATCCCATCACGTTTAAATATCGTACGTTCACACCACAACCCCAATTGCTATGAAAACTGAAATCCGGTAATAATACAATATTACGGATCCAATGAGACTGGTTTCGTCAAATTCCGAGACTGTGCCCCCGGACGACTATTTTTAAATTCAATTTAAACGATAAAATTTGAAAACTGAACAAATCACTTTTTAATTTGATTTTAAAAGTTCTACTGCCTTCAGTATCATCAATATAGATTTTACAAGCCTTCAAATTATTTTTAACTGGCTTAAAACAGCAGATTCAATAATTCATCGAATTTCGATAATTAAATCCTACAATTAATTATCCAATAAATATTGATATTTTGAAATTCTAGTTAATAATTTACTTTTGAATATTTAAAATAAATTAAATATCCAATTCCAAATGCTCAAAAATTCCGGGTCGTCACAGCAACAGTGAATCAAGTCCAAGCAATACAAATATATATATATGTACACACATATATATCTGTATCAAACATACATCTGCCCTCAACATGAACAAAAGATCGTTACAATGCAAACTCAAGCTTGAAGACAACAGAAGTGATGTCAGAAGTCATACAGTTCAGACTATACAAATATCCCAAGTTCAAGTCCAACAAGATCAAGTTCATCAATGCAGTTCGACAAAGAGGTGACAAGCAACTACAGGGATGAATACAACGTCAAAGATCAAAGACCAGACTAAGACATCAATGATTAGGGAATGAGCAACAGGACAACATCAATGATACAAATCAGTTTGCAAGCAGCAGTACCATCAAGCCTCAACAACCAAGTATGTGCATGAATTCAACAGTGTATGAATTCGACAGCATCAACAACAAATGACAAAGTGCAGCAATGAGGTATGATGAATACAGGAACGAAATTCAATGAATACAACAGAAGTGCCGAAGTGCAGAATGAACCATATAGTGATGCCAACAGTGAACTACAATGTCACAATGATAACAAGGTCAAGGCCTACAGTAAATCAAGTTTTTTCAATGCCGAGAAGACAATGTGACAAGGATAAGGAGACAAGTTCGAATTAATGCAGATGTCAAACAAGTCGAAGAACAACAATGCAGATGTAACGTTTTCAAGTGCGTATCTGCAATGACTCAAGGAAAATCGAACGCTACAAAGTCCAAAACCGTGTGTATTAAGTTGTCATAATATTAGGGAATCAAGAAATAGGAAGGTAATGCGTTCATATAAATGCAAACCCCAAAAATTCATCATCGGCAAAACCCATACTCAGAAGTAAGAAAAACTCAGCAACCAAATCACGAAATTTCAGGAGTAAGAAACCATCACATTTTTATACGAGTAAAAATCACAGAAATTTAAACTCTACGAATCTACTCATGAACTAGATGTGAGTGGGGGATCCACTCACCTTAGTCTGAACGGTCGCGAGCGACGAAGGAAGTCGATGCCGTTGATTTTGAACGAGCCCTAATTCCAGACTGGAGGCAAGGACGAGCTGAAGATCGTAATCGCCAGAGATTCGCAAGCAAAATCGCCGAAGTTCTAATTTTGGGACGAACGAACGCGAAAAGAATTCGTGGCCGCCATTTATTACTCTCGTTTGTTTTAGGGATTTGAAAGTGAATAATGGGTAAAGGGGACGGGATATTGAACGAATGAAAATAGAGAGGGGGATCGATTATTTGCCTTGAAAATTTTCACGGCCCCAAACACCTATGGGCCACGATTATTATAAAGCCCACAAATCCTTTTTAACAAATTGTTAGAAGAATTTGCCCGATTAAAACACCCAAGAGAAATTTGCCAACAATAATAATCGTCTAATAACGATAATAAAAATCATGAAATCCTGGGTTGTTACAGACTCCCCTCCTTATAAAAATTGCGTCCCCGCAATTTTCCTAATCAAGATTGTCCATAACAATTTTCTTCTAACCTAAACTAGTTATGCTAGAATAATAAGAATTGAGAACACGATTATCAAAGGAATTGCGTCCCCGCAATCATAGGGAATAAATGGGTACAAGGTAACAACCAAAAGAGCATGGCAATGTCGAATGTACAAGCAAAGCAAGTGTCAGGGGGAAAGTATTAGATAAGAAATCGAAAGGTTCGACTGCTTCAAATCAAAAGAATCAACATCGTGGGAATCAGGGATCAAACTCAGACGACTAACAAAAGCAAGAACAATCGAGTTCCAGCAACTAAAAGAGAAGGAAAAACAGAGCAGAAACCCCCTACAGAGCACGAATTGAATGTGAGTAAATCAAATTACTCACCTGCATCGCTAGAGAAAAAGACGAAGCTCAAATCTCAAGAATCGCAAATATTCAATCATCAAAACGATAATTGAATTTCTCAAATCAACGAACATTCAATTATCAAAATGATAATCAAATTTTAAATTTAACAAATATTTGATTATCCCAAGCGATAATCAAATTTCTCAAATTAACAAATATTCGATCATCACAAACGATAATCAAATTTCTAATTCACAAATATTTAATTATCTAAAGCGATAATTAAATTCGAAATCAACAAATATTTAATTATCTAAAGCGATAATTAAATCTCAAAGCACAAATATTTAATTATCTAAAGCGATAATTAAAACAACAAATCAACAATTATTTAATTATCTCAGGCGATAATTAAATCTAAAATCAACAAATATTTAATTATCTAAAGCGATAATTAAATCTCAAAGCACAAATATTTAATTATCTAAAGCGATAATTAAAACAACAAATCAACAATTATTTAATTATCTCAGGCGATAATTAAATCTAAAATCAACAAATATTTAATTATCTAAAGCGATAATTAAATCTCAAAGCACAAATATTTAATTATCTAAAGCGATAATTAAAACAACAAATCAACAATTATTTAATTATCTCAGGCGATAATTAAATCTAAAATCAACAAATATTTAATTATCTAAAGCGATAATTAAATCTCAAAGCACAAATATTTAATTATCTAAAGCGATAATTAAAACAACAAATCAACAATTATTTAATTATCTCAGGCGATAATTAAATCTAAAATCAACAAATATTTAATTATCTAAAGCGATAATTAAATCTCAAAGCACAAATATTTAATTATCTAAAGCGATAATTAAAACAACAAATCAACAATTATTTAATTATCTCAGGCGATAATTAAATCTAAAATCAACAAATATTTAATTATCTAAAGCGATAATTAAATCTCAAAGCACAAATATTTAATTATCTAAAGCGATAATTAAAACAACAAATCAACAATTATTTAATTATCTCAGGCGATAATTAAATCTAAAATCAACAAATATTTAATTATCTAAAGCGATAATTAAATCTCAAAGCACAAATATTTAATTATCTAAAGCGATAATTAAAACAACAAATCAACAATTATTTAATTATCTCAGGCGATAATTAAATCTAAAATCAACAAATATTTAATTATCTAAAGCGATAATTAAATCTCAAAGCACAAATATTTAATTATCTAAAGCGATAATTAAAACAACAAATCAACAATTATTTAATTATCTCAGGCGATAATTAAATCTAAAATCAACAAATATTTAATTATCTAAAGTGATAATTAAAAGCAACAAATATCCGATTATCGAAAACGATAATCAGAACTCATATCAACAAATATCTAATTATCACAAGCGATAATTAGAAACAACAAATATCTGATTATCAAAAACGATAATCAGAACTCATATCAACAAATATCTAATTATCACAAGCGATAATTAGAAACAACAAATATCTAATTATCAAAAACGATAATCAGAACTCATATCAACAAATATCCAATTACCTGCAGATAATTGGAAACAACAAATATCTAGAAATCAATTAAGAAGACTAGAAAATCAACATAAAAGTTTGGATCGATCCCATCAGATGGCGAGTTTTTAATTCGCCGCACGTGCATCAACATATGGCCGAAGCCTACCAAGTACTCAACATAATTTTTTTTTTGGCGCCCATCAGATTGACCCGAAGGTCCGCAGAGTGACCCGAAGGTCTAGTACCGGTATTTGACCCGAAGGTCCATCATATGACCCGAAGGTCCATCATATGACCCGAAGGTCCATCATAGTGGCTCGAAAGCACACGAAAACATCAAATATTTCAATTTACGAGTCCGGAATTAACCAAAATAGTAAACGCACATGTCCCATAACCACGAGTTTTACTAAATTGTTTAATTCTCTTCATCGTTTCCTTGAAAGTGTAGAATCATCAAAACAACAGATATTCAATTAACGAGTCCGGAATTAACCGAAATAGTAAAAGTGTGGTTCCATACTCCGCACTTTTGCTAAATCGTTTAAATCACTTCATCGTTTCCTTGAAAGTGCAAAATTGTGTATTTTGTAAAAATACACTTTACATTCTCAAACGGACAAGTCCGGAATTAAGCGAATCAGTAATAGAAAGGGGTCATAGTCCTCGATTTTGCTGAAACGTTTAAATCGCTTCCTCATTCTTTTGAAAGCGCAAACTGTTAAAATTCCCGAAAGCAATTTTATTTATTTTGCAAAAATAACAATTCACATTCTCAACTGGACAAGTCCGGAGTTAAGCGAAACAGTAAAAGAAAGGGGTCATAATCCTCGATTTTGCTGAATCGTTTAAGTCGCTTCCTCATCCTTTTGAAAACGCAAATCGTTAAAAATTTATAAAACAATTTTCATTTTTAAAACGAGTTTCCAATCACGTGATTAAAACAGCAATATTAGTAACAATTTCGATAAGGAAATTGTACTTCTCAAAATACCGTAAAAAACGGTTACACATCAGTATTGCGGAATAACCGCTTGAAAATCCACTTTTAAAAATTTGGCTGTTACTGAAGTCAAAGCGACAGAAATTTTAAAACGTCAAATATCTCATCAAAAGAATTCACATCAAAATGTGACATCAGTGAATTTTCATTCATTAAAATTGTCAACAAAACACCGTGCCTCAAAATTCAGCATTGGTGTAAAAATCCCGTTATAAAAATAACGGCAACAAAATACGTATCATAACCAAGCATCGGTTCAACGTAAAATAAATGCAGTAACGTGCAATTCAAATTTTTGCACGTATTACGGAATGAACAAAGAAATCATTCGAATGTATCTTCAATGAAGATTAATTCAAAACAACAAAAATCTAATCAATAGATGATTAGTACAAAAGAAAGCCAGCGGAAATTTCAACAAAATCACATATCTGCAATTTCTTCGAATCCTCAATTCGGATTCGAAATTCTCAAAGAAACAAAATAATTACAGGTATGTAAACAACAAATGAAATTCATATCAATTTCGTATTTGGATTCTTAAATCAAAAAGATTACCAGTTGTACTCAGCGAAGACAGTTTCCGCTGCGCACTCTGATAAACAGAACACAATTCAATCAAATCAACAAAACACAGTCTCACTTTTATTTTTTATAATAAAGTTATTTAAAAATTTCATCCAAATTTCAAAACTTTAGTTTTTGACTCAAAGTACAAATAAAACATCGACCAATAGTTGTAACATATGTTCCATCCAAGTTATGTTTTATATTATGTCCATAAACCCCAAGCTTTGATACCAACTGTAACGCCCCACCTCTATGCTCATAATAACAAAGAGTATTAAAGGAAATACTGTCTATTATTACGAAGAATAAGGCTGGATGGGAGCGACCATCCGTAATTGGCCTTACACTAACATTGGTTATCTCGATAGGAGTGGTACATTCTTTTTATTTTTCTTCTATTATTTATTTACTCCCATCGACACACCCAATACTAGTATAAAACGAACTACGACGGTTCATAATAGTTTAGGACATTAGATATAACAATAACACAGATAATATAAATGCGGAACACAGATAAAAACAAAAGTCCCAGATATATATAACTGATGTCAGTTAATACATAGTTGACACTATACATATGATACAACTACAACTGTCGACTCTAGAAGTTATATATACAAGTACATTATCGACTAATATACAAGAATACATATCATTCTATACAATGACACGACTACTACAAAATGACTGACAACTTCAGAAGATGTGAAAAGTCTTCAATCCCGAACAGCAACTCAAAGAAAGAAATCTACAACCTGAAATACTCGGGTCTGACCCGAGTATTACATTCAAAAGAAAATAATACCCAGGTCAGTCTAATTCAAACCAGTTTATTAGTGCATATAGGCAGTAATAATCAAATATCACATAGACGACAGTCACAGAAATCTCGTGTACCCAACTTCTCGATAAGAGAACCGGATAACGGCAGATATAACACTAAGTAGTGTTAATCCACAAACAGAAATCCAAAGCAGTTTAAACAATTGAAATGTCAATTTCAAAACATCCATGCTAATTGGCTGCAGTACACGCTAACGTGTACTGCCTCGCCAATACAGCCTACGAATTACGCAACAGGTCGATGAATCAAGAACAAAAGAAATATCGATTAAAATCTGTCAGTTCAGAGTGGCTGCAGTGCACGCACGCGTGCACTGCCTCGCCACAACAGAATATAAAGTCACCACAAATCCAAGTACTAACAGTAATTAATACGTCGAGAAAACAAAATATCTAACCCAGATTGGTCAGAGAAACCACAATACAAAGTGGTGAAAGCAAACTGAGATGGCAACACGAATCTACATCAAAGGGGTGCCATCCAGAGATAACGAGTATGTGTACCCAATTAAGGCCTCAGCAACGACTAAAACATTTAAGCATAAGAATGCAAGTGGAAGGTCACTGAGAAGGAATGTTTAGTATACATACAAATAAATTTCATATGTACAACAAACATAAAAGACTACCCAGCAATGCAAGTGGATGACAGTCTCAAGCAACAGCAACTGTACATGTTCGAACAGAGTAAATGTTCAAAGAGAGCAAAGAAATGGCAAAGTGACAGTGGATCCAGTAAACAACTCAAGTGCAGTAATAGTGAACAAGTACAAGACTGTGTTCAAGTCAGACTACAAGAGTTACAACAGAAATATGGTACTACAAATATCATCAGACCAGATGAAAAAGATGCTCAAGTGGGTCAAGTAAACAATTCGAGTTGATACAAATATCACAAGTGTCAGTGCAACATCAACAAGACAAGTACAAACTGGACAACAACAAAGGCTACCAAGTGAACCAACACAATTGTCATCAAAACACAGTGCAGTGACTACAGAAATGATTATCCAAGTTCAACATCATTATCAAGTGCAATGAAGACTAAAATGTACTCAAGTGATAACATGAAACAGTGAATGAAGGCAACAGTGAATCAAGTCCAAGCAATACAAATATATATATATGTACACACATATATATCTGTATCAAACATACATCTGCCCTCAACATGAACAAAAGATCGTTACAATGCAAACTCAAGCTTGAAGACAACAGAAGTGATGTCAGAAGTCATACAGTTCAGACTATACAAATATCCCAAGTTCAAGTCCAACAAGATCAAGTTCATCAATGCAGTTCGACAAAGAGGTGACAAGCAACTACAGGGATGAATACAACGTCAAAGATCAAAGACCAGACTAAGACATCAATGATTAGGGAATGAGCAACAGGACAACATCAATGATACAAATCAGTTTGCAAGCAGCAGTACCATCAAGCCTCAACAACCAAGTATGTGCATGAATTCAACAGTGTATGAATTCGACAGCATCAACAACAAATGACAAAGTGCAGCAATGAGGTATGATGAATACAGGAACGAAATTCAATGAATACAACAGAAGTGCCGAAGTGCAGAATGAACCATATAGTGATGCCAACAGTGAACTACAATGTCACAATGATAACAAGGTCAAGGCCTACAGTAAATCAAGTTTTTTCAATGCCGAGAAGACAATGTGACAAGGATAAGGAGACAAGTTCGAATTAATGCAGATGTCAAACAAGTCGAAGAACAACAATGCATATGTAACGTTTTCAAGTGCGTATCTGCAATGACTCAAGGAAAATCGAACGCTACAAAGTCCAAAACCGTGTGTATTAAGTTGTCATAATATTAGGGAATCAAGAAATAGGAAGGTAATGCGTTCATATAAATGCAAACCCCAAAAATTCATCATCGGCAAAACCCATACTCAGAAGTAAGAAAAACTCAGCAACCAAATCACGAAATTTCAGGAGTAAGAAACCATCACATTTTTATACGAGTAAAAATCACAGAAATTTAAACTCTACGAATCTACTCATGAACTAGATGTGAGTGGGGGATCCACTCACCTTAGTCTGAACGGTCGCGAGCGACGAAGGAAGTCGATGCCGTTGATTTTGAACGAGCCCTAATTCCAGACTGGAGGCAAGGACGAGCTGAAGATCGTAATCGCTAGAGATTCGCAAGCAAAATCGCCGAAGTTCTAATTTTGGGACGAACGAACGCGAAAAGAATTCGTGGCCGCCATTTATTACTCTCGTTTGTTTTAGGGATTTGAAAGTGAATAATGGGTAAAGGGGACGGGATATTGAACGAATGAAAATAGAGAGGGGGATCGATTATTTGCCTTGAAAATTTTCACGGCCCCAAACACCTATGGGCCACGATTATTATAAAGCCCACAAATCCTTTTTAACAAATTGTTAGAAGAATTTGCCCGATTAAAACACCCAAGAGAAATTTGCCAACAATAATAATCGTCTAATAATGATAATAAAAATCACGAAATCCTGGGTTGTTACAGACATGTATAACAAACGCTATAGAAATATGCAAAACAAACGCTATAGAAAGTAACCTTAGGACATATTTCCTACAGCGTTTTCCTTAATAACAACGGTAAAACGCTATAGAAAGTAAGCATAAAAAACGCTATAGACATGTATAACAAACGCTATAGAAATATGCAAAACAAACGCTATAGAAAGTAACCTTGGGACATATTTCCTACAACGTTTTCCTTAATAACAACGATAAAACGCTATACAAAATTTACTTTTCATAGCGTTTTAGCTCCTGCTATTTAAAGTTTATAGTCCACCATAGCATGTCGTTCCATAGCATTATCTGAAACGTTATGGTAAGGTATAATAGCATTTTTCAAACGCTATTAAAGCCCTAGTTTTTGTAGTGAAAAGTTGTGTCTCCAGATTCATGTTATATCAGAGTTAAAAACAAACCCCATCAGCCTGGACAATTATAACTTTCCGACCTTACAATTGCTGATGAGTATATATAATAATACATCGTAAAAATAAATATTATGGTAGGTGAACATCTAGCTCTATTACATAAGCTCCATGTCATAATGACAACTTGAAAAATTACTCGTTCTGATTCGAGCATTATAATAAAATACCACTCGGATCAGTCTGGAAAACCAGTATGAGAAAACTCAAGAAATATGGTGAACATATAATAATTCTATGAGACCATGTCACTAAACACAGATTGAGTTTTACCTCACAATAATAACATTCATACTTCAAAGAATGTACACAAATAATTAAACATCGCGAAGAGTGCAAGACACTTCCCGATGCAATTAAAAAGAATCAAGTCAAAAGTTTGAATAAAAAAGAAGGAGAAGAAAATTTTCCAACAATGACTAGGAGAGTGCACCAACCTTACCGAAAGTATATCTCTAGAAAATATACTTGAGAACTATGATGGCTTTTGAAAAATGTACAAGCCGGACCCCACCAACCTTATCAAGAATCCGAGTACTTCACATCTCCGCATGCATACAACAAAATCCAATCTAGAGTAGATGTGAAGATACCCTAATGGAAGCAACCTCGCATAGCTTGACGCCCACTCGCTATTTGGTTTTAGTTATTTTTAACAAAGGATATCAATGCTCAAACGAGCAACAAATCGTCGATCTCAAACTAGTACTACCTCGGGGAAACGGACAAGTAAGGGCAGTGTTGCTTCCTACCTTGTCACGACAACATTCTTAACTTTAAGAATAGCAAGAGTTCCTCAAGGAATAACAAATCATCTTAGATTGACGAACACAAAGAAGATAGTAGGATTAATGGTCAATAAATCAACTATATATCACGAATAACAAAATGGTCATATATGAAAATTAAATCTCTTACACTTATCAAAACTCGTTGATCTCGAACTAGCACTACCTCGGGGAAAATAATGAAGCCAGACAAGTAAGGGCAATGTTGCTTCCACCTTGTCACGACAACATCTTAACTTTAAGAATAGCAAGGGTTCTTCAACGTTTAATGCTAAGTGTAAAACTAAATATTTTCTATAAACGAATAAAACTTTTAAAACATTTTACTCGCACTTGTGCTTGATTGTCACATCATAAATATTTGTAAAACACTTTAAAAACACTCTTAAAATATATATTCTTTTTAAAGAGAAAATTATATTTTTAAGTGTATTAAAAAGAAGGGTTAAAAATAAATGTCGTTAAAACATCGTTTACTATAAACCCAAAACAATTCACAATTAGCCTTAATTTTGAACATTCCATTTTAAAGATTTTTCTTATTTATAAACAATCATTTATAACTTTAAAACAACATTTACCATCCTAGAAGATAATAAATCAATTTAAAATACTTTTATAAATTTAAAATAATGTTAATCATTTCGAACGATAATTGATATACCTATTTTATAAATTTAAAACCACACTAATTATCCCGAACGAAAATTATCCAATTTATAATCTTTTTTATAAATTTTGAAATAATATTAATTATTCTAAAGGAAAATTATTCAATTTAGAATCTTTTTTATAAATTTTGAAAACAACATTAAGTGTCCCAAAGGAAGATTAATCAAATTTATAACTCATTTTATAAATTTTAAACAACACTTATCCTTTATTTCAAAATTCTCAAAAATACTTGAAAATATAGCATTAAACAACTTTCAAAGTCTAAAAACGCAAATAAACATTTATTTTGTAAACATACAAGCACAATTTCAACACACATAAATGTTTAAATATATGGTATTTTATAAGTGTCAATGTAGCGATAATTGCTACAATGACACTTGCACAAATCAAACCATATGTCACAAATATTTCAACCAAACATCAATATAAGCAACATAAGAATATAAGTAAATCAATATTGGTGAGAAACCCCTTAGGATCTCTTTATAAATGTCCTCTGTAATCATGCATATGTATGTGTATTTCGAAGTGATCCGTAGAGACCTGTTCGCTACGTACACTTCGACTTCCTCTTGCTTTTGTTCCCTGCAAAACAATGGTTATTTATGCCATCTGTTTTCAAGTAGGAATCAGATCCAAACAAACAATCAAATAACAATAACTATCATCCAAGTATTCAACAATAATTTATAACAACACATATATCATATAGTTTATTTAGAGGTGAGTAAACTCACCAAAATTCAACGCTTACACGTTCATGAATAGTCTAAAATCGAACACCATTCGAATTTAGCTCTAAAATTCCACTAGCACCAAACTCGACGAATCCAACTTCGTGAGATATTTATTTTATAAGAAATTGAGATTAAATCATTAATTAATTTACACTAACTACTTAATTAATCTAATTACCCTCACCCTAATCACATTTAAAACCCTAACCCTTGCTCGAACCCAGGCCGCCATGTTCATTAACTCAACGTCACCGTCAAAGGACACTATACACCGTCGCTCCACCTCTATCAACTCCCTTGACCAAGACCGACCCCACGCCACCAATCCCACCTCCTCTAGTGACCCCATGACATAGATCAAACCCAGAAACCCCACCTTCATCAAACCCAGATCCCCGCCGCCTCAAGTTACCATGTGACGATCCAACCAGTCATCTTCCTCGTCTCCCCTAGTCACACATTTTTCATGTTGAAACCCAAGCCTAACTTGGCCTCTAGTGGTGCCGATCAATGTGGACCATCGGATGGATCTAGGGCTTGGATGGGTTTGGGCATATGAGAGAGAAAGATAAAGGTCCTTTTATAGAACTTTCTTTGACACTATTCATCCCCAAAAATCGCGAACTCCAATCAAGGCGTCCTCACTAGCGTTTCTAGCCAAATACCCATATTCCGAACTCAATGGAACTAGTTTCGGGACCTAGTTCCGATCTAGTTCCATCGTATACAAAAGTTGGGTTTTATAATCAAATTATTTTATTATTTGAATTCTCTAAAACTAACCGTTACATGTTTCGAGTTCGCATGATCACATGGTACATCCGGTCGCCATGAAACTCGTCGACATACATCGCCTTATTATTCTGGTTCCGATTACACTAGTTTTTTCAAAATCCGAAACAGTGCTCTAGGATGATAGTTTCATGAGTATCGAAACTGTTTTATATTTTCGATCCCATTATCGATATTTATTTGAACTATTCGTTATTGTAGAAAATTTTACAAAATGAGTTCACCTTTATTATTTATTTATTAAAAGGATTTAAATAAGGCTATTAAATCCATTTAATTCATATTTAATTCATATTCAAATATTTAAATAATCTCTATGTTTGAATATAAGTTATTTATATTTTTCGGGATATTACATTCTCCCCCCTTAAAAGAATTTCGTCTCCAAAATTCCCAAAGGATGAAAATGTCCCCTCACCCTTAGGCTTTTAAAGTCCTTATGTTATGGAAAATTTCTACAGCACCTCCTTTGCACGACTAGATCCGAAAAACTACAACTCTCCACAACTGGTCCAAATCAACAAAGAAAACAAAAACCCACAAATGGGCCCCCATATCTAGGGCATAAAATCATCAATTAATCACCAAACTTTAAATATACTGCATACTTCTTTTACATTTTTTTTGCAAGAAACTACTATCTCGATGCAAATGCAGGTGCGCGAGAAATCAAATAGTAATATCTTGCTTCCCTATACCTATCTTGTACTTACATAATTCAAAAGAGAATCGTGCTGACAAAAGAGCAATACACTAACTATTTCTATCATAAGCATAACATAAACAATATAACAGTCATATGCCACAAGGCAATATGATGCAACTAATAATAATGATGCAACTCCATATATCAAAAATTGGCATGATATAAACCAGCATGCGACCCTAGTGTGACATAAAGCCACATGCAACCTAAAGCAATATAATAACCATATGTAACGACCCGTAAATTTTCGATAAATTTTATTTGTTTTATTAATTATATTTAATTGAAATTTGAGAAATTGTAAACAATAAAATTTTGAAATAAAAATTTAATATTTGAAATACGTCTAGTTAAACATAGCAACTGGTAAATTTTCATCCGAAAATATGGAAGTTATTTTCGTGCGTAAATTTATTTCAATTAAATCGGTTAGGAATTAACGCAAATAAAATATTTTCGAAACATGAATATTTTTACATAGGAAAATTCTAATTCATCTTCTGACTAAGACGTCATTTTTCGTTTTTCCAAATTCGGACTTCTTTAGCTCCGTCGATCTTATTTTCCTGCGTTTTCCTTGCATTTTCCGCTAGTAGAAAATTCGATTTTTGTATAATTCAATCGAACCACTGATATTTGTATACCGTTTTGATCGTCTCATTGTGTGGATCTCTGCGGTATACTTAATTCTGTGTTTTGATATCCGGTGCACGGAAAAAAAATCGTTGGAACAGATAATCGCATCGGAACTGTTTGTGTCTTTGACATTCCCTATACATTCAAAACTTTCAAACGGCTAACTTTACTAACCACTGTCATTTACTATGCATTTATTTTGGTAGAATAAATGGCCAGCTATTGCAGTACCATCATTCCAATTTATTTTACTGGTCCCAATACAAATTTCCGGTTCTAATTGCTCTGTCCTTTCACTTCTTCCCATCCTTACGTTTCCAATAAGCCTAAAAATGTGAACATTAATTTGTTTCATACTGGTCACAATTGTTCCACTTCTCTTCCTGGCATATTAAGGCTTTTTATTTTCATCTTGTTCTCAGTAGCAACTTGCTCCCATATTTCATCAAAAGGAAGTTATATTTCATGAAGCTTTATTCTTCCATTCACGCCCACCTCCCAAAGCCGTGCCATCTCCATTCCTCCCGCCCTGCGTGTCCTCCAAACAAACAGTCGAGCGTCACCCCCTCGGCCCGCATCGGCGCCGACCCCTCCTTCAGCCGCTGCCACTTCCATTAACGGCGCCAACAGCCCTACGGACCGCCGTCTTCCCTCTCCACTGACGGTCACCATTCGCATGTAGCAAGCCTCCTCTACCGAGCACCATGCGACCATACTTCTCACGTCATTCCATCCTCGCATGCAAATCTGAAACCTCGCTTTCCCCTACCCGAATGCCTGCGGCTTCGCTACACCTAGTTACCATCAACATCCGCCTCGCTCCATATTTTCGCTGCCGCAGCCCTTCATCCGAGCCCACCTTCCCGGTTCGACCACCCTCACCCGAGCTCCTCACTCGGCCTCCTCACCTCCGCCTGCAAGTCTAACTCGATCATAGCAACTCTTTCTTGCCGCCTTTCGTTTCTCGAGCACTGCCGTAGACTCTTGTACTTTTTGTGTAGGTTAGTCTTTATATTATTTTGTAATGTTAAACTACTTATATATGTTTTAGTTATGTATTAGTTTATAATGAAATACGTTAGTTATGTATGATCTGGGTAGTGATGCATGCTCTATTCTGAAAACATTATCAATATATAAGATATAAGTTAATAGTTTATCTAAAGTTATATTTGTATAAATATAAACTATTGTTATAAAAAAAATATTATGCTGTTAGTATATATATGTGTTGGCAGGCTATAGTAGATATATTAGTGTAAATATGTTGTTGATTTCAAAGTGGATATGTTGTATGTTTCAGTATATGTTAGTTTATATATATATAAGTTAGATTATTATAAACCTGTTCTATATTAATATATATTATGTTTGTTTATTGTATGATGTTTATATATGTTACTTCATATATATGGGTCGGTGGAGTTTTATTTTAAAGTTACATATGTATAACCTGCAGCCTATATACACATGTTGTATGTTTAAATGAGAATCTATATATATGATATATATTTGGTATACTGTAAAAACCCACATATCTATCGATTTTATATTTAAATATTTTATTTAAATATTTTATCGTTAGTCGGATGTTAGTCCGAAAAGCTACTTTTTGCATACGGTCAAATTAGGACTCGAGACCACTTCCATTGAGTTCAAAATGACGTTTGCGATCTTTTTGAGTGTAAACTTTGATATGTTTGGAGATAGTGAAATTTTCGTCACTTTTTGGCTTAGGACTTTGGTTTGGGGCTGAACACACACTAACTCAGCCCAACCCCCTCTTCTCTTCATCACTTCATCAAATAACATTCAAGATTCATCAAAAATGGTGGTGGGAAGTGGAAATTAAAACTCCAAACTTAAATTCTATTGCAAATCCGAGATTCAACATCAAATTCACGTGAAGAACATTGATTCAAGCTTGTTGGTGTTCTTGCTTTGCTCTCAAGTCTCATCTTCATCAATTTCGTGGAAAAGGTGAGATTTTTGATCTCACATCTTACCTATAATTGTCATTGGACTGTTGGGAATGATTCTTCATCACTTTAGCATGTTTGTTTGTATTGGATTTGGATTGGATTGGCGAAAAACCCAAATTTTTAGTGTTTTTGGAGATTTCCTGAGCTTAGGTCGTTCTGCCTACATAGGTCGCCCAGAACTGTAGCTCGTTCGCGTTGAAAAAGTCATGCAGTGTTAGGTCGTTTGCTAGTTAAGCCTTAAGCCGTAGGTCGTTCGCGAGTTAAGCCTTAGGTCGTTTGGCCTTTATACTTTTAGGTTGCTCGCGAGTTAAAACTTTAGGTCGCGCTGGCCTTAAGTCGTAGGTCGCTCGACCCTTCAACCCCTTAGGTCGCTCGGGTGTAAATCCTTAGGTCGCGAACCAGTTAGGTCGCGCACCCTCCTTAGGTCGTGAATCAATTAGGTCGCGCACCTTCTTTAGGTCGCGAGTTTTAGGTCGCGAGTTTTAGGTCGCGTGTCTTTAGGTCGTGTGCTTTTAGGTCGCTCGACTCTGTTAAGTCGTAGGTCGTTGGACCTTAAGTCGCTCGCCTCCCTTAACTCCAGTTAGGTCGCTCAGCCATTGTGTTTGGTCGCGTGAACCCTTAGGTCGTATGACCTACTTTTCCTTAGGTCGCTTGACCAGCTTGGCTTCACTAAGTCGTACCGTTTTGACGGGGCGCTGCCCCCTGGACCCCCACGACCTGACCGGGCAGGTCGAACCCCGTACCCCCCTTCGTAGGGGATCTTATCTGAAAAACATTCAACAGAATTTCTACTATGATGGTTTTAGGGATTGATTTCTTTGGACTTTACTCACGTCTTTGAACGTGAATTGATGTGATTCGATTTGTTTCAACAATCGTTTTGTGACTTGTCACTTTAAAGATATGAAGGTTTCAATACTATTAGTAAATATCAAAACTCTTTCATCAAAGCGATTTCAACACTATTTTAAATATCAAAAGTTCATTTTCTCAAACCGATTTCCAATCTACTAGTATATACAAGCCTTTACTTCACTCGGATGAGAAATCGACTTAAACGACTTAGTAAAACGAGTGGTATGAAACGCTTGCGTTCACTTCGTCGGTTAGCTCTTGGACTTGTTCGATTGAACCCTTTTTGTGACAATTTCCTAGTGAAGATCTACAGTTTGTTCGTAAATATTTAAGTTAAGCTAGTGGTTATGGGACATGAAGCTAAACTCATATATTTACTGGCTTAGTGTAATTGACACTTCCTTATGATCATGACGATCATTTTTGTGATTTAGACTAGCGATTTAGCGATGTCTCTATGTCTGCGAGGGAGACCAGACCCCGTTTTGTGATGTTTCGCCATCACATATATGGGGTAGCACCCCACGGTCTTCGGGCCATTCCTGTGTGAAAATTTAATGGATAGCTTCCATGAGATAGCTTCTCGTCATGTGTTTTACGCATAGGTGAGTTTTCATGCTCCCATTCATGTGTTAGGCCTCCCCCCTTTTTATGTGTTTTCTCGATTTCTGAGGATGATTTTTGGAATTTTGTGCTTCACCAATTTTCATGATTTTCATTGATATGATATCAGTTTTTGTGCATTGGTGAATTTATGTGTTATTGACTTGTTATGAATACAAGTTTAGGGTATGATACCCTATTTTATCTTTGAGAAGATTCTTGTGATATTGATTGATCTTTTGTTGATTATCATTTACATACTTATAGTAGTATGCCGTTATGGTTGTTACATGTTCATGCCATATTATTTATCCTATACTTTATCATCTGATATTTATAGCTAGACTGATCCATTTATTATTTTCTTATAAATAATACTCGGGTCAGACCGAGATGTTACAGGTGCTTCTGCTTGACTTCCCTTTAGGATTATTCTGACTTCTGGCTAACTACTTAGATTAGTAGCTTTTGGATGTTCACATTTGAGATATAGACTCTATGTAGTGTACTTATTCTTTTGTATAGCACGTGATGCTATTCTTTTGTATTATCGTGGATCTTTCTGACCACTACTCTGATGTACACTTTCATGTGTTATATATATTTATTCATATCTTCTTCCACCTTTGTGATATGGATGTCTGTGACTGATTTATGTTATGATTACTTCTATGTTTGTTTCCGAAGATTATATATAGCCACCGTGTGATAGCTTTGTGTTTGTATCGGTATGTCGGATTTCCTCCTTAAAAGATATGCATTCTATTCTATCTGACATATCGGTGCTCGCACAAAGAAGTTACATGGATGGTCGCTCCTCCACAGCCTTATTCTCAACGCTAATTGACAGCACTACATCGTAGTGTTCTTGGTTAGCGTGGGTATAGAGGTGGGGCGTCACAGCTTGGTATCGGAGCCAAACTTCGGAACAATGTAGAATAACTTAACAAGGATCATCGTCCTAAGTCCACCTTAGGAGTTGTGTTTCAGGATTTAGTTCGAGTCTTTGAACCGGTTCATCCTATTTTCTTTATGATTCCTTGTTTCATCTATCAAGATTGCTTGATATTCATTTGGTGAATAACCATTTTCCTCTTCTCTCTTTCTTAAAGAAGAGAATGTCTAGACCAGGTCGTCCCAGAGCTGGACCATCTACTGTTACTCCCCAGGATGGAGTTTTTATGACCGCTCAACAGCTCCTTGATTTAGTAAAGAATGCTCAAGCAGCTGGTCCTAATCAGGAACCTACTCATCCTAAGTCTGGATTTGCACGTTTGTGCAACGATTATACCAACTTGGGTGGGAAACCATTCAAGGGTTCCGAAACTATTATCGAGGTCCAGGCTTGGTTAAGAACATGCGATAGAATCTTTTCTCGCATGAATCTTGTCGATCTTCACCGTGTTCAGGTGGCCTCCAATATGCTTCAAGAGAGAGCATTGGATTGGTACGAACTACTTATTTCTGAGATTAATGAAGCGGATCTCACCTAGGAGCAATTTCGGGAACGCTTCGAATTAAAATTCGTACCAGAAGCATAGAAAGTGACATTGGCTCGTCGTTTCATAGACCTTGTTCAAGGTACATCCTCTGTGACAGATTATGTCGCATCCTTCGAGTCACTGTCCAAATACGGGGTTGAATACATCAACACCCCATTGAAGAAGAACCAGAGGTTCGTCTATGCCTTAAACAAGAATCTCAAGAAGCCGTTACTTCTAAAATTAGAAGTTTCTTTCGATCAACTCATTGATATCGCTCTTCGTCTTGAAGAGGCAGATAAGGACAGTGATGTTGAAGTGGTGGCTGCTAAACCAAACTTCAACAACAAGAAAAGGCCTAACAAGTTCAAGGGTCCTTATCCCAACAAAAAGGGTAAACAAGCAACTCCTGCTGCAAAGATATTTTCCCCCAGTGATAACAAATGCTTCAACTGTAGTGCTAAGGACCATTTTTCGAACAAGTGTTCAAAGCCCCGCTCTTGCCGCTATTGTAAAAGTCCAGATCATTTTATGCACCAATGCCCTAGGCTTCAACAGAAGGAGGGAAAGTTAAACGTTGCTCAAGCCCCTGGCAACACATCTCGCGGTCAAGGTATGTCTCATTCTGTCCTTGATGGCATTATATTATTTCATGATCAACCTATTAGAGTTCTCTTTGATACGGTTGCATCCCATTCTTTTATATCAAAGGAACTTGTCGATACTTTTTCTTTAAGTGTTGTTGCTTTAATGACTTCTTTAAGAATTGCGAATCCAGTAGGTGGATCCGCAACTCTTAGTCTGCTTTGTAAAGATGTCGAGATTATTTTGTGTGATTTTTCTTTCCTAGCCGATTTGCATGTCATGCGTTACTTAGGCTTTGGAATGATTTTGGGTATGGATTGGCTTACTCGTTATGAAGCTCATATCCTATGTCCTGAGTGGACTATTTATCTCCGACATCCGCAATCTGTTAACCAGATTTCTATTATTCTTAAAGATTCGGATTCCTCTTTGGTTGCATCTTTATATTCTTTAAATCCTCGTGATGATGATAATGATGACGAGGAGGATGTCATTTCTCTTATTAGCGTCATTCATGAATTTTCCGACATCTTTGAGCCCGTTTTAGGACTACCACCTAAGCGAGCAATTGAGTTCAAAATTAATCTTATACCTGGAGCTCAACCTGTTACCCGTCCTCCTTATCGCATGTCCAATAAGGAGAACGAAGAGATGCGCAAACAACTATCCGAGTTGGAGACGAAGCAACTTATTCGCTCTAGTTCCTCGCCTTGGGGAGCTTCAGCTATTTTCGTAAGTCAGTCCGATGGTACACTTAGGCTTTGCGTCGACTACCGCAAGCTTAATGATCTTACTATTAAGAATAAATATCCTTTACCTTGGATTGATGATCTGTTTGATCAACTTAGTGGTGCTAGAGTCTTTTCACAATTGGACTTGGCTACCGGTTTTCACCAGCTTCGTATTGCAGAGGATAGCATTCCTTTGACTTCGTTCCGTACTCGTTATGGATCTTATGAATGGCTAGTTATGCCATTTGGTTTAACGAATGCTCCGGCTTATTTCGTTGACCTTATGAATAGAGTTTTCAAAGATTTTCTCGATCGGTTTGTCCTCATCTTTATTGATGATATTCTTGTGTATTCTAAAACCGAGGAGGAACACGAAAAGCATCTTCGAATTGTATTGGAAACTCTTAGGAGCAATCAACTAAAAGCAAAATTTTCTAAATGCCATTTTTGGCAATCTAGTGTGAAGTTTCTCGGTCATATTATTTCCGCATCCAGAATATCCGTGGATCCTTCAAAGATTGAAGCGATTCAAAATTGGAAGAGACCGGAGAGCGTGACTGAAATCCGTAGCTTTCTCGGATTGGAAGGTTATTACCGCCGTTTTATAAAAGACTTTTCTAAGATTGTCGTTCCTCTTACTGGCTTAACAAAGAAAGGTGTTAAATACATTTGGTCGGACAAATGTGAAACTTCTTTTCAGAAATTAAAAGAACTCCTTTCTGATGCTCCTATTCTTATTATTCCCGAAGGGAATCAAGACTTTGTCGTTTATACCGATGCTAGTCGCGTTGGTTTGGGTGCCGTTCTTATGCAAAAAGAACGTGTTATTGCTTATGCTTCTAGGCAATTGAAGCCAGCTGAGACTAGATATGCCACACATGATTTAGAACTCGCGGCTATCGTTTTCGCCCTTCGAATTTGGCGACATTATCTTTTGGGAGAAAAGTTTATACTTTATACTGATCATAAGTCTTTGAAATATTTATTCTCTCAAAAGGAACTTAATTTGCGTCAACAGCGTTGGCTCGAATTCCTTGCCTCTTATGATCTTGATATCCTTTATACTCCCGGAAAGGGAAATCGAGTTGCTGACGCACTTAGTCGAAAACAACAAGCGGTTGTTTCCATGATGATATCTGAATGGAACGATCTCGAACTTTTATCCACTTGTGAAATTCGAGATCGCGTTTCCGATTTGTGTTCATCTCTTGTTTTATGTAGCCTTGAGGCTCGTCCTTCTCTATTAGACCGCATTCTTGAAGCTCAACAGCTAGATCCTGAATTGGCTTTGCTTGGCCAAAATCTTAAGGATAAAACCGATATTGAAGGTTTGAAAGACTTTGATATCGATTCTCGTGGCGGCATTCGAAAATTTGGTAGACTTATCATACCAAATATTAGTGATCTTCGTAAAGATATTCTTGAAGATTCACATCGTTCCAAATATTCCATTCATCCCGGTAGCAGTAAAATGTACGCGGATATGAAGCGACTTTATTACTGGGAGGGAATGAAATCTGATATCGCTAACTTTGTTAAGTGTTGCATGACTTGCCAACTTGTTAAGGCTGAACATCAAAGGCCCGGTGGGTTATTGCAACCATTGGAAATTCCAGTATGGAAGTGGGATCAAATTTCCATGGATTTTATTGATGGCCTTCCCCGTTCTCGTTCGGGTCATAATAGCTTATGGGTGATTGTTGATAGACTTACTAAGTCTGCCCATTTTATTCCTGTTCGGTCGAACCGAACCGTTCCTCTTCTGGCCAAACTTTTTATTAAAGAAATTGTTAAACTGCATGGAGTTCCTTCTTCCATTGTTAGTGATCGTGATCCATTGTTTACTAGTGGATTCTGGAAGAGTCTTCAAAAAGCTTTGGGAACGAAGCTTAATTTTAGCACCGCTTATCACCCCCAGTCCGATGGACAAACTAAGCGTGTGAATCAAACACTTGAAGATCTTCTTCGTGCTTGTGTTCTTGACTTTGGTGGAAGTTGGGAAGATCATATTTCACTTATTGAGTTTTCCTATAATAACAGCTTCCAATCTAGTATTGGTATGGCTCCTTTCGAGGCACTCTATGGAAGGCCATGCCGATCTCCTTCTTGTTGGCTTGAGGCCGGTGAGAAACTGGTTTTAGGACCAGACTTTATTCGAGATTCCACAGAAAAGATTGAACTTATTCGACATAGGATGAAAGAAGCCCAGAGTAGACAAAAATCCTATGCCGATAACCGAAGAAGCAAAATTAGAATTTTCTGTTGGTGATCTTGTATTTATTCGTGTTTCACCAATGAAGGGTGTTGTACGTTTCAGTCGATCGGGAAAGTTAGCGCCTCGATATATTAGGCCATTTCCTATCACTGAACGTATTGGTTCCTTGGCTTATCGCCTTTCATTACCGGCTCAGTTTTCTGCTATGCATGACGTGTTCCACGTATCTCAATTACGGAAGTGCCTTCGGGATTCCGATTCCATTCTTGAGCCCGGTGTTGTGGAAGAGATAGAAGTTTCACCTAATTTAACTTATGAGCAGCATCCTATTCGAATTATTGCTTCGGAGATCAAACGACTTCGAAATAAAGATGTTCCGCTTGTTAAAGTTCAATGGTCCTCAAATCCTAAAGATTGCTCTTGGGAAACTAGAGAATTCATCAAGCGTACACATACGGAATTACTTTCTCATGCTCTTTGAGGTAAACTTCTTAATTCCAATTTCTTTTGTGTTAATATGCTTTTATGGTTGTTACTTTTTATTTCCACCGTATATATTGCGAGGACGCAATTTCTTTAAGGAGGGGAGTCTGTAACAACCCGCATATCTATCGATTTTATATTTAAATATTTTATTTAAATATTTTATCGTTAGTCGGATGTTAGTCCGAAAAGCTACTTTTTGCATACGACCAAATTATGACTCGAGACCACTTCCATTGAGTTCAAAATGACGTTTGCGATCTTTTTGAGTGTAAACTTCGATATGTTTGGAGATAGTGAAATTTTCGTCACTTTTTGGCTTAGGACTTTGGTTTGGGGCTGAACACACACTAACTCGGCCCAACCCCCTCTTCTCTTCATCACTTCATCAAATAACATTCAAGCTTCATCAAAAATGGTGGTGAGAAGTGGAAATTAAAACTCCAAACTTAAATTCTATTGCAAATCCGAGATTCGACATCAAATTCACGTGAAGAACATTGATTCAAGCTTGTTGGTGTTCTTGCTTTGCTCTCAAGTCTCATCTTCATCAATTTCGTGGAAAAGGTGAGATTTTTGATCTCACATCTTGCCTATAATTGTCATTGGACTGTTGGGAATGATTCCTCATCACTTTAGCATGTTTGTTTGTATTGGATTGGCGAAAAACCCAAATGTTTAGTGTTTTTGGAGATTTCCTGAGCTTAGGTTTTTCTGCCTCCATAGGTCACCCAGAACTGTAGCTCGTTCGTGTTGAAAAAGTCACGCAGTGTTAGGTCGTTCGTGAGTTATGCCTTAAGCCATAGGTCATTCGCGAGTTAAGCCTTAGGTCGTTTGGCCTTTATAATTTTAGGTCGCTCGCGAGTTAAAACTTTAGGTCGCGCTGGCCTTAAGTCGTAGGTCGCTCGACCCTTCAACCCCTTAGGTCGCTCGCGTGTAAATCCTTAGGTCGCGAACCAGTTAGGTCGCGCACCCTCCTTAGGTCGTGAACCAGTTAGGTCGCGCACCTTCTTTAGGTCGCGAGTTTTAGGTCGCGCGTCTTTAGGTCGCGAGTTTTAGGTCGCGTGTCTTTAGGTCGTGTGCTTTTAGGTCGCTCGACTCTGTTAAGTCGTAGGTCGTTGGACCTTAAGTCGCTCGCCTCCCTTAACTCCAGTTAGGTCGCTCAGCCATTGTGTTAGGTCGCGTGAACCCTTAGGTCGTATGACCTACTTTTCCTTAGGTCGCTTGACCAGCTTGGCTTCACTAAGTCGTACCGTTTTGACGGGGCGCTGCCCCCTGGACCCCCGCGACCTGACCGGGCAGGTCGAACCCCGTACCCCCCTTCGTAGGGGATCTTATCTGAAAAACATTCAATAGAATTTCTACTATGATGGTTTTAGGGATTGATTTCTTTGGACTTTACTCACGTCTTTGAACGTGAATTGATGTGATTCGATTTGTTTCAACAATCGTTTTGTGACTTGTCACTTTAAAGATATGAAGGTTTCAATACTAGTAGTAAATATCAAAACTCTTTCATCAAAGTGATTTCAACACTATTTTGAATATCAAAAGTTCATTTTCTCAAACCGATTTCCAATCTACTAGTATATACAAGCCTTTACTTCACTCGGATGAGAAATCGACTTAAACGACTTAGTAAAACGAGTGGTATGAAACGCTTGCGTTCACTTCGTCGGTTAGCTCTTGGACTTGTTCGATTGAACCCTTTTTGTGACAATTTCCTAGTGAAGATCTACAGTTTGTTCGTAAATATTTAAGTTAAGCTAGTGGTTATGGGACATGAAGCTAAACTCATATATTTACTGGCTTAGTGTAATTGACACTTCCTTATGATCATGACGATCATTTTTGTGATTTAGACTAGCGATTTAGCGATGTCTCTATGTCTGCGAGGGAGACCAGACCCCGCTTTTGTGATGTTTCGCCATCACATATATGGGGTAGCACCCCACGGTCTTCGGGCCATTCCTGTGTGAAAATTTAATGGATAGCTTCCATGAGATAGCTTCTCGTCATGTGTTTTACGCGTAGGTGAGTTTTCATGCTCCCATTCATGTGTTAGGCCTCCCCCCTTTTTATGTGTTTTCTGGATTTCTGAGGATGATTTCTGGAATTTTGTGCTTCACCAATTTTCATGATTTTCATTGATATGATATCAGTTTTTATGCATTGGTGAATTTATGTGTTATTGACTTGTTATGAATACAAGTTTAGGGTATGATACCCTATTTTATCTTTGAGAAGATTCTTGTGATATTGATTGATCTTTTGTTGATTATCATTTACATACTTATAGTAGTATGCCGTTATGGTTGTTACATGTTCATGCCATATTATTTATCCTATACCTTATCATCTGATATTTATAGCTAGACTGATCCGTTTATTATTTTCTTATAAATAATACTCGGGTCAGACCGAGATGTTACAGGTGCTTCTGCTTGACTTCCCTTCAGGATTATTCTGACTTTTGGCTAACTACTTAGATTAGTAGCTTTTGGATGTTCACATTTGAGATATAGACTCTATGTAGTGTACTTATTCTTTTGTATAGCACGTGATGCTATTCTTTTGTATTATCGTGGATCTTTCTGACCACTACTCTGATGTACACTTTCATGTGTTATATATATTTATTCATATCTTCTTCCGCCTTTGTGATATGGATGTCTGTGGTTGATTTATGTTATGATTACTTCTATGTTTGTTTCCGAAGATTATATATAGCCACCGTGTGATAGCTTTGTGTTTGTATCGGTATGTCGGATTTCCTCCTTAAAAGATATGCATTCTATTCTATCTGACATATCGGTGCTCGCACAAAGAAGTTACATGGATGGTCGCTCCTCCACAGCCTTATTTTCCGCGCTAATTGACAGCACTACATCGTAGTTTTCTTGGTTAGCGTGGGTATAGAGGTGGGGCGTCACATATACATTCCGTTCTACTATTTTGTTCCAGCTGTGAATCTATATGTATAGTTTATGTTAATAAAATGATGATTTTCGAAAGTATAGTTTGATATAAAAATATATATATACATAGTAAGGTATACAATATATGAAGGTGCCACTATAAGCTTACAGTATATCATTTTAGAAAGACTATATGTATATAGTATAAAGTTGTTTATTTAAATGGGCCATATATTATATAAATCAGTTTGTCAGTTGATTTTAACCTATATATATGTCTGAGTAAGTCTTTATATAATTGCATGTATGCATATTAGTCTGTAATGATGTCATTTTAAATTTAACATGTGTTACTATGATAAGGTTTGTTGCTGTACATATTATACAAGAAAGTGATATATATTTATATAAACTACTGTTTAAGTTATATTGATGTGTATTATATATAGAGATTTTAGTTTGCTATGTGAAGAAGGGATTGTATGTGGTTTAAAATTTGATATGGATTTTTAAATATACATGTTATTTTTAATATGTGTTTGAAACATAAAATATTAATTTTAAAGGAATTATAATAAAATATGTATTCTCGGTTTCTATCAAACCAATTTATTTGTTCTCATCAAATTCTGATTTATCAGCTTCGTTCGTCGATTCGTCCCAATCTAGTTTGTTTGGAAGTCGTGCTTGTATTCGTAACTCTATTTCAGTATACGTGTCCGTGTGCGCATCTGTGTCATCTCCCGTCCCTCTAGCCTCGAAAGGTGAGCAATCACTCACGATTAATGTTCTTTTATTTATTAAATTTGATTTCAATTGAAACGACAATTGAAATATGCTGCTGTTAGTTATTTACACTGTTATATACATACATATGTTATTACCTATATCAGTTCACCTATGACATCTGACACCATTATCTGTTATATATACAATGATAATCCAGTTTGGTTGTTAAATGGTTGATTGTTTGATTGTTGACATTGGACGTTAAATTGTAAATGTTGTAATTGATAAATAATTTAAAATTGAAATTGACGTAGGATAGTTAGATTTGATATATGTGTTAAATTTGATTTGATGACATTTGCATAATATGACCCCTTAAATGTTGAATTAATTGACACGTAGAAATTTGGTAAAATACACCTTGAACCATGTAAATGTTTGTTGTTCAAATTAATGTAGTATGAAATTGAATAATAGATATCAATTGAAAAACTGTATAAATATTAATGTAATAATCTTTAATCTACATGAAATGATAGTGTAGATTCTAGAAATAATTGTATTAATTTACACAAATAACAATGTGAATTAATACGATTATTTCGGGATTATTTGAATTAATTATTGGATTGTTATTGATTGTTGTTATTGCTTGTTATTTACTTTGACACCATCCCAGTTATCACACTGCAAGTTCCCTTTGTTATGCTTTGATTTTGAATTGAATTGGAATCGGGTTGAAATGATAAATACCCAAATTAAACTTTGACCTAGGATAGAGAATAAAATAAAACACGATTGGTCAATAATTTGACTTAAAAATAAAATAAATATTTTATTCGAATAAATAATGAGGTTTTGAAATGAAGATGGAAATTGAATTTTATGAAGGAAAAATGTTAATATTTAATAATCTAAATCAAATATTAACATAGTAGTTGATGAAAGAATGTTGTTTAAAATTTAATTATTAAGTTTGAAATTATTTAATAATTAAGTTTTTGAAATTATTTAATAATTAATTAAGATTGAATTATTTAATAATTAAATGAAATCGAATTCTTGATATGTGAAATTGAACTTCGTAATAAGTGAAATTGAACTTCTTTAATAAGTAAAGTTGAGTTATGAAATAATTAAGTTTTGAAATTTGTAACTAAGTAAATAAATAAGTGAAATTGAATTTCTTTAACAAGAAATAAAATGCATTCTATTGAAATAAATGTAAGACTTGTAATTTAAAGGATTCGATTTGATGAATTTAATTTAAACAAATTTGTAAGTTTTGATATAATGGGGTTGAACTTAAGTAATCGATTTAATGAATTGGAAGTTAAATAGAAATCGTTTGAATGATAAATTTATTTAACGAATATTGAATAAAATCGATCAATGAAGTTAAATTGATTTGAATGATAAGTTAAATTAATTTAAATGATTTCAGAATGAAACTTATATACGAACTTGAATCAATATTTGAATTGTTTTAAACAGAAATTGAAATTGAATTATAAGATTTTGAAATTTTGAATTTGGAAGTTTTGAAACGTAAATTTTGGAAATTTGTTTAGGAAGACAAATGAAATGTTGATTTACAAATTTAATTGAACTCGAATTTGATTTGGTTTTGAAATATATTAAACGATCAATCGGTATAATAATTACGAAGGTTATTAAAGAGACCGGAATCGGTTATGGACATACTCTCTGTCTAAACCGAAAACCACTTTAATAACTATATGCGGAGTATGATCCAGAATGAAGTGGTTGGAATGATGTACGTGATGACTGAAGAAAGAGAACGATAATGGATAGCCTTGACACTTGTGTCAAATTGGAAATGACTAAAACAGGAGCCGTGCCGGGCCAAATGGGGTCAGCTACCTCGAGCCTATGCAGTTAAAGCGCTTGGTAGATTCAATGCGGCGGAGGTGCAAAAAGTCATAGCGGGGATACAGCGAAGACATGGCGGGATATAGCGGATGACTCTAAAATAGCATATAAAACTCGTACTTGATGTTTTTACAAATATATAAATGGAAATTAAATGTAAAATTAACATTTGATTGAATTATAATTAATACATAAATAATTTTAAATAAAAACAAGTGCAAATATACTGTAAATAAACGTAAAACTGTTGTATAACATAATTGAATTTAGTTGAATATTAGAGTATTTTCATTTCTGAAAATATATTAAAAATTCAGTTAAATAAATTAATTTCATAATTTTTATAATGTATAAATGTCATTTTTCAATTCATTTCTTTTAAAGAAGATATAACGGAAATAGTGGAATATAGCGGGAATAACGGAATATAGCGGAAATAGCGGGGCTTAAGGAAAGGCTATATTTGGGGCTATATGAAAATATCATAGCGGTAGGAATCCGCTATGAGATATAGCATGGTTATAGCGGGGTAATAGCAATGCATTAACTGCACAGCCTCGAGCGAACACACTTCTTCGAAAACTACTCATTACTTGTTATTGATTGGTGCACCCTTGATTTGGGAGTGTCGTTTCGCGGTGTTGCGATCGCTGCGGCGATGCGTTCTCACCAGTCCGGACCAGGCAAACGGTAGTTTCACTACCTTGGGTATTGCCTCATGTGCCTTGTCATACTTGTATCCCTATACGCGACCACTACGATTTGTTTTGTGTTATACCTATGGAGTACTCCCTGATATCCCACTAGTTTACGGTGGAGTTTACAGTGCTGTATAGACTATAACGTTATATGAAATGTGTTAAGGGGGATAATGGTAACGCCTTAACATTATTTTGATACTTTATATTACTGATAGGCATTATCTACTTATCGTACACTACTACATAGTAGATAGTTTAACGGATCCTTAAAGGATAGTTATTCCAACATCCTTTGAGTTACTTGTATTTCAGTTGCTATTTCACTTGAGTTGGATTTATTGATATAAGAATGTTAATCCTGACTCGAGTGTTTTGTATTTTGCTTTACGCTTGGGTCAGACTGAGTGATACAGTATTCGAGACTCACCTTTGGAGTTAGAGCTTTGCTTGGAGATCCAGCTATCTATCCAGCTTTCAGATATTCAGTTGATTCCAGCGATGTATTCCGATGTTGTATTTGACTATTGTATTCGAGACTTCTATTGTACCTTATTTAACTCTGATATGTGTATAGTAGCTTCATGAACTACTATCTTTTGTTTCTGCTGCATTTATTACTCTGTGTATGTGATCTATGATTATTTATTTACTGTATATGTTGAGTTTTGCCAATTTTAAATTAACAATTCGGTATTTTGAATTATTCAAGTCCGACATGTGCGGATGCGAATGGTCTAAAATAGCGGGCTGTTACAACATAGAATACTCTATTATAAAATACTATGCATTCAATCTTTTTAAAAGATAAATTCAGAAATAAATTCCTGGTTTTTGTATTCAAAATATTTTTGAATTTCTCCTAAGAGAAATATATCAAAACCAAAATCAATTATGATAAGGAAGGGGCTTCTCTTACCAAAGAATGCTACAACTCTAGAATCAAAACAATATGGAGCATCCAGTGGTATTCTGGTTCCTTCTAAAACAATAATTAGAGTAAACAAATATACCTGGTGAGTCTTTCAAATCGAAAAACTCCTAATCGCCCAACTTTAGTCATAACAAAATATTTGAAAAACCACTTCACAAAAAATCCTTTCAAATATTCTAAAATAATAACACTTCACTAAAGTTTTTGAAATAATAATATTATTATTTCTTTCATAAAATATTTCGAAATCACTTTTAAAAAAGCACGAGGATTTAAGTCCTAATAAACAACTTAAAAATCCTTTGCTAGTAAAATCATACTTTATAAACCATAGTATATAAAATCACACTATCAATCAAGTCAAATTCCATAAAGAAATAAACTAATGCTTAACATTATTTAAAATGTTAACTTATTAACAAACAAGATTTAGAATTTTGCTTAGGTTCACAACTTTCTCGATCGTCCAAGGAAATAGATGATTTCCTAAGCATACCATTACGCCCATCAGCCTTTGGCTATTGCTTAAAAGGTTATCTAAGCTCCCTCAAACAAAATTGAAAGTCACTCCCCAAACTTTCCTAAGCCACACAACAACATACAAATATACTTAAGCCCGTATGATGTACATAAATTATCCGTATACAAACATACAAACTAATATCGCTCACTCGACCTCCCTAGTGCAGATTTTGATAAGGTTTCTTGATTTGAAACATCCGTTCTCGTCACATAGCCATATACTATGATAGAAAACCACAGTATCGTATCAAGAATCCAAATCAAGTGTTTGCTATCGAGAATAAAGTGACAAATCCTTTTTTGGACTAGTGTGAATCACCCCGAAGTTATGTACTCGAATCTTAGATCAACAACCGTGTTAATAAAACGATCTACATATAACTTATGTACTTAATCGTATTGGTTTCTTAACTACACCAATCTTTTTCTAAATCACTTTCATTTTCATTTATAGTATTTCATTTAATACTACAATTATTTATGAATTACTTCATAAATTTTCACTTAAGTTGATAAACATTATATAAAGACGCAACTTTATAAAACATTAAATTAAAAATTTACTCCATTATTAGTTACTTGTATAATACTCTTTTACATTCTAAGAATATATAAAAAATGTCAATTTTAATTTATATTTTTCAAAATTCAAATGGAGGCCTAAACAAAATATGGGTCTCAAAACTAAATTGACTACTTCGACATCTTTACCTATCCAGTCTGGTAAGTAGCTAAGAAGATAAGATGCTGGTATCCAAACTTAGTTCTAGAGTGTACTTCTCCTTAGACATCCCTAAGGTAAAGATGTTTATTAGTTGGTCTAATAACATCAAATAGTTTATGAGACTTAGATGTTTAAACAAAAACTACGGTTTTAATAAAACAATGCTTATTAAAGCCTTCCTATCCAATTTAACCCATTTAAAAACTCGAGTTAAATTATCTCTTCTCTATCCAAGAGTTATAGATTTCATTTATCAAAACATTCTTTTATCGAAATAACTTTTATTTTCAATCAGTTTCCTTTAAGAAAACTCAAGAACTAAATACCCAGTTTTTATTTCAAAACCCTTTTTAAATTCGTAGCACATACATATAGATAATAATAATTTTAGCAATTTATTCATTAACACACTTTGGGTTCGTTTGGATTTGAACTTATTTCGATCACACAATGATAAAGAGAATAATTTACTAAGTGCACTACAACATTCGTCTAAGCAAACATTCGATTGCCACTTAGAAGATTAGTCATATTCCACAGAAGTTATTGAGATGTTTTTCCCGAACTATCCAAAGAAAATGTATCTTTATTAAAAATTCTCTTTAAAATATTTATAATTACAAATATTTCCAAGCAATACTATCGTTAATTTTCTCAAAATCCTTTTGAAATCATTTTAATCAATATCAGGATTTAAATTCTCAAAAACTCTACCACTTATAAAATACCCTTTATAAATCATATAAATCATTTTATATACCATACTCATATAAAATGTACTTTTAAAATCTTCTTATATTATAATAACTTTCCTTTATTGTAATAAACTTTTCACAAATATTTATCCTCTAAATGCCATATCTTCCTATTTAGATTAAATTAAATAATTTTATTAATAGATGGCTTTTAACTAAACGTTTTCACAGAACACCATATAGTCAAGTTGTGGAACTTAATTCACAAAGGGTTCGTTTTAATGTAGTTACAATTATCAAAACAATAAATGCCCATAAAATGGTCGAGCATAAATCAACAATCAACAAACGATAGTTAATGCTCCTAAATTATCTGAGCATGACAAATCAAACAATAATGATAATAAAGAAATATTATCATTAACAAACAAACACACCAAAAATAATTAAATAAGTTTGAAAATTATTTCTTTGTATATATAAAATATATATCCTAGGTAAAATATTTCATTTACCAATTATCAAAAATCAATATCGTGTCTATTTTCCTTGTTCAAGTGTTTTGAAATTCCTATCGACACCTTAGCATCCCACGTCTCGACCACAATTCAAAATTCAAACTTAACAGACCAATTAACACAATACGTTTTTATAGCAATAACAATACGCTCTCATATATATAAAACTCATAACTCATTCTAGGGTGTCACTTACCCTATTACTTATGAGTTTACCCCAAATAAGCCAAGATTCTTGCTCAACCTTCAGCTCCGATACCAAATGTAATGACCCGTTTTTTCGACCCTTGAAAGTCGGCACTTAATGCATCCACGGTATTCAAATGCTAAGCATCCAAGTGTCAAAAAGGCAAATTATTAGGGTAAAAAGAAAAAAAGAATAGGGGATGTAGAGTCTTACAGTGGAACGAACGACAATATAAAATTTAACAAAGACACTATAAGCTATCTCTCCAAGATACATAGTATATTAGAGTTAAAAACAAACCTCATCAGCCTGGATAGTTATAACTTCCTTAACTTACAATTGTCGATGGATATATATAATAATACAGCAGAAAATAAAAATACGATGGTAGGTGAAAATCCAGCTCTACTAAATGAGCTCCATGTCCCACCAATGACAACTTAGAAAATTACTCGGTCTGACCCGACCGTTATAATAAAATAACACCCGGATCAGTTTGGAGAACCAACGTAAGAAAACTCAAAGAAATATGGTAAACATATAATAATTCCGTGAGACCACACCATTAAACACAGAACGAGTTTTACCTCATAAGAACAACATCCATACTTGAAAGAATAGACACAAAAAATTAAACCTCGCAATGAGGGCAAGACACTTCCCGATGCAATTAGGAAAGAATCGATTTAAAGGTTTGAAATAAAAACTAGAAGAAGGAAATTTTCCAACAATGACTAGGAAAGTGCTGCCCTCTTACCGAAAGTATACCTCTAGGAAATATACTTAAGAACTACGATGCTCTCGGAAAATGTACAAGCCAGACCTCGCCAACCTTACGTGAATTTGAATATTTCACATCTCCACGCACATACAACTGAATACAATGCAGAGTAGATGTGAAGATACCCTGATAGGAGCAACCCCACATAGCTTGACGTCCACTCACTCTTTGGTTTTATTTCTGACAAAGGATATCAATGCTCAAATGAGCAACAAATTGTCGATCTCAAACTAGTACAACCCCGAGGAAAATAATGAAGTCGGACAAGTAAGGGTAGTCCGCTTCCCACCTTGCCACAACAACATTCTTAACTTTAAGAATAGCAAGAGTTCCTCAACGAATAACAAATCATATTAGATTGACAAACACAAAGAAGGTAGTAGGATCGATAGTCAATAAAATCAACTATCGAGAATAACAAAATGGTCATATATTGAAATTAAATCTCTTACACTTATCAAAACTCGTCGTTCTCAAACTAGCCCTACCCTAGGGAAAACATTAAAGCCGGGCAGTGTTGCTTCCCACCATGTCACAACAACATTCTTAACTTAAAGAATAGCAAGATTTCCTTCAACGTTTAGTGCTAAGTGTAAGACTAAATATTTTTTATAAACAAATCAAACTTTTAAAACATTTGACTCGCACTTGCGCTTGATTGTCATATCACAAATATTTGTAAAACACTCTTAAAAAAATATTCTTTTTAAAGAGCAAATTATATTTCTAAATGTATTAAAAAGAAAGGTGAAAAACAAACGTCATTCAGACATCATTTACTATAAACCTAAAATAATTTACACTTAGCCTTAATTTTAAACATTTCTTTTTAAAGATTTTCTTATTTATAAACAATCTTTAACTTTAAAACGACATTTATTATCCCGAAAGATAATAAATAAATTTAGAATATTATAAACTTAAAATAATATTAATCATTTTGGAAGATAATTAATATAACACTTTTATACATTTAAAGCCGCATTAATTATCTCGAAGGAAAATTGTCCAATTTATAATCATTTTTATAAATTTTAAAACAATATTATTATCTCGAAGGAAAATTATCCGAATTATAACCTTTGTATAAATTTTAAAACAACATTAATTATCCCAAAGGAAGATTAATCAAATTTACAACTCCTTTCATAAATTTTAAACAACACTTATTCTTTATTTCAAAATTCTAAAAAATACTTAAAAATATAGTTTGAAACAACTTTTATAGTGAAAAAATGTGACCAAACATTTATTTTGTAAAAATACAAGCACAAGTTCAACACACACAAAGGTTTAAGGAGATGATATTTCATAAGTGTCGATATAGCGATAATTTCTATAATGACACTTGCACAAATCAAACCATATGTCACAAATACTTCAACCAAACATCAATACAAGAAATATAAGAATATAAGTAAATTAATATTGGTGAGAAACCCCTTAGGGTCTCTCCAAAAAAGTCCCATGTAAATCACACATATGTATGTATTATCGAAGTGTTTCATAGCGACCTATTCGCTACATACACTTCGACTTCCTCTTACTTTTGTTTCCTGCAAAACAATGCTTATTTATGCATCTGCTTTTAAATGGGAATCAAATCAAAAAATAATAATCAAATAACAATATATAAACTATCATCCAAGCATTCAACAATAATCTATAGCAACACAGATACCATATAGTTTATTTATATGTGAGTAAACTCACCAAAATTCCTATCAACACTTACGCATTCACGAATGGCCTAAAATTCAACTAGCTGCAAACTCAACGAATCCAACTCCAATTCATAGATAACATCGATAGGAGTACAATGCAAAAAACCATATCCATATCCAACCTCATATGAGTGAGATATTTATTTTATAAGAAACTGAAATTAAATAATTAATCGATTTACACTAATTATTTAATCAATCTAATTACCCTTACCCTAATCACTTTTAAAACCCTAATTCTTGCTCAAACTTAGGCAGCCTCGTTCATCAACTCGACATCGCCGCCATAGGCCACCATACACCGCCACTCCACCTCTATCGACTCCTCTGGCCAAGACCAACCCCAAGCCACCGATCCCACCTCCTCTAATAGCCCCACAACATAGATCGAACCCAAAAATCCAGCCGCCATCGAACTCAGATCCTCGCTGCCTCAAGCCACCATGCGACGATCCAACCGGTTACCTTCCATGTCTCCCTAGCCGCACATTTTTCATGTTGAGACTCAAGCTTAACTCGGGCTCTAGTGGCATCGATCAGCGTAGACCATCAGATGGAGCTAGGGCTTGGATGGGTTTAGGAAAACGAGAGAGAAATGGGGGTCCTTTTATAGAACTTTCTCTGACACTATTCATCCCTATCACGAACTCCAATCGAGCCATGCTCATTGGCGTTCCTTGCCAGATACCTCTATTTCGGTCTCAATGGAACTAGTTTCGAGACCTAATTCCATCGTATACAAAAGTTAGCTTTTATAATCAAATTATATTATTAGTTTAATTCTCTTAAATTAACCGTTATGCATTTTGATCTTGCACGATCACAGGGTACGTCTGATCAGCTGGAAACTTGTCGGCATACATCGTCTTATTATTTCGATCCCAATGGCAAAATAGTGCCTCGAGATGATAGTTTCACACGTTTCGATATCGTTTTATATTATCGATATTTATTCGAACCATTTATTATTGTAAATAAATTTACAAAATAAGTTTTCCATTATTATTTATCAACTAAAAGGAGTTAAATAAGGCTATTAAGTCCATTTAACTAATATTTAATTCACAATTCAAATATTTAAATAATACCTTTATTTGAATATAAGTTATTTATATTTTCTGGGATATTACAATTACTCATGTTACCTTAAACAATTCGAAGAGTCCTTTCCCAAACTCTCTATAAGGCAATAAACAAAGTATACTAATACACTAAAGCCTGTGCGATGTACATGGACCATATGTACGTAATATCAAATCTGATCATTTGCTCGGTCACATATATTTCATTTCCAAAATAGTATAGATCACTTAACCTCTCTAGTGCAGACTCTGATCTAGTTCCTTAATTAGAAACCTCCGCTTTTCTTACATAACCATAAACTATAATAGAAAACTTAAGGATCATATCATGAATCTATATCAAGTGTTTGCCGTCAAGAATCTAGTGAAAAATCTTTGTCCGAACGAGTGTATGTAACAACCCGTAGATTAAAAGCTATTGATTAACAACTAAATAATAATAGATAATGAATTTATTTAGGATTTGAATTTAGTAATTTGAATTAAAGCGGTAATTTTGGAATTAAAAAGAAATATTGAGTTCAAAGAATAAATTTTAATAATACGGATTTAAAATTATTTAATAAATGATAAAAATTAAATGATAATTGACTAAATAAAATTATGGAAACTTATTTTATAATATATATAAAGTTGTAATTTATTGGAAAGTGATTTAGTAAAGTAATTGAATTTATTTGGGCTGATATGTTTTATTTCTTAAAGTAAACAAAGAAAGAAAAGGAAGAAAATAATAGAAAATAAAATAATGCCCAATAACCCAAAGCCCATGAAATAAACCCTAAATATCTTATTTTGTGATGATTCTAAATTCCAAACTTCTCCATTTCATGGTTCTTCCAACTTAACTATAAATAAACCCTAAGCCTATGTACCACCCTAGATTTTTGGTAACATTATTTAGGATATTTAATTAGTTAAATAAAATAAAATAATGTGTTGATTAGGGGATTGAGATTTGATTTTAATTAAGGTGTAGCCATGCCATTTAACAATGAATTAAGAAAGAGTTAAAAAGAAATAGAGGAGGGGTAAATTAGGAAAGAGGCCATTCCTCTATCCTTTAAACTTGGCCGTGTATTCTCCTATACACGTTCACTTTTCATTTTCAAAATTTTCAAACTAAGGCCGGCCACCATTAACAAGGAAAAAGGGGAAGAAGATTAACAAAAGCTAAAGGAAAAGCTAATTTAAATCAAATCCATTCACATCTCAATCTCTATAATCTCTAAAGCTAAGGTGAATAATGTTTACATCTCATATTTATTTCCTTTTGGTTTTAAGATGAAATCCGAAGTATTTTGCATTAATTTGCCATGTTTTTGAATAATGGAATGATTATATATACTTGTTGATGAATTTTGGTTGTTCATATTGAATTTATGATATGTTTTAAGGTGAAAACCCTATAAAATGACATCCAAATGCCTTGCGAATTTTCATATAGACCATAAATATTATTTTGGAGATGGGTTTCAATTTTCAGAACTTTCTGAATTTATGTGAAATTTATATTAATTTTCTAGTAAAGAAAATGTTAATTTGAATTGTAAATTATTTACGGTTAAATAATAAAAGAATTGGGTTTGAAATTTTTATACGTTGGAAAACATATCAAAAGAGATTTTCTGGAATTCTTGTAGAATTTTCCTAAGTGTTTTAATGGTTATATAAAATTATTTAAGGTATGAGACTTAAATGTTTTATATAATTAAGGAAGGAGAAGGGGCTTTTTGCAAATAATTCAAATTTGTTAATTCTAGAAGTCGGAAGCACTTTAGAAAAAGTACAATGGCAACCAATCAGATTTAGACAAACAAGGCAGGTTAGGTACAAAAGAAATAGTTTAAAATGACTAATCAACATGTTTTCCACTATTTCGATGCTTTCGGCACCAGGTTCCGCCTCCTTACCTTCGCTTCCAACACGGTCAAATCCAATGCACATGATATCGGGGAACTGGCACGTAGTGAATTGGATGTAGGCGGAAGGAATAGAGTCGAAACCAGGGGTTCCGAAGGGTTTGGGGCTTTACTTTGGTTTTAAAGGAAATTGCACCCGCTTGCTTTCGACTAAGATGCTTTTGACTTGGTTAATTAGCTTTCAACTAGGTCAAATGGATTTAAAGAAATGGTTTCGATTGGGTTGCGCTTTTGTTTTTAATGATTTCTTTCGACTAAGTCGAAGCCTTTGACTGCCGCTTTCTACCTTTCGAATCAGATGGGTTTTGAAAGGGTTGTTTTGCTTTGTTTTTAAAATATGGCCACCTCTCCAATGCTTTCGAAGGGATGGTTTCAAAACCATTACTTCTTTACTTAGGAAATGTTTTCGAAACAGATGCTTTCGACTCAAATATTTTAAAGACCCTTTTTCTATGATTGAAGTAAAATACAAATGGTTTCGAAAGAGGCAGTTTTAAATGGTTTCGAAATAGATGATTTCTACTTTAATGGGTTTCTAATCCTTTTGCTCTACTTGAATGCATAATTCAAACGGTTTCGACCGAGACGATTTTTAAAGTTTCGAAGGGATAAATTTTTGAATGGTTTCGAAAGGTTTCCACATGTTTTAAATTAAACCCAAGTGCTTTCCAAAGGTAGGTTTTGACACCTTCAAAAGGTTTTAATGAATGGTTTCGAAGGGGTGGTTCCCCAGGGTTTCAAAAGGGTTGAAAGGAAAGGTTTTTCCCATGTTTTTGAAAGCAATATTTAAAGGTTTTAAAGAGGGATGTCTAATGTTTTAAAGCTTTTGAAGGAAAGGCTTTTAATGGTTTCAAAAGGGTCACTTTCAATGGTTTCGAAGGGGTTACCTTCAAGGGTTTCGAAAGGGTTGTTTAAAGGTTTTAAACAAAAGTTTCGATTGTATTAAATAGGCAATATAGCCTAAGTATTTTCAAGTTAAAAAGGATTTTAACTTGCTTTGGAAGGATAGTCAATCCTCATTATAATTCATCAACATTATTTTGAGTAAAGTATATATAACATGGAAAAATAGCTTAGAATAAAGCTAAGAATACATTTTCCTTGTATAAGTATGATTTAAAAGGTTAAATCATTTTGAAAAGGTTTTCAAGGAAAAAGATGAAGGGTAGTTAACCTTAAGAAATAATTCGGACAGATAGTCCATTTTGATTTGGACAGTTAGTCCAGTTTGTGGACAGTTAGTCCAGTTTGCGGACAGTTAGTTCAGTTTGCAGGTAGTCATCCCAGATTTCGGAAAGATAGTCCATTTATTACTTGTAGGCAGATAGTTCATCAAGTTATCTGTTTTAGCATAACGGACATTGCTTTACTATTATTGTCATTATAATCAATTTGATTAACCAGTTTGGTTGCAGGAAAGGATTTGCAAAATATATGTTTTAAAGAGGATATTAGTGAAGGGAAACCCGTTCCGCTAAGCGGCGTGGTCTCACTTAATATCAGCAAACCGAGATGTAACAGTATTATTCACACAGGCTTTATGTCTGACTCGAAGTTTTTTGTTTCCCCTTAAACTCTCGGATGCTCAAAATTGATTTAAGTAAGTTAAGGGTTGAGGTTTTTAGTTTTTGAAATTTTGGCAAATAAAGCTTCCGGAGACGAGTAGGTGGCTGACGAATAGCTAATTAGGAGTTACAGTTTTATTTTTTTTGATTCCGCTGTGTATATTATGTCAGATATGACTATATTGACTCTGACCAACCAAAGGGGCATCGTCATATGTCGCTCTTGGCATATTTTTGTAATGATTATAATTAATCTTTACCTGGGAAACAATATGGGATTATGTAACTTGGATATGAATTTGTTTTGAAATGTAATTAGTAAAATGTTGTTTTTGGAAATCTGTGATTTTGTTCATATTCAAGTGCTTCTGATATTATGGATACAATTAACATTACCGCATTTTGTCATCAGAAGTTAATACTATGGATGACTGCAACATATGTAGCGCTTGGCTTTTTGCCTCTAGATAAGGGATATTACAACCTAAATGTTTAATCATTTTAGAAAAATCATGTCCATCGACCCAAACCCTACCACTTCATAATTCAAATAAAAATAAAATTAAACTCTATAAATTAAAATAGCTTTAACTCCTAGCTTCTCAACTTCTCTACCCAATTTACAATTAAAGAAAAGTCCATTCACTGATTGAAGGAGAAAGTGAGTTACAGTGAAGAGTAGGAGTGCTGGAAGAAGAAGCGTTGAAGAATAAGGAGGATTCTTCATTTTAAGTGAGTAATTCTAACTCACAACTATGTTTGTAAATGCTTGTATTCAATGTTGAAGTGATGAATTGTCTGTGCATTCTCATTAAACCCAATTACTAAAAGAAAAGAACATATCCCCTGAATATATAAACAATTAATACAAGACATTGGAAGTGATGCTTGGGATTTGTTGAATCACTGAATGAAGAAGTGAATTACATATGTGCATTGAATTAGTAATAGAGGGGATCAAATCAAGTGGGCAAGGCAGGGCCTGGAGCAACACCATCTTCAGGCAACTCCTACCGGTGAATCGGTCATGATTGACTAGTGCACTAGTGGGATATATGTACAAGCCATCTATGCTTGCGTGCATGTCTGTGTTCCTATTAGAGCATTTTCCCTATCCGTGAGTACTGTCATAATGCGTAAGTTTGTTTGTGCATTTCAGATCTATGTATAAGTGGTGTGAATATGTGTGTGTGTAATACTGTGTTGGTGTGTGTGGGTGAGACTGTGCTTATGTGTTTCTAGGTCCGGGAAGGTGAGCATAAAATCCAAGTTGTGAGAGAAAGCAATCTATTGATATACATACATACATACATACATATATATATATATAAACTAAAATCCACTTTTACATATATATTAAGTACAATAAAACAAAAGAAATACATATAATAAACATTTTAAGTTTTGATATATTTATATACTTATATTTTATATATGAATACAAATATAAATTATAGTTATAATAAATGAATAAAGAGAAGCTATTAGTAATATTTAAATTGAAGATTGAATAGATTAATAAATTCTTATCCATATATAAGTATTATCATCAAATGTATTTATAATATTGGTAAGGATTATATATAACTTATAATATAAACTTTTAAAGGAAATTATAAAGCGAATGGGTATTTTAATTAGGGATTACCTTATATCAAATATGATTTAGATTAAATAGTAAAATTATTATATTTCTCAAGTATAATATATATACACACTTATTTATTGATTACTTTGGATATTATTTATACGTTTTATTTCTATGTGGTGTGGAATTTGAATAAACATTTTAGTGATACCATCTGGTATATGACTTTCGGTAATACTTTTCTGGTTATTCATCGAACCTGTCATATAGAGATCTTTGGTGTGGATCGAGTATAGTTTATGAGCTTTGATAATTATTCGAATAACATGCGGTGGTATGAGACATCGTTACGTTATTTGTTTGATTATTCTCTATAATTGAATGTTAGTCGAATGGGGAAGTAGTCGTATATGTGTGTGTGTGTATTATATATCTGTGGGTGTGTGTGACGATACTTGCTGCGGTGAGTATAGTACAGTCACGTGTTGACTAATAGTTGGAGCTATATGTCGGCGTAGGATTAGAGCTCTAGTACTACATAGTCATGTGTTAACTTATATAGAGACACACTGCAATGACCCTATCTTTTTATACCTTAATTTGTAAGGAATTTTTTTTAACATAGAGATATATACATATATTTATTATCATATATATATATATATTTCTGAAGCCTATAGTCATTTTTCCTTTCATCAAATAAACAATTTATCCAGGATCAAAATTTCTACCAATATAAATATATCCACGTATTCATAAAGATATGCACATACATATGAGGATGCATGTGTCCCTCTTGTTTAAATCAGAGTTATGGTAAACAAGAGGATAATTTGATTGATTAAATTTAATCAATCCACCCATAGTTCAATTTAATTCATACAACAAAATTCCATCCATATATGTATTTGTAAGATTTTAACTCTTGATTTCTTGCTGGATTCTCTGTGAAGGGTAATTCCTAGAAACAAGGAAATTGTGTTATGATCACATATAAATGTTTGGTGTAGTGCTTATATCCTGAAAATGATATAAGTTTATATCATTTTCTATGTTTGATTTTCTATAAAATCTGCCTTAGATACAAACTCTTTTTTGGAATATTTTTAAGTGAGATATCATGTTCCTAAAGCTTAATTCTTTGATGTCATGATGCTATGCTAAATGAAATGCAAGCATGAATGAGTTTCCTGAGACCCTGAGGATCCAAAACATGGTTTTAATGGTAAGATGATTTGCTACAAACCAGACTCTTTGTTCTGATATAAGCCATAGGGCTTTAAAATGCATTTGAACAAAGCTTTAGTAAAAGGAGTTCAGATTCGTGTTAAAATGCAAAAGTAACTGATGTGCAAATATTCGAACAAAATATGTTTAAACATGCATATATACAAACTATCATGTACATGGCTATCAACTCCTATAAATACAGATTCTTCCTTTATTCAAGAATGAGGTATAAAACATTTTCATAGTACAAATTGCATTATGAAAACATGTAGACACATAATACATTTTCCCTATGCCTTTAAACTCTTGTATGTAAATGTCATGATGAAAGAATAAACCATATTGTTTCATTGAGACTCAACTATCCAGATTTCCAATACTTAATCCTTTTCAAAGACTCAAGATTGACTAATACATTTATAAAATATAGCCATCCTATTTATCATAGTATTCTTGCTCATATTTACATACAAAATCATAGGTTAACTTCTTCAACTTTTCAGATAATATCCAAATTTATAAACTCTAGTTACAAGTCAATTCCTTAGCAAAATATCCATCCATCATTCAGTACTTAATACAAGTGATAATTTAAAAATATCAATACATGCAGATTTCATCTTTTAAGCCCTTATCTAACTAATTTTAGCATGCTATAATCTTCTTCTCAAAGCCTTGCTCCTACTCCTACTTAGTTGCTTCAATTCCTGAAAAAGCATTTGAAGCTGCCCCATATTAAATGAGACACCCCATATGCCATTAGTACACTAGGGTCAGACACATGTCTGGTATAAGAAAATCCACTAAAACAATTGGTAAATCAAGTTAAAGTTGAAACATATATAAATCAGTATATCCTGCCTTTAGAAAACAAGTCATAGTGTGCATGTTCTGTGTCAGTGTGCATGTGCACACTCAAATCTTTCTTTCCAGAAACCTTATAAAGATATGGAACATGCATACATTCATACAAATCAGCCATAAATCAAATAAGCATCCACACAAAACAGGGAAATCACCAAAATGAATTAAATAATTTATTCCCTACTAAGATTTCATCCAGGAAAACTCTAGTTCCTCCTTATATCAAATTTTCTTACATTGATATATTTATCTATCTTGGTCTCATCTGCAATCATATGAATCAGTGGACACATTGTAATGGACTAATTCACTCCATTACACAAAGATCTCAGGACTTAAACAAGCCATGTGTCAACTTGTATTGCTCAAGAACACAAGTCATTCCTGTAGTGCTCTTGACCCCATTTCCTAGTTAGTTTTAAGTTGATAATAACTCTTTTGATTTTTCATGACTAAACCATTCAGTGAATGATTTCACTAAAACAGACATCCATGTCATGGCATTTCATATCTTTCATAACCAAACAAAGACAAGCAGGCAATTAAACATAGGTGTCTAATAAATAAGATTCTGCATCCATATATATATATATATATATATACTTGCATTTTAAAAGGGGTATAGGCAACTAACATTGGCTTATGGCTTTTGAGAGAGAGTTTTTCATCTTGCAAACATCTGTGCTTAAGTTAAACTCAGAATGACAAAGTTTCACTGAATCACAAATTTATTTGCTATGTATATGGCTATTTATATACTTTCATTGAATTAGGAGAATCAGCACATAGACAACCCTATTGCACCCCTAATTCCTTTTTGTCTCAAGCCTCAGCACCTATACACAAGTATATTGCAGCTCAACATGTTTATATTCTCTGGGTTATGCCAGAACCAACACTACTTTCCTATATTCATCATTTGATTCTCTGGGTATTCACTTATTTCCTAATATTAACATATCAGAGAGATTTGGGTTTATAAAAACATATTTACTAATAATACTTAGAACTTTCACATAATAGATCAAGCAGAACCACCAAACTAAAGATCAAAGCATTTTCATCTTAGAAATCAAAGAAAGATAACCACATATGAAAATACATTTTAAGAAAGATCAACTTATAAACTGGCTGCCTTCATTAGGACTTAGTGCCTTAGATTTTTGAGTGAGTTTTCTCACCTAGCTCTCCTTCACTTCTTAGTTGATTGATAAGCTTCTGCCTTTACCTTCAAACCCTTTTCTTCACTTGTCTTATATATACATGATATTATTTTTTTCAAAAGCTATCCTAGAAGAAGAGAAGGCCCCTCTTATCACTGCTTATTTATGCAGGGTTCTTCTAGGGTTTAAGGTGCTAGCTAAAGTCATTTTTTCCCACCCGAAATCATGCCATTTGCATTTAGTTTAAACCCAAAATCCTACCCTCCCAGGCTCAAGTTTGTGGAGAGAAAAGAGGTTTTATCATTTTGGTTATTTTCAGAAATTTGCTTTTCCAGAAAATGCTTTTTCTCTTATCTAATATCATGCTAAAGGTGTGACTTGATTTCCATTATTTTATCATATATATATACCAAGGGTTCTTCCTAATTCTGCCTATACAAAACATATCATTGATTTATCTTACTTTTCTATTTTTAGCTTTCACTTAAATAGCATGTGCTTCCCTTATTTATTTACAAAAGGATTGTTCCTTTTATATCTTCATTCTTGCTTTCTGCCTATAGTTAAAATACATTTGTGTATTTTTATTTTACTGATTTGAACACTTGCGTTTGATTAGCATACATATATGTATATATATGTCTTACAGAAATAATCAATACATATATATGTCTATACATTATTTTTACTGAACACATATGCACATATACACTCAAATACAACCAGTAGCATCCATATATATCTGTACATATAGCCTTTAAGGATTTAATCTATTTATCTGTATATATATATATATTTCCATACAAATCAATATATGTTCATTCATATCATCCAGGAATTAAGCTTCTATTCATGTGTATTTCCTGTGCACACATGTACACATATAGCTACACCATATCAAGCCATATCAATTCCTTTTCAAAATTAGTTTAAAAATTATTTTAAACTTATTTATATTTTCAAAATAAATTCCTAAAATATTGGGTCATTACATATACCCCGCCTTTTAGAAATTGTGTCCCACAATTTGTCCTAAGCTTAAATCAAATTTAAACTTAATTCAGAGAACAAATACATTCTCAACCAAATAGATTTTTAGTTCTATCACAATAACTAAAAATACATGCATCCAAAAGGAAAACAAATTAAAAATCAAAATTACCTTTAATCTGAAAATAGCTTAGGATAGTTCATCCCAACCTTGTCTTCTAATTCCCATGTGCAATCACTAGGATCAAGACTCCACTGTACCTTCACAAGTTTCAGTGATTTATTCCTCAACTTCTTCACATCCTTTGCCAAAATTCCCACTGGATCCTTTTCATAAATCAAATTAGGATTTATTTGCACTTGGGTTGGGGTCTCAAGAATTTCTGCCTTGTCATGAACCCACCTTCTTAATTGTGATACATGAAAAACATCATGCATCCCTTGCATGTTTTCTGGTAATTCCAACTTATATGCCAAGGAACCAATTCTTTCCAGAATTTTGTATGGCCCAATATATCTTGGGGTTAATTTGCCTTGTTTCCCAAACCTCAGTACATTTTTCATAGGTGAGATTTTGATGAAAACAAAATTTCCTACTTCATATTCAATTTGCTTCCTTCTTTTATTTGCAAATTTCTTGTGCCTCTCTTGAGCTGCTGCAATTCTCCACCTTACCAGCTCAATTTTCTCTTTAGTTTCTTGTATGTACTCAGGCCCTAAAATAGCTCTTTCTCCTGTTTCTACCTAACACACAGGTGATAAACATGGCTTGCCATATAAGGCTTCAAATGGAGCCATCCCTATGGTGCTTTGATAGCTGTTATTGTATGTAAACTCAGCTAAATGGAGATAATCTTCCCAGTTACCTCCAAAATCCAGTGCACATGCCCTTAACAAGTCCTCTAAAACTTTGTTCACCACCTCAGTCTGCCCATCTGATTGTGGATGGTAGGCAGTGCTTAAGCATAATTCACTTCCCATGGCTTCTTGAAAACTTTTCCAGAACCTTGATGTGAAGATGGTATCCCTATCACTCACAATAGTTTTGGGAAGGCCATGTAACCTTACCACCTCCTTCATAAATACTTGAGCTAATTTTGGTGCAATCCTTTCTGATTTGACTGGAATGAAATGTGCCACTTTAGTTAGCCTATCTACTATCACCCATATACTTGTGTTTCCTCTTTTAGATCTAGGCAGTCCATCTATGAAATCCATAGATATATCTTCCCATTTCCACTGTGGTATGCTAAGAGGTTGTAACAACCCTGATGGCTTTTGTGTTTCTGCCTTGACTTGTTGGCAAGTCATACATCTTGCAATATATTTGGCTACATCTGACTTCATTCCCTTCCACCAAAAATTTCTTTTTAAATTTTGATACATCTTTGTACTGCCTGGGTGTATGGATTACTTACTCCTATGATATTCATTCAATATTTCCTCCTTCAACTCCATGTTTTCTGGAACACATATTCTATCCTGGTTTCTTAAATAACCATTTTTATCAATATGGTAATTTGTCACTTCTTCCCCTTTTGATATGAGAATTTTCTTCTCCAATAAGTTTGTGTCTTGTCCTTGCATTTTTCCTACCTTCAAAATTAAATCTGATTGCAGAGACATTAAACTCAATTTTCCTTTACTCTTATCTCGTTCAACTAGTACCATTTGTACCTTACTACTTGCTTCAATTTCCAAGTCAGTGAGTATAGACAAATCTTTAAATTCTTCCATCATCAACATAGCTATCTTAGCATGCTGTCTACTCAAGGCATCTGCAACTTTGTTTGCTTTACCTGGTGTATAGAGTATGTCTAGATCATAGGCAGCTAAGAACTCCACCCATCTATGTTGCCTCATGTTTAAATCTTTTTGTGAGAAGAGATATTTCAATGCCTTATGATCTGTGTACAATTTAAATTTGGCACCTAACAAATAATGTCTCCAAAGTTTCAGTGCATACACCACTGCTGCTAGCTCAAGATCATGGGTTGCATATCTAGTTTCATGTGGTTTTAATTGTCTGGATGCATAGGCTATCACTTGGTCTTGCTGCATCAACACGGCCCCTAGGCCAGAGTCACTTGCATCAGTATACACAACTAATCCCTCATTTCCTTCAGGTACTCTCAACACTGGTGCATTAACTAAGGCTTCCTTTATCTTGATAAAAGCTCGTTCACATTTTTCAGTCCACACAAAGGCCTGATTCTTTCTAGTTAAATTGGTAAGTGGTGATGATATATTTGAAAAATCTTTTATAAATCTTCTATAATATCCTGCCATCCCCATAAATGATCTTACTTCACTCACTGTGCTAGGCCTCTTCCATGCTTGAATAGCTATTACTTTATTGGGGTTCACAGAAATTCCTTTGGCAGAAATGACATGGCCAAGGAAATGTACTTCCTCTTTCCAAAATGCACATTTTGAAAAAATTTCCTTTAAATCTTTTTCCCTCAATCTAGACAAAACCAGATGCAAATGACTTTTATGTTCTTCCACTGTTTTGGAACAAATTAAAATGTCATCAATAAAATCAGCACAAATTTGTCTAAATAATCTCTAAAGGTTCTATTCATTAAATCTACAAAGTATGAGGGAGCATTTGTCAACCCAAATGGCATAACCATAAACTCATATAGACCATATCAAGTATTAAATGCAGTGTACTTAACACTTGAGTCTTCAACCTTCATCTGATGAAACCCTGATGCTAAGTCTAATCTAGAAAATATCTTAGCTTCACTGAGTTGATCAAAGAGATAATCTATCCTAGGCAATGGGTATTTATTTTTGATAGTGACCTTATTTAGTTCTCTGTAATCTATACACATCCTCAAAGTACCATCATGTTTCCTTACAAACACTACTGGAACACCCCAGCATGAGTTACTTGGCCTTATAAACCCTTTACTTTCTAATTCCTCTAACTGATTTTTCAATTCTTTTAACTCACTTGGCCCCATTCTGGTAGGCTTCTTAATTATTGGGCTTGCTCCTGGTATGAGATTGATTTGAAACTCTACTGGTCTATGGTATGGAACACCCTTAGCCTCCTCAAACACATCCAAGTATTCATTGACTATGGGAATTTCTTCAATAGTAAGTTCACTGAAATCTTTTTTCAAGTCAATTAAATGATACAATTTCCTTCCCTTAGCTACTTCACACAAAATTGTGATTCTCTGGCCTCTAAAGTTTTGCAATGATATGGTGGATGAATCTAAGTTAATTATGGCTTTAAATTGCCTTTAACCAGTCTACCCCCAATATAACACCTATATTTGGGTAGTTTAAAACATATAAATTGGAAATAAAAGTATCTCCTCCTATGTTTAATTCCACATCCACACAAATCATATTTAAAACACTAGAACTCCCCAGTGGGATTTGTATAAGCAATGGAGTTTCAACCAATATGCAATTCAATTTTAGCATTTTAACTAGTTCATAAGAAATCAAAGAGTGAGTTGCCCCAGTATCATATACTACTGCTATGGGTATGGTACAAATAAATAGTGTACCTTCCACTTGACTGTGATTTTCAGCATTAATCTCCACTGTGGATTTGCCTTTTCCTTCCAAATTTGCCAATTTTCCTTGCTGTTTATACTCAGGACAGTTTCTCTTCATATGCCCCTCTTTCCCGCATAGATAGCACTTGAAAGCTCCTCCTTTCAATTCTAGGCACCTTGGTTTAATATGTCCTTCCTTTCCACATTGATGGCAAACCAATTTCTCCTTAGCATCACTAGCCTTGGTATCACTAGCCTTTTTGGTGTCTGCTTCCTCCTTCTTGTCATAAGGGTGGTATCTTTCCTTATTCTTCTTGTTGCTGTTGTTCTTAAAATTTCTATACTTCTCCCTTTCCTTGTCATGCTGCTCCAATTTCAAAGCCAAGTCTATTACTTGATCAAAAGTCCTGTCAGCATAAGGTAACATGGGTATGCTAAGTCCTGGGTTCAAACCTTTAATGTACCTATCATTTTTGGATGCTTCATCTGCCACTAGCATTGCTCCATATTTGGATAACCCCTCAAACTTTTGAGTGTATTCAGTGACATTCAGAGTTCCTTGCCTGAGTCTAATAAATTCTTCGAGTAAAGTGGTCTTAGCTGATGCTGGTACAAATCTTGCCTCCAACATCTCCTTGAATTGATTCCAAGTGATTTCATTTTCAATTCTCCCAGCTATGATCACCTCCCACCAGCTTAAAGCTACTCCTTTCAGCTGTCTTGAAGCCACTTGCCTCTTCCTTTGATCATCAAGCTGCATGTCATTGAAAATCCTATCCAATGTTCTCAACCATGCTTGAATTTCCATCACATTCTCAGTCCCTTCAAGACTCTTACCTCCCAAGTTTGTATAAGCCTTTAATAGTTTTGAAAGTTCCTCATGTGGATTCTCAGGCCTATGCCCAATTCCATCCCTTAAAACCCTTACAAACTCTTGCATATCAAGCATTTGTGGTGCACTTGTTCCTGCATGATGTGATCCCCTTCCTACCATGGGTTGCTAACCAAGTTATGGGCAAATGGTATTAGTATACTGTGAGTATTTTCTATAGTTAATATTTTCCTATCTAAATTATTTCATCCAAAACAAACAAACATAATATATTTCTATAGTACTCAACAATCAATGCAACCATTTGCTCTGATACCAAATGCAATGACCCTCTCGTTTTATACCTTAATTTGTAAGGAATTTTTTTTAACATAGAGATATATACATATATTTATTATCATATATATATATATATATATTTCTGAATCCTAGAGTCATTTTTCCTTTCATCAAATAAATAATTTATCCAGGATCAAAATTTCTACCAATATAAATATATCAGTGTATTCATAAAGATATGCACATACATATGGGGATGCATGTGTCCCTCTTGTTTAAATCAGAGTTATGGTAAACAAGAGGATAATTTGATTGATTAAATTTAATCAATCCACCCATAGTTCAATTTAATTCATACAACAAAATTCCATCCATATATGTATTTGTAAGATTTTAACTCTTGATTTCTTGCTGGATTCTCTGTGAAGGGTAATTCCTAGAAACAAGGAAATAGTGTTATGATCACATATAAATGTTTGGTGTAGTGCTTATATCCTAAAAATGATATAAGCTTATATCATTTCTATGTTTGATTTTCTATAAAATCTGCCTTAGATACAAACTCTTTTCTGGAATATTTTTAAGTGAGATATCATGTTCCTAAAGCTTAATTCTTTGATGTCATGATGTTATGCTAAATGAAATGGAAGCATGAATGAGTTTCCTGAGACCCTGAGGATCCAAAACATGGTTTTAATGGTAAGATGATTTGCTACAAACCAGAGTCTTTGTTCTGATATAAGCCATAGGGCTTTAAAATGCATTTGAACAAAGCTTTAGTAAAAGGAGTTCAGATTCGTGTTAAAATGCAAAAGTAACTGATATGGAAATATTCGAACAAAATATGTTTAAACATGCATATATACAAACTATCATGTACATGGCTTTCAACTCCTATAGATACAGATTCTTCCTTTATTCAAGAATGAGGTATAAAACATTTGCATAGTACAAATTGCAATATGAAAACATGTAGACACATAATACATTTTCCCCATACCTTTAAACTCTTGTATGCAAATGTCATGATGAAAGAATAAACCATATTGTTTCATTGAGACTCAACTATCCAGATTTCCAATACTTAATCCTTTTCAAAGACTCAAGATTGACTAATACATTTATAAAATATAACCATCCTATTTATCATAGTATTCTTGCTCATATTTACATACAAAATCATAGGTTAACTTCTTCAACTTTTCAGATAATATCCAAATTTATAAACTCCAGTTACAAGTCAATTCCTTAGCAAAATATCCATCCATCATTCAGGACTTAATACAAGTGATAATTTAAAAATATCAATACATGCAGATTTCATCTTTTAAGCTCTTATCTAACTAATTTTAGCATGCTATAATTTTCTTCTCAAAGCCTTGCTCCTACTCCTACTTAGTTGCTGCAATTCCTGAAAAAGCATTTGAAGCTGCCCCATATTAAATGAGACACCCCGTATGCCATTAGCACACTAGGGTCAGACACATGTCTGGTATAAGAAAATCCACTAAAACAATTGGTAAATCAAGTTAAAGTTGAAACATATATTAATCAGTATATCCTGCCTTTAGAAAACAAGTCATAGTGTGCATGTTCTGTGTCAGTGTGCATGTGCACACTCAAATCTTTCTTTCCAGAAACCTTATAAAGATATGGAACATGTATACATTCATACAAATCAGCCATAAATCAAATAAGCATCCATACAAAACAGGGAAATCACCAAAATGAATTAAATCATTTATTCCCTACTAAGATTTCATCCAGGAAAACTCTAGTTCCTCCTTATATCAAATTTTATTACATTGATATATTTATCTATCTTGGTCTCATCTGCAATCATATGAATCAGTGGACACATTGTAATGGACTAATTCACTCCATTACACAAAGATCTCAGGACTTAAACAAGCCATGTGTCAACTTGTATTGCTCAAGAACACAAGTCATTCTTGTAGTGCTCTTGACCCCATTTCCTAGTTAGTTTTAAGTTGATAATAACTCTTTTGATTTTTCATGACTAAACCATTCAGTGAATGATTTCACTAAAACAGACATCCATGTCATGGCATTTCATATCTTTCATAACCAAACAAAGACAAGCAGGCAATTAAACATAGGTGTCTAATAAATAAGATTCTGCATCCATATATATAAACTTGCATTTTAAAAGGGGTATAGGCAACTAACATTGGCTTATGGCTTTTGAGAGAGAGTTTTTTATCTTGCAAACATCTGTGCTTAAGTTAAACTCAGAATGACCAAGTTTCACTGAATCACAAATTTATTTGCTATGTATATGGCTATTTATATACTTTCATTGAATTAGGAGCATCAGCACATAGGCAACCCTATTGCACCCCTAATTCCTTTTTGTCTCAAGCCTCAGCACCTATACACAAGTATATTGCAGCTCAACATGTTTATATTCTCTGGGTTATGCCAGAACCAACACTACTTGCATATATTCATCATTTGATTCTCTGGGTATTCACTTATTTTCCTAATATTAACATATCAGAGAGATATGGGTTTATAAAAACATATTTACTAATAATACTTAGAACTTTCACATAATAGATCAAGCAAAACAACCAAACTAAAGATCAAAGCATTTTCATCTTAGAAATCAAAGAAAGATAACCACATATGAAAATACATTTTAAGAAAGATCAACTTATAAACTGGCTGCCTTCATTAGGACTTAGTGCCTTAGATTTTTGAGTGAGTTTTCTCACCTAGCTCTCCTTCACTTCTTAGTTGATTGATAAGCTTCTGCCTTTACCCCCAAACCCTTTTCTTCACTAGTCTTATATATACATGATATTTTTTTTTCAAAAGCTATCCGGGAAGAAGAGAAGGCACCTCTTATCACTGCTTATTTATGCGGGGTTCTTCTAGGGTTTAAGGTGGTAGCTAAAGTCATTTTTGCCCACCCGAAATCATGCCATTTGCATTTAGTTCAAACCCAAAACCTACCCTCCCCGGCTCAAGTTTGTGGAGAGAAAAGAGGTTTGATCATTTTGGTTATTTTCAGAAATTTGCTTTTCCAGAAAATGCTTTTTCTCTTATCTAATATCATGCTAAAGGTGTGACTTGATTTCTATTATTTTATCATATATATATAGCAAGGGTTCTTCCTAATTCTGCCTATACAAAACATATCACTGGTTTATCTTACTTTTCTATTTTTAGCTTTCACTTAAATAGCATGTGCTTCCCTTATTTATTTATAAAAGGATTGCTCCTTTTATATCTTCATTCTTGCTTTCTGCCTATAGTTAAAATACATTTGTGTATTTTTATTTTACTGATTTGAACACTTGCGTTTGATTAGCATACATATATGTATATATATGTCTTACAGAAATAATCAATACATATATATGTCTATACATTATTTTTACTGAACACATATGCACATATACACTCAAATACAACCAGTAACACCCATATATATTTATACATATAGCCTTTAAGGATTTAATCTATTTATCTGTATATATATATATATATATATATTTCCATACACATCAACATATGTTCATTCATATCATCCAGGAATTAAGCTTCTATTCATGTGTATTTCCTGTGCACACATGTACACATATAGCTACACCATATCAAGCCATATCAATTCCTTTTCAAAATTAGTTTAAAAATTATTTTAAACTTATTTATATTTTCAAAATAAATTCCTAAAATCTTGGGTCATTACACACACACGCATATAGAACCGTGTGTCATCCTACGTCTAGAGCTATGTAAATTTATCGGATATGAATGCTATATGTCATCTATTTTCCATTCCCTTTATTTTTTGGAAGTGAACCAGATTGACTAGTATCAACCCTAGCGGCCTGATCGTGGTGGTCATGCCCCAAATCTATGATGCCTATTTCTTATAGCTATGTGTTGGCAGTGTATAGAGTCGTGTGTCGATGATGTGTAGCCCCTTTTTTCATAATGGCCAGTAGTCAGTTACCATAAGGGCACATGTTGATAGTCGTGACCGAAGAGGCTACATGTAGTCGAGCCTATGGTGGATCATTGTCATGATACTTAAGAGAGAGAGAGAGAAAGAAAGAGGTAATGGTAACCGATGACTGTAGGAGTCATGCTGGATGGGCACGTGTGTCGTGTTCGCCAGTTACATGTGTAGTCTCCAAGTGAAAGTGTGTTTGTTAGTCTCCTATCTAGTTTCGATATATGTCTATGTGGTGGATTGGCATATATTATTCACTATCCAATGAGTTAGGTATACTAGATACTGTGTGTAAAAAGTGTAGTCAATCCCCGTTATATCCATACTTTTCGTGATTTGATATTTTAGAGATAGCACATGTGTGTTGATTGTGGTTTGGATTGTGATTGCTTATGTTTATGATTTATGTGATGTTGAATTTTGTTTGGACGATTTGATGGGCTATCCCACATTATATCCTACCTTATGTGATATTCTTTTTCAATTTTGGACATTCCCTTGTCATTATATTATTTGACATTATAAATAGACATAGTTTGACCCATGTGTTCTTTGTAATACTCGGGTCAGTTCGAGTGACTTCTAGTGCAAGTACTCTGTGAGTATAGAGCTTAGTATAGACTTATGAGAGGCTTGTAGGAGATGTAGGATGATACATTCCCTATAAGTTTTGTAGCTTCATTATTGTATCTATTATGTAGTAGTTGGTGATATATTATGTAATGGGCTAATGACCATCATTTTGTAGCCTATTGCACTATGTATTATATGATATGATATATATATATATTATATTTTATCTACTATCTTCTAACTCTGTGTTCTTTGATTGACATTTATCTATGATTATGTATTGTTCATCCAGAAGGCATACATGTTTATTGCTTTGTATCGAGATTGAGTACGTATATGGTAAGTAATATCGATATTTTAGATACATACCGATGTTAGTCTAAGGTTATATTTATGTGTGTGATCCATATCACTTCATTCTTCATATTACTCGACAGTATTACTTAGTGGCTTAGATCTAGGGTAGTATGGGTATAGATGTGGGGGCGTTACAAAATGGTATCAAAGTAGGTTTGAATAATACAAATTGTAAGAGACATGAGTCATTGGCCTAGATGGACCTGGGATACCTTGACCCTTGTGGTAACGGGTAGATAAATTAAATATTACCTAGGTGTATGTGATGATTACATGGTGTAGTCATCAGGGTGTGTACTTGTTATTTGTGGTTGATACATATATATTATTATTTTTGGATATTCTTAACCAATATCTCACTTCATTTCAGTGAGAAATGGCTAGACCACGCACAGGTCAAGGTGAACTAGGTTAGGCTTACGAAACTGGATCTGGTGGAGTTCATATGACCACCGAACAACTTATGGAGCTGGTGAGGAGCATCCAACAATCAAGTACTTCCACAACTCCAAAGTCTCCCACTCCCTGATTTGATTTTGCTAGGCTATGTTGTGGCTATGCTAAACCTGGAGGGAAACCCTTCATGGGCAGGAAGGGAGTGATAGGAGTGCAGGCTTGGCTGAATACATGTGAATGCATATTCACAGTTCACACAAATGGGTGTTACTGACCAGCAGAAGGTCCAGATAGCATGAAGTCAACTTCAGTAGAGAGCTCTAGACCAGTATGAACTGCTTGTAGCCAATACTGATGAACCGAAAATGACTTAGGAGGATTTCAAGGGTAGATTTGAGAAGAAATTCCTTCTATAAACCTAGAAAGCAACAATGCCTCAGAAATTTATTGACTTGAAGAAGTGCACTAAGTCCATGGCTGAGTATGTAGCTGAATTTGAAGCATTGTCCAAATATGGCACGGACCTTATCTGTAAACCGATGAAGAAGAATCAGAAGTTTGTATATGGCTTAAGGAAGACTTTGAGGAAACCCTTTCTTCTTTAGTTGGAAACTACTTTTAAGAAGCTTGTAGATGTTGCACTAAGGCTTGAGGAAGAAGAGAAAGGCAATAGTGAAGTGGAAGCTCCTAAGGGCAAAGCGGCTATTGCTCAGAAGCATAGGTTTCCTTTCAAGAAATGGAGACCCAAATTTCAGAATAAGAAGATATCAAGGGCAAGTACATTGGAGTTTAAGAGTCAGGATAATGAAACTGTGAATGTAATAACTATGGAGAGTGAAGGCAATACTCAAGGGAGTGTACCAAACCGCGCTCCTTTTCATTTTCAAAGAAGCACAGGATTTACAACAAGAAAGGACATCTTAGTTTCACCTATCTTGTAGCCCAGAAAAAGTTTGGGAAGCTTAATGCATTGGAGAGTGCTAAGAGTACCTCTGAGTGCAAGGGGAAGACACCTGCTATACTTGAAAGTACGATTTTACTTAAAGATTTACCTATTAGAGTTCTGTTCGATACGGGTGCATCACACGCATTTGTATCGAAAGAACTAGTGGATAAACTCAATATTAATGTAGTTTATCTATTCACGTCTTTGAGGATTGAAAATCCCATTGGTTGCGACCCTCAGGATGTTGTGTAAAGATATTGAACTGCTTTTGGATGATTATCCCTTTTATTGTGATTCACACGTGTTTGAATACTCAGAATGGATGGCTTGAGCATTATGAAGCGCATCTTCTATGCACCGAAAGAATTGTGACCTTAAGCCATCCTGATTCGGAAAGGAGAATCCACATAACTCTTGGGAACATTAGTGAGGATTTTGGAGGATCCTTTTTTACTATTAAACCTCGAGATGAGGATGATATCACTCGAATACCAATGGTTAAGGAATACCCCGATATCCTTAAGCTGATTACCGATTTACCTCCTAAACGAGCTATAGAGTTCCGAATATACCTAGTCCCCAGAGTTGAACTTGTAAGTCGACCACCGATTAGAATGTCAATGAAGGAAAATGAAGAGTTGAAAAACAGCTGGCAACTAGAGTCGAAGCATGTCATAAGATCGAGCAGTTCACCTTGGGAAGTGCAGTAGTATTTGTGAAGAAGGTGGACGGTTGTCTCAAGTTGTGAATCTATTATTGGAAACTTAATGAGCTGACCATCAAGAATAAATATCCTTTCCCTAGAATCATGATATGTTTGATCAGTTGAGCAGAGCCAAAGTCTTTTCACAGATGGATTTAGCTACTGGATTTCATCATCTCGATATTGCGGAGGACAACATTCTATTGATGGCATTCAGAACCAGATACGGCTCATATGAATGGTCAGTAATGCCATTTGGTCTAACGAACCCTCCTACTTATTTCATAAATCCAATGAATAGACTCTTCAAAGATTATTTGGACAAATTCATCTTGGTATTCATAGATGACATTTTGATTTAGTCTAAGTCTGAGGAGGAGCACAAGAAGCACCTCATGATGGTATTGTAGACACTAAGGAAGAATAAGCTGAAATCTAAGTTCTCTAAATGCCATTTCTAGCAGAAGCAAGCGAAGTTTCTTGGCCATGTTGTTTCTGTTGAAGGTATCTCTGTAGACCCAACTAAGGTCGAAGCAATACAAAATTGGAAGAGGCCAGAGATAGTATCTGAGATTGGAAATTTCTTGGGATTAGCTGGTTACTATCGACAATTCATCAAGAATTTCTCGATTATAGTGTAGCCATTAACTAACCTCACTAGAAAAGGAGTTAAGTTTATATGGATGGACAAGTGTGAGGAAGCTTAGTAGAAGTTAAAGGAGCTACTTACAAATGCACCTATACTAATTGTACGTGAAAGTAATCAGGATTTGGAAGTTTATATTGGTTCTTGTAGCACGAGCTTAAGTGTCGTTATGATGTAGAAGAGTAAAGTCGTAGCGTATGCATCGAGACGGTTAAGGCCTAATGAATTTCGATATGCTACGCACGACTTGGAGCTAGTTGTTATAGTGTTCGCATTGAAGGTATGGTCACACTATCTACTTGGAGAACGATTTGTGCTATACACATATCACAAATCATTGAAGTATCTGTTTACACAAAAAGATTTAAATATGAGAGTAATGACCTACGTTTTACGTATTGGAGGATCATAAAATATTTTTATTTTATTTATGAGGTCGTATGACTATAAGATTTTGGGAAGTGACTCTTAGGTACATTTGCAACGTCTATGATTTACTTTTGATTTTTTATATGACCGTTATGACTTTGAAAACCTTATTTGGACTACAAATTTTGATAAGAGATGAATTAGGGTCTCAAACCACTTTCATTGCTTCAGGATGATGGTTTTCCATTTCGTAGAGTGGTCAAATAGAAAAACAGACTTATCGTTTGAAGTTATAGCTACTTTAATTTTTGGCTGCTATTGGCTAGTTTTAATGAGTGATTAACTAAGCCCGTGCTTAGGTCCATTAACCTATCCCGAAAATTGTGCTAAAGGGAGGCTGTACGAACCGATCTAAGTCATTTCAATCTTTTCTAAAATAGCTCTAAACCTCCATTAACCCTATTTTCATCAAAAACCACACCTTTTCCTTACTAATCTTAGCCAAATATTGATTATAGGGGTGATTAGCATAGAAAAGCTTTAGATTATCATTTTTGCTGACTTGGGTTCGTCTCATTGCTGTCTACTTCAGATCTAAAGAGAAAAATTGGTATTTGGTAAGTGGTTTTGACCTCTCACTCCATTATGTATGTTTATATAGTTAAATGATGTTTTTGACATGATTTTGATCCTAAAACATTTTCTAACCTTAACTACATTTTTATACATGTTTATGGACAAAGTATAAAGGCTTAAAAATGATTTCAAATGGTTTTACAATCCCTTGTATTCATATGCATATGCTAGTGTAAAAGTTGGATCCAGATTCAGATTTGCTTGATTATCACACTTTTATGTATTGCTTGTATGAATGGATGTACATGCATGGTTTTCTAAGATTGTATATTATGTTGTGCTTTGATGTTGTTTGCTAGTGTTTTAGGTAGTTGGAGAATAGGTTGACGAATTCGACAAATCGAAGGCAAAGTCGGTCAGAATTGAATGAAACTTAGAGGAGGGGTTCTGGAGTATGGGGGAACCCAAGCTACAAGTCGTAGCAAAATTAAGGTTAAGGGAATAAGTCGGTGCCGACTTATTATAGCTCGTTACCGAGTTATTTTAAGTGGCGATAATGGATCGGCGACTTATTGGCTCAATGGACAAGGCTAAAGGATATGGACAAAGGCTAGATTCTGGAAATTGGCTATGTATTGGTCACCATACCGAGTTGTTTCTAGAGCTTGGAGATGGAACTTTAAAGTGATGTTGAGTTATTTTGAAGGATGGGTCGGTGTCCAAATCACTTGGGAAATGAAGTACTAGAAGCAAGAGATTGAACATAGCCAAGAGTGGCTAAGTAAATAAGTCGGTGCAGAGTTATTCTAACTTGGTACCGAGTTATTTTTATGAGTTTGATTGTAGTGAAACTTCTAGGGGGAAGTAGAGGCTTTGTAGGTCGTGCTAAAGGTGTTTGTTTGTTCGCTTGTGGTTTCATGGCGACATAGTAGCATGATGGTAGTTTTGGGACTTTGGTGACAACTCAATAGTAAAAGGAGTTAGGTTTTCGATGATGGTGGCTCGATGTTGAAAGGAGTCATGAGAATGGTTATCCACAAAAGGGCGGGTTCTAAGAAAGGTGACCCATGGATAGAACGGTTAAATGGTTCTATCGTGGAAGGAAGGAATATAAAATGGTTCCTCAAGGATAATGGAAATTGGATAGAGCAAAGAAAGGGCTCGAATATGCGTGCTATGGGATTGTTTATACTCGGAGTGCTTTTTGATGTACCCTAAGTAGGAGTAATTTGAGGACGCTCATGGTTACATTAAAAGACTACCCTAGATCGGTCGAATGGATCTATGTACCTTGGACCGTTTGAATGTGTCTAGTACCAGCTTCGAGCTAAAGGGAGTACACTTAAAACCGGGATTTCCATTAGTCCGTGGAAATTGAAAGGTCATATGAGTTATCATATATCCAGAGCACACCGAGTGATGGTGCAGATTGTTTGATAGGTGCTATGGTTGTCTTGATTGTTCTTCCATAGTCCATCACTCTAGGGATGTCATTGTAGATAGGTATTGGAGATATAGATACCTGGACACAAGTCATCACACTTGGTTTGCAGTGTACCTTTACTATTTTTGTAGAGTAGCATATTTTGTTCATTATGTGCTAACTCTTTGGTTGTGGGGACATGTCAGGTATGGTTCGTAGACCCTTGTTCCTTACTATATCAACTTGTGTAGTGTTTTGAGATTCATTTACCGCTCACATCAGACTGTTGTCTAACTATAGGTTTTTTGTTTTGTTTCTTATTATCTCAGGTACTCTTAAATGAGTATACACGATAATAGGTCTAGGTGCTACGCAATAGCTATGTAGAGGATAAGTTAAATGGAGCTATCTCATAATACATATGGATTTCTATGCTTATTCTGCCTTGCAACACTATAGAGCCTTGACATTGCTTGCTTATTATAAAGGGACAGTTATTTGAGTTTATTTTCATTGTATAAACCCTATTACTTGTTGTATAACTCTGCGAATATGTACTCTGATATTTGGATCACTTTGTTATTACTTCTCTCCTGTTTTATATCTGTGATGTATATTATATTTTATTCCATGCGATGTGAGATACATGATGGATTCTGTGATGTTTATTTAATTTTAAAACCTTGATGATCGTTCTATATTGGAGCGGCATATCGACAGCACACTATCTTATGTATATTGGGTATTGGTGTTGTAGGGCGATCGTCACAATTGGTATAAGAGCAAGTTTACATGATTAACCTGATTTTATTTCATGGTCTAGTAGAGATAGAGAAGGAGTTATCACCCTAGACTTGGTCGAGAATATATATACATGAGAGAGTGCATACTTGTTATATGTATTTTGATTTTCGAAACTATATAGTAGTATATATAGTATATAAATCCCATTCATACATGAGTACCATTGACATTGTTCTCTTTTTGAGAGACTGATCATTCTTGTTACAAATCAAGAATGAGTCGGTAAATAAGAAACACTTTAAAGAACTCCATCTTCAGAGTTAAGGAAGTAGCGGGATCGGGGCTGCTAACCTTAACTTGCAAGCTACGTTCAATGCGTTGTGATATACGTATATTAAAGTTCATTTTTTTCTTTTGTAAAGATCATTTGTATATTATATGTTACTCGTCACATTTTATGAGATTCTGTTCTGTCTTTTCTTTCTTTCACTCCAATGATCTGTCTTTTCGGCACTTGGATGTTCGGCATGTGAATACCGTGGATGTATAGTGTCGACTTCTGAGGATCGAAAAGGCGGGTTGTTACACTTGGTGTTAGGCTGAAGGTTAAGCAAGAACCTTGGCTTTGGTGGGGTAAAACTCATTACATATAGGGTAAGTGACACCCTAGAATGAGATTGAGTGTATTATATATAAAAGAGCATATTTGTTAGTGCTATAAAAACATTTTATATTGTGTTGATTGGCCTGTTGAGTGGCTTATGAATTTTGGTCGATGCGCCCGATCAGCCTTATCGATAGGATTTCTTAAACACTTAAACAAGCAAGACACAATATTGTTTTAAAATGATTAAATGAAATAATTTTACCTAAGATTATATTTTATATATAAAGGAAAATTTTCATAATTTTATTGTATGTTAGAAAATGATAATACTTGATTATTATCATTTATTATGTGATTGGTTATGCTCGGCCAGTGTATGAGCAATCCCGCCTTTTCATTACATGGGTTGGGTAGATAAAAATTATGGGAACATTGGATACGAACACCATGTGATTCAGTTTCACAATTTGATTATAAGGCGTTTGGGGTTAATTTTGGGTTAAAATTTAATTTTAACAAGAGTTGTTTATTTTAATATATGAGGATATACCGTTGTTAAATGATTTTGTATAAGGAAGTGAAATCATATAAGTATGGTTTATAAATATGATTTTTAAATTAAATTGGATCTAAACTAAGAATTTGAGAAATTAAATCCCAGTGCTTTTGGAAAATTGTTTTTTCAAGGTTTGAGAAGATAATAATAGTGTTATTTGCCAATATTTATAAATATAGATATTCTAAAAAATGATTTTAAAGGATAAAGAAAGCACTAAACTCACTTCAGTCACTGGAAAATAATTCTGGTGATAACTGCAGCATCATCAGTGTTCATTTTCAAGTTTTTAAGTGACGGATTTCTACCATAATAGTTTTATTTCAAGTTGTTTTGAACAATAAATCCTGATTTGATAACTCCAAAGTATGATTTGGTATATTAAAGCTATAAATATAAATATTTTTATTTCAAAAATAATTTGGAATAAAACCCGGGTGTTTATTTCTTAAATTTTTGGTTAAGTTATTATATGAACTCATGTAACCTATGTATTAGGGTAGGATGGTTGTGCATCCTGTTATAATAAATTGTTTGGTAGTTCTCATTTGATAAAATGGAATGGAATTTCAGCGATTTTGAATAGCTGGAACTTCTGAATTGATGTTGAAATTTAAGTTAATAGTTTTGTGACATTATAAGAAAATAAGTTCTTATAACTTATAAATTGGAAGAGATGGTAAGTTTAAGCAAGTTTAAAATATATTTAACATACTGGTATAAGTAAGAACCAATAAGAATAAGTACGTAAGTTGTACGTAGATCAATGGTTCGCATAACTGTTCTCGATCAAAGACTCGAGTACACAACTATAAGGTGACTTGCATTGATCCGAATAAGGATTTATCACTCGATTCTTAACGGCGAACACTTGATGAGGGTTCTTGATATGTTACCAAAGTTTTCTACCGTAGCATATGGCTATGTAGGGAGAATGGAGGTTCCTAATCAAGGAGCCATATTGGAGTCCGCACTAGGAAATCGGTGAGCGATATTAGTTTGGAAGAGAAGTTTATGTATTTGAGTAAGTGATCGAATTAGAAAGTGTACAGGGATGATCTGAATACATCTTACGGACTTATGAATTGTTAAAGTATTTATCGGGTTTATTTCTTTCTAGGTTTGATAGTGATAAAATTTCAAGGACGAAATTCTTTTATGGGGGGAAGAATGTAACGACCCAGAATTTTATCAATTTGGATATGAATTATTTAATATATTTTAAATAATTAATGGATTTTATAACCCAAATATACCCTTTTATATAATAACCAGCGATGGTGAAATTGTTTTCAAAATTTTTTTACAAAATTAATTAGTCCAAAAGAAAATAGAAATGTGACCAGACAGTTTTTCCAAATTTTCAATTCTTCATCATCTAGAAGTTATTCAAAATGTTGTAACACTTTGATATAAATGTTCACACATTTACAAATAATATAAGTATGGTTAAGGTTAATAATAATAAGGTAAATATGTATTTACTTAAGTAAAAAAAAGAAGAAGATGTGACAATTTTCAAAGATTTAAATTTAAAAAAATAAGTAAGAGGTAACGTCACATTAGAACTTAACATCATGGTAAAAGGTAGTGTGATATTTGTCGGATAAAGGGGAGAGCCTTCATGGTGGTGTGTACAACAAGGACGATGGAGATGGATGTGATGATGTATCATTATTTGAGTGAAGGGCATTTTATTCCTAAGGGCTTTTTGGTAATTCAATTATTCCTCTTTGTAAAAAACATTTTTCATTATTTTTTGAAAACTCCTAAACATTTTAATGGCTCCCAATTTATTTTTCAAAGTTAAAAAAAAATTCCTTTTAATTCTTATAAAACTTATTTAAACCCTTATTCTTGCTTATACGCCTCTTATACTTTCAAAAATCAAGCCCACAAACCCTTTACATCACCAAGGCCAAGCCTTATGACCTTAGGCCGAACCCATTTTGCACTTCCAACACCCAAAAATTCAATTTTTACTAAGAGAGATCAAAGATCTAAGTGTTAGTCCTTGAGATGATGGTTTTGATGACAACAACTTAGGACTTGTTATAAAATATAAATACTTACATTATAGTTTAGATATATATGTATATGCAGGATATAAACATGCAGGTACAAAAGATTGAAGACTGTACAGTATAGAGATTCAAGAACTGATGAACTCAAGGTCGAAGATATCAAGACTCATGAGTATCAAGATTATCAAGAGTTCAAGATTTCAAGATATGTAATTTAGTTAGGAATTTTGTTAAAACTCCTAGAAAAGCACTGACATCTTAAAATCCATTTTATTCGTGGAATGGAATCCACTTCGAGCCCGTTAAAGGGATGGAACCCTAAGTATGATGGAACCTACGAAAACTCTAGTGGAACATTGTTTTGTATCCACTAACTTTTATTCAAATGTTTTACAAAATTATATCTTGTTTTCAAAATGATTTCAAAATCTTCCTTTTTAAATCAAAAACATCTATCCTGGTTTTAAAATACTTTTAGCCTCAAAATAATCTTTATTTTCAATGTCAAATTATCCTTGGTTTTAAACTGTCTTTTAGTTATAATATATTTAACTTTTAATATTTATACTTAGATTTAAATATAAAATTATAGTAAAATTTTAAATATACCAAAATATTATTCTCTATATTTATTTATGTATTTTAACTATAGTTAAGTATATTTATAAAGTTTAAAATAGTTTTAATACAAGATAGAAGTTATTTTCAAAGAAAAACAACTTACCAAAAATAACTTAGGCATGTCGACAACCCCAGGACCCCTTGTGGACAAGGTGACAATTGATTTCAAAAGTTTGAATTTCAAAGGAAGTGTCTTTTCGTCATATCCTTTCACGAATGGACATGGTTGTCGTTCTACTATAAATAGGGGTTGTTTTAAACGAATTTATAATCATATTTTCTCTGATTTCACTCCTCTTCTTCTTCCATATTTCTTTATATACATTTTTACCATTACTCTGCCGAAATCACCATTGAATCTAACTAGACCATCTCTGGTTTGATTCTTTATCACTACCTCAACAAGATCCCAGTGCTATTCAGAGTTATAGACTTCTTTGTAATCAATCGAGCGATAAAAGGTGTGATTGTAGCCTGGAAAATCAACCGGGTGAACTTGTTGCCCGTAAAATCAAGTATCTCTACCCAGAGGATGGTGAATCTGGAGCGGTGTACCTCGTGGCCTTGAAATGGAGGGTGTAATTATAAGAACTGATTTTGAAAGGAAATCCGTACTTGTGTTGCGGGACTGGATGTAGGGTAACTCCGAACCAATATAAATCCGGTTTGTTCTTTCCTTTATTGCTAATACTTTATATCTGCATCTGTGTTTGATTCTGCGATCATATCTGTATCTGAATATTGCATACATTTGTGTTCAAATTAAGATAAACTCAAAAAGAATTAGTAATTCCTTAAAACACTATTCATCCCACCTCTAGTGTTAATTCTAGCCTTAAGATCTGTAATCCGCATTTCTCACATTTGGTATCAGAGCATTGGTTTTCAAAATTTTCATAATCTGAGTTTTGAAAAATTTTAAAATGGCAATTATTTTATAAAATTATTAACACTATTTTCATACGAATATGTCACAGAATCATCATGATATTGTTGTTTAAAACTATATTTAGTTATTTTGAAAAGTCACTTGATTCTTTAAAAAGTTATGTTGTTTTGCAGGTGAAGAGTTATATCTAATGACTGTTGGTTAAAAGATATCAGATAATCATTCATCGATCAAGAAGAACAAATGGATATATAATGGCAATCGACATTGAAATGGTTACCAGATCAATACAAAACTTTTGATTCTCATCTACAACTTGATTTGATATTGTACTTCTCTCCATCTGCTTCGCAATGCCACTGGTTTCATGCAAATCCATCAAGAAATGACCAAGTTATGGTCAAATGAAGTTTTGATGAACAAAGAGAAAAAGAAAGCAAAACTGTCGATGGTATTCTTCCAATTTCATCCAGAGATTTGAGTATTTTATCCCAACTCCTTTTCCAAATTGTAATTCTTGTTCTCACGGTCATTTTGATGGGTGGATCATCAAATTCCGATCAAAATTGAATGAGATATGACAGTTTGAAGTTGGCTATCTAAAACTGAAAACTGTGTACGGGATTTTCTGCATTTCTCTTACTGTTCGGCCTGTTGCACCACAATACCGTCCAAATTCATCACCAAACTATTATTAGATTGTAGCCCATTCCTTCCTCTTCGATTTGCCAATGGTTTCATCCAATTCCGTTAAGAAACGAAGGAGATATGCCTTCTAGAAGTTTGATAGTAAATAGAAAAATGGGAAGAAGAAGAAGAAGAGAAAGCTTTATGAAAAGTGGTGACTGTTGGGCCTATTTATAGTGGTTGAAGTGTCCATTCATTCAAAATTCAAATTCAAAATTTTGGCGCCAAGTTGGTCAATCTACTAAATCATCCGTATCTTTCTCATACGGTCTTCAAATTCAGCAAATGAATATACTACGATGATCAGAAAAACAAGCCCGTCGCAATAGAACAGATCTCGTCGTCAAATTCTGAAAGATATAAATGTGTGTTTCATGACAATGGAAGAACGATAAAGTTAGAAAGATAGAGGAGTGCAAAAGGTGGTCCGCTTTACTATTATTTCATCTTTATTGTTGCATTTAGAAATATATATATTTATGCATTTAGTTAGGCATTAAAATTTATCTCTTTTATAAGTTTTGATATTTTGGTCCATATATCGACACACCATGGTATACATATCGATATACCAGTCTAAATTTTTTGAAGTCTTTTAAAATGTGTTTCCTTTCAAATAAAATCTTACTACTAATTTATTACAACTGTACTAAGTAGAAAAGCTTACCTTCATTCGTGATTTGAACTTTTCTAATGTTGTTTTTACTTCTCGTACTCTATTTCTTTTAAGATACTAATTTTATATCTTTAAGAAATTAATAGAATGAATTTAGGATGTTAGAATAAGGCTCTATTTATAGATTTCTTCGTTTAATAAAATTGCGCCACATCACATGACACTTGTCATATAAATAGATAGTGACATACATGCAAAATGACACGTGTCATTACACTTGTTCTTTAATAAAAGCATTTTTACATGCATGATGCCAAGTGTCTTTACACATGTTTTTTCATTAATTTTCTTTATGTTTTTATTTACTTTAATTATATTAACTACTATAAAAAATTGGGTAAAAAAAATCAATTATTTAAATGTCAAAATCTAGTCGTAAAATTAGTGCAAAATCTTGTTAAAAACAGGCCCAGAACTTTAGATAACATTATTGAAATGTTGTCTTTGCTTCTGTTAACGTTTTTTAAGCATTGCAAATTCGTTTTTATAGCATTACTGTGCCATGAAACGCTGTAGTGTTTCAGAAACTTTTCACAGCATTGGTTAAATGCTGCAGTTTCTGTTTTATAATGTTTTGAATATATTTTACTGCAAAAAACTTTTTATAGCATTCTGTAAATGCCGTCTTTTCTATTTGAAACTTTAAACTATGTAAAAATGATATTTAAATTAAGTATTTTTATTTATTCATTTTAGAGTTATTTTCTAACTTATATTATAATATTTTAAAATTAATTTCATGTTTAAATATTTTTAGTAATTAACTAAAATTTTTAATGTAAGAGGCCTTAATATAACACATGTTTATTTTAGTTTTTCAATCTTTGTTATTTTATTTAATATTTCATTATGATATTTTTTTTAATTTAAAAGGTGTTTAAACATGTTTCTAAATATTTTAATCAATAATAATTTAATATATAGGTTTTAATTAGTAAGTTAATTATTTTATAAACATGGAAGTTTGGATTCTTAAAAAAAATTAAGTTAAAAAAATTATTATTTTAAAGAAATTAAATAAGGAGGGTATTAATTTTTTTAAAAACCAAATTGATCGTATATATTGTTTAAATCCATATTTCTTAGAAATTTGATTTTGATATTGAGTTTGATTACTACCTTTCATGAATATGTTATAGTTTTAATATCATTTATTACCTTTAAACTCTTGTCTTTACTACTCTTTCAGTCCCATTCATTAGTTTCCTTAACCTAAGTCTAGTAATTGGTGTGTATTACCTTTGTTTGGTTGAAGTGATTTATAATAAATAGTTTGATATATGTATACATGCATATATACATACATACACACACACACAGATATATATATACATATGCTTGTCAATTAGATATTACTGATCACTCATGTTTATCTCATAATATGAATATCTCTTACCATAGTATATATATCATCATATCATTCTGCATATTATTATTTTTACTTCGTTATCATTTTATTTCATATTACATATCATTATGCATCCTATTTCATATCACATTTCATTGATTATTACATCATAAATTACAATGCATGAAATATCATAATCATTTGCATCATAAGTTGCACTTCATTCTGCATATCATCTCATGCTACATTACATATGTCATACATTTCATACTGCATTACAAACCACATATTGCATACATGTACACATAACAAGTGTATTTTATTTAGGGGGAGTTTATATTATTGTCTTATAGTATAGGGTTATTAGTTTTTGATTTGTTTGGTATGTTTTGATTGACTTGTTTGACTTGATTGACTTGTTTGACTTGATTGATTTGTTTGACTTGTTTGACATGATTGGATTTGATGTGTGTGTTGATTGGATTGTATGAAATATACTTATACATATTTATGTATTGAATGATTATAATATAATTATGTCTTTCACATTCCATTTACTATACTTTGTTCTAGTATTAGTTTAAGGGGGAGTTTTATAGTTCTATGGTTTTAGGATGGTTTTGTTGATGACAAAGGGGGAGAATTATAAAATAGGATAGTTAGGCATAGATTAAGGGGGAGTTATTAGTTTTAGGGGAGTTATAGTGAAGGTGAAGTATATTTTATAAACATAGGTTGTCATCATCAAAAAGGGGGAGATTGTTAGTCCTTGAGATGATGGTTTTGATGACAACAACCTTAGGACTTGTTATAAAATATAAATACTTACATTATAGTTTAGATATATATATATATATATGTATATGCAGGATATATACAGTATAGAGATTCAAGAACTGTTGAACTCAAGATCGAAGATATCAAGATTCAAGACTCATGAGTATCAAGATTATCAAGAGTTCAAGATTTCAAGATATGTAATTTAGTTAGGAATTTTGTTAAAACTCCTAGAAAAGCACTGACATCTTAAAATCCATTTTATTCGTGGAATGTAATCCACTTCGAGCCCGTTAAAGGGATGGAACCCTAAGTAGGATGGAACCTACGAAAAATCTAGTGGAACATTGTTTTGTATCCACTAACTTTTATTCAAATGTTTACAAAATTATATCTTGTTTTCAAAATGATTTCAAAATCTTCCTTTTTAAATCAAAAACATCTATCCTGGTTTTAAAATACTTTTAGCCTCAAAATAATCTTTATTTTCAATATCAAATTATCCTTGGTTTTAAACTGACTTTTAGTTATAATATATTTAACTTTTAATATTTATACTTAGATTTAAATATAAAATTATAGTAAAATTTTATATATACCAAAATATTATTCTTTATATTTATTTATGTATTTTAACTATAGTTAAGTATATTTATAAAGTTTAAAATAGTTTTAATACAAGATAGAAGTTATTTTCAAAGAAAAACAAATTACCAAAAATAACTTAGGCCTGTCGACAACCCCAAGGACCCCTTGTCGACAAGGTGACAATTGACTTCAAAAGTTTGAATTTCAAAGGAAGTGTCTATTCGTCATATCCTTTCATGAATGGACATGGATGTTGTTCTACTATAAATAGGGGTTGTTTTAAACGAATTTATAATCATATTTTCTCTGATTTCACTCCTCTTCTTCTTCCACATTTCTTTATATACATTTTTACCATTACTCTACCGAAATCACCATTGAATCTAACTAGATCATCTCTGGTTTGATCCTCTATCACTATCTCAATAAGATCCTAGTGCTATTCAGAGTTATAGACTTCTTTGTAATCGATCGAGCGAGAAAAGGTATGATTGTAGCCTGGAAAATCAATCAGGTGAACTTGTTGCCTGTAAAATCAAGTATCTCTACCCAGAGGATGGTGAATTTGGAGCGGTGTACCTCGTGGCCTTGAAATCGAGGGTGTAATTGTAAGAATTGATTTTGAAAGGAAATCTGTACTTGTGTTGCGGGACTGGATGTAGGGTAACTCCGAACCAGTATAAATCCGGTGTGTTCTTTCCTTTATTGCTTTTACTTTATATCTGCATATGTGTTTGATTCTGTGATCATATCTATGTCTGAATATTGCATACATTTGTGTTCAAATTAAGATAAACTCAAAACGAATTAGTAATTCCTTAAGACACTATTCACCCCCCTCTAGTGTTAATTCTAGCCTTAAGATCTGTAATCCGCATTTCTCACACTAAGGCCATTTCAAGTTTTAGTGAAAGATTGGTTTACTTTCATAACTTTTGGTGAGTAAAAACTCACATCTTTCTGGAAATTTTTTTAACCTTTATTATGTTGTATTTTGTTGTGAAATACTAGTTGATTGATAGATTTTAGTGTTTTTTGGGTTTGGTATATGTTTTTGTATGTGGCATTGGATTAGACTCGAATTTGACGTCTAAATATTGTTTAATGGTTTAAAGATGTGGTCTTGCTTATGTCTTGTGGTTGTTGTATGTAAATATATGATTTTGTTCATGTATGTATTGGATATTGCTTAGAAAGTTAGCATTTGTACTTGTATAATTGACTTAGAGGTCCCTTGGTTTTAAAATCATGGTTACTCTTTTGAAATTACTAGAAACGTTTTTTAAAGTTTAAAACTTTATTTTAGTTTTCAAACTTTCTACTATTTTTAAAAGAAGCAAATCAAAGTTAAAGGTTCTGAAGGGTTTTTGATATGTAATCCTAATTTGGAAGTTATGGTATCCATAGTGATAGTCGCTATGGATGTAGTTCGGTAAAAGAACAATTTTTGTAAACTAAAGTGTTTTCTTATTAAGTTTTTTGAAAAAAGTTTTCAAAACATATTTTATGTATTAAAAAGTTATTATTTATTTAAGTAAGGTTAAGGAGTATGTAATTTATTAATTAAGTAAAGGTAATTAGTACTTAATTATTTATTAAGTAAAATTTAATTTTTAATTAATTATTAATTAAGTGAAGGTTAATTATTAATTATGTATTAAGTATGTATTTAGTAAAGATTTATATTTAATTAATTATTATTAAATTAAGGTTTAATAATTAATTAACTGTTAATCAATTAAGGTTTAATTGATTATTAATCGGGAAAGGTTTAATTATTAATTAATTATTAATTAAGTTAAGTTTTAATTATTATTAAATAAAGGTTTTATTTTTAGTTTTTTTCTTCAAGGATCGGTTTGTTTAAAAAGCAGCTTTCTTTTATAAGTCGATGAGTTTAAAAAAGGGATTCTCTGTGTCTTTACCCTAAGTAGTTGACGAAATTGAATAGGTTATTGATGACAGCTGTTTAGCAGAATAAATCCCTGTTCTGCTATAACTTAATTGAATAGATCAATTTGGGTATCTGTTTAGCAGAATAAATCCCTGTTCTGCTATTATATTGGTTTGGATAATGAATTGTTTGCCAGTTAATTATTATGTGGATAAATTTTTATTGGATAAGTGATGAATTAGTTACTTATTGCTAATTGATTTGATTTACGTATATTTTCTTATGTAAATACTAGTTATGTGACTTGTAAAGTCATATTGAATTAAATGGTAACTTGGTATAGTACCATTGTGGTCGCTAAGCCACTTCCTGAGTTTTGTATAGATATGGATTTAATATAACTTCAATTTTATAACAATTTGACGTTTAGTGTTTATAAATGATGTTTTAAAGCAACTTATTTAATTTTATTATTAAAGATGTTTAGAGATATTTGATTATATTATTAATATTGGTTAAAGTTACTTAATTATATTATTGTGTGTTTTAAGTTAATTAATTACTTTAATTTCAGTTTAAGTTAACTACTTATGATGAGTTAAAGTTAATTAATTTTTACTTATGATATTTAAAAGTAATTTATTATTTAATAAAGATGTTTATAAATGATGAATTGTTTTATAAAAAGGATTACATTTAGTGAAAAGGATTTATTTATGTATATTTACAAATGTTATTTTGTAAAGGAGATTTTAAACTATATTTGGTAAAGGTGTTTATAAGAAGTTTATAAACCATTTTAGAGTTTTATAAGGAAGTTTTATAAATTAATTTGAAGATTTATAAAAAGTATTTGTAAATATGAAGTGGGCTTATAAAAAGAGAATTTTATAAAAGGAATGAGATTTGTTTTGACCATTAATCCTTCTTAATTATGGTGGTATAGAAACATTCTTTCCCTACATAACACCGAAGGATAGTGGTTTGGTTTATTGTAAGAAATATTTTAAATAATATTTGTTTTGGCCTATTTAAATATGACTTTGGAAAAGAGGAAATCTCCATTAAGTTTTGTTAATATAATTATACGGTTGAGATAAGTATATGGATATATTTTCTAAGTATTGAAAATATATTGTTTTGTGTAAAGTACTTATACCGTTGAGATATAAATGTTTTCCACGTATTGGAAGGAGTATAAAAGTTTTATGAAAATATCCTTTGTAATGGTATTTTGAATTAACGATTTGAAGTGATTTTATTTATGGAAAGATTAATTATTAGAGGCGTAATGGATCCCACATGGAATTAAATCTATGTTTGTTTGATTGTTTGATAGTTAAATAACCGACTATCAAATCTCGACCAAATATAACTCTGGAAATATCTAGGACAAACACGAGGGTTATATGGCGCAGTCATCTTCGATGATAATGCACTGTGCATATAAATCTCAATCTATTCTTGAAATGACCCGCAAACCCGTACCCCTTGAATCGACACTATTTTCCAACATATCGACTCAAAGTGAATGGAAATACGAACCATTAGGGTTAAAGAAGAAGGAGGTAGAAGAAAAGAAAACAACACAACAGAATCTCACATCGCAGCGGATTAAAATATAATAGATAATAACTGATCTTTACAGAAAAGAAACTATATCTGTTTATACATACATCACCAGAATACAACATCAGAGTACAATATAATTAACATCACAATTCAGGACAGTAATAATAACTTGTCCCACATACAGAATACACAACATACACAACACAGCGGAATATACATCATATACGTGTGATACGTCTCGCCATCCAGCTCGTCTTCTGAGCTCCTCAATATCCTTTCCTGTAATCCATAATACTCAGTCTGACCCGAGCATTATAATAAAATAACACCCGAGTTAGTCTGGAAAACCAGCGTGAGAAAATCACACTCAGTTGAATTATTAAAGTTTTCCAAACCCTTTGAAAATCAAAAGCATCTCGTAAGACCACGCCACAAATAAACATGTCGGGTTTTACCTTACGATAGCCAAAACACTTTTTATCAAAATCCTATGATATTATAATAGTGTCTATAGAAAGTAAAAATATAATCTAGTTGAAATGCTTGCATCTCACGTTTCAGTAATAGTTGGGCACAATCAAAACCGTACAGGCACGTAAGGAGAATGGATTTCTGTAACAACCCTCATATTTATCGATTTTATATATAAATATTTTATTTAAATATTTCGTCGTTCGTCGGATCTTGGTCCGAAAAGCTACTTTTTGCAAACGGTTGAATTAGGACTCGAGACCACCCCCCCATTGAGTTCAAAATGCCGTTTGCAACCTTTTTGAGTATAAACTTCGATATGTTTGGAGTTAGGAGAATTTTGCCACTTTTCACTTAAGGCTTTGGGTTTGGTTTCAACCCAATAACCCCACTTATTACCCTAGCTCAGTCCACCTCTCCTCTTCACTTCACTCTTATTCTCCAAACACTCAAGCAAAACTGAAAATAGGGGAAGAGAAAGGGAATTAGAAACTCCTAGCCCTAGTCCCTCTTGCAAACTCCAACTTCGAGCTCCAAATTCAAAGAGAAGCCATTGGTAAGCCTCCTCTTCATCTTCTCTATCTTCTTCTCCTCTTCAATTTCAGTTTATTCCTAAACCTAACTTTGGGAATGTCCTTCTTTAAAGCTTTGATTCAAGCTTGTTGAGTTGAATTGAAGAGTGATTGCCATTGCCATTGCTTTCGAGCTTCTTCTTCATTGATTTGGGTTCAAAGGTGAGATTTTTATCTCACATCTTAGTCTATAACTACCTTCGATTGTTAGGTATGAATTCCTAACACTTATTCTTGTGCAATTGCTTTTGGTTTGGATTGATTTGGTGAATATTCCAATTTTTAGTGTTTTGAGTTCAATTCTTTGAAAATCCTAACTTTGATGTTTTGATCATGTTTTTGGTGATGAATCGAAGAGCTTATATGGCCGGGTAGTTGATGGGCGTAAACCCTTAGTGCCGTTGCTCGACCGATTGCATTTTGGAAGGGATTGGCATTCATTTGATTAGCTTGGGAGTGCTGGAAACAGGCTCCGGTCGACCGACCTCAGGGTCCGGTCGACCGACCTGCTACTCTAGCATTTCCCTGCCTCTGTTTTGGGGAGTGCAGGTTATAGGCTTCGGCTGACCGACCTCAGGGTCCGGTCGACCAACCTGCTACCCGAGCACTTCTGCCTCTGGTCCGGTCAACCGACCTCAGGGTTCGGTTGACCGACCTGCTCCTATTTGCCAATTTTTCCTATATTGCCTATTTGTTTGAATTTCCAACTTTAATCGATTCGTGTTGTTTCCCTTTGTTGTTATCATTTATTACCGACTTTGATGACTTCTTTTCTTCGGGATTTTTGGGAATATCCATTTTGATGGATTCGGTATCAATTTCTTTGGATTTTATTCACGTCTTCGAATGTGAATTTTTATGATTGATTGTTTCTACAATCATTTCTATGATTTGTCACTTCAAAATATAAAGGTTTTCTATACTAGTATTAAATATCAAAACTTCTTCATCAAAACGATTTCAACTCTATTTTCAATATCAAAGCTCGTTTCTTAAAACCATTTTCCAATCTATTAGTATATACAAACCTTTACTTCATTCGTATGAGAAAATATAATTAAACGGCTTAGCAAAACAAGTGGTATGAAACGCTTGCGTTTACTTCGTCGGTTAATTTATGGACTTGTTCGATTGAAACTCTTGTGACAATTTTCTAGTGGAGATCTACAGTTTGTTCGCAAATATTTGAGTTAAGCAAGGGGTTATGGGACATGAAGCTAAACTCTTATATTTACTAGCTTAGTGTAATTGACACTTCCTTATGATCATGACGATCCTTTTTGTGATTTAGACTAGCGATTGAGCGATGTCTCTTTGTCTGCGAGGGAGACTAGACCCCGCTTTTGTGATGTTTCGCCATCACATTTATGGGGTAGCACCCCATGGTCTTCGGGCCATTACTGTGTGGAAATTTAATGGATAGCTTCCATGAGATAGCTTCTCGTCCTGTGTGATACGCGTAGGTGAGTTTTCATGCTCCCGTTCATGTGTTAGGCCTCCCCCTTTTATGTGTTTCTCTGGATTTCTGGTGATGATTTCTGGAATTTTGTGCTTCACCAATTTTCATGATTTTCATTGATATGATATTAGTCTTTGTGCATTGGTGAATTTATGTGTCATTGACTTGTTATGAATACAAGTTTAGGGTATGATATCCTATTTTATCTTTGAGAAGATTCTTGTGATATTGATTAATCTTTTGTTGGTTATCATTTACATACTTATCGTAGTATGCCGTTATGGTTATTACATGTTCATGTCATGCCTTTTACTATATACCATATCATATGATATTTATAGCTAGACTGATCCGTTTATTATTTTCTTATAAATAATACTCGGGTCAGACCGAGATGTTACAGGTGCTTCTACTTGACTTCTCTTCAGGATTATTCTGACTTTTGGCTAACTACATAGATTAGTAGTTTTTGGTTGTACACTTTTGAGATATAGACTCTATGTTGTGTACTTATTCTTTTGTATAGCACGTGATGCTATTCTTTTGTATTATCGTGGATCTTTCTGACCACTACTCTGATGTACACTTTCATGTGTTATATATTTATTCATATCTTCTTCCGCCTTTGTGATATGGATGTCTATGACTGATTTATGTTATGATTATTTCTATGTTTGTTTCCGCAGATTATATATAGCCACCGTGTGATAGCTTTGTGTTTATATCGGTATTTCGGATTTCCTCCTTAAAAGATATGCATTCTATTCTATCTGACATATCGGTGCTCGCACAAAGAAGTTACATGGATGGTCGCTCCTCCACAGCCTTATTCTCCGTGCTAATTGACAACACTACATCGTAGTGTTCTTGGTTAGCGTGGGTATAGAGGTGGGGCGTCACAGCTTGGTATCAGAGCCAAACTTCGGAACAATGTAGAATAACTTAACAAGGATCATCGTCCTAAGTCCACCTTTGGAGTCGTGCTTTAGGATTTACTTCGAGTCTTCGTACCGATTCATCCTATTTTCTTGTATGATTCCTTGTTTTATCTATCAAGATTGCTTGATATTTTATTCTAAGAATAACCTCTTCCTTCTTCTTCCTTTCTTTCTTATAGAAGAAGAGATGGTTAGTTCTGGCAGTCCTAGCGTTAGTCAATCCAGTAGTCCTTCTCTGGATGGCGCATTCCTGTCTGCCCAACAACTTTTGGATCTTGATAAGAATCAAAAGTTTATCTGTGCTTTGTGTAAGAACCCCAAAATGGTTTTACCTCTGAAACTTGAAGTTCCTTTCAACCAGCTTGTGGATATCACTCTTCGACATGAAGAGGCTGGTAAAGGAATTGATAGTGATATTGGGATTTCTAAGAAGAGGCATATTAAGTTCAAAAGCCCTTGTCCCGATAAGTTGAAGCAACCTACTTTGGTAGCAAAGACTCCAAACTCTATTTGTAGAGGATGCTACAATTGTAAGTCTAAGGACCACTACGCAAAGGAGTGTCCGGAACCACTCTTTTGTCGTTATTGCAAAAATTCAAGTCATCATATTTCTGTCTGCCCCATACTTCTGAGCAAGAAGAAAATGGAACCAGAAACTTCGGTAGCCAAAACACCTACCCCAAGTCGTAAACAATGCTATAATTGTGGTTCCATGGACCATTATGTTATTAAGTGCCCGAAACCCCTTTATTGTCGTTATTGCAAAGGCTCGGGTCATTACTTATCTACATGTCCCAAGCTTCCAAGCAAGAGAGGATGAAAGCTGCAAGCCCCTAGCAACTCTTCTCTTGGTCAAGGTATTTCTTATTCAATCCTTGATTACACTTGTTTTGTGATTATCCTTCTTGAGTTCCTTTTGATATGAGTTCATCTCATCATTTCATATCAAAAGAACTTGTCGATTCCTTTTCTTTAAATATTTGGGTTTTAAAAACTTCTTTGAGGATTGCGAATCCGGATTTGGTGGATCCGCAACACTCAATTTGCTTTTTATTGATGTCAAAATTATTTTATGTGAATTTTCTTTCCGAGCCGATTTCTACTTAGGCTTTGGAATTAACTTTTGTGAAAGGATTGGCTTAATTGCGAAGCCCGTATCCTATTTTTCCAAGCGGACTATTCATTTTCGACATTTCCTATCTGTTAAGCAGATTTTTATTTTTTCTTCGTGACTCCGTTTTCAAATTTTTGATGGCATCATTTTATTCTTTAACTCACATGATGAGGAAAGTGTTATTTCTCTCATTCATGTAGTTAGAGAATTTTCCGATATTTTTGAGTTTGTCTTAGGATTATCTCCTAAGCAATCTTTTGAGAGGTGTTAGGGTCTTTTTAGTTCGACCTTGCCACCGATTTTCATTAGCTACGAGTTGCGGAAGTTAGCATCCACTTACCGTATTCCGCACTCGTTATGGTTCTTATGAATGACTTATTATGTCATTCAGTTTGTCCAGCTTATTTCATCCATTTTATGAATCGAGTATTCTACGATCTCGATGACTCCAATCTTGTATATATTGATTTTGGATGAAAGTAGAAATTTAAAATTTTTGCAAATCTTTTTCATACGATTTATTTATAAGTACAATTTGACTTTGCTCTTAAACAAGCAAAGAATATTCTTAAAGTTTTTTTTAAGAAACATGTTTATTATATAGAAGATGATTTTGTGATTGTATTGCCCATTAAGTGCTTTAAGAATTCTGGTCGATGCGCTTGATCAACGTTATCGATAGGAATTTCCTAAATGCTTTGATGAGACAATCAGACACAGTAAATTGATTAGTAAAATGTAAATTTCTCTAGAAAGATTATTACATAAAGATATTTGTAATTTTTGAAAGTTTTAGCTTTTCGGGAAAGAAGATTACTTGAAAGAATTCTTTCCCGATACTCTTATTCTTGTGATTCCCAAAGGGAACCAAGATTTTCTCTTTTGTACCAATGCAAATCGTATTGGTTTGGATGCCATTCTTTGAGGATTGCTCTTGGGAAATCTAGAGAATTCATCGAGCAAACTCGTCCGGGTTTTCTCTTTCATGCACTTTTTGGTGAACTTCTCATTTCAAATTTTCTTTTGTATTGATATGCTTTTATGGTTGTTACTATTTATTTTCTTCTTAAGTATTGCGAGGACGCAATTTATTTAAGGAGGGGAGTCTGTAACAACCCTCATATTTATCGATTTTATATTTAAATATTTTATTTAAATATTTAGTCGTTCGTCGGATCTTGGTCCGAAAAGCTACTTTTTGCAAACAGTTGAATTAGGACTCGAGACCACCCCCATTGAGTTCAAAATGGCGTTTGCAACCTTTTTGAGTATAAACTTCGATATGTTTGGAGTTAGGAGAATTTTGCCACTTTTCACTTAGGGCTTTGGGTTGGGTTTCAGCCCAATAACCCCACTTATTACCCTAGCTCGGTCCACCTCTCCTCTTCACTTCACTCTTATTCTCCAAACACTCAAGCAAAACTGAAAATGGGGGAAGAGAAAGGGAATTAGAAACTCCTAGCCCTAGTCCCTCTTGCAAACTCCAACTTCTAGCTCCAAATTCAAAGAGAACCCATTGGTAAGCCTCCTCTTCATCTTCTCTATCTTCTTCTCCTCTTCAATTTCAGTTTTGTAACAACCCGGGGGTTTTGCACCGGTTAAATTATCATCATTTGGCGATTTATTCTGTTGGCTTACTGCTATTGAGAGCTTCGAATCCAGTTTAAATTCTTTTGAAAATCGTTATGGGTTAAGCGGACTTTAAAGTTAATCTCGACCCACATACTTTTGGTTGCGGTGACTATTAACTAAGGCCTATGCCCGTTCCCTCCTCCTCACTCATTTCTTTTCATTTCGCAACCCTAAAAATTAAATCAAACAAACGAGAATTTATGGCGGCCTCGTTCAAATAAAAATGGTGGCGGCTTCGTTCGCGTGCATCCCTCTTCAACAAAAATTAGGGCTTTGCCTCTGCCTTCAATTTGTTCGATCAAGTGATCGATTTCGTGGCTAGCTTCGGCGATCCGGGGGAGTGTTTTCGCGATTGCTGGCGTCAATTTTATCGCCTCGACCGAATGCTAAGGTGAGTGATTTCCACTCACAAATTCTAATTCAATCTCGTATGCTTCGTTGCTTGATTTCCACGGCTTGTCTTTTCTGTCTGATTTTCGTTCGTCTGGAATTAGTTGAATTTGTCGAGTACTTTTGATTTGATGTTGAACTGCATAATATTGGTGACTTTGATTTTGCTTGAACTGGTAACAATTTTTAATACTTGGCTTCTTTGAATCGAAACCACAGTTTGGCTTGTTCGAATTATTGATTGATGCTAGTTTTCGAGTTGCCTTGTTACTTGTTAACCCTTTCAATTCTTGGTTTTTGTTTAAAACTGGTGCTTGCTTGTGACTTCAGTCACTTGATTTCTTAAAAATGTTGGTAATATCATTGAACTATACCGCATTTATTGTATGATCTTAGTATTACTTGGAACTGCAGTGTTTGATTTCGTTGGACTGTGATGTTTTAAATTATGTGGTTTGGTCTCTCGATGATCATAGCCATTCGATTCCATTTTTATAATTGTGAAGATTTCTAACATGGTTGTCACCTTGTTTTCCACTATTTGATGATTTCGCCGAGATTATTGGCTTTATCTGGTATTTGGCCTTGCCACTGATATTAAAAATTTTGCTCTGTCCAGTTTTAGTTGGTCTTCGTGACAATTTTGGTTTGATTACGTAGCCTGGGTTTTTTTGATTTGTATTACTTGAACTATTTTAAGTCTTTGGTACTGCTTCATTGAGATGGGTATGTATGTGTATGCATATATATATATATATATATATATGTGTGCATACATGTACAGTTGTATCTATGTGACTTTGAATTTTCTTGTTTTCACGGCTTTAAGTAAACTCAGGCATATCTTGTTGTTGAGTTGCTTCACCTTGTACACTGCACTTGTACATATTATCACTGGCCCTTTTATACATGTTTGAACTGACTGTTCTATTTTCTTAGTGCATTGGTTTGAGGTAGAATTCAGCTTGTACTCTTGTCTCTTTGATGTTGTCTATGTTGGCCTCTTGTGATTGCCACTGTGTTGCATTGAGTACATCCTTACTTATGTTTAGTGCTGGTGTACTTGATATCTTTACTAAATTCTAGTCTCAAATATACTTCTGTCTAGTGCTGGTGGACTTTCACTTTGTGGTTCACTTGTTCATCTGGGGTCGTGGCATTCATACTTTACTGTCATGTAAACTGGTTGTCTTCATGTATAGTTGCTGTCTACATTCATGTTTGGTTGCCACTGAATTTTGATGTTTTTGCCATTCACTTGTGTACCATATGGAGCTTGTTGTATATATGATATGCTAGCTCGAGTTGCTTCACCATTGAGTGTTTCATTGCGGTCATGTACATTTGGGTCTGGTCTCTATAGCATTGACTCAGGTGTTCATTTTGTAGTCTGGTTTCTTTATCCACCCTTTGTTGATTAATATACACTGCTCTGTGTACATCTCCACCACTTCATTTTGTTGCACTGTATATTCCAGTGTGCCTTTGGTCATTTTATTGAACTTGAGTCTGAGCTTGTATGAACTTGTTCATTGTATTGCTCCTTGATTTTCTGGCCTTCACTTGATATCTGCTGCACCATGTAGAGACTTTGCTTGCATATAGTCTTGTTGCCTCTGTTTCATGTTGTATGGTCTGGTCTTATTCTGGACAGTTGTAATTGGGTGCAGTTTTACCCGTACAGTTTCTGGCCACTGTCTTGCATTCACTCGAAATCTTGTTGATACTGGGTTTATACCCCAGTGTTCCTTTGCATATTTGAATTGAGACGCATCATGGTTTCTCTGACCCGCCTTGAACACTTTGCATTTTGTTTGTTGTTTGGTGCCTCCTTGAATCTGTGTGGACTGTTTTGACCATTCAATTGTATTCGAATTTGATTTTCGAATTTCACCTGAGTTGAATCCGATCTGGATTTGACCTTGTGACATTATTTTATTGCACTTGAGTTAAACCCGATTTTGGGGTTTGACCTTGAGATCATTGTGACTTTCATTGAGCTTTTGTGTATCTCCTGCGATAGTGGCGAGGCAGTACACGCGTGCGTGTACTGCAGTCCTATCAGATTTGACAGTTTTAAATTGACGTTTCAATTGTTTAAATTGCTTTGGATTTCTGTTTTGTGGATTAACACTGTTTAGTGTTATATCTGCCGTTATCCGGTTCTCTTATCGAGAAGTTGGGTACACGAGATTTCTGTGACTGTCGTCTATGTGATATTTGATTATTACTGCCTATATGCACTAATAAACTGGTTTGAATTAGACTGACCTGGGTATTATTTTCTTTTGAATGTAATACTCGGGTCAGACCCGAGTATTTCAGGTTGTAGATTTCTTTCTTTGAGTTGCTGTTCGAGATTGAAGACTTTTCACATTTTCTGAAGTTGTCAGTCATTTTGTAGTAGTCGTGTCATTGTATAGAATGATATGTATTCATGTATATTAGTCGATAATGTACTTGTATATATAACTTCTAGAGTCGACAGTTGTAGTTGTATCATATGTATTGTGTCAACTATGTATTAACTGACATCAGTTATATATATATGAGACTGTTGTTTTTATCTGTGTTCCGCATTTATATTATCTGTGTTATTGTTATATCTAATGTCCTAAACTATTATGAACTATCGTAGTTTGTTTTATACTGATAATTGGGTGTGTCGATGGGAGTAAATAAATGATAGATGAAAAATAAAAAAGTATACACCACTCCTATCGAGATAACCAATATTAGTGTAAGGTCAACTACGGATGGTCGCTCCTATCCAGCCTTATTCTTCGTAATAATAGACAGTATTTCTTTTAATACTCTTTGTTATTATGAGCATAGAGGTGGGGCGTCACAGTTGGTATCAGAGCTTGGGGTTTATGGACATAATATAAAACATAACTTGGATGGAACATATGTTACAACTATTGGTCGATGTTTTATCTGTGATTTGAGTCAAAACTAAAGTTTTGAAATTTTGATGAAATTTTTAAATATCTTTATTTAAAAATAAAAGTGAATTTGTGTTCTGATGATTCGATTGATTTGTGTTCTATTTATCAGAGTGCGCAGCGGAAACAGTGAAACTGTCTTCGCTGAGTACAACTGATAATCTTTTTGATTTAAGAATCAAAATACGAAATTGATATGAATTTCATTTGTTGTTTACATAGCTGTAATTATTTTGTTTCTTTGAGAATTTCGAATCCGAATTAAGGATTTGAAGAAATTACAGTTATGTGATTTTTGTTGAAATTTCCGCTGGCTTCTCTTGTACTAATCATATATTGATTAGATTTTTGCTGTTTTGAATTATCTTCATTGAAGATACATTCGAATGATTTCTTTGCTCATTTTATAATACGTGAAAAATTTGAATTGCACGTTATTGCAATTATTTTACGTTGAACCGATGCTTGGTTATGATACGTATTTTGTTGCCGTTATTTTATAACGGGATTTTACACCAATGCTATATTTTGAAGCACGATGTTTTGTTGACAATTTTAAATGAATGAAAATTCACTGATGTCACATTTTGATGTGAATTATTTTGATGAGGTTTTTTTTTTGATTTGATATTTTAAAATTACTGTCGCTTTGACTTCAGTAATAGTCAAATTTAAAAAAAAAAAAAGTGGATTTTCAAACGGTTATACCGCAATGCTAATTTGTGACCGTATTTACGGTATTTTGAGAAGAACAATTTCCTTATCGAAATTGTTACTGATTTGCTGTCTTAATCACGTGATTGGAAAATTGTTTTAAAATGAAAATTGTTTTATAAAATTGTAACAGTTTGCCTTTTCAAAAGAATGAGAAAGCGACTTAAACGATTCAGCAAAATCGAGGATTATGACCCCTTTCTTTTACTGTTTCGCTTAACTCCGGACTTGTCCAGTTGAGAAGGTGAATTGTTATTTTTACAAAATAAATAAAATTGTTTTCAGAAATTTAACAGTTTACGCTTTCAAAAGAATGAGGAAGCGATTTAAACGTTTCAGCAAAATCGAGGACTATGACCCCTTTCTTTTACTGATTCGCTTAATTCCGGACTTGTCCGTTTGAGAATGTAAAGTGTATTTTTACAAAATACACAATTTTGCACTTTCAAGGAAACGATGAAGAGATTTAAACGATTTAGCAAAAGTGCGGAGTATGGAACCACACTTTTACTATTTCGGTTAATTCCGGACTCGTTAATTGAATATCTGTTGTTTTGATGATTTTGATGAATTTTACACTTTCAAGGAAACGATGAAGAGAATCAAACGATTTAGTAAAACACGTGGTATGGGACATGTGCGTTTGCTATTTCGGTTAATTCCGGACTCGTTAATTGAAATATTTGATGCTTTTGTGTGCTTTCGAGCCACTATGATGGACCTTCGGGTCATATGATGGACCTTCGGGTCAAATACCAGTACTAGACCTTCGGGTCACTCTGCGGACCTTCGGGTCAATCTGATGGGCGCCAAAAATTATGTTGAGTACTTGGTAGGCTTCGGCCATATGTTGTTGCACGTGCGGCGAATTAAAAACTCGCCATCTGATGGGATCGATCCAAGCTTTTATGTTGATTTTCTAGTCTTCTTAATTGATTTCTAGATATTTGTTGTTTCTAATTATCTGCAGGTAATTAGATATCTGATGTTATGAGATTTAATTATCGTATCGATAATTAAATATTTGTTGTTCTAATTATCGCTTGTGATAATTAGATATTTGTTGATATGAGTTCTGATTATCGTTTTGATAATCGGATATTTGTTGTTTCTAATTATCGCTTGTGATAATTAGATATTTGTTGATTTGAGATTCTGATTATCGTTTTGATAATCGGATATTTGTTGTTCTAATTATCGCTTGTGATAATTAGATATTTGAGATTTAATTATCGCTTTAGATAATTAAATATTTGTTGATTTGAGATTTAATTATCGCTTGAGATAATTAAATATTTGTTGCTTTTTAATTATCGCTTGAGATAATTAAATAATTGTTGAATTTAGATTTAATTATCGCTTTAGATAATTAAATATTTGTTGATTTGAGATTTAATTATCGCTTGAGATAATTAAATATTTGCTGCTTTTAATTATCGCTTGAGATAATTAAATAATTGTTGAATTTAGATTTAATTATCGCTTTAGATAATTAAATATTTGTTGATTTGAGATTTAATTATCGCTTGAGATAATTAAATATTTGCTGCTTTTAATTATCGCTTGAGATAATTAAATAATTGTTGAATTTAGATTTAATTATCGCTTTAGATAATTAAATATTTGTTGCTTTTTAATTATCGCTTGAGATAATTAAATAATTGTTGAATTTAGATTTAATTATCGCTTTAGATAATTAAATATTTGTTGATTTGAGATTTAATTATCGCTTGAGATAATTAAATATTTGCTGCTTTTAATTATCGCTTGAGATAATTAAATAATTATTGAATTTAGATTTAATTATCGCTTTAGATAATTAAATATTTGTTGATTTGAGATTTAATTATCGCTTGAGATAATTAAATATTTGTTGCTTTTAATTATCGCTTGAGATAATTAAATAATTGTTGAATTTAGATTTAATTATCGCTTTAGATAATTAAATATTTGTTGATTTGAGATTTAATTATCGCTTGAGATAATTAAATATTTGCTGCTTTTAATTATCGCTTGAGATAATTAAATAATTGTTGAATTTAGATTTAATTATCGCTTTAGATAATTAAATATTTGTTGCTTTTAATTATCGCTTGAGATAATTAAATAATTGTTGAATTTAGATTTAATTATCGCTTTAGATAATTAAATATTTGTTGCTTTAAATTATCGCTTGAGATAATTAAATATTTGCTGAATTTGAAATTTGATTATCGATTGTGATAATCGAATATTTATTAAATTTGAAATTTGGTTACCGTTTGTGGTAATTAAATATTTGTTGGTTTGTTTTCTGGCTATCGTTTGGATAATTAGGTGTTTGCTGATTTTATTGATATACGGTTTTCTAGTTTCGTATTGATTCTAGATTACATTGACTGAATTGAATGCGCTGATAATTGTATTTTTCAGTTCTGCTGTTTTCTGATTATCTATCTGATAATCAGACTTTGTTGAGAATTTGGAAAAATTGCTTTTATGGAATTGAAAGATTTCTTTGGCGTTTGTATTCTCGTCTTTTATTTTTCTAGCTTAACCAATTTAGGTTAGAAAATTTATTGTTATTGACAACCATAATTATGAAAATTGCGGGGACGCAATTTTTATAAGGAGGGGAGTCTGTAACAACCCGGGGGTTTTGCACCGGTTAAATTATCATCATTTGGCGATTTATTCTGTTGGCTTACTGCTATTGAGAGCTTCGAATCCAGTTTAAATTCTTTTGAAAATCGTTATGGGTTAAGCGGACTTTAAAGTTAATCTCGACCCACATACTTTTGGTTGCGGTGACTATTAACTAAGGCCTATGCCCGTTCCCTCCTCCTCACTCATTTCTTTTCATTTCGCAACCCTAAAAATTAAATCAAACAAACGAGAATTTATGGCGGCCTCGTTCAAATAAAAATGGTGGCGGCTTCGTTCGCGTGCATCCCTCTTCAACAAAAATTAGGGCTTTGCCTCTGCCTTCAATTTGTTCGATCAAGTGATTGATTTCGTGGCTAGCTTCGGCGATCCGGGGGAGTGTTTTCGCGATTGCTGGCGTCAATTTTATCGCCTCGACCGAATGCTAAGGTGAGTGATTTCCACTCACAAATTCTAATTCAATCTCGTATGCTTCGTTGCTTGATTTCCACGGCTTGTCTTTTCTGTCTGATTTTCGTTCGTCTGGAATTAGTTGAATTTGTCGAGTACTTTTGATTTGATGTTGAACTGCATAATATTGGTGACTTTGATTTTGCTTGAACTGGTAACAATTTTTAATACTTGGCTTCTTTGAATCGAAACCACAGTTTGGCTTGTTCGAATTATTGCTTGATGCTAGTTTTCGAGTTGCTTTGTTACTTGTTAACCCTTTCAATTCTTGGTTTTTGTTTAAAACTGGTGCTTGCTTGTGACTTCAGTCACTTGATTTCTTAAAAATGTTGGTAATATCATTGAACTATACCGCATTTATTGTATGATCTTAGTATTACTTGGAACTGCAGTGTTTGATTTCGTTGGACTATGATGTTTTAAATTATGTGGTTTGGTCTCTCGATGATCATAGCCATTCGATTCCATTTTTATAATTGTGAAGATTTCTAACATGGTTGTCACCTTGTTTTCCACTATTTGATGATTTCGCCGAGATTATTGGCTTTATCTGGTATTTGGCCTTGCCACTGATATTAAAAATTTTGCTCTGTCCAGTTTTAGTTGGTCTTCGTGACAATTTTGGTTTGATTACGTAGCCTGGGTTTTTTGATTTGTATTACTTGAACTATTTTAAGTCTTTGGTACTGCTTCATTGAGATGGGTATGTATGTGTATGCATATATATATGTGTGCATACATGTACAGTTGTATCTATGTGACTTTGAATTTTCTTGTTTTCACGGCTTTAAGTAAACTCAGGCATATCTTGTTGTTGAGTTGCTTCACCTTGTACACTGCACTTGTACATATTATCACTGGCCCTTTTATACATGTTTGAACTGACTGTTCTATTTTCTTAGTGCATTGGTTTGAGGTAGAATTCAGCTTGTACTCTTGTCTCTTTGATGTTGTCTATGTTGGCCTCTTGTGATTGCCACTGTGTTGCATTGAGTACATCCTTACTTATGTTTAGTGCTGGTGTACTTGATATCTTTACTAAATTCTAGTCTCAAATATACTTCTGTCTAGTGCTGGTGGACTTTCACTTTGTGGTTCACTTGTTCATCTGGGGTCGTGGCATTCATACTTTACTGTCATGTAAACTGGTTGTCTTCATGTATAGTTGCTGTCTACATTCATGTTTGGTTGCCACTGAATTTTGATGTTTTTGCCATTCACTTGTGTACCATATGGAGCTTGTTGTATATATGATATGCTAGCTCGAGTTGCTTCACCATTGAGTGTTTCATTGCGGTCATGTACATTTGGGTCTGGTCTCTATAGCATTGACTCAGGTGTTCATTTTGTAGTCTGGTTTCTTTATCCACCCTTTGTTGATTAATATACACTGCTCTGTGTACATCTCCACCACTTCATTTTGTTGCACTGTATATTCCAGTGTGCCTTTGGTCATTTTATTGAACTTGAGTCTGAGCTTGTATGAACTTGTTCATTGTATTGCTCCTTGATTTTCTGGCCTTCACTTGATATCTGCTGCACCATGTAGAGACTTTGCTTGCATATAGTCTTGTTGCCTCTGTTTCATGTTGTATGGTCTGGTCTTATTCTGGACAGTTGTAATTGGGTGCAGTTTTACCCGTACAGTTTCTGGCCACTGTCTTGCATTCACTCGAAATCTTGTTGATACTGGGTTTATACCCCAGTGTTCCTTTGCATATTTGAATTGAGACGCATCATGGTTTCTTTGACCCGCCTTGAACACTTTGCATTTTGTTTGTTGTTTGGTGCCTCCTTGAATCTGTGTGGACTGTTTTGACCATTCAATTGTATTCGAATTTGATTTTCGAATTTCACCTGAGTTGAATCCGATCTGGATTTGACCTTGTGACATTATTTTATTGCACTTGAGTTAAACCCGATTTCGGGGTTTGACCTTGAGATCATTGTGACTTTCATTGAGCTTTTGTGTATCTCCTGCGATAGTGGCGAGGCAGTACACGCGTGCGTGTACTGCAGTCCTATCAGATTTGACAGTTTTAAATTGACGTTTCAATTGTTTAAATTGCTTTGGATTTCTGTTTTGTGGATTAACACTGTTTAGTGTTATATCTGCCGTTATCCGGTTCTCTTATCGAGAAGTTGGGTACACGAGATTTCTGTGACTGTCGTCTATGTGATATTTGATTATTACTGCCTATATGCACTAATAAACTGGTTTGAATTAGACTGACCTGGGTATTATTTTCTTTTGAATGTAATACTCGGGTCAGACCCGAGTATTTCAGGTTGTAGATTTCTTTCTTTGAGTTGCTGTTCGAGATTGAAGACTTTTCACATCTTCTGAAGTTGTCAGTCATTTTGTAGTAGTCGTGTCATTGTATAGAATGATATGTATTCATGTATATTAGTCGATAATGTACTTGTATATATAACTTCTAGAGTCGACAGTTGTAGTTGTATCATATGTATTGTGTCAACTATGTATTAACTGACATCAGTTATATATATATGAGACTGTTGTTTTTATCTGTGTTCCGCATTTATATTATCTGTGTTATTGTTATATCTAATGTCCTAAACTATTATGAACTATCGTAGTTTGTTTTATACTGATAATTGGGTGTGTCGATGGGAGTAAATAAATGATAGATGAAAAATAAAAAAGTATACACCACTCCTATCGAGATAACCAATATTAGTGTAAGGTCAACTACGGATGGTCGCTCCTATCCAGCCTTATTCTTCGTAATAATAGACAGTATTTCTTTTAATACTCTTTGTTATTATGAGCATAGAGGTGGGGCGTCACAAGTTTATTCCTAAACCTAACTTTGGGAATGTCCTTCTTTAAAGCTTTGATTCAAGCTTGTTGAGTTGGAATTGAAGAGTGATTGCCCTTGCCATTGCTTTCGAGCTTCTTCTTCATTGATTTGGGTTCAAAGGTGAGATTTTTATCTCACATCTTAGTCTATAACTACCTTCGATTGTTAGGTATGAATTCCTAACACTTATTCTTGTGCAATTGCTTTTGGTTTGGATTGATTTGGTGAATATTCCAATTTTTAGTGTTTTGAGTTCAATTCTTTGAAAATCCTAACTTTGATGTTTTGATCATGTTTTTGGTGATGAATCGAAGAGCTTATATGGCCGGGTAGTCGATGGGCGTAAACCCTTAGTGCCATTGCTCGACCGATTGCATTTCGGAAGGGATTGGCATTCATTTGATTAGCTTGGGAGTGCTGGAAATAGGCTCCGGTCGACCGACCTCAGGGTCCGGTCGACCGACCTGCTACTCTAGCATTTCCCTGCCTCTGTTTTGGGGAGTGCAGGTTACAGGCTTCGGCTGACCGACCTCAGGGTCCGGTCGACCGACCTGCTACCCGAGCACTTCTGCCTCTGGTCCGATCAACCGACCTCAGGGTCCGGTTGACCGACCTGCTCCTATTTGCCAATTTTTCCTATATTGCCTATTTGTTTGAATTTCCAACTTTAATCGATTCGTGTTGTTTCCCTTTGTTGTTATCATTTATTACCGACTTTGATGACTTCTTTTCTTCGGGATTTTTGGGAATATCCATTTTGATGGATTCGGTATCGATTTCTTTGGATTTTATTCACGTCTTTGAATGTGAATTTTTATGATTGATTGTTTCTACAATCACTTCTATGATTTGTCACTTCAAAATATAAAGGTTTTCTATACTAGTATTAAATATCAAAACTTCTTCATCAAAACGATTTCAACTCTATTTTCAATATCAAAGCTCGTTTCTTAAAACCGATTTCCAATCTATTAGTATATACAAACCTTTACTTCATTCGTACGAGAAAATATAATTAAACGGCTTAGCAAAACAAGTGGTATGAAACGCTTGTGTTTACTTCGTCGGTTAATTTATGGACTTGTTCGATTGAAACTCTTGTGACAATTTTCTAGTGGAGATCTACAGTTTGTTCGCAAATATTTGAGTTAAGCAAGGGGTTATGGGACATGAAGCTAAACTCTTATATTTACTAGCTTAGTGTAATTGACACTTCCTTATGATCATGACGATCCTTTTTGTGATTTAGACTAGCGATTGAGCGATGTCTCTTTGTCTGCGAGGGAGACTAGACCCCGCTTTTGTGATGTTTCGCCATCACATTTATGGGGTAGCACCCCATGGTCTTTGGGCCATTACTGTGTGGAAATTTAATGGATAGCTTCCATGAGATAGCTTTTCGTCCTGTGTGATACGCGTAGGTGAGTTTTCATGCTCCCGTTCATGTGTTAGGCCTCCCCCTTTTATGTGTTTCTCTGGATTTCTGGTGATGATTTATGGAATTTTGTGCTTCACCAATTTTCATGATTTTCATTGATATGATATCGGTCTTTGTGCATTGGTGAATTTATGTGTCATTGACTTGTTATGAATACAAGTTTAGGGTATGATATCCTATTTTATCTTTGAGAAGATTCTTGTGATATTGATTAATCTTTTGTTGGTTATCATTTACATACTTATCGTAGTATACCGTTATGGTTATTACATGTTCATGTCATGCCTTTTACTATATACATCATATCATCTGATATTTATAGCTAGACTGATCCGTTTATTATTTTCTTATAAATAATACTCGGGTCAGACCGAGATGTTACAGGTGCTTCTGCTTGACTTCTCTTTAGGATTATTCTGACTTTTGGCTAACTACATAGATTAGTAGTTTTTGATCGTACACTTTTGAGATATAGACTCTATGTTGTGTACTTATTCTTTTGTATAGCACGTGATGCTATTCTTTTGTATTATCGTGGATCTTTCTGACCACTACTCTGATGTACACTTTCATGTGTTATATATTTATTTATATCTTCTTCCGCCTTTGTGATATGGATGTCTATGACTGATTTATGTTATGATTATTTCTATGTTTGTTTCCGAAGATTATATATAGCCACCGTGTGATAGCTTTGTGTTTGTATCGGTATGTCGGATTTCCTCCTTAAAAGATATGCATTCTATTCTATCTGACATATCGGTGCTCGCACAAAGAAGTTACATGGATGGTCGCTCCTCCACAGCCTTATTCTTCGTGCTAATTGACAACACTACATCATAGTGTTCTTGGTTAGCGTGGGTATAGAGGTGGGGTGTCACAATTTCCAACTAATGAATAGGCACTAGGGTACCAACTGTCACAGTACCTGGTCTAGATCAGCGTACCGAGGACCACGCCCGATCCCCTGCAACACAAGACCGGAACTACCTAAGGGTAATTCCGAGTAAGATCACCCCACGGTTGGGATCAGCAACCGCACCACTAATCCGAAATAAAAAGGGACATCTAGACAGGGATGACCTCACCCTAATGGGCGCTACCCACATAGCCTTGCTGCATAACCCCTGATTTTCAGTCATTCCCGGTTGATGAGGCTTGAGGCTAAGCGTTACCTTTTTAGAACGTATCACTTAGAATGCCCACCGTCCACCCGACGATGTTCCGAAAGCATTCATCCATACAAGTCCGTTCCGGGTTCGAACGGAACCGAAGGCACTATTCCTACTACATCCATTTTGGAATCACCCTCAGGATTAGTAGCGACTAGCCCTTGCACTTCACTACTCCATCTTCGACTCCAAACTCGTTTCCCACACGAAACGTACAAACCGGATCGAAGTGGTTTTCGAGAAATAAATCCCGATCCCGGTCTCTTCGAAACGATCAGGTTATTGGCCAATATTGATAGTCGGTTATTTAACTATCAATTAACATCCACAAACAACCATCAGACACATAAATAATTTTCCCAATTATTTATTTCCAAATATCTTCGCAAGATATTTTCTACACTTCAACCCCTTTGAAAACAGTTTTCAAAACCACTTTTCTTTCCCAGAATAAATTTCCCGAATATTTTCTATTTCCACTGAAATCACCAAGTACAAATACTTTTGATTTTTAAAGTAATTTAAAACACAATATTATAAAATATACTTCAATCAAAACATTTAAATTAAAACTACTTTAATACTTTATTCAAAGATATATACTTTAAGAATATTTAAAATAAAGCTACTTAATAAAATATAAAACTAGATTTTTACCTTTTAAAACATAATACCAAGTTACCTTTAAATAATTACTACTCAATTAAATTTGAGAAATACTTACTTTTAACTTTAAACATTTAAAACAATAAATTTTCTAAAACATACTTTAAAAACAACTTTAAATCCTTTAACTCATACTTAAAAGTTTGCTTTGGAAACGTACTTGGCTATCCAGGGAAATTCACTTCTCTTTCACATCTTTAAAAATAAATCACTATTTATTTTTAAACAAATTCACATTTCTTTATAAATTCCCACCTTGAATTTATATTTCCAAATATCCACCGATATTATATTTCACTTTATAAACCTAGTTTATAAATTCCCAAAATCTCACTTCTCTTTTAAATTCCAATTCCAAACACTTAAATCAATTTTCAATTGATTTCCAATTTACTTCACTTTGAAATAAATTCCCTTACTTACTCCATTTATTTCAAAATCCATTAACTAAATTTCATTTCTTTATTATGATTTAAAAATCCCATTAAACTGGGAATACCAATTTCAGATTTCCCAAATTCCTTTTCTTTTCCTTTTAATTAAATTTAAACCTTGAATTAAAATAAATTCTTTAAAATAATATCACTTAAGTTTTAAAATTCATTTTTTTCCTTTTTTATTCAAAATCTTCTTTTCCATACTCGGAATTCATTTATTAGAATTTAAAATCACTTTTATTCTTTCTCAATTCATTCCTTAATTTATTTAAATTCCGTATTATCCTTTTTTTTCAAAAATCCAATTCTATATATTTGATAACTCAGTATACCGAAAGGTATATTTAATCAAACCATAGCATCTAATATCCCAATTATCAATATAATTCATCACAGAATATCAAAACACATGATATTAAACAATCTAAATAAATTTGAGGAATCCACTTGGATCCCTCCTACCTGTTTCCGTGCATCCACAGATGTTAGCACAATACCAATTTCACTTCGAGGTGGAATATCGCGGTATATGGGTTTAAATATTATCATCCGCTATTATGCGGCGCATAGGGTCTCATCCGCTATATATTGCGATAAATCAATCTCTCAAATATATATATATATATACACTATATATAATATACCACATCCAATCAATTCAATCATTCAACCAAATATTTAAATTTAACCATTTAAATTTAAATAAAACCCAGATGAGTGAGATTAACTCACCTTTGCTTTTTAATTTGCAATCCACTTCAATATTGCCTTGGTTTTTCATTTTTTACCTTGTATAAACAATTTACTATTTATTAACATTTGAATTAATCGAACAATTTATTTTCCTTTTTATAATTTAATTATCTAAAAATTTAATGTCGGCTTAATCACTTATTCTAAACACATTTCCCTATAACAAATATTATTAGTAACTAAAATAATTATATGAGTAAATTAAACAAATTAATTACCTAAATAAATTATTTTAAAACAAACTAGTAAATTGTATTTATTATCCTCTTCTAACTGCATATAAAATAATTTATATAGATTTTATAGAAATCTAATTTATATATAACTTTCAACAGTTCTGAAATTCCTATATATATATTTTCCAAACCTAACTATATATATAGTTCTTTCCTGTTTCCATATATACTTTTCAGTTTAAAACAGGCTGCTTAGAAAATATTTCTGTACTTATATATATAAATTGGAAAACTGCATATATATCTCGTTGTACATATATATAGGATTAAAATTGATCAAAGTTGTTTAATATATCTTACTAATATATGAATTTATCTTTGTTGCAACAGCATTAACTAAACCAATGCTTCATTGAAATAAACTAACTATCGAATATAGCTTCACCAAAATCGTAGACGAACAGCCAACCAAAATTTCCAAGCTCGAACCCATCGGGTCGTCCCCCTTCGATTTGCCGACGATATCATCGAGCCCCAGGTCGCCATCGATTCGCTAAACCACTCGACACCCTCGTTCGTCGCGGTCCTCCTAACGCCGCTTCCATCGACGAGAGCAGCTGTGCTAACCCAGCTATGTTCGAACAAATCTAAATCGGCCCGCTCCCTTTGAACTTATTCGATTTCATTTTGGATTTAAGAGAAAAGGAGGCCAGTGATTATTCTTTGATTCGAGTTAGAAGGTGAGCGCGGCCATTATCTTTTCTCTCTGAAATTTTGTTTTGATTTGAGAATGATTCTGTAAGGAGGGAGGGAGAGTAGTCGTTGGAACGAGAACATTGCAGTTCTCTTTTTATTTATATATAAGAGTATCGGCCATTTCTGATTTGAGCGTCACCATTGATTTGTTTTTCGATTTTGAACTTTATTTGATTCTCGTGCATTGTAAAAGAGGAGGAAAGGAGACAAGATAAGATGGTGGCGTATTGGAGAAAAAGGCTATAGTGTTTTGGAATAGACTAGAAAAAGGTCTGATGTGAAATTAATTTGACTAGTCAAGTAAAGTATTTACTCGTATTTAAATTTAAATTCAAATTGTCTCGGAAATGCAACTTACAATTTCAAATTCCTATCGAGGCGTGTCGCTAGGTGGTTATAAGGTTATACCCCTATTTCGAACACAAAGGAAAAGGTTTCGAGTCCTAATTCGATCGTATGGAGAAGATAGCTTTTTGGACTCAGTTATTATATTAAATTTCGATACAGATTTCAACGCGTTTATATCTCGTACGACTACACGATAACTCCAAACGCTTCGAAATATGAAATCCGATAATAATACAATATTACAGATCCAATGGAACTAGTTTCGTCGAATTCCGAGACTGTGCCTCGGAAGGCTATTTTTAAATATCAATTTAAACAATATTTTTTCCAAAACTGAACAAAACACTGTTAACTTAAATTTTAACTCATTTATTATCTTCAGTCCTATCAATATAACTTTTATAAGCCTTCAAATTATTTTAAACCGGCTTAAAACTCCAGATTCAACATTTTTCCCAACTTCAAATAATTTAATTTAATAATTAAATAACCCAATAAATAGTGATATTTGAAATTCAAGTCAAAAATTAACTTTTAAATATTTAAAATCAATTAAATATTCCAATTTCAAATATCCAAAAATTACGGGTCGTCACATTCCTCCCCCCTTAAAAGAATTTTGTCCCTAAATTACTAGTTAGGAAGAATGATTCAATCCATGTTAACTATTTTCTCAAATCCAAATAGTTTCAAACAACCTTCCAAAACCCAACAAATTTTGCAACTTTCCAAAATCTATTTATTATAGACACACAATCCCTCTAAACAACTTTCTAATTTCATCCATAATTTCCAAACAAAATTACTCACTCAATCATTTCAAATTTAAATTTGAAACCAAATTTTAAATTATCAAAAAAAATTTAAAAATTTTCTAACTCCTTAAATTTTCGAAAAATTTCGCCAGCGTCTCCTCTACGCGGCTAGATCGGTACAACTACAAAATGCCTCAACAGGCCCCCAGATTTCAAAAGAAAACAAAAAGGCAAGTGGCTGGACAAGAGAATCATCAAATTTCATACAGAAATTTAAATACATACCTTTCTGTTGGGCCATTTAAATTTATCTTCTGAAATCAAAAATACCAATTCCTTTTGCTTTTTAAACACCTGTGTCCTACTCAGCAATAATATCCAATTACAACATTCAAAATCGCTTTACACATTTCTTTACAAAAGTTTTCATATCTATTTCATTCACATTCGTACAATGCACATATATCATTCGTACGCAATACCAAATTAGATCGCTCACTCGATCACACAATCTCGTTTCCGAACTAGTATCGTCCACCCGACTTCCTAGTGCGGACTCAGATTTGGTTTCTTGATCAGAAACCATCATTCTCCTTGCATAGCCACAAACTATGATAGAGAATATCCAGAATCAATCAAAATCCATATCCAGGGTTCGGCGTCAAAAATCGAGTGAAAAATCCCAACTCGGACCGATATAACTATCTCGAAATTCTGTGCTCGAATCTGCATCAAACCATTATGCGAATAAAATAGTATACGTACATCCTACGTATTAATTCCAATTGATTATCATTTTATATCAATTTCCTTTTTTATTCACATTCATTTTGATTGTTATTCACTTATTCACACTTTTCCCTTGTCACAACTTCCAGTTTTAATCTTCATTCAATTATTCACTTAGTATATTTCTCCATTCCAAAATTACTTAGTATATTCCCAATACCAATTTACTTAAGAATTTCATTCTTCATTTCTTAAGTTCAATATAAATATTTTATTATATTTATTTTACTTCTTCACTGCCGAAGTTTATATTCAAATTGAATTCCAATTCCCTATAAATTTCAATTTTCTTCAATTCATTAATTATTTTCAAATCTAAATACTTTCTCCCATTTTTATTCAGATTTTTATTTTCAATTTTGCTTGAATTCAATTTATCTTCAAACTTTGAATATTGAATTTTATTCACCTTACTTTACATACACAATTTTAAATCAGATTTCAATATTCAGTTTCAATTCTATTTGCTTATCAATTTTAAATCATTTGTCGTTAGTGAAAATTTTAAAAAATTTCTAACTCCCAAAATTTTCAGAAAATTTTGGCAGAGTCTCCTTTGTACGGAGGAGCTTTTGCAATTTTATAAGAGATATAAATATATATACATTGACCCACACGGTCGGAAAAACAAAAATAGTTCATATTTCCTATTTTTATTGCGTAGGCGTACCTCTATTTAGGATTTTTAAGCAAGCGGCTTATTATTTAGCATTTTGCGCGATCAAAACCAGCCAAACGGCTTCCCTACACCTGTACTTACTCAATTCAAATATGTAAGTGCCAAAATCATGTATCTTAACAACATTTTACATATTTAACTAGTAAGCATGCGAGTTTCTATAAGCAATGTCAGTTAAACAATATTTATAAGCAATGTATAGGGTCCCGACAATAATTTTAATTGTTTACAACCAATTCATATACAACTTCATTCAATTTAAATAGTTTACAACTCAAATGCTTAAATTCAATTCATTTTTAACCCAAACAACTCACATTTATTTCAGTTGATTCCAAAAATCAATTTTATTAACTTAACCAATATATTAAATAACCATCTCACAATTTACTTAAGTTATTTATTTTTCTTCAAATTATTCCACCTTATAACTTAAGTTTATTTTATTCAACCAACCTTCATTTAAATCTTTGATTTGATTTTCCTTTGATCAAATCCAAACCATTTTACTAATTTATTTGATTAGTTTATTCTCTTATCCATTAAATTTTTTAATTCACATTATCAATTCATTATTGAATTTATTAATAATAAGGCCATTAAATTTATGCTTGAATTGGATTTGTTTGCAACTCAAACCATATCTATTTCAATCCAATTCAATTTCATTCGATAACACTTTATTTTTGCCTATTTATTCCCCTTTTAAATATATTTTTTTATAAGCTACTCACTTATTAATATTCATACTTCTCTATCCATTTATAGTCAAACACATTCACATTTTACCTTTAACTAGGGATTATATATCTCTATTTCAATGCTTTTCAGTTCTTTTATAAGCTACAGAAGCTTATCTATTCCAATTCAATACTTATTTCTCAAACCCAACTTAATTTTTTTCCTTCCAATTCAATCACATTCTATTAAATTTCAAAATTTAATTTCTTCACTTTACTCCAAGTTAAATTTTATTCTATCCTTCTTTAGTTTACTTGTATTTAATTAGCTTACTTTTCTAACTTTATTAACTTTTTACAAGTTAATTTCACCCTAGGAAATTTCAAACTTTATAAATTTCCAAACCTGTTTACAATCCATAAACATTTTTAGTTAAACCCCCAGAGTTTAAACCATTACTTAGACACTCAAAAACATTTTCAACCAATTCCAGAGTCTTCAATAATCCCTTAAGTATTTCAAAAATCATTTGAAATCAATTATATCCAAAATTCTTTGGCAAATTCAATTATCCCTTTGAATTTCAAAACCAAACCCAGTTTGCAAACAATTCCAATTTAAAACAATTTGGTAGCAATTCCTCTCCTGGAAACTCGAAAATGAACATCGATGATGCTGCAGTCACCACCGAAGTTATTTTCCAGCGACCGAAAGAGAGTTAAATGCTTTTATCTCTTTAAAACCCCTCCAAATATTTTTAAATTCCAAATCTCACTAGATTTCAAATCCAATTCCAAATATTTCTCAAATACTATCACCATTCATTCTCCAAAGCTTTTGAAAACTATTTTCAAACTCAAAGGAATTTAAACATTTTCTAAAATTCCAAATTCGAAATCCATTCAATTCAGATTCAAACATTACTCTGGAATTTTATTTCAATTTTCAATTATAAATCACATTTATAATTCACATTCACAAATTCCATTTTATTATCTGAATTTATTTCCTTAACTTTGGTTATTTTAATTTCTAGTTAAATTTCCACATAACAATGATAAAAATTTAATATTATCATTCCTAACATCCAAGCAACCAATAATTTACAAAAACTTTCCTTTTACATCCGAAAATAATTTGGGGTAAAATTATTTCATTTACCCTATTTGAAAACCATACTGTGTCGTTTTATCTTGTTTAAGAGTTTAGAAACTCCTATCGATAACATGGCGTCCCACATATCGACCAGAATTCATAAACACTCAACCGATAAGTCAACACAATATAAAACCATTTTTATATTCACTAACAAATACGCACTCATATCTATTAATACACTCAAACTCATTCTAGAGTACTACGGACTCTATTTCAATGAGTAATTCCCACCAGAGCCAAGGTTATCACTAGCCTAAGCTCTGATACCAAGTGAAATGACCCGCAAACCCGTACCCCTTGAATCGACACTATTTTCCAACATATCGACTCAAAGTGAACGGAAATACGAACCATCAGGGTTAAAGAAGAAGGAGGTAGAAGAAAAGAAAACAACACAACAGAATCTCACATCGCAGCGAATTAAAATATAATAGATAATAACTGATCTTTACAGAAAATAAACTATATCTATTTATACATACATCACCAGAATACAGCATCAGAGTACAATATAATTAACATCACAATTCAGGACAGTTATAATAATTTGTCCCACATATAGAATACACAACATACACAACACAGCGGAATATACATCATATACGTGTGATACGTCTCGCCATCTAGCTCGTCTTTTGAGCTCCTCGGTATCCTTTCCTGTAATTTATAATACTCGGTATGACCCGAGCATTATAATAAAATAACACCCAAGTCAGTCTGGAAAACCAGCGTGAGAAAATCACACTCAATTGGATTATTAAAGTTTTCCAAACCCTTTGAAAATCAAAAGCATCTCGTAAGACCACGCCACAAATAAACATGTCAGGATTTTACCTTACGATAGCCAAAACACTTTTTATCAAAATCCTCTGATATTATAATAGTGTCTATAGAAAGTACAAATAGAATCTAGCTGAAATGCTTGCATCTCACGTTTCAGCAATAGTTGGGCACAATCAAAACCGTACAGGCGCGTAGGCAGAATGGATTTCCAACTAATGACTAGGCACTGGGGTACCACCTGTCACAGTACCTGGTCTAGATCAGCGTACCGAGGACCACGCCCGATCCTCTGCAACACAAGACCGGAACTACCTAAGGGTAATTCCGAGTAAGATCACCCCACGGTTGGGATCAGCAACCGCACCACTAAGCCGAAATAAAAAGGGACATCTAGACAGGGATGACCTCACCTTAATAGGCGCTACCCACATAGCCTTGCTGCATAACCCCTGATTTTCAGTCATTCTCGGTTGATGAGGCTTGAGGCTAAGCATTACCTTTTTAGAACGTATCACTTAGAATGCCCACTGTCCACCTGACGATGTTCCGAAAGCATTCATCCATACAAGTACGTTCCAGGTTCGAACGGAACCGAAGACACTATTCCTACTACATCCATTTTGGAATCACCCTCAGGATTAGTAGCGACTAGCCCTTGCACTTCACTGCTCCATCTTCGACTCCAAACTCGTTTCCCACACGAAACGTACAAACCGGATCGAAGTGGTTTTCGAGAAATAAATCCCGATCCCGGTCTCTTCGAAACGATCAGGTTATTGGCCAATATTGATAGTCGGTTATTTAACTATCAATTAACATCCACAAACAACCATCAGACACATAAATAATTTTCCCAATTATTTATTTCCAAATATCTTCGCAAGATATTTTCTACACTTCAACCCCTTTGAAAACAGTTTTCAAAACCACTTTTCTTTCCCAGAATAAATTTCCCGAATATTTTCTATTTCCACTGAAATCACCAAGTACAAATACTTTTGATTTTTAAAGTAATTTAAAACACAATATTATAAAATATACTTCAATCAAAACATTTAAATTAAAACTACTTTAATACTTTATTCAAAGATATATACTTTAAGAATATTTAAAATAAAGCTACTTAATAAAATATAAAACTAGATTTTTACCTTTTAAAACATAATACCAAGTTACCTTTAAATAATTACTACTCAATTAAATTTGAGAAATACTTACTTTTAACTTTAAACATTTAAAACAATAAATTTTCTAAAACATACTTTAAAAACAACTTTAAATCCTTTAACTCATACTTAAAAGTTTGCTTTGGAAACGTACTTGGCTATCCAGGGAAATTCACTTCTCTTTCACATCTTTAAAAATAAATCACTATTTATTTTTAAACAAATTCACATTTCTTTATAAATTCCCACCTTGAATTTATATTTCCAAATATCCACCGATATTATATTTCACTTTATAAACCCAGTTTATAAATTCCCAAAATCTCACTTCTCTTTTAAATTCCAATTCCAAACACTTAAATCAATTTTCAATTGATTTCCAATTTACTTCACTTTTAAATAAATTCCCTTACTTACTCCATTTATTTCAAAATCCATTAACTTTAAATTTCATTTCTTTATTATGATTTAAAAATCCCATTAAACTGGGAATACCAATTTCAGATTTCCCAAATTCCTTTTCTTTTCCTTTTAATTAAATTTAATCCTTGAATTAAAATAAATTCTTTATTCTTTAAAATAATATCACTTAAGTTTTAAAATTCATTTTTTTTCTTTTTTTATTCAAAATCTTCTTTTCCATACTCGGAATTTATTTATTAGAATTTAAAATCACTTTTATTCTTTCTCAATTCATTCCTTAATTTATTTAAATTCCCTATTATCCTTTTTTTTTCAAAAATCCAATTCTATATATTTGATAACTCAGTATACCGAAAGGTATATTTAATCAAACCATAGCATCCAATATCCCAATTATCAATATAATTCATCACAGAATAACAAAACACATGATATTAAACAATCTAAATAAATTTGAGGAATCCAGTTGGATCCCTCCAACCTGTTTCCCTGCATCCACATATGTTAGCACAATACCAATTCCACTTCGAGGTGGAATATCGTGGTATATGGGTTTAAATATTATCATCCGCTATTATGCGGCGCATAGGGTCTCATCTGCTATATATTGCGGGAAATCAATCTCTCCAATATATATATATATATACACTATATATAATATACCACATCCAATCAATTCAATCATTCAACCAAATATTTAAATTTAACCATTTAAATTTAAATAAAACCCAGATGAGTGAGATTAACTCACCTTTGCTTTTTAATTTGCAATCCACTTCAATACTGCCTTGGTTTCCCATTTTTTACCTTGTATAAACAATTTACTATTTATTAACATTTGAATTAATCGAACAATTTATTTTCCTTTTTATAATTTAATTATATAAAAATTTAATGTCGGCTTAATCACTTATTCTAAACACATTTCCCTATAACAAATATTATTAGTAACTAAAATAATTATATGAGTAAATTAAACAAATTAATTACCTAAATAAATTATTTTAAAACAAACTAGTAAATTGTATTTATTATCCTCTTCTAACTGCATATAAAATAATTTATATAGATTTTATAGAAATCTAATTTATATATAACTTTCAACAGTTCTGAAATTCCTATATATATATTTTCCAAACCAAACTATATATATAGTTCTTTCCTGTTTCCATATATACTTTTCAGTTTAAAACAGGCTGCTTAGAAAATATTTCTGTACTTAAATATATAAATTGGAAAACTGCATATATATCTCGTTGTACATATATATAGGATTAAAATAGATCAAAGTTGTTTAATATATCTTACTAATATATGAATTTATCTTCATTGTAACAGCATTAACTAAACCAATGCTTCACTGAAATAAACTAACTATCGAATATACCTTCACCAAAATCGTAGACGACAAGCCTGCCCAAAATTTCCGAGCTCGAACCCATCGGGTCATCCCCCTTCGATTTGCCGATGACATCATCGAGCCCTAGGTCGCCATCGATTCGCTAAACCACTCGACACCCTCGTTCGTCGCGGTCCTCCTGACGCCGCTTCCATCGACGAGAGCAGCTGTGCTAACCCAGCTAGGTTCGAACAAATCTAAATCGGCCAGCTCCCTTTGAACTTATTCGATTCCATTTTGGATTTAAGAGAAAAGGAGGCCGGTGATTATTCTTTGATTCGAGTTAGAAGGTGAGCGCGGCCATTATCTTTTCTCTCTGAAAATTTGTTTTGATTTGAGAATTATTCTGTAAGGAGGGGGGAGAGTAGTCGTTGGAACGGGAACATTGCAGTTCTCTTTTTATTTATATATAAGAGTATCGGCCATTTCTGATTTGAGCGTAACCATTGATTTTTTTTCGTTTTTGAACTTTATCTAATTCTTGTGCATTGTAAAAGAGGAGGAAAGGATACAAGATAAGATGGTGGCATGTTGGAGAAAAAGGCTACAGCGTTTTGGAACAGACTGGAAAAAGGTCTGATGTGAAATTAATTTGACTAGTCAAGTAAAGTATTTCCTCGTATTTAAATTTAAATTCAAATTGTCTCGGAAATGCAACTTACAATTTCGAATTCCTATCGAGGCGTGCCGCTAAGCGTTTATAAGGTTATACCCCTATTTCGAACACAAAGGAAAAGGTTTCGAGTCCTAATTCGATCGTATGGAGAAGATAGCTTTTTGGACTCAGTTATTATATTAAATTTTGATACAAATTTCAACGCATTTATATCTCGTACGACTACACGATAACTCCAAACGCTTCAAAATTTGAAATCCAATAATAATACAATATTACGGATCCAATGGAAGAGGTTTCTTCGAATTCCGAGACTGTGCCTCGGAAGGCTATTTTTAAATATCAATTTAAACAATATTTTTTCCAAAACTGAACAAAACACTGTTAAATTAAATTTAACTCATTTATTATCTTCAATCCTATCAATATAACTTTTATAAGCCTTCAAATTATTTTTAACCGGCTTTAAACTCCAGATTCAACATTTTTCCCAATTTCAAATAATTTAATTTAATAATTAAATTACCCAATAAATAGTGATATTTGAAATTCAAGTCAAAAATTAACTTTTAAATATTTAAAATCAATTAAATATTCCAATTTCAAATATCCAAAAATTACGGGTTGTCACAATTCTCCTAGGACAAACGATAGGGAGATCTGTCCACTTGAACAGTTAGGCAGTGATCCTTCTCCTATGTATTATCTTTTTATTTCCAAAGAACCAGAGTTGAGTTTACCGAAACTAGCAAATATTGGTTCGAAGAGACTGTGAATGGATAAGTATAAATTATCCCAAAACCACTTCGATCCAACTCAAGTGCTGTATTGAAGACATCATGAAGATGATGGAACCAAAGACCAAGCTCTTTGAACTGCAAGGGCTACTTGCTACTAATACTAAGGGTGATTCCAAAATGGTTGTAGCAGAAGTAGTGCCTTCAGTTTGTTCATATCCTGAACAACTTGTATGGACGAATGCTAGCATTACATTATCGCCTGGAGAGCAGTGTTAACATTCCAAGTGGGAATTGCTAAGAGAGGAAAAAGGTAATCGTGACCACACAAGCCTCACAACCCGGTAATGACTAAAAAAGGGGATATGCAGCAGAGCTATGTGGTTCGCCACCATTAGGAGCATCATTCTTCAATCTAGAGTCAATATTACAGTTTTGGTATGCACGCTAGAGTATGGCCATGGCTGCTGCATATTATTTGGAGCCTTGGTCCAGGGGATGTTGTAATCTGTTATGCTATGTTAAAGGGGCAGCCGACTCTGTGTACCAAGGGTGCAAGAAGTTCTTATTGACCTCGGTACATTTTCTCTAGAGGTGTACTGTGACGGGTGGTACTCAAGTAGCCTAGTCATTGATGGAAATCCAATTTCCAATACTTTCCTTTACATACTTAGTTGTGCCCAACTATATTGAAATGTGAGATGCAAGCATTTCAACTATTTTATATATTTCTTTTTTCCTTAGACATTATTCTAATATCAATGGATTTTCTAGTAAAATGTTTTGGTTATCGTAAGATAAAAACCCGTCCGTGTTTATGTGCGGTGGTCTTACGAGATACGTTTATTTCAAAAGATTTTATAACATTAACTAATCCATTTGATTGTGTTTCTCACACTGGTTTTACCGGACTGACGGCGTTGTTTTCTTATGATGCTTGGGTCAACCTAAGCATATTTTCCATATTTAGCTAGACACTTGGGAGCTTTCAGGAGATGAGCTAGATGACTCCAAGATGTACTTCCGTATTTTCTTTTTCTTTCGATGTTTGTTCTTGTTCTTGTTGTAGTTATCTGCAATTGTAAGGACAGATTGTTATAACTGTCCAGGACTGATGATAGGATAATTGTACTCTGATTGATGTATGTATATTAAGGCTTGGTTTGTCTTTTGTAAAGATCATTTGTATATATGTTACTCATCATGTTTTATGAGATTTTGTTCTATCTTTTCTTTCTTTCACCCTAGCGATCTATCTTTCCGGCACTTGGATGTTTGGCACATGAATACCGTTGATGTATTAGTGTCGACCTCTGGGGATCGAAAAGATGTTTTAATTGATAAACATTTTATCAATTATCTTAATTGCTAAACATTTTATCAATTATCTAAATTGCACAAATTTATCAATCTAGATTATTATAACATTATACATCAAATGTTCTTACAATATTAGAATGGTTAAATGTTACCATTTCATTTTTTAAGGCTTCCACTAGATTTTTGTGTTTCCCAAAACCTAAGATGAAACATAGAAATCTTTTGACATCTCTAATGGGTGTTAGGACTCGTATGCCTAGGGATTTTTACCACGAGGAAACAACAAACTACAGGCTCACGTACCATGGATAACTCCATATCGGTTATATTCCATACAACTCCTAACATATGGATCCTTGTCCTAATCTCATCTTTACCTTGAGGAAACCTCAACAAATAAAGAGAAATTATTCATCCGTTCCCACCATTTTTGTAACAAACCCAAAATTTTTAAATGTTTCGAATGAGGATATTTATTTATTTAAAAATTCAAATTTGATTTGAATATAGATAATAATAAGAAAATCAATTTTTGATAAAATGACTTGATTTTTAATAACTTATTTTAAATGGATTTGTGGGAATTTTCCATAATTTTTAATTTGTGAAATATTTATATTATCCTTTGAGGTATTTTATCGCAAACATTGTTTGTTTTGAAAAAAAAATAGAATAGAACAACCAGTGTCTTTTATTTCTTTCGAGATCGTGTCGCATTGTTGTGTGTGATTGTATTTTTATTTCTACGGTTCATGATCCTTATGCAAATGGGATATTGTGTAGTGAGGTAAAGAAAATCTTACTTTTCAAAACCTTTTAAAATTCAAATCTAAAAACAAGATTTTCAACCAAACCATTAATGTGATTTGCTTTGTGAATTGATTTGGACGAGATGGTGAATTGATTTGGACGAGATGGTGAATTGTAAATTTGGTTTGCTTGAGGTTTAAGTTATATGACGATTTTGATTATAAGGGTGCATGTCATTTGTAACGACCTGCCATTTTGGATGGTTTAAATCGACGATAAACCACACACGTCAGACTCGAACCACTCAAAAGGGCAGAATGTTATGGGGTAAATAAGAAAAAGAAGAGAAAGAAATAAAACAAACACAGAATCTCACAGCGGAATGACAAAATATAATAATCAAATAAACAATTCACGAAGCTGTTTTACAAATGACATTGGATTACACATTTACATTACAGAATCAGAGTTACATTCAACATAAATAAATGATAAATGTAGCAGAATAACATGATGAAGTGGTATGAATATAATAAATGGTAATAGTACAAATCTTCATCTTCGTCCTCCAAAAAGCTGTCTTCGATACACTGAAAGGCTCAGACTGACCCGAGCGAATTGAAAAGACAAAACACTTGAGTCAGAACTAAAAGATCTTATGTAAGTTAAATCAACAGTAAATAAATATGAGTGTAACGACGTCGAAGATGTTTACAGGGTACGACATCTCCTATCCAGTGTCTAACGTGAGTGCAGTAACTTAAGAGATGTTCGGAATTTACATCTCTTAAGGATCCGTTAAACTATCTACATACATAGTACAATATGTTATTATAATAGTGTCTACAGTAAAGTAAAGTATTAAAATAGCGTTAAGGCGTTACCCATATCCCCGTTAACACATTTTGTATATTCCCATAGTTTATACAATACCGTAAGCTCCTCCATGAGGTTTACTTAGAGGGCACTCCGTAAGTATGGTACAAACCAAACTCGTAGAAGGAATGATAGGACGTGTGAACACGGCACTCGGGGCAATGCTAGGGTAGATATACCAATTGCGGATCCAGACTGGTGGTAACGCATAGCAGCTACCACCGCCCACCTCGAAACACATTCCCATAATCAAAATCAAGGGGTGGCCACCAAATCATCACAAAGTCATAATATGGTATCGAAGAAGCATGTCCGAGAGGAGGAATGGCCTCACATGACCTGACATGGCTCCTGTTTTAGTCACATCTAAGCTGACTCACGGGAGTCAGGGTCACATAAATACCTCATACAGAATCGTACACTAAACCATCCTAATTCATTTCTGGAATCTCCACGACGTGCACAGTTGTTAAAGTGGTTTTCGGTATTGGCAGAGAGTATGACGATATCTGATCCCAATCTCTTTAACAACCAAATGGTTATTTCACACTGGTTGGTTCTTTTAAATTTCCAAAACCATTTCATAATTGATATCCAAATATCACATTCAATTCAAAACATATCACTTTCGCAATTATATTCACAATTAGGTTAAGTTCTCATTTCAAATCATCATATTTACTCAAATATGTCATTTCACCAGCAAATATCATTTCAATCCCAACTTATGTTATAACATTATTAAACCTTATTCGCTTTAAAAATCAAGGCTTTAATTATAAACATTTCCACTTTACACCATTTGAAATTTAGAAAATAATTCAGATAGTTATAAATAGTTTAATTAGTTTAACACAGTTTAAATAAATATAAATTTGGTTAAATAGGTTTAAAAATAGATTTAAAATAGATTAAAATACTTTAAATAGATTTAAAGTGGTTTAGAATGGGTTTAAAATAGATTAAATAGGTTTGTTAAGGATTAATTAGATTTAAAATAGATTAAATGACTTTAAAATAAATTAAATAGATTAAATAGTTTAAAATAAATTAAAATAGTTTAAAATAAATTAAAATAGTTTAAATGATTTAAAATAGATCAAAATATATTAAAATAGTTTAAAATAAATTAAAATAGATTAAGATAGATTAAATAGGTTAATTACTTTAAAATAGGTTAAATTAGGATACAATATATTAAATAGTTTAAATTGATTAAGTTGGTTTAAAATAGATTAACTTATTTTAATAGTTGAAAATCTTAAAATTTAGAATTTAAAAGAACATTTACAGTTTATATTGAGATAATAAATTTGAAATTAACATCAAATCAACTATTTCTTCCATTTCAACAAATCTGGATCGTATCCAGAATTCAAATCAAAACCCAATTTCAAATCTTAAGATATCAATTTTACGCTATTCAAATTTCAGTAGATTCTAAGGTTACAATTTCAACTTCTCAATAACTCAATATCGATAAATTTCGTTAATACTTCAAAATTCAACTTTAAAATATCAATTTAAATCCTTTAAGAAATTCACTTAAACAATTCAATTTATATCAATCAAATTCTATTTCAAAATATCGTTTAACTGGATTCAAAGTTTAAAGATTTAAAATCATTAAGTTTAACCAATCCATTGTCCGTATATAATTCTCTACCCTATGGTCAAGTGATACGGTATTTATCATTTCAATCCGCAAATATTTAAATTTACGGGTATATCTCATTTCAACCCGCAATCCGAAAATTTAATTTCAAACACATGAAATCGCTCGAGTCTATAATTTCAACCCATAATGATTTCTCCCTAATCTATCAGATCATTCGGGTATGTATCATTTTAGCCCATAGGGAACTTGCAGTGCTATAATAATATAGAAATATAACATTCAGTCATCCAATATCAACAATCAAACATCCATCACAATCATCATCCAAATTCACCAATAAACATCAATAGATTACTGATTATCATTAACAGGTATTAAATTGACAATTAAATTCAATATTAAATTAAACGATGATTAAATGTAATAAAAGTCAAATTTAACTAGAATTACAATTTAAACATACCAAACATTAGTCAATCAATTTCTAATCACATCATAAATTTAATTTAACTAGCATAAGAAAATTTAGTAGTTGTGAGTGGGTTAAAACATTCACCTATTATTTTCGACGATTTAAAAATCCAATTAAAGGCCCAAAAATTCAACAGTCTTAGAATTCGTCCACACCAGTTTCGTAATGTCCAGAATTTCGATACGATCCCAACGAAATAGACCACTCATAAATCCGACCTCGTACGTAAAAGTTATGATGATTAGAACGACTTGAAATGAAATTTAAATAAAAAAAAGAACAACACTCACCACTAGCCACGTCACCATCCCGAGGTCAAACCCAAACCTGCTTCAACAGGAAATCGCGATCTCCCTGTAGCCGCCACGAACCACTCCTGCCGCCTGTCCAAACACGTCGCCGCTTCTAGATCAAGCCTCACCGGCCACTCCGCCTCTCCACGCCGACCTAACGCCACCCCACTTCGACCACGCGTCGCTGCCCAAACGTCCCAAAAACAAGCAGCTGTGGCTTTGCCCTTAAACCCTAGTCAATTATTAATGGCGATCCAGCCGTCAACTTTACCCATGACCCACACATATTGATGCAGCCCAGAATGATGCCCAGATTGATGAAGTCTTAGGTTGCTCACGACCTAGTAACAATTTAGGTCGCTCACGACCTATGGAAGATCGCTCACGAGTTAACGAGGTACCGGAGCAAGGCGGTGAAGCGAGTTATGCGGAAGAAGGGAACCAACGACCTATGATAGGTCGCGTACGATCTAACAAAGGATGCACGCGGAGTTGTTCAAAGGAAGGAGTTTTAGGTCGCTCACGACCTAAGTTAAGTCGCTCTACGACCTACGACCTAGTTAGGTCGCGTGAAATCCTTAGGTCGTGAACTTTGTTAAGTCGCTGAGTTGGATGCCGCTTTTATTTTAGGTCGCTGCCTTCTGTTGTTAGGTCGTTCACTGCTGCCTTTCTTAAGTCGCTCATGGGGTAGGTCGTATGAAGATTTCCAGAAAGCTATTTCTTAAGTCGCGTGAAGTGGTAGGTCATTAACGACCTATACTAGGTCGCTGTTGGAGGCTGATGTATTGAAGTTAGGTTGCATGAGTTGTATTTTAGGTCGAGGCCAATCTATGTGTTGTAAATATGTGTTGTAATGTGCTATGTTTCGTACTGTATTTCTGTGTTGTGTCTGTAGGTCGCAGACGACCTTAGTTAGGTCATAAGTCGTAGTTGTTAGGTCGTTGCCGACCTAAGTGTTGGTCGTTTTGAGTCGTGTGTTGTAAAACTTTATAAATAGCGGAGTTGTGTCATTTGTAAGAGTTAGTTGATTTGAATAAAAAACTTCTGTTTTGTTAGCTTTGTGCTTTCACTAAATTGGTAGTTGAGTGTAATCTCCTATCTCCTCTTTCGGCATTCGAGTGCGCTCGAATCAACGATCGTAGAAGCCAATTCACGGTATCAAGTGCGCTTGATCAACGTCTGAAGAATTGCAGATCTTCTTTCACGGTATCGTGCGCGATCAACGTGACGAAGATAGCTAGAATTCGGTATCTTCGGATCAACGAATTTGGGGCATTCAGTATTCTTCATTCCATCGATTGCTACTTTCACAGAATCTTCATTTTGTTATTTCTGCTGCTGCATCATTTGGTATCAGAGCTAGACTTAGCCAATCATAGCTAAGCCGAGTCTTGGAGCTAAGATTTTATCGAAGAATTCAAGTCGTGTATCACCTTGTTGTTCGAGACCAAGAATTTGAAATATAAATCCGAACGAAGTGAAGTGTGAGGTGCATCATTTGGTATCATTTGATCATTTGTTTGTTCAAGGCCGAAAGTTAAAGTTTTGAAGAATCAACCATGCCGCTGAGAAGAGCTAATCGCCATCAGAATGTTGAAGCTTTGTATAGAAGAGAAGAAGCTGATGAAATGGAGCAAAGAATAAACAAAAACTTTAGTGAAAAGCTTAATGAAGGGATTGGCCGATTAGAGAAGATGATGTTAGAGATGAATCAAAATCGGAGAAGGGTTTCACTTGAATCTAACCATGGAGGAAGTAGAGTTTCACCACATTCCAATCGAGAAAGAAGTGTTGATAATGATCATAGGAGTGTCAGTCGAGATAATTATAGGAATGATGATGATCGAAGACGTGGGAGGAATGTGAATGATCGAGAACGGAGGAATGTAGACAGAAGGGATGTTGGTGGAAGAAATGATGGTAGTAGAGATGTTGGTGGTCAGGATCGACATCGCTATACATCAGATTTCGAGGAGGAGTTTGATGGTGGTAGTGTTCATGGACAAGGACGAGGACAAGGAAGGAATCAGTCAGAGTATGATCACAAGTGGGAGTCTGGGATGAAAACTGAAATACCGGAATTCAAGGGAGGTATGCAGGCCGAGGAATTTCTTGATTGGTTAGCTTATGTTGAGGAAATATTTGACTTCAAGGAGGTTCCAGAGGATCGTAAAGTGAAGTTGGTTGCTACTAGGTTGAGGGGGAGAGCTATGGCATGGTGGCAGCAAACCAAACTTACTAGAGAACGAATGGGAAAGTCAAAGATTGTTGCTTGGAAAAAGATGAAGAAATTGATGAAGGCTACGTTCTTGCCCTATAATTACCAATCACTAATGTATCAGAGCTAACAGAACTTGAGGCAAGGAACGAAGACGGTTGCTGATTATGCTGATGAGTTCTACCAATTAATTGCTCGAAATGATATCATGGAGAGAGAAGAACAATTGACCGTGAGGTTTGTTAGGGGACTTAGAACTCAGATCCAGGATATGGTGAACATGTTCGACCCTAGAACTGTGGCAGAAGCAATTCAAAAGGCGTTGGCTTGGGAGAAACAAGGAAGACGTGGGGGAGGTGTGTTTCCAAGTTTTACAGGGCAGAACAAAGGAGCAGGTAGTAGTTCTAATGTTCCTAAAGCATCGAATAAACCGGTTGTTCAGGAAGTGGCTAAACCAAGGGTCAACACTAATTTCAAATGCTATAATTGTCAAGAAGTGGGTCACAAGAGCAGCGAATGTCCAAAACCGAAGAAGAGAACTATGATTGCTGAGGCAGAAGAAGATGAGGTAGAGGCTGACTGTTCTAATTCACTACATGACGAAGAGGAAGAAAATGTGTCGGGAGATGAAGGGTGTTCATTGATGATGAAGAGGTCGTGTTTAACACCAAAGCAGGAGGAGGAAACTAGCTGGTTGAGGAGTAACATCTTTCAATCAACATGTACTATCTTGGGAAGGGTTTGCAAGTTTGTCATCGATGCGGGAAGCTGCGACAATATTATCTCTACAGAAGCTGTGAAGAAGTTATCATTGAAAACAGAGAAGCATCCGAAACCGTACAAGTTAGCTTGGTTGAGGAAAGGTGGGGAGGTGAAAGTTGGACGAAGGGCTTGTGTTAATTTTTCAATTGGAAAGAAATACAAAGATGAAATCTGGCGTGATGTTGTTGACATGGATGTATGCCATCTGTTGTTGGGGAGACCGTGGCAGTATGATAGGGCTGTGCAACATGATGGACGTACTAACAGTTACAGTTTTATGTTTGAAGGAACTAAAATCACTTTGATTCCTAAGAAGTGACAACAAGAAGAAAACAAGTTGGAGGAGATTGAAAAGTTGGAAACTTTGTTATCATTAAAAGAGTTTGTTAAGGAGGTAGAAGAGGAGCCTGAAGTATTCTTGTTGATTGGACGTGAGAGTCATGAAGTGGTGGAGATTCCTGAAGAAGTGAAACCAGTGCTGGAGGAATTTGACGATGTATTCCCTGAGGAGTTACCAACGGAGTTACCGCCGTTGAGGGACATTCAACATCAAATTGATCTTGTTCCAGGAACTGTGTTACCTCATAGACCACACTACAGAATGAGTCCAAAAGAACATGAGGAGTTGAGAAGGCAAGTGGAAGAGTTGCTTGAGCAGGGGCGTGTGCAGGAAAGTTTAAGTCCTTGTGCGGTGCCAGCTTTGTTAGTACCAAAGAAGGATGGAACATGGAGGATGTGCACTGATAGTCGAGCACTGAATAAGATTACTGTGAGATACAGATTTCCAATGCCGATACTTGATGATTTGTTGGATCAGTTGAGTGGGGCTACTATCTTTTCGAAGATTGATTTAAAAAGTGGTTATCATCAAATTCGAATCAGACCAGGGGATGAATGGAAAACAGCGTTCAAGACACGTGAGGGGTTGTACGAATGGCTGGTTATGCCATTTGGTCTTTCGAATGCACCGAGTACCTTTATGCGGGTGATGAATCAGATTTTTAGACCATTCATTGGGAAGTTTGTGGTGGTGTATTTTGATGATATACTGATATATAGTGGAAATCCAGAAGAACACTTGCAACATCTGAGAGAAGTGTTGATGGTTCTGTGATAGGAACAATTTTATGCTGCAACGAAGAAATGCGTGTTCATGACGCATAGTGTTTTATTTTTGGAATATGTTATATCAGGAGGAGGTATACAGGTGGATCAGAATAAAGTTGAAGCAATCAGAAATTGGCCACAACCCCAAACGATTACAGAAGTTAGAAGCTTTCATGGTTTGGCATCATTCTACCGAAGGTCTATCCCACACTTCAGTAGCGTGATGGCTCCAGTTACTGATTGTATGAAGGGGAAGAAATTTTCATGGTCGGAGGAAGCAGGAGTTGCTTTTGAGAGAATCAAGGAACTTTTGACGACAACACCAATTCTAGTGTTGCCAGATTTTTAGTTATTGTTTGAATTGCATACTGATGCATCGAAGGTTGGAATTGGAGGGGTGTTAAGTCAGAAGGGACGTCCTATTGCATATTTCAGTGAGAAGCTATCAGGAGCAAAGATGAGATATAATACATATGATGTGGAATTTTATGCTATTGTACAAGCTGTGAAACATTGGAGGCATTATTTGTTTCATAAAGAATTTGTTTTATATACTGATCATGAGGCGTTGAAGCATATGCAGGGACAGGACAAGATTGCGGCTAGGCATGCTTCGTGGATTGCATACTTACAACAATTTACATTTGTGGTGAAGCATAAATCGGGAATTACGAATAGAGTAGCAGATGCATTGAGTCGAAGGAATCATTTGCTGACTACAATGAAGGTTGAAGTGACGGGGTTTGATGTATTACCAGAACTATTTGTTGATGATCCTTACTTTACCAAGTATGTAGAAGAAGTCAAGGAGGGGAAGACGGATGAGTTTGTAATGGTGGATGGTTTTCTTTTTAAAGGAAATCGATTATGTATACCGGAATGCATCTTATGATTGAAGATTGTGAAGGAATTACATGAGGAAGGACATGTAGGCCGAGATCGTACTTTGCAATTGATTTCTCAATCTTACTATTGGCCTTCGATGAAGCGGGAAGTTGGAAGATTTGTGGAAAGGTGTCATATCTGTCAAATTTCCAAGGGAATAGCAACAAATGCGGGATTGTATATGCTGTTACCCGTGCCGATTAAACCATGGGTTGATATCAGTATGGATTTTGTTTTGGGATTACCGAGAACTCGGAGGGGGAATGATTCGATATATGTTGTAGTGGAGAGGTTTTCGAAGATGGCACATTTCATCTCTTGTAAGAAGACAGCTGATGTCGTCCGTGTTGCCGAGTTATTCTTTAAAGAAGTGTATCGCTTACATGGTTTACCAGAATCCATTGTTTCTGATCGGGATACTAGATTTTTAAGTCATTTTTGGCTAAGTTTGTGGAAGATGGTGGGAACATAGCTAAATTTCAATAGTGCTTACCATCCGCAGTCCGATGGTCAGACTGAAGTTGTTAACAGATCTTTGGGAAATTTATTACGGTGTCTGGTGAAGGATAATTTGAAGAGTTGGGATATGAAATTATGTCAAGCGGAGTTTGCTCATAATCATGCTATAAACCGTAGTACAGGATTCGGTCTATTTCAGATAGTATATTCAAGTTTACCAAAGGGGCCGTTGGATTTGACGATAGTACCACAACCCAAGGAAACCGTTAAACGGGCTGTTGATTTTGTTGATGGATTGGCAGAATGTCATAAAATCGTTCAGGAACGATTGGAGAAAGCGAATGAAAAGTATAAGCAATCTGCGGATTTGAAGCGAAGAAGCATTGAATTTAATGAAGGAGATTTAGTATATGCCGTACTAACGAAAGATCGTTTACCAGTGGGAGCATACAATAAGCTTAAAGCTCGGAAAATTGGTCCTGTAACGATTGTGAAACGGATCAATGAAAACACTTATAAGTTGAAGCTGCCGGAGGATGTGTATACTTCTGATGTGTTTAATGTTAAACATCTTATACCGTATCATGGGAATGAGTTTGTTGTGGGAGAAGAGGACGCAAATTCGAGGACGAATTTTCCTTAACCAGGAGAGGATGATGCAGCCCAGAATGATGCCCAGATTAATGAAGTCTTAGGTCGCTCATGACCTAGTAACAATTTAGGTCGCTCACGACCTATGGAAGATCGCTCACGAGTTAACGAGGTACCGGAGCAAGGCGGTGAAGCGAGTTATGCGGAAGAAGGGAACCAACGACCTATGATAGGTCGTGTACGATCTAACAAAGGATGCACACTGAGTTGTTCAAAGGAAGGAGTTTTAGGTCGCTCACGACCTAAGTTAAGTCGCTCTACGACCTACGACCTAGTTAGGTCGCGTGAAATCCTTAGGTCGTGAACTTTGTTAAGTCGCTGAGTTGGATGCCGCTTTTATTTTAGGTCGCTGCCTTCTGTTGTTAGGTCGTTCACTACTGCCTTTCTTAAGTCGCTCATGGGGTAGGTCGTATGAAGATTTCCAGAAAGCTATTTCTTAAGTCGCGTGAAGTGGTAGGTCATTAACGACCTATACTAGGTCGCTGATGGAGGCTGATGTATTGAAGTTAGGTCGCGTGAGTTGTATTTTAGGTTGAGGCCGATCTATGTGTTGTAAATATGTGTTGTAATGTGCTATGTTTCGTACTGTATTTCTGTGTTGTGTCTGTAGGTCGCAGACGACCTTAGTTAGGTCGTAAGTCGTAGTTGTTAGGTCGTTGCCGACCTAAGTGTTGGTCATTTTGAGTCGTGTGTTGTAAAACTCTATAAATAGCGGGGTTGTGTCATTTGTAAGAGTTAGTTGATTTGAATAAAAAACTTTTGTTTTGTTAGCCTTGTGCTTTCACTAAATTGGTAGTTGAGTGTAATCTCCTCTTTCGACATTCGAGTGCGCTCGAATCAACGATCGTAGAAGCCAATTCATGGTATCAAGTGCGCTTGATCAACGTCTGAAGAATTGCAGATCTTCTTTCACGGTATCGTGCGCGATCAACGTGACGAAGATAGCTAGAATTCGGTATCTTCAGATCAACGAATTTGGGCCATTCAGTATTCTTCATTCCATCGATTGCTACTTTCACAGAATCTTCATTTTGTTATTTCCGCTGCTGCATCACATATGAACTACACGCAACAATCTCCACCCATTCATACCACCCAAACGACGATCTGTGCCAGTTGATCAAGACGCGATGAACGACCTAGAAGAATGATTTGGCCAATACCGGTCAAACTGGAATCTGATTGCAAAAACGAGCAGCAGATTTGAGTTGCACTCATCGAGAGCTTCGAATGGATATATAATATGATAGGGTTTGAGGAATTTTAATTTTTCGATTTGATTTTGATTTGCAATTGAAATTGGAATTGGGAATTAGGTTTTGGTTTGTCTACCATTGGAAAGAGGAGTTGAGATGGAAATGTACATATAGAATAATGGAATAAGAAACACCTAGGGTTTATAACAGCCTATATATAGGCAGATCTGAATACAAAAAGAATGGACCAGATCGATTTGGATTGGAACGATAAACGACCTGAAAAGCCCGTTTCGTTCCCAAAATGAAAATGGGTCGTCCCATATATCAAAATAGATGTTTTCAATATTTCTAAATCCAATGGAACAGGTTTCAAGTCCGAATTCCATCGTATAAAGAAGTTAGCTTTAAAATTAGCTTATTTCAAATTGAATTCAACTGATTTCTACGTGTTTCAAGCCCGTACGATCAAACGACAAGTCCGATCACTACAAAACATGAAATCCTACAATAATTCACCGGTACGGATCCGATGAAACTGGTTTCGTCGAAATCCAAGAGAGTGACCAAAATGACTATTTTCACGTTAATTAAATGAATTAATATTAAATTAATTAAATCACTTTTTAATTTCAAATTTAATAACTAACAATTTTCATCATTTTGATTAATTGGACATTTACAATAATTTAAAACAAATTTACATATCAATTCAGTGTTAAATATTACACTAATTACAGTGTTCAGTTCAATTGCAATAAATTCATTAAGTATAATTTAAATTCAATTAAATCCATTTATTTTGATTTCAATCTTTTTATTCAATCATTCTTGACTCTATGGACATAGTTAACATTTGTTTATCTCTTATTACACTAATATTCTACAATTATCATCTTTTACCATATTATTTGCAATATTTCAATTATTTTGAATCTTTGTCGATTTTCACATTAATTATAGTTTAAAATCCTAATAAATTAATTTATCTTAGTTTCATTCTTGTCATTAAATAAATTATTGCCTTATGAATGTAACTGACATTTCTGTACATCTTGTTGCATTCCCCTTTTCCATTTCGTCTTAACTCATTTTACATAACATTTAATTTCATTTAATTATAATTAATTAAATAAATTGGTAACAAATAACAATTCTCACCTTTTCTACATTTAATCACATTTGTATGTTTGTTATCTACACACAAATGTCATAACTACTTACATAACACAAATTCTATCCAATTACAATTTATTACACAATATTTCATTAACTAATACCACATTTAAATTATCAATTACTCTTTTGATCAAATTATCAATTTATACACACATTATTACAATTAATTTACAATCTATAACCAATTATAACTTTTTAATCATTTCAATTAATTGGAATTACATTTAAAGAGTTATTAATTACCTTAAATTAATACTATTACATTTCATTCCAGTTATATTCTTATTATTAAATCACAAATTTTTATTTCTTCCAACATTAAATCACAAAACCTTATTAAATTAACTATTTTTATTTATCGAAAACTACGGGTCGTTACACTCTCTCCCACTCAAAACTTTTCGTCCTCAAAAAGGGAAAGGAGCAATCAAGAAATTAATATATTTTATTCAAAGTATTAAATTTATAAACAATTAATTTACATAATTAAATAATTTAAATAAACTATATCAATTCATAAACAATTAAATCCTTTTATATTCAAGTTAATAAAAGCTTGAAAAACATTTCACAAAATTTTCTAAGTCCAAAATTTACATAAAATTTCGGTAGAGTCTCCTTTGTACGGAGAGGTCTGGGAGAAATAAAAATATCGATAATAACAATATATACAACATTTTTCAAAATAATATATCCCAAACCATGGGAAAACAAAATAATATCGCTATAAAACCGTAATCCGAGAATGTACCTATTTGTCGGGCAAACAACGGTTATTTATAATACCAAAAGCAGTAGCTATTGCTTCCGTAAACCTGTATTTCACTTATATAATCCAAAGAAGTTAATAATTATGTAAAAGAGAAATATTTACATTGTTTCAAATTAATAACAATCAAATCATCACAATATAACAATAGACATTTGCAAACAAACAATACAAACATCATTTCAACCAAGAAATCAATCATCCATCCATAGCAACCAAAACAAATGGTTTGTTCGGGTTCAGAACTTCTAATCGTATAAAATGATAAATAAACTATGAAGTAAACCATACACTCAGCAGTTGTAGATAAAACTTTATAGATTATTTATACATCTTTATACAAAATAGAAGTATCATTTCCCGACCAATCCATAAGCCAAACAAACAATAATTTCAATGTTATTTAAGTTTATTTCACATCATTTACTGTTCTTTTCTCATTCATATAATGCTTATTTTCATTAATTTACATTCATTCTTACATACAAAAGTTCATTTCTCATTTAGAAATACAATGCCATTTTTCTTTCATTTTATCACTTTACATTCATTGCTTAAATAAGTTATTTCTATTTCAATTATTGGATTATCCACTATTAGGTAAGTTTCATTACAATTTAATTCACCATTAATGGGTTATTTCTTTTTCACATTCATTCTTCCATATATAGTATTATTGAATATTAAATCAATTTCCAAGTCATTTCAATATTTTCTGAGGTTATAATCATTCAATCAATATAGTACACACTTAAATTATAAATGGCTTCAGCATTAGTTTAAATTTATAATTATTTACTTATAGTATTCACCTTTACTATTCAATCTGATTATAAATAGCTTAAAATGTTAACTTAAGTTTATAACAATTCATAACATCAGAGTTCTTATCTAGAAGAAATTGATCAACACTTTCATTACTTCCGTTTTACTTGTATAATATTCTATTACATAACCTATTTAACATTTCAACTGTTAATATTTTGGTAAGTTATAAATATATGTTTTTAAGAATGCAATTGAATATTACCCAAGTTTCCTTTATATATTTAGTTAACAAAATGTTCCATAGTTACCATTTCTTATTTTCATTTCCTTTTTATTTACAGTTTACAAATTTTCAATTTCTTATCTATTTCATTAATCATTTTAACATCAAATTCTTATTTTCATTTTAGAAGTTTCCAATTATTAATATAGTCAAGTTTCCGTTCATTACAATAATTTCAATTTCTAATTTACAGAAACTTAAGAACAAAACAATCGGGTTCCATTTCAATCCTTTTAAAATAATATATATATATATATATATATACACACACACACACTCATAACTTATATATATATCAAATAAAACTTTAGAAATTAAAATTAAGTTTCATTTATCAAAACGGATGTGTAGTAAAACTACTACAGCAGTCTTTCCACTTTGAAACTCGAAAATGAACGTCGATGATGCGTGCACTACTCATCACCGAAATTATTCTCCAGCGACAGAGAGGGGAGTACAGAACTTATTTCCTTCTAAAATTCTTTTAAACATTTCTCTCAAATCATATTGAAATATTTATATATGAAAATACTTCCAAATAGTACTAATATTATATTCCAAAATATTTTGAAAGAAATTTCAAAAATCCCAGAACTTAAGTTCTCAAATTCAACTTATATTCATTTTATTTGTAAATCTTATTTTTCAATCAATATTTATAAAATTTCTCTACCTAACAAACAACATATTACATCCAACTATATCATTTATAAAATTTATTATTTTATATACAAAATATATAATAGGCAAAATTATTTCATTTACCTATATTTCAAAATAATATTGTGTCGGTCTGGCCTATTAACTGTTTAGAAATTCCTATCGATGCCATAACGTCCTATGTACCGACCAGAATTTATAAATACTAAACAGAACAAATTAACACAATACAAAAACCTTTTATAACACTAACAAATACGCTCCCTCATATATACACTCAGCGACTCATTTTAGGGTATTACTGTAACGACCCGTAAATTTCGACAATTAAATTTGTTAATTTAATAGGAGTTTGTAATTAAATTTAGAAAAAAAATACTTATAGTAATTCGAAGTTAATTCAAATGATTTTAAGTAGTGAAAAGAATTTTACCTGTATATGAATTGAATATAAGGATTTAAGGAAAATATTAAACTGATATAATGTAATAAACATTGTTAACAGTAAATGGAATATGATAATAAGAACAATTGCAAGTTTTGTATTTATGGGCAAATTAATATTGATAGGTAATAATTGTTGTAGAGAATAAATTTCAAATGTTAAAATTTGTAAAATGGTGACAACTATTGTCCGTTAACAATACATGTAATTAATAGCGATTAAAATGAAATTAATCATTGTTTTTTTTGTAAGTTAAGAGAATAACTGGTAATTTTGAAGGTAAAATCAATATAAAGGTTAACTATATGCATAAGATGGAAAGTTGAACAGAATTCTAATAAATGATAATAATGGAAAACGTATACAATCAATGTAGGTAATTAGTAATTACAATGTTGTTGAAATTATTAAACGTTTCTTGTGACAATTAATAAATAATAAGCGTATTTATTTAGAGTATTAATTACAATCGGATTGGGAATTTAAGCAACAATGTAATGCAAGGTAATTAATGCTAAATTTAAGTAAATAATAATGAATAGTGGTTTGAATAACGATTAATTCAAAATTTGTAAACATATATTATAAATTACCTACTTATTGTTAATGAAATTTGAATTGTAATAAGTGATAAGGAAATAAATGTTACACTAATGGAAATGAAGTAACGTTCGTTTAAATGTTGAGTAATAGTAAGGTCGTATTTATTATCAGCATTACTTTAATAATAATGGTTAATTGTGAAATTTATGCAAGAAGTATGTAAAATAGTAACTAAGAAAGGAATACGTATAAATTGATTATGACCTAAATTTAAGTGTAAGTTAAAAAGTGAAATTGAATCTGATACATTAAATTTGGAAACTTATTTTAATAAATTAGATTCAATTTATAATGAAGGGGGTTATTTTAAGAAATTGAAATAAATACTATGATTTGGTAAATTTAGTTACTTTAAAATTTAGAAGGGAATTGGTTTAAAGAATTATGAATTAATGAGTAAATCAAGATGATGAACTTTATGAATTTTGAAGTTGAATCTTTAATAATGAGTTAATTTGTTAATTTATAATTGTTGGACTTATTGAAATAAATGAAATGAAAATTTAATTATTATGTTAAATTAAAAATTTAGTTGAATAATGGGAAATATTTATGTAATAATTTTAAATCCAATGGCAAGCCTCCTATTTGAAATATGAATGGAATAATTATGGGTAAAGTAAAATTTATGGAAATTTTGGAAATTTACCTATAATTTTGAATTTTATGAAATTTAAGAGTTATATTGATTTAATCTTAAATAAATTGACATTTAAAATTTTTTAAATCATTTTAAATGTTTGAAAATTTTTAAGTGATAAAATTTGCCAATTCCGAAACTGAAATATAAAAATTGGATTTATTTACTAATTCTTAATTTATTTAATTAATATAAAAATAGCCATTTTTGTCACTAACTCGGATTTCGACGAAACTAGTTTCATCGGATCCGTATCAGTGAATTATTGTAGGGTTTCAAGTTTCGTAACGATCGGACTTGTCGTTTGATCGTACGAACGCGAAACGCCTTGAAATCGATTTAATTGAAATAAATTTTTGAAATAAATTTGAGAATTTCTTTTTCAGCATAAGTTCTTCATACAATGGAATTTGGACGTGAAACTTTTTCCATGGCGATTAGAATATTTTAAAACACCTATTTTGATATATGGGTTTACTCAATTTCGTTCCGGGGTCAGAACGGGCTTTTCGGGCCATAGTTTGTTCCGCACGTTCATCTATCTAGTCTATCTCTAACCTACCTATATAAACACAGTTATAAACCCTAGCCTCCCTAATCTTCATTTGTCTGTACGTAGAATTCATCTCCTTCTTAGCTCCTCATTCCAATGGCAGACAAAACCTAATTCCCAAATTCCAAAATCTAATTTCAAAAAAAAAAAAATATTCGAGATTTACGCGCTTCGGGTCGCGCTTGGGGTTTCAAGGGGAAAAACCCTGGAGCTACTTCGTGTCACGAAGAAAATGACTCGGGTCTCCGGGTCGTTTTGGCAAAAACTCGAAGCAGGCATCGGGTATTTGAGGCGGCGGACCGGGTTGAACTCGAAGTCGACTCTGGACCAGAATTTTCCAATCTTCAAATTTTCATAACTTTTGCATACGGACTCGGATTTGGACGCGGTTTCTTTTGTTAGGATCGTATTGAAATTCCAGATCTTTTGACGCTGGTTTGGATGAATTCTGAGACTGTAAAATTTTTGGGTTTAAATTGAATTTAAATTCAATTTAAATTCAAAAGGTGAGTGTTTTAACCCACTCACAACTTCTAAGATTTCTTATGTTTGTTAAATTAAATTTTGATGTGATTTAAAATTTATCTATGATTGTTTGGGCATATATTTAATCATCATCTCAGTTAGATAACATTTAGTTAAATTTAATTGTTATTTAATTTTATTATTGCATAAAATTTGCGAGTTAAATTTATTTATTATTGCATATAAACTGCCAGTTGAACAGTTATTAATTTTTATTGAATATAAACTATTTGTTGATGCCTGTTATATTTTATATGCTTTATATTGATGTTTTGTTTAAATTGGATGATGATTGTAATAAATGGTTGTTTATTGATATTTAGATGAATGGATGCTATATTTTATATTGTATAAACTACAAGTTATTATGCATTTTCATTTCATTCGGGATTGCGGTTTGAAATGATATATAACCGTAAACTTTTATTTTTAAATTACGGATTGAAATGATAAATATCTGTATCACTTGACCATAGGATAGAAAATTATATACAGGCACCGTGGTCTATATATAAAATATTTTAAAGTGATTTTTCTATGATTTGGAAAGAAATATACGGTTTAATAAATATTAAATTTTGATATTATATAAATATTATTTTATATATGGTTAAATTCTAAAATTTAAGCTATGTATAACTTGATGATGTTTTAAGTTTGATTTACGAATATTTCAAGTTTGAGCTTTATTTAAGTGATATTGAATTTATTAAATAAATATTTCTAAACTAAATAATAGTAAATTGAATTAATGTATATATAAGATTATCATATTTTGGTTGGGAATTTTGGAATATTTAAAGACTTGAAATATATCAAAATTTAAATTTTTTATTGAAATTAAGGTATTATTGTTTTTCAAAGTATTGGTTTCGAAATTGTTATAACTTTGAAAGTAATATGGTTTGAAAAATGAATTTATTTGAAATAGTCTTTATTTAAGAATTATCTTTAAATATATTGATTTGAAACCGATTGAAATTTTGAGATTAAAAATATGACTGCATTTTGTGATTTGGGTTTAAGATGGTTTTAAAGAATATTTCAAGTTTTATAATTAAAAGTAAGAATAGTGATTGAAAATTTGGATTTTATTTAAATGATATATTATTGAATTTGGTTTTTAAAGTATATACTATTTTGAAGTAAATGATATGTTTTGAAATAGCAATAATAATTCGGTTTTAAAGTATATACTATTTTGAAGTAAAGGATATGGTTTGAAATGGCAATAATATTTTGGTTTTTGATGTATATACTATTTTGAAATAAAGAATATGTTTTGAAAGGGCAATGATTGTGTTTTTAAAGGTATATATATTTTTAAAATGATCACGGTGTTATAATAACGATTGGTTGTTAAAGAGACCGGGATCGGATATGGACATACTCTCTGTCGATACCGAAAACCACTTTGACAACTGTGTACGCGGTGGAGTTTCCAGAATGAAGTAGGATGGTGGCGACGATCCTAAGGTATATACGTGGACCCAACTCCCGCGAGTTGGCATAAGGTGGCTAAAACAGGAGCGATTGACGGACCAATGAGGTAGCACCTCTGATCGGACACACTTCTTCGATACCATTCTATTACTTTGTTATTTTGGTGGCCACCCTTCGATTTGGGAGTGTTGTTCGAGGTGGGCGGTAGTGGCTGCTATGCGTTACCACCAGTCCGGATGCGTAATTGGTATATCTACCCTGGCATTGCCTAGTTGTGCCGTGTCACCTACCATATCGAGCTTTACTACGATTATGATTTTAAGATCCGACCGCGTTAAGGTTCTCCATCCCCTTAACGCTATTTTCTATATGATTATACTTTACTAATTAGACACTACTGTATATAGCGAATATTACTACATAGTAGATAGTTTAACGGATCCTTAAGAGATGTGAATCCCGAACATTTCTTAAGTTACTGCACTCACGTTAGACACTGGATAGGAGATGTCAAACCCCGTAAACATCTCTGATGTCGTTTACACTCATATTTATTTCATTGATTTAACTTACATAAGATCTTTTAGTTCTGACTCGAGTGTTTTGTTTTTTTTAAATTCGCTCGGGTCAGCCTGAGCATTTCAGGATTTGAAGGCCCTATTTTTGAAGGACGAAGACGAAGATTTTATTATTACTATTTGTTATATATTCTACTACACCATTGTATTCCACTGCATAATTATCATTCTCTGGTATGTGTAACTCTGATATGTATTGTATAAGTATAATCAAATGTTTTGTAAAACAGCTTCATGAACTGTTATTTGATTATTATATTTTATCGTTCCGCTGCAAGATTCTATTTTGTTTCTTTTATTTCTCCACTTTTTCTTATTTACCCCATAACAATCCGCCCTTCTGTATGGTTTAAGTCGACATGTGTGTCTGCTTAAGCGTACAAAAAGGTGGGATGTTACAATTACTACCCTAGTTTATATGAGTCGAACCCCACAAAACTAATGTTATCGCTAAACCTCGCTCTAATACCACTTGTAATGACCTGCCTTTTTAGACGGTTTAAATCGACGATAAACCACACACGTCAGACTCAAACCATTTAAAAGGGCAGATTGTTATGGGGTAAATAAGAAAAAGAAGAGAAAGAAATAAAACAAACACAGAATCTCACAACGGAATGATAAAATATAATAAACAAATAAACAGTTCACGAAGCTGTTTTACAAATGACAATGGATTACACATTTACATTACAGAATCAGAGTTACATTCAACATAAATAAATGAAAAATGCAGCGGAATAACATGATGTAGTGGTATGAATATAATAAATGGTAATAGTACAAATCTTCATCTTCGTCCTCCAGAAAGCAGTCTTCGATACACTAAAAGGCTCAAACTGACCCAAGAGAATTGAAAAGACAAAACACTCGAGTCAGAACTAAAAGATCTTATGTAAGTTAAATCAACAGTAAATAAATATGAGTGTAAAGGCGTCGGAGATTTTGACGGGGTTTGACATCTCCTATCCAGTGTCTAACGTGAGTGCAGTAACTTAAGAGATGTTCGGGATTTACATCTCTTAAGGATCCGTTAAACTATCTACATACATAGTACAATATGCTATTATAATAGTGTCTACAGTAAAGTAAAGTATTAAAATAGCGTTAAGGCGTTACCCATATCCCCCTTAACACATTTTGTATATTCCCATAGTCTATACAGTACTGTAAGCTCCTCCGTGAGGTTTACTTAGAGGGAACTCCGTCGGTATGGTACAAACCAAACTCGTAGAAGGAGCGATAGGACGTGTGAACACGACACTCGAGGCAATGCCAGGGTAGATATACTAATTGCGGATCCGGATTGGTGGTAACGCATAGCAGCTACTACCGCCCACCTTGAAACACACTCCCATAATCAAAATCAAGGGGTGGCCGCCAAATCATCATAAAGTCATAATATGGTATCAAAGAAGCATGTCCGATAGGAGGAATGACCTCACATGGCCCGGCATGGCTCTTGTTTTAGTCACATCTAAGCTGACTCACAGGAGTCAAGGTCATGTAAATACCTCATATAGAATCGTACACCAAACCATCCTACTTCCTTTCTGGAATCTCCACCACGTGTACAGTTGTTAAAGTGGTTTTCGGTATTAGCAGGGAGTATGACAATATCCGATCCCGGTCTCTTTAACAACCAAATGCTTATTTCACACTGGATGGTTCTTTTAAATTTCCAAAACCGTTTCATAATTAATATCCAAATATCATATTCAATTCAAACAATATCACTTTCGAAATTATATTCACAACTAGGTTAAGTTCTCATTTCAAATCATCATATTTACTCAAATATGTCATTTCACCAGCAAATATCATTTCAATCCCAACTTATGTTTTAACATTATTAAACCTTATTCGCTTTAAAATCAAGGTTTTAATTATAAACATTTCCACTTTACACCATCTGAAATTTAGAAAATAATTCAAATAGTTATAAATAGTTTAACACAGTTTAAATAAATTTAAATTGGGTTAAATAGGTTTAAAAATAGATTTAATAAATTTAACATAGATTTAAAGTAGTTTAGAATGGTTTTAAAATAGATTAAATAGGTTTATTATGGATTAATTAGATTTAAAATAGAATAAATGAATTTAAAATAAATTAAATAGATTAAATAGTTTAAAATAAATTAAAATAGTTTAATATAGTTTAAATGATTTAAAATAGATCAAAATATATTAAAATACTTTAAATTAATTAAAATAGATTAAGATAGATTAAATAGGTTAATTAGTTTAAAATAGGTTAAATTAGATTACAATAAATTAAATAGTTTAAATTGATTAAGTTGGTTTAAAATAGATTAACTTATTTTAATAGTTGAAAATCTTAAAAATTAGAATTTAAAAGAACATTTACAGTTTATATTGAGATAATAAATTTGAAATTAACATCAAATCAACTATTTCTTCCATTTCAACTAATCTGGATCATATCTAGATTTCAAATCAAAACCAAATTTCAAATCTTAAGATATCAATTTTACGCTATTCAAATTTCAGTAGATTTCAGGGTTACAATTTCAACTTCTCAATAATTCAATTTCGATAAATTTCGTTAATACTTAAAAATTCAACTTTAAAATTTCAATTTAAATCCTTTAAGAAATTCACTTAAACAATTCAATTTATATAAATAAAATTCTATTTCAAAATTTCGTTTAACTGGATTCAAAGTTTAAAGATTTAAAATCATTAAATTTAACCAATCCGGTGTCCGTATATAATTCTCTACCCTATGGTCAAGTGATACAAATATTTATCATTTCAATCCGCAAATATTTAAATTTACGAGTATATATCATTTCAACCCGCAATCCCAAAATTTAATTTCAAATACATGAAATCGTTTGAGTCTATCATTTCAATCCATAACGATTTCTCCCTAATCTATCAGATCGTTCGGGAATGTTTCATTTCAACCCGTAGGGAACTTGTAGTGTTATAACAATATAGAAATATAACATTTAGTCATCCAATATCAATAATCAAACATCCATCACAATCATCATCCAAATCAACCAATAAACATCAATAGATTGCTGATTATCATTAACATGTATTAAATTGACAATTAAATTCAATATTAAATTAAACGATGATTAAATGCAATAAAAGTCAAATTTAACTAGAATGACAATTTAAAAATACCAAACATCAATCGATTAATTTCTAATCACATCATAAATTTAATTTAACTAGCATAAGAAAATTTAGTAGTTATGAGTGGGTTAAAAGGGTTAAAATACTCGCCTTTGATTTTCGACGATTTAAAAATCCAATTAAAGGCCCAAAAATTCAACAGTCTCAGAATTCGTCCACACCAGTTTCATAATGTCCGAAATTTTGATACGATCCCAACGAAACAAACCGCGCATAAATCCGACCTCGTACGTAAAAGTTATGATGATTAGGACGACTTGAAATGAAATTTAAATAAAAAAAGAACAACACTCACCACTAGCCACGTCACCATCCCGAGGTTAAACCCTAACATGCTTCAAAAGGGAATCACGATCTCCCTGTAGCCGCCACGAACCACTCCTACCGCATGTCCAAACACGTCGCCGCTTCTAGATCAGGCCTCACCGGCCACTCCGCCTCACCGCGCCGACCTAATGCCACCCCACCTCGACCACGCGTCGCTGCCCAAATGCCCCAAAAACAAGCAGCCGCGGCTTTGCTCTTAAACCCTAGTCCATTATCAACGGCGATCCAGCCGTCAACTTCACCCTTGACCCACACAGATGAACTACATGCGACAATCTCCACCCATCCATACCACCCAAACGACGATCCGTGCAAGTTGATCAAGACGCGATGAACGGCCGCAAATGATTTGGCCAATACCAGACAAACCGGAATCCGATTATAAAAACGAGCAGAAAATTTGAGTTGCGCTCATCGAGAGCTTCGAATGGATATATAATATGATAGGGTTTGTGGAATTTTAATTTTTCGATTTGATTTTGATTTGCAATTGAAATTGGAATTTGGAATTAGGTTTTGGTTTGTCTGCTATTGGAAAGAGGAGATGAGAAGAAAATGTACGTACAAAATAATGGAATAAGAAACACCTATGGTTTATAACAGCCTATATATAGGCAGATTTGAATACAGAAAGAATGGACCGGTTCGATTTGGATTGGAACGATAAACGACCCAAAATGCCCGTTTCGTTCCCGAAACGAAAATGGGTCATCCCATATATCAAAATAGATGTTTTCGATATTTCTAAATCCAATGGAACAAGTTTCAATTCCTAATTCCATCGTATAAAGAAGTTAGCTTAAAAATCAGCTTATTTCTAATTGAATTCAATTAAATTGATTTCTACGTGTTTCAAGCCCGTACGATCAAACGACAAGTCCGATCACTACGAAACATGAAATCCTACAATAATTCACCGGTACGGATCCGATGAAACTGGTTTCGTTGAAATCCGAGAGAGTGGCCAAAATGGCTATTTTCACGTTAATTAAATGAATTAATATTAAATTAATTAAATCACTTTTTAATTTCAAATTTAATAACTAACAATTTTCATCATTTTGATTACTTGGACATTTACAATAATTTAAAACAAATTTACATATCAATTCAGTGTTAAATATTACACTAATTACAGTGTGTTCAGTTCAATTGCAATAAATTCATTAAGTATAATTTAAATTCAATTAAATCCATTTATTTTGATTTCAATCTTTTTATTCAATCAATCTTGAATCTATGGACATAGTTAACATTTGTTTATCTCTTATTACACTAATATTCTACAATTATCATCTTTTATCATATTAGTTACAATATTTCGATTATTTTGAATCTTTGTCGATTTTCACATTAATTATAGTTTAAAATCCCAATAAATTAATTTATCTTGGTTTCATTCTTGTCATTAAATAAATTATTGCCTTATGAATGTAACTGACATTTTGTACATCTTGTTGCATTCACCTTTTCCATTTCACCTTAACTCATTTTACGTAACATTTAATTTCATTTAATTATAATTGATTAAATAAATTGGTAATAAATAACAATTCTCACCTTTTCTACATTTAATCGCATTTGTATGTTTGTTATCTACACACAAATGTCATAACTACTTACATAACACAAATTCTATCCAATTACAATTTATTACACATTATTTCATTAATTATTACCACATTTAAATTATCAATTACTCTTTTGATCCAATTATCAATTTGTACACACATTATTACAATTAATTTACAATCTATAACCAATTATAACTTTTTAATCATTTCAATTAATTGGAATTACATTTAAAGCAGTTATCAATTACCTTAAATTAATACTATTACATTTCATTCCATTTAAATTCTTATTATTAAATCAAATTTTTTAATTTCTTCCAACATTAAATCACAAAATCTTATTACATTAACTATTTTTAATTATCGAAAACTACGGGTCGTTGCATCATTACAACCCTTCATTTCATTTTCTTTCACTTCCTCACTTTTGCATTCTCTTACTTCTTCTTCTTGTTCTTTTATTCCTTCCTATAAATGAAAAAAACCACCATCCATCCAACTTCTAAAATCATTTCCTCCCAATCCATTCACTTTCAACCAAATCGTCCAAAATAAAAGATGTTTGTTATCGTATCTAGTTTTTTTAAATAACCGCTCGTCGATTCGTCGAGTGTGGTTGCCGAAATCGTTCGAAACGGTAAGTGGTTGAATATTGGCAATTTTTCGACGAGCACGGAATGGAGATTGGAGGATATGGGTGGGTTCGTATCGTCGAATGGAGATTTTTAGTGTTGTTCGTAGGATTTGTCATAGCCGAAATCGTCATGGGGAGGAAGATGAACATATTCCGTTCATTTATTTTTTTCAGCATCGTGGTGGAATTGAGGGCAACGGAGGGTGCCGGGAGGAAGCTCGAGGCCTGGCGAGGTCATGGGTAAGGTCGGAGGTGGTCCGGTGGACCACAACGGTAGGTGAAAGGCGAACTAGGGTTTTGGCTATGTGAATTTTTGGCTCGGATTGGTCTTACTAGCGATGGCGGTGTGAAGCAGCGAATTGGCCATGATTAGGGTCGAACATGTGGCAGTTGGTGGTGGAGCTACTGGAGCGACGGTGTGGGTCACGGTGGATCGGAGCGATGGTGGTAGGGTTTTGATCGAGGCTTGCTCGTTTGAGTACCTGGGTCGCATGTTTTGATTTTTAGAGAGAAAGCCGATTTAGGGAGGAGGAAATGTGTGAAGCCGGTCGGGTGGATGTGTAGTGGGCCTTGGTTTGAGGGAGGTATTATATATTTTATTTGTTTAAAATTTTATAAACTAAGTATTGAATTTAAAAATTGCATATCTCGTTCGTTTTAAATCCGTTTAAGCTACGGATTTTTGTGTTAGACTCGTATTGATGAATACAACACTATGGCTTAGATAGTGATAGTTTTGTTGAAGTATAATTTAATGATGAAATAATATTGACTGAATATAATTGCGTTATTTTGAAATGTAACATAGTTAATTAATTATACTTCATTGATGACATCTGTTTAGCAAACTAAAACACCATTCTGCTATATTTAAATTGGATAGATTAATTTGGACATCTATTAAGCAAAATAAATCCTTGTTCGGTTATATATTAATTTGGTCATTTATTTATATGCCGTTGATTTATATTAGGAAATGACGTGTTAACCACTAATCATTAACTATAGACTTGATTTACATATATGCCTGCTTATGTAAATACTGATATTGACTTGGAAAGTGAATTAAGAATAAATGGTAGCTTTCTAAGTACCATAGTGAACTCTAAGCCTCTTTCTGAATTCAAAAAGGCTATGGATTTAAATTAACTTCCATTTTATAACAATTTGTGGTTAATTTTTTATATAATTATAAATGATTTAAAATATAGAGATTAATGTTGTTTAAAGTTATTTAATTATATTATTAATGTTATTTTAATTTACTTAATTGATTTAATAATGTTTTAAAGTTGATCAATTATTTTATTAATGATGTTTTAAGGTTAATTAATTGTTTTATTAATGATGGTTTAAAGTTAATTAATTTTTTTATTAATGATGTTTTAAAGTTAATTAATTATTTTATTAATGATGTTTTAAAGTTAATTAATCATTTTATTAATGATGTTTTAAAGTTCAATAATCATTTTATTAATGATGTTTTAAAGTTAATTAATTATTTATTTATGTTGTTTAAAGGTAACTAATTAATTTAATAAAGTTCTACATGAATAATAATTTTTTTTATAAAAGGGATTTTCTTAATAAAAAGGATTCATCTAAAGGAGATTTTCAAATGATATTTTGTAAAGGAGTTTCATATGAGCTATTTGTAAGAGAGATTTTAAAATGGTAATTAACAAATAAAGAATGGATTTATAAGTGTTATTTCAAAAATAACGAAGATTTGTGTTAAAAAATAAGATGTATAAAAATGAGTTTTGGATTTATAAAAGGATTTTTATAAAGAAGTTTATAAAGGGTGATTTATAAAAGAGTATTATAAATAGGAAAGAGTTTTATAAATAGAAAGAATTTTATAAATGGAAAGGAGTTTTATAAATAATTTTAGAGATTTATAAAAGAAGTTTTACAAATTAAATTGGAGATTTATAAAAGGATTTGTAAATATGAAACAGTTTATAAAAAGGGAATTTTATAAAAGTAATGAGATTTGATTTTGGTAAATAATCCTTCTTAATTATGGTCGTGTGGATGCATTCTTTCCATACTTAAAACCGAAGGAAAAGTGGTCTGGGTTTAGAGTATGTAATGTTTTAAATGATATTTGTTTTTGGCCTATTTAATTATGAATTTGGAAAGGAGGAAATCTTTCTTAAGTTATGTTAATATACCTATACCGGTGAGATAAGTTTATGAATGTTTTTCCAAGTATTGAAAGGAGTATAAGGGGTTTGTGAAAATATCTTTTGTGAAGGTATTTTGACTCAAATAATTGAAAAGAGATTTAATTGATGAAAGATTAATTAATAGAGGTTTAGTGGATCCCACATGGAATTAAATTTATATTTGATTGTTTGTTTATTTAATAGTTAAATAACTGACAATCAAATCTTGACCAAAATATAACTCTGGAAATATCTAAGAGAAACACAGGGGTTATATGGCACAGTTATCTTCGAATGAGGCTATATTGTGCGTATAAATCTTGTTTTGTTCTCCTAGGACAAATGATAAGGAAATCCGTCCGTTTAAATGGTTAGGAGGTGATCTTCGCTCTTATGTATTGTTTGTTTATTTCCAAAAGAATTGAAGTTGAGTTTATTGGAAATATAGATTGGTTTTGGAGTGAACAATAAGCAGGGGAGTGTACTTATATGAGATGGCTCAAAACCGTAACCACTCCAAAACCATATATGTATTCGATGCTTCGAAGACAACTTGAAGACAGTAGAATCAAAGATGAAGTTTTTTGAAGTGCAAGGACTACTTGCTACTAATCTTGAGGGTGATTCCAACACAGATGTAGTAGAAGTAGTGCCTTCGGTTTGTTCATATCCTAAACAAATTGTATGGATGAATGATGGCATTACATTATGCCTGGAGAGCAGTGTGAGCATTCCAAGTGGGATTTGCTAAGAGAAGAAAAAGGTAATCGTGACGTCACAAGCCTCACAACCCAGTAATGACAAAAACAGAGGATATGCAACAGAGCTATGTGGTTCGCTACCATTAGGAGCATCATGCCTCGATCTAGAATCGGTATTTATGGATTTGGTATGCATGCGCATGAGAAGGTAGGGCCATTGCCTGGTGCAAAAGTTTTGCAGCCTTGGTGCCCAAAGAATGATGTAATCTGGTATGTCATATTCGAGGGGCAGCTGGATCTGCGTTGGTTGGGGTCCATGTGAGGCCCTCGATACATTTTCTAGAGGTATATTGTGGTAGGAGGTACCCCAGTAGCCTTGTCATTGATGGAAATCTAATCTCCAATACATGCCTTTACGAACTTAGTTATATACCTAATATGCTGGAATGTGATTAACGTAACCATTTCGGCTATGATTCAATATTTATTTTAACCCAAGACATTATTATAATATCACTGAATTTTCTAATAAAATGGTTTGGTTATCGTGAGGTAAAAACCCATCTATGTTTATTTACGGCGTGATCTTATGAGGTACCTTTATTTTTGAGAGGGTTTTATAACATTAAAATAATCCATGTGATTGTGTTTCTCACGCTGGTTTTACCAGACTGATCTAGGCGTTATTTTTTTATAATACTCGGTCAGCCCGAGCATATTTCCAGATTTAGTGATGGATGCTTTGAAGCTTCAGGAGACGAGATGGATGCCTCTAGGACCTACTGACATATTTCTTTATTTCCGCTATAGTTTTTATGTTATATTTATCAGCATTTGTGAGGATATGATGTTATAACTGTGTAGGTTAATGATAGTTTAGCTTTACTCTGATTGATGTATGTATAAAAAATCTTTTCTTTTTTAAAGATCATTTTATATTATATTTTACTCGTGAAGATGTGAGATTCTGTTTTGTATTTTCTTTCTTTCACCCTAACAATCAGTCTTTTCGGCACTCGGATGCTCGGCACGTGAATACCATGGATGTATTAGTGTTGACTTTTGAGGGTCGAAAAGGCCGGTTGTTACAATTTCACAATGACCTAAGTATAGTTTACATACCTTGAGAAAAGCTAAACAAACACGTGCAGTTATCGTATCTCATCTTTTCAATATATTAACAGTATTGCACATAACATTCCTAGCTTGAGGCAAGCTCAACAACTAAAGAGCATGCAAGCAATCTTTTAATATATAAATGGTAGAGGAAAACTTTATATTAAAGTTTCACAATCTTTAATATTTTTAGTTGGGCGATATCATTTTTTCAAGGAAAGTCGGCTTTACAGTGGGCCGTGCCATATATGAATAATGGAATAATGTATTTATTATGAAATACCCTTGTGATTAAAGTGTAAACACATATGAAATCACGGTATATATACTACACGAATGTATTTATCCCTTAAGTCTCATTTCGGGTTTTTCTTGTTCCACTTTTAGTTATACATTCATATTATATAAGTTTTAATTACTGTATAACTTTTGTATTTAATTAACATATATAATAGTCTTATGTATAATATTTGATTAATAAACATTTTAATTAATTTTATGTTATGTAATTAAACATTTTTAATTGAATGTGTACACCATAACATTTATGTTTATACACATATATCTTTATATATGTATTTTATTATTTGTTAATTAACTTTCAATTAACTTATTTAATAAAAAAAATTAGTTAGGTATTAATTTTGAAAATTTACTATGTGTATACATATATATACTTACATCATCTTAAGCAATTCAAGATAATGTAATATATATCATTACATAACAATTCAAGATAGTGTAACATATATCATTATATATATTATACATGTATATACTTTAATTAATAAACTATTTAATTAATTTATTTATCTTATTAATAAATATTACAATTTTCGAAATATGTTTATTATATTTTCATAACACTTTTAGAATCTATATTATAGTATTTATAATATATAGTGATTTAGAACCAATTTTTATAATCACATTATATCATTTATAATGTTACCTTATTCTGAATTTAACTTTTAAACGTAAAATCTCATTTTAATTTCAAAACAATTTTAAAGCCACATTATAACATTTATAATGTATTTCTAATTTTTAAATTTAACTTTTAAACTTAAAATTTCATTTTTAGTTTTTAATATTTTTTTTAAATTTTAGTCTAGTGCCCAATTAAAATTGGGTATTTTATATTAGGGACAACTTTTAGGCTCACTTCACTTTTCGAACCAGGCTAGAAGCCAAGGAGGGCAAATACTTAATTACCCAAGCCTAGACGCAACTTTTTTAGCCATCCTACTAAATTAGTAATCTTAATTGGTTAGACCTAACATGACTAATTTAGACCGCATAAACAATTTGACACATATACCATTAATGGATATAGCCAATCAGAAGCGGATGAAATAGGTAGATTTCAAAAAAATTACTATTTTGGATCTACTGGGCCTATGAAGTCTAAATGATTATCCAATCTAATGAAGTTATAAATAAAACTATATTTCATTTAATTTGGTTAAAAAGGAAGTTTAAATTTTAAATTAAATTTGCCTGTATGATAATGAATGTATCAAATACATTCATATATTTGAGGTATTAATGCAGCATATAAGTGGTGTATATATGTGTGCCTAAACATGTACAATTTTTTAGAGAAGGAAATCTTTTGTTTCCTTCTCTTAACATGCATAATTAATTAAGAGAAGGTGATGCTATAAAAGTAGAGACAAAAACCTTACACTTCTCTCTCTCTCTCTTTAATTAGATTAATTGACGTATTAAATGGCAATTGTACCTAAATTTATACTTGATATACGTTGTGAGTATAGCCACTAGTCTCTTTACACATGCAGTTATTGTCCAGAGTTTTGATTTAAAATATATGCACATATATCATTTATGAAAGGTCTAAAATTAAATTTTATGATTTTTCACAAAAGTTCATTTTATAAAATTTAAGTTAAAACATAAACAAACATAGGTTCACCTACAAATAATAGTAAACCATGCCTTAATATCAAAAACAACATATACATATACATATACATATACATATACATATACATATACATATATATATATATGAAAGGATTACAGTATGATATTTCCATATATATATATATATAGAAAGTTTAACAAAGTCAAATCAAAATATCAATTAAGAAGGAGTAAAATGATTTATGATTGTACATAAAAACCATTTATCGATTTTTAAAATGAAATAGTTTTACATTAATGCAAACAACAACCAAATAAAATATATTTAAATCAACAAGTTAGTCAATTTGTTATCAATCAAAATTGTTTTTAAAAAACATGAAACATATATGTACATACTTAATTAAAAGGTTTTCAATTAAAATAATTTTGATTAAGAAATTGTCTACAATCAAAATAATTGAAAGTTAACCATGTAAGCTACATATAGTATACAAAAACACATTCTCTTAATCAAAACTTACCGTCAATTTTTTTTATTATTTTAGTAATAATTGCAAAACAACATCTAACAAAATAAGAAAATTTAGGCACTTGTAAATTCGTTGTAATGATTCATATCTAAATTACACATAAAAAACAAACAGCCAAATGAGATTAAAAAAACTAAAATGTATGTTAACATAAAGATAATACAATCAATTAAGGTGTTGGAAATGGACTTAAATTAAATTGGCAGGATGACCATTTAATAATTTAGATATGACAAAAGTAGATCTAAAATGTATTGCAATTAAACAAAAACATATCATAATCAATTATATAATTATATGAACTTGTAAGTGTAGATAGTACCTTGAAATTGCCAAAGAGAATACCTTGAATGTTGAATCTTTATTGCTTCTTTTGCAACCTTGTTCAACACTTCCAAAAGGCGCAACCCGATTAAGAAAGCTACACATCGTTTGTAAAGACCCGGAATTTTATCGCTTTTATTTGACAATATTCAATTAATTTTAAATATTCAATTAATGGTTTTAATAATTAAAATAGCCCTCTTTTAATTTATAACTAATAATAGAAAATTCCTTTTCGAATTTATTTATAAAAATAATCAGTTCAAAGAAAAATAGAAAATGTGACCGGTAATCCTTTTCCGAATTTTCGACCTTTCGGTGTCAAAAAGTTGTCGAAAATGTTGTGCACATTTGATTTAACATATACACACTTATAACTAAAATATAAGTATGGATTTGTAACTTAGTAAAAATAAATATATATGTTTACTTAAGTAAGGAAGAGATGTGACATTTAACCAAAATTTTAAATAAGAAATATTATAAGTATGAAATGTCACATCCCTCTTTCACATAAGTACACTTAAGGTCTTTACACATTAGATAAAAAGGGGTGACCATCGGTTCAGGCGTGTGAATCATGTGGTGAGGATGGATGTGATGATGTGTTCAAATTTGAGTGGAGGGCATTTGTACTTTAGGGCATTTTGGTAATTTACCAAATGCATTTTTCTACCTTTTCCTCTCTCTCTCTCTCATTTTCATTTTCACTTTCATTTTTCTTCAAACTTCACTTTGTTTTCAAAAGCTTTTAAAACTTTAACGGCTTCTACTTTGAATTTTCAAGTTTAAAAATAAAAAATTTCTAATTTTAAATCTTGTTTAAAACAATTGTTTTTCCTACTACCTCTCTTCCTTTTTCAATTTCTATCCCTACACCCTCCTCACCATCATGGACGAGCCCAAACACTTCTTGGCCGAGCCCAAGAAGCCATGGGACGAGCTCATCTTGCTTTGCTTTGGTCCAAAAATCATATTTTGCCTAAAGATTTACAATGTTCTAGGCTTTTCTAAAATTTAGAAAGGATTTTGTTGAGCAAACTCTTTTATATTTTGGAAATATTATATCTTTATGTGTTGCTATGTACATTGTATAATATATTAGTTGTTTGGTTCTAGATCCATGTTGTTTGGATGTATATGTATGGTACTAGTTGTGTTTTGGATTTAAACTTATCAAAGTCTAAAGTGAAGTGTTTTAGTGCAAAAATGTGATCTTTGGCCATGTTATGATGATGATATGTTTATGTAATTAAAACCATGGAAGTGTTGAATATGTACTATACCTGTAAGAAAATTTGTCATGTTAAAGAGGCTCGAGGTCCCTTTGAAGTAAAAATCGTGTTTACTAGTTTTAACTTTGCAAAATGTTATTTTTTTCTTCAAATTTCTAAATTTGTTTTAAATTTTGAAAACCCTTTTTACTTACGTTTTAAAATGAATACAAGTTGTAGTTAAGTTTGAAAGTTTAACTTAGAAGCTAAATCTAAGTTTTTCATCCACAGTGATAGTCACTATGGATGCAGTTCGGAGAAAAATTAATATTTAAAAACTCAAAGTGGTTTTTTTAAATGTTTTGAAAACTTTTTCAAACATTAATTAAGTACCAAAGTTAATTGTTTTTTAATTAAGTATGAGTTTAATAATTAATTAATAAATCAATTTAATTAAGGATAATTATTAATTATAATTAATAATTAAGTTAAGTAATTAGTATTTAAGTAATTAATTAAGAAGCTAATTATGATTAATTAATTAAGAATGCTTTAATTAATGATGGACTAAGCCAAGAGTTAATTAAGAATTAAAATTTATGTAATTAAGTTAATTATTATTTAATTATAGTTAACTAATAATTAATTACTAATTGAGTAGGGTTTAATTAAATAAATCAAATCAAAATTAACTAAGATTTAACTAAGGGTTAATTAAGTTTAAATTAAGGTCTAATTTTGATTTAATTATGATTTAATAATAATTAATTGAGCTTTAATTAAGTCTTAATTAATGATTAAAGCTAGATTTAACTATTTAATTAAAGGTTTCTTTTTAAACTCCATTGGTTATACTTTAAGTCAGCCTTCTTTATAAGTAAACTGATTTTAAATCAAAGGATCTCTTGTCTCTACCACTAAGTAACCATATAAATGTGATTAGGTTATACTAAATAGGACATCTATTAGGAGAGTAAATCTTCGTTCTATTATAACTCACTTATTTCGATTATGTGGACATTTGTTAGCAGAATAAATCTCTGTTCTTCTATAATTAAACTCTATAGATTGTTTGGACATCTATTTAGCAGGACAAATCACCATCCTGCTATTATATTATTTGGACATGTATTTACAAGTTGGTTTATATTGACATGTTATTCCTTGATTTGGTTATGGATTGTAGTTACATATATGTTGACTTATGTAAATAACTGTTATGTGACTTGGAAGAAAAATTTATATAAATGTAAACTTGATTTAGTACCATTGTGGTCACTAAGCTTCCTTTCTAATTTCTAAAATTTTGGTTTATAAATTGAATTTAAATCAATATCAATTTAAGGTTAATTTTTTGAATGATTTTGTAAGTTGTCCAATTATCTCTACTATTAATAATGAGAATTCGATCAAAAAATTTCAACCGCGTCTTTTTTAAATTCCAAAAATGTCCTATGTCCACCAACGGAATCTTACCGTCCGTTTACAACCTCCACCACCATCCCCTTTCCAAGCACTCTTAAACATAATTTTACTATAAATTTGCATCCGACACCATCAACGTAACTTTTTGAGATAAAAATGTTGTGACCACCAAAACTATCGGATGCACGTACGTGCGATTTATACTAGTTTTAATAATGGTATTTACAAATGATATTTTGTAATTAGTATTTTATAAAGGGTTTATTTATAGGAGATTTAGGAATGATATTTGTAAGTGATATTTTTTTAGAAAGGGAATTTATAAGGGAAGATTTATACAAGAGTTTTTATAAATGATTTCGGAGATTTATAAAAGAGTTTTTATAAATGATTTTGGAAATTTGTAGAAGAAGTTTTATAAATGACTTTGGATATTTATAGAAGAATTTTTTAAATGATTTTTGGATATTTTTGAAAGAGTTCATAAAATGGATTTAGAATTTAAGCAAAGGAGATTTCATAAATGGAAATGATATATAAAAGGATTTATTAAAGGAATTTGTAAAAGAATTAGAAATGGGATTTCTCTTAACCGACCTTCTTAATTATAGTGGTGTGAACACTTGTTCCATGCTTAAGACCGAAGGAGTAGTATTTGGGGTTATCCTTATCTCTAATTTAAATAACAATTGTTTGATCCTTTTAATACAATTTTGAAATGTGAAATCTTTCATAATGTTTTGCAAATATACTTGTGATAAGTATATAAATATTTTGATAAATATCCTGAAAAGAGATTTAAATAAATTAAAATTTATTTTGAGGCTTAGTGGTTGCTGTGGGATAATAAAATCTATGGATTATTGTTTGATTATGTATTTGATAGTTAAATAACCGACTATCAAATCTTGACCTTTTGTTAACTCAGGAAGTATGTTGTGTATATTCAAGTTCCCCAATGAGGACTCGAATACTTGCATACTTCCAAAGAGCAGGAACTGAGTTAGTCGGGAGTTAACACTAAGTTGGGAGACACAGTTTCGGATAAGTGTGATTTATCTGAACCACTCCAAACTAATAACGTTCGTGATGAATCGTTATGAAGTATGCTAAAGAGCTATACTATTCTTCTCGTGACGACCACCTTTTTGAACGGTTTAAATCGAGAATAAACCACACATGTTTAACTCAAACCATTCAAAAGGGAGGATTGTCAATGGGATTTAATAAGAAAATAAGATAAAAGAAGGAAAGTAATACACAAAATCTCGCAGCGGAATGAAAAAATCTAATAACCAAATAAACAGTTCATGAAGCTGTTTTACAATTTACATTTGATTTCAATTTGTACAACATAATTAGAGTACAATAAACAAACATACCAAAATAATGCAGCAGAAAAATAATAGTAAATACGGTCAAGCAAACTCCATCTTCATCTTCAAGGAATAGTGTCTTCAAATACTGTAATACTCAGGCTGACTCGAGCGTAATGAAAAGGCAAAACACTCGAGTCAGAACGAAAAGTTCAAATGTAAGTTAAATCAATAACAAGTAAATATGAGTGTAATAGTTTCAGAGATGTTTACGGGATTTTTCCATCTCCTATCAAGTGTACAACATGAGTGCGATAACTTAGGAGATGTTACGGGATTTTCCATCTGCAACGACGCGGAATATTAAACGATTTTAATAACGTATTTGACTGAATTTTTCATGAAAATATAATAACTAAATTTGGTAATGAAAATTTGATATCTGTAATACGTCTATTTAAACATAACAAATGGTAAAATTTCATTGGGAATATAGAAGTTAGTTATGCTGTGTAATTTTCAATTTCAATTTAAAATCAGTTAATTAGATGAAAATAAAATATTTTCGAAACCTGAATATTTTTATATAATAAAAATGTAAATCATTTTCTGAGTGAGACGTCATATTTCGTTTCATGGAATTTGGAATAATCTAGCTCCGTTTATCTTATTTCTGGCGTTATAGCAGCATTTTTGGTAGCGAAATATCGACATTTGATCGGATGGTCGTATCGTTGATATATGCATACCATTCTGATCATCTCGTCATGCTGATCTCCACAGTATATTCATTTGTGCATTTCGGTGTCTGGTACGCAGTGAAAATCATAAAACGGTTAGCTGTATCGGTAACCGTACGAACCCTTTTGTTTCCCTATGTCCATTCGTTTGCTTTCCCATGAAATGAATGGCCACCATCTTTTTATAAATCACTGTAATTAAGACTTTAACTTTTTTGTTTCCATATATTCAATAATTTCAGGTTCGTGACAGTGCATCATTTGAGAAATAATTAATTATATAATATAAGTTTATATATAAAATTTGAGCCTATTCATATTTTTCTAACTCAACCGTGCTCACCCTTTTCATTTCAACTCATCACCACTCTGTCTCTTTGGTTGCCCAGTTCATACTTTTATACGAAAGTATATATATTTTTTGAAGGCTGCTCTTCTCTTATATATTTGTTGCCACCTTCATTCGCTTACCCTCTGCTTACCCCCCCTCTCTCTCCTTTTCATAAATGAAGTAATATATATATATAATATATATATATATATAACTAAAGCATTTGTATTTGAGCTTGCTATATTTCATTTTCGGATGCATGTCAACCGAGCCCAACCGTCCCTGCCCCTTCCACGTGACCACACGCCACCTCCCACAAGCGCAGCAACAACCTCTTCCTACTCGCTCGCGTTAGTGCCGACCAACCCTGCCTTATTGAAATCGCCAGCTACGATGCTCTTTGGGTTTGACCATATCATTTTCAAAATATTTAATTTGCGGTTTGAAATGATAAATATCCATATCACTTGACCATAGGATAGAAAATTATATACGGACATCGTTGGTCTATATTTTGAAAATGATTTCCAAAGTTTGAAAAAAAATATATGGGTTTTAATGAATATTGACTTTAAAACGAAATATATATAAATGCTATTTTTATATCTGTATAAAATTTAGATTTTTAAAATAATATGTTTTGAAAATTTTAATTTATAAGTTAGTTTTGGAAAATATAAATTTTAAGATTTTTCTCATAATTTTATTATTTTAAAAATATATAAAAATAAGATTTAATATAAAATAAATTTTATAATAAGATTTAATTTAATAAAATTTAATTTAATTATTATATAATATGTTTAAGCATTTATTTAAATTTATATTAATATTTTAAAAATAAATTTTTAATAACTTAATTTAATAAAGGTCGGGAAGATAAATCAATGTTGACTTGGAATTTAAATTGGTTAATAATTGAATTTAAATAAGAATTTAATTGAACTTATTGATTTTGAGATTTTGAAAGGTATGATTTATAACTTGATTTGATAAAAAGTGATAAAATGAATATTCTCAACTTTAAATAAAACCGAGATTTAATATTGATCCAAATTTATAAATTGAGATTTTATTTAATTGTTATTAACATTTAGTGAATATTTTCCAATTTGAAAAAAAAATTAAAGTTAAATGTTGAAATATAAATGAAACTTATTTTGTAAATGTTTGAATATTTAAACTTTGAATCTTATTGGAATTGAAGTGATAGTTCAAACCGGGATTTGAAATCGATATAAATTGAAATGGTTTATTGAGAATTTGAATTCAATCTTTAACCTTTTAAATTGAAATTGTTGAACTGGGATTGATTTAAATTGAATGTTGGAATTTGAGTTAATTTGAATCGATTTGTGGAATTATACGAAACTAATGTTATTATATAAAGTATTTTCAATATATATATATAAACTATTTTTAATATATGAACTATTTTAATCTCTAACCTATTTTTAAATATAAACTATTTTTAATTTATAACTATTTAAATATATATTATTTTCAATATTTAAACTGTTTAAGTTGGAAACTGATATGATTTCGGAAGAGAATATGACTTCGAAAGAGATGATTTGGAATGAATATGATATTGTAATATGAAGTATAAACTGTTTGAAATATAAAATGACCACGGTGTGAAATAAGCGTTTGGATGTTAAAGAGACCGGGATTAGATATTTTCATACTCTCTTCCAATACCAAAAACCGCTTTAACAATTGTGTACGTGGTGGAGATTCCAGAAACGAAGTAGGATGGTTTGGCGAACGATTCTGTATGAGGTATTTACGTAGCCCTGACTCCCGTGAGTCAACTTAGATGTGACTAAAACAGGAGCCATGCCGGGCCAACTGAGGTCATTCTTCCGATCGGGCATATTTCTTCGATACCATTCTATTACTTTGTGATTTGATTGGGTGCACCTTTGATTTTTGGAGTGTGTTTCGAGGTGGGTGGTAGTAGCTGCTATGCATTACCACCAGTCCAGATCCACAAACGGTATATCTACCCTGGCATTGGCTCACGTGTCGTGTTCACATGTCATATCGTGCCTCCTACGAGTTTGTTTTGTACCGTACCTATGGGGTGTCCTCTGGGTAAACCACCAAATTGGTGGAGCTTATGCCATTGTATAGACTATGGAAATATATAAAATGTGTTAAGGGGGATATGGATAACGCCTTAACGCTATTTTAATAATTTACTTTACTGATAGACATATTATTATAGCGTATATTACTACATATTAGATAGTACCACGGATCCTTAGAGGGTGGAAATCCCAACATCCTTTAAGTTACTTGTATTTCAGTTGACATTTCACTTGAGCTGAATTTACCAGTATTAGAATGTTAATCCTGACTCGAGTGTTTTGTGTTTTGCTTTTTGATCGGGTCATACTGAGTGCCACAGCATTTGACTCACCTTTGGAGTTTGGAGCTTTGCTTGAAGATCTGTCTCTTATCTATTCAGCTTTGCAGTTATCTCAGTTATTTCCAGTTGTTTATGTTGGGATTTGTCAGTTGCTTTTGTATTTGAGACCACTCTGTATTTGAGATTTCTATTATATTTATTTCAGACTCTGATGTTTATATCGTAGCTTCATGAACTACTATTTATCTATTCCACTGCTTATGGTTATATTATTCTGTGTCTGTTATTCTGTGATCGATTTATTTATTGTATATGCTAAGTTTTTGCCAACTATAAATTAGCAATCTGTTGTTTTGAGCAATTCAAGTCCGACATCTGTGGATGCGAATGGTTTGAAATACTAGGTCGTTACACCATCTCATAAGAATCCGTTAAACTATCTATATGTAGTAAGATATGCTATATATGTAATGTCTATTAATAAAATAAATATTTTTCCTAACATTAAGGCTTTACATTAATCCCTCTTAACAAATTTTTAAGCATTGTCTTAAAGTTTGCCTTCGTAACACAACCAGTAACGTTGGTAGCCAGAGAGGATCCGTGATAGGACAACAAAACAAAATCGTAGTGGTCGCGAATAAGGATAAAGAGTATGACAAGGCACGTGAGGTGATGCCCAAGGTATGATACTACCGTTTTGCGTTTCTTGACTGTTTGTAACCTCTAAGGGTCCACCGCAAACATCCATCCCATAATCAAATCAAGGTGCACCAATCGAGTCAAAATCAATATAGTAATACGAAGAATAGATGTCGCTAGAGGTAGCTAGCCTTATTGGTAAGGTATGGCTCTTGTTTTAGTCATTTCAAATTGACACAAGTATCGGGGTCTATCCATCATCGTTCTCTTTCTTCAAATCCAGCAAACATAGCCAATTCAACCTCTACATTGTGGATAACATCTACCGCATACACAGTTGTTAAAGTGGTTCCGATATTGACTGAGAGTTTGCCAATATTCAGCCCCGGTCTCTTTAACTACCAAACGTCATTTTTCACACCGGCTGGTTCTTTTAAATTTCAAGAACAAGTCATATTTCATATCAAAATATTAGATTCACTTCAAAAATCATTTTGAATCCAAAATGGGTTATACCTTCATATCAAAAAATCGTATTTAAATCTATGATTTAAGTCTAAAGTGTTCCACTTTAAAAACAGTTTGAATATTAAAAATGGTTTTGAATAATTAAAATAGTTTGAATTTTGAAAATAGTTTGGATAATTAAATAGTTTTAATATTGAAAAATAGTTTGGAATAATTAAAATAGTTTTAATATTGAAAAATAGTTGGAATAATTAAAAATAATTTTAATACTGAAAAATAGTTGGAATAACTAAAAATAGTTTAAAGATTGGAAATGGTTTGAATATAAAATAGTTTTAATATTGAAAATATTTTTGAATAATTAAAATGGTTTAATATTAAAAAATAGTGTATATATTAAAATAATTTATGTTAAAACTGTTTCTTCTTTCACAACAATTTGAACTCATGTACCAATTCCAAATCACAACGAATTCAATTTGTCGACTTCCAATTCAAGTATTACTTCATATTCAAAATTCAATTTAAATCAATCTCAATTCAAACGATTTCCAATGATTTATTCAAATGGCTGAAAGTTTCTCTTTTATTTTAATGCAAACGTATGTTTCTATTATTACGTCCATTAATTACAATTAATGTTCTCTTTCCTTTTATTTGAAAGATTTCAATTACATTTATTGCAATTAATCCCATAGTTAAATTTTATAAAAAAATGAGACAATTCAATTTCTATTTATAGCAATTTAATGTATTTATGGAATTATTGTATACAAACCAAAAGTTATTAATTTTTATATTAAATAATTGATTTCTTACACCTGTAATCAATCTTTCAGCTACCAAACGTGTAACAACCCGGGGTTTTGTGAAAATTTATAATCGTCGTTAAACGATTAATCCATTGGCTAATAGCTTTTGGGAATTTTTGATCGAGCTGAAATTCTATAATAAAATTGGTTAAGGGTTTGTGAGTTTTAAAAATCATCTTGGCCCATGTTTTCTTGATTTGTGCCGTGTTACCTCAATCATATGCCCGCCCTCTTTATTTTATTTTTGATTCATAAACCCTAACGAACAAACGAAATAAAAAAAATGGCGGCTCTGGCTCGTTCTCGTTCGTTCCTCTTTTCAAAATTAGGGCTTGTGGAAAAATCGAAGGCGCCGATTTTGTTGATCGTATTCATTCATGATAGCTTGGTCGATCGACTATCTCTTTGTGCTGCTCTCGGCGGCGTCTTTTTGGTCGAATCGAGAAAGGTGAGTGAATTTTCGACTTCACTCACATCTAATTCGAAGTACTTCTTATATATGATTCGAGATCTGCGATTTTGGTTTATTTGATTTCGTCAATTGATTTGAGTTGGCCATTTCTTTTCGTTCGATGTTGGAAATTGATACTGCTATGTAAATTTCTACAATGACTTTGGTTTGTTCGTTATTTTCGCTGTTGATATGAATTTGTTCGACTGTTTCTTGTCTTCCTTTTTTGGCTTCGGCCTTATACATTTGTTTGCATATCTATGCACATTGTAGCCTGGGTCCAAGAGTTTTGTCTTGTGACATATCCGACTTCAGTCAGTAGCTCGGCAGTTAACTTGACTGCTGTACCATGATTTTTGATAACCTCGTCTCTGGCCTGTTCATCTCTTTGATCATGGCTTTGACTTGGTTCGATGTTGACTTCGATTTTGATTGAAATTATTATTGTAGCCTACTTGACTTGAACTTGTTTCACTGCTGCATTATGTTGTACCTGTAGTGTTCATTAGTTCATTTAATATGCTGTTGATTCATGTAGCTGTTTGTCGACTATCTCTTTGAGTTGAACTTTGATGGTACTTGAGTCTTGTTCCTGGTTAAGTTCATTGCTGAGTTGTTTCACGGGTGCATTCACTTCTATGTGTACTTGTATTTTTACTACTCTTGCCTGGGGTATTGCAGCAGTTTGCTATTACACTGTGCTTTGCTTTGTGACATGTTGAACTTGCTAAGTTGATTTTTTTTGCTGCGACATTGCTTACTTTATGCATTTGCCATTGTTGTTCTGTTGCTCCATATTGCTTTTTCACAGGCCGTGCCTTATACTGGATTGTATATCCAGGTTTTGCATTGAGATATTTGTGGTGTTGAGTCAGTGACTTGACCTTTTTGCATTTTGCGGTAGTTTGGTGCCTTCTTGAATTTTGCAGTCTTGTTGTACATGATTGCATCTTTGAATCTGGGAAGCTTGTCACTGTGTTGCACTTGCTTGACCCAGTTTGGTAGTTGCATACTTGCTGTGCACTTTTCATATCCTTTCCTTGGTACTATTGCAGTATATATATGAGTTTGATTCATACTTATGCTGTGCACTGAGCATTGCTTTGGATTTAAATTGCCTAACCACTTCGATTGTCCTTACAGTCTGGTTCCTTCAGGTTGTTGTATCTGGCTCATTACTGTTTTATTTAATGTTGCATTCATGTGGTGACTGCAATTTTGTTTTGTATGCAGTCTTGCCCTTGTTGGGTTGTATTACATTGATGCAATTGGATTTGTTTCTTTTCTAATTGCGCTTGAGTTGAATCCGGTGTTTCGGGTTTGACCTTGTGCCGGTTGTGAACCTTCATTGTGCATACATGTGCACTTTGTTCATTTGATGGTCATTGGGTGATGCTGTGCTTTCCGTTGTGGTTCCATCTGGTTCATTTTGATTTGAGTTGGTTTAGACCGTCTAGTCTTTGCTTCAGGTGTACATTTGAATTTGGCGTGGCAGTGCACGTGAGCGTGTACTGCAGCCAATACAGAATCTGACGTTTTAATCAATATTTCAATTGTTTGAATTGTTTTTTGTATTCAATTCTATATTTGGAATTGTATTTTGATTTGGTTTGACTGGATTATTTTGTTATTGTCTAATTATCTATTTGATAATTAGATTATGAGTTTCTAATTATTTATTTAATAATTAGATTTTTTTGTTAATTGTCGTTTAGACAATTCTGTTGTTTTCTAAATTATCTTTATTGATAACCTTTGTATTTATCTTGTTGATGATTCAGATTCGTTGATTTGTTGTTTAACACTATTTAGTGTTATATCTGCAGTTATCCGATTCTTTTATCGAGGAGTTGGATATATGAGGTTTCTGTGACTGTCGTCTATTTGATATTTGATTATTATTGATTCCGTGCATTAATAACTGAGTTTGAATTAGACTGACCTGTGTATTATTTTCTTTTGAATTTAATACTCAGGTCAGACCCGAGTTATTTCAGGTTGTAGATATCTTGCTTTGGGTTGCTGCTTGAGCTATGAAGTCTTTTTACATCTTTTGAAGTAGTCTTCGTCATTTTGTAGTAGTCAGTGTATCTGATTTAGGATGATATGTACTCATGTATATTAGTCGATAATGTACTTGTATATATAACTTCCAGAGTCGATAGTTGTAGTTGTATCATATGTATTGTGTCAAATGTATTGTAACTGACATCAGTTATATATATATATACACATACATATATATGAGACTTTTGTTATCTGTGTTCCGCATTTTATTATCTGTGTTATTATTATATATATTGTCCTAAACTATAATGAACCATCGTAGTTCGTTTTATACTGGAATCGGGTATGTCGATGGGAGTAAATAAATAAGAGATAAAAATTGAAAAATATATACCACTCCTATCGAGGTAACCAATACTAGTGTAAGGCCAACTACGGATGGCCGCTTCTATCCAGCCTTATTCTTCGTAATAACAGACAGTATTTCTTTTAATACTCTTTGTTATTGTGAGCATAGAGGTGGGGCGTCACAGTTGGTATCAGAGCTTGGGGTTTATGGAGATAATATAAAACATAACTTAGATGGAACATGTGTTACAACTATTTGTCGATGTTTTATTTGTGCTTTGAGTCAAAACTAAAGTTTTGAAATTATGATGAAATTTTTAAATATCTTTATTTAAAAATAAAAGTGAGACTGTGTTTTGTTGATTTATTAAATTGTGTTCTGTTTATCAGAGTGCGCAGCGGAAACAGAGAGACTGTCTTCGCTGAATACAGCTGATAATCTTTTTTGATTTAAAATCAAAATATGAAATTGAAATAAATTTCAATTGTTGTTTACATAGCTGTGTTTATTTTGTTTCTTTGAAAATTTCGAATCCGATTTGAGGAATCGAAGCGACTGCAGTTATGTGATTTTTTTTGAGATTTTTGCTGGTTTTCTTTTATGCTAATCATATATTGATTAGATTTTGTTGTTTTGAATTATCTTCATTGAAGATACATTCGAATGATTTCTCTGTTCATTTTGTAGTATACATGTAAATTTGAGTTGCACGTTACTGCATTGGTTTTACGTTGAACCGATGTTTGGTTTAAACGTATTTTGTTGCCGTTATTTTTATAACGGGATTTTTACATCGATGCTAAATTTTTGAAGCACGGTGTTTTGTTGACAATTTTAATGAATGTAAATTCACCGGTGTTACATTTTGATGTGAATTATTTTGATGAGATTTTTGACGTATAAAAATTACTGTCGCTTTAACTTCAGTAACCGTCAAATTTTAAAAGTGGATTTTCAAGCGGTTATTCCGCAATGCTGATTTGTGATCCGTTTTTACGGTATTTTGAGAAGTACAATTTCCTTATCGAAATTATTACCGATATTGCTGTTTTAATCACGTGTTCTGAAAATTGTTTTAAATTTTTACAGTTTACGCTTTCAAAGGAATGAGGAAGCGATTTAAACGCTTCAGCAAAATTGAGGACTATGAACCCTCACTTTTACTAATTCGTTTAATTCCGGACTTGTCCTTTTGAGAACGTAAAATGTTAATTATTTAAAATCCAAAATTTTTACAGTTTGCGCTTTCAAAAGAATGAGGAAGCGATTTAAACAATTCAGCAAAATCGAGGACTATGAACCCTTTCTTTTACTGATTCGCTTAATTCCGGACTTGTCCGTTTGAGAATGTAAAATGTATTCTTACGAAATACACAATTTTGCACTTTCAAGGAAACGATGAAGAGAATCAAACGATTTAGTAAAACACGTGGTATGGGACATGTGCGTTTGCTATTTCGGTTAGTTCCGGACTCGTTAATTGAAATATTTGCTGTTTTGATGATTTTGATGCTTTTGTGTGCTTTCGAGCCACTATGATGGACCTTCGGGTCATATGTTGGACCTTCGGGTCATATGATGGACCTTCGGGTCAAATACCAGTACTAGACCTTCGGGTCACTCTGCGGACCTTCGGGTCATTTGTTGGGCGCCAAAATTATGTTGAGTACTTGGTAGGCTTCGGCTATTTGTTGATGCACGTGCGGCGAACTAAAAACTCACCATCTGATGGGATCGATCCAACCTTTTATGTTGATTTTCTAGAGTATCTTAATTGATTTCTAGATATTTGTTGTTTATAATTATCTGCAGGTAATTAGATATCTGATGTTATGAGATTTAATTATCGTATCGATAATTAAATATTTGCTGTTATGAGATTTAATTATCGTATCGGTAATTAAATATTTGATGTTATGAGATTTCTGATTATCGTTTGTGATAATTAGATATTTGTTGATTTGAGATTTCTGATTATCGTTTTTGATAATTAGATATTTGATGTTTTCTTATTATCGTTTTTGATAATTAGATATTTGTTGATTTGAGATTTCTGATTATCGTTTGTGATAATTAGATATTTGTTGATTTGAGATTTCTGATTATCGTTTTTGATAATTAGATATTTGATGTTTCTGATTATCATTTTTGATAATTAGATATCTGATGTTATGAGATTTAATTATCGTATCGATAATTAAATATTTGCTGTTATGAGATTTAATTATCGTATCGGTAATTAAATATTTGCTGTTATGAGATTTCTGATTATCGTTTGTGATAATTAGATATTTTTTGATTTGAGATTTCTGATTATCGTTTTTGATAATTAGATATTTGATGTTTTCTGATTATCGTTTGAGATAATTAGATATTTGTTGATTTGAGATTTCTGATTATCGTTTTTGATAATTAGATATTTGATGTTTTCTGATTATCGTTTTTGATAATTAGATATTTGTTGATTTGAGATTACTGATTATCGTTTTTGATAATTAGATATTTGTTGATTTGAGATTTCTGATTATCGTTTTTGACAATTAGATATTTGATGTTTTCTGATTATCGTTTTTGATAATTAGATATTTGTTGATTTGAGATTTCTGATTATCGTTTTTGATAATTAGATATTTGATGTTTTCTGATTATCGTTTTTGATAATTAGATATTTGTTGATTTGAGATTTCTGATTATCGTTTGAGATAATTAGATATTTGTTGATTTGAGATTTCTGATTATCGTTTTTGATAATTAGAATTTAATGTTTTTTTATTATCGTTTTTGATAATTAGATATTTGTTGATTTGAAATTTCTGATTATCGTTTTTGACAATTAGATATTTGATGTTTTCTGATTATCGTTTTTGATAATTAGATATTTGTTGATTTGAGATTTCTGATTATCGTTTTTGATAATTAGATATTTGATGTTTTCTGATTATCGTTTTTGATAATTATATATTTGTTGATTTGAGATTTCTGATTTTCGTTTGAGATAATTAGATATTTGTTGATTTGAGATTTCTGATTATCGTTTTTGATAATCAGATATTTGATGTTTTCTGATTATCGTTTCTGATAATTAGATATTTGTTGATTTGAGATTTCTGATTATCGTTTTTGATAATTAGATATTGATGTTTTCTGATTATCGTTTTTGATAATTAGATATTTGTTGATTTGAGATTTCTGATTATCGTTTTTGATAATTAGATATTTGTTGATTTGAGAGTTCTGATTATCGTTTTTGTTAATTAGATAATTGTGTTTTCTGATTATCGTTTTGATGATTGGATATTTGCTAGTTTTGATGATTTTGAGATTTCTAGTCTCTAATTGATTTTGGATTATGTTGATCATATCGAATTGTTGTTTCCTATCTATCTCTGTCGATAGTTAGAGTTGATGATTATGAAGTTCGTGTTTTCTAGTTATTTGTTGGATAACTAGATATTTGTGGTTTTGCGATTTGTGATTTGTATTTTATAACTATCCTTGTTGATAATTAGATTTTTGTTGTTTTCTAATTATCCTATTGATAATTAGATATTGCTGTTTGTGATTTCTGTATTCTAATTATCTAATTGATAATTGAATATTGTCGATGATTGCGTTTATTCAGTTTTGTTGTTTTCTGATTATCTATTTTATAGTTAGATTTTGTTGAGAATTTGTGAAATTCTTTTATGGAATTAAAAGATTTCTTTGGCGTTTGTATTCCCGACTTCTACTTTTCTAGCTTAACCTGTTTATGTTAGAAAAATAATTGTTATTGATGCCTTTAATTATGAAAATTGCGGGGATGCAATTTTTATAAGAAGGGGATTCTGTAACAACCCGGGGTTTTGTGAAAATTTATAATCGTCGTTAAACGATTAATCCGTTGGCTAATAGCTTTTGGGAATTTTTGATCGAGCTGAAATTCTTTAATAAAATTGGTTAAGGGTTTGTGAGTTTTAAAAATCATCTTGGCCCATGTTTTCTTGATTTGTGCCATGTTACCTCAATCATATGCCCGCCCCCTTTATTTTATTTTTGATTCGAAAACCCTAACGAACAAACGAAATAAAAAAAATGGCGGCTCTGGCTCGTTCTCGTTCGTGCCTCTTTTCAAAATTAGGGCTTGTGGAAAAATCGAAGGCGCCGATTTTGTTGATCGTATTCATTCGTGATAGCTTGGTCGATCGACTATCTCTTTGTGTTGCTCTCGGCGGCGTCTTTGTGGTCGAATCGAGAAAGGTGAGTGAATTTTCGACTTCACTCACATCTAATTCGAAGTACTGCTTATATATGATTCGAGATCTGCGATTTTGGTTTATTTGATTTCATCAATTGATTTGAGTTGGCCATTTCTTTTCGTTCGATGTTGGAAATTGATACTGCTATGTAAATTTCTACTGTGACTTTGGTTTGTTCGTTATTTTCGCTGTTGATATGAATTTGTTCGACTGTTTCTTGTCTTCCTTTTTTGGCTTCGGCCTTATACATTTGTTTGCATATCTATGCACATTGTAGCCTGGGTCCAAGAGTTTTGTCTTGTGACATATCTGACTTCAGTCAGTAGCTCGGCAGTTAACTTGACTGCTGTACCATGATTTTTGATAACCTCGTCTCTGGCCTGTTCATCTCTTTGATCATGGCTTTGACTTGGTTCGATGTTGACTTCGATTTTGATTGAAATTATTATTGTAGCCTACTTGACTTGAACTTGTTTCACTGCTGCATTATGTTGTACCTGTAGTGTTCATTAGTTCATTTAATATGCTGTTGATTCATGTAGCTGTTTGTCGACTATCTCTTTGAGTTGAACTTTGATGGTACTTGAGTCTTGTTCCTGGTTAAGTTCATTGCTGAGTTGTTTCACGGGTGCATTCACTTCTATGTGTACTTATATTTTTACTACTCTTGCCTGGGGTATTGCAGCAGTTTGCTATTACACTGTGCTTTGCTTTGTGACATGTTGAACTTGCTAAGTTGATTTTTTTTGCTGCGACATTGCTTACTTTATGCATTTGCCATTGTTGTTCTGTTGCTCCATATTGCTTTTTCACAGGCCGTGCCTTATACTGGATTGTATATCCAGGTTTTGCATTGAGATATTTGTGGTGTTGAGTCAGTGACTTGACCTTTTTGCATTTTGCGGTAGTTTGGTGCCTTCTTGAATTTTGCAGTCTTGTTGTACATGATTGCATCTTTGAATCTGGGAAGCTTGTCACTGCGTTGCACTTGCTTGACCCAGTTTGGTAGTTGCATACTTGCTGTGCACTTTTCATATCCTTTCCTTGGTACTATTGCAGTATATATATGAGTTTGATTCATATTTATGGTGTGCACTGAGCATTGCTTTGGATTTAAATTGCCTAACCACTTCGATTGTCCTTGTGGTCTGGTTCCTTCAGGTTGTTGTATCTGGCTCATTACTGTTTTATTTAATGTTGCATTCATGTGGTGACTGCAATTTTGTTTTGTATGCAGTCTTGCCCTTGTTGGGTTTTATTACAATGATGCAATTGGATTTGTTTCTTTTCTAATTGCGCTTGAGTTGAATCCGGTGTTTCGGGTTTGACCTTGTGCCGGTTGTGAACCTTCATTGTGCATACATGTGCACTTTGTTCATTTGATGGTCACTGGGTGATGTTGTGCTTTCCGTTGTAGTTCCATCCGGTTCATTTTGATTTGAGTTGGTTTAGACTGTCTAGTCTTTGCTTTAGGTGTACATTTGAATTTGGCGAGGCAGTGCACGTGAGCGTGTACTGCAGCCAATTCAGAATCTGACGTTTTAATCAATATTTCAATTGTTTGAATTGTTTTGTGTATTCAATTCTATATTTGAAATTGTATTTTGATTTGGTTTGACTGGATTATTTTGTTATTGTCTAATTATCTATTTGATAATTAGATTATGAGTTTCTGATTATTTATTTAATAATTAGATTTTGTTGTTAATTGTCGTTTAGACAATTCTGTTGTTTTCTAAATTATCTTTATTGATAACCTTTGTATTTATCTTGTTGATGATTTGGATTCGCTGATTTGTTGTTTAACACTGTTTAGTGTTATATCTGCCGTTATGCGATTCTTTTATCGAGGAGTTGGATATACGAGGTTTCTGTGACTGTTGTCTATTTGATATTTGATTATTATTGCTTCTGTGCATTAATAACTGAGTTTGAATTAGACTGACCCGTGTATTATTTTCTTTTGAAATTAATACTCGGGTCAGACCCGAGTTATTTCAGGTTGTAGATATCTTGCTTTGGGTTGCTGCTTGAGCTATGAAGTCTTTTCACATCTTTTGAAGTAGTCTTCGTCATTTTGTAGTAGTCAGTGTATCTGATTTAGGATGATATGTATTCATGTATATTAGTCGATAATGTACTTGTATATATAACTTATAGAGTCGACAGTTGTAGTTGTATCATATGTATTGTGTCAAATGTATTGTAACTGACATCAGTTATATATATATATATATATATATATATATATATGAGACTTTTGTTATTTGTGTTCCGCATTTTATTATCTGTGTTATTATTATATATATTGTCCTAAACTATTATGAACCATCGTAGTTCGTTTTTGTGAAGACTCAAATTATTGAGATAAGAATAATTTTAATAAAATCAGAAAAAGGAGAATTTTCAAGGAAAAATATAGTCTGAAAATAAATATTGAGAATGAGTTAAAAATATAATGAAGGGGATAGTTGTTTTTAGTAAAACAATAATGAGAAGAAAAAAATAACTAAGTATGAGTAAGTCTTATATTCATATGTATATATATATCTTGAATATAAATAGTCTTAAAGGAATAAAATGATAAAAATAGACTTTTATAGTAATTAAAAATAAATAATAAGAAGGAAATGGTATTTCAGAGGGAAGGAATGAGGAAATATGACTGAGTGTATATATGGATTATACATTACCATATGTTATATTTTTATACCCAGAAAGAATAAACATAAAGTAATAAGGAAAAACACTATAGTAATTCAATATATGAATACATTTATATATCAAGAGAAAACAAATAGCTTGAAATATTAACAAGGGGTTAATTGATAAAAGGATATACATGTATACATTACAGTTTAGCATAAAGAAAATAAATAATGCAAGAAAGTCACATGAAAATAAGGTGTGTGTATGAAACATGCAAATAGCATGCAAATCAGAAAAGAAAAGAAAAGCTAAAGCAACTGAAAATACCCGAATTGGAAATCAAAAAGGAAATGGCATTCCTAGCCATAACATCATATGTAGAATTCTCTCAATTGTGTGGGGATAAGATGGGTTTTTCACTCTACTAAAACCCTAAACAATGTTTTAAAAATTAGAGGGGGAAGTAGCAGTCTCACTGCAGAAAAACAGAAAATATTAAGAAAAGAAAGAAGAGCAAACCAAAGCCATTGTTCAAGTTAAAGTATTCTCAGGGAAAAGAGGAAGGAAGGTGAGTGATTAATCAATCTTATGAGGCTAAGGCATTAAGACCCAAGTTAAGGGCAGCTATATTATTTTATAAAAACCATATCATGTTTGTGCTTGATCAATTTTTCTGAAAAAATGAATGCTGAGAATGGTAGGTGTTTTGATAAATCTTTGGTTGATGCTTTGATTTGTTTTGTTTGATTGTTTGATAAGAAAAATACCATGATCTCTGATATGGATCCAGTACCTTAAAACATCAGTTTGTAAATATGTTTAGTAAGATAAATACATTTTATTGTGAAGTAGGGTATTGCTGGAAAATAAACTAGGCAGTGTGAATAAAGGAGGTTCATGCTCATGTCTAGATTGTTTTAAATTTGAGATGAACAATGCAATAAATTATTTATGTGCTGATTTGTTCAGATCTTAAGCTAAAATGTTTTATGGGTTTTTCTCAAAAACCTTACCCTATGTTCACAGTAGAATTGAGTATAAGGATTTTAATATGATTTTACTGGATTTGTTTAAGTGATCATGATATTCCTGAATATAGGAGATATGCAAGTGTTAATACAAATTTTGAATAAAACAACTGGAAAATGAGATATGGTATTCTTTTTATGAATGTTTAGTATGGTTGGCTGAAATCCCTGAGTGAGTTTAACTCTCTCTGATTTATGAAAAAGAAGAAAAGAATATAAAAGCATTGCAAGAGTTAATAAATTTTTCTAAAAGAAAATGAGAATGGTCACTAGATTATAAAACTAATCTAGGAGTAAAGCATTGATCTATTCATCATAAGGGGGATGATGGGTATGTGCATGACTTGTTTAAGTCATGTAGGCCTCTGTGCAGGGGTTAACAGAATTGAGTCCCTTGCAATGCACACATGGCGTTCAATGGCAAAGAGTTAAGACCAAATTAAATTGATAAATTGAGATTGAGAGCTGAGCTATGGAATTAAAATGAGTTAATTCCATAGGAGTATGTGTACATGTATACTGAATTGAATGGATGAATGGATGCTTGTGTGCATGAGTGTTAGTAGGGGCTTATATGTATATATATATACCCAGTTTACATTATAAATCCAAATAAGCATCAAGTATATGAATACTCTGCACAATAATTAAAAATGACAAGTTATTATATTTTGATTTCACTCATACCAGAATTTATTTCTGACCCTATTTGTTGCCTTTGCAATATTTGGGGTGTCTCATTTTTATGGAGGCAGTTCAAAGTATTGCTGCAGGGAAGGATGCATGAGTAGCTTGAAGATCTTGATGAACTTAAAATACTTAAGAAAAGTAGCAGTATGATTGTAATAAATAAGTTAGGCAAACTCTTTGATGTCTTAAGTATTTCTCAGTAATTGATGTCTATGGAGTTTTAAAAAGAACTTGTAAAAACTAAGGTATTATATGTGTTTGAGGGTAGTTGATTTAAGCAACAAGATGTGCTTGTGAGTTATGGATTTAACTAATAGCTTCTGAAGTGATCTGATGGATTGAGATGGATGAGAACATGCCATATAATCTGATATGTGGAAATGTTCTCCTGGACATATTGGTTTAGCTTCAATTATGATATTGAAATTGTTCATGAATAAATAAGTGTCAAGTTTTGAGTAAATGGGTAGAATCATGTCTTGGTTAACCAGTAGAACTTAATCATGACTTGTAACTGATACAAGCACATGCAAGAGTTTGAAGACATAGCTTGTAATCCTATCTGGACATCTGATTTTCCAGTAAAAACTTGTATTGTTTTGGGTAACAAGTTCATATGCATGTTTGTTATTGGAAGGCTACACTGCAACTATACTGAATTAAACCCCAATATCTAGATACTTGATTCAAGTCTGGTTGCATTTGGTTATAATCAAACCTGTTGTAGATTGTAGTGTCATGTGATCTTATTAGTAATAAGCATGTCCATTATTCCATAGCACACTAACTACTATCATCTGTTATTTGCTTAAAGTTTACCAGTTGTCTGCACCATATGTTCATCTAGAAGATTGCATTGATCTGATTTTTGACATTACCTTGACCATGTATATGCTAAGTCTTCATTTAGTATGTGTGTTTGCATTTGCACTTTGCCTAAATGTAATGTTTTCTCTGCTTGGCCTTCAATCCAGTTTAGCACTTGATTATTCATATGATCCTTGCATAATATATATATAAACCAAAATATGAGTATCCTTACCTGACACAAAATTGTTTGAATATGAAATATGAACCCCGGGCAAAACTAAAATGCATGAGTTATTTTAAACACCCTTTATTTAGCATAGAACAATAAGTAGTAAATTAAAAAATCCCAGAATTTAAATATATGGCTTGTAAATCCAGGAATCAATTAATTTGAGAAGTAAAGCAAGAAAATAAGAAAAATGGTATTATTTGATCCTATAATCAAGCTTGAGTTTTAAGGAAGAAAATTAAGAAGAAAAAAATGAACAGAAATGGCTATGTGACACCAAATCTCTGGAATATGAGAAAAAAGGTGTGATTAAATTTCTTTGCCATTTTAAATTACTCTGATAGGCAAAGAGTCATTTATATATCTTCATATATATATATATAAATGATCTAATTAAATTTTATATACTAGTATTTTTATATTGGTAAAATAAGGGATCTTGGGAAAATTTTATTAAGAGAAGTGATCCATTGATATATATATAAAAAAACTCAACAGAAAATTCACTAAAAATGAATATAAGAAGTGGGTCACTTCAGTTGGTATCAGAGCTATGTTATTAAACATAGCACAAAAGAAAAAAAAATCAAATTCTCTTATAGGAATAAAATCTTATGAGACCAAATACATAACAATATTTTCAGTATAAATAAAACCACTGAAATAATTAAATTAAAAATTAGACTAACTAGTTATGTAAATTGTATAGCAAATCATGGTAGGAAGACCACCAAATCATGGAGCAGGACCCTCCAATGCAACACCATTAGTCAATTTGCAAGATTTGGTGAGGGCATTTAGGGAAGGAGCAGGGCACAGGGAAGAGAATCCTCATGAGGAGTTGTCTAAGCTACTGAAAACATTCTCAAACTTAGGGGGCAAGGATTTTGAAGGTACTGAAGGAGTTATGGGAGTGCAAACATGGCTAAGAACTTTGGATAGGATATTTGTAGACATGCAAATAAATTATCAAAGGAAAAGGCAAATTGCTTCCAGGAGACTCAAAGGAGCAGCACTTGATTGGTGGGAGGTTATTATCACAGGAAGGCCAGAAAATGAGATAACATGGGATCAATTTAAGGACATGCATGAGGCCAGATTTGTCCCAGCAAAAGCTAAGGCATCATTGCTTGAGGAGTTCATAAGATTGAGGCAAGGATCAATGAGTGTAACTTAATACACACAAAAATTTGAGAGTTTATCCAAGTATGGAACCATGCTCATAGGGAATGAAGAATTAAAGAATTCCATATTCATTTAAGGACTTAATGCTAATTTAAGTAGAGCAATGCTACCCTACAAAGACAAAACATTTGATCAAGTCATAGATCTCACTATCTCTTTTGAACAACATGATAATGCCAGAGAAAAATTCAGGAGCATGAGGGCTAACAACAACAATAAGAAGGGGAAAAATAGAGCTCACCCTTATGACAAGGGGAATTCAAATCAAAAGGTTAAAGGAGCAACCAGTGGAGAAGTCAAGAAGAAGATCATTTGCTACAATTGTGGCAAGGAAGGACACATGAGTAATAGGTGTCAAGCAGCTAAGAAAACCCCATTCAGTTGCTACAACTGTGGGAAAGAAGGTCATATTAAGAAGAATTGCCCAGAATTCAAAAAGGGAGCAAAGGTAGGAGCACTTGAGGGCAAAGCAAAAGCAACTACAGTGGGAAGTTCTGGACAATTAGAAGGTATACTTCTAATTAAAGATCACCCCATCTCAGTTATATATGACACTGGAGCAACACATTCACTAATATCCCAAGACATAGTGAATAAATTGACTCTCACATGCTATTTAGTTGATAATCCCTTGTTTATTCAAAGCCCACTAGGTAGTTCTTGCATGTTAGGGATTAAATGTTTGGGAGTAGAGTTAAACATAGGTGGAAATATGTTTAATTCTGATTTGTTTGTGCTAAAATATCCTGGAATAGGAATTATTCTAGGAGTAGATTGGCTAAGAAAATACAAAGCAATTTTAAACTTAGAAAATTTTACTATTTCTCTGAAAACAGAAAATGGTAAAAATATTATAGTCATGAGTGAAATTGCTAAAATCAATTACCTTAACCAAATATGTAGCATGACTGAGAAAGAATTAACACTGGAAGACACAAAAATTATAAATGAATACCCAGATGTCTTTGGTGAAGTCATAGGTGTTCCAGAAAATAGGAAAGTAGAATTTCAAATAAGGCTAATCCTAGGAGCAAGCCCAATCATCAAGAAGCCTACTAGGATGGGTCCTAAAGAATTAGTGGAATTGAAACATCAGTTGGAAGAATTTGAGCAGAAAGGCTTCATAAGGCCTAGTAGTTCAAACTGGGGTTCTCCAGTTGTATTTGTGAAGAAGCATGATGGTACTTTGAGGATGTGCATTGATTATAGGGAATTAAACAAAGTCACCATTAAAAATAAATATCCACTTCCCAGAATTGATGATTTGTTTGATCAATTAAATGGAGCAAGAATTTTCTCAAGGCTAGACTTAGCCTCTGGATTTCACCAAATGAAGGTTGAAGAGGAGAGTATTAAATACACAACATTCAACACAAGGTATGGGCTATATGAATATTTAGTAATGCCTTTTGGGTTGACAAATGCACCATCTTATTTTGTAGATCTAAAGAATAGGACATTCAGAGATTTTCTAGACAAATTTGTGGTTGTCTTTATTGATGACATATTGGTGTATTCAAAATCAGAAGAGGATCATGCAAAACATTTACATCTGGTTTTGTCTAGACTAAGAGCACATGATTTAAAGGCCAAATTCTCCAAATGCACATTTTGGCAGAATGAAGTAAAAATTTTGGGACACATTATATCACAACAAGGAGTTAGTGTAGACCCAACTAAGGTGATGGCAGTGCAATCTTGGAGTAGGCCAAAATCAGTGACTGAAGTAAGATCATTTCTAGGGATGGCAGGTTACTATAGAAGGTTCATAAAGGACTTTGCAAGAATAGCTATTCCACTAACCAAGTTAACCAGAAAAGAGCAACCTTATGTGTGGACAGAGAAGTGTGAGCAAGCTTTTGAATCATTGAAAAAAGCATTGATGGAAGCTCCAGTCTTGCAAGTGCCAGAAGGAAATGAAGGCTTAGTGCTGTACACTGATGCTAGTGGGACTGGTTTAGGAGCAGTACTCATGCAACATGGGAGGGTCATAGCCTATGCATCAAGGCAACTCAAGCCAAATGAAACCAAATATGCCACACATGAGTTAGAGTTAGCTGCCATAGTTTATGCACTGAAGCTATGGAGACACTACCTATTGGGTACTAAATTTGAATTGTTTATAGACCACAAATCACTCAAGTATTTGTTTAGCCAAAAAGACTTGAATATGAGACAACATAGGTGGGTGGAATTTTTAGCTGCCTATGATTTAGATATATTGTAACAACCCGGGGTTTCATATCGATTAATCATCGTCATTAGACGATTAAATCGTTTGTCGACTTGCTATTGGAATTTGAATCAAATTGAAATTCTTTTTAAATCTGTAGAATTGTTATGCGGGCTTAAAAATTTAGTTTGGCCCATGTCTTCAATTGGTTGCTTTATGCAGTGTTAACTATCAAGGAAAAATACCCGACCCCTTTCATTCTTTTTCAGTTCGTAACCCTAAATCAAATAAACGGAAAAAATGGCGACCATGATTTCCTCTGTTCGTTTGCTTCTCCAAAATAGGGCTTGCTCGTTCGTCCCCTTCGCGAAGATTTGGGGCTTTTGATTGCTGTAGGCTTCGGTTCACTGTCTCGATCAAATGAAAGGTGAGTAATTTTATTACTCACATCTAATTCGATTTCATATATATGTGATTAGTGATTTCCATGGCTTTGAATTCTTGGGTTTTCGTTTGTATACAATGTCGAGTTCGTCTTGATTATCTTGACCATTCTGATTTGTTTGAATACTTGAGATGATTTCTCTGACTTTAGCAGTTTGTACAAATTAATGCCGATACTCACTGAGTCGATTCTTGTTTGAATTTCCGGCTTCAATGATTTTTGATTTGATTTTGTGATGTCGATCTTGTTCGACTTTTTCCATATTACTCATTGTCTCTGGTAGCACTTTCGTCCGTGTTCATTTGAGTCTATAATTATGTAGCATTAGCTGTTCATGTTGTAGACCATTTGCCTTGCATCACCACTGACTGTTGACACTCTGTACATTTGTTTTCACTGCTTACCAGTGACATTTGCTTCTGCACTGGGCACTTATATCATTTTGAAGTTCTTGATGCACTTTTTGACCTGATGCTTGTGTACATATATGCATATGCCTCTGTTGACTTTGATTTTGTGAAAATAGGAACTGGTCGATTTTCTTGGTTATTGATTTTGAATTGTTCCATGACTTGCATCGTTCATGGTTGATTTCAATTCTCTATTGTATTTCTTGAAGTCTTCATTGCACACTGGTGGTCTGAGTATTTCTTTTGACCTGTATTTCAAACTTGATTATACGAGGTAGAATTTGTATAACATTTGTTTTGTTCGATTTTACTTGTTGTTTTCGGCCATTATATTTGGTTCGATTCCTTGATACTTTCGACTTGTTTGTTTTTATTTGAGATTCCTTGTAGATATCCGCGATTTAGTGATACTGTAGTGTCGACTTGCATCTATTTGTAACTGCCGTCCAGTTTGGTTTTGCTTACAATACTTGTACTCACTTGAGCTTGAGTTCATAGGGTAGCTTGGTTGACTTTTGTAGTTCACTGGTCTTGTGTCACTGCTTACTGTCTACATGAACCTGAAAATCGTGTCTGCAGTTTGATATCATCTCAAGTGTATTTCATAGTTCACCATTCTCGAGTATCACTGCATATTATGTTGCCCTTGTCCTCGAGTATGATACTTGCACTTGTCCTGTTTGCTTCACTGTGTTGTTCACTACCACATACCACTGCATTTTCATCACTGCCTATTGGTGGTACATGTTACTTGTTGGTCTGTAACTTCATGTTGCATTGACCGGTTTTGCTTGCATTTATATCTTTCAATGGTCTAAACTTGTACATTTGGGTTTCACTGTGCACAGTTGGGTTGTATATGCAGTTCTTTAGTGTTGTGCACTTTGATACTTGAGTTGTGTTGCCTCTGACCTTTTGGTACACAGACTTCATTTCATGTTAGTCTTCACTGTACCATATTGTGTTGTGTTTCCTTATCTTGGGCACACATACTTGCATCACTTGTAGTTGCCCCTGTTCATGCTCTATGTTGTGCATATTTGCATTTATACCACCTGATGTTGCACTTGCATGATTCTGTTTAGTAGTTGTACACTTGTTGTACACATTTCTTGTCATTCCCTTAGCACTGTGCATTCACGTGCACCCCGTTCAGTTGCTTTTGCTTCGCACTGAACATGGCAAGTGTTCGTGCATCATTACTGTCACATACGCATGTTGGTCTATTCTTGTTGTCCAAGACTGACCTGGTCTGATTCCTTTGCATTGCGGTTAGCTCTGAGTTTTATTGACCACTCTTGTTGTACAGTGTATAACTTGTTCTGTCATTTTGCTATCTGCTTAGATACTTCATGTGTACATCTGATTTTGGCGAGGCAGTACACGCGAGCATGTACTACAGCCAAATCAGATTTGATGTTATAATTGATGATTTCAATTGTTGGTATTTTTGTTGCCAAGTTAAAATATTTTGAGTTGAATTCTGATTTGGTTTAAGATGATGATTTTATTGATATCTAATTATCTTTTAGATAATTAGATTATATGTTTTCTAATTATCGCATTGATAATTAGATTTTTGTTGTTTACGCTGTTTTGTTGGCTTGGGTTTCTCATTGACCTCTGCAGTTTTGATTGCTGTTAGTATTCACTATTGTGATGATTTCACATACTGTTGTGGCGAGGCAGTGCACGCGTGCGTGTACTGCAGCCACACAGAGTTTGGTTTGATTTAACCATTTTGAGATTTTCTAATTATTTAATTAATAATTGGATTTTGTTGTTAACTTGCTGTTTAGGCAATTCTGTTATTATCTAAATTATCTGCATTGGTAATCTTTTATCTATCTTTGCTGGTGATTTGGATTAGCTGATTTGTTGTTTAACACTGTTTAGTGTTATATATGTCGTTATCCGATTCTCTTATCGAGGAGTCGGATATACGAGATTTCTGTGACCGTCGTCTATTTGGTATTGATTATTATTGCTTCTGTGCATTAATAACTGAGTTTGAATTAGACTGACCCGTGTATTATTTTCTTTTGAATGTAATACTCGGGTCAGACCCGAGTTATTTCAGGTTGTAGATATTCTGCTTTGGGTTGCTGCTTGAGCTATGAAGTCTTTTCATATCTTTTGAAGTGGTCTGCGTTTTTTGTAGTAGTTAGTGTACTGATTAAGGTCGATATGTATTCATGTATATTAGTCCATAATGTACTTGTATATATAACTTCCAGAGTCGACAGTTGTAGTTGTATCATATGTATTGTAACAACCCGCTATTTTGGACTATTCGCATCCGCACATGTCGGACTTGAATAATTCAAAATACAAAATTGTTAATTTAAATTTGGCAAAACTGAACATATACAGTAAATAAATAGTACACAGATCACAGACACAGAGTAATAAATGCAGCGGAAACAAAAGATAGTAGTTCATGAAGCTACTATATACATATCAGAGTTAAATAAGGTACAACAGATATCTCGAATACAATAGTCAAATACAAGAATGAGAATACAATCACTGGAATCAACTAGATATCTGAAAGCTGGATAGATAGCTGGATCTCCAAGCGAAGCTCCAACTCCAAAGGTGAGTCTCTAATACTGGTACACTCAGTCTGACCCGAGCGTAAAGCAAACACAAAACACTCGAGTCAGGATTAACATTCTTATATTTATAAATCCAACTCAAGTGAAATAGCAACTGAAATACAAGTAACTCAAAGGATGTTTGGAATAACCATCCTTTAAGGATCCGTTAAACTATCTACTATGTAGTAGTGTACGATAAGTAGATAATGTCTATCAGTAATATAAAATATCAAACTAGTGTTAAGGCGTTACCATTATCCCCCTTAACACATTTTATACAAGCGTTATAGTCTATACAGCACTGTAAACTCCACCGTAAACTAGTAGGATATCAGGGAGTACTCCATAGGTATAACACAAAACAAATCGTAGTGGTCGCGTATATAGGGATACAAGTATGACAAGGCACATGAGGCAATACCCAAGGTAGTGAAACTACCGTTTGCCTCATCCGGACTAGTGAGAACGCATCGCCGCAGCGACCGCAACACCGCGAAACAACACTCCCAAAATCAAGGGTGCACCAATCGACAACAAGTAATGAGTAGTTTTCGAAGAAGTGTGTTCGCTCGAGGTAGCTAACCCCCATTTGGCCCGGCACGGCTCCTGTTTTAGTCATTTCCAATTTGACACAAGTGTCAAGGCTATCCATCATCGTTCTCTTTCTTCAGTCATCACGTACATCATTCCAACCACTTCATTCTGGATCACACTCCGCGTATAGTTATTAAAGTGGTTTTCGGTTTAGACAAAGAGTATGTCCCTAATCGATTCCGGTCTCTTTAATAACCTTCGTGATTATTACAGCGATTGGTCGTTTATATAATTAAAAATCAAATCAATTACAATTTCAATCAGAATTTGTAAACCAACATTTCATTTGTTTTTCTAAATCAATTTCCATAATTTTCGTTTCAAAACTTTCAAATTACCATTCCAAAATCTTATAATACAAATTCAATTTTTATTCAAAACCATTTAAATATTGATTCAAGTTCGTATATAAGTTTCATTCCGGAATCATTAAATTAATTTAATTTAACAATCAAATCAAATTAAAATCCATTGATCGATTTCATTCAATATTCGTTAAGTTAATTTGTCATTCAAAATAATTTTCTATTTAATTTCCAATTCATTAAATCAATTACTTACGTTCATCTTCATTATATCAAAACTTACAAATTTGAATTAAATTAAATTCATCAAATCAATTCTTTCAATTACAAGTCTTACATTAATTTCAATACATCACATTCTTTTTCTTATTTAAGAAAATTCAATTCACTTATAAATTTACTTAGTTACAATTTCAAAACTCAATTAATAAAGAAACTTAATTTCACTTATTCAAGAAGTTCAATTTTACTTAATAAAGAATTCAATTTTATTTAATTATTAAATAATTCAATCTTATTTAATTATTAAATAATTTCAAACTTAATTTTTAACTAATTTCAAAACTTCATTATTAATAATTCCAAATTTAATTATTAAATAATTAATTTTAAAACAACATTCATTCATTAATTACATTGTAAATAATTTTCTTCAGATTATTAAATGTTAACATTTCCTTTCATTAAAATTCAAATTCCAACCTCGTTTCAAAACCATTTTTATTTATTCAAATAAAATCTTCATTTTATTTTTAAATCAAAGTATTGACCAATCGGTTTTTATTTAATTCTCTATCCTAGGTCAAAGTTCAATTTGGGTATTTATCATTTCAACCCGATTCCAATTCAATTCAAAATCAAAGCATAGCAAAGGGAACTTGCAGTGTGATAACTGGGATGGTGTCAAAGTAAATAAACAAGCAATAACAACAATCAATAACAATCCAATAGTTAATTCAAATAATCCCAAAATAATCGTATTAATTCACATTGTTGTTTGTGCAAATTAATATAATTATTTCTAGAATCTACACTATCATTTCATGTAGATTAAAGATTATTACATTAATATTTAAACGGTTCTTCACTTGATATCTACTATTCAATTTCATACTACATCGATTTAAACAACATACATTTAAATGGTTCAAGGTGTATTTTACCAAATTTCTACGTGTCGATTAATTGAACATTTAAAGGGTCATATTATGCAAATGTCACCTAATCAAATTTAACATGTATCAAATCTAACTATCCTACGTGAATTTCAATTTCAAATTATTTATCACTTACAACATTAACAATTTATCATCCAATGTTAACATCAAACAATCAATCATTTATCAACCAAACTGGATTATCATTTCATAAATAACAGATAATGGTGTCAGATGTCACAGGTGAACTGATACAGATAATAGCATACATAACAGTGTAAATAACTAACAGCAGCATATTCCAATTGTCGTTTCAATTGAAATCAAATTTGATAAATAAAAGAACGTTAATCGTGAGTGATTGCTCACCTTTCGAGGCTAGAGAAATTTCAGAAGGTGACACGGATACGCACACTGATACGGACACTGAAATTGAATTTTGCATCCAAGCAAAGCAAAATCGGCACGAAATTCAAAGCAAAGCTAGGTTGGCTCAAACTCGACGATCAGAGCTGATAACAAGGGATCGATGAGAATAACAAATCAGTTTGATATATAGACTGAAAACATATTCATTGTTATAAATATATATATATATATATATTATATAGCTAATAATATATAAAACTGTAAAACTTGGAAATACAGCCAGTATATTACAATATGCGTTCAAAAATGTACACTTAAGTTAAAACACAAAAAGAGAAACCAATAGGCTACATGCAACTTATGTGTATAAAATGTATACAAATATATTACCTAACAAGTTATATCTGTACAAATGATATATATACACAGTATCTTATAATATCAAACAATACTTAAAATATTCACAACGCAATATTTATATAAAAATCTAACACTACAGGCTCTACTTTATTATAACATATAAAATTCAACTTGAAATATATATGTGCAGACCGCGTGAAGTAAATATAGATGCAGACTTAATACTCTAACTTTTTATGCCAAACGAAATATAAGCGAACTATTATATATATATATATATAATAACAAACCTATCTCGTATAACTGTAGATTAACACAATATAAAGTTTTAAACAAACATACGTATACTTACATTCTATAACAGTAGCCATATAACTTAAAATATATACAAACATTGTATTGTGTACCAATATATATATGACTGTTATTCTAAAATATATGCACTGTAAAATTTATATAAACTTAATATTTATACAAATAATATATAAATAACATATATCATAACATAGTGTTTATATATTTTTATTTATTTATTTATTTATTTATTTATTTTATTTTTCGGCCGAAACTTTACCTATACATTTATATATATTCAGCAAAATCAATACATATAATACTTACAAATAGAGTTTACACGTATACAACTTACATTGACAACAAAGAGGCTGATGTCGTTGATTTCGACCAAGGATGCGAAGGTAGAGATAGGTGTCTCGACTTTAGGCTGGCGATCGCATGGCTATGGTTAAGACAGAGGTGGGCAGTGTAGGTGATGAAAAGCCGAGGAAGAAGTGGGGTTTGTTGGCGATGGACGCCGGCAGCTGCGCGATTTTAAAAGGAAGGTAAGTGGGGTCGGCACGCTGTCGCACCAGCGAGCGGAGGAGGGAGGACGGAGCGGAGGCTCGGCAAATAGGAACGGCAGGTGGCGGAAGTCAGTGGTGATGCTCGGCTTCGTGGGGCTGGAGCACGAGGAGGGCGGAGGTGCGTTCAATCGGCAAGCTTTGTTTTTTTTTCTTTTTTTGGCACAAGAATGGCTACGTTAAAAATGAAAACAAGGAGAAGAATAAATGAAGGAAAGATGTCTTCATGGGGAGAGGGGAAGTCTTTACGTGCTTGGAAATGATGAAGTACCAAGCTACAGCTAATAATGTATTTGAACGCTAGGAAATAGCAATAGTCGGCATTGAATTCTCTGGGGAATATAAAACGGCCTGTCGTTGTTTTGAACAGGTAAGGAATGAATATATACATCCAAAGCCAAAAGTTTTTAGACCTGTACCAATATGAAATCGTTTTAGTGGATTCTGTTACGTATCGGACTTCAAAATACGGAAATAAATATACTGTTGAGATCAGCACGACGACGGCATACGGATATCAGTGGTACGATTGAATTTTTTTAAAATTCGAATTTTTCTACTAGCGGAAAATGCAGCAAAAACGCAAAAAAATAAGATCGACGGAGCTAAAGAAGTCCGAATTTTGAAAAATGAAAAATGACGTCTTGCTCAGGAGATGGTTTAGAATTTTTCTATGTAAAATATTTGGGTTTCGAAAACATTTTATTTTCATCGCTTTTTAACTGATTAAATCGAAGTAAATTTACGCACGAAATAAACTTTCATATTTTCGGACGAAAATTTACCAGTTGCTATGTTTAACTAGACGCATTCCAAATATCAAATTTATATTTCAAAATTTTATCGTTTAAAATTTCTCAAAATTTCAACTAATTACGATATTTAAAACAGTTAAAATTTACGGGTCGTTACACTCTCCCCCACTCAAAACTTTTCGTCCCCGAAAAGGAAGGAGGTAGGAGAATAGAACCAACGAGAAATAAAAATGGTTTTGAAAACAAAATAAACAACTAATTTAAAGCCATATAAATTTTCAACTTAAATTAATTAATATTCAATAATTTAATTTAATCCATTTGATTTTACTTAAGTGAAATCAATCTTAATTATTTCTAAATTTATTATCTTATTATCCAAATATGTTTAATTAACAAATTTCTAAAATCATAAATTAGAATAGTCATTTAATAAAATCATATTTATTCAACAATTTAATTCTTCTTTATTCCAAATTATTATTAAGTTTATTTCACTTAATATATCTTATTACATATATTTAAACCATATAAATTAATTTAAACCATATAAATTTCAATTTAAATTTTTTTTTTCAATTTGGTTAAATCCATTTATATTAAAACAATAAATAGTCATTCGATTTAAATTTGTTAGTTCAACTGTTAATTCTAATCATATAAATTTCATTTTTAAATCAAAAAATTTTCAATTCAAGGTATTTCATTAAGCTGATTCAATTCAATTTGTTAATTCTTTCAGAACAAAATTTACTTTATTTATCACATTCAATTAACTTATAATTCTATCATCTTTATTAGCATTTTTTTTATAATTAAAATCTAAGTGCATAACATTTATTATAAACACTCAAATTTTATTTATAAAATTATTTTATATTGTATATTATCCAATTACATTTTAACTTTTGAATAATTTAGGTAAGTTATTTTGAAATGCAATTTAGTACTATACAAATAAAATTTTCAAATTCAGTTATTTCAAGTTTAAATACTTATCCAAAATTTTTGACTTCAGTTTATAATTGAAATCATCATTAAATCATAAACTTAAGAATTTAAATCTCCGATTTTCTTCAAACAATTTTGAGATAAATATATAGTATATATCAGATCAAAATTAAATCTTTATATATATAATAAATCAAGTCATACCACAGAAATTCAAATCAAATTAAATTTCCAAACAAAGTGTAGCAAAGCTACTGGATGGTCTCTTCACTTCGAAACTCGAAAATGAATGTCGATGATGTGGCCGCCATTACCGAAATTATTTTCCAGCGACAAAGAGAAGAGTACTGATTTAAACATTAAAATTCTTTGAAAATCATTGATATTTGAAAATACTTCAAATAATATACATTTAAAATTTTAAAATCAGAGTTTGGAATCATCGGAAATTAAATTCTCAAATTCTTGATTTAAATTTATTTAAATTCCAAATCAATTTATACCATGTCTATAAATTCATTTAGAACAATAAATGATAATCAAATATTATCATTTCAAACCACCAATTAATTAACTTTTTTTCCAGAAAATTTTACTTATATATTTATATAATATATAATATAATCATACAAAATCTATTTCATTTATCAAATTTTGAAAATGTCATTGTGTCAGTTTGTTCTGCTTAAGTGTTCTGGAAATCCTATCGATAACGTTGATCAGACGAATCGATCGAAAACCCGAATCAACATCAACAACTCAAACAACACAGCATATATTAAAACATTTATATATTAGTTTACATTTACATTTCTTTGCTTGACGATACAGGAATGAATTTTCAAAATAAGGATAGGGTTTCAAATTTTGATGGACTCAAATCAAAGAGAAATTTGATTCAAAGATAAGTTTGAAACAAAAATATGATGATTAATAACAAAGTAGGAAGATTGATAAATTCATATAAAACGCGAGCAACCTTAACCGGGTCAACCGTGACTTCAAGAATAAGATCAATATAGAATTCCAAGGCAAATCGACATTGATCTCAAGAGATAGAATTCGGCATAACCAAAGATGTCAGCATCTAAACCGAGGATATATAAATCTCCGGTGAATCGATGCTATCGTAAAAGAGTTTTATCCCTTTACAAATCAATTTGAGATTGGCGGGACCGCCAACTCATTATAAAGATTATTCGAAGTGGAGTTATGTGATACTCCAGAATTCAGGAGAATACGAATAGTGAGGGACACGAATGAAATTCGGAACTGATGGGACGTTCCAAATTCAAAGGAATCGAGTCAAAAGGAAGTGATTCAACTCGAACGAAAGTGATTCTGTAAATACATTTACCATATATGCTAAGTTTTGCCTAGAGCTACCAAAGCTCTGATACCAACTGTAACAACCTGCTATTTTGGACTATTCGCATCCGCACATGTCGAACTTGAATAATTCAAAATACCGAATTGTTAATTTAAATTTGGCAAAACTGAACATATACAGTAGATAAATAGTACACAGATCACAGACACAGAGTAATAAATGCAGCAGAAACAAAAGATAGTAGTTCATGAAGCTACTATATACATATCAGAGTTAAATAAGGTACAACAGATATCTCGAATACAATAGTCAAATACAAGAATGAGAATACAATCACTAGAATCAACTAGATATCTGAAAGCTGGATAGATAGCTGGATCTCCAAGCGAAGCTCCAACTCCAAAGGTGAGTCTCTAATACTGGTACACTCAGTCTGACCCGAGCGTAAAGCAAACACAAAACACTCGAGTCAGGATTAACATTCTTATATTTATAAATCCAACTCAAGTGAAATAGCAACTGAAATACAAGTAACTCAAAGGATGTTTGGAATAACCATCCTTTAAGGATCCGTTAAACTATCTACTATGTAGTAGTGTACGATAAGTAGATAATGTCTATCAGTAATATAAAATATCAAACTAGTGTTAAGGCGTTACCATTATCCCCCTTAACACATTTTATACAAGCGTTATAGTCTATACAGCACTGTAAACTCCACCGTAAACTAGTGGGATATCAGGGAGTACTCCATAGGTATAACACAAAACAAATCGTAGTGGTCGCGTATATAGGGATACAAGTATGACAAGGCACATGAGGCAATACCCAAGGTAGTGAAACTACCGTTTGCCTCATCCGGACTGGTGAGAACGCATCGCCGCAGCGACCGCAACACCGCGAAACAACACTCCCAAAATCAAGGGTGCACCAATCGACAACAAGTAATGAGTAGTTTTCGAAGAAGTGTGTTCGCTCGAGGTAGCTAACCCCCATTTGGCCCGGCACGGCTCCTGTTTTAGTCATTTCCAATTTGACACAAGTGTCAAGGCTATCCATCATCGTTCTCTTTCTTCAGTCATCACGTACATCATTCCAACCACTTCATTCTAGATCACACTCCGCGTATAGTTATTAAAGTGGTTTTCGGTTTAGACAGAGAGTATGTCCCTAACCGATTCCAGTCTCTTTAATAACCTTCGTGATTATTACACTGATTGGTCGTTTATATAATTCAAAATCAAATCAATTACAATTTCAATCAGAATTTGTAAACCAACATTTCATTTGTTTTTCTAAATCAATTTCCATAATTTTCGTTTCAAAACTTCCAAATTACAATTCCAAAATCTTATAATACAAATTCAATTTTTATTCAAAACCATTCAAATATTGATTCAAGTTCGTATATAAGTTTCATTCCGGAATCATTAAATTAATTTAATTTAACAATCAAATCAAATTAAAATCCATTGATCGATGTAACAACCTTGTATTTTACAATTTTTTTTTTGATATTTCTAGATTTAAAAGCTTTATTTATGAAAAAGAATAAATTTTGTTATTTTAAATATAAATTTGAATTTTGATGTCAATTAGAATTCCAAACATAAATAAATTGATTATTTCCAGAAAATATGAATTTTGTCGATATAGTCAAACCTTGACTTTTAAATTTAAATTTTAAATATTTGAAATTATAAATTTTATCTTTTATTATGACAATAGATTTAATAACTTGAATACTGCTTTTCGTTTCGTTGGAAACGGAGTTAAAATGTAAAAGTTATGTACATTTCAATTTTTAGTATAATTTGTTTTATTGTGCAATTTTGCTTATTTTAAATTTTATAAATCATATTTTTCTTTCTTATATTTTATTTAATATGTGTCAATATGTTAATTTATGTATATTTTCATCTCTAAATATTTCAAAAATAATAATAGAATTTTTCCAAAATTTACTATGATGATTTCCTATTTTTAAAGGCTGTTTTCCTATTTTCTGCTATTTTCTTCATTAAAAATTATATGTAAATTAAATTTTAAATATTTACTTTGTGAATATATTTTTATTTTATGTTATTATTTATGTTTAAAAATATATTGCAAGCTCATATGAATTTTCTAAAATTTATTCTATTCAATTTCAAAATTTTCTAGTCTAGTTCAGTGTTTTAACTATTTTCCTTAATCCTACTTTATATAATCAATAAAAATTATATATATTTTTATATTTTATCAAATTTTCGAATTTTTAACTGGAATTAATGTAATTACCAGAAATATAAACTTATAAAAATGAATTAAAGAAATTTGAAAGGCCTTAAACTTTCTATCTTCCTAAGGCCCTTTTATTTTCTAACCCTTCTACTTTTAACCTAACTTTTCATTCAATTGGCCACATCTCCTCATTTCTTCAGCCGCCACGTTTTTTTTCCTCTCATTCACGAATTTCCAAAGCTCCTAAACTCTAAAAAAAATCATGGCCTCCATCTTGCAAAAAAATTAGGTAAATCCCTCTCTTCTTTCTACTTTTCTTCTTTTTCTATGCTATTTTGCTTGCCTTCTTCCCTGATTGAGATCGGCCTCTACCCCTATTCCTCTGCCACCACCTCCTTCCATCTCTTCCCGACCACCACCAGCCCCCACTCCACCAGATCTGACCATAGCCGAACCATTTTGATGGTAAAACCCCCAAATTTCAACCTAGATGCCTAAAAACCATGTTTATTGACCTCTACATGCTCACCCACCTCAACCACCACCCAAACCACCACCATAGCCACCACCACCTCCCTGAGCTGACCACAACACACCCCTCCCCACCTCTATCCAGATCTGAACTTGAATGGCCAATCCCAAACTCCTATAGCGGAGCCCTTTTGTTGACCAAAAACCACGCTAGTGTGCCTAAAACTCTTCACATACCTATGTTATAACTTCCCCATCATCTCTAGCTTGTAGCCGTGTATCCCTTGGTCCAAACCAGACCCAAAATCATTGCCTTAGACCTGTAGTTTCCCTCATGGCTGAGCCTAGTAAAGGTTGAAAGCAAGTGCAAGCATTCCTATTTGATTCCGTGCAGTCATTTCTAACATTGTTCTATTAAAATTTGGGTTGAAAACTTATATTGTTTGGATTGTTTTGTCTTATGTATTCCGAAGAGTTAACCTTGTCTCTCTCACACTCATCATCATTATGGCTGAGAAATGAACCCCTTGTTCGAGCTTTTGAATGGTTAAAGCATGGTCAAGTAATCTATTCCGTTGTTGCTTCTTATCTGCATTGTTTCAACATTGTTTTGCGTTGAATATTTATGTGTATATTGTCTTGTTTTGTTTGAATGTTTTCTAGGAATTTATCTTTGGCTCTCTCAATATCCAATCTTATTCGTGCTTTCGTGCCTTCAAAGATCTCATTTTTGCATTTGATAGCAATCCCCAACACAAAGAGGTGAGTTATTCTCACCAGACAATATGTACCTATATAACAAGTAAATTGACACCCTGCGAATCTGTAGAAATATATTATCATGTTATATATGCTTATATTATTATCATATGATGTTCACACCTGTTATTACACATGTTATATCATATGTTACTGTTATTTAATGTTATTCTGTTATTTATATCTGTTATCACCATTGCAAGTTCCCTGTAGACTAGAATCACTATGGGTTGAAATGATACATACCCGAACGGACTTTAGAATAGGGAAAAATCGTTATGGGCTGAAATGATAGGCCTGAACGATTTTTATTTAATTTATTTTAACTTGGGATTGTGGGTTTGGAATGATAGAACCCGGATTTTTTCTTTTTTAACTGCGGATTGAAATGATACATATCCGTATCACTTGACCTAGGTTAGAAAATTATATACAGGCCCGTGGTTATTTTATAAAGTGTTTTGGATATTTTTAAGTATTTTAAAAATTATAAATTTATGAAATTTGATTTAAATAGATTTTGAAATGTTTTAAAATAAAGAAATTATGATTTTTTTCTATGTGTTAAAAATGTAATTAATGAATGGTTTAACTGGATTTTTGAAATATAACTTAAGTTGGAAATTTGGAATTTTGGTTAAAAATGATATTTAAGTTATATAAATAAAATGGATATTAAATTTTATTTGGAAATGGTAAATATGATAATTTGTTTAAATTTGAATTTAAGTGATTTATTAAAGTATTATTGATTTTTCTATGAATTTAAGTGGTTAAATAAATGAATGTTTAAAAGTGATCTTTTAAAATATAACTTGACTAGGAAATGTGAAATTTGGTTTTAATTAAAGGTTTAAGTTAATTAAATAAAATTGGAAATTTTTTTAAATTGTGAAATGGTAATTTAAATTTGAAGTGTTAAGTCTATTTGTTGAAATGTGAAGAATTGGAACTTTTACACTTAAATTTATTAAGTAAATTGTTGAAAATTGGATTTTATTATAAGAAATTTATTATGAAAAGATATATGTTAAACGATATGTAAATGAACATTTTAAATGTTAAAATATGATTTTTAAAATGTTTATGTGTTTTAAATTAAAGTTATTTAATTGCTGGAAATACACTAACACCTGAAATTAACTTTTAATAGCATTCAGAAATGCTATAGATTCTGTTTTGAACTAAAATTGTGTAAAAAGAGCTATTACAGCATTTCTGAAATGCTGTAGTTGCTGTAATTGAAATTATAGGCTAATATTGAACTCAGGCCTATTATAGCATTCTCTGGAAATGCTATAATGGTCTGCAGTCTTTGCTGAAATCAAATTTAACCCTCCTTTTGAAATCTGAACTACCGCAGCACTTCTGAAATGCTGTCTTTTCTGTTTTGAACTATAATTCAACTAAAACTGAGTTTTAATAGCAGTTTTAAGTGCTGTCTTTGCTGAATTAAAAATGTTTTCAAATATAACTTATAGTAGTTGTTTTTAAATGCTGTGAAATGCTGAAATTTTAATAATTAGGGTTTTTGACTTAGTAAACGAACTCAAAATGGTTTGAAACTTTGGAAGTTGAATACTTGATTTGAAAATATAATAATTACACTTTTAAAAGGTTTAAATGAATTATTTGATTGGAATATAAACTATTTAAAAGGTGACTTGAAATGATAATAAATGAAGTATACCTTTAAATTTAAAAGGTGTTTAAAGTTGAATATTTAGATTTGAACTCAAATGATATTTGGAATATTAAAATGATTTGAAATGAAGTTTTGAAATGATATGATATTTTAAAAATATGGAAATGGTTTGGAATTGATTTAATCTTTATTTGATAAAGATTTGGATTTGAAATGATATTCTATTTTGAAGTATAAACTGTTTTTAAACTTATAACCACGGGTTATAATAACGTTGGGTTGTTAAAGAGACCGGGATCGGATATGGACATACTCTCTGTCTTACCGAAAACCACTTTGGCAACTGTGTACGCGGTGGAGATTCCAGAATGAAGTAGGATGGTAGCGACGTTCTTAAGGTATGTTACGTGGACCCAACTCCCGTGAGTTGGCATAAGGTGGCTAAAACAGGAGCGATCTCGGACCAGTGAGGTAGCACCTCTTCTCGGACACATTTCTTCGATATTATACTCTTACTTGTGATTTGACTAGATGGCCATCCTCCGATTTGGGAATGTTGTTCGAGGTGGACGATAGTGGCTGCTATGCGCTCCATTAGTCCGTGTGCGTAATTGGTATATCTACCCTGGCATTGCCTAGTTGTGCCGTGTCACCTACCATATCAAGCTTTACTACGATTATGATTTTAAGATCCGACCGCGTTAAGGTTCTCCATCCCCTTAACGCTATTTTCTATATGATTATACTTTACTTATTTAGACACTATTATAATAGCGAATATTACTACATAGTAGATATTTTATCGGATCCTTAGAGGATGGGTGGTCCCAAGCATCTTTTAAGTTACTTGTACCCTTATTACAGTTCGCTTGAGTTGGTTTACATTATATAAGTATATATTGTCCTGACTCGAGTGTTTTGTGTTTTGCTTTACGCTCGGGTCAGCCTGAGTTATTCACAGATTTGGATTTCCACTCGCTTGGAGATTTGAATCGCTGGAGATTATCTGCTTGTCTTGTCCTATCTATTTCAGTTCCGTTATCCTACTCAGCTTGTACTTGGTTATTTTATTGAGACTTTTGTTGTACTCTATTTCTTCTGTTGTATCTTATGTAACTCTGACATATTTAGATAGTAGCTTCATGAACTACTATTTCTTTTACTTCCGCTTCATTATTTTACTCTGTGTCTGTGATCTGTGATTATATTTATTTACTGTATATTCTAAGATTTGCCAAATTTTAACTACAACGCGGTATTTTGAGCAATTCAACTCCGGCATGAGTGTCTACCTATACACTTATAATGGATGCGAATGGTTTAAAATATCGGGTCGTTACAGTTGGTATCAGAGCTTTGCCTTTGAGGAAAAACTTAGAATGTATGGTAAATTTATTTACAGAATTACTTTCGTTCGAGTTTGAATCTTTTCCTCTTGATTCGAATTTCCTTTGAATTTTTGGAACGTTCCCTGCGGTTCCAAAATTCATTCTTTTCCCTCACTATTCATCTTATTTTGACTTTGGAGTATCACATAACTCCACTTCGAATTAGCTTTATAGTGAATTGGCGGTCTCGCCATTATTCTAATGACTTGTAAAAGGGGGAAACTCCTTTACAACTAACATCGATTCACCAGAGATTTATATCTATCCTTGGTTTAGATGCTAATATATTTTGTTACTCCAAACTCTATCTCTCGAGATCGAATGTAGATTTCCAAACAATCCACATTTGATCTTATTCATTAAGTCACGGTGACCCAATTAAGGTTGTCCGTGATTTATCTAAGCTTACCCATCTCTCTACTCTGCTTAACCATCTTGTCTTTTGTTTCTAAACTATCTCCAAACATTTTTGAATTGTACACGAAATCTATAAATCTATGTTTTGTTTTATATGTTGTGTTGTTTGAGTTGTTGATGTTGATTTGGGTTTCCGATCGATTCGTCTGATCAACGCTATCGATAGGATTTCTAAAAAACTTCGACAGAACAAACTGACACAATATTATTTTAAAACTGTTAATGAAATAATTTTGAAATATAAGTAAATTTTATGGAACTTCATAAATTGATTTAAATTGATTATTTAAAATGATAATACTTGATGTATCATTTATAGCTCTATAAATGAATTTATAAATAGTTGTTTATAAATTGATTTGGAAACTGAAATGAATTTAAATCAAGAATTTGAGAATTTAATTTCTGATGATTTCAAACCTTGTGTTTAAAGTTTTAAAAGGATATATTATTTAAAGTATTTTTGAATAAAAAAATTTGTCTCTAAAGGATTTTAAAGTTTAAAAATTAAGTGCTCTTCTCTTTGTCGCTGGAAAATAATTTCGGTGATGACTGCAGCATCATCGACGTTCATTTTCGAGTTTCGAAGTGAAGAAACCATTCTATAGTCTTACTACAGCTTTGTTTTGAAAGATTTAATTTATTTGAATTTCTAAATATGATTTGATTTATAATATATATAGATATATGATTTAAATTGATTTGACATATTATGTACATATATTTATTTATCTCTAACTGGTTTGAAGGAAACCGGAAAATTAATTCTTAAATTTCATCTTAAAGAATAATTTCAGTTATAAAAAGAAAAATTAAATTTTTTTGAATAAATGATTCAAACTTGAGATAATTGAATGGGAAAGTTTTATTTGTATAATACAATTGAATTCAAATATAACTTACCTTAAATTTTTTTAGAAGTTAACAATGTAATTGGATAATATACCATATAAAAAGGATTTTATAAATAAAATTTGAGTGGTTATAATAAATTTTATACACTTAAATTTTAGTTATAAAAGATTTACAGAGGTAAATAGTGAAAAGGGATATAAAGAGATTTTATTTAAATAACTTAATAATCAAATTTGATTTAATATGGAACCTTAAGTCTAACCTAGTAATTTTAATAATGGTTATTTCCTGAAATGAATATGTTGTATAATAAATAATGTATCTTTGAATATATAAAATAAAATACATTGGAATTGGACATTTTATAATAAAGTTTATTTAACTCGAATTCATAGTTTAATTGATGTCTAAATGAATAAATGTGTAAAGAAATTTGATTGTTATATTTGCTATGATAAATATTTTATGTATGAAATAGATATGTCTTGAAAAATGAATAATTATGATTTAAATAGTTAAAATGTATTTTAACATCACTAAAATTTGATAATTGAAAATTTGGTTTCCAAATGGAATTTTAAGTGTAACTTATTAAAGGAATATCTATTTGGGTATTTTAAATAAAGTGTTAGGTTATGTGTTAAATTAAGAGCTAACTAAAATAGTGAGCTTTTGACTTAATAAATGAAGTATAGTTTAATTTGGATATTCTATTCATAAAAGTTTGTTTTTAATAAATCATAAGTTAAATGATATCCAAATGAATATTTCTGAAATTAAACTGATTTGAAATACTAATATATATACTGTAGCATTTTTATAAGTGCTGCTGTTTTGAAAATACAATGTTTTGGAAATTTTTATAATTGAATGAACTTAGAAATGTTACAACTTTAAAATGAATATTATTTGACCTTGAATTAAAATATATTAAATGAAGATTATTTTAAAAGGTGTTATGATTTTCTAAGTATTATGTTTTTTTTTGAATAACATTTCCAATGTGTTATGATTTTAGTAGTATGATTTCCAAATGATAAACACCTCTAAATTGTTATGATTTCAAAGTATTATGATTTTAAAGCATTATGGTTTCAAATTATTATCTTATTTTGTTTTTCAAACCATCTTTTGGTTGTCCTTATTTTTCCTCATCTTGCTACAAACTGGTATAAGCATCTTTCTACAATCTTTCGGTTTAGAAATCTTTCTGTAACCTTTGATTATCTTTGTTACTCATCTGGATCTGAACACTGTTTTTCCATTTATAGACCGTCGGTCAAGTGAAAGGGGTGATTCAGACTCTAGAGGATCTTTTTCGTGTTTGTGTTCTTGATTTGATCACCTCCTTTTTGTTAAACTTACCTATAACAATAGTTATCAGGTATAATTCCAATATTCTTATCATCTTGTCTTAATTCTATTCACTCTATCTTTTCTGTGCTTTCCCGTACCTCATTCCTTTTCGGGGACGAAAAGTTTTGAGTGGGGGAGAGTGTAACAACCTTGTATTTTACAATTTTTTTTGATATTTCCAGATTTAAAAGCTTTATTTATGAAAAAGAATAAAATTTGTTATTTTAAATATAAATTTGAATTTTGATGTCAATTAGAATTCTAAACATAAATAAATTGATTATTTCCAGAAAATATGAATTTTGTCAATATAGTCAAACCTTGACTTTTAAATTTAAATTTTAAATATTTGAAATTATAAATTTTATCTTTTATTATGACAATAGATTTAATAACTTGAATACTGCTTTTCGTTTCGTTGGAAACGGAGTTAAAATGTAAAAGTTATGTACATTTCAATTTTTAGTATAATTTGTTTTATTGTGCAATTTTGCTTATTTTAAATTTTATAAATCATATTTTTCTTTCTTATATTTTATTTAATATGTGTCAATATGTTAATTTATGTATATTTTCATCTCTAAATATTTCAAAAATAATAATAGAATTTTTCCAAAATTTACTATGATGATTTCCTATTTTTAAAGGCTGTTTTCCTATTTTCTGCTATTTTCTTCATTAAAAATTATATGTAAATTAAATTTTAAATATTTACTTTGTGAATATATTTTTATTTATGTTTAAAAATATATTGCAAGCTCATATGAATTTTCTAAAATTTATTCTATTCAATTTCAAAATTTTCTAGTCTAGTTCGCTGTTTTAACTATTTTCCTTAATCCTACTTTATATAATCAATAAATATTATATATATTTTTATATTTTATCAAATTTTCGAATTTTTAACTGGAATTAATGTTATTACCAGAAATATAAACTTATAAAAATGAATTAAAGAAATTTGAAAGGCCTTAAACTTTCTATCTTCCTAAGACCCTTTTATTTTCTAACCCTTCTACTTTTAACCTAACTTTTCATTCAATTGGTCACATCTCCTCATTTCTTCAGTCGCCACTTTTTTTTCCTCTCATTCACGAATTTCCAAAGCTCCTAAACCCTAAAAAAATCATGGCCTCCATCTTACAAAAAAATTAGGTAAATCCCTCTCTTCTTTCTACTTTTCTTCTTTTTCTATGCTATTTTGCTTGCCTTCTTCCCTGATTGAGATCGGCCTCTACCCCTATTCCTCTGCCACCACCTCCTTCCATCTCTTCCCGACCACCACCAGCCCCCACTCCACCAGATCTGACCATAGCCGAACCATTTTGATGGTAAAACCCCCCAAATTTCAACCTAGATGCCTAAAAACCATGTTTATTGACCTCTACATGCTCACCCACCTCAACCACCACCCAAACCACCACCATAGCCACCACCACCTCCCTGACCTGACCACAACACACCCCTCCCCACCTCTATCCAGATATGAACTTGAATGTCCAAGCCCAAACTCCTATAGCGGAGCCCTTTTGTTGACCAAAAACCACGCTAGTGTGCCTAAAACTCTTCACATACCTATGTTATAACTTCCCCATCATCTCTAGCTTGTAGCCGTGTATCCCTTGGTCCAAACCAGACCCAAAACCATTGCCTTAGACCTGTAGTTTCCCTCATGGCTGAGCCTAGTAAAGGTTGAAAGCAAGTGCAAGCATTCCTATTTGATTCCGTGCAGTCATTTCTAACATTGTTTTATTAAAATTTGGGTTGAAAACTTATATTGTTTGGATTGTTTTGTCTTATGTATTCCGAAGAGTTAACCTTGTCTCTCTCACACTCATCATCATCATGGCTGAGAAATGAACCCCTTGTTCGAGCTTTTGAATGGTTAATGTAATGACCCGTATTTTTACGGATCGAAAAGTTCGTTAAATCTGGAATTTTCAGCATTTTTAAGTCGTTTCAGATGTTTGGCAGATTTTGTTAAGTCCTAAGTCGGTTTGGACGAGTTAAGTAATAAGTCTGGGTCGAGTGGCCGACTTAAGGAGTTAACCGAGTTAAGGACTTAAGAGATAGGGGCGACTTAAGAAACTGACCGAGTTAAGTAATAGAGCGACCTAAGTGTTGACGACTTATAAAGTTAGCAGGTTAGCGACCTAGTGGTTAGCGAGGTTAAGTTGTTAGACGACTTAAGTAGTTAGGTCGTAGCCTAGTCGAGTCGTGGTGTTGCTAAGTTATTAAGTCGTGTGAGTTTAGGTCGGCTACCTCGTTAGGTCGGAGCTGTGGTTAAGTCGCGTGTGTTCTAGTAGTTAGGTCGTAAGCCACCTTTGTTAGTTAAGTCGTCAAGACGACTTAAGTGTTAGCTCGTTTCTTGAGTTAAGTCATAGGTAGGCTGTTGTGTTAAGTCGTGACCGACTTAGGAGTTAGCTGCTAAGTCGTTTAAGTTGTTAGACAGGTGAGTTTTTGAGTCGGCTAAGTTGTTTAGGTCGTAGGGGTTAAGTCGTAACCCAGTTACCTGTTAAGTCGAAGGCCCTGCTTAGTGATAAGTCGTTAGGTTGTTAGGCGCTGTTGTGCTAAGTCGAATTCTCTTAAGTCTTAGGTCGGAGGGGTCTTAGGTCGTAAGTCGGAGACGACTTATGGAGATAGCCGAGTTACGACTTAAGAGGATTTTCAGCTATAAATAGGAAGGGTTTTTCTCACTTTTTGGGATCTGGATTTCGAAGCGACGAAGTGCTGCCATTTTGAGAGCTCGACTTCTACACTTCTTCACTTCTTTTCTCCACTCTAATCTAGTGCTTCCTTTCATCAAAATCGAAGATCAAGATCGAAGATCCAAGAGCTAAAGTTGAAGACCTTCATCCATTGAAGTGAGATTTCTTCGTTTGAAGCGGATTCGTGATAGATCAAGCTTGATCCTTCGCTGTCCAGATCTGAAGCGTGTTGATTTGGGGTTGTTTAGGTGATTTGGTGAGTGGTGATTATCTCTCACACGGATCCAAAGGAGTATATCGGATTGTTGGCTCGATTTGGTGTTAAAATAGTGATTTTCATGCATTTTCTTCATCCTAAGTGTAGATCCATTGTTCATGATAATTTGACAACCATTTTACTAAGTGTTAACCTATGCAAGTTCATTCATCAAGATTGTAGAGATATTTCTTATGATTTCATGCATGTTAGACTTTCAACTCTTTAATTACGAAATTGCCATTATTGTGATAATTGTCTACTTAGATCATATTTGAATGCTTGATTATTGGATTAATGTTTGACTTGGTTGATTTCTATAAATTAGATGATTGATGATTTGATTTAGATCGAGGATGATTCAAAAGCTGAGAGAAAGGCTCTTGAATTGGGAAAGCTGCTTGTGGCATATGTAGCGGATGATGAAGCTCTTATGCATAGATTTGATGATGATGTTGAGATGAAGCTTTGCGAGGATGTGATGAAGCGAAGCATGATATGAGATAGTCTTGGTCTAATCCAGACGGGATCATTCCAAGCAGATTGATAACTCGGTGATATGGTTCGAGTTTGAGGATAATGGATGCTCGAGAGGCGCTTGAGCTAGTATGGAAATAGTCATCGAGGAGGATGACTAGGAGGCTTGGATAGCATCGTTGTTGAAGGTTCTAGCAGACTCAAAGCAAGGGTACGTTTGGGCAGTTGCGAAAATCCCAACGACAATGAATTGATGGTCGAGTACCCTGGGTAGTTGCGAAAATCCTTGGCACGGGCTGCGACGACGTGCGGAGTACTGTCTAGAACCGGGGTTTCCATTAGCCCTTGACGGACGACTGAAAGAATGTGCCGGTCATTCAATTAACGGTGGTATCGAAGCAATGATAACAGTGATAGCCAGAGTCATGGATGTTTGGTTGTATCGTCATTCGGTCTCAAGAGCAGTGTTTTCCGGGTGCTTATCTGATCTTGGTTTAGGCCTTGGGGGTTTGTGCTTGGAAAACATCGCCCTTGACTCGAGTGATAATTACTTTACTTTAAATTGTATACTCTGCTATGTTTGCTTCTGCTTAGTGTGTGTCTGGGGGCTATCACTGTAGAATGAGGTTGGAGTGGGAGGGTTGTATTCCTATTCCTTTTCCTTTATGCTCTTTTGGTATGTTGTTAGTTAATTTACTGCTCACTAAGACTGTTGTCTGACTCAAGGCTTTATGTTTTATTTCTTATTGCCTTGGGCTGTTCGTCCATTTTTGGGACGGGCAGACTAGGTAGCAGGTGACAGGTGTTGTTCTTGCTTCTCACGATGCTGATATCAAAGACGAGCTAGAGGGTTGCATATTATCTTCTTACTATATGTACTGGGTGTTCCGCTGTTTGTATATTCTCTGAGTGTTGTGTAGTGAGGCTTGATGTATTGACTATTTGGATGCATGTATTCAACTATTATGAAGTTTTATATGATGGCATTTTATTCTGTAAAGCTTCACTATACATATGTTATATTGTATTTTGTCCATGCGCTGTGAGTAATACGATAGATTCTGTTGTTTTTAATTTACCCTGACAATCGTCCATGGTCGCCTGGCACACCTTACAGCGCACTTTCTCTAGATTCGGTGCAGGGGTCATGGGCGGTCGTCACATTTGGTATCAATGCATTGGTTAATCGATTTTACCCAACGCTCGCTGACGTAACTACGTATGAGAGACGTAATTGTAATTTTGATGGATGATTACTATATATAATATAGTAGCTTAGAAGAGTTTGAGTCCTTTATGCAGTTGTTTCTCTAAGATGTTCTGATCATTCCTTTTTATAGATATTGAGAATGAGTCGAAGAGGGAGGCCAGCTGCTAGGGAAGGCCGTGCTACTGAGGGGACTGCTGATTATGCAGCTATGTTCAAAGCTATGATGACTTCGATCATGAGAAGGATACCAGTTCCGGGAGCAGCAGTAGATGTTGGAGTTCAAGTCCAAACTCCGAAACCAGTGGATTTTGCTAAGTTGTGCAAGGATTATACTGCTCTTGGAGGGAAGATTTTCTTGGGAACAGAATCAACTATCGAAGTCCAGAGATGGATAGATGCTTGTAGAAGGATCTTTGGTGATTTGGGAATTGATGATGCAACTAAGAGGAAGTTGGCATCAAGGCAGCTTCAAGGGAGAGCTTCTGATTGGTGGAACTCTATTACCATCAATACTCCGGAGGAAGAGATTACTTGGGAGCAATTCCAAGTCAGATTTGAGGCTAAGTTCATTTCTACAGCGCAGAAGTCTATTCTGTTCAAGAAGTTCGTGGAGCTCAAGCAAGGTGGAAGACCAGTTCTTGAGTATGTTTCTGAGTTTGAAGCATTGTCCAAGTATGCTCGGTCATATATCGAATCTGCATATCATAAGAATGAGAAGTTTGTGACAGGCTTGGACAGTTATCTTGGGAGACAGTTGGTGGATCATTTGGACGATTCATTTGAGAAGCTTGTGGAGAAGGCTCTCAAGCATGAGAGTTTGTTTCCTAAGGAAGGGTCTGTTGTTGCTGTGACCAGGGAAGAGTCTAAACCCCAGCAGGGTGGAAACAAGAAGAGGAAGCAGCAGCAGCAGCAGCAGAAGGGTAAGGATGGCCAGAAGAAGCCGAAGGGCGAAGTGACCTGCTACAACTGTCAACAGAAAGGCCATCTCTCCAGGGATTGCAAGAATCCGAAAGTGCCGGCGAAGTGCCACAACTGTGACAAGCCGGGGCATTTCAGGAAGAATTGTCCAGAACCGAGAAGGGACAAGCAGATTGTGCAAGCTTATGCTTTGGGAGCTGTTCCGTCGTCTTCGAAAGCTCCTACCACTGAAGAGAAAGGAAAGAGTGTGGTGGTTCAAGGTACTCTTTTCTTATGTGGTGTTCCAGTTAGAGTGTTGTTTGATACTGGGGCGTCGCATTCGTTTGTTTGTAGTGAACTTGTAGGCCGGTTAGGTTTGGAACCGGATATTGTTGATAGGCCATTGGTTGTGACTAATCCAGTTGGGGGTTTGTCTTGTTTGTGTATGTTATGCCGTGGTTTGATTGTGTCGAGTCATGGTTGCTCTTTTGTTTGTGATTGCTTTGTTCTGAACTTTGCGGGGTTCGGAATTATTTTGGGTATGGACTGGCTTAGGAAGTATGCGGCAAAGGTTGATTGTGAGAGGTTGGAAGTGACAGTCGAGAATGTGGAGGGGCGAAAGATTGTGATACGATGTAAGCATGAAGAAGGCGTCTTCATGAGCTTCATGTATTCGCTTGTTGTTCCACGGGATGGACTGTCATCTGTGCCAATCGCGAATGGATTCGAGGATGTCTTTGACGAAGTCAAAGGGTTACCGCCGCATAGAGAGATCGAGTTTCGTATAGATCTAGTTGAAGGAGCCAGACCTGTTGTGATGCCTCTTAGGCGGATGCGCCTAGAGAACAATAGGAGTTGAGGGTGCAGGTTGATGATCTTTTACAGAAAGGATTCATTCGGCGTAGTATGTCCGAATGGGGTGCACCAGTTGTGTTTGTAACCAAAGCAGATGGATCGCTGAGGTTGTGTGTGGATTATCGTGAGCTGAATAAGGTGACTAAGAAGAACAAGTATCCATTGCCGAGAATAGATGACTTGTTTGATTAGCTTCACGAAGCTAAGGTGTTTTCTCAAATGGATTTGGCAACGGGATTTCACCAGTTGAGAGTGGCTAAGGATAGTGTGCCGAAGACTGCTTTTAGGACACCATCTGGTTTCTTTGAGTGGCTGGTAATGCCGTTTGGATTGACTAACGCGGCAGCATATTTTGTGGATCTTATGAATAGAGTGTTCAGAGATCAGTTGAACAAGTTCGTACTTGTGTTCGTGGATGATATTCTGATTTATTCCAGGACTGAAGAAGAGCACAAGACGCATTTGCGTATTGTTTTGGAAATCTTGTGGAAACATCAGCTGAAGGCTAAGTTTTCGAAGTGTCACTTCTGGAAGAGTGAAGTGAGGTTCTTAGGCCATGTTATTTCTGGAAATGGAATAGCGGTTGATCCCGCTAAGGTGGCAGCAATCCAGGATTGGGTTAGACCTAAGAATGCATCGGATGTGAGAAGTTTTCTTGGATTAGCAGGATATTATCGACGGTTTATCAAAGACTTCTCCAAGGTAGCTGCACCGTTAACAGGATTGACAAAGAAGAACCTAGTGTTCAGATGGGATGATAAGTGTGAGCAAGCTTTCAGAATCCTGAAAGAAAGATTGACGAGTGCTCCTGTTTTGACTAATCCTAGTGGGAATGACGAGATGTTGGTTTACACCGACGCATGTGGTACTGGACTTGGAGCAGTGCTGATGTAGAGGGATAAAGTTGTTGCATATGCCAGTCGACAACTGAAGCCGCATGAAAGGAATTACCCGACTCATGATTTGGAGTTAGCGGCGATTGTATTTGCTCTGAAGATGTGGAGACATTATCTATTGGGAGTTCGATTCGAGTTGTTCACAGATCATAAGTCGTTGAAGTATCTTTTCTCCCAAAAGGATTTGAATCTTCGACAGCAACGTTGGCTAGAGTTTTTGGCATCATATGATTTTGGTATAGCTTATACTCCGAGAAAAGGTAACGCAGTGGCAGATGCGTTAAGTCGAAGACATGCAGGATTGGGAGCCATGTTTTCAGAATGGAAGAGTCTCGAATATTTAGCTGGATTTGACTTCAGGCCTAGATGTGAATTGGAACCTGAGATGTTGGCAAACTTATCGATAAGACCTTCTCTTGTGGAAAGGATTGGCGAGAGCCAAAAGCGAGACGATAAGCTTGTCAATATTTTCCGTGATTTGGAATCTGGATTGGATCCAGAAAAGGATAAAGGATTCGAGGTCGATCGAGAGGGTTGGCTTCGGAAGCAAGGACGACTAGTTGTTCCCGATATAGATGAATTGAGGAGTGAAGTTCTGAAGGAAAGTCATCACTCGAAGCTGACAATTCATCCAGGTGGAAATAAGATGTATCGGGATATGAAGAGAACCTACTACTGGGAAGGTATGAAGAAGGATGTTGGAAATTTTATTTCCAAGTGTATGAACTGCCAGTTGGTAAAGGCTGAACAGAAGAAGCCAAGTGTATTGCTTCAGCCATTAGAAGTTCCTACATGGAAGTGGGAACAAGTGTCGATGGATTTTATCGATGGATTGCCTAGAACCAGAACGGGAAATGAAGGGATTTGGGTCATTGTAGATCGTCTGACTAAGAGTGCAAGATTCATTCCTGTTCGATCGACTAGGACTGCATCAAAGTTGGCTGAGTTGTATGTTAAGTGGATAGTTCGATTCCATGGTATTCCGAAGAGTATAGTGAGCGATCGAGATCCATTGTTCACTAGTGGATTTTGGAAGAGCTTCCAGGAAGTTTTGGGAACCGAGTTGTGTTTGAGTACAGCTTATCACCCTCAAACAGATGGTCAGACCGAGAGAGTCAACCGAGTTTTGGAAGATCTTCTTAGAGTTTGTGTTTTGGACTTCGGAGGATCCTGGGAAGATCACCTTCATTTGGTGGAGTTTTCATACAACAACAGTTACCAGTCAAGTATTGGGATGGCACCGTATGAAGCATTGTATGGGAGACCGTGTAATTCTCCGACATGTTGGATAGAATCAAGAGAAAAGCTGATGCTTGGGCCAGAGATGATTCGACAGACTTCGGATTGTATAGAGATCATTCGGCAACGAATGAAAGCAGCCCAAGACCGTCAGAAGAGTTATGCCGATAAGCGTCGTAAGGATTTGGAATTCGACGTAGGAGATATGGTTTTTGTGAAGATTTCTCCACTGAAGAATGTTATTCGATTCGGGAAAAAGGGAAAATTGACTCCTAGATTTGTTGGACCATTCCCGATCATCGAGCGAATTGGCAAGCTCGCCTATAGACTGGAGTTACCAGAGAAGATGTCGGGTGTACACAATGTATTTCATATATCGTATCTACGGAAGTATGTGCACGACTCAAGTACAGTGGTTTCTGTTGATAGCTGTGAAGACTTTGAAGTTGATCCAGTCGATAGAAGACCTCGTAAGCCGCTTCGTGTTGTGGGAACCGACACGAAACAGCTCAGGAGGAAGGTAGTTAAGTTGCTCAAAATACAATGGAGTGATGATGATAACGACTGTACGTGGGAGGTGGAAGAGAGGATGAAGGCAGCTCATCCTGAACTCTTCAAGGTATGGCCCTAAGTTGTCGTGTCATCTCACGATATTGTGACTTGTTCTAGTGTTAGAATTCTGTACGCTAAGCTAGAATTGGATGCATGGTTTGTTGATTGTTATGGATGATAGGCGTACAGAATAGTCTTTGATTGCTTTGTTTGCTTGGAATTTCGGGGACGAAATTCCTAAGGGGGAGAGAATGTAACGACCCGTATTTTTACGGATCGAAAAGTTCGTTAATTTGGAATTTTCAGCATTTTTAAGTCATTTCAGATGTTTGGCAGATTTTGTTAAGTCCTAAGTCGGTTTGGACGAGTTAAGTAATAAGTCTGGGTCGAGTGGCCGACTTAAGGAGTTAACCGAGTTAAGGACTTAAGAGATAGGGGCGACTTAAGAAACTGACCGAGTTAAGTAATAGAGCGACCTAAGTGTTGACGACTTATAAAGTTAGCAGGTTAGCGACCTAGTGGTTAGCGAGGTTAAGTTGTTAGACGACTTAAGTAGTTAGGTCGTAGCCTAGTTGAGTCGTGGTGTTGCTAAGTTATTAAGTCGTGTGAGTTTAGGTCGGCTACCTCGTTAGGTCGGAGCTGTGGTTAAGTCGCGTGTGTTCTAGTAGTTAGGTCGTAAGCCACCTTTGTTAGTTAAGTCGTCAAGACGACTTAAGTGTTAGCTCGTTTCTTGAGTTAAGTCGTAGGTAGGCTGCTGTGTTAAGTCGTGACCGACTTAGGAGTTAGCTGCTAAGTCGTTTAAGTTGTTAGACAGGTGAGTTTTTGAGTCAGCTAAGTTGTTTAGGTCGTAGGGGTTAAGTCGTAACCCAGTTACCTGTTAAGTCGAAGGCCCTGCTTAGTGATAAGTCGTTAGGTTGTTAGGCGCTGTTGTGCTAAGTTGAATTCTCTTAAGTCTTAGGTCGGAGGGGTCTTAGGTCGTAAGTCGGAGACGACTTATGGAGATAGCCGAGTTACGACTTAAGAGGATTTTCAGCTATAAATAGGAAGGGTTTTTCTCACTTTTTGGGATCCGGATTTCGAAGCGACGAAGTGCTGCCATTTTGAGAGCTCGACTTCTACACTTCTTCACTTCTTTTCTTCACTCTAATCTAGTGCTTCCTTTCATCAAAATCGAAGATCAAGATCGAAGATCCAAGAGCTAAAGTTGAAGACCTTCATCCATTGAAGTGAGATTTCTTCGTTTGAAGCGGATTCGTGATAGATCAAGCTTGATCCTTCGCTGTCCAGATCTGAAGCGTGTTGATTTGGGGTTGTTTAGGTGATTTGGTGAGTGGTTATTATCTCTCACACGGATCCAAAGGAGTATATCGGATTGTTGGCTCGATTTGGTGTTAAAATAGTGATTTTCATGCATTTTCTTCATCCTAAGTGTAGATCCATGTAGATCCATTGTTCATGATAATTTGACAACCATTTTACTAAGTGTTAACCTATGCAAGTTCATTCATCAAGATTGTAGAGATATTTCTTATGATTTCATGCATGTTAGACTTTCAACTCTTTAATTACGAAATTGCCATTATTGTGATAATTGTCTACTTAGATCATATTTGAATGCTTGATTGTTGGATTAATGTTTGACTTGGTTGATTGCTATAAATTAGATGATTGATGATTTGATCTAGATCGAGGATGATTCAAAAGCTGAGAGAAAGGCTCTTGAATTGGGAAAGCTGCTTGTGGCATATGTAGCGGATGATGAAGCTCTTATGCATAGATTTGATGATGATGTTGAGATGAAGCTTTGCGAGGATGTGATGAAGCGAAGCATGATATGAGATAGTCTTGGTCTAATCCAGACGGGATCATTCCAAGCAGATTGATAACTCGGTGATATGGTTCGAGTTTGAGGATAATGGATGCTCGAGAGGCGCTTGAGCTAGTATGGAAATAGTCGTCGAGGAGGATGACTAGGAGGCTTGGATAGCATCGTTGTTGAAGGTTCTAGCAGACTCAAAGCAAGGGTACGTTTGGGCAGTTGCGAAAATCCCAACGACAATGAATTGATGGTCGAGTACCCTGGGTAGTTGCGAAAATCCTTGGCACGGGCTGCGACGACGTGCGGAGTACTGTCTAGAACCGGGGTTTCCATTAGCCCTTGACGGACGACTGAAAGAATGTGCCGGTCATTCAATTAACGGTGGTATCGAAGTAATGATAACAGTGATAGCCAGAGTCATGGATGTTTGGTTGTATCGTCATTCGGTCTCAAGAGCAGTGTTTTTCGGGTGCTTATCTGATCTTGGTTTAGGCCTTGGGGGTTTGTGCTTGGAAAACATCGCCCTTGACTCGAGTGATAATTACTTTACTTTAAATTGTATACTCTGCTATGTTTGCTTCTGCTTAGTGTGTGTCTGGGGGCTATCACTGTAGAATGAGGTTGGAGTGGGAGGGTTGTATTCCTATTCCTTTTCCTTTATGCTCTTTTGGTATGTTGTTAGTTAACTTACTGCTCACTAAGACTGTTGTCTGACTCAAGGCTTTATGTTTTAATTCTTATTGCCTTGGGCTGTTCGTCCATTTTTGGGACGGGCAGACTAGGTAGCAGGTGACAGGTGCTGTTCTTGCTTCTCACGATGCTAATATCGAAGACGAGCTAGAGGGTTGCATATTATCTTCTTACTATATGTACTGGGTGTTCCGCTGTTTGTATATTCTCTGAGTGTTGTGTAGTGAGGCTTGATGTATTGACTATTTGGATGCCTGTATTCAACTATTATGAAGTTTTATATGATGGCATTTTATTCTGTAAAGCTTCACTATACATGTGTTCTATTGTATTTTGTCCATGCGCTGTGAGTAATACGATAGATTCTGTTGTTTTTAATTTACCCTGACAATCGTCCATGGTCGCCTGGCACACCTTACAGCGCACTTTCTCTAGATTCGGTGCAGGGGTCATGGGCGGTCGTCACAGTTAAAGCATGGTCAAGTAATCTATTCCGTTGTTGCTTCTTATCTGCATTGTTTCAACATTGTTTTGCGTTGAATATTTATGTGTATATTGTCTTGTTTTGTTTGAATGTTTTCAAGGAGATTTATCTTTGGCTCTCTCAATATCCAATCTTATTCGTGCTTTCGTGCCTTCGAAGATCTCAGTTTGTGCATTTGATAGCAATCCCCAGCACAAAGAGGTGAGTTATTCTCACCAGACAATATGTACCTATATAACAAGTAAATTGACACCCTGCGAATCTGTAGAAATATATTATCATGTTATATATGCTTATATTATTATCATATGATGTTCACACCTGTTATTACACCTATTATATCATATTTTACTGTTATTTAATGTTATTCTGTTATTTATATCTGTTATCACCATTGCAAGTTCCCTGTAGACTAGAATCACTATGGGTTGAAATGATACATACCCGAACGGACTTTAGAATAGGGAAAAATCGTTATGGGCTGAAATGATAGGACTGAACGATTTTTATTTAATTTATTTTAACTTGGGATTGCGGGTTTGGAATGATAGAACCCGGATTTTTTCTTTTTTAACTGCGGATTGAAATGATACATATCCGTATCACTTGACCTAGGTTAGAAAATTATATACAGGCCCGTGGTTATTTTATAAAGTGTTTTGGATATTTTTAAGTATTTTAAAAATTATAAATTTATGAAATTTGATTTAAATAGATTTTGAAATGTTTTAAAATAAAGAAATTATGATTTTTTTTCTATGTGTTAAAAATGTAATTAATGAATGGTTTAACTGGATTTTTGAAATATAACTTAAGTTGGAAATTTGGAATTTTGGTTAAAAATGATATTTAAGTTATATAAATAAAATGGATATTAAATTTTATTTGGAAATGGTAAATATGATAATTTCATTAAATTTGAATTTAAGTGATTTATTAAAGTATTATTGATTTTTCTATGAATTTAAGTGGTTAAATAAATGAATGTTTAAAAGTGATCTTTTAAAATATAACTTGACTAGGAAATGTGAAATTTGGTTTTAATTAAAGGTTTAAGTTAATTAAATAAAATTGGAAATTTTGTTAAATTGTGAAATGGTAAGTTAAATTTGAAGTGTTAAGTCTATTTGTTGAAATGTGAAGAATTGGAACTTTTACACTTAAATTTATTAAGTAAATTGTTGAAAATTGGATTTTATTATAAGAAATTTATTATGAAAAGATATATGTTAAACGATATGTAAATGAACATTTTAAATGTTAAAATATGATTTTTAAAATGTTTATGTGTTTTAAATTAAAGTTATTTAATTGCTGGAAATACACTAACACCTGAAATTAACTTTTAATAGCATTCAGAAATGCTATAGATTCTGTTTTGAACTAAAATTGTGTAAAAAGAGCTATTACAACATTTCTGAAATGTTGTAGTTGCTGTAATTGAACTTATAGGCTAATATTGAACTCAGGCCTATTATAGCATTCTCTGGAAATGCTAGAATGGTCTGCAGTCTTTGCTGAAACCAAATTTAACCCTTGTTTTGAAATCTGAACTACCGCAGCACTTCTGAAATGCTGTCTTTTCTGTTTTGAACTATAATTCAACTAAAACTGAGTTTTAACAGCAGTTTTAAGTGCTGTCTTTGCTGAATTAAAAATGTTTTCAAATATAACTTATAGCAGTTGTTTTTAAATGCTGTGAAATGCTAAAATTTTAATAATTAGGGTTTTTGACTTAGTAAACGAACTCAGAATGGTTTGAAACTTTGGAAATTGAATACTTGATTTGAAAATATAATAATTACACTTTTAAAAGGTTTAAATGAATTATTTGATTGGAATATAAACTATTTAAAAGGTGACTTGAAATGATAATAAATGAAGTATACCTTTAAATTTAAAAGGTGTTTAAAGTTGAATATTTAGATTTGAACTCAAATGATATTTGGAATATTAAAATGATTTGAAATGAAGTTTTGAAATGATATGATATTTTAAAAATATGGAAATGGTTTGGAATTGATTTAATCTTTATTTGATAAAGATTTGCATTTGAAATGATATTCTATTTTGAAGTATAAACTGTTTTTAAACTTATAACCACGGGTTATAATAACGTTGGGTTGTTAAAGAGACCGGGATCGGATATGGACATACTCTCTGTCTTACCGAAAACCACTTTGGCAACTGTGTACGCGGTGGAGATTCCAGAATGAAGTAGGATGGTGCGACGTTCTTAAGGTATGTTACGTGGACCCAACTCCCGTGAGTTGGCATAAGGTGGCTAAAACATGAGCGATCTCGGACCAGTGAGGTAGCACCTCTTCTCGGACACATTTCTTCGATATTATACTCTTACTTGTGATTTGACTAGATGGCCATCCTCCGATTTGGGAATGTTGTTCGAGGTGGACGATAGTGGCTGCTATGCGCTCCATCAGTCCGTGTGCGTAATTGGTATATCTACCCTGGCATTGCCTAGTTGTGCCGTGTCACCTACCATATCGAGCTTTACTACGATTATGATTTTAAGATCCGACCGCGTTAAGGTTCTCCATCCCCTTAACGCTATTTTCTATATGATTATACTTTACTTATTTAGACACTATTATAATAGCGAATATTACTACATAGTAGATATTTTAACGGATCCTTAGAGGATGGGCGGTCCCAAGCATCTTCTAAGTTACTTGTACCCTTATTACAGTTCGCTTGAGTTGGTTTACATTATATAAGTATATACTGTCCTGACTCGAGTGTTTTGTGTTTTGCTTTACGCTCGGGTCTGCCTGAGTTATTCACAGATTTGGATTTCCACTCGCTTGGAGATTTGAATCGCTGGAGATTATCTGCTTGTCTTGTCATATCTATTTCAGTTCCGTTATCCTACTCAGCTTGTACTTGGTTATTTTATTGAGACTTTTGTTGTACTCTATTTCTTCTGTTGTATCTTATGTAACTCTGACATATTTAGATAGTAGCTTCATGAACTACTATTTCTTTTACTTCCGCTGCATTATTTTACTCTGTGTCTGTGATCTGTGATTATATTTATTTACCGTATATTCTGAGATTTGCCAAATTTTAATTACAATGCGGTATTTTGAGCAATTCAACTCCGGCATGAGTGTCTACCTATACACTTATAATGGATGCGAATGGTTTAAAATATCGGGTCGTTACATTTCATTCAATATTCGTTAAGTTAATTTGTCATTCAAAACAATTTTCTATTTAATTTCCAATTCATTAAATCAATTACTTACGTTCATCTTCATTATATCAAAACTTACAAATTTGAATTAAATTAAATTCATCAAATCAATTCTTTCAATTACAAGTCTTACATTAATTTCAATACATCACATTCTTTTTCTTATTTAAGAAAATTCAATTCACTTATAAATTTACTTAGTTACAATTTCAAAACTCAATTAATAAAGAAACTTAATTTCACTTATTCAAGAAGTTCAATTTTACTTAATAAAGAATTCAATTTTATTTAATTATTACTTAATTCAATCTTATTTAATTATTAAATAATTTCAAACTTAATTTTTAACTAATTTCAAAACTTAATTATTAATAATTCCAAATTTAATTATTAAATAATTAATTTTAAAACAACATTCATTCATTAATTACATTGTAAATATTTTTCTTCAGATTATTAAATGTTAACATTTCCTTTCATTAAAATTCAAATTCCAACCTCGTTTCAAAACCATTTTTATTTATTCAAATAAAATCTTCATTTTATTTTTAAATCAAAGTATTGACCAATCGGTTTTTATTTAATTCTCTATCCTAGGTCAAAGTTCAATTTGGGTATTTATCATTTCAACCCAATTCTAATTCAATTCAAAATCAAAGCATAGCAAAGGGAACTTGCAGTGTGATAACTGGGATGGTGTCAAAGTAAATAAACAAGCAATAACAACAATCAATAACAATCCAATAGTTAATTTAAATAATCTCGAAATAATCGTATTAATTCACATTGTTGTTTGTGCAAATTAATATAATTATTTCTAGAATCTACACTATCATTTCATGTAGATTAAAGATTATTACATTAATATTTAAACGGTTCTTCACTTGATATCTACTATTCAATTTCATACTACATCGATTTAAACAACATACATTTAAATGGTTCAAGGTGTATTTTACCAAATTTCTACGTGTCGATTAATTCAACATTTAAAGGGTCATATTATGCAAATGTCACCTAATCAAATTTAACATGTATCAAATCTAACTATCCTACGTGAATTTCAATTTCAAATTATTTATCACTTACAACATTAACAATTTATCGTCCAATGTTAACATCAAACAATCAATCATTTATCAACCAAACTGGATTATCATTTCATAAATAATAGATAATGGTGTCAGGTGTCACAGGTGAACTGATACAGATAATAGCATACATAACAGTGTAAATAACTAACAGCAGCATATTCCAATTGTCGTTTCAATTGAAATCAAATTTAATAAATAAAAGAACGTTAATCGTGAGTGATTGCTCACCTTTTGAGGCTAGAGAAATTTCAGAAGGTGACACGGATATGCACACTGATACGAACACTGGTATTGAATTTCGCATCTAAGCAAAGCAAAATCGGCACGAAATTCAAAGCAAAGCTAGGTTGGCTCAAACTCGACGATCAGAGCTGATAACAAGGGATCGATGAGAATAACAATTCAGTTTGATATATAGACTGAAAACATATTCATTGTTATAAAAATATATATATATATATATATATATATATATATATTATAGCTAATAATATATAAAACTGTTAAACTTGGAAATACAGCCAGTATATTACAATATGCGTTCAAAAATGTACACATAAGTTAAAACACAAAAAGAGAAACCAACAGGCTACATGCAACTTATGTGTATAAAATGTATACAAATATATTACCTAACAAGTTATATCTGTACAAATGATATATATACACAGTATCTTATAATATCAAACAATACTTAAAATATTCACAACGCAATATTTATATAAAAATCTAACACTGCAGGCTCTACTTTATTATAACATATAAAATTCAACTTGAAATATATATGTGCAGACCGCGTGAAGTAAATATAGATGCAGACTTAATACTCTAACTTTTTATGCCAAACGAAATATAAGCGAACTATTATATATATATATATAAAATAACAAACCTATCTCGCATAACTGTAGATTAACACAATGTAAAGTTTTAAACAAACATACGTATACTTACATGCTATAACAGTAGCCATATAACTTAAAATACAACAAACATTGTATTGTGTACCAATATATATATGACTGTTATTCTAAAATATATGCACTGTAAAATTTATATAAACTTAATATTTATACAAATAATATATAAATAACATATATCATAACATAGTGTCTATATATTTTTATTTATTTATTTATTTATTTATTTTATTTTTCGGTCGAAACTTTACCTATACATTTATATATATTCAGCAAAATCAATACATATAATACTTACAAATAGAGTTTACATGTATACAACTTACATTGAAAACAAAGAGGCTGATGTCGTTGATTTCGGCCAAGGATGCGAAGGTGGAGATAGGTGTCTCGACTTTAGGCTGGCGATCGCATGGCTATGGTTAAGATAGAGGCGGGCAGTGTAGGTGATGAAAAGCCGAGGAAGAAGTGGGGTTTGTTGGCGATGGACGCGGGCAGCTGCGCGATTTTAAAAGGAAGGCAAGTGGGGTCGGCACGCTGTCGCACCAGCGAGCGAAGGAGGGAGGACGGAGCGGAGGCTCGGCAAATAGGAACGGCAGGTGGCAGGTGGCGGAAGTCAGTGGTGATGCTCAGCTTCGTGGGGCTGGTGCACGAGGAGGGCGGAGGTGCGTTCAATCGGCAAGCTTTGTTTTTTTTTCTTTTTTTGGCACAAGAATGGCTACAGCAAAAATGAAAACAAGGAGAAGAATAAATGAAGGAAAGATGTCTTCATGGGGAGAGGGGAAGTCTTTACGTGCTTGGAAATGATGAAGTACCAAGCTACAGCTAATAATGTATTTGAACGCTAGGAAATAGCAATAGTCGACATTGAATTCTCTAGGGAATATAAAATGGCCTGTCGTTGTTTTGAACAGGTAAGGAATGAATATTTACATCCAAAGCCAAAAGATTTTTAGACCTATACCAATATGAAATCGTTTTAGTGGATTCTGTTACTTATCAGACTTCAAAATACGGAAATAAATATACCGTTGAGATCAGCACGACGAGACGATGAAAGCGACATATGGATATCAGTGGTACGATTGAATTTTTTAAAAATTCGAATTTTTCTACTAGCGGAAAATGCAGCAAAAACGCAGAAAAATAAGATCGACGGAGCTAAAGAAGTCCGAATTTTGAAAAACGAAAAATGACGTCTTGCTCAGGAGATGATTTAGAATTTTTCTATGTAAAATATTTGGGTTTCGAAAACATTTTATTTTCATCGCTTTTTAACTGATTAAATCGAAGTAAATTTACGCGCGAAATAAACTTTCATATTTTCGGACGAAAATTTACCAGTTGCTATGTTTAACTAGACGCATTCCAAATATCAAATTTATATTTCAAAATTTTATCATTTAAAATTTCGCAAAATTTCAACTAATTACGATATTTAAAACAGTTAAAATTTACGGGTCGTTACATGTATCGTGTCAAATGTATTGTAACTGACATCAGTTATATATATATATATATATATATGAGACTTTTGTTATCTGTGTTCCGCATCTTTTTGTATCTGTGTTATTATTATATATATTGTCCTAAACTATTATGAACCATCGTAGTTCGTTTTATACTGGAATTGGGTGTGTCGATGGGAGTAAATAAATAAGAGATGAAAAATGAAAAATATATACCACTCCTATCGAGGTAACCAATACTAGTGTAAAGCCAACTACGGATGGCCGCTCCTATCCAGCCTTATTCTTCGTAATAACAGACAGTATTTCTTTTAATACTCTTTGTTATTGTGAGCATAGAGGTGGGGCGTCACAGTTGGTATCAGAGCTTGGGGTTTATGGACATAATATAAAACATAACTTAGATGGAACATGTGTTACAACTATTTGTCGATGTTTTATTTGTGCTTTGAGTCAAAACTAAAGTTTTGAGATTATGATGAAATTTTTTAAATATATTTATTAAAAATAAAAGTGAAACTGTGTTTTGTTGTTTGATTAAATTGGGTACTGTTTATCAGAGTGCGCAGCGGAAACAGTGAAACTGTCTTCGCAGAGTACAACTGATAATCTTTTTGGTTTAAAAATCGAAATATGAAATTGAAATAAATTTCATTTGCTGTTTACATAGCTGTGTTTATTTTGTTTTTTTTTGAGAATTTCGAATCCGAATTGAGGATTCCAAACGATTGCAGTTATGTGATTTTTGTTGAGATCTTTGCTGGTTTTCTTTTATGCTAATCATTTATTGATTAGATTTTTCTGTTTTGAATTATCTTCATTGAAGATACATTCGAACGATTTCTTTGTTCATTTTGTAGTACGTGCAAATTTGAGTTGCACGTTACTGCATTAATTTTACGTTGAACCGGTTCTTGGTTATGAAACGTATTTTGTTGCCGTTACTTTTATAACGAGATTTTTACATCAGTGCTAAATTTTTGAAGCACGGTGTTTTGTTGACAATTTTAATGAATGAAAATTCACTGGTGTTACATTTTGATGTGAATTATTTTGATGAGATTTTGACGTTTAAAAAAAATTACTTTCGCTTTGACTTCAGTAACCGTCAAATTTTAAAAGTGGATTTTCAAGCGATTATACTGCAATGCTGATTTGTGACCCGTTTTTACGGTATTTTGAGAAGTACAATTTCCTTATCGAAATTGTTACTGATTTGCTGTTTTAATCACGTGTTCTGAAAATTGTTTTAAAATGAAAAAAAAATTATAAAATTTTTAACAGTTTGCGCTTTCAAAAGAATGAGGAAGCGACTTAAACGTTTCAGCAAAATCGAGGACTATGACCCCTTTCTTTTACTGATTCACTTAACTCCGGACTTGTCCAGTTGAGAATGTGAATTGTTATTTTTATAAAATAAATAAAATTGTTTTCGGGAATTTTACAGTTTGTGCTTTCAAAAAAATAAGGAAGTGACTTAAACGATTCAGCAAAATCGAGGACTATGACTCCTTTATTTTACTGATTCGCTTAATTCCGGACTTGTCCGTTTGAGAATGTAAAATGTATTTTTACAAAATCCACACTTTTGCACTTTCAAGAAAACGATGAAGAGAATCAAACGATTTAGTAAAACACGTGGTATGGGACATGTGCGTTTGCTATTTCGGTTAATTCCGGACTCGTTAATTGAAATATTTGATGTTTTGATGATTCTGATGATTTGTGTGCTTTCGAGCCACTTTGTTGGACCTTCGGGTCATTTGTTCGGCTTTCGGGCCACTTCGATGGACCTTCGGGTCAAATACCAGTACTAGACCTTCGGGTCACTCTGCGGACCTTCGGGTCAATCTGATGGGCGCCAAAATTATGTTGAGTACTTGGTAGGCTTCTGCCACTCTGAGATGCACGTGCGGCGAACTAAAAACTCGCCATCTGATGGGATCGATCCAAGCTTTTATGTTGATTTTCTAGTCTTCTTAATTGATTTCTAGATATTTGTTGTTTCTAATTATCTGCAGGTAATTAGATATCTGATGTTATGAGATTTAATTATCGTATCGATAATTAAATATTTGTTGTTTCTAATTATCGCTTGTGATAATTAGATATTTGTTGTTTCTGATTATCGTTTTTGATAATCGGATATTTGGTGTTTCTAATTATCGCTTGTGATAATTAGATATTTGTTGTTTCTGATTATCGTTTTTGATAATCGGATATTTGTTGTTCCAATTATCGCTTGTGATAATTAGATATTTGTTGATTCTGATTATCGTTTTTGATAATCGGATATTTGTTGTTTCTAATTATCGCTTGTGATAATTAGATATTTGTTGATTCTGATTATCGTTTTTGATAATCGGATATTTGTTGTTTCTAATTATCGCTTGTGATAATTAGATATTTGTTGATTCTGATTAACGTTTTTGATAATCGGATATTTGTTGTTTCTAATTATCGCTTGTGATACTTAGATATTTGTTGTTTCTTATTATCGTTTTTGGTAATCGGATATTTGTTGTTTCTAATTATCGCTTGTGATAATTAGATATTTGTTGTTTCTGATTATCGTTTTTGATAATCGGATATTTGTTGTTTCTAATTATCGCTTGTGATAATTAGATATTTGTTGTTTCTGATTATCGTTTTTGATAATCGGATATTTGTTGATTTGAGATTTGATTATCGTTTTTGATAATTAAGTATTTGTTGATTTGAGATTTGATTATCGTTTTTGATAATTAAATATTTGTTGATTTGAGATTTGATTATCGTTTTTGATAATTAAATATTTGTTGATTTGAGATTTGATTATCGTTTTTGATAACTAAATATTTGTTGATTTGAGATTTGATTATCGTTTTTGATAATTAAATATTTGTTGATTTCAGATTTGATTATCGTTTTTAATAATTGGATATTTGTTGATTTGAGATTTGATTATCGTTTTTGATAATTAGATATTTGTTGATTTGAGATTTGATTATCGTTTTTGATAATTAAATATTTGTTGATTTGAGATTTGATTATCGTTTTTGATAATTAAATATTTGTTGATTTGAAATTTGATTATCGTTTTTGATAATTAAATATTTGTTGATTTGAAATTTGATTATCGTTTTTGATAATTAAATATTTGTTGATTTGAGATTTGATTATCGTTTTTGTTAATTAAATATTTGTTGATTTGAAATTTGATTATCGTTTTTGATAATTAAATAATTGCTGATTTGAGATTTCTGATTATCGTTTTTGATAATTAGATATTTGCTGATTTGAGATTTCTGATTATCGTTTTTGAAAATTAGATTTTGCTGTTTTCTAACTATCGTTTCGATAGTTAGATGTTGCTGTTTTGTGATTTCTGTATTTCGGATTATCTAATTGATAATTGAATATTGTCGATAATTGTGTTTATCCAGTTTAGTTGTTTTCTGATTATCTATTGATAATTAGATTTTGTTGAGAATTTGTGAATTTCTTTTATGAGATTGAAGGATTTCTTTGGCGTTTGTGTTTTGATGTTTATTTTTCTAGCTTAACCAGTTTATGTTAGAAAAATAATTGTTATTGACGACTTTAATTATGAAAATTGCGGGGACGCAATTTTTATAAGGAGGGGAGTCTGTAACAACCCGGGGTTTCATATCGATTAATCATCGTCATTAGACGATTAAATCGTTTGTCGATTTGCTATTGGAATTTGAATCAAATTGAAATTCTTTTTAAATCTGTAAAATTGTTATGCGGGCTTAAAAATTTAGTTTGGCCCATGTCTTCAATTGGTTGCTTTATGCAGTGTTAACTATAAAGGAAAAATACCCGACCCCTTTCATTATTTTTCAGTTCGAAACCCTAAATCAATAAACGGAAAAAAATGGCGACCACGATTTCCTTTGTTCGTTCGCTTCTCCAAAATAGGGCTTGCTCGTTCGTCCCCTTCGACGAAGATTTGGGGCTTTTGATTGCTGTAGGCTTCGGTTCACTGTCTCGATCGAATGAAAGGTGAGTAATTTTATTACTCACATCTAATTCGATTTCATATATATGTGATTTGTGATTTCCACGGCTTTGAATTCTTGGGTTTTCGTTTGTATACAATGTCGAGTTCGTCTTGATTATCTTGACCATTCTGATTCGTTTGAATACTTGAGATGATTTCTCTGACTTTAGCAGTTTGTACAAATTAATGCCGATACTCACTGAGTCGATTCTTGTTTGAATTTCCGGCTTTAATGATTTTTGATTTGATTTTGTGATGTCGATCTTGTTCGACTTTTGCCATATTACTCACTGTCTCTGGTAGCACTTTCGTCCGTGTTCATTTGAGTCTATAATTATGTAGCATTAGCTGTTCATGTTGTAGACCATTTGGCTTGCATCACCACTGACTGTTGACACTCTGTACATTTGTTTTCACTGCTTACCAGTGACATTTGCTTCTGCACTGGGCACTTATATCATTTTGAAGTTCCTGATGCACTTTTTGACCTGATGCTTGTGTACATATATGCATATGCCTCTGTTGACTTTGATTTTGTGAAAATAGGAACTGGTCGATTTTCTTGGTTATTGATTTTGAATTGTTCCATGACTTGCATCGTTCATGGTTGATTTCAATTCTCTGTTGTATTTCTTGAAGTCTTCATTGCACACTGGTGGTCTGAGTATTTCTTTTGACCTGTATTTCAAACTTGATTATACGAGGTAGAATTTGTATAACATTCGTTTTGTTCGATTTTACTTGTTGTTTCCGGCCATTATATTTGGTTCGATTCCTTGATACTTTCGACTTGTTTGTTTTTATTTGCCATTCCTTGTAGATATCCGCGATTTAGTGATACTGTAGTGTCGACTTGCATCTATTTGTAACTGCCATCCAGTTTGGTTTTGCTTACAGTACTTGTATTCACTTGAGCTTGAGTTCATAGGGTAGCCTGGTTGACTTTTGTAGTTCACTGGTCTTGTGTCACTGCTTACTGTCTACATGAACCTGAAAATCGTGTCTGCAGTTTGATATCATCTCAAGTGTATTTCATAGTTCACCATTCTCGAGTATCACTGCATATTATGTTGCCCTTGTCCTCGAGTATGATACTTGCACTTGTCCTGTTTGCTTCACTGTGTTGTTCACTACCGCATACCACTGCATTTTCATCACTACCTATTGGTGGTACATGTTACTTGTTGGTTTGTAACTTCATGTTGCATTGACCGGTTTTTCTTGCATTTATATCTTTCAATGGTTTAAACTTGTACATTTGGGTTTCACTGTGCACTGTTGGGTTGTATATGCAGTTCTTTAGTGTTGTGCACTTTGATACTTGAGTTGTGTTGCCTCTGACCTTTTAGCACACAGACTTCATTTCATGTTAGTCTTCACTATACCATATTGTGTTGTGTTGCCTTATCTTGGGCACACATACTTGCATCACTTGTAGTTGCCCCTGTTCATGCTCTATGTTATGCATATGTGCATTTATACCACCTGATGTTGCACTTGCATGATTCTGTTTAGTAGTTGTACACTTGTTGTACACATTTCCTGTCATTCCCTTAGCACTGTGCATTCACGTGCACCCCATTCAGTTGCTTTTGCTTCGCACTGAACACGGCAAGTGTTCGTGCATCATTACTGTCACATACGCATGTTGGTCTATTCTTGTTGTCCAAGACTGACCTGGTCTGATTCCTTTGCATTGCGGTTAGCTCAGAGTTTTATTGACCACTCTTGTTGTACAGTGTATAACTTGTTCTGTCATTTTGCTATCTGCTTAGATACTTCATGTGTACATCTGATTTTGGCGAGGCAGTACACACGAGCGTGTACTGCAGCCAAATCAGATTTGATGTTATAATTGATGATTTCAATTGTTGGTATTTTTGTTGCCAAGTTAAAATATTTTGAGTTGAATTCTGATTTGGTTTAAGCTGATGATTTTATTGATATCTAATTATCTTATAGATAATTAGATTATATGTTTTCTAATTATCGCATCGATAATTAGATTTTTGTTGTTTACGCTGTTTTGTTGGCTTGGGTTTCTCTTTGACCTCTGCGGTTTTGGTTGCTGTTAGTATTCACTATTGTGATGATTTCACGTACTGTTGTGGCGAGGCAGTGCACGCGTGCGTGTACTGCAGCCACACAGAGTTTGGTTTGATTTAACCATTTTGAGATTTTCTAATTATTTAATTAATAATTGGATTTTGTTGTTAAATTGCTGTTTAGGCAATTCTGTTGTTTTCTAAATTATCTGCATTGGTAATCTTTTATCTATCTTTCCTGGTGATTTGGATTAGCTGATTTGTTGTTTAACACTGTTTAGTGTTATATATGTCGTTATCCAATTCTCTTATCGAGGAGTCGGATATACAAGATTTCTGTGACCGTCGTCTATTTGGTATTGATTATTATTGCTTCTGTGCATTAATAACTGAGTTTGAATTAGACTGACCCGTGTATTATTTTCTTTTGAATGTAATACTCGGGTCAGACCTGAGTTATTTCAGGTTGTAGATATTCTGCTTTGGGTTGCTGCTTGAGCTATGAAGTCTTTTCATATCTTTTGAAGTGGTCTGCATCTTTTTGTAGTAGTCAGTGTACTGATTTAGGTCGATATGTATTCATGTATATTAGTCCATAATGTACTTGTATATATAACTTCCAGAGTCGACAGTTGTAGTTGTATCATATGTATCGTGTCAAATGTATTGTAACTGACATCAGTTATATATATATATGAGACTTTTGTTATCTGTGTTCCGCATCTTTTTGTATCTGTGTTATTATTATATATATTGTCCTAAACTATTATGAACCGTCGTAGTTCATTTTATACTGGAATTGGGTATGTCGATGGGAGTAAATAAATAAGAGATGAAAAATGAAAAATATATACCACTCCTATCGAGGTAACCAATACTAGTGTAAAGCCAACTACGGATGGCCGCTCCTATCCAGCCTTATTCTTCGTAATAACAAACAGTATTTCTTTTAATACTCTTTGTTATTGTGAGCATAGAGGTGGGACGTCACAGTTGGAATCAGAGCTTGGGGTTTATGGACATAATATAAAACATAACTTAGATGGAACATGTGTTACAACTATTTGTCAATGTTTTATTTGTGCTTTGAGTCAAAACTAAAGTTTTGAGATTATGATGAAAAATTTTAAATATCTTTATTTAAAATAAAAGTGAAACTGTGTTTTGTTGTTTGATTAAATTGGGTACTGTTTATCAGAGTGCGCAGCGGAAACAGTGAAACTGTCTTCGTTGAGTACAACTGATAATCCTTTTGGTTTAAAAATCGAAATATGAAATTGAAATAAATTTCATTTGTTGTTTACATAGCGGTGTTTTTTTTGTTTTTTTTTTTGAGAATTTCGAATCCGAATTGAGGATTCGAAACGATTGCAGTTATGTGATTTTTGTTGAGATCTTTGCTGGTTTTCTTTTATGCTAATCATTATTGATTAGATTTTTCTGTTTTGAATTATCTTCATTGAAGATACATTCGAACGATTTTTTTATTCATTTTGTAGTACGTGCAAATTTGAGTTGCACGTTACTGCATTAATTTTACGTTGAACCGATGCTTGGTTATGAAACGTATTTTGTTGCCGTTACTTTTATAACGGGATTTTTACATCGGTGCTAAATTTTTGAAGCATGGTGTTTTGTTGACAATTTTAATGAATGAAAATTCACTGGTGTTACATTTTGATGTGAATTATTTTGATGAGATTTTGGCATTTAAAAAAAATTACTGTCGCTTTGACTTCAGTAACCGTCAAATTTTAAAAGTGGATTTTCAAGCGGTTATACTGCAATGCTGATTTGTGACCCGTTTTTACGGTATTTTGAGAAGTACAATTTCCTTATCAAAATTGTTACTGATTTGCTGTTTTAATCACGTGTTCTGAAAATCGTTTTAAAATGGAAAAAAAATTTATAAAATTTTTAACAGTTTGCGCTTTCAAAAGAATGAGGAAGCGACTTAAACGTTTCAGCAAAATCGAGGACTATGACCCCTTTCTTTTACTGATTCGCTTAACTCCGGACTTGTCTAGTTGAGAATGTGAATTGTTATTTTTATAAAATAAATAAAATTGTTTCGAGAATTTTACAGTTTGCGCTTTCAAAAGAATGAGGAAGCGACTTAAACGATTCAGCAAAATCGAGGACTATGACCCCTTTCTTTTACTGATTCGTTTAATTCCGGACTTGTCCGTTTGAGAATGTAAAATGTATTTTTACAAAATCCACACTTTTGCACTTTCAAGGAAACGATGAAGAGAATCAAATGATTTAGTAAAACACGTGGTATGGGACATGTGCGTTTGCTATTTCGGTTAATTCCGGACTCGTTAATTGAAATATTTGATGATTCTGATGATTTGTGTGCTTTCGAGCCACTATGTTGGACCTTCGGGTCATTTGTTGGGCTTTTGGGCCACTCCGATGGACCTTCGGGTCAAATACCAGTACTAGACCTTCGGGTCACTCTACGGACCTTCGGGTCAATCTGATGGGCGCCAAAATTATGTTGAGTACTTGGTAGGCTTCGGCCACTCTAAGATGCACGTGCGGCGAACTAAAAACTCGCCATCTGATGGGATCGATCCAAGCTTTTATGTTGATTTTCTAGTCTTCTTAATTGATTTCTAGATATTTGTTGTTTCTAATTATCTGCAGGTAATTAGATATCTGCTGTTATGAGATTTAATTATCGTATCGATAATTAAATATTTGTTGTTTCTAATTATCGCTTGTGATAATTAGATATTTATTGTTTCTGATTATCGTTTTTGATAATCGAATATTGATTGTTTCTAATTATCGCTTGTGATAATTAGATATTTGTTGTTTCTGATTATCGTTTTTGATAATCGGATATTCGTTGTTTCTAATTATCGCTTGTGATAACTAGATATTTGTTGATTCTGATTATCGTTTTTGATAATCAGATATTTGTTGTTTCTAATTATCGCTTGTGATAATTAGATATTTGTTGATTCTGATTATCGTTTTTGATAATCGGATATTTGTTGTTTCTAATTATCGCTTGTGATAATTAGATATTTGTTGTTTCTGATTATCGTTTTTGATAATCGGATATTTGTTGTTTCTAATTATCGCTTGTGATAATTAGATATTTGTTGTTTCTGATTATCGTTTCTGATAATCGGATATTTGTTGTTTCTAATTATCGCTTGTGATAATTAGATATTTGTTGTTTCTGATTATCGTTTTTGATAATCGGATATTTGTTGTTTCTAATTATCGCTTGTGATAATTAGATATTTGTTGTTTCTGATTATCGTTTTTGATAATCGGATATTTGTTGTTTCTAATTATCGCTTGTGATAATTAGATATTTGTTGTTTCTGATTATCGTTTTTGATAATCGGATATTCGTTGTTTCTAATTATCGCTTGTGATAATTAGATATTTGTTGTTTCTGATTATCGTTTTTGATAATCGGATATTCGTTGTTTCTAATTATCGCTTGTGATAATTAGATATTTGTTGATTCTGATTATCGTTTTTGATAATCGGATATTCGTTGTTTCTAATTATCGCTTGTGATAATTAGATATTTGTTGATTCTGATTATCGTTTTTGATAATCGGATATTTGTTGTTTCTAATTATCGCTTGTGATAATTAGATATTTGTTGTTTCTGATTATCGTTTTTGATAATCGGATATTTGTTGTTTCTAATTATCGCTTGTGATAATTAGATATTTGTTGTTTCTGATTATCGTTTCTGATAATCGGATATTTGTTGTTTCTAATTATCGCTTGTGATAATTAGATATTTGTTGTTTTTGATTATCGTTTTTGATAATCGGATATTTGTTGTTTCTAATTATCGCTTGTGATAATTAGATATTTGTTGTTTCTGATTATCGTTTTTGATAATCGGATATTTGTTGTTTCTAATTATCGCTTGTGATAATTAGATATTTGTTGTTTCTGATTATCGTTTTTGATAATCGGATATTTGTTGATTTGAGATTTGATTATCGTTTTTGATAATTAAGTATTTGTTGATTTGAGATTTGATTATCGTTTTTGATAATTAAATATTTGTTGATTTGAGATTTGATTATCGTTTTTGATAATTAAATATTTGTTGATTTGAGATTTGATTATCGTTTTTGATAATTGGATATTTGTTGATTTGAGATTTGATTATCGTTTTTGATAATTAGATATTTGTTGATTTGAAATTTGATTATCGTTTTTGATAATTAAATATTTGTTGATTTGAAATTTGATTATCGTTTTTGATAATTAAATATTTGTTGATTTGAGATTTGATTATCGTTTTTGATAATTAAATATTTGTTGATTTGAGATTTGATTATCGTTTTTGATAATTAAATATTTGTTGATTTGAAATTTGATTATCGTTTTTGATAATTAAATATTTGTTGATTTGAAATTTGATTATCGTTTTTGATAATTAAATATTTGTTGATTTGAGATTTGATTATCGTTTTTGATAATTAATTATTTGTTGATTTGAGATTTGATTATCGTTTTTGATAATTAAATATTTGTTGATTTGAGATTTGATTATCGTTTTTGATAATTGGATATTTGTTGATTTGAGATTTGATTATCGTTTTTGATAATTAGATATTTGTTGATTTGAAATTTGATTATCGTTTTTGATAATTAAATATTTGTTGATTTGAAATTTGATTATCGTTTTTCATAATTAAATATTTGTTGATTTGAGATTTGATTATCATTTTTGATAATTAAATATTTGTTGATTTGAGATTTGATTATCGTTTTTGATAATTAAATATTTGTTGATTTGAAATTTGATTATCGATTTTGATAATTAAATATTTGTTGATTTGAAATTTGATTATCGTTTTTGATAATTAAATATTTGTTGATTTGAGATTTGATTATCGTTTTTGATAATTAAATATTTGTTGATTTGAAATTTGATTATCGTTTTTGATAATTAAATAATTGCTGATTTGAGATTTCCGATTATCGTTTTTGATAATTAGATATTTGCTGATTTGAGATTTCTGATTATCGTTTTTGAAAATTAGATTTTGCTGTTTTCTAACTATCGTTTCGATAGTTAGATGTTGCTGTTTTGTGATTTCTGTATTTCGGATTATCTAATTGATAATTGAATATTGTCGATAATTGTGTTTATCCAGTTTAGTTGTTTTCTGATTATCTATTGATAATTAGATTTTGTTGAGAATTTGTGAATTTCTTTTATGAGATTGAAGGATTTCTTTGGCGTTTGTGTTTTGATGTTTATTTTTCTAGCTTAACCAGTTTATGTTAGAAAAATAATTGTTATTGACGACTTTAATTATGAAAATTGCGGGGACGCAATTTTTATAAGGAGGGGAGTCTGTAACAACCCGGGGTTTCATATCGATTAATCATCGTCACTAGACGATTAAATCGTTTGTCGACTTGCTATTGGAATTTGAATCAAATTGAAATTCTTTTTAAATCTGTAAACTTTTTATGCGGGCTTAAAAATTTAGTTTGACCCATGTCTTCAATTGGTTGCTTTATGCAGTGTTAACTATAAAGGAAAAATACCCGACCCCTTTCATTCTTTTTCAGTTCGAAACCCTAAATCAAATAAACGGAAAAAAATGGCGACCACGATTTCCTTTGTTCGTTCGCTTCTCCAAAATAGGGCTTGCTCGTTCGTCCCCTTCGACGAAGATTTGGGGCTTTTGATTGCTGTAGGCTTCGGTTCACTGTCTCGATCGAATGAAAGGTGAGTAATTTTATTACTCACATATAATTCGATTTCATATATCTGTGATTTGTGATTTCCACGGCTTTGAATTCTTGGGTTTTCGTTTGTATACAATGTCGAGTTCGTCTTGATTATCTTGACTATTCTGATTTGTTTGAATACTTGAGATGATTTCTCTGACTTTAGCAGTTTGTACAAATTAATGCCGATACTCACTGAGTCGATTCTTGTTTGAATTTCCGGCTTTAATGATTTTTGATTTGATTTTGTGATGTCGATCTTGTTCGACTTTTGCCATATTACTCACTGTCTCTGGTAGCACTTTCGTCCGTGTTCATTTGAGTCTATAATTATGTAGCATTAGCTGTTCATGTTGTAGACCATTTGCCTTGCATCACCACTTACTGTTGACACTCTGTACATTTGTTTTCACTGCTTACCAGTGACATTTGCTTCTGCACTGAGCACTTATATCATTTTGAAGTTCCTGATGCACTTTTTGACCTGATGCTTGTGTACATATATGCATATGCCTCTGTTGACTTTGATTTTGTGAAAATAGGAACTGGTCGATTTTCTTGGTTATTGATTTTGAATTGTTCCATGACTTGCATCGTTCATGGTTGATTTCAATTCTCTGTTGTATTTATTGAAGTCTTCATTGCACACTGGTGGTTTGAGTATTTCTTTTGACCTGTATTTCAAACTTGATTATACGAGATAGAATTTGCATAACATTCGTTTTGTTCGATTTTACTTGTTGTTTCCGGCCATTATATTTGGTTCGATTCCTTGATACTTTCGACTTGTTTGTTTTTATTTGCCATTCCTTGTAGATATCCGCGATTTAGTGATACTGTAGTGTTGACTTGCATCTATTTATAACTGCTGTCCAGTTTGGTTTTGCTTACAGTACTTGTATTCACTTGAGCTTGAGTTCATAGGGTAGCCTGGTTGACTTTTGTAGTTCACTGGTCTTGTGTCACTGCTTACTGTCTACATGAACCTGAAAATCGTGTCTGCAGTTTGATATCATCTCAAGTGTATTTCATAGTTCACCATTCTCGAGTATCACTGCATATTATGTTGCCCTTGTCCTCGAGTATGATACTTTCACTTGTCCTGTTTGCTTCACTGTGTTGTTCACTACCGCATACCACTGCATTTTCATCACTGCCTATTGGTGGTACATGTTACTTGTTGGTCTGTAACTTCATGTTGCATTGACCGGTTTTGCTTGCATTTATATCTTTCAATGGTTTAAACTTGTACATTTGGGTTTCACTGTGCACTGTTGGGTTGTATATGCAGTTCTTTAGTGTTGTGCACTTTGATACTTGAGTTGTGTTGCCTCTGACCTTTTGGCACATAGACTTCATTTCATGTTAGTCTTCACTGTACCATATTGTGTTGTGTTGCCTTATCTTGGGCACACATACTTGCATCACTTGTAGTTGCCCCTGTTCATGCTCTATGTTGTGCATATGTGCATTTATACCACCTGATGTTGCACTTGCATGATTCTGTTTAGTAGTTGTACACTTGTGGTACACATTTCCTGTCATTCCCTTAGCACTGTGCATTCACGTGCACCCCATTCAGTTGCTTTTGTTTCGCACTGAACACGGCAAGTGTTCGTGCATCATTACTGTCACATACACATGTTGGTCTATTCTTGTTGTCCAAGACTGACCTGGTCTGATTCCTTTACATTGCGGTTAGCTCAGAGTTTTATTGACCACTCTTGTTGTACAGTGTATAACTTGTTCTATCATTTTGCTATCTGCTTAGATACTTCATGTGTACATCTGATTTTGGCGAGGCAGTACACACGAGCGTGTACTGCAGCCAAATCAGATTTGATGTTATAATTGATGATTTCAATTGTTGGTATTTTTGTTGCCAAGTTAAAATATTTTGAGTTGAATTCTGATTTGGTTTAAGCTGATGATTTTATTGATATCTAATTATCTTATAGATAATTAGATTATATGTTTTCTAATTATCGCATCGATAATTAGATTTTTGTTGTTTACGCTGTTTTGTTGGCTTGGGTTTCTCTTTGACCTCTGCGGTTTTGGTTGCTGTTAGTATTCACTATTGTGATGATTTCACGTACTGTTGTGGCGAGGCAGTGCACGCGTGTGTGTACTGCAGCCACACAGAGTTTGGTTTGATTTAACCATTTTGAGATTTTCTAATTATTTAATTAATAATTGGATTTTGTTGTTAAATTGCTGTTTAGGCAATTCTGTTGTTTTCTAAATTATCTGCATTGGTAATCTTTTATCTATCTTTGCTGGTGATTTGGATTAGCTGATTTGTTGTTTAACACTGTTTAGTGTTATATATGTCGTTATCTGATTCTCTTATCGAGGAGTCGGATATACGAGATTTCTGTGACCGTCGTCTATTTGGTATTGATTATTATTGCTTCTGTACATTAATAACTGAGTTTGAATTAGACTGACCCGTGTATTATTTTCTTTTGAATGTAATACTCGGGTCAGACCCGAGTTATTTCAGGTTGTAGATATTTTGCTTTGGGTTGCTGCTTGAGCTATGAAGTCTTTTCATATCTTTTGAAGTGGTCTGCGTCTTTTTGTAGTAGTCAGTGTACTGATTTAGGTCGATATGTATTCATGTATATTAGTCCATAATGTACTTGTATATATAACTTCCAGAGTCGACAGTTGTAGTTGTATCATATGTATCGTGTCAAATGTATTGTAACTGACATCAGTTATATATATATATGAGACTTTTGTTATCTGTGTTCTGCATCTTTTTGTATCTGTGTTATTATTATATATATTGTCCTAAACTATTATGAACCGTTGTAGTTCGTTTTATACTGGAATTGGGTATGTCGATGGGAGTAAATAAATAAGAGATGAAAAATGAAAAATATATACCACTCCTATCGAGGTAACCAATACTAGTGTAAAGCCAACTACGGATGGCCGCTCCTATCCAGCCTTATTCTTCGTAATAACAGACAGTATTTCTTTTAATACTCTTTGTTATTGTGAGCATAGAGTTGGGGCGTCACATATATTGTATACTCTTGGAAAGGCTAATAGAGTGGCAGATGCATTGAGTAGACATCAAGCAAGATTAGCAAGCTTAATGATGACTGAGTTTAAGGATTTAACAATCCTTAGTGAAGTGGAGATGAAGGAAGAAATTAGTGCACCAGACAATGTGCCTAATGATATGATTGAATATGGAAGATTGAGTCTTATCTCCTTAAGGTCAACACTGGTTGATAAAATAGGAAATATGCAAGATCAAGACTCGAATTTAAAGGAGAAGAAAGACATGATTTCACAAGGAATATTAGTGGAAAACTATGAAGTAGATGATAGAGGCTACCTAAGGAAGAGAGGGAGACTCTGTGTACCCAGTGTAGAAAAACTTAAGCAAGAAGTTATGGATGAACATCATAAGACAAAATACACTATACATCCAGGTGGTACTAAAATGTATCATGATCTTAAAAGAAATTATTGGTGGCCAGGAATGAAAGGGGCAGTAGCCAGATATGTGGCAAAATGTATAACATGCCAACAAGTCAAGGAAGACTATCAAAGACCTTCAGGCCTACTACAACCTTTGGAAGTGCCTACCTGGAAATGGGAACGCATTTCAATGGATTTTGTGGATGGTTTGCCAAGAACAAGAAGAGGTAATGATAGTATTTGGGTAGTAGTTGATAGACTCACAAAGTCAGCCCATTTTATTCTAGTGAACTCAAGCAGAAATGCTCACAAATTAGCACAATTATTTGTGAAGGAGATAGTAAAATTACATGGAATCCCCAAGACTATCATTAGTGATAGAGATACCTTGTTTACCTCAAGGTTCTGGGGAAGCTTTCAAGAGGCAATGGGGACAGAATTGTGTCTAAGCACAGCATACCACCCCCAAACAGATGGTTAAACAGAGATTGTTAACGAGATTCTAGAGGATTTTCTTAGAGCATGCATACTTGATTTTGGTGGCAACTGGGAAGATCATCTTCATTTAGCTGAGTTTGCTTACAACAATAGCTACCAATCCACTATAAGTATGGCTCCATATGAGGCTTTATATGGAAGGCCTTGTTTGTCTCCTGCATGATGGATGGAGGCAGGTGAAAGAGTGTTGCTAGGACCAGATCACATCAAAGAAACCTCTGCAAGAATTGAACTGGTGAGACAGAGAATGAAGGTAGCACAAGAAAGTCAAAAGGCATATGCAGACAGAGGAAGGAGGTCAGTGGAGTATGAAGTGGGAGATTATGTATTTCTCAAAGTTTCACCAATAAGAAAAATATTAAGGTTTGGCAAGGCAGGAAAGTTGTCTCCAAGATTTATAGGGCCATATGAGATAATTCAAAGAGTAGGAAATTTGGCTTATAAGCTGAAGTTGCCAGAGGAATTGAGTAATATCCATGATGTATTTCATGTATCTCAATTGAGGAAATGGGTACATGATAAGGAAGCAATTCTGGAATCACCTACACAAGTCGAAATTCAAGAAAATCTGGGTTATAGGAAGGAACCAGTGGGTATTGTGGCTAGAGAAGAAAAGAAATTGAGGAATAAAATAATTAAATTGGTAAAAATTCAGTGGAGTCTGGATGAGAATGATTGTACATTTGAGGCTGAAGATAGGATGATGGATAAATATCCTAATCTATTTTCTGCTTAAAGGTATGTTTAAAATTATGATGAAACCTTAATATTATTTATGTGTGTTTGATTGATTTGGAATGAATGAGTTTCTGAAATTTCATTCAATTGAAATTATGCTTTGTATACATTTGGATGGAAATGTATGAGAGAATAATTGTGGGACACAATTCCTTTTAGGAGGAGAGTATGTGAAGACCCAAATTATTGAGATAAGAATAATTTTAATAAAATTAGAAAAAGGAGAATTTTCAAGGAAAAATATAGTCTGAAAATAAATATTGAGAATGAGTTAAAAATATAATGAAGGGGATAGTTGTTTTTAGTAAAACAATAATGAGAAGAAAAAAATAACCAAGTATGAGTAAGTCTTATATTCATATATATATATATATATATATATATATATATATCTTGAATATAAATAGTCTTAAAGGAAAAATGATAAAAATAGACTTTTATAGTAATTAAAAATAAATAAGAAGGAAATGGTATTTCAGAGGGAAGGAATGAGGAAATATGACTGAGTGTATATATGGATTATACATTACCATATGTTATATTTTTATACCCAGAAAGAATAAACATAGAGTAATAAGGAAAAACACTATGGTAATTAAATATATGAATACATTTATATATCAAGAGAAAACAAATAGCTTGAAATATTAACAAGGGGTTAATTGATAAAAGAATATACATGTATACATTACAGTTTAGCATAAAGAAAATAAATAATGCAAGAAAGTCACATGAAAATAAGGTGTGTGTATGAAACATGCAAATAGCATGCAAATCAGAAAAGAAAAGAAAAGCTAAAGCAACTGAAAATACCCGAATTGGAAATCAAAAGGAAAATGGCATTCCTAGCCATAACATCGTATGTAGAAATCTCTCAATTGTGTGGGGATAAGATGGGTTTTTCACTCTACTAAAACCCTAAACAATGTTTTAAAAATTAAAGGGGGAAGCAGCAGTCTCACTGTAGAAAAAAAGAAAATATTAAGAAAAGAAAGAAGAGCAAACCAAAGCCATTGTTCAAGTTAAAGTATTCTCAGGGAAAAGAGGAAGGAAGGTGAGTGATTAATCGATCTTATGAGGCTAAGGCATTAAGACCCAAGTTAAGGGCAGCCATATTATTTTATAAAAACCATATCATGTTTGTGCTTGATCAATTTTTCTGAATAAATGAGTGCTGAGAATGGTAGGTGTTTTGATAAATCTTTGGTTGATGCTTTGATTTGTTTTGTTTGATTGTTTGATAAGAAAAATACCATGATCTCTGATATGGATCCAGTACCTTAAAACATCAGTTTGTAAATATGTTTAGTAAGATAAATACATTTTATTGTGAAGTAGGGTATTACTAGAAAATAAACTAGGCAGTGTGAATAAAGGAGGTCCATGCTCATGTCTAGATTGTTTTAAATTTGAGATGAACAATGCAATAAATTATTTATGTGCTGATTTGTTCAGATCTTAAGCTAAAATTTTTTATGGGTTTTTCTCAAAAACCTTACCCTATGTTCACAGTAGAATTGAGTATAAGGATTTTTATATGATTTTACTGGATTTGTTTAAGTGATCATGATATTCCTAAATATAGGAGATATGCAAGTGTTAAAACAAATTTTGAATAAAACAACTGGAAAATGAGATATGGTATTCTTTTCATGAATGTTTAGTATGGTTGGCTGAAATCCCTGAGTGAGTTTAACTCTCTTTGATTTATGAAAAAGAAGAAAAGAATATAAAAGCATTTCAAGAGTTAATAAATTTTTCTGAAAGAAAATGAGAATGGTCACTAGATTATAAAACTAATCTAGGAGTAAAGCCTTGATCTATTCATCATAAGGGGGATGATGGGTATGTGCATGACTTGTTTAAGTCCTGTAGGCCTCTGTGCAGGGGTTAACAGAATTGAGTCCCTTGCAATGCACACATGGCGTTCAATGGTAAAGAGTTAAGACCAAATTAAATTGATAAATTGAGATTGAGAGCTGAGCTATGGAATTAAAATGAGTTAATTCCATAGGAGTATGTGTACATGTATACTGAATTGAATGGATGAATGGATGCTTGTGTGCATGAGTGTTAGTAGGGGCTTATATGTATATATATATATATATACCCAGTTTACATTATAAATCCAAATAAGCATCAAGTATATGAATACTCTGCACAATAATTAAAAATGACAAGTTATTATATTTTGATTTCACTCATACCAGAATTTATTTCTGACCCTATTTGTTGCCTTTGCAATATTTGGGGTGTCTCATTTTTATGGAGGCAGTTCAAAGTATTGCTGCAGGGAAGGATGCATGAGTAGCTTTCTTGCATGGATAATTGAAGATCTTGATGAACTTAAAATACTTAAGAAAAGTAGCAGTATGATTGTAATAAATAAGTTAGGCAAACTCTTTGATGTCTTAAGTATTTCTCAGTATTTGATGTCTATGGAGTATTAAAAAGAACTTGTAAAACTGAGGTATTATATGTGTTTGAGGGTAGTTGATTTAAGCAACAAGATGTGCTTGTGAGTTATGGATTTAACTAATAGCTTCTGAAGTGATCTGATGGATTGAGATGGATGAGAACATGCCATATAATCTGATATGTGGAAATGTTCTCCTGGACATATTGGTTTAGCTTCAGTTATGATATTGAAATTGTTCATGAATAAATAAGTGTCAAGTTTTGAGTAAATGGGTAGAATCATGTCTTGGTTAACCAGTAGAACTTAATCATGACTTGTAACTGATACAAGCACATGCAAGAGTTTGAAGACATAGTTTGTAATCCTATCTGGACATCTGATTTTCCAGTAAAAACTTGTATTGTTTTGGGTAACAAGTTCATATGCATGTTTGGTATTGGAAGGCTACACTGCAACTATACTGAATTAAACCCCAATATCTAGATACTTGATTCAAGTCTGGTTGCATTTGGTTATAATCAAACCTGTTGTAGATTGTAGTGTCATGTGATCTTATTAGTAATAAGCATGTCCATTATTCCATAGCACACTGACTACTATCATCTGTTATTTGCTTAAAGATTACCAGTTGTCTGCACCATATGTTCATCTAGAAGGTTGCATTGATCTGATTTTTGACATTACCTTGACCATGTATATGCTAAGTCTTCATTTAGTATGTGTGTTTGCATTTGCACTTTGCCTAAATGTAATGTTTTCTCTGCTTGGCCTTCAATCCAGTTTAGCACTTGATTATTCATATGATCCTTGCATAATATATATAAACCAAAATATGAGTATCCTTACCTGACACAAAATTGTTTGAATATGAAATATGAACCCCGCGCTAAACTAAAATGCATGAGTTATTTTAAACACCATTTATTTAGCATAGAACAATAAGTAGTAAATTACAAAATCCCAGAATTTAAATATATGGCTTGTATATCCAGGAATCAATTAATTTGAGAAGTAAAGCAAGAAAATAAGAAAAATGGTATTATTTGATCCTATAATCAAGCTTGAGTTTTAAGGAAGAAAATTAAGAAAAAAAAATGAACAGAAATGGCTATGTGATACCAAATCTCTGGAATATGAGAAAAAAGGTGTGATTAAATTTCTTTGCCATTTTAAATTACTCTGATAGGCAAACAGTCATTTATATATCTTCATATATATAAATGATCTAATTAAATTTTATATACTAGTATTTTTATATTGGTAAAATAAGGGATCTTGGGAAAATTTATTAAGAGAAGTGATCCATTGATATATAAAAAAAACTCAACATAAAATTCACTAAAAATGAATATAAGAAGTGGGTCACTTCAGTTTTATACTGGAATCGGATATGTCGATGGGAGTAAATAAATAAGAGATAAAAATTGAAAAATATATACCACTCCTATCGAGGTAACCAATACTAGTGTAAGGCCAACTACGGATGGTCGCTCCTATCCAGCCTTATTCTTCGTAATAACAGACAGTATTTCTTTTAATACTCTTTGTTATTGTGAGCATAGAGGTGGGGCGTCACAAAACGTTTCAAATGAATAAACATATGATTTATTCTTTAATAAAGAAATATTTATTATTCATTATTAATATTTATTATTCTAATCAATTGGAAATTTACATTTAGAAAGTTATCAATTTCATTCAAACCAATATCATTAAATACACACTATCCTATGTTATTATTCTTGCCTTATTGCAAACATATGTCATTAATAGACATTTAAATTAAGCTCATAACTTATATATTATAATTTAGTTTGCACCAATGCAATCTTAAATATATTTTTCTAACAATTTTATTCAAAAACCTTATTTAATTTAACATTTTTAAACGGCTAAAATACGGGTCGTTATAATCTCCCCCACTCAAAACTTTTTGTCCCCGAAAAGGAACAAGAAAGAATCAAGAAATTTGATATACTTTATTCGAAATAGTCAATTTATAAACAATTAAGCTCACATATTTAGTATGTACCTATTTGTCAGGCAAACAAAACTCTATTTATGGAACCAAAAGCAACAGCTATTGCTTATATAAACCTATATCATACTTGCATAATCCAAAAGAGTTAAAATTATATAAAAAGAGCAATATATTAGTTGTTCCAATCAATAGCACAAACAACACAACATATATAATAATCATATGCAAACAAAAGCAGTATGACCATTATATGCAACAAAAGAATCCATCACACATCCATAGCAACCAAAATCAATGGTTTGTCCAGGTTCAGAAACTTTTCATCGTACAAGGGTGATAAATAACTACAAAGTATAACTTACGCTTAACAATCTTAGATAATTGCTTAATAGATTATTCATACAACCTCAATTTGAAGTATCATTTCCCAAACTTCCCATCAGCCAAACAACATAGAATTTATATATTATTTAAGTTTGCACGATGTACATATATAATTCGTACACAATATCAATTCTGATCGCTTGCGTGAATACATAAATTTCACTTTCGAACTAGTATTGTTAACTCAACTACTCTAGTGTGGACACTGAGCCGATTTCTTGATTAGAAATCTCTATTCTCCTTGCATAGCCATAAACTATGATAGAAAACTTTAAATTCATATCAAAAATTTGTATCAAATGTTCGCCGCCATGATTTGAGCGAAAAATCCTAATTTGGATTGGTTTAAATTACTACAAATCATGTATTCGAATCTGAATCAAAACTGTTATGTGAATAAAATGATCTACGCACAACTTACATATTTTATTCTATTGGTTTCTTTAACTCATCATTTACTTTACATTTATTTTCAATTCTCGTCCATTCAAACAAGGTCATCTTTTATTAATTTATATTCATTTACTTACATAGATTATTATTTTTCATTCCATATTTAAAATAATCAATGAATAAATTCTTAAAGTATTACATATGTTTCTTTGTGGTTTATTTCACATTATTTACTTATATACTTGATTTCCCTTTGATATTAATATTCATTAATGAATCATTTCATACTTAAGTTTCTCTACTTTTTAATTCATATTTATTTTCACAATAATATTTCTCTTTCATACTAAATTTATTTATGAATTATTCCAAAATATTTTCTTATTTTTATAAACATTTAATAAAGATTCATATCCTTCCACAACATTATTCAAGTTTATAATTATCTCAGAAAGCTACAATTGAAGTTATAAACCTTCTTTGCAACTTACTTTTTATTTTACAACCAATTTACAAGACATGCCTTTAAAATTTGTTTACTTTCTTAAGTTCCCATTAATTTCCTTAAATAGTATTCACTTTTTATTATTCAATATAATTATTAAGCATTTCAAAACATTAACTTAAGTTTATACATTTCTTGTAACATCTTAATTCTTTATTTATAGACATAATTTCATTTTGAAACATTTTTATTACTTAAGTTTTACTTGTATATTCCATTATCTTTTAGTTTACAAGTTACAAAACTTCATTTCAATTTTTTTATAGTGTCATTAACACTTAGCTTTTATTGTCATATTTCAATTTGGAAGTTTTTGACCATTAAAATAGTCGAAGATTCCATTCTATTACAATAATTGAAAATCATTGATCAATAGAAACTTAAGAACTAAATACCAAGTTTCATTTCAAATCATCTTGAAATTATATACTTATACCTTTTTATATATCAACTCATACTTAATGGGTTTAGATCAAAATTTGTTTGTCAAAACAAATGTGTAGCAAAGCTACTATAGTGGTCTTCCCACTTTGAAACTAAAAAATGAACGTCGATGATGCTGCGGTCATCATCGAAATTATTTTCCAACGAGAGAAGAGGGGAGTACGAAACTTATTTTCTTTAAACTTCTTTTAAAAACATTTCTTTCAAGTACCTTTTAAAAATATTTCTATTTAATACTTCCAATAATACTTATATTATTTTTCCAAAATCTTTGAAAACCAATTTCAAAACACCAAAATTTATGTTCTCAAATTTTCAATTTATATTCATTTTATTGGTAAATCATAATTTATAAATCCTACTTACAAAATTACATTTTTTTATAACATACAATAGTCAATAGTTTTTAAGAACCTTCACTAACCAAACAATAAATGACAATAATCAAATATTATCATTTCCTAACAAACAACACACCAAAAATAACTATATCAATTTATGAAAAATTACTCTTTTAAATACAAAATATAATACTAGGTATAATTATTTCATTTACCTATTTTTTTTAAAATAATATTGTGTTAGTTTATCATGTTCAAGTGTTTAGAAATCTCTATCGATGTCATAACGTCCTATGTACCGGCCGAAATTTATAAATACTCAACAGAACAAATTAACACAATACAAAACATTTTTATAGCACTAACAAATACGATCTCTCATATATATACACTCAAACTCATTCTAGGATAACTAACCCTATCTCTAATGAGTTAACCCCAAAAGGCTAAGGTATCTCTAAACCAAAGTTCTGATACCAACTATGACGACCACCTTTTTAAACGGATTAAATCGAGAATAAACCACACATGTCTAACTCAAACCATTCAAAAGGGAGGATTGTCAATGGGGTTTAATAAGAAAATAAGAGAAAAGAAGGAAAGCAATACACATAATCTCGCAGTGGAATGACAAAATATAATAATCAAATAAACAGTTCATGAAGCTGTATTAGAATATACATTTGATTTCAATTTGTACAACATAATCAGAGTACAATCAATAAACATACCAAAATAATGCAGTGGAAAAATAATAGTAAATATGGTCTAGCAAACTCCATCTTCATCTTCAAGGAATAGTGTCTTTAAATACTGTAATGCTCAGGCTGACCCAAGCGTAATGAAAAGACTACACTCGAGTAAGAACTAAAAGTTCTAATGTAAGTTAAATCAATAACAAGTAAATATGAGTTTAATAGCTTCAGAGATGTTTATGGGATTTTTCCATCTTCTATCAAGTGTACAACGTGAGTGCGATAACTTAAGAGATGTTAAGGGATTTTCCATCTCCTAAGGATCTATTAAATTATCTATATGTAGTAAGATACGCTATAAATCTAATGTCTATTAATAAAATAAATATTTTTCCTAGCATTAAGGCTTTACATTAATCCCCCTTAACACATTTTAAGCATTGTCCTACAGTTTGCCTTAGTAACACAACCAATAACGTCGGTAGGCAAGGAGGCATCGTGATAGGACAACACTAAAACAAAATCGTAGTAGTCGTGAATAAGGATAAAGAGTATGACAAGGCACGTGAGGTGATGCCCAAGGTATGATACTACTGTTTTGCGTTAGTAACACAAGTGTCGGAGTCTATCCATCATCGTTCTCTTTCTTCAAATCCAGCAAACACCTCCAATTCAGCCTCTACATTGTGGATAACATCCACCACGTACACAGTTGTTAAAGTGGTTCCGGTATTGAATTGTGGATAACCTCTACATTGTGGATAACCTCTACAGTATTTTAAAAGTAGTTTAAGGTCTTTATGAATTTTTAAGAATTAATTGTGAATTTTCAAAGAAGAGGTTTTTGTAATAAAATGTGTTCTTTTCCAAGTTATATAAATTTTACAAACTTATTATTTTAAAGCAATATTTTGGATAAATATTTTAAACCTGCTACAAGTGTTTTCCAGTATTTTAAGAGTATATACAATTGTTTTCAAAAAGAGGTTAAGTATTGCTTAGTGGCTGAATTGTTAATTATTTGATTACTTGTTTGAAAAGTAATTAACTATGTTTAACACTAAAATTCGATGAAGTAAGGCTTATCTATTTATAATAGTTAAGATTGATGTCGAGTAGGGACAGAGCAGTAGAGCTCTGATCTACCGATTTCCCACTTGATTGAGGAATAGTAAGTCGGAAAATGTCGAAAACGTGTTAATCGCGTTGATTTCTTATTGTTTATGGAAATCATTAATACTATACTTAACACTAAAAGCAGATGAGGTAGACTTATCTATTTGTGAGATTCAATAATGAAGTGTCTAGGCAAGGCTTTGATGCAACCAGTCCTCTAACATACATGGCTTCACTCTTGAATGAGAAATAGTTAAGTTGGAATATCGGAAACGAGTTAAGCGTACAAATGTTAATTTGTATAAGCAATTGTTTTAACTAGATAATCGATTAGTCGATTATCGAACTTGGCCAAATATTAACTTAAGAAGTATCGAAAAACTTTTCAATTTCACATCAATGAGAAAACCTAGGGAGGAGTACTATTCTGAAATGCTCTAGCTTTCACTTACTTCTGAAAGAATCAGAATTGAGTTAGTTGAAAATTCATCGATTAATTTTAAAGAGTCTGGTATTGGTAAGTGTTTTACTTACCGAATACCACTTGAAAACTAGTATACAAGTTCTATGTTTTGGAAGTGGTTGAAAAATGGAATCTAAGTGGAGATTCGAGATTTGTTCTAAATGCTCGAATCCATGTAGTGATTCATAATTTATTCAAGATATGGGATCCATTTGGGGATTCATGTTTTGTTCGAGTGGTGAAGACTCATGTGAAAGATGCCAAACGTAACCTCGACATCAGAACTGACTAAGAACAGAGTAGGATGCACAACCTAGGGCTAGCGACCCATGCCAGGGTATTATCAACTATATATCTAGAGATACTTATCGATTGTTGGCCGACGGGAGTTGATGATATTTGGTTCACGTTGTTCATGTTTATGTTTGGACGCTGGGCCGCTTGTGCTTACCTAAATGGTATATTTTATCTAGAGATATACGACGCTCGGATGGTACTTTCTGACCTTTGTGTAGGAGATTGGATTCAGCGTCGATCGAAGAGGTCTCCATGGAAAAATCGATTATGCGAACGTACCTTAGCAGTTTTAGATATAACCTAAATATGTTGTGGTGTGACCAATGTAAGCATCACAACTAGTTGATATGATTATATCCTACACTCTAGACATTTCCTATCATATCACTATATTAAACTTAATTAATGATTGGTTTCTTTTGAGGGGAAAGCGTTACGGGAATTCGTACGATCTCAATAGTTAATGTTACATGTATTCATGTATCTCGAGTATTTTCATACCAGATTTATGTCTGACACTTGGTTTTTGTTTATATTAAAATCCTCGTGTACTCCTTTGAGTAAGCTGAGTATGGTAGATTTTATCTTGGATGCTTCAGAGTTCATAAGACGAGCTAGAGGCTTCCATTATTTATCTATTTCTATTTCTGTTGTTCCGTTTTAGCTATGTATATATCAACGTTGCAAGGACAAGCAGTTAGAACTGTCCAGGCTGATGATAGTACTTAGGTTTCGTAACTTTGAAATTCCTTTATTCAGAGTAACCATTTGTATTGTTCTTTTGATATTATATTATCGTTCCGCTATGAGATTCTTATGTTGTGTTCTTCCTTTCTTGTCCTATTTCATTTTCTTTTTATTTTATCCTAACTTTTGGTCTTTCCGGCACTTAGGTGTTTGGCACATGAATACCGTGTACATATTAGCATCGACAATCGTGGGTCGAAAAGTCGGGTCCTTACATGTCTCCCTATTGGACCTCAAATTACTTCAAGCAAGATTAGGTATTTTGTAGCTAAATCAAATTTAAACATACACCGATATTGTATATCGACAAGTGTGTATATAAATTTTATATATGCTCTACTTTTAAAATTGATCAACACAATTCAAATAAAAATTATAATTAATAATTCTTAAATATTAATTAATTTAATTAATTATAACATTTATAATTTAATTAAATGGGTGGTAGATGAAGGATTCATCATTGCGGTTGTATTAACTCTTTAGGTGCAAATTCGATGAGCAATTAATATCGAACAACTCGAATATTAACATTCTCATGTCACCTTAGCTAGTGGTGTGATATTTTGGCCAAATTTATCACTTGTATAGCTTCGGTAAATTCTAATTTTACATATTTAAGCACTGCTCGGTAGTGACAATTGTTTACACCAATTCTCTTCGGAAACTATATCACATTAGGACATGAAACTTGGTAATGGTCAAAAATTTAGTATCATCTACATTCAACTTTACAGCCAAACGAAAAAGTCCTTAGTTCAATAATAATAATAATTATTAACTGAAATGCTCTGGCTAGAGACTTTTACTTTTAGTTGACTTAAGTTGACCCTATGACACTAACCCTGTATAACCGAGGAGATGAATTCTCTCTTGAATAGTGTTTCACTTCCAATGCTTTCACTCGACTCAACTATAGGGTTCGATAGATGTTGTGCCATGATTTAACTACAATCAAAGTGGAGTTTCTATATTAAAGCTTGACATTATTCTTAGGTACAGGGAATTATGTGATATTTTCATAACAATATTCTTTATTTGACCTTAGTTATATTAACCAATATAAAATTATCAACTGAGTCATTCCATAGTTATCCAATAGCCATTAGTACTTAACCCCTTAGTGCCCTCACCAATCATGAATAAAACGCTGCCCAACGTTTGGAGAGCGTTACGTACTCTAGTCTCAATGGATGTATCAATATCCAATCTTGATACATCTTGACTAGGAATATTTAAAACAGAATATTTATTACATTGCACATGGTTATAACACATTGTAACTACTATCATAAAACACAACATTTATGGATTTTCTATTAACTATACTTAAAATGAATAATTGGTTATTTATAGCACAATATAACAAGTATATAACAGAAAGAAAACACCTTTTATTTTGAACAAGATTAGTTATCGATTTTGATTTATGTAACAAAGTGCATAATTGCCCCTAGGGCATACCCCTAACTCTATCAAAACTCAAGAAAGTAGCATCGTCATGTTCAGCGAAGGCAACCAGGTATCATCGTTGATTTGTTTTTTAAGAAGATGTAGGTTAGTCGATAGAGCTTACTCGATCATTATTCAATGTTAACCAATTTGTATAAACATGTAGGTTAAACTAGGTAAGTCGGCTTGCTTGATTCATGTGTGTCAAATTTAGTTTGTTGTGTAACATGTATAACCATAGGGTTTGTGACTGCGTAGAGTCGAATTACATGTCCAAAATCGACAAGATGACACCAGGTATTAATAATGCAAGGACAAAGTGTCACAACCCTGGTCAAAATTATCTAGAATTTAAAATATGATTGATTGATTAATTAATTAATTAAAGTTGGGGAATTTATAAGCACTATGTGTTCAAATTTAAAAGGGACTTGGAATAAGAATAAACTAAGAGTTTATTGAATTTTCCTTTTTGTAGTTAATTCTTATATCTAATAATATAAGAACAATTTGGAGAAAATGAATAAATAAATTATATGCAAATAATTCCATTGTTTGAAATATAATTTCTCAATTAATGGTTCGTTTTATAAAAGTTGTATTTAATTTTGATAAAATATTTCAATATTGATATAAATGAGATTTTCATATATTATTCATTTTGGGAAAAATTCTATAAATCAACGTTGGTTAAATCATAACATTGTTTAAATCAAATTAGTACTTATAAAGTGTTAAAATAAAATAATGAAAATTAGCAACACTTTTGTTTTAAGAAAATTAGTAACGCTTGGCTAATGGATCCATACCTTAACCCATTTAGCCCAAACTAGGAAACAAGAGAAATAGAAACATACATACATTTTTTTCTCATTCTCATTTCATCACCGAACAAGAAAATCAAAATTTCTCTAAATCCAAAAGCCTAATTCTCAAATTTTCAAATTAAAGATTTCAATCAAGGGGCTTTTAATCAATTCTAGTGAATATTGATAAGAGGTAATCTCTTATACCTTTCTATGCATCTAATTTGGGATTTAATTCAGTTTTTTATTTCTGATTTTGATTAGTTCCTATCTAATTTTTGTTTATAGCCTAGATTGAGGGTGAATTAGAAAGGCATAAGAGATTCTAAGCTCTAATCTTCTATTCCAGGTTTGTTTAGGTGAGTTTATCTCACAATTTCTAGTCTAATATGAATGTTTGCTGCTGTTATATGAATTTGGTTGAATCTCTAGTGTATATGATCTCAATACAGTGATGAATCCTTTGTCCAATTGAATTCAATTCTATGTTTGCTGAAAACTCATTGAAATCATTATTTTCATTCAATTATACATGTATATATGCTTGCATGTTCGCTTGTTCAAGTACCCTAGATCATTAGAGAAGCAACAAAGAGGAAATGAGCGAAATCCGATCATCGGAGAGCCACTGGAATCGCTAGGGAGTCAGCCCAGGCAAAGCAACCAATGGACCGGTATGACCTACCGATGCACCGGTCGTAGCCTGGACTTGACTCCCAAGCTATGTTTGGGTGTACTTCGATCGACCGTTCGCCACTTATTTGCCCAGTTGAGTCCCTTAAATTGATTGCTTGATTTTGGTATTGTATTTCATATCAATTTCATCAACGTTTCCAGATTTTGGGTTTTTGAATTGATGAATTCAATTTTTGATGTTTTATACCATGGAGATGTTCTATGGATCTTGGAGCAATACACACTTTTGATGCACGTTTTCAACTCAGATTTACAAATGGCTGATTTCAACACCAAATCATTTTATATAAATCTTTTTAAATGCAAATCTAATTTCTTTATAAATAGGTTTAAAAATATATATAGTATTATACTCTTTGACAATGGTCTAAAAATAATTTGAAGTAATGGTTTGAAAAGTGCACTTATATATATGTATATTTCCACCACAAAGCTATATCTTTAGAAATGGTTTTGAAGGAGAAATTTTTTCATAAAATTGCATAAAATCGATCGAACGAGGAATTGATTTAAACAATTAAATAAAATGAGTGGTATGGAACGCTCGCGTTTGTTTTACCAGTTAATTCCTGGACTTGTTCGACTGAACTATTGCTACACACAAGAGGAGTTTACTATTGTATAGTAAACATTTGGGTAAACTCGTGTGGTATGGAACACATGGTAGTTATCTATTCGGTTGCCATATGAAAGTATTTAACACTTTTATCGACAAGTTTACGACTTGCCTTCGAAGTTTATAGGACTTGTTCCTATCTTGATGTTTATAAGTTCATACCTATCTTGATGTTTATAAGTCTCGTACCTATTTTGATGTTTATAGGTCTCGTACCTATTTCGAAAATTATAGGACTTGTTCCTATTTTGATTTTTATACGTCTCGTACCAATCCTGATGCTTATAGACTTAAACGTCTATCTTGGAATTACATGCATGTAAGTAAAATTATTTCACCAATTTTGAAGTTTGGCGCCTTTCCCCTTTTATTTGTGAGATTTCTGGATTTTTATTTGTGAGATTTCTAGATTTGATGTTGTTTGAATTATCACCAAATCATTTAGGAGATTTTTGCTTTTAATAAGATATCATGAGTTTTAGTATTTGGTGTTTGAAGTTATTGATGCATGTTTGATATTTATCGATGTATGACTATATTTGAGAACTAGTTCACTTTATCTATCATTCATTTTTTCTAACTCATTTATCTTAGTCTAGACTGACCCGTTTATTATTTTTATAATACTCAGGTCACATAGAGATGTTTCGGGCCCTCCAGCTTGTTGCTTTAGAATGGATGCCATATTTGTTAGCTAGTAGTTACTTTTGTCATCTATGTGATGTTATGTTGCATCTTATGTCGAGCTAGACTCTTTTTGTATACATATTCAAATTATGAGATGTAGCACTTTGTATATGTGTAGTCTACATCATGTATCTATTTTGGGTCGGTTCAGACTTGTGTCTATTTGTATTCCGCTGTGTTTGATATATGATTCTGTGATCTGTATTTATTATATGTTGTTTTGGATTTATTATAGCCACCGTAGTTTTGTTTTGAGGCTGAATTGTATATGTTGATTCCACTTGATAAAAGAAAATATATAACATATTAATCAACATATGGATGGTCACTTAAAGTAAAATTCACGGATGGTCGCTACTAATAGCCTTATTCTCTGCACTAGCCGAGAATATTACTTTGTGATATTCTTTGTTAGTGTGGGTCTTGGGGTGGGGTGTCACACAAAGTGTTGTTCATTAAAATGTTGTACAAGTCTATAAGCTTTTAGAATAAAATCATGTTGTTTAAAGTATTTTTGATAGAGGAAGTTGAAAACGTTAAATTATTTTAGTCACCTTACATTGAAATACTTTTCCAAATATACGTAAAATGATATTATGATGATTATTTATTGAACTTTATTAGGATTCCAGGCAATACATTGCCGTTAAAGTATTTTTGACTTATGGCCGTTGAAAATTAAAACTTATTTCGATGTCGTTTTATCGAATTATTATGTTGTGATTGTAACATCCTCTACTTTAAGAATCGAAAATGAACGTCGATGATGTTTAAATCATAACTAGAATTATTTTCAAGCGATGAAACGAGATCATTTTTTTTCAAGAACATTATGTAAATAGAGCAACTAAATATATTTTTTGTCATTACATAAATTGTCCTTACATTTTAATAATCCCTAAACATGCCTACATAAGGATAATATAATAAAAACACAAATATAGTGTTACGCCCAACATAGGAAGATATCGACATGAATACTTGACAAGTTATATAACCTGGTTTTACAATAACAGAATTCAAATAATTTTATTATCTACTAGCATCCTGCTTCATCTTAGGAGCTTTTATTCATCTTCTAAATGAAACCTATCTAATCCATAAACTCAGTCTACTCAAATGAGTAGCTGTGAGTTTATGGGCAAAACAATAATGAAAACACAGATAAAATATAAAGCCTGGTATAAGTAATTATTTAGCTACACATACATACAGTGAGACCATGTAGCCTTGCAGAATGGGTTTTCCTCTCAGTAAGCCAACAACAACAATTACATCATATGTAAGGATCTACACTTTTATATATTAGCAAATCGTAAAATATTATTTTTGTAACTATATTAGGTCCAAATAAATTATAACTTTGGAGAATATTGAGTATTGACATTTTTAACAAATAAAAAAAATATGGATAATTTTGGCCCTGAAATCTTATAAGGTCTATAACTTTTTATAGAAGCCAAATTAAGGTGTGAACCAATTCCAAATAAAAGATATGATTGTTTCTCTTTCTGTAGAGTAGTCATAAGAGATTTTTGGCTTTACACTTTTGGACATATAGCTGTTTGAAGTTTGGATGGTTTTTAGACAATTAGTAGGTAATTAACTTAAGCCCAATTAAGCCCACCTAATTACTTTGGGATTTGTGCCTAATGCCAATTGAGATGACAGGCGTTGATCATTTTCTAACTCCTAGAAACTTTTCAAACCACTACTAATTAATCTCTAAACCAAAAGCCATCAAATATCTTACTAATTCAAGCAATTAAAGAGGGATTAGCTAATTATTGATTTAGGCTCTTTAAAATTGAGGCCATCTGTTGTTCATGTCAGATTCACCTTGAATTTCATGATTTACACTAATTTTACGTCGATAGGTGAGTGATTTATCATCTCTCTCTATCTTTAAATGTTTTTAAATGGTAAAAATATGATTTTGAATCGTTTTCCAGGTTAATTTTTTTAAATGGTTTAATTTTATAAATGTTTTATGAATGAATTTAAATGCTTTTAAATAGATTTATAGTTATTTGATAGGACTTTCCATACATCAATGTGTTACATGCACATTAGTCTAGATTGTGATTGATATGGTGCTATATTGTATGGATATGGTGCTTGTTTGGTTGTTTTGTGTGTCTGCTTTCATAAATTAGAAAATGATGTATTGATATACATGTTTGAGTATGGATATCATATTGATTTACTTTGAATCCTGCATTCAGATCATAGCAAAAAATGGGATGAGCATCGATACAAAAGGTGAAAATAGTACTTAGGTGAAATTTTGGTGAAACATGATTGATCGACATCGACCGACTGCTATTGGTCGGTACTGACTAATCATTGAGACTAAAGTGAAAACCTGCACTTTGAACGTGAAAAATTGGATCGACTTTTGGCTTTTGAGATGGTAGCTTGGGGGATTGGAGGTGAATGCTTTAGGATGTATCCGTGAAAATCAAAATAGCGATCTATTAAGGCCAAAAATTTGGTTAAGTATTGAAATGTGAAAGAAAATGTGGAACTTTAGGGATTTGGTCACAAGACTTCGGGTTTGGTAGTGGAAAATTTTACGAAGTTTGAAAACTACGTGGGGTGATCGATCGACAACGATTGCTAACCCACGATCGATATAGGCCATTAAATCTTATGATTCTTGACCAGTAAATTGTGTAGGATTGTAGAGCAAGTCAAGGGGAGGCTCCATGAAAAATTTAAGACAAATCCAATAGTTGGATCTTGAGAAATAATGAAAAGACAATCGATTAAGCCTATGTTTGACGTGGGAAAATTAGAGGCTTACTTCGGGAGCGCACTAGGAAACTTCGGTCCACGGGAAGGGAAACCGAGGAATTTTTGTTGGGACGAGATCGTATATGATCGATCGACATTTTGTCGAGTGGTGGTGCTACTGAAACGGAAGGTGCTACGAGAGAGAGTATAGTACGAATTTGCACGTTTAATGGAGTGATTTTCACTTTCATAGGTGTCTGCTATATTCTAGGTCTTTGGAAGTCATTGATATCTTTAGGCCAGTTGGCATCCATGGGATTCAAGGTGACTATAGTGAATGATAGTTTGAAGGTTTCTAGGGATGCTCTAGTTTTGATGAAGGGTGATGTGTTCCGAAATCTGTGTCTGCTAAAAGTAACCACCATGCTTGGAGAGTCATGTATTGGAGTAGATAGTTCTCATGCTATGGATGCCACTATAATTTGGCTCTTATATTGGGTCATATTTCAGAGAAGGGCTTGGAGTTGCTTCGCTGACGCAAGATGATCAAAGGATAAGGCTTTAAAAAGTTAGATTTCTATCTGGAGTATGTTAGGTAAGAAGAAGAAGGTATATTTTGGAATTGGATTTCAAAGGTCAGAGAGAGTACTTAATTATGTACTTTTGGAGGTTTAGGGATCGGTAGTTACTGCTTCCATTGGGGAATCAAGATAGTTTATTTCCTTCATTGATGACTTTTCTTAGAAGGTTTGGGTGTATATGATGAAGGCCAAATCATAAAGTTTCGAGAAGTTTAAAACATGAAAGGCGCTAGTCGAGAACCAATCTGGTTGCAAGTTAAAGATTCTTAGATCTGACAATGGCAGTGAGTTTGTCTCTAAGGAGTTCCTCAAGTTCTGCAAGAAGCATGATATACAGAGACATTTCACTACACCTGGAGATCTGTAGTCCATTGGGGTTGCTGAGAGGATGAATAGGATTCTACTTGAGAAGATTCGTTGCTTGAGATTAACAGCTGGCTTATCTAGAGACTTTTGGACTGAAGGTTTATCGACTACAGGCTACAGCACATATTATAAATTGAATTCTAAGCTTAGTCATAGATGGGAAGATTCCATAAGAGAAGTGGAGAGGTAAAGTGGTGTATCTTAGTTATTTTCATATTTTTGTTCGTCTTGTGTATGTGCACCATACGTGTGATGATAAGTTGGAGGTTATAACATACAAGGGCATATTTATGAGATACATAACTAAAGTCAATGAGTATCGCATTTCGAACCCTATTGATAGGAAGATTGTGCATTTCATGCATGTTACATTTGATGAGTTTGCAATATTGAAATCTAAAGAAGATTAACCTACCACATTAGTTGATTTTGGTAGGCCTAAGGAGATGGAAGAGGTTCCCACATTTCAGCCTAGTAGTAGAGTTGCAGTTGTTATTGATAAGGGTGAAGATGGAGTTGATGAGACGTCATAGATTAGCCCACAAGTACCTTCTAGTAGTGTTGGCGATGTGTATAAAGCTAGACGAAGTTTAGTTTATAGATCCATAGAAAATTCTTAAAGCCAATGGATCACAAGAAGTAGTCAGAGGAAGTGCGGGCAACAGTAGCTAAGATAACAACCAATGTTCTGATCGATATGGGCGATCCTACTTGGGTCCTTAAGATTGGATCTTATCTTAATGACAAATTGAGGAAGGAATTAGTCAATTTTCTCCAAGCAAAATAGATGTATTTGCTCGAACACATTGGATATGTGTGAGATATCGTCGAAGATGGCATATCATGCACCGAATGTGGATCTGAAATATCCACCAGTAAAACAGAAAAGACATAGTTTGGGTCCAGAGCGATCCTCTACGTTAAAGGAGGAAGTGGATAAGCTAAAGGCAAACGGCTTTATCCGTGATGCTTTATACCCCGAATGGGTATCAAACCTCGTGTTGGTCAAGAATGCAAAAGGGAAGTGGTAGATATGCATTGACTACTCGATCCGAATAAAGCATGCCCAAAGGACAACTTCCTATTGCCTAGAATTGACCAGCTAGTAGACGGGACCGCCGAACATAGGTTACTTTCTTTCATGGATGCTTACTCTTGTTATAACCAGATGCCAATGCACATTTCTGATTAAGTGCATACAAGTTTTATAATGTATTTGGGATTGTACTGCATTGAGTAATGCCATTCGATTTGAAGAATGCAAGAGCTACTTACCAAAGATGGTGAATTCCATGTTCAAGGACCATATCGAATGGAAAATGGAAATATATGTGGATGATATGCTCATGAGGTCACAGCTATCATGAAACCGCATGGATGATCTTTCAGAAATGTTTAACATGCTACAAAGGTACCGGATGAAATTAAATCCATTGAAGTGTTCCTTTAGGGTTTCATCGGGCAAAATTTTGGGATTTATTGTGAATTCAAGGGTCAGTGAAGCTAATCCGGAGCAGATTGACTCCTTGAAACATGTTACTGCCCCAAGCACGAGCAAGGAAATGTAGAGCTTGAACGGAAAGGTTGTCGCGCTGAGTAGGTTCATCTCAAAGGGAACTAATAAGTGTATACCTTTCTTCGATGCCCTCAAAAAGGAGAAGGAAAGTTTTTCTGGATGAAGGAATGCTCGAATGCCTTCAAGGAATTGCTAAGGTATATGGACCACTGGTCCTATCCAAGCCTTTTGATGGAGATGATCTATTTATCTATTTGGTGGATTCTTCTCATGCACTAAGTGCAGCATTTGTATGTGAAGAGGCAAAGATCCAAAGGATAATATATTACATTAGCAAGTGGTTTACCGGAGCTGAAAAGAACTATCCAGAGCTAGAAAAGCTTGCTTATTACTTGTTGATCGCATTGAGGAAGTAGAGACCATACTTATTGGCTCACTCGATCAAGGTGCCGACGAATCAGCCCTTAAAAGCAAGTGCTACACTTACCCAATACTTCGGGTAGGTTATTGAAAAGGAGCATTGAACTAAGCTAGTATGACATCACTTACCATCCAAGAAGAACGATAAGAGGACAAGCGTTCGTAGATTTCACCGTTGAATTTACTATCCAGGATGGAGAAGAGGAGGATGGTATTGTCCCACTTTCTCAATGGAAATTATTCGTAGATGGTGTTTTCAAAAAACGTAATTCTAAGGCAAGAAAGATACTCGTGACTCCATAAGGACAACCGATTTGTTACGCTTGAAGCTAGAGTTCCCTACGACAAATAAAGAGGCGAGTATGAAGCGTTGATAAAGGAACTCGAGATAGCAAAGGATTTGGGGGTAAGGACACTGCATATATTCAATGACTCCTTATTACTGGTTTACAAGGTAAAAAGTAATTCTATGCTAAGGGTGCAAGACTTTCCCCTACCTGACGAAGACATTGGAACTGTTGAACAACATAGAGCATAGTACGATTATGCACATTCTAGAGAAAAGAATACGAAGGCTGATTCATTGGCCAAATTAGCTAGTTCTGGGGATGCATAGTTTATAGGATTGGTTCCAATGAAGGTTTTATCACTTCGAGCATAGACCATATGGATATTTTGGATCTTGGAGAACATGGAGGAAAAGGAGCCATGGATGACTTCGATCAAGGTCTATTTTTTGAAGGGAACACTCCTAAAAGGAAGAAACGAACGATAAAAACTTCTTCGTAAAGTGTCGCGATTCATAATGCAAGAAGGAGTGTTATATAGGAAATGTTTCTCAACCCCTTTGCTTTGGTTTGTAACCAAGGATGAGGCTAGGAAAATCCTTATGGAAATCCATGAAGGTGGTTGTGGTGATCACACTAGGGGCAGACATTAGCGATGAAGATACTTTGCTATGGATACTTCTGCCCGATAATAAATCATGATGTGCTGATTACACCAAATGGTGTGACCGATGCTAGAGGTTTGCGAATATTCTGAGAGCCCCATCCATATAGCTTATGTAATAGTTAGTTCGTGGCTATTTGCAGTTTGGAGGATTTGATGTAATCAGTGTACTACTGATGTCGAAAGGAGAAACTAAGTATGCTATTGTTGCGGTGGATTACTTCATAAAGTGGGCTGAAGCAGAACCACTTGCCACGATCATAATAAATAAAGCGATCAATTTTGTGATGAATAATGTTATCTATAGATTCGAAGATCCCTAGAAAATCATAACTGACAATGGAACTCAATTCGAGAGTACTAATTTTAAAGATTTCTGCAATCAGTACAAGATTGAGAAAAGCTTTTGGCAATAGCACAACCATAGGCGAGTAGACAAGTGGAGGCGGTGAATAAAGTCATCAAGTCAATATTGAAGAAATGATTAACTAAAGCTACGGGTAACTGGGTAGATGAGCTTCCACTTGCATTGTGGGCTTATAAGACGACTAACAAGTCCATGACTGGGCATACTCAATTCGCTCTGGCCTTCGGAGTTGAGGCCATAATTCCAATAGAACTTGAAGTCCTTCTCACCAAGAAAAGCACTACGACCCCAAGGTTAATGAGGAACTCTTGCTTAAGTCCCTCAACTTAATTAATGAAAAGCGAGAAGAGTCTGAATTAAGGGTAGCCTCTCACTAGAAAAGAGTAGCATGCCATTTCAACACTAAGGCTTGAAGCCGTACCTTCGAGGTAGGGGACCTTGTTTTGAAATGACTTCTCCTATGTGCGAGGGCACTTGGTTCGAATTGGGATAGTCCCTATGCGATTGAATAAAAGCTTAGAGATGGAGTTTCAAGCTAGCCACTGTCGATGGAACCCCGTTTCCATGGGCGTGGAATAATGACCTATTGCAATGCTATTTTACTTAGCTTTATTTAGTTTATTTTTTTAAAAATAAGCCACCCTAGTGAATTTGGGAAAATATAATAAGGCAGGACTTGCCATTTATTTTGTTTATAAATAAAATTTGCTTCTTGAACCAATGGAATCGTATTCTTGTAAGTAAAATCCGATGCTGCATGACTAGCAGTACAGTCAGGTACCTAGAGATAGGTACCAACTAACACCTTTGACATAGGATAAGGACAAAGGAGTATAATCAAAAGGGTCGATCAGATAATTCACCCTTATCCCTCTGGTATTGACTAATGCCCAGAGATAGGAAAAGTTAATGAGGGATGCCCGAAATTAGGCACCTAAAGCACTGGCTCCAAGGTATAACTGGTGTACAACCAAAATTTTCACGACCGTTATTGCGGCCCTACAAGACATGCTCAGTCAAGGATAAGCGAGGATGGTCGATGAATTTTCTCGATCGACAACCGGAGATATGTAAGATCTAGAGTGGGAGTCTGGAGATAGCATCTGAAACGCTAGTTCCCAGAGACATGAATCGATGTATAATTGGAATTTTCGTGACCATGTTTGCGGCTCGGTAGAACATGCCTAGCCAAGGATAAAATGATGATAGTCGAGGAGATATTTCGATCGACGCCTAGAGATTGGCAAGGTCAAACGCCGATGCTTAGAGACAAGCATCTGGACTCTTGGTCACCAGAGTTAGGGATTGATGAATGATTGGACTATCTATCACTTACGGCCTAGCAAGACTCGCCTAGTCGACAGTGAGTGATGAAGAGTAGTGAACGAATTCGACCAACGCCCAGAGCTAGGTGGGATCGGAATATGGTGTCCAAAAACCGACACTCGGAACGTTGTTTCCCAGAAATAGGAAACAACAGAAAGTCGAGCATTCCTCTGACTATGACCTTATTTGGGGCCGGATGGAATTCGGCCGAGAATAAACAAGGTATGCCATGGAGACAGCAAAATGAATAACAAGTTTTGTTTGTCCAAAATGGAAATATTTTGGCAATGGTAAACAGTGCTATACAACGGAATAAAACTGAGCAATCACATAAATTTACTTATATATATAGAGCTACATTAAGTAGTAGAATTACATGGACATAAGCATGTATAATATAAGTAGATTACACTACATGCAGTTATATTATATATGCAAGCAGCTGTATATGGGTAAGTAAAGTAAAAGTGTAGGAATGTAAATATAAATAAAGGTTGTACGGAAAACAACAATCTTTATTTACAACCACTTTTCATAGAAATGTTGTGGAGGACCGATCTTGCACAAACTCGGCCTTGTACAAAAGAAAACAAAATACATTAAGAGGAAGACCAAAGGAAACAGTCTTCAAAACACATTGAGAGGCACAAATGAGACTTTCATAAAATCCAGATAGGAATCCTACTTCTTCTTCCCTCATTTGTTGTCACCTTTAGGATCATCCTTCATCGGACACTTCTTTGACTCTTTCCATCCTTGGTTTTTCCCTTAATAGGCTTTCATTTACCGAGGGTGCTGCCTTCTAAGGGATTGATCTCTCCCTCGGTTGTGATGATAATAGGATCTTCAGGCTTATCGCTTGGGGGAAGGAGGGAGGGAGGGGCCGAAGATTTCGAGGAGCTGCCAATACCGCTACCTTTGGAGGCTTGATTTTGAGGGAAGAAATCTTCAGAGTATGGTATGGTTGTCCTGGACTGGTAGGTTCTTCGGTTCCTGATTTTTTCTTAAATATGATCTTTGACGGGTTGAGCTTCAATCTCTTCGCCATGAAAACAGGATTAGTCGGGCCCGTAGCCCTGGTGAAAATAATGGCTTCCTACAGGGACTATGAGGTGTCTTCTAATACCTCCAAAGCCTCGATCTTCTCTAAATCAGGACCAGGGATGAAGCTGGAGGGAAGGACTGAGGCGATTAGTCTCATGATTACTGAGGAAGACTTGTTAGAGATAACAATAGGACCCAAGCCTTGACTAAGTGGTGGAAGAGTAGGAGGAGGAAGTGACAGATGATCTATAAGTTCACAAACAGTGAAGTAAAGGTTAGTGACGATCTCGGGCGAGAACTGAAGCTTCTCGAATACCAAAGAGATGAGAGAAATATCCTCACTGGTCAGAGCTTCTTTAATAGGGGACGTAGCTACTTCACCCTCTTCTATGACCGATTGGATAGGTTTAGAAATAGAAACAGAAATGTAGGGCTCATCACTGATCATGGCGGTGGAATCTAGAATCATATTAAGGGCAGCATTGGAACTGGCCTCCACAGAAGTTAGAATTTCAGTCAGAGGCTCTTTGGATGTTGGAGATGACTTTTGTTTGGCCCAATGTGCTAAGACATACAGGAGCCTTAGGGATCTTTACTTTCAGTTGCATCCTCTTCTTCCAGGATTGCCTTGCCTTTTCCTATGGCTATGATGATGTCGGGGTCCATGTATTTGGCTTTTAAGTGATCTTCAATGAGGCAATCACCGGACGTAGCCGCACAATATAAAATTTTCCCCCATGCATTTGGTAAAGTCACGGGATAGCTGCTTCCCAACCACTTCAGGTTTTTGTCTTCGATTACATTTGCAAAGAATCATTGCAGGGTGGAACTCATTTCCTCTTTATCCTTTGCGGCTTGGTTTTTAAGCTTGTTTATTTCCACCACAACAACACCAAGCTCGACCTGAGCTTCTGCTTTTGCCTCCATTTCGGCCTTTAGACTGGCTTGGTGTCTTTCAACTACAACCTAGAGTGTCTAAATTTTTGTGTCTTTGGCCCGAAGTGTCGTGTCTTTCTCTTTGATCGCCATATCTTAGGCTTTGACCTAATCTATTAGCCGATCATTCTCACAATGGGCTTCTTGGAGTTGGTCATTTACTACGTTGAGGGCCTCGGTGTGTGCATGAGATATCTCGCCAGTTAATTTTTTGGAGTCATCAGCTGATATTTTAGCTTTATCCCTCTGCTTTGTAAGCTCAACCACCTCATTCCTATAATCTGATATTGTTTTATCAAAACTCTTCCTCTCCGATTTAAACGACTAGATGTTCATTCGATTGATTCTGTTGACATCGAAGAGAGAAAAATCAAGTTTTCTCCATTCATAGAGTCAGTCAACAAGCTCGGTAACCCCTCCAACTCTACGGTTTTCTTCTTCATGCAGAATGTCCTTAATATCGGGATAAAATTTTACCCCTATAAGGCAGAGGTTAGGAAAAGTGGAATGGATCTTAGTCATCACGATCGTTGATGAGCAAAAGCCTCCTTGGATTTCTGGAGGTTGATATAGTAGTGATTGGAGGCAGGATTGCTAGAGCTTATTGAGAATAAAGCATTGGTTGAGAGCATGGTTAAGAAGAACTAGAGATAGGACCATGCCAGCCATGGGAATCATTGATCGGACTTCTTCCCTAGGTCATATTGTTCTCTTTTTACAACATGTTGCTTCCTCCTCTCCTTATCCTCGTAGTATCACTTCTCCTTCCTTTATTGCCTTTCTTCTTCAGTCTCTCGATGTGAAGAAGAGTGGTGAGGATAAAGCTTGAGAGTAGTTACTCGACACTCACTGATGCTTGAGCGCATGTAATGGAAGCGATCTCTTCCCCTTGTACCTAAAATGAAAGAAATAATCGTATCAATCTCAAAACACAAAAGTAAGGGTGAATGCAAGATATGAGTGTTCGTGATTCTAGAAGTGTGTGGAGTGCTAGTAGTTCCCTAAATACTCTACGGACCATGTTCAGAGGGTTGTAAAGATGCAATTTCACCTCCCTCGGCTAGGAAATTCCTTAATGGGAAGCTAAAACCTAAAGGATACTCCTTGAGAAGATCATCGATTGGAATGTCGAGATTGCTTAGAGAGTCAAAGATATTTTCTAAAGAACTAGCTAGAGGAGTCTCCTCGATTATTGGCGTCATACTCGGATCAGTGGACTGTTGGGGGTCCTAATGATTATTTATTTTGAATGTGATAGGGCAAGAATTTATGTGCCCTTTGGGGACGTTTCTCTGTACGATTTGTCTCCCCCACTACGAAACTCCTCATCACCGTCATCTTCTTCGTCGCCTCCTCTTCATCTCTTTCTTCTCCTTATTCTTTCCCTTCCTCTCCTTCTTCACTTCTTTCTTCTCCTTTAAGTATTATTTCCATCTCTACTCTCTCTTCTCTCTCTACTTGCACTCCATCGTCAATACTTGCTTCCACCGCTCTATTGGTGATTTCGTCGACGTTTGCCCCACCTAACGGGCCTTTAGCACTCCTAGGTATCTTCATTAGAGCTGCGAATGGGGCCAGAAGATCATGTGGATACTCTAAATCCTCTTGGTCGAAGTTCGGCTGAAATGGAAAATAGTTAAGGATGTAAAAGGACACATTGCCAAAGGTTCTTATTCGTCAAGAGGTAAGCGGTGGTGCAGAAATTAATGTTGACACTTTTAAGAGACTTTAGAGTCTCAGAGTGCGCGTCGCTTCTATCTTAAGAAGGAAATTCTATGAAGGGAGCGGATAAGAATTTGGATACTTAGACGGTTAGAATCCATGTACGAAAAAGAATGGAAAGGAAGAGGTCTTACTTTCGAACAACCAAAGTCGGTTAAATCCAAACGGGCATCGGAAGAAGTACTCATTTTTGAAATATGAGCATTTCTTATGGAGCGCCTCGATAACTTTGTAGTGGCACTAGGCTTTTAGAATTAATAAGGAAGGTGACTTTCTTTGTTGTTTAAAGCTTAGAAGGTTTGTTAACTCCCCAAAAGTTGGAGGCTAATGAAGTTGCATATTGAATAAAACGTATGGGTAGTTCAGCAAAGCATATACAGTGGGGTATAATTGAGTGGAAGTAAGCCCAAATTCTTGGGGAAACATTTGAAGGAATGCATTAAAGGGTGGTATAGCCCCATCTAGGCACATGTACTTGTTACAGTCTGTATAACCTTGTAGAGGATTATGCATCTGTTGGTTAAATGTTGGAAGGAGGATATAATTTACGAGATTCCGTGTTGTAGGCATGTAACAACCTGGTGTTGAGAAGCAATTAATTAAAGTTACTAATGGTGATTTAATTAATTAAAATGGGTTTTAAATATTTAATCCAAATGATTTTGGAATTTGACTGAAAATAATGAGAATTTTAATAATAAATCACTTTTGAGATAAATATTTTAAAAGTTGTAAATTATTGATAAATGAATAATTTAGTTATTTTGAGAAATATTGGTATTTTAAAATTTGAAATAATATTAATTTGTATTAAAAATGATTGAAATGTTTTTATAATGTTTAATGTGGATAGTAAATAAGATGATAGGTTGATTTTGAAAGGAAACAAAATCTTATTCTAATTATAAAAGGAGTTTTATGATCTATTTAATAAATGGGCCTAGGGATTTAAATATAGAAATAATTATTTAATTAATATAAATTATGGAGAAATAATTAGTGTAAATTTTTTTAATGAAGTAAAACACATAGGAAAGGTAAATTATGGGTTTTAAGAGTGATGGGCTAATTTGTCTTGAACGGAAAATTGATTAGTAAGTATAAATAAGAGAAAAGAAAGAATACATGAGTAAAAGCAAGCCCAAAGCCCACTCCAACACTTAGGAATTTATCCGCATCTTTTCTTTGTCCTGTGAAGTCTAGGATCCTCTCTTTGCTTTCATAATTCACTTCCCGTATAAGCATTTCGAGCCCTATTCCACTAAACCCAACTATGAATCCCTAATTCCCCTTTCTTTGAAAACTCAAAATAAATACAAATAAATTCCCATAAATTATAAAATTAATATATATTCTTCTCAACATGCTACTACACCTTTTGGCACGAAGAATTGATACTTTTCTTGAGTTTGGTTTGCATTGGATTTTGTAGAAAGGGGGAAAAAGTGAAGAAAGAAGGAGCAATCCTTTAGTAGAAGCTTAACAACATCAAGATGAGTGATTTACACTCACAAATATATATCTAAATCATGAATTATATCTTGTATGTTGATATTATTAATTATATGCTTGCTTCATGATTGAATTTGTGCCACTTTGATATACATTTGGATGTTTGGATGATACAGTATGGTTTAGCAGAGGCATAAGGCTCGGATGGAGGTATCGATGGCGACTGAAGCTGCCGAAAATTTGTGTACATGACCTGGAATCACCGTTCTAGGCCATGGAATAGTCGACCGGTCTGATAAGAAAGGTAGACCGGTGTAATGCCTGGAATGATGGTTCTAGGCAGTGTGTGTATTATTTTCTTTAAATATATAATAAAAATAAAAAAACTTTTGAAAATTTAATAAAAATATGATTTTGAAATTTGAAAATTGATGAATTACAAATATCGAATTATTATTGTGAATTTTTTTATTTATTATTTTATTAAAGATATTGATTGATCAAGGAAAAATTGATATTTGACTAAAAATAAATATTTAGAAAATCTTTTATAATTCTACAAAAATATGAAATGGTTTTTAACTAAAATTTTTGTGATTTTCTAATGAATGTAGAAAATTAATAAAATGAATGTTGTGAGCAATATTTGGTTTCACAAGTTATTTCAAAGGTTTTAAAATATGGTAATAGGCTTTTGAAAGTTACATGTGAGTAATAAAATTCTTATTTGGACCTACAAAAGGTTGAAAAATAACTGGTTTAATTATTTGAAGTTTATAAATGTTTTATTGATTAATTAAATATTTTATGAATAAATATATATTAATTTATTTATTTTTCTAAATAAATCTATAAGTCATGGTTGTATTAATTCTATGTGATGAGAAATTAGAATAAACGGATTAGTAATACCGTATGGGGTGGGGCATTTTGTAATATTTCTTCGATTATTCTTTGGATTTATTATGTTGAATATTATTGTGTTGATCATAGGCGAGTGTATTTTACGAGCATCGAGTAAACGTTTGAGTAACACTAGGTGGTATGGGGCGTCTGAGCTGATATTTATTCGATTACTCTTTGTAATTAGATGACACTTAAAAGGGTCATGTCTACAAGGTATTATTATGGTGATGCAAACCGGGAGTGAGCAAGCTGAGAGCCATGAGTGTGTTTATTTGTTATGTATACTCCTATTATACGTCAGGGAGTAAACTAGATTAGCTAGTATCCATCCTGGCGATCTGATTGCGGGGTCGCTCCTCGATTTTGTGACATGCCTTTTGATATGTATATAGTTGAGAGCCACTGCCCTATATCACTTAGGCCAACAGTCAGTTACAATTGAGGGCACTTGTAGGATCGTGACCATAGCATGGAGTAGTCACGTATTTGATGGATATTGGATCATGATAGCCATTGAGGTAACCGATAACTACAGGAGTAGCATTGAGATCATGTGAAAATGGCTCCTAGAGTAGGATGAGAGTCATCGGTCTCCCATCTAGTATTATTTATAGAGACATTATTTATTCACCTATATGAGATCATTATAGATGAGATTGAGATCCATTCAGATCATTTATTGAGACTAACGCCGATATAGTTATTATGGTGCAAAGAGCCTATTGGACTAAGAGTCTAGTTGAGTATCTATGATACTGAGAGTTGAGTAGATAGTAAAGGTCTGAGAGACCATATGAATATTTGTTTGGCTGAGAGCCAAGATGATTACTATGATGCTAAATGTCTGGATAATCCTTATGTGATTATAGATCTCCTTTATTGCTTATTGAAATGTGAGTCCATATAGATGTGTAACCCCATATATGTTGATTATATTGCTATTGAGGATATCTAGAGATCCTGAGAGCATGGAGTTAGACCATGTTCCTATCTTTATGGTTATCTGAGAGATGACTATGGCTACCAAGGTTATGCCATGTTCGTATTTCTTGTATGTGTGATTTGGATGATTGTTTGCATATGTTTGATGAGTGTTGATTATGATGAATCTGGGTATGTCTACTTTACAATTATCTGAGAGACAACCTCGAGCATTGTTGAGAGCATGTCATATGTAGTTTGTGATATTGTATACCTGATGATATTTGGATGCATGGATTACTTCACCCATATGACATTATTCATTTGGTATATAGTTTGACTTGCTTTTCTATATGGGTGATATTGTTTATACATGTTTCGTGATATGTTTCTACATAGAGGTACCCTCACATCAGTTTGTGAGACCATATCATAGAGATACACTGACACTTTCATTTTAGACATAGTCTAACATCTGTGTTATTTATATAATACTCGGGTCAGTCCGAGACATTTTAGGTTTAGGGATAAGTTGACCAGTTTATGAATGTTGGGCTTAGATGGAGGGTAGAATATTAAAATATATCAATGTGTATTACGAGATTTTATGTATGTATGATATTGTATTGTATATTAAACTCATATATTGTATTTATTTTTGAGATAGTGGGTATTTGTTTCATTCTCCCATACAGTAATGTGTATATTTCTATTATATATTACTGTTGCGTTGTTGACTTTGTGTTCTCTATATTATTCATTTATATGATGTATTGTTCTATCATGGAAACGCACGTGTCTATTGCTTTGTGTTAATACTATGTACGTATATGTGAGTTATTTATTCGATTGGAATACGTACCAATATTTGTCCAAGGGAATATTCACGTGTGACAGCCCAATATTTCCTCATTTCCCATATTATCTAGCAATACTCTTGGATAGTATAGGTATAGAGGTAGGGTGTTACATGGCATTTCATGCTTAGTGACTTCACTATTAACACTGATGGAATTTTTCTAGGGGATTTCCCAGAACCCTTCAACTGACCTGTTCGTTGAGAGAAGGAGATGAATCCTATATTGGAGCTACTGGTACTATCATCCTCTACAGCTTAACTATAATCTAGCATCTGGTTCCAAAGTGCATGGATGTCGAGGCTTGAGCCATGGTAGACCCAGCTTTAGGAGGAGTCTATGGCCCAACCCCAACACCAAAACAGGGAGAACGACGAGTCATTCTAGACTTAAAAACATGATGATGAACATGGTCAGATATATTTTATTTTGACATTCTATTTTAAATATAAACTTGTATGACCGACACTCAAAATCCAATGGATGTCGATGTGTGTTTGACCAATCGGATTTTGAACGTCGACCAAGGCAAATTGGAAGTGTCAATCTATTCAGTGTGTGTCTTATGTCCCGTACACCATGAACGGAACATTCTGTGTAGAAAGCTTGCTCGTGCTAGTAAGCAAGCTTTGTCGCACGATGAATCTGTATGTCAGATCTTACCCGTTATCGTCGGATAATTGATAACGGAACACCTGTTCGGAGTGACATGGAGCATTCTTTTGCAACAACACAAGATTATATATGTTGTAACTGAAAGTGCTATATAGAATTATTCAAATGTTTAAGTGCATTATGTTCTACCATGCTTTGGAAAAAACCATCTCATTGAAGTTTAGATGATGATTCATGATCGACCAAGACTTTGGAAGAAACTAATTCGAGCACTTAGAAGTGCAGGAGTGGCAAGGTGGGAATCTCTCATAAATGACCCGAAGAAAGGGAAATGGTGAGGCGGAGTCGTCACCAAGTTGCCCAAAGTGTAGATCCTTGGGCACTTGCTTCGGGACAAGCTTGAGTAAAGCCTTGGGGTGACCTAGGTTATGCCATAGTCAAAGTCTTAGTGAAAATTAGACCATCGTTCGAACCCCAATTGCTCTTAAGTTGAGAGTGATCGTCGAACCTGGCCAGCGGTGACCCATTTATCGCCACTATGTTGATAAACTCCAGCCACCCACCTTTGTGCTTTAAATCGAGATCGAGATTTAGGAGAACTCAAGGTCGACTTCTCTCAAGAAGGCAGCGACGGTTGAGATGGAGATCTAGTGGTGGCAACTGTGAGGAAATGGCGATGGCTCTAAGCGATCAACATTGGACGACGGTGGCCAAGAAGTCGAAGTCGCAAGTAATCAGTGTCGAATTGAAATAAGTAAGGAAAGTGAAAGTGGAAGTAGAAAAAATGCTAAGTAATACTTAAGTGGATGTTGTGACTCAGCATTTCATGTCGGTAATGACATGAAGATGTCGATACTAATATGAAAATTTAGCTATCTAAAAAAAGGAATAGGAATTCTTACTTGGTCGAGGCGTGGAGTGATCTTTGAATTAATGTGGATCTTAACCTTCGCACAGAAAGTGGTACAACTACTATTTAAAGTGGTTTAACATATATGCCTTTGGAATGGAGACAACACTTGAAAGCAACTTTTGGATGAACAATGGACTTGAGTTGATGACTATATACGCTTGTCTTGATCCAAAGCAAGCTTTGTTTCCAACAGAAGCATACTTCGGGGGGCAAGTGTTATCCAACTTAAAGACCAAACAACTTTCAAATAAATCTAGACATTAGGATGAAAACGAGATGGTTAAAGGACTTGGAAGCAAGCTTGGAATGGCAATGGAAAAGCTTCAAGAAGTTAGAGTGCAAAGTATAACAAGGAAAGAGGTTGGTACCGACCACTTTTTAGGTTGGTACGAGTTTTTTTTCCTGGTCTTTGGTGGTTTTTGAAGCTATGGTCAGGGGTTGGTAGGCTAAAGTGATCGTACTGAGGCCCATTTCTAAAGGATTATGTGAATAACTCCAGAAATCTTTGCAGAAAAGGACAAGTACTAAAGGTATCAGAACTTCTCATCAACAAGCTATTCCTGAGGCGAAAGTGCTTGAAACTTGATGGATCGAAGCAAGAAGATGGAATAAAGGAAGACTGTATGATCTGCAATTAGCAAATCATATCAGTATCGAGATGATTCATGTCAGTGCAGATATGATTTTATGGTATATGGGGCTTCGTCTTGCCTTCTACTTTCTCGAATCTAGAGTTTGAACTGATATTTCATGATCCAGCGATTTCATTAGGTGATTCTTCTATAAATAGTAAGCATATGGCAACTTGCGGTGGACTTTTGTTCATTATGTTCTTCATCTTCTTTCTCTACTCGAGTTTGTTACTAAGGATGCTACTTTTTAATGTTTTAGGTTGTTTTGAACTGTAAAATCCTTGTATTAGCGATAAAAATATTTCATAATAAGATTAAAGTGGACGTAGACTAGAGATTAATCGAACCACTATAAAATTATTGTGTGTTTTCTATTGTTTCTATACTATTTTTAGTTAGATCTATCTCTTATAATCCAGTTGGGGTGTTGTGTCACTTTTTAGTCCGACACTCGGTTTAGCATGGATGGAGAAAATGCAATCAGCACATTCATACCTTTGCACATACAAATTTCTACTAAAGTCTCCCATATCTCAGAGGACAAAGCCTACATTGAGACTATGCAAGTGTAGTGGTAGCTTGATGTATGTTATGGTTTGCACTAGACCTGATATTACACAAGCTGTTGGATTGGTTAGTAGATATATGGTAAATCTAGGCAAGAAGCATTGGGAGACAATGAAGTATATTTTCAGATTTCTTAGATGAACTCTAGATCATATGCTTGTTTTTGGCGGCAAAGATAAATATTTCAGCTTGGTTGGATATTATGATTCAGACAGTGTCAAAGATAAAAGATCGAAGGAAGTCAACATCAGGTTATATGTGCACTCTTAGAAGGGCAACTATTACTTGTAGAACGATGTTGCAGACGATGGTTGCTTTGTCTACTATAGAGGAAAAACTGGTAGCTAAGCAGCTAAGGAGACACTCAATTTGAAGTGGTTGATGTGTGATTTGGGTTTCATTTCTGATGGAGTTGTGGTAAGTTATAGTAATCAAAGTACAATTCACTTAATTGAAAGCTGGCTTTTAGCTCGAGGATGAAGCATATAAAAGTGAAAGAGTCTTTTCTTGTCTAGATGAATGAAGAGAAGCTTGTTCGTCTTCAGACGGTTCGTGCGGAGGGAAATGCTAAAAATATGTTTACCAAGGCCTTGCCTATTATAAAGTTTGAGTATTGTTCGAATTTAATCCACTTATTGAGGTGTTAGCTGCCACATGGGAAGAGTAAGTTGGTAAAAGGAGACGTTCATTTTCATGGTGATGTTGGAGATTGATAGGTCCTACTTACACGAAGAGGGTACTTTAAATACTTTATTGGCAGGCAGTGGCCTTGTCAGAGTTCATTGACAAAGTGAAATGGACGATGGCCATGTCGAAACTCACTGGAAAAGTATCCATGGTGTCTTGTGTGAGAGTTGCATGAAGTGTGAAGATGTAGGTGGGGTTGGTAGGCTTGTATGAAAATATAGTATTAAGGTGGAGATTGTTAGATTTCTGTGATACAATATTTCTAAACTAAAAAAAGTTTTGAAAATATTTTGAGTCAGATGCTGCTTTTAGTACACTAAAGATTGCAATTAATTATCTACATGGGAGGAATTATTTTAGAAGATGGAAGTATTCAATCAATTTTCTAATTAGCCGATTAAAGAAAGAATTTTGTTAGACGCGAGCATATTGGAGGAAACTGGAAAAATCAAGTAGATATATGTTTCTTATATGAATTGGTGAATTAATGAGACATTGATTTATTGATATAAATCAATTACTTTAACCCCAAGTTATAATTCTATATAAAGACGGTCATTATTTAGAGTTTGAATCATCCTCTCAAGTTGTATTTTTTTCATATTATTCTTTTTAACCTTCATTATAAACCTTGTAAATTTTTTTTTCTCATACAGTAATAAAATCTCATATTCTCAAAGTGGATGTACACAGAACTTTTAGTGGAACCACTATAAATTTTGTGTGTGATATTTTTTTTGTTCGTGCATTATTATTTCCGTTGCTTTTCGGGCGTTAATCTGAATTTTCCTCATCAGTCTTCAACATAAAAAAGCTTGCGAACACATGGATCTTTTTGGCAAAGACAGTTCAAGAAATGGAAACCAAAAAAGAAGGATGACGATTAATACTGTCTAACCCTAGCTTCAAGATTTGTTGTGTCGACTTGTTTTTCTGGCTTCGAAACAAATTGGATGACCATATGATATCACTTGATATGTTGCATATAGTATTATTGCTATTCACTATTAGTATTATTCGATGATATTTTATTTTTTTAAGATGGACACTTCTTGTTATGGATAATTCGTTTAAATTGTTGCTTGAACAAATTTGTTAGTGGATTTGTATTTGGATTACAACTCCCTTTATTTTGTTTCTTCCTTCTCATTATACCACACTTTTGTGACTACTACCCGTATATATACTGGGCCTTTGGAGTTATATAATCTTACTTTTTTACCTATGGGAAAAAAATTATTATCACATAATTAGTATTCATAAAATTTGGTATATTATGTGAATTCAGAGTTTTATATAATAATCTGTCCCAGCTTTGGCCCAGGGCACAGTGGCCTAGGGCCTTGAAGTGTATGGGGCTTCATAATTTTTGGTGGCACTCTATATATTTCAGAAATTAAAATTAAAATTGTTTGTGGTTTGGTTGTAAGGGTATTGGACTTCTTTGCTTTGTATGCAAAGTAAATTCCTGGTTTGTTAATAGTTTTCTTCTTCTTAATATTGTTCAGGCTCAATTACTGGCACGTGTATAGTATTTCTTGCTGCATCAAAATTTTGCTCAAACGACGTACCCTAATAAGATTTGCAAAACCTTAAATGTTTATTCCAAAAATTATTATCTTTTACAATTGCTGAAGATTAGGACTTAGAAATATTAATTGGTATCTGAGTAAACATTTATTTACTTCTGAAAATAAGTTGACTTTTGCAAAAAGAAAAAAAGAAAAAAAGAAAAAAAATCTTATTTTTCTAAATTTATAATTGCTTATAACTGATTCTTCGCATCGTATTGGATTTCAAATTATGCATAAAATGAAGTGCTTTCGATAATTGAATATATTCCAACATGTATTCTTATGAATGCTCGATCCTATTTATCAAGTAGAAAATTCGAGTGCTATTAATTTTTGACACACAAGCTTATGCTTGAATTCACCCTCTATTTTGCTCACACAAATTTGCTGAAAATGTTAACCTTCAAATGGTTCTCTGACTTTTACTTTAGCATGTGCACTCACAAATTTGTTATACTAGCATCAGCATGCTATACTTTTACCCTACTCAAGCATTACTTGTTTGACCTTTTTATTATTGTTACCGCTACTACATGTACCTAAAATTGGTTTTTTGCTTTGATTTGGTGAGAATATTTTGTATCCTAGTTTACTATTTGAACTTATAAACAAATTACAAATAAAGTTTAAGATATACCTAGTCAAAATATATCAAACCTTGGTCATGCTATATATATAATATATATTTAATTATCCATATTCTAATCATACTTGAACTAGCTAGGAAGATCCTTTTTGTAATTTCAACTAACATATTGCTTTTCAACTTTTGGCTCTTAATTAGTCAACATTAGCATCAAGGGGTTTGATTTCATTTGCTGCATGTGTGTCACTCATTACTTCAACTAATATAGCCTCCAACATTTAGTATATGGTTCATTTTTGTTTTTGTTTTGTTAAGCTTGTTCTTTGAATCTTAACAACTCATATGATTCGTCACTCCACTTGGCTATAATCATATTTGTTAAGCTTTATTGTTTTCATCATTATGTAGTTTATGATTACTACTAGTTCAGCTCCTTAAGTTAACCACCTATGCAATTCCAAGGGTATGTGCCCTAATTAAAATATGGAAAAGATCAAAATATAGTCTTTGACAATTTGAAGCACCTCCATTAGTGTTTGGGCCACAAAAGGTCCTCTTCACTTGGAGCTTGAATTCTTTGCCCCCAAATTCTGACCTTAACATGTACCATGAAATCTAAGTCATCCCATAGTCTTTATTTAATATTAATGATTTCGTTCAATTAGATTTCAACGGTTGAGATTGAATTGGGCACGTAAGCATTCCCAAGTTGAGGACACAGATGAACCTAGCTGCTGGACTTATGTTTGGTTAATTTTGAGCACTGCTAAAGACACTGTCTAAAAAGTAGCTGTTTTGAGCTTTAGTAAAGGCACTAACCAAAAAAAACAAGAGGGTGCCTTTTATGTATTTATTCCATTTTGCCTTCTTCTCCAATATTAAGTATGTGTGAGAACTAAGAACTCACAAGAAACAATAATCGTAAAAAGACTTTAATTTGTTAGAAGTGTTTGATTGAGATCACTTGACATAAAGTGGATGAATAATATAACCATTTTCTTTTTTGGTAATTATTCTTGGTAGTCTTTAAATATTTGATCATAGTCAGTATGTTAAAAAATACCCGTTTCTAGGCAATATTAGTTTAGTCTTGTCACTTAAAACATCATGCCTTGGAGGCAAAGGCGAGGAAGAAAGTTAGGGACAATAGGGTCTAATTCTCTATTGTATACACACACAAAAAAAACACTAAATGATGACAAGGGATCGTCACTCTATTATAAGATATATTATCGTAAATTTGGAGGGGCTACCCTCCATTACAAGGCAGACAAAGAATCACACAGCCTCAATCTCCTACTGTATAGTTTGGGAAAGCCATTCATAGCTTTTGATAAAAGAGAGGTGCGATAAAAAATATATTGACATATGGCTATACAATCTTTTTCCTTTATATTACTCATTGATTCATCACTGACTTAATGAAGTTTACATAACTCAGTTTTTTTCATCATAGTCCCTACTATTTGCTAACTCCACTCACTAGGTGGCTATTTATTGTTTGTTGTTCTTCAGATGTGAACGAAGAGATGATGACTTTATCACTTCCTACAAAATAAAACTAGTGTACTTGATGACACAAAGGATTGGTTTGCATGTGAAAAGAGCTTAAGTGTCTTTTTTGTCATCATACTATATATTTTGTTTATAATTAAAAATATTTAATAGCATTATTGGACAATGAAGAGCTTTTAATAAAAATAATAATGGGCATCAAGTTAGATTCTTGTTTGATTGTACCCTGACCTACACTGTTTTTGTAATATGCAACATTCTTAGTCTAATCATTCTCCTATATTACCTTTAACTGTAGTTTTTCTTTAGTTAACATAATTTGTTATTCACTCAAAGCTTATATGCACCGACCGTTTTTTTTTCCCTTCTTTCTGTACGTAACCTTTACAAGCTTGTGGAGACTATGCAATTTTATACTTCTTTCCAAATGGAGGTAACAACAATGCTAAAATTTTAGACATGATATCTATTTTCTGCTATAATATGCTTTCAGGTTTTATGTTATCTTTTGCATTTTCTAATATTACCATTTGTAGACTGTAGTTAAGCAATAATGTCTACAACTACACCAAATATACATAATATGCTCCACTAAAATATGCGAGAGATAACAAAAACCTTATCAAGATTATCCAATAATTAATTTTCATTGTTCTTATAACAGTGGTTCTGATACTGGATATGGATTTTTATTCAAGGTATAAATCCAGTCATTTCCAAAAGAATTTTGCCTGCATTATTTGTTAATTATTGTTCTAACCGAATAACTCTTTACGCTGCTAACTTAGAATATCGGATCAATCCATTCGTATTGTTGCATCGCCTTTTCAGTAATAAGGACAATTCATACCTTGCTTTTCAGCTTTCATAGAACGGAAAAAATGCAAGAATATATATGAGGTTTTGATCTATGTGATCATTTGATAAAGTTAGATAACTCATCCAACATTGTACATAAAGATAAAGATTTTTGCTTTGTGCTTTTCGTATGAAAATATTCACTTCCACTGTTGCTTCCAATTTGCTTACTTTGTCTTTTTTTGTTTTTTTTTAAATACTGCTTAACTTTCAACACATGGTGGCTACATAGGGAAAATTTTGCTCAACATATGATTCGTTGTATGTGGATCTTTCGTGTATCACTAGCTAAAATATTTGTAAAATTGACAAGCATTATAAGTAACTTTGCATTTGCATGTGTTGCTAGTACTCTAGCTATCTAGTTTGTTGGATCTCTAGTATATTTTTTCAGAAGCCTCTTCTATCAGAGGTTGATCTTTTTGTTCAACTTAAATTACATTTGTCTCGTTGTTAGATTATGTCAAGCTACCATTTATGATTGGTTGGTAATATTTACAAAAGAAAGATCTTAACTTGTGCAGTTAAAGCGCTTAGCGTTTTTATAGCACCAGTGTTGCAAAAAACTATAGTGGAAATATATTGAAAAACAAAGAAAGTTTAAAAATCTTAACGGTAGATAAAATTGAATCTCCATAGTTGATTTATTCTCATTCTCATTTTCATATCATTTGTATAGAATAAATAAGCATTGCTCACTCATATATAACAAAACCAAATAATATTATAATTTATGCAGTTCAGACTTGGTGAATATTTTACTGTTCTAATTTATGTTGAACGCTTATGAATTGAATTTAGATCTATATTCTAAATTTGTTGATTTTTTTTATAATAGAACTGGAAAATAAATAACCTTTTGTATTAAAATTGCTAAAGGGCGAGTGCTAAAATCCCTCATTTAGCGGCCATAGTGGAAAATGATGAGACTTTAAGCAAATCTACTATTTAGTAGCACTAAGTTGGAAAGTTGTAGCGATCCTAGTGCGCTAACCTCTTTAGTGGGGGCATTAGCGAGGTTTTAGTGGGCTTTAACAGCACAGACATTAACCAATCACGGTTAACCGTTGTTATTAGCGTGGTGCGGGTAGCTATGTTAGAGTATTTGACTTTAAGTTTTTAGGTATTGTTGGAATTGTTGCTGCCTAATTAGATTCTATATTCAATCATTGAGCAGCCAACAGTTATTGGTATTATGTCGGAATTTAACTTTCATATCACTCAACAACGGTAATAAAAATGGCCTCCTGAGACTCTTCTCTCCTCCGCGGTTTCTCTGATTCTTACTTCTACTCCGTGATTTCTGTGTTAAATCGTTTGTTACTTCTTGTACTGGTTGCGCTCTTCCTCTAGTCCGACCTTTGCTCTTCAGTGCTGTTGTTTCTAGGGTTCTCAATGGATTTGGGGGTTTTTTATTTCCGAGGCGATTTTTTGAGATCCTGTCTCTCCTTCGCTGATTTGGCAGCCGCGCTCTTGTCAGTGGTGGTTCCGCCTTTGTCTGTTTGCTTTACTAGTTCAAGCTCAGTCGAGATTTGCGTCTATTCTTATAGGGCGTCAGCGATTCTGAATCGGTTCCGGTACTTGGTGGTGGATGGTTTGTTCATGTCGATCTCGCCTTGTTTCTCTTACTCTGTGCGAGATGCGACCATTTCCGGTTCGATGTCTCTTGGTGATGTTGTGCCGGAGCTCTCGACTTCCTGCCCCTGCATGGCGAAGTCTTCAGGTAATCGTGATTTTATCACCCGATTTGAACCGAAATTTCGCTTCGGGGAAGCGGTGGGAGGCTCGGCTCTGCCCATCAGCGGTTTGAGCTTTGGCTCGCTTACGGCCATTTCTGATTGTGGCTCTGCTGGCTCTAATTCATGCTCGTCTGACTTGCAAGACCTCTCTCCTCGGTTCGTCCCGCGCCTTTCTTTCCTTGAGGTTGAGGCCTCCGGTGGGTTGCTGGAATTTACTGGTGACTTTGGTTTATTTGGCGTGATTGGTACGGATGATGTTGGTGGGGATTAGGATTTGATCACCTTGTCCTCGTCTCTAGACCGGTTGCTGCCAGGAGGTTGTCTGTCTCCTGTCGAGCAGCTTTTTGCTGGTTCGCTGTTGAGCTTGGCTTTGTCGACATTTTGGACTTTTGGTTCTGCCTTGTGCAGGCAACCGTCTATCCGAAGCTTTGGTGTTTCTTTCTGCAGGCAGGTGAGTGTTTCTTGTGTTTCTTCTTTTCCCGCTGAGTGTGTTGTTTCTTTTGGTTGTAGTTGTTTGTTGGCCATTGAGGATAACTGTGGTGGTTTGAGCCCTGACACGCGTACGCGTGTGCTCCCTGACCTCGTACCTGTCACTTTGCCTCTGTCGGGTTCTTGGTCAGGTCCCGTTCTTACATCCTGTTTTGCTTTGTCCTGCCTTGGGCTTTTGTCTTTCGGCAAGTATCATAGACTTTGGTCTCTGTTGGCTGAGTCCTCTTCCTTTGACATCTTTGGTGGTGTCGTTTTTTGTTTTCCGGTTGGAGGCGAGTGTCTGGGTTTAGCTTGTTGGGTTCTTGGGTGGAGTCACTACGACTCTTTGTTTTTGTCATCAGTGACTTTCTGTTGGTATTATGTCTTTTTTCTGCCGGTTAGCCTTCGATTCGATGAGGGGTTGCTTCGGGCCTGGAGCGGCTGGTGTGGGCGATCTCCCTGCTCTGGTCGTATAGCGATCATTTTTGACCGTTATACGGACAGTATGGGCTATTTCCAGCCTTCGTTGTTCTGCTCTGCGGTTACCCCTGAGATGCGACTCCTACCCACAGCGCGGGACTGTTTGATTAGTGACGGTCCGGCAGTGGTAGGACTCCCACAGCAACTTGGGAAGCAATTAGTTTGCGTGTCCACATTTTTATGTCAGGCGATCTGTTATTCGCCTGTTGTTCCCGTCATATCTTTCCCCGCTCTCCCGTCCCTATCTTCTTGTCCTCCTCCGGGTGTCTCTGTGTTGTCCTCTGTTTTCGACTCATCCTCTGTTTCTGCTTCCCCCTCTTGTGCTTTTCCCCATCCCTCTCCTGACTGGTTCTCTTGTCTGTATGGATTGCGAGTGGTTCGCATCCCTTCTCTTTTTCGTTATCCCTATGATCCCTCGGAGTGTAGGGCTCCATCTCCCGTGCGATGCTCTTCGAAGTGCTCGCTCCCCTCCTCTGCTTGCCCTCTGTCCATCTCCATTCCTATGATGAGTAAGGCAGAGATAGCGCTCCTTAATGAGCGTCTAGATTGCTTAGCTAGGAACTCATCTCCTTCGTCTTTATTGTTTAGCTCCTCCTTATCTCCTTCTGCGTCGCCCACCCCTTCCTCTCGCGCAACGAGGCGGAGGCAGAGGAGAGTTCCTCCTACCCTTCGCACCATTCGCACACGCTCTATAGCGGCGTCCGAGCGGATCGACCGATCTTCTCGATCTTCGTTGTATCTGATTTGAGTTTGTGCTTGTTCTGATCCCTGTGGGTGGTGTTCTGTTTTCGCTTGATTCTTCCTCTATTCCTTCTTTCTCGCTCCTATGGCGAACTTTCTCTTCTGGAATGTTCGTGGCATCAGTAATGATGCGACTTTGGCTAGGCTTAAACGCATTGTAAGGAAGCACTCGGTTGGATTGGTCGCTATCCTGGAACCCCTTATTGACCAGGCAGGCATTTCCAAGATTGTCTTATCCTTAGGATTTGGCGGTGGTTCTGCAAATGTCTCAAGTAAGATTTGGATTTTATGGTCCAAATCTATTGCGACTCGACCTGTTTTTGATTCCCCTCAGCTCTACTCGGTGGCGTGCACGTCCACGTCCATTGCTGTTCTTTTTCTCTTCTCCGTAGTTTACGCCAAGTGTGATCGTTCGGAGAGAGTTGTTCTTTGGTCTGACATTCTTGCTCTTGATTCTCTGGGTTTCTCTCCTTCTGTGTTAGGTGTCGATTTTAATATCGTCGCGAGCCAAGCAGAAAAACGGGAAGGAGCGGCCATCAATAGAGGGGCAATGGCGGATTTCAACTCGTTCATTGCCTCCTCTGGCCTCTCCGAGCTCCCCTTTGTCGGCTCTGCTTTCACCTGGTCTAACAACCAAGTGGGACCGAATCGTATCCTCTCTAGACTTGACCGCGTGTTCGGTTCGGAGGATTGGTTTCGTCTTCGTTTTTCCTTCTCTATCGCCCATCTCCATCGTTCCTTCTCGGACCATGCCCCTATGATTGTTCGCTGCTCTCCTCTATCGCTGTTTGGGCCCTCCTCCTTTCGATTTCAGAGCATGTGGAAATCCCACCATTCCTTCCTTCAGGTAGTATCTGACTCTTGGAGCGTTCCTATTTCTGCCTCCCCCTACGCTGCTTTCGGGAGAAAGCTCTCGCGTCTTAAGGCTTGCATTAAGGCTTGGAACGTTCAAGTTTTCAAGAACATCTTCGATCGCGTTCGTAGGGCAGAGGAGGCGCTTATCGTCGCCGAATCCTTGTTAGACGAGCAACCTACCGCTGCCAACAAGGAGGCGTGGGTCATTGCCCAAACTTCCTTCTCTTCGGAATTGCGTGTTGAGAATGACTACCTCCGTCAAAAGGCGAGGGTCAAATGGGTAGTCGTCGGAGATGCGAACTCCAAATTCTTCCACTCATCTATTCGGAAGAAGAATAATCTTCTAGCGATTCGCGAGATTTTGAGGCCTGATCGTTCTTCGGCTTCGTCGCCAGAGGAAGTCAAAGACATAATCCTTTCCCATTTCCAATCTTTTCTGGGATCTCCCTCGGTCTCGGTGTCTGATCCGGCCCTGTTAGCTTTCATTCCACCAGTGGTCCTCCCTTTGGAAGGTACCATGATTGTGGATATCCCATCCACGGAGGAGATCCGCGCTTGTGTCTTCGCCCTTAGCAAGGATAGTGCCAGTGGCCCTGATGGCTTCAATGGTGTATTTTATAGGTGTTCTTGGCCTATTATCCAGGCTGATTTTTGTCTTGCCATTCAATCGTTCTTCGCCGGGGGAAATCTCCCAGCTGGATGGACTTCCACCAACCTTATTCTTATTCCTAAGTGTGATATTCCGAGGACTTGTGCGGATTTCCGGCCTATTAGTCTGTGCAACTTCTCTAATAAGGTTATTTTGAAAATTCTGGCCACTCGCTTGGCTCCTTTCCTTGAACGCATCATTTCTCCTTCTCAAGCAGGGTTTGTTAAGGGGCATCTTATCTCTGATAATGTCCTTCTCGCCCAGGAACTGATCTCCCAAATTGATCGGAAAGTTTAGGGATCTAATGTTGTCTTCAAACTGGACATGGCTAAGGCCTACGACCACATGTCCTGGTTCTTCGTTATCAAGGTTTTGAGAACTTTCGGTTTCCCGGAGGCCCTTATTGACTTGGTTTGGAGGCTCATCTCCAACTGCTGGTTCTCTGTCCTCATTAACGGCTCGGCCCATGGGTATTTCAAGGCTGGGAGGGGCTTACGTCAGGGCGACCCTCTATCGCCTTCTCCTTTTGTTATTGCAGCCGAGACTTTTATTCGCGGTCTCCAATCCTTAACCATATACGGTCAAATCCAACGCTTCGGGATTCCTAGGGGTTGTCCTCTCATTTCCTCCTTATCCTTTGCAGATGACATTGTCATTTTCTCTAATGGCATCCGTTCCTCTGTAAGGCGGCTTCTCAGCTTCCTCCATCAATACGAGAGGGCTTCGGGCCAACTCATTAATCCTTCCAAGTGTTGCTTTGTCCATTTGAAGGACATGTCTCTCTCCCGTGCATGCTGGATCGAGACTATCTCCGGGTTCAAGGAAACTTCCCTTCCCCTTCCCTATCTTGGGATTGTCCTGTACCGGGGTAGGAAACTTAATGCGCTTTTCGACCCCTTGATAGACAAAGTAAGGGGGAAGATTTTACGCTGGAACTCGTCTATTCTATCCCAAGCCGGCAGACTTGTTCTTATCAAATCTGTCTTAGACTCGATGGGAACTCATATTTTCGCGACTATGACCCCTACCTCATCTTTTTCCGTTCTTACCGGTCTCTGGCCTCGTCTTTCTTCTGGGGAAACAAGGACAACGACCGTCGTCACCACTGGGTGTCATGGGATTTGATTTGTCGCCCCAAAATGAAGGCGGATTGGGTCTTCGTAATCCCAGAGACCTTTGTGCGGCTTTTGCTTGTAAGTTGTGGTACAGGTTCGGCGCCAACAACTCCTTATGGGCGTCTTTCCTCCATGCTAAGTACCACAGACTTGCGGGCTCGAATTTTTCGGGCTCTCCTTCCTATGCTAGCGAGACCTGGAAGCACATGCAGTCAGTGAAGCTTTTAGCTGATTCTCATGGTGGGTTGTCAGGGTGGGATGGCGCTACGTTTTCCATTCAGAAAGCCTGGTCCTCCATCAGAGCTCCTTTCCCCATCCGCCATGAATTCTCCTTCATTTGGGATTCTCGCATTCCCCCCAAGGTATCCCTATTAATGTGGCGTTTGCTACATGATGGGTTACCGCTGGACGAGAATCTGCAAAAGATCGGCATTCCATCTGTTTCCCGATGTAGATGCTGCGGAAACGGTGAAACGAAGTCTTTGAACCACTTGTTTTTTGGCGGTTTCACGGCCAGAGCTTGCTGGAATTATTTTGGCAACCTAGTCGGTGTTCGGTGTTCGGCATCTTATCCTCTTCAACTCCTCAATTCGTGGTGGAATGGGAATTCTGGGAAATCCCTTCGGTCTATCGTGTTCCGTTTGATTCCTTGTCTCATCTGCTGGCACGTCTGGTGTGCGCGAAATAAGGCTACTTTCGAGAGCATTTCGATGGATCCTCAGTCTATTATCCATCGGGTGAGGAATGACATCTTCCTGGCTTTCCGGGGTAGACCCTTCAGGGGTCCTCTAAGTCATCGCTCTAGGCGGCTTGTTGGACTTCTGTCGATTTCATACTCTCCTAATGCCGCTAGACTAGGCGTTGGTTAGGCCTTTGCCTTCGGGTGGTGTCTTCCCCCCTCCGTTCCTCTCCCTCCCCCCCCCCCTTTTTATTTTTAATTCAGCTGCTTGTGTTAGTTTCAGGTGCTCCTGTTGTCTCCCTGTTGCGATTTTTGCTTAGGATGGATTCGCTTTTGAGTACTGGTTTCTTCTGGCTTGAGCGCTTGGTTTCTCCTTCGACGTCTCTTCTGATGATCTCCTATTACTTTTTCCTGTCCACACCTATGGGCGGTGGCCTTGCCGGAGCTCGATGGTGTGGGCAGGAGGGCGGATGCCTAGCATCTTTCTCAGTTTGATTTGATGCTTCTGTCTGGCTGTTCGTTTGGCTTGATGGTTGGTGGTGGTATGTTGGGTGGACTGGCCTTCACCTTTTGGTTGAGGCGGGAGAGTGGGAGAGAGGGTTTTCGGATTATTTCTGATTATTTGGGCTTCGTCTTAGCTTCTTGGCTGCCCCATGTCTTTGAGTTGTTTTTATTTGCTTATTTTTTTCTTTTTGCTGGCTTTTTCTAGGGAGGTATATGTGCTCCATATACTTCGCCTTCTGCTGTGAGCCTCCGGAGGAAGGCTTTCTCCTCCTTTTTGTTATTTATATATTCTTTTTTATAAAAAAAAGTTATTGGTATTATGTTCTGCTGCATTGTGGAAGCGGTACAACTTTTAAGATTTTTCATTCTTCTCGATCTCCTGTTTGGATGGAAGTGTATGGAATATCTTGGTGTGTTGGTTAGCTAAGAAGATATTTTTCCTTAGACTCCGACAGAGCGGTGTATTCAATATATTTGGTATTGAATCTGATTGGCCATTTCTACTTTAAATCTTCATTACCATTAGTGGGTTTCCCTTTATTGTTCCCTCCATTGATCAAATTTCCTGATGCTTGGGCTGGATGAGCTGTTGTCCCTAAGGAATTCGTAGATACTTCCTCGACATTTAATTCCTCCAAGCGCACTTAGTGCTCCACCTTCTCATAGAAATCATCCAAGTTGGTTGTCTTCTTCTGTGTTAATTTCTAAACAAACTTGGTGTTTTGGTTTACAAGAGCGTAATGCTTCATATTAATATCCACCACTTTCATATTTGACGTTGCTACATTAAATCGCTTCACATAATCTTGGAGCACTTAATTGTTTCTGTAATTGATATACGAGCCAAAGCTAGAGCATCCTTCAATTTCTCCTTATGGATCCAAAAGAGTTGTTTGCATAACTTGATATGATAAGGCCACGAATCAATGGTGGTAGGTTTCAAACCACAGTACCACTTAGCTACAATTTCGATAAATGTGGTCCACAATATTCGATATCGCACTTGATTTGGAGCACAAACCGCTCCCATTATTATTATATGGCTCCTTAGATAGTTGGTTGGATCGGTAGTACCATCATATTAGTAAGTTGTGGAGATTTGCACCCTGGTGGATTTGGGTAGTTAACAATACATGGAATCCTCAAACTTGCATACTCAACCGAATATGAGTCCCTTCCAACCTTTCCTCCTTTTTCCAATCAATCCAAATGTCTCCATAATATTTTCACCTTCTCATCTCGAGCGAAAGATGATATACTAGAGTTTCTGTTAAATTTGCATGAATTTTATCTAATGAGTGACCGTGTTCTTTGTTTGAATATGTGCATTAGTAGTAGTGTAAAAGGCGAAATTTTCAAAAAAAAATCTTTTAATTAATTTTACACTATATCTTATTAATTTTGTTTGCATAAATAATTTTTTGTAGTTTTAGTAAATATTAATAAATGTTGAGTTTATTCTTTGAATTTAATTGTATTTAATCTTAACTTAATCTTCTAATTATATATTATAATTTTTAATTCAAATTTAATTTAATTTGTTATATTTTATTTGATGGAAATCCAATTTAAAATGTAAACATCATAAGTGGTTAAAACTAACCTAGTACATTTATGTGAACGACGATGTTGAGTGTGTGTGTATAATTATTGTGATTTATGGTTATAATGAGAATGCAATATCAAGTATATCTCCTTAATTTATTTGTGTGTTTTAATAAAGATACATTAGTATGGCCAAAATAAATATTACACACACACACATAGATATGTGTGTGTGTATTGAAAATGGTTTCAGGATTTACCGATTTATGATTTGCTGCCCAAGCATATACATATCAAAACATGAAAAAGGAAATAGTCCATATTTTGCCTATTGACTTCCCACCACTGACAATAATCACTTTACAGTTAACATTCCTACTTTTCCTTCTTTTTCATTTTTACTGCAGATCTGAAAATTCGTTCATGGCAGATCAAAGTATTGACTTTCCATGCTCGATAACCTTTGATCCATCCTCAACAGTACCTTCAAATCTTCTCTCATGAACCTTCAGTAAACAATTTACCCTTGACTCTCTTCAAGATCAACTACATGTCTAATTTATACATGTCACTGACTTGACTTTCACTTTTCTTTAACTTCCTAAAACTCCTGTTATTATGCTCCTTCCACACATGCTAAACAATAGCCATTACGGCTATGTTGGCGACAATGGACATTAGATCTAATCTATTCCAACGCTGCTTTAGGTATAAGATTTATTCTTTTAGCTCTTTAACTAAACTGTCATTAATTAACTTTTGTTTGATGTTCTGCCACACAGATCCATTGAATTCACGGTCGAAAAATAAATGGTTGTGGTTTTCTTCTTGATTTACGAACAAAACACGGTTTTTTAGTAATAACACCATTTTCATTAGTTTATCTTTCGTTCCTAGTCTCCCTATGGCTGCTTTATAAGTTGTAAAATCCATTTTTAGAATGCATGACCTGTCTCAGATGAATATTTTCCATTCCAGTACTGGATGTTTAGTTCTAGCATACTCCCATGATGTCTCATGCCTTAACTGTGTAGTCTTTGAAGGCCCATAAGTCCTATTTTCTCCTTGTAAAAATTGGAATATATCATATTTGGTCTATAAATTGATTAGTGATTGGGTATTTTCAGTTCCCATGTGTCTCATTCTATTATAGTACTCATGGTTTGATCAATTCTGCCATAGGTATAGTATCTATCCCACCCCAATCGATTTACCAAACTTCTCCTTTCTAACCATGAATCAAATCATAGGCCAGTTTTGTTGCCTTTTGCAAATTGTCTTTCAACTAGCTTTTCAAGTTCGTCTCTATATCTCAATGGCTTTTCACGTAACTGATGCATTATCATCAATTCTCATACTCCATAAGTTTCCTTTCAAATACTTGTTTCTCATCTATGTTGTCCATGATTTTTTTGATGTGATTATTCTCCATGCCAGTTTCAAAGCTGAAGTATTTCTTTAAATCTTTCAGATTCTTGAGGCCCACTCACCCTTCACTTTTAGGTCTACATAATTTATCATAACCTGCTTTATGTAAACTCCCTTTTCATATGAAATTTTCATATGCTGAATTAATTTTATTGATTGATGCCTTTAGGATTTGGAAAGTTTGCATCCAAAATCTTACTTAGATGTAATGACTGTGTGCACAAGTTCTATTCTACCAATAAATGATAGAAGTTTAGATCTCTACCCTTACAATTTGTCTCTTATTTTTTTAATTAGCTCTCTACACTCTTTGTTAATGTCATATTAGATTACAGTGGCAGCCCTAAGTATTTGACTGGTAGTGAACCCTCCTTGACATTTAATATATGAAGTATAGTCTTCTTACCTATAGCATATTTTCTAACATTTTGTTTTCATCCCATTCACTTTCAAACAAATACATCCTCCGGCTTCTTAAAAATTCCTTTCAAACTTAGGCTGCTTTTGCACTGGATTTTATATAGACTAATAAGCCATTCGCATATAGCATATGGCTTATTTTTAGCTGAAAATTGTAAATAGTTTCTATCTCATTTTAGTGACAGACCCACTCCATTTATAGTGTGAAATACTCCATTGCCACAACAAATAGGTAAGGGGATAGAGGATCCCCATGCCTTAAATCCACGTGCTAGTAATATAGCCTTTAGGAACAAACCCTATTTATCAAAATAGAGAAGTTTGGAGTGCAGATGCATTCCTCTATTAATTTGATGAACTTTAATGTGAAAACCATACATTTGAGCATATGTATGACAAATTTTCTTAACAATCTGGTATCAGAGCTATTAGGTTGGTTGAAGGAAGATGTTAGGCAGTATGACAAGAGATGAAGGTAACCTAGTTCAAGCAAGACCCTATGTTAAAGGATCTTAGGTTGAATTCAGGATCTTAGTTGGCAATAGAAAAGTGGAACGAGCATAATGACTTCGAGAAGTGAAAATGGAGGATGAATTCTGTTCTAAGAAGGAATAGAGTTCATCAGGTAGTGTTTGATACTAAGAAGTTGCCGGCTAATGTTTCAACTATAGAGAAGGAGGAGATGGAAGAATAGGCATTTAACATTCTAAAGTTGGCCATGGAAGAGAATGATATCTTAGAGATTAGCAGTGAAACCGCAGCTAAAGAGATTTGGACCATGTTGGAGAATCTTTACTTGAAGAATTCATTCACTTACCATTTGCTATCGCTGACATTTTTCATCATGAAGATGAGAGAGGCTACTTAAGTGAAGGTGCATCTGTGTTTCGTCGATAATCTTTTGATGAAGATGAAGACTATGCATATGAAGGTGGACGAAGATAAAATGGTGATGGTTCTTTTGTGTTCCCTTCCAAAGCATTACATAGGTTTCACTAACAGTCTGATATATTGAAGAGATATTGACAGTAGAGGATTGAAGTTGGGATCCGAAGACTCGAGGGATCAGATGAACGAGAAGAGTGAAGGTAGAGAAGGGAGTAATAGTCAGGGTCTATTCGTTAAGAGAGAAAGAGAAGAAGAGTTGGAATCCTAGGAGGCATTTCAACTCTAAAAGCGCGGAAATGGTTGTAGAGGAAAGTTGAGAAATGCAAAGTGTCACAATTGTAAGAAACCAGGTCATTAGAAGAAAGATTTTCTAGACTTGAAGAGGAAGACCGAGGATGGATCTTCATCGATCATGATGGAGAAGACTGTATATGATGATTTGTTGACTGTAGCAGTATTGGATGTATTAAATCTTTGGGTACCTGATTTAGCTATGTTGTTCCATATGTTGCCAAATAAGGGTTACTTCAGCTCATTTGTCATGAAGGAGGGAAGTGCAATCCTTACGGAGAAAACCTTGGGAGAGGGTGCAGTACGTATTAGGATGCTTGGCTGAGTTATTCGCACTTTAATAGGTGTTTGCTATGTTCCAAGTCTTTAGAAGTCATTGATATCTTTTGATCGGTTGACATCCATGGTATGCAATATTACTATGGAGAAGGATAGCTTGAAATTTTGTAGCAGTGCACTAGTTCTGATGAAGAGTGATATGTTCTAGAATCTATATCTATTAAAGGAAACTGCAGTACTTGGGAAGTCCTGTATTAGATTAGATAGTTCTCATGCTTTGGATACTACCAGACTTTGGCATTTCAAATTGGGTCATATTTCAGAGAGAGACTTAGAGTTGCTTTTCGGATGGAATATGATCAAAAAAGAAAGCTTCGATAAGTTATATTTGTATAAGAAATGTAACGATCCTATTTTACATATCGAGGGATTGTAAAATATTATTTAGGTTCATATTGGGTTGTATGATGCTATAACTTTGGGTAATGTTGGAAAGTGATAGTTTTGACCTTTAGAAATTTTATTGGGCATTTCAGCATCCTGTACGTCTTAGAAACCCTAGAAATATCCTCTTGGGGCACAGTATCAGAATCTGACGAAACTTATACCGTCTAAATGAGAAAAATACAAATCATGCCATCAAAGAATCATTACAATCTAACATTCCTAGAAGTCATACGATCATAAAACGTGCATTGGAATTATATGGAAATAAAGAAAAAATATTATTTTCATATCCCTAACCCTAGGCATACCCTATAAATCCCGCTTGTTTACAATAGTTGCATACCATTTCTTCCATTCATGTTATTTCCCTTCCTTTCCATGAAACCTTTCTCCCACTCTCTTTCTCTTCCTCTTTCATAAGCAAACGATCTTTGTTTTGGCCAAATTAAAACATATGTCCCATTTTTTTCTAGAGCTACGCAACCATGGTTTGGTTCGACTCAACTGCGCTTGTGGTGGGCAGAAAAGATGAATTTGGCGAAGGGAGTGATTTTGGAGGTGAATCGATATGAGTTTGGATGGTATAGTTGTGTTCGTAGCAAAATGGGATTAAAATGGCGATTGAATGGTCGTGTTTCATACTATCATTAAAAGAAATCATAATTGTAAGGAAATATCATCAAGGTGAACTTTTTAACGATCTAACCGTATGGGAATCTATTTATATAGGTTTATTTATTCTGGCGAAGGGATTGTGAAAACATAGATCGTTTGAGCCGTAGGGGATCATGGTTGTAGTAGTAAGCTTGAGAAGTTGGAAAATATAATGGGTTCATTCATGTTTCCATGTTTGAGGTAGCATTCGCAGGTGTAGGCGATGGCCATAGATGATATTTGTGGTGGTGCGGTGTCGATGGGTGGCAGGCAGCGACCACTGGTGAAGGTGGTTGTCCGATGGTTGCATAAACATGCCCAGGCTGCAAGGTTCACTAAAAAAGGGGTCGTGATGGTTGTGGGGTTGGTCGGAGTCAGTAGCAGCGACAATGCGATGTCGTGCAGTGGTGCAGGTTGCCCGAGAGAAGTGCAGTGGCGTTGGAGTGGATGGACGAGCGTATGCTTTGTGAGTTATAGGGGGTTACATGTGGCTATAGGAAGATGTGAGGGAGAAGATAAATTATGAAAGGCAATTACTAAAATAATTAATCAAATTAATGATGATTAATTAGGTTAATTAATTTTTCGATTAATTAATATAAAACTAAGTCTTATATCGTCTATATTTTTTGCAAACAAGATCCAATTTAGATATGGTTTCCTACATTGCGCTTGTATTGGAGCCCTCTACGACTTGGCATAGGATTTGTAGCTTTTATTGTGGTGGGAGATTTTGTCTCTCACAATACTACGATTATCGTTATAGTGTAAAAATGATGTTTTGAAATGATTTTCAACTTTTAAAACGTGATTTTTAATAGTTCTAAACCCACATATAATTTTAGAAACAAATTTTGAAGTGTTTTAAAATGATTTTGAATTAGATATGACACATGTTCTTATGGACTACTGTTTTCTGAAAATTGCTAGATTTAGGATATTCTAAATATGAATCCAAAATTATTTGATATAGGTGTGTTATACATGTTGTATGTGTGTTATGTTAATTGCATATATGTTATTCTAGTTGTATGTATGCCATGTTGTTTGTATGTATGCTTGTTTGCTTGTTTTGGTTAAAAACACTGATCGATGGGTGGTGTAGCATTAGAAAACATTCCATGAAGTAGTGTTTCATGCATATCGTTGAATGCACATATGATGGGAACTCAAACGGATGCGATAACTATGTAGAAGAGCGATGGAGTGCACACTGAAGGATTTGTAGATGAAAGATGATGGACTAGGATGTATATTTTGGACTTCAAGAAGGATGCCGAACGTTTCCACTTGGTTTGTACTTGGCCGTTTTTGGCTAAGAACAAAACCAATGCTCAGCACCGACTACTCCAGAGTTGGTTGGTACCTATCATTGGTGGATAATTTGTCCAATTCTTTATGTAGGCGATGAAGTGACTAGGGGAGCACGACATGGTGGTTTGTTCATGTAATTGACATTTGATTTTGATGTTGTTGCTTTATGGTGAGCGATTTTGATGGTGAAGCGATGAAGCGACACTTTGATGTGATAGCTTTAAAACTTTGATATAAGGATTCTACGACTTACGAGGGATGTCTAGAGGTGTTCTCATGAAGACAAATCGATGATGGGGGTCGCGATGATGATCTATAAGGATGAGTTCGATAAAGGGGAGTCATGGGTAGAATGATGTTGTGTTCTACTACGGAAAATTGAATAGAATAGAACAATGATGGGTACAGGGAAGTGTGTGAAGGGATTGTTGGTAACTCGGAGGTTTCTAGAAGTACTCGTATAGAAGGGGTTTGATGGAATGCCCACCCGGATTATGGTGTCTATATCTTATGATGGTGGATTACCCTAGACTCGAGCATTGTTACTCTATTTCACGGCGATGAAAATTGGCATGGATTCATGTAGTGAGAAACCAAGACTTTTTCATTAGTCTTTGGCTTATGTGGATGCCATATGAGGTATCATATATCCAAAGCACCAAGTGTTGTGAGAATTGTTTGATGGATGATGTGTTTGCAATTTTGTTTTATCACTCTAAGGTTGTCACGTGACTTAGGTATTGTTACTTGTATACCCGAAATTGTACTTTGACTTGTAGTGCACCTATATGATGATGACGATAGTATATTAGCATATACTGTTATGTGCTAACTCTTTGGATGAAAAGACATGTTAAGTATAATACTCCATACCCTATTTCCTATACTATATTAATTTTCATAGTATTTTGAGATATGTTTATCTCTCACACCAGACTGTTGTCAAACTCGAGGTTTTATTCTTTGCTTCTTATTATCTTGGGTACTCTTAAATCAGTAGTTTAGATAAAAGGTGTGGCATAGCACGCAGCGCGGTACAAATGGGCTAGCAGGAGGGTACACTTTTACATATATACTTTTGGATCTTTTTATTATTTCCATTGTGTGACACTGTAAAGCTTTTATAGTGTTTGACTTATTTTATTTGGAGACAGATACTTTGAGTTTATTTATCATCTTTATAAACACTATTATTGTTTTGTATAACTTTATTAGACCTAGCTCTAGTCTATGATGGTTAATTTAGTTATATTTTTATCTCATCTGTTTTCTATTTGTGATTTATATTATATTTTCTCCTTCTTTTATGAGTTATAAACATGTTCTTTGATTGTTTTAATTACTTTACCCCTTGACTATCATCCTACATTGACTGTGTACTATTACAACAAACAATACAGGTATATTGGGTATCGAAGGTGTATGGTGGTCGTCACATTTGGTACCAAACTGTGACACCCCACACCTCTAGGCACCTCGAAAATCGAACATGACTAGAACCACGGGTGGTTAGGTGAAATAAAAATCCATAACATAGCACAGAGAATAAGGCAACAACATAAAATGATTAAAATATTACAGCGGAAGAAAACTTTCACTAATTATAAATTAATAGCAAAACAGCTTCAATAAAAACAACATTATCCCAAATTTATTTCTGAAACCATAAGTACCAAGTAGTCTCCACCAAAACATAAAACATAACAAAGTTCACAATATAGGTCCCCATATATAGAGTAAAGTACGGAAAAGAGAAACGAAGTACAAGAAACAAAAGCTGAAGATAACAACTGCTCCAATGACCCTCTAAGCTGCAAAGAACTGCAACCTAGACCTACCCTCCTATGATTTGGGGAAAATAGGAAAAATAGGAATGGGTCAAACATAAAGTCTGGTGAATGAGAAATAAAATGAAGCAGAAAGAATAAAACAGTTTAATTCCAGGTCTTCCCTGGATATCGCAGAGGGTGAATAATATAATGCAGTGAATCCTTCTTCGATACAGTTCCTAAGAAGCCAAAGTATGTGGTCACTCTAGGGAAGTCAACCATGCAGTAATACTAAACGTCAATCAGCCTGTCGGACCTGCTATCCTTACCTAACCACGTGTTACAGCGTGAAAGTCATGCTCTTCACCCATGCACTGTGACTAAATGCCTCTTACGTCTGATCGGTGCCGGCTCAAACAACCTCGCAGGACCCTGAAGTTGCACTCAGGCTTCGCCAAACTGGACTCCTATCCTCCTGTCTCCTCGGTCACCAACGTGGACTTGCCCCTATCCAAAGTGTCAGTCCTCCGAAAGAGCGCCCACAGCTGGGTCGGCTACGCAAAATCCTCCAATGATCTGGCTAAAGAAGCCTACGTCGGAACATACTTGTCATGTTCCGTCCACGTCGATCTGCTTGAAGAAGCCTACGATTGCGGATGCTATCTATCCTACGTACTAGCAATCTATGAAAGGTAACAAACATCCTTGCGAACCTACTTGCCCGCTCCTAGCATGTATAGCCAAAACTATATTTTGGTCTTAGCTTCATGAAACACCTATCCAGACCTTTACGAGGTCTGCCTACCAAATCGCTTTTAGATTAATTAATTTAACCGTTACAGTTTACATACTATTTATTTCCATTAATCTGCTTTAGGCCATTTATACATCCGATTTGGTTGTTTCACAATTTCCCTTTTTCTTACATAAATGGTATTTCAATTTCACGTCTGTTCAGTCTGTATGGTTTCTCTGTAATTTTTATGCCATTTTGTTACAGATTTACACTAGCCTTTAGGGTCCATTTAATTTACACTTTTTTCCACCCTAATTTACGTTCTCCTTTTAGAGATTTAATCCATATAAATTTTTTATCTAATAGCCACAAACCATTTAATTACACAAAATTTCACTTTTACATTTTTAGGCCACATATGAAACAAACAATTATGCCAATTAGACTTCCCAATTTTGTTCCAAAACCATATTCAAAATTATGTAATTATAGCAATCAAAACCATAATTTTATTCAAGTAACATATTCTGAATTTATTCAACTAACCTATTCTACCATTGGAAATTGAATAACAATTCTAATTCAAATTTAATTAAACCAATCTTATTTATGTCATGAAACGTGAATAACAATTTGTTTGTTCCAAATTTTAACCCAAACATGAATTAGAATTGAGAAGTGGAAGAAGAAGATACAATAATTTACATAAATTTCAATCTTATTTATGCCATAAAACGTGAATAGACAATTTATATGTTCCAAATTTTAAACCAAACATTAATTAGATTTGAGAAGTGGAAGAAGAAGAAGAAGTTGCAATAATTTACATCTATTCTCAATTAATAACAAAAATTAATTCATATTAACGTGCCAGAAAAGAATTGAAATTTAACTACTTTATTTTTTTTATTTCATATTAATTCCCACTCACCTGGCACTTGAGCTTGCATAAATTTGAAAAAAGATTTGCTTTAATATTTCTCCCTTTGATTCTTTTAAATTCCCCAAATTGATTGAATATATATAGATAATTTAATTTGGTAGAGATTTGTTTACTTAGTATAGAAAAGAAGGAAAAATAATACACATTAATTTTACTGTAGAATTATGACGACGGCTGAATAAGATATTAGGTTTAGGTTAGATGGTTTGTTTATAGATTGTTTGAGTGAATATAATCCATTAGATTATTTTAGATTAAATCTGGTTCTTTCATACACTTAATGGTTATCCATTCTAGCCCATACACATCGCTCAACCAATAAAATTTAGCCATCTCATCCTATTACATCACTAGAGTGATTGACAAGCCGCCACATGTCAGAAACAACGCTGAAATACGTAGGAAAATCGTTGGAAACGAACCAGCTAAAAAAGCATCGCTCCAGATTTTGGGCGACAACGGACTAGATCCCTGGTCACTAAGGAAGTCAACATGCTCCTTTACCACTGTACCAAATGCGCTTTTAATTTCTTTATAATTATATTTCCCGTAAAATATCGGGGTGTTACATCCTCCCCCCTTAAAGGATTTCGTCCCCGAAATCTCCAAAGACGGAAGAACGTAATTAGCAACCAGCATTCAAGAACTACATCCATCTACTCAACCATCATCCATTTCTACCATAGTCCTTATTTTTAACTAATGCAATTTATGACTTATGCAAAGTGAAATGCATATGAACTTACCTAATGCAAAAGGGTAGTCGGTATACTGATTCAGTTGACCTCCTGCAATGCAAGTATGCTTATGCCATGCAACCAAATGAATGCAATTACCCTAGTATAATTGATAATTCTATATGTATGTTTCAATCATTCACCCAAATGCACCATCCATATGCAACATCCATTTACACACACACACAGATATATATATATATATATATATACAACAATGTGCAAATGCAGTAGATAACATGCACGCATATGCAAGTGTGTGCACCTAGTTGGCCGATTATCCTAATAAATATCTATCTAGTGCATGCAATGCATCCATTTGCAAACATTGGCATCCACTTGCAATCATTTTCATCCATCAAACATAATATGCCCTAATGACATGTTTACAACCAAGCTACATCCATAGGTTTCACCTAAAGATTATCGAAAAGACCCTAACTAAGGAAAGATCAAAGATTAAAGATAGTATATCTAAAGTGTACCTTCAAATAGAAAAGGATAAGAAGTTCGAATTCTCTCCTCAGATTCCCATGTGCACTCCTTGGGATCATCTCTCCACTGAACCTTCACTAGACGAACTTCCTTGTTGCGTATTCTCTTGACGCCGTGTTCCGATATACGAGTGGATGTACGATGCACAAGTGATTCGCGCTCTACCTCCACTTCCCTTAGCTGATCGGGTTCTATTGCTACTGCTGAATCATGTAGACACTTCCTCAGATGCAAAACATGAAAAACATCGTGAACTCCTGCCAACTTATCTGGAAAATCAACTCTGTATTCCCCTTTTCCAATCCGTGCGGTAATAGGAAGGTTCCTACAAATCTCGGTGCCAACTTACCCACTGAGCCAAATCTCATAAAGTTTTTCAGAGGAGAAACCTTGACAAAAACCATATCTCTAACCTTAAACTCTAAATCTGAACATCTTCTGTCGGCATATGATTTTTGTCTATCTTGTGCAGTCTTCAACCTCTTGCGAATCAAATCCACCTTCTCGGAAGTTTCCCTCACCAAGTTTGGTCCAAGCAAGATCCTATCGGTAGTATCCCACCAACAGGTTGGTGATCTACATGGTCTGCCATAGAGGGCCTCGAACGGTGCCATCCCAATGCTTGCTTGATAACTACTATTATACGCGAACTCCACCAAAGGTAGGTGGTCTTCCCAAGAGCCTCCGAAGTCAATGATGCACAATCTGAGCAAATCTTCCAAAACCCTATTTACCCTCTCAATATGTTCATCTATCTAAGGGTGATATGTCGTGCTCAGATTCAATTCCATTCCCAAGGCTTGCTGAAGACTCCTCCAAAACTCGCTGGTGAATAATGGATCTCTGTCGCTTACAATGCTGGCGGGAACTCCATGAAGCCTAACTATCTCCCTTACATAAAGAGTCGCCAAAGAAGTTTCCGTCCTATTACTCTTAATGGGTATAAAATGAGCGCTCTTTGTCAGTCTATCCACAATGACCCAAATGCTCGTGTTCCCTCTCCGTGACCTTGGTAATCCATCCACGAAGTCCATAAAGACGCTCTCCCATTTCCATAATAGAATATCCAATGGCTGTAACAGTCCTCCAGGTTTCTTCTGTTCCGCCTTTACCCTTTGGCAAGTGATGCACTTCGATACATACTCCGCCACCCTCTTCTTCATTCTGGGCCAATAGAATACCCTCTTCATATCCCAGTACATCTTATCACCACTGGGGTGCACTGTCATCCTAGAATGATGTGACTCGACCAACGCCACATCTACTAAATCCTCACAACGGGGAACACAAAGTCTACCATCCCCTAGTGTCCATGGTATAGTGCCTAAGATGTGGTGATGACTCTCCTCTACCAAGCTTATCTAAAATGTCCTTTAACTCTTCGTCCTCACCTTGCCTTGCTCCAATCTGCTCCATCAAAGTAGGCTGGATGTCGAGGGCTGCTAACAATCCCGGAGCTAAATCCGATGGAGGTCTAAAATCAAAGGTAGCAATGTACTCCAAATGCTTCCATTCCAAAAACAGAGGAATTAAAACCACTTTGCATCTACTCAACGCATCTGCCACTACATTACCCTTGCCGGGGGTATAGAAAATCTCAAAGTCATAAGAGGCTAAAAACTCCACCCATCTTTGCTGTCTCAAATTCAAGTCTTCCTTAGAGAATAGATACTTCAAAGACTTATGATCCATGAAAAGCTCAAATCTTTCTCCTAAGAGATAGTGCCTCCAAGACTTGAGAGCAAAAACTATAGCTGCCAACTCAAGATCATGCGTCGGGTAGTTCTTCTCATGCGTTTTCAATTGTCTACTCGCATAGCACACTACCATACCCTCTTGCATCAATACCGCCCCTAGCCCCGTACCACAAGCATCCGTATAAACTGATAAAGGCTTGGTTCCATCCGGTAATACCAATACGGGCGCGGTAGTCAAAGCTTCCTTCAATCGACCAAAGGCATCCTCACACTTGGCATCCCAAAGAAAAGCCAAGTTCTTCTTGGTAAGGCGGGTAAGCAGAGCTAATATCCTAGCAAAGACCTTAATGAACTTTCTATAGTATCCCGTAAGACCAAGGAAACTCCTTATGTCCGTGGCATTCTTAAAGGTCTGCCAATCTTGTACTGCTGCCACTTTCGCCAGATCTACTGCAAGTCCATCCTTCGAAACGATGTGTCCCAAAAATCAAACCTCATCCCTCCAAAAGTGGCACTTGGAGAACTTCGCCTTCAACTTATGTGCTCGCATGGTCCTAAGCACTTCTTCCAAGTGAACAGTATGCTCCTCCTTGCTTCGCAAATAAACCAAAATGTCATCGACGAACACCACTACAAACTTGTTCAACGATTCGCGAAATACTCGACTCATCAGGTCCATAAAATATGCCGAAGCATTGGTTAGCCCAAATGGCATGACTAACCACTCAAATAACCCATCTGGAGTCCTAAATGCAGTCTTCTCGATGCTATCCTCTGCCGCACGCAACTGATGAAATTCCGTGGCCAAATCGAGCTGCAAAAATACCTTGGCTCCTACTAGCTGGTCGAAGAGATCGTCTATATGGGGAAGAGGATAACGATTCTTCTTCGTCGGCTTATTAAGCTCCATATAATCCATGCAAAGTCTGAGAGAGCCATCCGCCTTAGTGGAAAAGACAACGGGTGCGCCCCACTCAGAAATGCTCCTATGAATGAAGCCCTTCTCCAAAAGCTCTCCAATCTGCTTGCTCAACTCATGATGTTCCTTAGGAGCCATATGCCTTACCGGTAAAGCATCTGGTTTGGCATTATCGACAAGATAAATCTTGAACTCGATCTCTCTTCGAGGTGGAAGGCTAGCAGCCTCCTCAAACACATCTGGAAAGTCTCTAACAACGGGTACCGAACTCAAACTATCGGGCGATAAGTCAAGAGAATAAAGGTAGCTCAACATGACTGATCCTCTAGGATCACAAGATACTTCCAAGGTACGTCCACTACAAGTGCCTAACCTCACTACCCTCTTATTGCAATCAATAACAGCACCATACATGGATAGCCAATCCATACCAAGAATCAACCTGAACCCGGAAAACCCAATACAAAGGCACTACAGTCAAACTCAACCCCTAAAATAAACAATTTCAAATCCCGACATAACATGTACAAATAGGCCGATCCTCCTACGGGATTTGATACAACTACCAGGTCGGTCACTAAGAAAGCATCAAGACCAAGACCCTTCACCAGAGTACTAGATATAAAAGAGTGCGAAGCTCCAGAATCAAATAGGGTACGAACAAGAAAATCAGAGGTAGATAACACACCTTCGATGATCACCTTCTTTCCCTTGTCCACAACCGAACGAGTACTAGAGGAAGGAGCTGCCTCTAAAGCATAAGCCTGAGCAGGCTGTGAAGGTGTCTGTGAACTATCCTTGGGCTTTGACGGACAGTCCTTTTCCATATGTCCCACTTGATCGCAAAGATAGCACCTCAGTCTTGGTCGCTCTCCTGCCCCTCTACAATCCTTAGCAAGGTGACTTGGTTTCCCACAAGTATTGCACTTCCAGTCCTTCCTTGGAACTTTCCTTTTTCCACCCGACCCTCCTCCTCCTCTCCTCTTTCCTTTCCATTGCTTCTTCCCATCACTCTTCTGCGCCACATCTCCTTTCTTCTCAGTATCAGCAAGTAAAGCCATCTCTACCAATCCCTCAAAAGTGGCTCCAATCGGAATGTGGCTCACCACCAAACTCTGCAGTAGTTGACTCAAACCCCTTAGCGAACTTCAGCGCCTTCTTGTGAGGAGTATTGATCAGGTCTAGTCCAAATCTGGCAAGCTCACTGAATTGATTAACATATTCTTTAACTGTCATATCCCCTTGCTTGAGCTGTATAAATTTCTCTAGCTGAAATCCCTCTTCAGCCTGCGATAAGAATTTCCTCTCGAACCTAGTACGAAAATCCACCCAAGTTAAATTATCAGCCTTAGCTTCCACAACCTCCCACCAACAAAGAGCCTCTCCCTGCAACTTCCATGAAGCCAACTACCTCCAAGCCAAGTCCTCCAATCCCATAAGTCTAAATATCCGCTCACAACTATGGATCCAAGCTCTCGCCTCAGTATATGACTTGGTGCCAAGAAACAGCTTGCCTCCTAAGCTAGAGTAGTCCTTGCATAACTTAGGAAAATCGAGAATGCCTAGCGGACGGGCTGGAGCTCCTTCCGCTGGAGCAGCATCCCTAGCTGGTGGCTCTGCTTGTGTAGTAGCCTGCAAATAACGTCTGAACCAAGCAGGCATATTAAGGCCTGGAACTTTGGGGATATCTTACAGTTCATACATTTCTATCTGTGGATATTAAAAAGATGGGATTAGATACTCCACAAATAGTTCAACAGATAGGGAGGAAGAGATATGAGGGACCCATTTCTAAAATTTCTTTTTTTCCAAATTATATACATATACCTTTAATAGTATTATTTGGAATATCCTTTAAAAATTATTCAAAAACCTTTATATTTTTAAAATATTTTTAGGATTACCGAAACCTTAGCTCTGATACCAACTGTGACACCCTGCACCTCTAGGCACCCCGAAAATCGGACATGACTAGAACCACGGGTGGTCGGGTGAAATAAAAATCCATAACATAGCATAGAGACTAAGGCAACAGCATAAAATGATTAAAATATTACGGTGGAAGAAAACTTTCACTAATTATAAATTAATAGCAAAACAGCTTCATTAATAATAACATTATCCCAAATTTATTTCTAAAACCAAAAGTACGAAGTAGTCTCCACCAAAACATAAAACATAACAAAGTTCACAATATAGGTCCCCATATATAGAGTAAAGTACGAAAAAGAGAAATGAAGTACATGAAACAAAAGAAACAAAAGCTGAAGATAACAACTGCTCCAATGACCCTCCAAGCTACAAAGAACTGCAACTTAGACCTACCCTCCTGTGATTTGGGGAAAATTGGAAAAATAGGAATGGGCCAGACATAAAGTCCAGTGAATGAGAAATAAAATGAAGTAGAAAGAATAAAATAGTTTAATTCCAGGTCTTCCCCGGATATCGCAGAGGGTGAATAATATAATGCAGTGAATCCTTCTTAGATACAGTTCCTAAGAAGCCAAAGTCCGTGGTCACTCTAGGAAAGTCAACCATGCAGTAATACTAAACATCAATCGGCCTGTCGGACCTGCTGTCCTTACCTATCCACGTGCTACAGCGTGAAAGTCATGCTCTTCACCCGTGCACTGTGACTAAATGCCTCTTACGTCTGACCGACGCCGACTCAAACAACCTCGCAAGACCCCGAAGTTGCACTCAGGCTTTGCCAAACTGGACTCCTATCCTCCTGTCTCCTCGGTCACCAATGTGGACTTGCCCCTATCCAAAGTGTCGGTCCTCCGAAAGAGCGCCCACAGCTGGGTCAGCTGCGCAAAATCGTCCAATGATCTGCCTAAAGAAACCTACGTCGAAGCACACTAGTCATGTTTCATCCGCGTCGATCTGTCTGAAGAAGCCTACGATTGCGGATGCTATCTATCCTATGTACTAACAGCCTATGAAAGGTAACAAACAACCTTGCGAACCTACTTTCCTGCTCCTATACGTACAGCCAAAACTATATTTTGGTCTTAACTGCATGTAACACCTATCCAGACCTTTACAAGGTCTGCCTATCAAATCGCTTCCAAATTAATTAATTTTACCGTTATAGTTTACATACTGTTTATTTTTATTAATCTACTTTAGGCCATTTTTACATCCGATTTGGTTATTTCACAGTTTCCTTTTTCTTACATAAATGGTATTTCAATTTCACGTCCGTTCAGTCCATATGGTTTGTATGTAATTTTTATGCCATTTTGTTACAGATTTACACTAGCCTTTAGGGTCGATTTAATTTACATTTTTTTCCACCCTAATTTACGTTCTCCTTTAGAGATTTAATCTATATGAAAATTTTATCCAATAGCCACAAACTATTTAATTACACAAAATTGCACTTTTACATTTTTAGGCCACATATGAAACAAACAATTATGCCAATTAGACTTCCTAATTTTGTTCCAAAACCATATTCAAAATTATGTAATTATATCAATCAAAACCATAATTTTATTCAAGTAACATATTCTGAATTTATTCAACTAACCTGTTCTACCATTGGAAATTGAATAATAATTCTAATTCAAATTTAATTAAACCAATCTTATTTACGTCATAAAACGTGAATAACAATTTGTTTGTTTCAAATTTCAACCCAAACATGAATTAGAATTGAGAATTGGAAGAAGAAGAAGATATAATAATTTACATAAATTTCAATCTTATTTATGCCATAAAATGTGAATAGACAATTTATATGTCCCATATTTTAAACCAAACATGAATTAGATTTGAGAAGTGGACGAAGAAGAAGAAGTTGCAATAATTTACATCAATTCTCAATTAATAACATAAATTAATTCATATTAACATGCCAGAAAAGAACTAAAATTAAACTACTTTATTTTTCTATTTCATATTAATTCCCACTCACCTAGCACTTGAGCTTGCATAAATTTGAAAAATGCTTTGCTTTAATCTTTCTCCCTTTGATTCTTCTAAATTTCCCAAATTGCTTGAATATATATAGATAATTTAATTTGGTAGAGATTTGTTTATTTAGTAGAGAAAAGGAGGAAGAATAATACACACTAATTTTACTGTAGAATTATGGCGACAGCTGAATAAGAGATTATGTTTAGGTTAGATGGTTTGTTTATAGATTGTTTGAGTGAATATAATCCATTAGATTATTTTAGATTAAATCTGGTTCTTTCATACACTTAATGGTTATCCATTCTAGCCCATACACATCACTTAACTAATCAAATTTAGTCATCTCATCCTGTTACATCACTGGAGCAAATTGGAAGATGCCACATGTTAGAAACAACGCTGAAATACGTAGGAAAATCACTGGAAACGAACCGGCTAAAAAGACCATCGCTCCAGATTTTGGGCGATAACGGGACTTGATCCCTAGTCACTAAGGAAGTCAACAAGCGCCTTTACCACTGTACCAAATGCGCTTTTAATTTCTTTTTAATTATATTTCCCATAAAATATTGGGGTGTTACACAAAGCTTAGGTCGTGTAGTAAACCTAAGGGATACTTGGATCAATTACAGATAGAGTATGGTTATCACTCTAGGATGGAATGAGCATATACGAGAGAGCATATTTGTTGCATATTTTGGTTTTAAAAACTGTATATTAGTATATATATTATAAGTTGCACTGTACACACAAGTACCATTGATGCAACTTTTCTTTACGAGAGACTGATCATTCTTATTATAATTTAAGAATGAGCTGACATGCAATAAATGTTCCTAGGAACTCCATCTCTGGAGCTGAGAAGGGGACAGGGTCGAAGAATTCTAACCCAGATTTGTAGAACATGTCAGAGATGGTACAGAACATGATTTAGAATGCTCAAATCGCCCTAATGCTGAAGGTGTAGGTGCTCAAATGTAGGCACCTAGAGTTGACTTTGCTAAGTTGATGAGGGATTATTCTAGTTTAGGAGGAAAACCATTCCTTGGAACGGAATCAGTTGTGGAAGTCCAAGATTGGATCAAGAATTGTGAAAGGATCTTTGAGGATTTGGATATTAAAGATGCCGTGAAGAGGAAGCTGGCCCGTAGACAGCTTCAAGGGAGAGTGATGGGGTGGTGTAATGCTATCAAGGTCACCACTCTCGAGATTCAGATAACCTAGGAGTAGTTTAAGATGAGATTAAGGAGAACTTCATACCTGCTGTTTAAAATTCTGCATTATTTCGTAAATTTGGTGATTTGAGGCAGGGAGATATGTTTGTGTCAAAATATGTGGCCGAATTTGTTGTGTTGTTAAAGTACATCCTATCTTTAGCTGATACTCCACTAAATGAGAAAGGAAAGTTTATCATGGGCTTGGATTATTATCTAAGAGAGAGGCTAGTAGGACATATCGATGAGTCCTTTGAGAAGTTGGTTGAGAAGGCTCTTCGACATGAGAGTCTATCTCCTAAATCTAAATTTGATATCGTTTTTGTCACTGATGAACCAAAATCGCAAGATGGAGAGGGTGGCAAAAGGAAGTGGAACAAGAATGTGAAGAAACGATTTCAAAAGGGAGGCTAGAAGAAGGGTAAGTGGGAGCCTACATGCTATAATTGTGGGAAGGTTCACTTGAAGACAAACTATAAAGCTAAAGGAAAAAAGCACTGCAACTATAATAAATTTAGAGATATTTAGTGGGAATGTCCTAAACTAGTAAAGAAAAGATAGATGGTTAAGGCATATGCTTAGATATCGTTCTGACTTCATCAATTGCTCCATCGATGAAGGAGATGGGAAAAGGCATCGCTATCCAAGGTAAGTTTTCCATTTATGATGTTCTAGTAGTTGTTTTATTTGATATTGGGGCTTCACATTCCTTCATATCTAGAGATTTAGTAAACAAATTAGAATTGAGATCCAACTTAGTAGTTTAACCTTTAAATTATGACAAACCTAATTAGGGGCTCAACCAGCTTGTCCATGGTTTATCGAGTCCTAGTGCTATCGATTCATGGATGTTCTTTTGTGTGTGACTGTTTTGTTTTGGTTTTTTTTTGGTATGGTATTATTTTTGGGATGAACTGGCTGAGGAAGCATGTGATGGTGGTGGATATTGAGAGGTCGTCAGTAACAGTTGGGACCAAGGATGGGCATAGGGTTGAGTTAGGCTGCATACTAAAGGATGAGGTGATGGATAGCTTTCTATATTTGCTGTAGGTCTCACTGGATGAGTTGTCATTTGTGCCTATAGCTAGGGAGTATCCAAACGTATTTGAGGAGGTAACCGAATTACCACTACGCTGAGAGATAGGGTTCCATATAGAAATAGTTAAGGATGTTGGACCGGTGATTATCCCTTTGAGGTGTACGTCAAAAAAGGAGAAATGAGAGCTTGAGGTACAAGGGAATGACCTATTTAGGAAGGGGTTCATTTGTAGGTTTATATCAGAGTGAGAGTACCCATAGTATTCGCCGCAAAGGTGTATTGCTCCCTAAGATTATGTATGATTACCATGACCTTATTAAGGTGACGAAGAAGACGAGTGTCTACTCCCATATATTGATGACTTATTAGACTAGCTCCATGGTGCAAGGATGCTCCCTGAGTTGGACCTTGCGATGGGGTTTCTTCAGCTAAGAATAGCAAAGGAAAGTGTACCGATTACATCATTTTGTACATCATCTAGGTTTTATGAGTGGTTGGGTATGCCATTCGGGCTAACCAATGTGGAGGCATACTTTGTTGATCTCTTGAATTCTATTTTTAGGGATCAGCAAAATTAGTTCATGCTTGTGTTTATTAATGATATTCTAGTCTTTTCATAGATGGAAGAGGAACACAAGATACATTTGAGGATTGTGATGGAGGTGTTGAGAAAACACCGATTGAAGGCAAAGTTTTCAAAATGTCACTTCTAGAGGAGGGTAGTGAGATTCTTGGATCATATTGTTTTCGAGTTTGGCATTGCTATGGATTCCGCAAAGGCAGCTGCTATTCAGGATTGGGATACTATAGATTTTTTATCAAGGACTTCCCTAAAGTAGCAGTGCTATTGACCAATTTGACAAAGAAGAATTAAACTTTTGTTTGAGACATGAGGTGTAAGCATGCGTTTGTGAGTCTAAAAAAGAGATTGATGGGTGCACTGGTGTTAGCCATTCCGAGCTGGAATGAGGAGTTAACAGTATACATAGATGCCTGTGGTACTAGACTAGGTGTGGTGTTGATGTAGAAGGGTAAGGTTTTCACGTCTGCTAGTCGACAACTGAAACCGCATAAGAGGAAGTATCTGACTTATGATTTGGAGTTGGCGAGGATAGTATTTGCTTTGAAAATTTGGATGCACTATTTGTAAGAGAAAGGTTTGAGTTGTTGACTGGTCATATATCCCTCTTCTCCCAAAAGGACCTCAACCTTCATCAACAGTGATGGTTGGAATCCTTAGCCTCATGTGACTTCAGTATTACCTATATGCCTAGTAAGGGAAATGCGATCACTGATACGCTGAGTCAGTGTTTTAAATATCGGATTTTGGCCAATATCTCGAGAAAATATCTCGGCTATCTCGGGCGATATTTAAAACACTTATAACTAAATAGGCTGCCAAATCTCGGATTTTGGCTGATATCTCGGATTTTTCATCTCGGCCATCTCGGGGAGATTTAAAAGCCTGCGCTGAGTAGAAGATTCCGGTCTTGGAGTGATGTTCCTAGAGTGGACACAACTCTAGTATATCGTTGACTATTACTTTAAACCTTGTGTGAACTAGAACCTGAGATGTTAGCTAGTTTGACCATCAAACCTAACTTGATTAAGCAGATCGGCGCTAGTCAGAGGTGTGATGCTAGACTAGCGAAAATTATTGCTAAGGTTGAGAGTGGAGTATTGTGTGAGGATATGAAGCTACATGGACTCAACTATTATATATAAATGTTTAATATGTTCACTATGTCATGTATAAGTTTAGTCAGCTATCAATGTGACGAACCTACATATGTATGTTTTATCACATATTGGATGGTCATATAAGTGTGTGTGTCTTAAAAAAATTATTTTGTGTTTGTATATACCAATTTTCTCACGGCCTAACCTTTTTAAAAAAAGTTTGAAAAATAAAATCAATTAATAAATGAATTTTATTTTTACTAAAAACTAAACGTAATGAAATAATAATAAATAATTATGCTTTATATTTTATAAAATTCCATAAACTTAGGTATGCTCTTAGAAATAAAAAGATTAATTTTTTTTACATATATATTATATATATAAACATTTTATTTAATGTAAATATTGATTTATGCAAACAATAAATGCATATACATGTTAATAGATAATATATAATATAGGTATAAAATCTTATTACAAAACATTTTATCATCTTTAGTTTTTTGAAATAATAAAATAATTTTATTAAAATTTTTGTAAAAAAATATGTTATATATATATATTATTATAATAATAATAATTGCATAAAAGCCAAAAAAATAATAAATAAATTTCCAGGCCGAGAGCAACTTTGATACATACATACTTACGTGCGTACGTACGTGTGTGTATATGTATATAATTATCATTATTTATATCATATATATTTACAAGTATGTGTGTGTGTGTTGTCTTTAAATTATAAAAAAATATTATTATTCTTTCAAATTATATACATGATATTTCCACATATTTATTCAAATTTATTTTGTACACTAATATTTAAATAATTTATAATCTAACTATATTTATACAAGTGATAAACCTTATATTATAAGTATTAGTTTGTAATTACACACACACACACACATACACACACACACACACACACACACACACACACACACACATATATATATATATATATATATATATATATTTACTTATATATTTCCTTGATTGCAAACCACTCACTTACCAGATTTGGATGTATGTATGCTTCCTCAGCTCTTGAAGTTCCTCACGCTTATGCTGCCGCATCTGGATCTGGAGCTCTGGATTCTGCTCGCGTTAGTCATACAGTCACGGTTGAACAGCCGATTACTATGAATACAATCGCTACTGATTGGCATAAGCTATCGCCGAAAAGAGGTCCAATTTCAGGTATATTGATTCCTACATTTACCTCTACCTTATCTCCTATCCTACAGCGCTCTGACTCTGCTTGGATAGGCGGTGTCACTAGTAGCGGTGATGTCCCTAGTAATGAATATAGTGGCGATGCTGAATTGAATTTAAATTATGTTGAAAAAGGAAATGTTGAGGAAGATGTTGTTTGTTTTGGGGATAAATCAATGAATCACTCTGTCGTGAGTATAGGTAACCACGAAAATGCACGTTTAACTGTTGGATTGAAACAAAAAGCTGCCGTCACTAGCAAATTAATTGATAATTCAATGATGGATATAAATGAAGATGGTTTCAATGAACCTGTGTTTGCCCGATACGGTTCAAAAACTTCTCCAGCTCTTCAACAACAGCATGTTGATACTGCTAATAATCTTGCAGCTGCTGTCTCTTCTAAGGAAAGTAACCCACCTTTAATTGCACTTCAACCTAATGTGCCGAGTACTGGAATAAAATGGTCCTCCTTATTCTCTTCATTGCCAAATAATGCGGGTGATTTTGTGCTCCGTTCCTTTGAAATGATTAACAATGATGGGGTTATGATCCCCCCTCCGGAGGTAATTCAAGCTGGTATTGATTATTGGTCGCACTATCTTGTTGGGTTCTTTTTGGACTATAATCCTCCATATCTAGTGGTTAAGGAACATTGCTTCAAAGCTTGGCAATCTAAAGGTAGTCTCCTAGTTCACATGGACAACTCTATGTTCTTCTTCAAGTTCTATAGGCCTGAGAGGCGTCTTCGAATTCTTAGCAAAGATCCTATATTTATCAGGGGCAAGCCATTTATAGTCACCCCTTGGAGTTCGTCTGTTGACTGTGCCAGAGAGCAGGTACTATCTATTCGTGTTTGTACTTATTTCTCTCATATACCCTTCGTTTTCCAACCTATGTTAAGTCTTAACTGGCTAGCTAATGCGGTCGGTAAAGTTAAATGTTCTGATGCTAACACTGTAGCTAGGGAAAAACTTGTCTACGCTAAATCTTTAATTGAAATTTCTCCAGATAAGCCTTTACCACAAATAATCAAAGTAAGAGTGACGGAAGATCAGGTAGCGAAGATTGTAGTTCGTTATGGTTGGAAGCCAGACATATGTACGTCCTGTCAATCTTTTGGTCACATATCATCAGCATGCTCACGTAAGTCATCCATTGCCCCTCTCTCGGTTCGGACCCCTCTTCCTAGGCCTCCGAACTTGAAATGGATCCTGAAAGAGTGCAATGTTCCTCCTTCTGTGGCACATTCCGTCCCTTCAGCTGAGCCTTCAGTGCCTCCTATTATACCTCCCTTCTCTGCCGCTGTTATGGATTCTACTACCCCTCCTGATATTTCTGCTCCTGGTTTTTCTCCGCCCGCCCTAGTTTCTGGTATTGTGTGGCATCCTGCTGAGATGGCATGGATACATGTACGGCCCAACATGAGATATGACCCAGCTAGACATGACTTCCATACTTTTGTTAGTGACGATGATGGTGAATCTAGGCATTTACATTACTCTATAGATGGTGGTGATCTTATTCTCACGGTGGATGGAGCACGAGGTAAGAGAAATAGATCTCTGCTCCTTGATGATAATTGGGATAGGAGATATATATACTGTAGGGATCACCCGAATTTTGTTTTGGATATTGTGTCTCAGTTCGTAGATTTTCTGCATGTCTTAGGCCCTTCTGGTAGTGATTCTTCCTCCACTTGGGAAGAGGAACTGATGTTTTCTTAGGTCTCTATTATAGTTGCAGAAGCACTTTTGCTTCTCACCTGTTATGTACTCTAAGTGGGATGGCCACTATAAAACCATATATAATTGTTTTTGTGCATGTGCATGTGCAGAACACCATTTCTTCATTTATATACAATGGCACGACCCACTATAAAGTCGGCCGGCCTTGCCAAAAAAAATCATTATATAAACATATACATATATATATAGACAACACATGTGTATACTAGAGGGATTAGCATGTCCATTGCGATGTAAATTTCGACATCTATATATGGGCATGCCAAACCATGTACACTCTATTATGTTGCACATGCACATATACATATATGTGTATATGCTACACATATATACTATATAAATAAAACTATATTTATGAATTAAATAAAATGTTGATTTTATTTAAAAAGCAAATTTAGAAATGTTCTAAATAAATTTAGACAACATAGGCCCAATAAAGATCCAAAAAGTAAAAAAATTTGAAATTTACCCAATTACTCCGCTACATGCTGGCCCTAGTTCCAATAATGGTTTCGGAGTAAAATAGCCTATGCGGTCTAAATTAGCAACATTAAGGCTAACTTATTAAAGCCTGCCCGGACAGTAGGGTATCTAGAGAAGTAGGGTCAAAGGTTGAGGTTGGATAATCAAGTACTCTACCCTACCTGGCTTCTAACCTAGCTCGAAAAATGAGATAAGCCCAAAAGGATATCCCCAATATAAAGGCCCAAATTGACTTGGGCCTTGCACTAATTTAATTTTTTTTTGAAATTAAACTTTTTTTAAATTTAATAGTTCAATTTAAAATAAGAAAAATGTTATAAATTTTATAATATAGATTTTCAAATTGTTTTTAAAACTAAAATAAAAGTTCTAAATTTAAAATAAAACACATATTATAAAAGTGATAATATAATTTTTCATAATGTTTGAAAATGTAATAAATTAATTTCAAAAATATTATTTGCTAATAAGATTAATAAAATAAATGAATTAATTAAATAAGTCAATTAGTTTTGTATGTATATATATATATATATATATATATGTATGCATGTATGTATGTACATCTATAATATATAATGATATATGTTATATTGTCTTGAATTGTTTAAGACAATATGAGTATACATGTGTGTATAATTTTTTTTTCGAAATTAATAAAATTTATTTAAAATTGATTAATTAATCTAATTAATTAATAAATTATAATATATGTATATAAGATATATGTGTATTACTATAAAGGATTATAGTATATATATTTAGTATAATATACTATAATTGGATAAAATAATAATTAATTAAAGTGTTAATTAATTAAATTAATTAAATAAGATTTAATTAATATAATGTTATACATAAAATATTATATAAGTAAATAAAGTACAAAAGTTATATATTAATAAAACTTGTATAATATAAATTTATAAACTAAAATTAGAACATTAAAGAAAACTTAAATAGACTTAAGGAATAAATACATACGTAAAAGTACGTATACAATGATTTCTAGTGTGTTTGACACTTGAATCATGAGGGTATTTCACAAAAAATACATTATTTCATAAGTTGATGTCACTCAATTAAATATATTAAAGGTTATGAAATTTTAGTATAAACGTTGTCCTCTACCATTTATATATTAATAAATTGCTTGCATATTCTCTGGTTGTTGAACAAACTTAAGTTAGAGATCTTATGTGTAGTATTATAATATATTGAACAGATGAGGTGTATTTTTTGAGAAAATTCAAGGTACATATATTATACTTAGGCCATCATGAAATGATAGGTATGAATGAATAATCACTTTCGATTTGTTGAGCAAACTCAAGATTGAAATGATATTAGGACAATGAATCACGGGTTAAGAGTAGTGTATGATACAACCAATAAGGAGTTATCCATCGTTTGTGGGGCTGTGACTTATTGAGCAAACTCAAGGTCAGAATCCAAGAAAAACGAGTCCTAATACCCATTAGTGAATTCAAAAGACTTTTATGTTTAGTCTTGGGGTTTGGAAAACATAAAAACCTAATGGGAGCCTTATCAGAAAAATGAAATGGAAACATCTAATCTTTCTAATATTGTAAGAACATGTGCTATATGTAAAGTTAAAATAATCTACATTAATACATTTGTGCAACTAATAAAACTGATATAATATTTATCAATTAAAATATACAAATGAACTGAATTAATATTGACAAATAGAAATATAAAATATACTTACCAATAAATATTTTTGCATGTTGACCCATGCAAGTACCTAATTATACAACTACTAAATATGTTCATAACTTGATTGCTTACATGTTTGTTTTTCCAAGACAATGCATTGTCTTCTATGTGTTTCGGGTTTTAAAAGTAATACAACAATATTGATGGTTAATCCATATACGATCACAAGTAAATATTTTTATGGTGAAGGATCACAATTCATAATGAACTAAACCTTGATGAAATTAGTTCATTCAAAATAAGCAAGTTAACTATAGTGTGAGATTGCGTATTCAATATTATTGATTACAATAATGATCTTGTTGTGATTAAATGTAACACTAGACCAAAAGCTACAATATAGGTATAAGAATTCAATCACCGAAATCTCATTTTGACCAGTTTACGTAAAGTGCAACATATTTGATATCCTTAAATGTTAAGGATGACCAAATTCACTTTTGCAAAGGGTTCTTTACGATATTGTAGTAAGAGTTTCCTTTGAATGGTTTGATTGTTTAGAAAGGAAAGTGAATGTACAAGAGTAGTTGTAACTCAAGGCAAGGTTGGGATGAGGAGATTGAATGATCACATCTAGTTCATAAAGAAACATTAGAAACGAGAATTGTAAAATAATAATTGATACTTAAATTTGGAATGAGAAATATGATCTTTATTCCAAAATGAATTTTCACATAGAAAGATATTTTCTATGAGATGTATTTATTTGAATTTAAGATATTTGATCTAAAAATTCTCGACTGTAAACCAGTTAGAGTAAACGAAATAAATAGCATTTGTTAATTGGTTGAATGAAGCTACGTATTCATATGCTATTATAGTAATGGCAGAAATAGGGGAGCATACCATTTAACACTTATAAGTCACATTAAATTTCGAAGACTGTTTCCGTAAAACAAATCGAATATTATTTATGAAATAATAACTGTCTTTCAATGTTAATTGAAATATAGACATAGTTTTATTTCACTATAAATATTATGAATATTCATTATAATATAAACTATAATAGTGGTATGTGTGATCCACCGTAAAATACAAAAGTATCTAAATTTATTTACAATTAATTTGGAATTATGGACCGAGCCACAGTTTGAGAAATCGATATGATTATGAATCATATGGTACTAGTAAATTATATCTCAAAATATTAAAGGTAAAGCACCATTCAATGGGAACATAATAAGAGTTGATGAACTTTATGGATTGATACATAGATGTATGCAATCGAAAGTCTATTAACTCCAAAACAGTTCCATGTATTTTGTTGTATTCTTAATGATTTATCAGAAATGTGAACAAGTGTATTTGATACTTTGATAAGCTTATAGAATATAAGCCAGAAGTAAATAAAATAACATGCAAAAGAAAATAAAATGATTCAATTTGGTCAAAAAAGTGAATACATTGGAAAGAGTTCTGAACGTACCTAAGAACGAACAAAGATTCAATCTCAAAAGTCACTCCTCCTCGTGATACATAATGAGGTAGCGATAAGGAGTAATCAAACTTTGTTGAACAAAGTAAGATTAATGTTAAGTGAAGTTGAGTTATCTTCTTTCTATAAGGTCGTGTACTTAAGAGTAGTACACAAGGTTCAAATTAATTTCATCTAAATAATAGTTTACAAAATCATAAAAGCTAAGGGTTATAAGAAATCCAAACATATCCTAGGCCAAAGAGTTAACGGGTTGTTTGAGTCAAAAAACTGCTTGTGATAACTGTTCGTGAGGGATCTTGTATAATCGCCATAAAAGAAGTTTGGGAACGACTGTCATTAGATGACCAATTTTATGTTTTAAACATAAGTATGATAAACTGAAAAAATCAATTTTATATATAAGGCAATTCATAAAGTGCTTATGAATACATATCCTGTTGCACTAAGAACCGATTATTGTTTCAAGAAATACCAACTTCATAGTGAAGGAATATCTTTTAGGTGGTAGTAAAATGCATTTGGATACGATCCAAAGATGAAACTGATTACATGGGATGTAATGAGATTAATCAAACCTAAACAAACACAACACATTAGAATGTCTAATAAATATTCTTGCATATTAAAGTGAAACTATGAGTTTTCCTATCAATGTCAGAATCGATATCCTCAGTAGTCGATTAAACCATTAAGAGTACTGACTCTATGATATGGTATGATGTGCAAATTTAAAATGGATTCTAAGTACAGTATCAAAATATGACTTCGATGGTTCTAGAAGGCATATGATCCATCGACTGCGAATGAGTCTTCAAGAGCAAGACTAATGCAGTTGGAATACAATGAACAACGTTGATAATAATAACATCGTAAATTTCAATTGTTAAAAATAGCATAATAGATTTTTTATTCAACGTGACCCAGTTAAATCGGATTTGGTCAAAAATTATCGGTTGGTGCAACTTTGCATTTTGGTACATATGTGCTAAAGTGCAAAATTCTAAATAATAATTTAGAATAGACTGTTTGCACATGACAACCAAAATATCTCGAAGTCAGTGGGAGCAATATTGCGTTTGAGGATTTTCGGATATGATCCAAGAAATGTGTAACGACCGCCTTTCTTACATTGAAAGATGAGCCATTAAGGGTAGAAGAAAAGGAAAGATAAGAAGAAACTACACAATCACAGAATCTCACCACAAATCAGAACAACATATAATAGATAACATAAAATATCACATAGTCATTTTCATAATATTAATACATCAGAGTCATTCCATTACAACTTCAAATGGATACCATATAAAATACATAGGTCATACATAAACACAGTGGAATAGGATAATAACTAGCTAACGGTGAAGCCACTTGCTCCAGCTCGTTCAAAATGCTTTCGTAAGAAACCTAGATCACTTGGCTACTCGTACAAATTTGAGTACCTAGGAGTTTTAGGAAAAGAAAATAAAACTTCGGGTCAGACACGGCTCTGGTGTGGGTAACTCAAAACAACTTAATTTTTTTACTTTTATAAAACAATTTGAAAATCAAAGGTATCCCGTGTCACGCCACACATAAACATGGATGGATTTTTACCTTACGATAACCAAAACACTTTATATATAAATCCAATGATATTATGATAATGTCTAGGGTTTTCAAGTAAAATAGAACATAAATGAAATGATTGCATCTCACATTCAACATATTTGGGCACAACTAAATTCGTATGGCACTTATTAGAGAATGGATTCCATACAATGACTAGGCTACTGGGGTATCGTCCATCATGGTACATCTCTAGATAAAATAACACCGAGGACCTCGCATAGATCCCTTGCCAACACAAGACCAGCTTACCCCTTGCTGGATAGTACCGAATAAGATCACCTCTTGGTTGGGATCAGCAACCGTACCGAAGCATACATCAGTTGATAGTAGGGACTTTAGATAGGTATGACCTTACCCTAATGGGAGTGACCCACTTAGCCTTGCTGCATCTCCCCTGTTTGAGTCATTCCAGGTTGATGAGGCTCGAGGCTACGTCTTTACCTTTTCTATAGCATCACCACTTGGAATGCTAACATTGCCTTCTATATGTTAACACAATGTCAGCACTCATCCATACAAGTCATTCAGGAGATGAACGAATCGAAGGCACTATCTCCACTACACCCGTTTGTAATCACCCTCAGGGTCAGTAGCAAACAGTTCTTGCACTTCAAAGTATTCATATTGGACCTGCCTTTACTATTTCCAATTCGAATGTTTACGTTGGTTCAAAGTGGTTTTCGGATAACAACTAATATCCGATCCCGGTCTCTCCAAACCAACGTTCGATAATTTTAAAGGTTCAAGTTGTTTATGGTGGACTATTCCACTATCAGTTTGTAAAGATTTACATATGAACATACGTTCTATATGCTTAGATTACCTTGGCCCGCTTATCGAAATTAACCCCCTTGTATTCATCACGTTTCCGAAGTGCAGTGTTTGTGATAAGTACAAGTCGACTTACTTTCAATAAAATGTGTCAACGTTTTATTACAACCATTTTAATTCGTTTGGCAACTTAATAGCATGAACAAGAAACCCTTGGTTTTGAAACAATTTACTTAAACAAGAAAGTTAGTTAAAATAAATAACCGATAGAGTTTAAAAAGGAACTTTAAAATAAATAAACCTTAATTAAATCATAAGTTTAAAACTTAATTAAACTTTAATAAATATTAATTAAATCAAAAATCATATATTCGTTAAAGTATTGCCAATGAGGGTGTAGTAAGATTTGGGAAGTCGGGGAAATTGGCACCTAGGTTTGTTAGGCCGTTTCCTATTATAGAAAGAATCAAGAAACTCGCTTATAGGATAGAGTTACCGAGCAGCTTGGTAGGAGTCCATAATTTCTTTCATATTTCTCATCTTAGAAAGTGTATTCGAGATCCAGAGATTACTATCACTTCGACTGCATTGGAAGACATAGTGGTGGAACTGGACATGACTATAGTTAGACATCCAGTTCGTATTGTGGCTAGTGATAAGAAGGAGCTAAGGAACAATAAAGTCAGATTAGTAAAAGTCTAGTGGAGTGATGATGAGAGAGTTTGTACTTGGGAGACAGAGGATAGGATTAGAGACACTTATCCTGATTTGTTTGATGGTATGTTTTACATCTGTGCTTATATGTTTTGATGTGTATACCTTATTGTAATTTCGATGACAAATTTTTTTAAGAAAGGGAGTCTGTAACAGTCCTATTTTTTATTAACATTATTTAGGATATTTTATTAGATAAATTAAATAAATAATGTAAAAATATAAGGAGATTGAGATTTGAAAATTAATATGGGTTGAGCATTAAATAAACAAATTAATAGGATTATTTAGAACACTAATAAGAAGGAGGATATATGAGGAGGGCAAAATAGGAAAAGAACACATTTCCTTAGCATAAACCTCCTGATTCTCATTCCTCCCTCATTACATTCACACATACAGAATTAAAAAAGCAAGGCCGGCCATCAACAAAAGCATTAGGAGGAAGAAAAGCTAGGGAAACAAGATTAAAGCTTAGGGGAAACTAAATCAAACTCAAACCTCAAGTTTCTTTAATCAAACCAAGGAAATAATGATACCGATCTCATTATATGCTTATTTACTTTGGGTTTTAGTATTAAATCCAAAATTATATGATTGATGTTATTCCATGCTTGAATGTTTGGATGTTTATATGCTTGTTGATGACTTATATAATTTATTTATGAAATTAATTGATAACTTAGAGATTAGAAACCTATCATCTGATACCCAAATGAATTGAAATTTTGATGTAATGTTAGCAACATTATTTTGGAAGTGGTTTTCCAATTTCATAATTTTTCAAGCAAGTATGAATTTATTACGAATTTTCTAAGTGGATAAAATGATTTGATTTGGGTTTTAATTATAAATAATAATAATAATTAAATAATGTTTTTGGTTTCAAAATTTTTATATGTTAAAAAATATGGTAAATATGATTTAGTGTGATTTTTGAGAATTTTTCCCAAATATTTATGATTTATTATGAATTAATTAGGCTAGAAAAGCTTAATATTATATTAAAATATTAATATAAAATCTACAGTTTGCAAAACGTTTTGGGAATGTGATTTCTGGTCCTTAACTGGTATCTGAAAAGAAAATTGTGTAAAGTATGTTTTAACCAATGAAATGTTGACAAGAAGTTGGAGTTGGAAAAAAGGAATTACTTTTAATAGCAAATTAGCAGTTTTAAAGATAATTACGACATTGCCACGTCGAGTTTCATGATGTCGCAAATCATTAATCTTCGACGCAACCAATGGCGATACATATGATACCAGCTACAATAGGTATGCAATAGATCTGTTTTGGTTGAAGTACGAAGCAAAGCATCAAAGTGGACACCATGAGCTTCGACGTGAATAGTGTCGCTTATTTTCCCTTAACACTTCGATGTCGCAAATTTCCTTGCCAAATGTCTTCAACATCGACCCCAATTCCGTAAGACAAGGATGCTGCATATTTTCTCATCATCCATAACCGTGCCACGTTTCATGCCGTGTTTTCTCTAAGGCATTGTTGCCGCTAGTATTCTTCATCGGCTATATTATTGCCACATTCCCATATTTTCCGTGTTAACTCCTTTGGACATTAACGTCGAAAGTCATCAGTATCGCCAATTACCTTTTAAGGCTTTAGACTATGCAAACCAACTTTTATACTATATGTTGTCGGCACTCTATAAAATGTGATATATATGATATCGACCTTATGGCCTTATACATTGTTAAATCAGGTTCTTTAAAACATTTTGGTATTGAAGAGGGATGATGACCATAGATATTGATACCGAGTTTAATCAATAAGATAGTTTTATTAAGTTTTGGCTTTATAGCCTATGGTTTTGATATGCTTCAACCTCTAAGTGCTTTTGAACTTCAGCAATATTGTTTTACGAGAGCATATATCTTGGCATAAGTATTTTGAATAAGTAAAGGGCTATGTATTTTCCTTGTTTTAAACATGATTTCAAGGATTAAATCATTTACAAAGGTTTTGTTTTCATGGAAATAAAAAAGGGTATTCAGCCTAGAATTTTACTAAAGATTTATTATCCTTATCGCCTCTAGATAAATTGTGATAGGATGAATTGACATAGAATTTAGAAAATTAGATAGGACTGTTGTAGGGGCACACCTTATACTTCAGCTGTTAGCCCCTAACTGATATAAGTCCAAAATTCTAGTGCGTCAGGCTTTGTCACGAGTAAGACTAAAAATAGGTTTTCACAGAAAGGAATACACAGAGATAGATAGGTTATTGATTGGTCCGCAAAACCATTAGGATTAGTTTGACTTTAAAAATAGTAAGTTTCGGACAGACCATCCAGTTTTCCTCTAACGGTATGTTAGAACATTTGATATATATGGTAGACCCGAAGCAGCCATATAAGTTGGTAGTCATCCAATGAAAACTAAATGTTGGGATAGATAGTCCATTGATTAGACAGATTTGCCATAATTAACCAAGTAGCACATGATTATTATGTTATTGTTTAACTACTGTGACTACAGGAGCATGATTATGATTGACATATATAAAGAGGATACTAGTGAGGGAAAACCTGTTCCGTTCAGTGGCATGGTTTTATTAGATATCCATTAACCGAGATGGCATATTATTATTCACACCAGACTTTTTATCTGATCTGAAATTTTTGTTTTTCCCCTTTAACTCTCGGGTGCTTATTTGAGTAGTTTGAGAGTAAGGTTTTTAGGTTAAGTAGATTTAGCGAATAAAGCTTCCGGAGACATGCATGAGGCAAAGCTAGCTATGTAGGAATTTGTCTACTGTTTATGTTTGATGTGTGATGTTATTTTGTTGTATGTATGTAATAGCAGGAACTGTATCTGTTTAGTGGTAAACTCTGATCAACCAAGAGGGCATCTTCATATGACTCTCTTGGAGTATTTTGTAATGGTTATATTTTATCTAAACCTAGGCAATGTTTGGGGATGTTACATTACACGTGTACAGGACCTAGATTGGTCCCTAGGCATGCTCTAAGTCGGATGTCTAGGATGAACAATTAGGATTTTTGCTTGTTTGCTTTGATTTGAATATTTGACTTTTGAAAAAAAAATCCACATTGAATGTGATGACTGATATTGATCGCTTTAATTCCCGTCTGAAGAGACTGGACTGGAGTGCTGGGTGCAAGTCCCCTCGTCGAAGAGCGAGTGGATGGACTTGTATGATATTAATCACCTTAAGTCCCGTCCGAAGAGATGGGACCAGAGTGCATGGTGCAAGCTTCCTTGCTGGAGAGTGAGTGGATGGGCTTGTATGAAAAGAATGTCCCCTTACCAGAGAGTGATTGGATGGGCTTGCTTGGTCGTTGAGTTCCTTTGCCGGAGAGCAAGCGGGCTTAGCAAGGATCAAGAGAGATCAAAACCTTAGATTGGATGATAAATGATCCGGGGAGATCGAACCCTAGATTGGAAGTTAAATGGTTCAGAGAGATCGAATCCAAGATTGGATCAAGAACAATTTGGGGAGATCACGCATTAAATTGAATGCAAAATGATCCGGGAGGATCGATGTAACATCCCGTATATTTGGACCATTTAAATTGACAATAATCCACACTTGTCAACTTAAATAATACAAAACACAGAACATTATGGGATTATAAGTACATAAATGTAAATGAGAATCAATACAACATCACAGACTCAGAACAGTCACAGAATAATGCAGCGGAAAATACATCGTCATAATAGTAGTTCATGAAGCTACTACAGAGAATACAACAATGTCTCAACATAAAGCGACTGAAAGAGATACAAGATGTCCAATACATACGTACATCAAATACTGAAAATAAAATGATATAGATAAAAGCTAAGCCTCCAGCATCTTCGACCAACCTTGACCAGCAACGGAATAGCTTCAGACTGACCCGAGCATATGCAAAAGAAACACTCGAGTCAGGACTCAAAATCTTATACAGGATAATCAAATGCATATAATAAAGTCCATAACTCAAAGGTGAACATAAACATCATTAAGGGATCGATAAACTACCTACAGAATACGCTAAATAGATAATGTCTAATCTATAAAGTAAGATACCAAAATAGGGTTAAGCAGGGCCCATACACCTCTTAACCTGTTTATTCCCAAAAGCATATACAAGACCGTAGTTTCCCCAAAACCGGAAGTCACCAGAGGGCAATCCATATACTAAAGGTACAAATCAAAATCGTAGTGGTCTCGAATAGGATAATCAGTATGACAAGGTACATGAGGCGATACCAACTAGGATACTAGTAGTTGCGTGATCCGGACTGATGTTGGGCATAGCAGCTACTATCCCAACACCGCGAAACAACACTCCCAAATCAAGGGGTGCACCCAAATCGAATCACAAAAGTAATAGATAAGGTATCGAAGAAGTGTGTCCGCTAGAGGTAGAGAACCTCAATGGCCCGGCGCGGCTCCTGTTTTAGTCATGTCAGGGGTCATCCAAAATCGTTCTCTTTCTTCAGTCAACGCGTTCATCAAAACCGTCCACTTCCTTCTGGATCAACACTTCGCGTATATTAGTTATTAAAGTGGTTTTCGGTATCGACAGAGAATATGTCCATAATCCGATCCCGGACTCTTTAACAACTACGTATTAATTACCCAACAGTCAACTTTTTATTAAAGTTAAACAAATCAAATCCAAAGGTCAAGTTGCAAATTTGACTTCCAAATTTGATATTTCACAATTCGATTCGTTTCAATTACTAAAATTCATATTTCGAAAAGAAATTCTAGTTCAAGCCCTTTAGTTATCAAAATTTTAAGTATTCACGTTAAATCAACATTTCACTTATTAAATCAAATTCAAATTCATGGATTACATGAAATAGTCAATCTTAGTTCAACTAATTTAAATCAAGTTTTATTCTTTAAATCCGTATTTACATTCCTAGGTTCATTACTATATAAATTTCATTTACTACATTCACTTTGTAAAAACTTCGTTTATTTATTTATCAAAACTCGAAATTAAATCACTTTATCCTCCATCCTATTTACTTCTTAAATCTCATTTCGATTAACTTTGTCAAAACACTTTGTTTAATCAAATAAATTTACAAATCCGTTTTAATTCATTACATTAATTCGTTTTCATTTATTTGAATTAAATTCATTTCTTTATTCCCACAAATCTAATTTATTTAATTCGATAAAATCCATTTTATCTATTTCAAAACAATTTCATTTATTCAATTCAATAAAATCATTTTATTTATTTCAACAAATTTATCTATTTAATTCAATAAAATCATTTTATTTATTTCAACAAATTTATTTATTCAATTCAATAAAATCATTTTATTTATTTCAACAAATTTATTTATTCAATTCAATAAAATCATTTTATTTATTTCAAACAAATTTATTTATTATTTACGTTACCAAATTACAATACAGTTTTCTAAGTTCATTCCATAATTCCAAATAAGTCTCAATTTCAAAACGTTATTTGTTGACCGTTCGGTTTCTTATTTTAATTATCTATCCTAGGCCAATTCACTCAATTGGGTATTTATCATTTCAACCCGATTCTATTTAAATTCAAAATCAAAACATACAAAGGGAACTTGCAGTGTGATAGCAGGGATGGTGTCAAAGTAAATAAACAAGCAATAGCATCCATTTGCAACAATTCAACAATTCAAATAATCCGGAAATAATCGTATTAATTCGCGTTTGTTATTTACGCCAATTAATATAATTATTTCTAGAATCTACACTATCATTTCATGTAGATTAAAGATTATAACATTTCGGTTTCACTTATCGTTCAATTTCAATTACCACAGTTAATTCAATACGTTCAATAGTCCAAAGTGACAATTATCAAATTCTACGTGACAACAATTTAAAGGGTCAATTTAATCAATCAATATTCATCATATAAAGGGGTCAAGTTTAACAATCAAAATTCGACGTATATAATTTATTTTAAATCATTAATCATCCTATATCCAATTTTTAACTTGCAATTAATTTATCACTTAACAATAACAATTAACATCCAATTCAACATCACATAGCAATCATTTATCAATTCAACTAGCATAAGAATATAGTCGTGAAAATTAATTCACCTTTCGTGGATAAAGAAATTTGACGGCGAGGCACGAAGAAGCAGACAAAAGACGGTACAGCACAACAACGGACACTGTAATATCGACAAAAGTAAACGATATTAATACAATGAGCGTTTGTATATAATTTATAGATTTATATAAATGCGCTTACCGAAGACGGAGGAAAAGAACGAAGCTGAAAACTTGCTGCTGCGAACGAAGTCAATCGGTTGCTTCTGCACACAACGAAAAAGAGAAGTGATTACTATTTTAGTAACAAAATTTTGACGCTGTTAATTCATTATTTCAGCAAAAAAAATTCTTCTTTTTTTTTTATATACAACCAAAGTTGTTCTCCTACACTCACGCACACATTAGACTACACACACAACACTACATGCACGTTCCTACACAAAACGCCCGCAACACACTGCAGATGCTTTCATTTTTGCAAACAGTGGAACACGCTCTCTCTTTTTTTTTTTTCAAACAGTTGCGCAACACACTGAATCTACTGACAATACATAAAACAGTTGCGCAACACACTGAATCTACGCCTAAACACACACACTTCACACGCACGCACACCAGGGGACACACACCTTCACCCACTCACACGGGTCAGGCCAGGCTGGAAGAAGAGGAGGCGGAGGCCTGGTTGCTGGTGGGCGCAGTTGGCGTGGGTGGTGAACTGGAGGGTGGCGCGGAGGTACGGCAGAGGGTAGTGGCTGGTTGGGGTGTTCGACTGGGTGGCTGGTGGTTGGTGTCCGGTTGGATGGGCTGTGGGATCGGTTGGTGGCGTGTGGTTGGTGGGAGGCAGCAGGGGAAGAAGTGGTTGGCGGTTGGATAGGCTTTGGCACGGTGGAGGTGGGTGGGGCTGCAGCAGTGGGGGACGGGGTTGCTGGGTGGTGGGCTGGTAGACGTGTTGGCCGGTTGGTGGGAAGAGTGGAGGGAAGAATTATCTCGGCAGTGCTTTTGTTTCCAAAGCAATGAAAAGAAAAAAAAATAAATGGCAGAGGAAGAATGAAGAAAGCAAAAAAATGGAGAGGGGAAGGAATCAGCTACCTGTTGGTTTCGAATGCAGAGGAGTGAAAATGTTTGGAACCGAGGAAGTGGAATGGTACCAGATAAATATAATTCCACTTTGCTGCTTCGTATCTCACATGGCTATTCATTTCCCAACGTTCACATCAATTTCCAAACGCAACCCTTCACACTTCATCTCCCCAATAAATGCACACTCAGCGGAAGTTATTTTTCTTTTTACTTTTAAACGGGTAGAATACTAGGGCTGCAACGTATTTAACCGGTGTGTTAAACTGGTTAAAACGACATGACGTTTTTTTTTTCTCCGACTCCTTTTAACACAAATAAATATATCGTTTTGGTCAGCGCGACGACGCGATCACAACGGTATAAAAATACTGGTGATACGACGATTTTATAAAATTTGCATTTACGCCGCTTAAATTGTGCGTTTTGCAAAATAATATAAACGGAGCAGGCGATGACAGTTTTAGACGAAACGAATCATAAAATCTTGATCAGAATAATTTTTACAAGCGGACTGTGTAAAAATATTTGGATTTGGAAGATAAATTTTACGCAGCTTTATATGGACTGATATACAGTAAAACGCGAACGGACTTTACTGTAATATTTTTCACCGAAACTTTTTCTATGTCCATATCTAACTAGACGTATGTCACAAATAAAGTTTGGACGTAAATTGAAATCGTTTAAAATTTCAAATTTTTTTTTTGAAACGATGAATTTAAAATTTTAAATTGGGTTGAAAATTTAGGGTCGTTACAATCGAACCTTAGAAAGGAAATCGATTTAATAAAAGGGTTTGAATGCCTTGTATTTAGAGTAAAATAAATAAATCCTCAATGAACATAGAATGATTTTGAAATGTAATGTAATAACTCTAAATGAAATCTGGATGATTATGATGTATAAACAACACTTAAGCGAGGACTGGAGTCCAAAAACTCTAACAGGTCTAGAATGACCTCTGACTTGCTAGAGAAGCCGAAGGAACTTGATGATTCACTAAGATTAAGATCAATGGATAGTCGGAGAGCTCAACTATCAAAGAGTGATGAATGAAACTTGTTCTTGAGCAAAGCACACCTTACATTCGAAAGGCATACTTTGCCGGGCAAGTGTTAACCCACTTTTAAGCTAAAGCAGATTGCAACCGAACTTAGAAGTTCAAAGCGAGGATGAAACGATTCACGAACTCATAAGCACACTCAGAAGACTAGAAAATGGAACACTGGAAGTTTAGAGAAGAATTTGGCTAAGTAAATAGGTCAGCCCCAAGCTAAAATAGGTCGGCCCCGACCTATTTCCCCTTTTTGGCCTCCTAAACACCATATGCCTCTTATGCAACTCCAATATTTCATGGACAAGTGATTTTCCAATGATTTCGATGAGCATTTCCAAGGATGGACGAGAAGAAAGAAAAGGAAGCAGCTATCAGGAATGAAGGAGAACTTATAACAACTCAAGAAGAAGATAGAAGGAGCTAGAAAGTGGGAGAAAGTGATTTGGACGAGCTAAAATAACTCAGTGCCGACCGAGTTATTTAGGCCCGTACCAAGTTATTCTAATGACTCCACGTGGGCTACCATCCGAACTTCAACGCACGTGGGCTACCAAACCTGTAAATCTGTTTCTCTATAAATACAAACCTAGCTGCAACCAAAACTAGATCTGATATCTCTACCATTGGAGACCTCTTCTTCTTCGCTCTTATCCTCTACCTCAAAAACAATCTAAAAAATCCATTATAAATTGCAGATCCACTAGATAGTGGTCAGATCTGATATAACTAGTTGTAATCTACAGGGAGAACAACTAATAACAAAGATTAAAATGGACGTAGGCTAGAGATTACACTGAACAACTATAAAAATTCTTGTGTCTCCTTTTACTTTTCTACCTTTTCTTTTATTTTGAATAGAATTGGATCTTTTATCTGATTTCTGGGTATCGATCCATTTTCTGGATTTACAATATGTATGTATAAAGACTACGTGTATCTTATGATTTGTATAGATAGGATTTGTTTATTTTAACTATATTATAGTTTGATCCATTCCACTATGAGTACTGAAAGATATATTAGTTAGTTTAGCTTTATTTTTATTATTGTATTTGTTTAAACGATTTGGCTTTTTACAACGTAAGATTTTATGGCCATAAAAAGTTGGGTTATTACATTTGGTATCAAAGCTTAGGTTAGGACGTATAGAGAGAGCATACTTGTATATTTTATACAACATAAATGTATATACATATATGAGTTAAAGTAGAAGGGCGTATGATGTTTAATTTTAGGTTTATGTTTACTATCTTTTTTTACTACTTTGGGGGGATCTAATATTGAATTCAAATTATATATGGTAGAGATGAGTAACCCGACTGGAACTAGCGATGGAGTTGGCACTGGAAATGGAGCTATGGAAGTACTGGGTGTGAATGCTCCACTTTGGTTCCACCGTTATCTTCGGGCTAGAAATCGGGCCACCATTAATGATGGGGCACCAGTAGCTGGGGTATAAGATGGAGATGTTGTTACTGTACTAGGGCCAAATTTTTAGAAATTGCGTAAGGATTTTCTAAATACGGGTGATAAACCGTATAAGGGTATGGAAACTTTTATGGAGATGTGAACTTGTATGTGTACATGCAATAAGATCTTTAGTATGCCGAATTTGAGTAATGAGACAAGAAGGCAAGTTGCTTCTTGGCATTTGTAATGAGAGGCAATGAACCAGTGGGAACAAGTTATAGAAGAAGTTAATGAAATCTCCTGGACTAATTTTAATGATAGGTTTGAGATGAAATTTTTATTTGGGGTCGAAAAGGAAGTGATGCTTGAGAAGTTTATAAATCTCAAGCAAGGAAATTCTACTGTGAAAGAGTTTATAAATAGTTTTAATGAAGTGGCGAAGTTTGATTTTGAATTGGTAGACACGACACCCAACAAGGCGATGAAGTTTGTGGAAGGGTTGAGTTTGCCAATAAGAGAGTTAGCACTTTGTTAAATTCCTATGGAAGTGACTTTTGAGAGTTTAGTTGAGGCGGCACTACCGAATACCACTATGTTGGAAATTTCTAAGGGGTAGCCGACGAAGAATGTCAGTCCAAGTAAGCGTAAGGAATTTGGATGTTCAAATAGATAGGGTGGTAATCAAGACAAGAGTTTCATTTGGAATTTCAAGGGAAAAATTCTATTTAGGGGGAGAATGTAATACCCTATGGGATTCAGACATATATTTTTATACTAAGGGAAAAATGGTAATTGTACAAACTTTAGAATTAGGCGACAGGCCTTGTACCATTGCATAGAGCTCATTTTATGTTAGAATGATATATTGATTTGTTTGGATCGGAGTCCATAATAAGGAATTTCACGGGTTTCAAGATGTAGGTTTTGAATTGTTTAAAACGCCTAAGCCGGTTAGGTTGAAGTGATGGTTTAGAAACTTATTTAATAAGTTGATGAGAAGGAATTGAATTCATGTTCATTTCAGCTTTCTAACTGCTCCTTCCACCGTTTCTCATCCCTCTATCTACTATTTGTTCTCCTCTTTCAAAAATCCAAATGAAAACCCATGGATTTATATGTCAAATCGAAGAGCATGATAAGGACAACGCGAAGATACCAATCATTTATGCATTTAGGAATTTTGGAAGTACTACAATTCTGGACAACGAAGGTTTTAGGGGTAAATTGACGGATTGTAGGGCTTTGCAGTGCAATTTAGTGAATGGGAACCATTGTTGAAGATATATTGTTGCATGAATATAGTATATATTGTATGATTGATAACTAGGTTAATTAAATAGTGAATTTGATAAATTTAAATTAGAAAATTGATATTGAAATGATTATAGAAATTAATGAAGTTAATAATAACCGAATTTGGGTTAATTTTCATTTATATTGTGTATTAAATGGAAATTATATATAATGATTTGATTATAGGAATCAAGGAGTGATAATGATTATAATGATGAAATGTGATATATGAAGAGTTTGGATAGTGAAATATGATGTCTAAGAGAGGTATGAAAGCACTAAATATTAAATGATGAAGTTAAGATGAATTGGGAATAATATGATCAAAATTTGAAAATGTTTATCTAGAAATCGCCTCGATCACCAGTCCACAGGTGCAAGTAAACCAGTGCAGCGGCGCACCGTTTTTTGGCCAGGTTGAACCAAGACCAGGGCTGGAGCGATTTTAATCTAGCTAGGCCTATACATATAGTTATTAAATAACGTGTTAGGCTTTTATTGATGTTTGGGAGTGTTTAAATATAGATATGTACTCCATTGATTGTGCATTTGGACGAGAGGTTAAATCGTGTGTGAAGGAGTTAGGCTGTTTTTACTTATCCTTTAGTATACACAGGTTAGACTACATTTATCTAACTCACACTCTTATTAATGTTTACGGGAATAGTCTATGTTTAACTATTTCCTTATGTTAGTCTCTGTTTAACTAACTCTTATGTGCATCGCTAGGTTGGTCTCTGTTTAACTAACTCTCTCGTTTATCTTCGGGTTGTCTATGTTTAATTAACTATGTTCTGATTCCTCTATTGTGTGTAGATGAATTAGTTTATGTTTAACTAAATTTATTATAGGTTTAATGTTAATAAGCATGTAATAGTTGTCATCATATTTAGTTTATTATGATGTACTAACATAGCGAGACAGGCTGAGGTAAGTATTGGTATTTATATGATATCTATCAAATCGTGTATCGATATATACTTAGTAATACTTTTACTCATTATACATGTGCCTGACCCCCTCTTCATACACTATAGGTAAATAAAGTAATCATGGTGGTGAGATGTTCGAAGATGGAGACTATGGATATGCTTGCATATGTTGTCCGTTGTTTGTATATGTTGTATATATTGTGTGACACTTTTATGTATGTATGTATGTATGTATAAAGACTACATATATCTTATGATATGTGTAGATGGCAATTGTTTATTTTATCTATATGATAGTTTGATCCATTCCGCTATGAGTACTGATTGATATAGTTAGTTAGTTTAGCTCTATATTTACTACTATATTTGTTTAAACGATTCGGCTTCTCATTTTACAGTGCAAGATTTTATGGCTGCGAAAAGTCAAGTTGTTACATGCCACCTCTTGGTCGTCTTTTGCATAACACCACATATCATCCAAATCTTCTATCTAGTCTGCTCATTTAAGATTACCTAAGATAATAAGAAGCAAAAAATAAAACCTTGAGTCAGATAGCATAAAACCTTGAGCCAGATAATAGTCTGGTGTGAGCGATAAGAAATCTCAGTATACTATAAAAGTCGATATAGTAAGGAACAAAGGTACATAGATCATACCTGACATGTCCATGCATCCAAAGAGTTAGCACACAACAATAATATGCTACTCCTCTATCATCATAATAAAGTGTACAAACATCCTATGTACCATCGAGTGTCTAGGCATTAATCTCCCGGATGCCTACATCATATGTATCCCTAGGGTGACAAACAACAACAATCATGGCAACTATAGCATCCATCAAACCATCCTCACTGTCACTCAATGTGCTCTGGATATATGATAACCTGTATGACCATTCCTCTTATAGGGATTAATGGAAAAATCTCATTTTTCTATATACCCAAACACTAGCTATAGCTGAACGAACCGGGGTATACAGATCCCTTCAACAATCTAGGGTGCTAACGAAGTACCCAATGAGCATCCTCATAATACCCCTTCTTACGAGTACACCAAAAAACACTCCAAGTATCAATGATCTCTTAGCGCGTGTATCCAAGCTCTTATTCACTCCATCTAGTTTCCATTCATCATCATGAAACCCTTCAATGTTCCTCCTTTTCCATGACAGATGCCTTCAACGTTCTATCTATGGATTCCCTTCCTTAAACCCACCCTGGTAGATAATCATCATCACGACTCCATCAACATCGAGCCATCTTCATAGGAACACAACTCTATCATCATCAAGTCACCATCATTAAAGTTTTGAAGTCATCATGTCACATCTTTTCCTCATCATCTATTTTTGATCTTCATCACATTGCAACCATCGAGAACGAACATCGAATGATCGAACGAACACCTGTAGCATGCTCCATAGGACACCTCCTCCATGCATTGGGAGTTTAGCCAAATTTAGCCAACTTCTATTCATGTCGATAACGACATGAATTATTTATGTCAGTGCCAATATGAATTACTTGGCCAAATTGGCTAAGTATTTCAGCCCTGACCTCTTACCTTATATTGCTTTCTTGGAGTCCTCCATTCCTTGCCCCGAAGTCCTCATCCAAACTGTCCCCAAAAAAATAATGTTGGTACCATGTCCTTTCTATTCGGTACTGAGTTGTTCGCTTCTCTTACAAATTTGGCTAAGTCTCCAAAACCTCAACTCTTACTATAACTCGTGTATGTCCCAAGCTTCCCTTGCCTAAGTCTCGATGCAGCTAGCCAAAAAGCTCCAAATCATCTCGTCATCAACCCATTTTATCTGGTACTTAGTTCTTTTGCCAACTTGAATTTTGACCACCACGTCAACCCCAAACCACTTGAAATTTTCAAAGCATACTCCCCAAAACCTCTAACACACCATATTCAAAATTCATCACATTTCAACCAATTTGATGTCATTTGCACTGATCGGCGTAACACTTTCCTAGCGATCTAAAACCCCTAGTAACCTACTAAAACAATCCATACAAAGGCAAACATCATACAATATCATTCATTAGGTTTCAAACAACATACCTAATTCATTCAAACATGGTTTAAGAATGAAATATTACATTAGATCTAGTTTCATACAAAAACGACAACATGATCAGAAAAAAGGTGCAAAACAAATTAAAATACATACCTATCTTTTTAAATTTGGCCTAAACATGTTATTAAAGTTAGATCTAAGTTTGAAAATGTTTTTAACATCAAAACCATCTTAAAAAATTATCGTAACTATATCTACTAGTATAAAATAGTGAGAGATGCATAGTAACTCACCTAGCATCAGAATTGCCCAACTTTATCGCCAAATCTAAAGTGAGCAGCTGAACCACAAATCCCAAGGTAGAAAATTAATGGATCTAAGATTTTCCCTTGCTAATTACTCTTTAATAATGATTTAGGCTAATTAAAGTATAAAATGGGAACTTTTTGATAGAAGTTGAATTAATGGAGGTTTAGACTTGCTTTGGGAAGTGGGAAAAGTGATTAAATATATCCCATCATTCTCTATTAGACACAAGTCCCAAAATGGCTTATTGGACTTTAGTGTGGGCTTAACTAATTATCCACTAATTTGGCCAGCATTATTCCAAACTTAAAATAGTCATATCTCCTAAAATTTATGTCAGTTTTCTTATTATGACCGCTCTATGGAAAGAGAAATCACCTCGATCTAATGGAATTTGTTTCAGACCTCAATTTAGCTTCTATCAAAATTTATAGGGTTTATAAGATTTTAAGGGTTAAAATTGTCCGATAAAAATTATAAAGATGAAAAATGTCCCTTGTAGTCATTTTTCAAATCCATAAAGTCATATGACCTCACATGAATTAAATAATAATATTTTATGATTCTCCAAAATGTAAAATGCAGGTCGTTATAGGTTTCATACACAAATATTTTATCAAGACATTTCCTAATTTGTCTAAAACCAATTTTTGCATTATTTTTCTTAAATTGGTATCTCAAATCCGCTGTTACACTCATATTTCTCAGACTATGTTAAAAGGGCATTTAATAAGGTACAGAGCCGAGAAGGATGCCCTCGTAATAAAAGCTAAGATGAAAAGAGAAGAATTTGGCGATCCAACTAATACTGCACAAAAACCCAGCCTGCGGTCGTGACACTTGACCCGGCTAAAAGAACTGCGGTCAAAAAGCAAGACGTTGCAATGGATAAAAATATTGCGCTCATAAGACGGGCCATAAAGATATCAAATATGCGCCCATCCCTTAGTTGCAATATTACATTATGTTACTTAACCCAAATCTTACATAGTTACAGGGAGTAGGAAACAATCCACGGTTATAATACATATCACCAAAGCAGGGCGTAGATACTGCATAGTGATGTTATAAGCTACTTTGGAGATGTCAAAGTACAACACATCCCAATTAAAAAGATATGCACAAGCCAATATATAAAAAACCCGCATTAACAATTTTACATTGAAGAAAAATAGGGATGCACTTCTCCCACTTTCTATTAACATTAATATAGAGTGGAAATGCACAACTAGCTGTTATCAAGGCAAGTCAATAGAGAGATGCACCACCATCAAGACATGAGTTTAAAGAAAAGGACTACGCTGCACTCAAAAGGCTGAATAAACCCCAATATTGGTCCAGAGATTATACATTGCTAATATCTCCAAGAATGGATCTACACCACACTCACTGAAAGCTACCTAACCAGTGCTACACGGATTCAAGAGCAATCCAAGGGCCGCACACAGGGCCACTCAAACAGTGCACCAACGTAGATCTACGATCGCGAGTATACAGTGAAGATGTAAGTCTCCTTTATCAATGACTCTCGCAGTTCATTAAGAAACTCAACTCCAACAACCCTCAGTGCAATGTCAGACAACATGGCAAGTTGAAGCCATATAAATGGGGCTCTAGCAACATCCCTCTCTTGCAACTCAACTTCACCTCTACTCTTAAAGTAGTATCATATCTATAGTGCACAAGCGGAGCTTATAAGTCAACCTCAGGGACATTAATGACACATAGGGCTGAACAAAGAGGGACGCCTCATCATACTCTTATTCTTGAATGGGGGCAGCTCTAATGCCACCCATTCTCCAAGATTGAAATAGAGAACCTACTCAAATTTAAGTTTGCTGCTCCAATTTCAAATATTCCCGCTCAACTTCAAAAATTCCCGCTTAAATTCCAAACTTCCCGCCAATACCCAGAATTTAGCCGCTCAAATTATGGCTTCCCTCCAAAAACATGCCAGCAATCTACACACACCAAGAAAACGACGTGTATGAACGACACAGGGCATAATCCAACGATGGGCAACAAAACAATGGAAGAAGAGAGAATGTAAGGGTCCGTGCACGTCGCTACACCATAAACAAAAGAGATATTGCAAAGGGAAAAGGATCCTCTCTTTTTTTAGATAATATAGAAAAAGAAAGCATTGTATCTTTATTTTGACTTTGATCCATGTAAAGTGATATCAAGGAGGAATATATAAACAAAGATTTAACCTGTGCACGTAGGATTTCAAAAGAATTCGAACCACATAAAATTTCTCTGTCTTTTATTTTATGCACTATTACTTACTTATTCTACTTCAAATTTGCCTCAACGTCAATCTGCTGATAGAGTATAAACCTAGTCTGACATTTTAATAAACAGTTAAAGTGCAATTACCTGATTGCGTAAGCTTCCGGCAATGCATTTACTATATAAAGGAAAATCTAAGATCACTTAAATTTGTTGATTCTAAAATCATGGAAGTAATTAAAGCCTTGATTATAATACGATCATCTGAGGCACTGTGACATGAAAAATCTCACTAACATTTTCAGTGCTAGAAGAAAGGCCGAACCTCCCTTCCCAGTTTTCTATCTTGGACGAGCTTACCGATGCTCCCCGACGAATCATGAATCCCATTGATCCATTCATCGCCTTCACTCAAAAGTGGTCGCTCATAGCTCCCGAAGCCTCTATAGATCTCATCTTAACCACGATCCAACCCTTCGTCAAATCAGGGAATAAAAAGAAGAAAGGGCTAAAGGAGATGAAGGCCCAAAATACCGCCTTCAAGCTAAATTATCCTTCACCATCCATGGTTCACCACCTTCAATTACCCATTGCGTTGACTATGTTGCAAGTAAGTGATAACCGAGCTCTCAGAAATGAGAACGGTGAAACCTGTTCGCAAATCAAATTCCAAACCTATGTAACATCAACCCTCCAACTACTTGATAGAAAGACTCAATAATTAGTGTTGCATATAATCAAGTTGAACGGTCGCTACCAGTTGATCATCACCCTCCTTTATCAATCAATAACCGCAAGTTGGATGAGGGTACGTGAGTATTTGTTGATTTAGATGATGATTTCGATGATGGCATGAAACCAAGAGCAAAATTTTACTAATCGACGGTACCATGCTAAAATGGTTTGGAAAATACCCCCCACTACGGTCATGTTGATAAGGACATTTGGGCATTCCGCTCGAAAACTGGGAGATTCAACTGTGGTACTCTTCAATGCGGGCCTTCATACAGGCCAAGCAGCAGGCTGAAGTGATTGAGATGCACACCGATTTGACAGATTAACTACCATCCCCATTGGAGCCTAACCCAGCTGTCAGCGCCAGGATTTTTTATGCTTCTCTCCCTGGCCAGAAGAAACACCTATGTAGGAGAGATAGCCTAGATCGGAGGCATGATGGATTCAAAATCTGATGGAGAAACGAAAGCTGAAGCATTAACCATTGCCGCAAAAGTCAAGTGTTCAATATTGCACTAAGAATCGCAGACCTCAATCTAAGCAATCTACATTACCTATGTAATAAACATTGTAATTATTATGAAAAATAGTAATACAATGAACTAGTCATAGAGATATTAGACAATCCGAATCGGTATAAAACCTTTCTGTGTTAATCTCGTTGACATGGCAACTGGACATGTTATATTACACAACCCGAACCAGTATAAAAACTTCCTTTCTATGTTAACTCTGCTAGCATAGTCATGCTGGATGTAGGGATATTGGACGGCCCAAACCAGCTATCAAAACAGAGCTGCATAAACATGGCTCAGCTTTCTCACCCAAACTGGTCATAGGGATATTGGACGGCCTGAACCAGTATAAAAATCCCTCTATGTTAGTTCTTCAAACATAGCACACTGGACATATGGATACTAGACAGCCATAACCAGTATAAAAAACCATGTGCATGAATTGAAAGGGTTGTAAACACGAAACTTGACTTCATAGTCAAATATCAGTCTAGTGGGGCAAACTGTGCCAAGCGCACGAACGTGAATCTTGTCCCTTGAACAAGAGGGGTAGGTCACGCGTTGCATGTAGTAGAATACGCGTATCAAAATCTTAGTTCAGCATTCATGAACTTCACAAGAAATTAATTCAAAAAATGGCAACGATAAACGATGTACGGAATATATTGGAGCTTACAGACCAGGTACAATTCCAAAAATTAAAGCTTACCAGGTAAACATCAGAAACTAAGGTTTACTCAAGGTCACTTGGTTCTATTTTTACTTACCAAAAATTTTATATGTGGTTTAATACTCTTATGCTTACTTCACAAGCAAAAATAAGTAAAAAACTATCACAACACGAGTTACATTAAATTCACAAAATTACACCTCATAGCAAAACAAAAGCAATGTCAAGAATCAGATTCGAGCTCATAAGAAGAGCTAGATATGATCGTTCTGTGGTGGAATGATAAGCGAGAATGCGATGCTAGACATGGAGGAGAACTGCCTGATAGTTAGAGAATAGGAGGCAGATCATTCAATTTAATAAGAATAACCGATGAATGAACAGAAGCAATACGGTCGTAAGCAGTACCGCCGTAAACTGTACATGGGTAATAATTGGTGCCAACCTAGGTATCATCATAAATTTGCGGGTCATACTCGTAATTGGTGCAAATATATAAAATAGATAGGTCAAGTCCAGGTAGAAGGCATTTGAAAACATCGATCGTGTGCCTCCTACCAATTTATGTCGTTACCTTCTTTAACTTCTCATCATAAAGTTACTCTAATAAGGAAGCCTTGTCCATCCCACCTCGGGAGACAGCAATGGAGTCCAGGCGAGCTTCGTATTCTAAGTTGGATACGTTATTCTCAAGGGCATTCACATGCTCCATGGCCACCCTTCTAGTTCTTTCAATCTCACCTAAGAGGCGTTCTCTTGTTTTCTCAGTATTTTTGGAGAAGGGGCCAAAGAGCTCCTCCACGTTAGAAATGAAGGGTAAAACACGAGTATCCGATGTACCTGATTCTTTCTTATAATAATTTTCTAACTCATTAAACTTAGCTTCATAATAACTATTCAAATCGTTCTTCCATTCAAGAGCATCTTTAGGATCGATCCCAGAAGGTACATCTTTGGCACTGATTCGCCTTGCAATCTGCCCATCTAATTCTTCTGCTTTATGTTTCAAAACTTTAATTTCATTCATATATATGACATCGTATATACTTTCGGCATCCTTCAATAAACCTTCCAGTTCTGCAACACTGGCCATGGCAAAATCCAGCTTCTCCATAAGAATGGCAACTTCCAAAAATTAATTAAAAGAAACGGGCTGAAAATCAAACGAGCCCACACGAAATGAAGTTAAAGGACAGTACAAATAAGTAAAGTAACTACAAGAAACTCACAAACTTCACAAAGAAATATCAATTCACATAACATGTATACAACCCCGAATATGATGTAAGGTTCTCTAACGCGGGGTCCATATCCTGAAACACCTAAGGCATGGTAGCTAAAGGCGGGGCTAAATAAACAGAGAAAGTCCTTTGGGGGTCATAACAAGCTCCAAGTCAATGGTTCATTGGCCTTGCTACGGTTACTTCGAAACTCACAATATTACATAATAAATGCCGATCTAGTGAAGAGTAGAAAATTCGAGAACGTCCTTTGCGTGTTACAAGAGAATCTGCCCTCTTTTCCTCTAAATTTTCTCTCGTCTAAGTTTTTCTAAAAAGGAGGTGATTATACCCTGAGCTTTACTTAAATATCTTCGAGCTCATGAATTCTAAGTATATCCTCCCACTTTGTATTTTCCAAAGTACCAATTAGTCGAGTCTTGGTTTTTTTTCGTATTCCTGGTAAAGCCACCAAAATACCTATGGGCATCAATCTTCCATCTATCAACCTACGAACAGGAAGGTGCCATCGGCTCCACCACCTTCATACGACCAGTAACTAGAGAGGTCTAGTATTCGCAAGTTAGGTTGGAACTGTATCAAATTGAGGTATCACAACCACCCTCTCACTTTTAGCAACCTCTTTCTTTTCGGTAAGGTAAGCAGTCTCCGTAAACATATCCGCAGTGGTTTTATTCAGCAGTTCAATCTCATTGTGAAAAACAATCCGCAGATTTAACTTTAATTCTGTGGCATTAAGCCCAGTATGCAACTTAGTGTTATACTTATACTAATGGATGAGCACACCTTTGGCCTTTTTAAGCTCCTTACAGACACATACTAACTCATATTCAAGCCTTTCATTCTCAACTTTGAGATAGCTAACCACCGCCTTAATGGCAACAGAAGGATCCTTCACGTCAACTCCAAATTCAGAAATGTCTATCTCATCCGACCCAAGAATGATGGGAGTAGAAGGAAGGTCAGGTGCGAAGACTTTATGAAGCATATGCAAAATTTCATAGGAGCCAGCCAAAGTAGTAACAAAAGAAAAATGTATGGTCTTAAAGACCATCAAAATACGCCAGACAAAAGTCCAATATAAACTTCTATTATTAACAGAACCATGTACAAAAAGTAGCAAAGATAAAACAGAATTAAACCCTTATGCAAATTTCTAAGTTTAAGCCTAAACCATTCCAAGTGAGGGTTATCGGGTGAAAATGAACTATTTCTAAGGTGTATTGCCATCGACGCATCACAAAGTCACTGAATGCCTCCTTTCCTTTAACTACTTGATCAATCCTCGAGAGCAACTCTTAGGTTTCATCCCTAAGTTTGGTATAAGAATCGTCTAACTCTCTTTTGTGCTTATTGATGGTCGCGGCACTAAGACCAAGATGATCTAAAGTTTGGGTTTTGAGCCTGTCCTCGGTTTTCCTCAAAAGCTTAGCAACAAACTTCTTCGAAAGGCTAAAATAAAACAAGAAACGACCTAATCATTTGTTAAGTAGTAACAAAGTAAAATAACTACAATAGGTCATTCATAACGAAGTCAAGAAGCAAGTCCCATCCAGTCATGCGTCTAAGTATTGATACAAAAGGTTTTAAATATTCACATGATGATTTGAAGTAACGTTAACTTTCTTAGATTCCTCGGCACCGTTGGGCCCTTTATCTTCCTTGGTCTCTCCATCCTCATCCTCGTTCACTTCTAAAGGGATGGAAGGAATGGCATCCTCCATAGCAACCTCTTTCGCTCATTGAGCCCGACATTAAGCATATACCTTGTCAATTAAAGACTAGTTCCCAAAATGTCAAGCCTGATCTTCTTCTTAAATTCGCGTCGAGTTAAAGCATTTTACGAATTGTAGGTTACAACGGAAGTGCTCTCATTAAGCTCTTCCTGCACCGTTTTCAGCTCTTCCTGCACCGTATTCAACTCTCCCTCCGACGCTGCCAGCTCTTTCTCCTTCTCCTTAAACTCACGATCTTTCAAGGCTAGGGAACCCACAGTAGATTTGGAATCTTTTTCAACTTTTTCCCGAAACACTTTAAAATCTTCATCAATCTTAGCCTTCTTAAAAGTAATGTTGGTCTTCTCAAAAATAGTAGAAGTGAGATCCGCTTCAAGTTTGGCAGCTCGAACAAGGGTAACGACCTATTCTGCTTCCCATTTCCGCACCTCCGTTATCAAAATGACATGCTAAAAGGAAAAAAGGAAAGAAATGGTAAGTAGGTAAAGGGTGATTAGATAAGTAATTAACATAAATAAAGAATAAAATAATAATACTCATATGAGACCAAGACTTTTCCACTTCGGACATAAGCATAGATGGAGAAAGTTCAGGAAATGGAAGGGGAAGGAAAGAAGGGGAAGAAGAGGCAATACAAGACAATGTATCTAGTGCAGTCTTTCTCACCTTCTCAACTAAGTAGGATACAACTCCCTCAGCCAGAGCTAAATATCGAATATTATGATCTGGAAGACGCTGTAGGGGAGAAATAGGAAGAGCCGCCGAGGTAGAAACAGTAGGAACCATTGAAGGAGGAGGGGAAGCAGATGTAGTTTATTTCTTGGGGTCCCAATCAAAATCTTTATGGGAGTCAAGCAGTCTTTTCCGCATAGGTTTCTTTGTTGGTATGTAATGAAGCATCGTCAAAACTTCAGCATCCATTTCACCTACATATAAAAGGAATAAAATGTCAAGATCACGAGCAGTTTTTTATGAAGAACGGTACCATAAAATAATAAATCTAAAGCATATTATAAACAAGTTACACTCCAAGACTTGGTCGAAGTCTGGGAAGGCTTAAAGATATTGTGAGAAAATATATGATTGGAGCATAGAAAATCATATTTCCTATGCATAACCCTATTAAAGAACTTACTAATTTTCCTTTCATCTGCGGTTAGACTTAGATGCAATCTCTATGTGATTCATACGATTCTACATCCTCCTCAGAAAAAGCAAAGTGAGCAGGAGAGTGATGAAAAGAAGAAGGAAAATTATCTAGGTTTAAAACAAAAAAGTACAGGTCAGCCCAACCCTGAGTCATCCAGGGAACATCAAGAAGAACCGATTTTTTAGCTTAGGCATGAAAAAAGCCAACGTTGCCCTATGAAGAACTTTTCTTAATGTCAAAAGGAAACTGAAGCTCCTCGCAAGTGAGCTCATAATTATTCTTAGCATATAGGATGAAGGTGGCTATCACAAGGGTATAAGAAAGAGGAGCGAGTTAAACAAGCACAAGATCAATGATGGACAACCATTGATGAAGGACTAGATGTAAGGGAAGATAAAGCCCACATCGGATATGTTCAAGGGTTTAAGGGAGTAAACCCACTTGGAGGAGCGTTTATACACTTATGAGGTTCGGAAACCCTAACCTCGTAACCAGTGAACCCAAATTTACCTAAAACAGCCTTAGCATCACCCATACGAGTTATTTTAGAAGGTGGATGTAAAGAAGAAGAAGAGGAAGCCATTTCAAAATTGGAAAGTGGAGGCAAAAGTTTATATAAGAAAACCCACAAGATCATTATTTCGATTTATAAGAAAATCTGAATTTAGAAATGAAATCGATTTAGCAGACATAGAATTATCATCCCCTTTCTCCTATTATCTCTCTAAAACAAAAGCATAAAGAAAATGAGAAGAAAAAAAAGAAAATGTCAATGTAACTTTATTTGAATGGTGGTCACATCATCAAAATGATGAAGGAATTTATGAGACGTCGGCCGATTGAATTTCCAAAATAATGAATACAAAGATTGATATAGATTTGCCTCAAGAAATGAATGGTTTGATTTAACACTGATTCAAAAAGAGGCCCAATGAGGAAATGACACATATACAAGAGCATTAAATGTGAAAACGGTTATCAAGACATTTTCATTCAGTGAAAAGAAAGGAAAGAACAGACAGAAGTGATGGGATGCGGAATCTCAGTGCAAATGAATATAAGACTACACCGACTTACGATCGCTACAGACATGGGGGTTAAGTGTTACACCCATATTTCGTAAACTATGTTAAAGGGGAATTAAATAAGGTACATAGTCAAGAAGACTGCCCTCACAATAAGAGTTGAGATAAAAAGAGAAGATGTCGAAGTGATCCAACTGATACTGCACAAAAAGTGTAACGACCCACTTTTCCGTACAGTTTAAGCTGATAATAAACCACACATGTCCAACCCAAATTGAACGGGAAAGCGGATAGTTAGGGGAAAGAAAGTAGAAAGAAGACCAGAAGAAACTAAACAACACAGAATCTCACAGTGGAACGAATAATCTATAATATATATAAACAAATCTTTACACAAATCAAAACTGTAACATATGTATATATAGACATCAATTAGAGTATACTATCCTATTTCAACTTGGACAGTTATAACAACCTGCCCTAACAATTGCTGAATAATATACAACAATATATGCAACGAAAATATACCATCTATATGAATATGTCTTTAGGCCTCCAGCTCATCTCCTAAAGCTCCAAATATCCATGTAAACCTGGAAAATATGCTCGGTCTAACCTGAGCATTATAGGAAAACAACGCCCGGGTCAGTCTGGTAAAACCAGTGTGAGAACACAATCAAATGGATTCTTAATGTTTAAATAACCTTTCAAAACAACGGTATCTCGTAAGACCACGCCGCACATAAACACGGATGGGTTTTACCTTACAATAACCAAAACTATTTTATAGAAAGTCCAGTGATATTATAATAATGTCTAAGGGCGAAAATAATAATAATCAAGTAGCTGTGATGCTCGTGAGTGTACATCACAACAACACTAGCTATATAATCAAAAATCGATAAGACCCGTTCGCTAATTGTGTAGGATTTCCATAGAGGTGCCCTAAGTACTTTGAGGAACGATTCTCCTTCACAAGGATCAGAGATATCCTTCCAAAGCAGCATACATCCCTAGTGATGTACCATAGTAAAAACATGAATAGTCTCGCTAAGACCGAGTGCATCGCCCCATGCATGCATAACAACTGTAGGTAACGTCTAGGTAGGGCCGACTACACCCTATGGGTTTGGCAACCCTACTGGCCATGCCTCCTATCTTTGGTTTTAGTCATTCTCGTTGATGAGGCTACGTCCGACATTCCAGCTTATGCACTGCCACCAAATAGATCACGGAATCCCATATGGATTCCAATATCCCAACGGGTCTCGGAATCACACATGGATTCCCATATCTCAAATAGGTCTTGGAATCCCACATGGATTCCCATACCCTAGCGGGTCTTGGAATCACATATGGATCCCAACATCTCAATATGTCACGAAACTCCTCCATAAAACCGTATATGGTTTTCGGAGTGGTTACGGGTTTGAGTCATCTCTTATGAGTACACTCTTCCGTTTCCCGGGTGTTCCATAAAACCAAACGTCGATTTCCAGAATGCTCAATACTGGTTCTTTAGGAAATAATCAGGCAATACATAAGAGTGGGGATCACCCCCTAACCGTTTAAGTGGATGGATCTCCTTACCATGTCCTAGAAGAACGAAATGAGTTTATATGTACAATATAGCACCCCGATGGTAACTGTACCATATAATCCCCGTGTTTCCCTTAGATATTTCTAGAGTGTTAAGTAGGGAATATTTCTGTACCACCAAAATTAAGAAGGATTACATATTTAGGCCAAGATTTGATAGTCGGTTATTTAATTATCAAATAAACAAACATTCAAACAAAGATTTTATTTCCCATGGAAATCACTAAGCCTCTTAATGTAAATCTTTCATTAATTTAAATCACATTTCAAATACTTGGAAATCAATTCCATATGCTTATTTCAACAGGATAAGTATATTCACAAACCACTATATTTTCGATTCTTAGAAGATATAACCATATACTTATCTCAATGGTATAAGTATATTCATAAACCGTTTCACTTTCAAAACTTGAAAACTCTTAAAAATATATATGGAAGTATCGTTCCATATCGACTATGGATCGCAGCTTACACAATGATTACGTCGCTATCCCAACGAATCCATAGTAAACTGTGGGCAATCCCTGCCTTTTGAATTACACCACGAAATCAATCATATCTTTCCAAAATCTCTTTATTCATAAATATCTCCAAATCTATTTATAAAGTTTCTTTATAAGTCTCCAATCCCTTTATAAAACATTCTCAATAAAGTTCAAACCCCTTTTTCAAAACTTCTCCTTTTCAGACCTTTAAAACTCATTTATAAAATTCTTCCCATATTCAAACAAACTATTTACTAACTTTCAAGTCATTAAGATTCCGTTGATAAACCATCAATTATTTAAAATAACTTTACATAATAAGTTATTATTTAAACATCCTTCTATTTCACTTTAATAAAATATCATTTAAAATAATAACTTTAAAATCTCATTAATAATGTATTAAATTACTTTTAAGACTATTATTGTATTAATAAGCTAACTTCAAAATAATATAAGTATAATAATAAATTAAATTTAAACGTTATTAAAATAATAATTAATTAACCTTAAATTAATATTAATATGAAAATTAATTATCCTTTAAATATAATTAAATAACTTCAATCAATATAATTAATTAACTTTAATTAAAAATTAAAGAATTGTTAAATCATTTTAAATAAGTAATTAAATTAAAATATATAAAAACAATATTAAAATAATTTTAAATAATAATTAAATAACTTTAAGAAATATTTTCAAGAATCATATTAATAAAATAATTAAATTTAAATCATTATTAAAAACAATTATAAATTATCTTTAAATATTATTATTAATAAGTTATTAACTTTTAAATCTTATTATTAAATAATAATTATCCTTAAACCTTATAATAAAGATAATTGTTTTTTAAAATAACTTTCAAATCAATAATTAGTTTTTCAGATTTGAAGGAGGCTTAACGATCACCATGGTACTTAAACAAGCTACTATATTATTCAATTAACTCTTCAAGTTAATAACAGATATTTCCATAATCCATGATTATGGAAATAAATTCAACACTTAACCATTATTGATTAATATCACTTATTCAAAGTGGCATATCAGTTAACGATATACAATCAAATGTCCAAAACTATAAAATAGTAGAACGGGGATTTATTCTTCTAATTAAATGTCAAATTAATTTAATCAGCAGAATGGTGTTTTATTCTGCTAATATGGGTCAAATTAACATATTCAATCCAATTTAATTCGGCAGTAATTTATTTGGCCAAATAAGCATCAATAATTATGGTATGTAAATTTTAATTGACGTTATTATTAAAATAACGTGATTCAAATTCTATCCATTTAAATATGTCATAAATTTTAAAATTTTCAAAGCTATCAACAGGTTGCACTAAAATGTTATACTCGTTCATATGAGTTCAATGCAAAAATCCGTGAGCAAAACGGATTTCAAACGAACAAATTATCACGTTTTTAAACTTAGCATCATTATTTAAACAAATAAAAGAAACTAAAAAAAATGGTTCCCCCAAAATAAATAAACGGCCTATCCCACTCATGAAAACAACCCGCAAACCAACTTCCAAAGTAAACTTCATCTTCCCCAATTCGTATCTCCTCCTCCAGACTTCATCGTGCACACGCGCACGTGCATGCATCCAACCACCAATCGCTCGACCTTCTCAACATCTGAGTATACCATTCAATCTCTCCTCCCCTACGCAACCGATCTCCCACCATCGTCGTGCCTCCACCATCCCCTATCCTACCCTGCTTGAAGCACCCTCGCACGGCCCCACAATGTCGCGAGCTCAAAAAAACGACCGAGTTCTTCCAAATTTTGGCCGCGTGTTCAACTCGCCTCCACGAACCCATTGCCGAGCTTAGATTCTTCGATCGACGACCAAGACTCCTTAAAATACGAACCCTAGTTTTGGACCTCCATCGATGGCCATCGCCGAAAGCTACCAAACTCACCCTAAAAATCCTACTCCTTCTTGCGACTCCAACGACACAAGTGGCATCGAGCAATTCCTTACGGATATAGAGGAATTGATTTTTAAAGTTTTAGAACATTTTTATCCCTATACTGTTTATTGGCGTTTTCACGATCGTCCCTCGAAGAAATTCCGAGCGATCAATTTTTAAAAATACTAGACAAGAAAATGAACAACTCCTCAATTGATCACATAACCAAAAACTCAACGGATTGGGATGTGGTGATTTTAGAAGTTTTGGAATGGAGTTGATTCATTGGTTTAACATGATGCAGAGAGGATAAGGAAAAGAAGTCACCACATAGAGTTGAGGAGGACTTATATAGGTAGGCATCACTTGGAACGGTACAGACAGGGCAACCAAAGCTAGAAAAAATGTAGGTAAAGAAGGGATGAAGTAGACAAAGATTTGGCTGAGTTAGGCAAGAAGTAGACAGGGTAAGGAAACAAAGGCGGAAAAGTAGACAAACATGTTGTTGTGCACAGTGCACAATGCACGTACATGTGAAGATATGGTTGTGTTCGGGTGTCCGCAACACAACACTGCTTCCGCGTACAAAATACGCATGGCAGAAATAAAAATATGATCGTGCTCAGAAATGAGATGTGATCACTAACCAACAAAACACATCAGTTATCAAATTCTGTTAAATTCGAAAGTACTGACGTTTATCGTAAAAGGCGTCAAACAAAATTTACTTATTTTCCAAATTAAAAATTATGGAAAAATTCTAAAAATTAAATTAAAAATACATCATTAAAAATCGAGTCTAGATTTGAAACATAGATTTTATTATAATTTAATCCAAATCCGAATATTTAAATAAATTAAATATTCAAATTCGAAGTCCCAAAATACAAGTAGTTATAAAAAGCCAGCCTGCAGTCGCGACACTTGACCCAACTAAAAGAACTACGATCAAAAAGAAAGAAGTCACGGCGGATAAAAATACTGCGCTCATAAAACAGGCTATGGGAGTCAAATCTGCGCCCACCCTTTAGTTGCAATATTACATTATATTACTAAACCCAAAATCTGATAGAGTTACAGGGACTAGGAAATAGTTCATAGTTATAATACACATGACCAAAGCAAGGCAGGGATGTTAGTACCTTAGGTATTGGTTTTGATAATAACAACCATAGACATTATATAAAATATAAATACTGATGTTATTATCAAGTTACACATAGTATATAGTGTAGGATATTAGACAGATGTTGATTAAAAAGACTGTACAATATCATGAGTAGAGTCAAGATGCTGATAGAGAGTTTCAAAAGTTGGAGAATGAGGACTCATGAGTATCGAAGAGTTCAAGATTTCAAGATATTCCAGATAAGTTATAGAGTCGTAGAATTTATGTTAAAACCTTGATAGCACTTACCTGATCTCTCTCTCCTTCTCTAATTTTGTTTTAAATTGTTTTTCAAATATTCTGGTTTTAAAACAATCTTTTAAAAATATTTCTCAAAATGATTTTCAATCTCTTATACTTATAAAGATATTATTTTAGTGTTTTTAAGTTTATATATACTGAATTTTTGTTTATACTTTAATAAGTTATAATTATATTGATTATATATATATATTATTTACATTATATTAAAATTTTCAAAATTATCATATTAAGTTTTATTATGATTAAAATATGTATAAACTATGCTTAAATGATTTTACATGGTATCAATTATTTTGTGAAGCAACAGATTTTCAAAATAATATTTTTAAAGTGTTTTTCAATTTTTTGAAGAGTATGTCGACATACTCTCTATGTATGCCAACATAGTGGCCGTAATTTTCAAAATTCAAATTTGAATGGAAGTGTCTTTTCATCGTATCTCTTTGTGAATAGACATGACCGTTGTTTCTCTATATATACCAGACTTCCAAACAAATTTTTAATTATCATTTTCTGATTTATCTCTCCTCCTTCCACTCTCTCATTTGTACCCAAACTTTGCCAAAATTCAACCAGAATCAAATTCAATCATCACTAGTTTGATTCTCCTCCATCTACTCTTTGACTTCTCTCATTTCTCTCACTCAAACCAAGATCAAAGTGCTATTCAAGAGTTATAGGATCAATTGTAATCAAGATCAAAGATTCGAGTCTGTAAAACTATATCAAATCATACTGCTATACTTGTGGGTGTGATTGTAGCTCGTAAAATCAAATAGATATGCTTAGTAGCCCGTAAATCTAGTGGGTGTGCCTGTAGCCTAGAAATCAAGTGACTCTACCCAGAGGTCGGGATTATGGAGTTTGTGTCTAGTAGCCTTGAAATCGATATCGTATTTGCATTTACTGGTTGAAAAGAAATCCATACAAGGAATTGTACGGGATTGGATGTAGGGTAACTCTAAACCAGTATAAAATCTTGGTGTTTTCTTTCCTTTTTACTTTTACTGCATTTACTTTTATCTGCACTTTGATTCTGTGATTGTTTTTATGGTTGTTAATTACATCATTCTAAATAGAATCTTAAAAAATTTGAAAAATATTCATATAATCAATTAAACACTATTCACCCCCCTCCTAGTGTTAATTTAGCCCTAAGATCCATATTCTGCTGACCCACATTTGTTATCAGAGCATTGGTTTTCAAAGTATTCATCATCTAATTTTTGAAAAGGTTTGAATGGCTACCAACATTGGTAATAGTACTGTTAGTACCACTGTTAATACACTTGTTAGTAACACATTTGTCGAAGGAAAATCTACTGCTAGATCTCCACTTTTTAATGACAGTAATTACACATATTGGTCATGTAGAATGAAAATTTATTTACAGTCAATTGGTTTAGAGACTTAAAATATCACACAAACTGAGTACACAGAACACGAGACTAATTTTGCATAGTGGACTGCTGACCAAAAAGCAGTTGCATAAAGTAATTATAAAGCTATGAATATATTATTTTGTTCATTAGATAGAAATTTTAATAAAGTATCTATTTGTATGTTTGCATATGAAATTTGGAGAATTCTGCAAGTTACACATGAAGGAACAAAGTTAGGTTAAACAAACCAAAATTTCCATGTCAACAAACCAGTTTCAATTATTCAAAATGAGTCCAAATGAGTTCACATCTAATATGTATAGTCGATTCTAAGATATAGTACGCTCACTTATTATACTGGGTAAAAGTTTTTTTGAGGAAGGTTAAGTTAGAAAAATCCTCAATTCACTTACTCCTGAATGGGATCAAAAGACTCTTGCAATCGAAGAGGCTAATGCCATTAGCACTCTAAAAATTGAAGAGTTAATTGGCAATTTAATGTCTTTTGAAGCACAAATGTAGGGCAGGAGAGAAAGCAAAGCAATAGAGAAGAAATCTATAGGTTTTAATGCAATGATGGGTAATCTGGATTCAAACAGCGATGTCGATGAAGAAATTTATTTCATGACAAGGAATTTCAGAATATTTCTAAAATACATGAAGATGAACAATTTCAAAAGAAATGACAATAAAAATCTAGAAAGCGGATGTTGAAGCGAAAATGGCATTAGATGTTATAACTACAATGAACCTGGCCATTTAAAATGAGACTGTCCACGTCCCAATACCTTAAAACTACACCAAACACTGATTCATCTAGAAAATGGAGAAGAGCCTATACTGCAACACTAGATGATTCAGACACATCCTTAAGTGATAATGAATCAGATACAGAAATTGCTAACATGTGCTTCATAGCAATACATAATTTAGAAAAAAATGGGGAAGCGGATCATAAAAAGGTACGCCTTTAATATATCAAAAGTTTCAATTTCTTGAATGAATTTTTTTGGTTGCTTTATTGGTTGTTAGGAATATCCTATAGATTAATAATAATATTGGTTGAATATTGTGTGATTATATTTTAAATTTAAATATTTTATATATTTTAATATTACAAAAATGTATTTAAAATTATTTTTCTATAAATAGAATAACTATAAATAGATATATATAATAAAATAAGATATAGTTAAACAAAAAATCATTTTTGAAAAATTCGACATGTATGTCAACATACACCCCTAGCATATGTCGACATACTTAGGCAGATTTTCAGTTTCAATTTCAAATTCAAAATTTGAATTTCCCTCCACATTTTCTCCAACTCCTATGTTCTAAAAAAATGTCTCTTGACTAGAGAACATGTCCTTTGATTCTCTATCTATTACTCTATCTTCATCCATTCATTTTTTACTTTCATTTTCAAATTCAAAAATCATAAACTCTCTTATCTCTTCACACTGCTCTACAACGACATCTTCAAGCAATACTAAGGCAACCATGATGCTTTCTAAGAAAATAAAAGAATATCATTTTAATGATCAAGAAGCCATGCAAGCCTAGTATACATCTTTTGGAAAAGTCTTTCCCAGAAGATTTGCTTTTTTGAAGATTTTCCTTCTTATGATTTTTTAATCTTTGTTTGCAAAATGAAATTCTTGGTTTAATCGATGATTCTTAAAATAATTTCGTTTGTTATGCAAAATTAGTGAAGATGTTTTATGAAAATTTAAAAGGAAGTTTTTTGATGGAAGAGAAGGAGAAGTTTGGAGTACTGTCAAGGGGATACAAATTGTTTTAAATTGTGAAATTTTGGGTCACATTCTTGGATGCAAATCTAGTGGAATGGACCTTTCAACTTCTCAAAATGATTTTCAAAACCGTGAAGTAATCTATGACATTTTCGAAAGTGATGATGATTTTGAATTTAAAAACAAAAACTTACATCCAAAAGCAAGAATTATAAGCCTTCTTTTGCAACAAAGTATCACTCCTAGAACGGGTGATTATAATAACCCGATACAAAAAGCTTTCAAAGATCTTTTCACCATTTGTGGTCAATACGACATAAATTGGTCTCAAATTTTGGATGAACTTTTTCCTAAAAATCTTTCTAAATATGAAAACACACTATTTCATGGTGTGTATCTTACTCGTGTTTTCAATTATTTTGCTGTTGACCTTAAAGGAGAGGAAACAGTTCCTCAAAAATTATTTGACAAGGCAACATTTCATTTATGCATATTTCACTCTTTTTCGAGGCTTATGAAACACTTGTAGAAAAGGAACAAAGGTTGGTTGGGAAGAGGAGCAAGAAAAAAGAGAAGAGGAGGAAGAGGAAGGAGAGAAACTAGAAGTCGAGGAGGAAGAACAAGAAGAGGAGGACACTTCCTTGGAAAGTATCAACATGCCACCTAATCCATTCAAAAAAGATGTTCTCAAAAATCAAGAGAAGATCATTCACAACCAAAGAAATCTTAAGGAATCATTCTCAAAGAGATTTACCTCAATTTCCAACAAAATGGATAAATTCTTTGGAAAGGTCATCTGCAAGCTTGGTGGTTCTTCTTCATCTTCATCCACATCTTTCTAGTTAATTATTTAAGCTATCTTTGTTTTTGAATTTTCTAGTTTTAAGTTTATGTAGAATCTCATGGATCTTTCTTGTATTCCTTGCACTTATCCTTATTGTCAATGAACGTTCTATTTCTTGCTATTATAGATTGTCAATTATCTCTAGAAAGTCGTACAAATATAATAGTATAGGCCAAAACAATAGTCATAAAATAAAGTAGTTTTGTAAAATATATTGCAAATGTCGACATATGCGCATCATGTATGTCGACATATAAGGACAGTTTTCAAAACAAATTAAAATTAAATAAAAAACTACCAAACACCAATTCATTTCAAATGACTTCTTACACCTATATATACCTATTCACTCTAGATAATCAATATTTTCAATCTCTATCTTCACTCTTTTTCATGTATAAACTTATCTCTTCAATAATGACTTCCCAACATCAAAAACTTTGCAAAAACCTTGAACAAACGTTTGAATCTTTCAAGAACATTCTTTCTTTCATCCAAAGAAACCAGAGGCACTTAAAATTGAGTGAAATGCAGATGATCAAGGAGCAAAAAAGGCATTTCGACGCGATTCGGTGGATGATTTCTACCTTGAACAAAGATGAACCAACCACCAATCCAGAGTGTACCATCAATAAAGATGATAAAGATTAGGATGCTATCAAAGCGGATCCAATCTTTGGTGCTGATGGATGGATTGAAGTTCCTCGAAATGTCTAGTTTAAATAGGTTTGACTGTATATAAATAATTACTTGAATTGGTGTGGATTGGTTAGTTTTATTCATGTGGATTTGTTTGAATGGTGTGTGACATTAACTTTGTTAGATTGGATGAATATTTAGATTGATTATGATTACTTCATGATTAACTAATTTTACATATCACTTTTTTTTTTATACAGTCATTCTCGTTATATATTATTCTTATATATATCAATTAGTTTTTTATTTAGGGGGAGTTAGAGTTAGAATTAGAGTAAGAGTTAGTGTTAGATTTATAGTTTTAGGTGGTTATTTTTGTTGATGACAAGGGGGAGAAATGTATAAAATCTAGGCATAGATTAAGGGGGGTTTTGTAACCCAAAGGGAGTTATATTTTATTATATATATATATATATATATCAACATAAAAATGGGGGAGATTGTTAGTACCTTAGGTATTGGTTTTGATGATAACATTGACATTATATAAAATATAAATACTAATGTTTTATCAAGTTATATATAATAAGAGTGCAGGATATAAGACAGGTGTTGATTAAGAAAACTGTACGGTATTAAGAGTAGATTCAAGATGCTGATATAGAGTTTCAAAAGTTAGTGAATGAAGACTCATGAGTATTGAAGAGTTCAAGATTTCAAGATATTCCAGATAAGTTATATGGTCGTAGAATTTATGTTAAAACCTTGATAGCACTTTCCCGATCTCTCTCTCCTTCTCTAATTTTGCTTTAAATTGTTTTTCGAATATCTTGGTTTAGAAATGATCGTTTCAAAATATTTCTCAAAATGATTTTCAATCTCTTATACTTATAAAGATATTATTGTAGTGTTTTTAAGTTTAAATATGTATATTGAATTTTTTTATACTTTAATAAGTTATAACTATATTGATTATATATATTTATATTATTTAAATTATATTAAAAATTTAAAAATTATTATATTACGTTTTATTATGATTAAAATATGTATAAGCTATGCTTAAATATTTTACTTAGTATCAAATTATTTTACAAAGCAATGGATTTTCAAAATAATTTTTTTGAAGTGTTTCTCAATTTTTTGAACAGTATGTCGACATACTCTATCTATGTATTTCGACATAGTGGCTGTAATTTTCAAATTTCAAATTTGAATGGAAGTGTCATTTCGTCGTATCTCTTCGTGAATGGACATGACCGTTGTTTCCCTATATATACTAGACTTCCAAACGAATTTTTAGTCATCATTTTCATATTTATCTCTCCTCCTTCCACTCTCTCATTTTCTAAATCAAAATATACCCAAACTCTGCCAAAATTCAACCAGAATCAAAGTCAACCATCACTAGTTTGATTCTGCTTCATCTACTCTATGATTTCTCTCATCTCTCTTACTCAAACCAAGATCAAAGTGCTATTTAAAAGTTATAGGATCAATTGTAATCAAGGTTTAAGATTTGAGTCTGTAAAACTCTATCAAATCATACTGCTATACTTATGGGTATGGTTGTAGCCCATAAATTCAATTGGGTGTTCTTAGTAGACCGTAAATCTAGTGGGTGTGCTTGTAGCTCGAAAATCAAGCGATTCTACCCAAAGATTGGGATTCTAGAGGGTGTGTCTCGTAGACTTGAAATTGAGATTGTATTTGCATTTACTAGTTGAAAAGAAATTCATACAAGGAATTGTGGGGGACTGGATGTGGGGTAACTCCGAACCAGTATAAAATCCTTGTGTGTTCTTTCCTTTTTTATTTTTACTGCATTTACTTTTATCTGCACTTTGATTCTGTGATTGTTAATTACCATTTCAAGTATAATCTTAAAGAATTTGAAAAATATTCATATAATCAATTAAACACTATTCACCCCCTTCTAGTGTTAATTTAGCATTAAGATCCCTATTCCACTGACTCATAGTAGATATTATGTAGTGATATTATAAGCTGCTTTAGAGATGTCAAAGTACAATACATCTTGATCAAAAAGCTTTGTACAAGCCAATATATAACAGAATTGCACTAACAATCTTGCATTAAAGAAAAATAGGGATGCTATTCTCCCACTTTCTTTGAACATTACTTTTAACCCACCTTTTGGCAAGGTAGTACATAGGTGGATTTAACCTAACAGACTTCAAGGTAATCAAGGCTGATGATTTCAGAGTAACGGTTCTAGGACCCAAAGGTAAAGTAAAAATGGTTATACGAAGCTAGATTTGGATGGAGTTAGTAGATAAATGATGCAAGATGCTTGAAATATGAATATTGGCTTGGATAAGTTAGGGATCGGCATGACCTGGTGAAATCCCAGGGATCGACATAGCATGGATCAGCATGGAATGGAAGTACCATAGGGCTCGAAATAGCTTTGTAGATAGGAGGGATTTGCATACCTTCATGGCATAGGAGCGGTCGACATAGTTTCATGAAGTAGGAGGGATCGGCATAGCACTATGCAGTAACATGGATCGACATAGCTTAGTAATATCAGAGGGATCGACATGATCGGTTATACAAGGGATCAGCATGGACGAAGTAAAGTGCGGATCAGCATGGATTGTAGTGTATGGATCGGCATGGTCGAGGCAATGTGTGGTTCGACATGGTTGGTTCTAGAGGGATCGGTATACTTCAATAGCTTAGCAAGATGAAGGGATCGGCATTTCAGATAGATCGGCATAATTCGACTCACAAAGAAGAGGTTAGCATGGTTGTTTGCATTGGATCGGCGTACTTCATTGGATAGGGGTCGGCGTTCATCAATGACCAAGTACATTCTTGCATTTGGCAATCAATAACTCGATCTGCCTTATTCTAAATGACATGAAACTTTGGGATTAAACATATTTTATCATGAAGAATCTACCATAGGAATCGCTACCTAAAAATCAACTAAGGAAGGAATCGGTACCGATCCCTCCTCATGGGGATTTAGGCCAAGCGACCCCTATGGTGGGCCCAAATGGATAAGAAGGTCTTGTAGCCGAAGTTTCAGAGAGACGGGTGGTCATCTTCCCCTATAAATACAACAGGCATGGCTTCAAAAAAGGGATCTTCTTTCGGCTTCTTTTCATCTTCTACCTAGGCTATACTCTGTTAGTTTTATTCTTGAATTCCACGGATTTGTAACTGTAATCAGCCGTATAAGCTAATAAAAGGAAAATCTTTGGAGTGGACGTAGGCCGGAGTTAGATGAACCACTATAAATCTATGTCTCTATTTACTTTTTTCCTGATTGTTTTAAATTTTGTTCTTCATTTATTTCTCTTCGTATTTCTGTGATTGGATTGGATATTGGTGCTTTCTTACAACTGCGAGTTGGTGGCCAATTTTGAAGCCAACATTTTGGTGCTTTCACTGAGAGGACTTGCACCCGCGGATTTGGAAGCTAGGATCTCATATTTGGAAGCTTGGATATTTGGATCTAGAAAGCAATGACTAGGAAATCAACAAGGAGAGCGCTACCAGAAAGAAGCCATCGTGGAAGGAGTCAGAAGGCTTCCTCAGGAGCTAGAGCTAATCAAGCGTCTATATAAAATACCAGGATGAAATGGAAACGATGATGGATGTTATTCAGGAGAGGATGCTGAAAAGGCAGGAGGAGATGATGTTACTCCAACAAGTAAGACAAGATGGAGCACATAATCAAGGAGTTGAAGCAGCAGGAATTGCTGGAAATCAGAACCAGGAACATGAAAATGGAGCCAATAGACAAAGGAATAGAATAGAGCAGCCGAGGGCAGTCCCCTATCAACCTAGAGGGATCGGCACCGATCCCTCCAGAGGGATCAATACCGATCCCTAAAGGCTAGGGGCATGCCCCCAAGTGTGGTTGATCGTGATGCTAGAGAACTTGCGATCGATCCCATGGAGCTTGGCGGAATCGGAATTTGGATGCTTGTCCGGAGGAGTACGTTCCAGAATTCCCTCGTGGACTCGGGGGGGTAGCTTGGGCATGATGATAGGAGACTACCATTGGAAGACAATGACAGGTTTGTGGAGATGGTAAGGCAAGCTATGCGTGGAGGATTAGTGAACAGGGATTTGGAGGATGTAAATAGAAGTCCATTCGCTCCAAATATCAGGCAGGCTAGTAGTCCACCAGAGTTCAAACTACCAACGCTTGAGACATATAATGGAAAAACGTATCCCGCTGTTCATTTGACAAGGTACATGAGACACATGGAAGTACTGGGGGGCATCGGAGGAAGTCATGGCACGTTGCTTCCCCTTGTACTTAACGGATATAGCTGCACTATGGTTCAGACAGTTGAAAAACAACTCTATTGGAACGTGGACGGAATTGATTGAAAGGTTTATGAGGCAGTTTAAGGTTCACATCTCAACACCCAAAAATGTGATGAATTTGGCAACATTAAAACAGAGGACCGGAGAGTCCTTGAGGAGTTTCTTAACATGGTTTAATGCTGCATCGGCATCGGTAGATCATCCAGATCCATCCATGGTTTTGATGGCAGCCGTATCTGGAATTGCATATGGCACGGAGTTCAAGGATTCACTGACGCAGATCCACCTATGGATCTCAGGGAGTTTTATCATGAAGTAGAAAGGTTCCTGTGGCAGGAAGAGGCACGAGCAAACAAACCGAAGGTGAATACTATACAGAGTGGAGGATCATCAAGAGATGTAAAAAAGAATGATAAAGGCAAACGGAAAATGAACGATGGCATTAATGTGTCAAAGAGGCAATGGAGAGAACCAAAATTCTCTTCTTATATGGATCTGACCAAATCTTTGGAAAGGATTTATTTGGATACTCGGGGACGTCTTCAGTATCGAAGGCCGGCAAGGAGGGAACCCTCCAAACGTGAGCGGGCATCAGGGAAGCATTGCCTATTCCATGAGCTGAATGGGCACAATACAAATAACTGTGGGCATTTGAGGGATATTATTGAGGAACATGTGAGGAATGGTCAGTTACAACAATAAATAAGGACTCGGGCTGTGGCGGTGGAACAGGAGTAGCCACCATCCACCTCGACGAAAATGGCACTGGATCAATGCAGCATCGTCAACTTGTCATCAATTGATTGGGATGTCATGGAATAAGTAATAAACTCAACAGTAATATGGCTAAGTCACTTACACATGTACGGGATCGAGGACGATCCCTAGGCATGCTCTGAGATGACGATGAACCATAGTGCTCGGATTTGTGAAATTTTGTTTTTTCTTATTTGCTTTGAACTTTGGATTATTGGTTGTATGAAGTTTTATTTTATGGACTTAGAGATGCTTAAGTCTGATTAATGTAATAAATAACACAGGTCGCGGTTGTGGCCCTGATCGGAGAGATGGGGCAATAACCGCAAGGTGCGAGTCTCTTCCCCGGAGAGCGACATGATGGATTCGCCCATGGATTAAATCCTCAACTGGGGATCAAGGCCGAAGAAGGATACCCTATGGATTAAGTCCTCGACTGGGGATCGAGGCCGGAGAAGGATACCCCACGGATTAAGTCCTAGATTGGGAATCGAGGCCAGAGAAGGATACCCCATGGATTAAGCCCTCGACCGGAGTGTCAAGGCCGGAGAATAATACCCAACAGGTCGTTGAGTATGGATTGTGCTCGACAAGGATCCGGAGAGATCAAGGTCGTCGAGTATGGATTGTGCTCGGCCAGGATCCGGTGAGATCAAGGATTTGGATTAGGCTAACGACCCGCAGAGATCTTTGGATTTGGATGTGGACCCAGAGCGGTCCCGGATTTGGATAAAACGATCCGGAGAGATCATGGATTTGGTTAATGAATTTGGAATGGATTCGAGATTGGATATCGACTCAGAACAGACATGGATTTCGCTAATGATCCGGAGAGATTAAGGAATTGGATTGGCAGCGGATTGGACTCTGGATTGGATAGTATGGCAATCAACGGATTATGAACTTCAGATTTTGGATTTATGGCAATTCAAAACATGCCTACCTATCGCAAGGCATGTTTTAGGGGGCTAACTGTTAACCGCCTTTTGGAAAGGCAGTACACAGGCGGATTTAACCCAACAGACTTCAAGGTTATCAAGGCCGATGATTTCAGAGTGACGGTTCTAGGACCCAAAGGTAAAGTACAAATGGTTATACGAAGCCAGAGTTGGATGGAGTTGGTATTTAAATGATGTAGGATGCTTGAAATATGAATATTGGCTTGGATAAGTTAGGGATCGGCATGACTTGGTGAATGCCCAGGGATTGACATAGCATGGATCGACATGGAATGGAAGTACCATAGGGCTCAGCATGGCTTTGTAGCATAGGAGGGATTTGCATACCTTCATGGCATAGGAGGGGTCGGCATAGTTTCATGAAGTAGGAGGGATCATCATAGCACTGTGCAGTAGCATGGATCAGCATAGCTTGGTAATATCAGAGGGATCAGCATGATTTGTTATACAAGGGATCAGCATGGACGAAGTAAAGTGTGGATCGGCATGGATGGTAGTGTATGGATCGGCATGGTCGAGGAAATGTGTGGTTCAGCATGGTTGGTTCTAGAGAGATTGGTATACTTCAATAGCTTAGCGGGATGAAGGGATCGGCATTTCAGATGGATCAGCATAATTCGACTCACAAAGAAGGGGTCGACATGGTTGGTTGCATTGGATCGGCGTACTTCATTGGATAGGGGTCGGCGTTCATCAATGCCCAAGTACGTTCTTGCATTTGGCAATCAATAACTCGATTTTCCTTATTCTAAATGACATGAAACTTTGGGATTAAACATATTTTATCATGAGGAATCCACCATAGGAATCGCTACCTAAAAATCAACTAAGGAAGTGATCGGTATCGGTCCCTCCTGATGGGGATTTAGGCCGAGCGACCCCTATGGTGGGCCCATATGGATAAGAAGGTCCTGTAGCCGAAGTTTCAAAGAGACGGGTGGTCATCTTCCTCTATAAATACAGCAGGCATAGCTTCAGAAAAGGGATCTTCTTTTGGCTTCTCTTCATCTCCTACCTAGGCTATACCCTGTCGGTTTTATTCTTGAATTCCATGGATTTGTAACTATAATCAGCAGTATAAGCTAATAAAAGGAAAATCTTTGGAGTGGACATAGGCCGGAGTTGGCCGATTATAAATCTGTGTCTTTATTTACTTTTCCTAATTGTTTTTAATTATGTTCTTCATTTATTTCTCTTCATATTTCTCTGATAGGATTGGATATTGGTGCTTTCTTACAACTGGGTGTTGGTGGCCAATTTTGAAGCCAGCAATTACAATAGAGTGGAAAGGCACAACTAGCCGTTATTAAGGCAAGTCAATAAAGAGATGCACCACCATCAAGACAAGAGTACAAAGAAAAGGACTGCGCTGCACTCAAAGGGTTGAATAAAACCATATATTGGTCCAAAGATTACACATTCCCAATATCTCCAATGGATCTGCACTGCACTCACTGAAGGCTACCTAAGCACTACTACGCGGATTCAAGGGCAATCCAAGGGCGACACACCGGGCCACCCAAACAGTGCACTAGTGCAGATCTACGATTGCGAGTAAACATTGAAGATGTAAATCTCCTTTTTCAATGACTTGCACAATCCATTAATCAAAGCAACTCAACTCCAACTACCCTTATTGTAATGTCAAACAAACATGGCAAGCTGGGGCGACTTAAATGGGGCTCCAGCAACATCCCCATGTTGCAACTCAAATTCACCTCTACTATTAGAATAGTATCATACTTACATGCATAAGCGGACCTTAAGTCAACCTTAGAGATACCAATGACACCTAGGGCCGAACAAAAGAGGGATGCCTCATCAAAATCTTATTCCTAAATGGGGGCAGCTCTGATGCCACTTGCTCTCTAGATCAGAGGCAAGGAACCTACTCAAATTCAAGTTTCCCGCTCTTATTTAGAATACCCGCTCAAATTCAGACGTTCTTGTTTAAGTTCCCCTTCCCGCCAATACTCATAATTTAGCCACTTAAATTATGGCTACTCGTTAAAAACATGTCAGCAATCTACACACACCAAGCAAACGATGCGGATGGACAACACATGGCTTGATCCAACAATGGGAAACAAGACGGTGGAAGAAGAGAGAATGTAAGGGTCTGCGTGCATCTCTACTCCATAAATAGGAAAGATGTTGCAAGGAGAAAGGGATCTGATACAAAATAAATATTCCCTATTTTTTCTCAAATACTAGATTTCACAATACAATACGATTTCACCAAATCTGATACAAAAAAATATCCTCATATGGTAAATGCTAGTAATAATAAATCATATGAATCGACACCCAAGAGAAGAATCCATTATTCTTACCCCTATGATCCAGGCTCTATAAACATAAGGTATTACCTTTAAGCGATATATATCAATAGTAGCAAATATCCAAATGGTTTATAAAACAAGTAGCAATCCCTTTTAAAAGGGTAAAACCATCAAAACTATTTCCAAATGGAGAGATGCACAAAATCATAATTTTAATTCTTTCAAGTGGGAAATTCTTAATAATAGAAAACACTGTCAAAATTCCTCTACTATTTCCATAAATCACTTTATTTTACTAAATAAATTTTATTTCATCGAAACTAGCTTCATAATATTTCACAGTTTCCAAAATTCCAAACTATACGATAAAAATACTGAATTCTCAGTTTCGATCTCAAAATACATCTTTAAGAATAAACCATATTTTAATAGAGTTATTGCACGTGACTGACAACTAGAGAGTGGTGTTTGATTCTTCTTAAATACTAAAATATCACTATTATCAAATGTCCATATCAGCTCTAATTACACGGTTCTAGAACACTATAGATAAACACCTTATATTCTTGAATCTATAACTAAAAAGTATTCTAGAGTAACTGAATATCATTATTAAGTAGAATGGTGTTTTATTCAGCTTTACTAATAAAATATTGATTTTAATCATCCAACGTAATTAAATTATAACATCTAGAACAATCAATACAATAATATCAAACATTCCATTCAACCAATTTGAATCGTATCAAGCTATTCAACATCATTATTCCATAGTAATTTATATCTAGCATCAAAAAACAATCAAATACGGATTAAAGCTCAAACTAAAACTTGAAAAAGATGATTTAGAAGTAGGAGAACTTATACTCACACATAGCTTTAGAATTAAAATCATATTCATGGAGGCTCGCTATATAACTAAGAGATGCGATTATACCCACTTCCTAAAACTTTATGTAACGACCCGGTATTTAATCACTTTGAATATGGATATTTAAACAAATTTTTAATAATTAATTAATGGGTTTTATAACTCTTTTGAATGATAACTAATGACGATGAAATGGTTTTCAAAATTTGTTTACAAAAATAATTAGTTCAAGAAAAATAAAAATGTGATCAAAAATCATTTTACAAATTTTTGACTTTTCGGTGTCCAAAAGTTGTTAGAAAACATTGTGTACATTAAAATTAAATAATCACTTTCATTTAATAAGTTAGGATTTTGAGAATTATATATGCATATATTAACTTAGATAAATATTATATGGGATAATATGACATATTATGTAAAGTTTAAAAAAAAGTTAAATATAATATAAAGTGACATGATGTGTCATTCCTTTTTAAACACAAAGTACCCTGGTTATTATTGCATGCTGGCTCAACATATGAAGGGGAACCAAATCACGTGAGAAAAGGGAGGGGCGGCATAGAGAGTGATGTGGTGATCATAAAGTGGAGGTTATGTACCTTTAGGATAATTTGGTAATATAACTTATCCATTTGTATATATGCAAATTTCCTAATATTTTTCCCATTTTATTTTCGTTCTTACTTTGCAAAATTTTCTTCATGTCTTCATCTCCACTTTCATGGCTTCCAAAAATTCTTGAGTTTTAAAATCTATTTTCATTCACTTTTAAAAAATCTAAATCCTTGTTTTAAGCTTTCTTCTTCCATTTCAATACTTTTCCTTCACAAAACAAGCTCCACCCCCGTCCACCCTTCAAAGTTGAGCCTTGTTTTTCCCTTAGGCTGAATTAAAAAGCACTTCCTAGGACCAAAAACTCATTTTTCCTAAGGCAAAGCAAAGTTTTAGGTCGTGTTCAAATCATAGTGAAAGTTCGCTTAGTTTCGTCGACTTTTGGTGAGTAAATTTTTTCGCCTTAGCTAAGTTTTCTATACTTGTATATATACTTTGCTTGGGTGTAAATATGATGTTTGTTTGGGTAGTAATAGTGTTGACTTGGATGTAATTATAAGTGCATGGCTATAATGACATATAGTTTCGAAGATGAAAGTTAAAAGGTTAAATTAGTATGCAAGTTCTGTTGTTTGCTTGGTTATGTAAATCATAGCATGTATGTATGTTAGAAATCTTGTTTATGTTGTGGTGATGTTATGCTATGTTATGTATTGTATATTCTAAGGAAAAATTAAGAAATCTTGCTTATGTTGTGGTGATGTTATGCTATGTTATGTATTGTATATGCTAATGAAAAATTAGCATTAGAGCTAGTGGTTATGTCGCGGCATCGAAATCCTTTACTTGTTTAAACTTGCTTTTCTAAAGTGATTTCGGAAAAGTTTTCATAAGTGTAAACTTTACTTTTAATTGGTACACAAAATACAAGGTTAGAAAGTAGGTTTAAATATAAAAGGAAAGGTTTTTAAACTATTTGGAAGTTTAAACAACTTTTGAAAATTACGGGTCGCATCACGATAGTCGCTATGGGTGTAGTTCGTAAAAACGAGCTTTTTTGAAATCTAAATTTATGTTCACTTAAGTACCTGTTAATGAAGTGTTTTGTAACATATATTAAGTAATTGAAAAGTAATTATTGTTTATTTATTTATTTAATGATTATTTAATTAATTAATTAAGTAAGGAAATTAGTACTTAATCATTAGTTAACGAAAGTAATTAGCACTTAAGTGTTAATCAAATGAGTTAATTATAATTAGTTAACTAATTAAAGGTTAATTATTATTTAATTGTTTATTTAGGACTAATTATTAATTAGTTATTTTTTTAAAAAGATTTAATTATTAATCAAATCAGAATTTAATTAAGATTTAAATTAGAACTTAATTAAGATTTAATGATTATTTAGTAAGGATTTAATTTGTTATTTAATTAATAAGGGTTTAATTTAAAAATCACTTTATTTCTAACTATCGGTTTTACTTAAAGGCATTTTCTTTTGCAAAAGTATTTCAAATTAAGGGATTTCCTTATTAATTACCCTTAAGTAACCTCAAATGATTATGGAATCAAATGAAATCTATTTAGCAGAACAAATCTCTGCCTACTAATATAATAACTTGAACATGAGTTTAGCAGAACAAACACCATTTTTCCATTATAATAACTTGGATGTTACCTATATGTTGATTGATTATCGTTTGTTGATCCCCTTTTACATATCTGCTTATTGTGTAAATAGCCTGTCATAACTTGGAAAGTCAAACTGAATTAAATAAGAACCACTATGGCCTCTAAGCCCTTTTCCTAACTTGTGAAGTCAAATATTTATAAGTTTCCTTTTCAAAATGGTTAAAAGCTTATTATCATTTTAAAAATTAAATTTAAAGGAAAAAAGCAAATATTTTATTAGATTGTTTTGAAGTAATTTAATACATTTTAGATAATTGTTTAAAAATCATTATTTATTAACATGGTTTAAAGATGATTTAATGAAAGATGTTTTAAACAATAACTTATTTATTTAAAGGTGTTTTAAATAATTGATTGTTTATCAAAGGAAATTTATTGATTAAAGTTTATTAAAGAAGTTTTGTTTTAAATAAGGAATGTTTATAAAAAAGTTTTATAAAGGATTTTTGGACATTTACAAAAGAGTTTTATAAATAAACTTGGAGATTTATAAAGAGTTTATAAATGGATTTGGAATGTTAGTAAAGGAAACTTTCATAAATAAAATAAATTTATTAAAAGGATTTATAGAAGTAAAATATAAAAGAATTTGGGATTGGATTTCCTTAACTGACCTTCTTAATTTTGGTGGTATGGACATTCGTTCCGTACTTAATACCAAAGGAATAATATTTGAGGTTATCCTTATCTCCATTTTAAATAACTTTTCTTTCGATCCTTTTAATATGATTTTGATGTAAGCAATTTTTCACGATTTTTTGTGAATATATTTATGCCAATAAGATAAGTATATGAATATTTTGCAAAGAGATTTTTTTGATGAAAGATTTATTTAAATGAGGCTTAGAGGTTGCTGTGGGTAATTAGATCTCTGAATTGTTGTTGTTTGTTTATTTGATAGTTAAATAACCAACTATCAAATCTAGGCCAATTTTGAATTAGAAAGTAAATAAGAGATTCATGTGTTTATACGGTTTGGGTTCTCTTGGGGGAAATCATTCTGGTGAAACGTCTCTAGCTTTGAGGGATATATTAGAGATACCCTTGGGACTCTAGTGTAGTCCGCTTACTTTCGAAAGAACTGGGAACGAGTCAACCGAAAATTATTGATTGTTGGTTCATAGAGACCAGAATCAGATATATTATCCAAAAACCACTTCGAACCAAACTTTGCAATTAAGTGGAAGACATCTTGAAGATGTTTGAAGATGAAGTTCTTTGAATTGCAAGGGCTACCTGCTCCTATTGCTGAGGATGATTCCAAAATGGATGTAGTAAAGCTAGTACCTTCGATTTCATTCAGACTCAGAACGAACTTGTATGGATGAATGCTGACATTACATTTCTTCCTGGAGGGCAGTGTTAGCATTCTAAGATGGTCGGCTAAGAGAGAAATTAAATCGTTGCCTCAAGCTACACATCCCTATAATGGCTAAAACAGGGTAGATGCGGTAGGGCTATGTGAATCACTCTCATTAGGGTATGATCATCCCCTATTTAGAACCGATATCTATGTATGTGTTGAATCGACGAGTTTTCTATCGGTTTAGTAAATCGTTGAAAAATTGGAATAAAAATAACCGCAAGCGCACGGCGTACAATTTTAGTATGTGGCAAGTACGGGTCGATCTGCAGGGAATTGAAGTGATTTAAAATTCTACTAAATCAAATTAAACCAAACTTGAGATTGTTTTAAGTTAAAAAATTTAAAAACTAACTAAAGCAAGTGAATAAAAATATGAGATGAAAGAGACAATTTAGAGACAATGCCCTTCTCATGATCACATAAATCAACATAATGAAATTATGATCTCTCTTTTTTGGTCATTAGTGAATTTAGTTGATGTTTTTATCATAAGTATGGCCTATTTGTGCTATTAATTAGCCCAACATAAACCATCAAACTTTAACACACCCTCCAAATCACTTGTTAACTCTCGTAAAAATGACAATGAAGTTAAAAATAAAATCTATTCCAAGCATGATCTATTTACTACTGATTAGTAATATAGACTATCAAATTTTGATTCTATAATCCACTTCATTACCAACATCATATGTAGATGAAGAGGTAATTTGTGTTTATGTTTTTTAAACATAGCATATTTAGTGTCAATAACATAGGCTATCAAATTCAAAGCTGAACAATAAAATATTTACCACATCAAACATTTCCATTAAGCACTAAAAGAGATAAAATGAAATCACTAAGTTAAATCAACATGATTAAGAGAGCTTCATTACCCCTAAATTGAAGGGGTTTAGCTTCTCATATTTGTTATCATTTCAACAAATGTAGATTGCAACAGAAACATAAACAAGAGGAAAAAGGGAGCTAATGAAAATAAAATAAAAGATAATCTACTTGCATAAAATAAAGAGATCTACACTACTAACATAAAAGAAAACAACAAAGAAAAGAACATGAAATTAAATTGCATAAATAAAATTACATGAAGAAAAGGCTAAGAAGCCATTAAAAAGAGAAAGAAAGTTTATGTTTATTTTTGTGGCTACCATTAAACTAACTACAAGGTAATGCTAAGAGCTTCATTACATGAAACATAAAGGCTATTTATACATGCCTAAAACCCTAATGCATAGTTTAGGGGACTACCCAAAATACCCCTCTAGAAAGTATGGCTTCCAAGTTGTCATTAGCATGAGCATAATCCACCATTACATGTGCATGTAACTTTAATTTCACTAACATGTGCATTAGCTCCTAATTGTAGATCATGGTAAGTGGGTAAGTAGGATCCTCTATGTTGCATGAAATAATTTATTTCCATCATTTGTTTCCTTCTCTTGTGCATGCATATTTCCATGAAAGTTTCTTCATATTTCCATCCAAATTCCTACAAATAAAAATAAAATGTGCAAACAAATATTCTCAAAATTAATATATGCACAAAATGACCATTTTAACCTTATATGACGATGAATAAATGATGATTTGAAAATAATCTAAACTTTGGTTTAAACATGTTAAAATACCATATATGCTCATTTATTAAATTAAATTAGATTAAATATGGAAGTAAAAATATGCACATTTACGTGCACATCAAATACCCCCACACTTATCTTTTTATTCATCCTCGAATAAACTAAAATTAAGATAAATCCATTTTTGTAGGAAAACAATTACATTGAGCGTATGCAACAAGCCGTTAAACTTCTATGTGTTCCTATTAGGATGAGTGTTGTCTCGTGAGGATTTTTAGCGGATACTACCCATAAAATCCAAATGCAATATAAAAAATTCCTAAATGCAAGATTTATTTACAAAGAGATGAATGCAAGTTTTTTAAAATATTTACACATGAATAATTTACTTTTAAATTGACACGAATATGTCAAATATAAGTTTTGGTCATTGTCATAAAATTTTAGTCCTTTTACTCGTCAAAACATCCAACAAAAATTAAGTTATCATCAAAATTAGACTCTAGTTTGTCTAGTTGTTTCGGTTGATAACATAGTGCAACTATGAAATGGTTCCTTAGTTGATTATCAAAGTTTTTTAAAGTGGTATTTTTATTTCTTTTTGAATAACAAGTCAAATCAAACAAGTGAAAATAGTGCTTGAATTTCAATTGCTTACTCTCTATGTATTTGAAAATTTTATTGATATTAACAATATTTACATATACCTAACTCAGAAAACTGAGGCCAGATATACCACCCATACACTACCTTGCGGGATTACGTGAGGGGAATACAGAGCATGGCGAGTGTACACACAAGTGTGTACATCTATCAACTATAGGCATTATTAATGAAAGAATTTTTATATACATACATCTAACTCAGATAAACTGACGCCAGATATACCGATCATGCACTACCTTCCGGTCTTACGTGAGAATGGTACAGAGCATGGCGAGTGTACACACTTGCATGTGAACACATGACTCGAGGTGTTTATAAAATATATACATATATATAATTTATATATATATATATATATTGTTCTTTTTTGTTTTTTATGAAGATAGAGTTTTGCAATATCATCTAGCACTACTTAAACTTAGAAGTTTTAAAATGTTATCGCCTTTACTTTAAATCAATCACTCTTTTAAACAAAGATTATAATTAGGATATACTTCATAATTATCACCCATGAATCGCCTTATATGCTAGTTAAACTAAAGCTGCTTATAATTCAAACTTTTATTTTTATTTTTGTTGAGACAAATAAATTTTAAAAAATTTCAATTTAATAGCGAAAATCCTAAATTTATCCTATAATGTTTCTTTAAAAATAAATCAAAATGCTAAAAAAAGAGAATTTGTTATGAGATTTTTTTTCTTTTTTTTTAAGTTTTGGAAAGAACATGAAAAAGTAAACCATAAAAATTCAAAAATGAAGATCTCCCCCCCTCCCCCACACACACTTGATTTTGACTGTGTCCCCACAGTCAACCCAAGTGAAAGCAAAAAAAAATATGACCTATATTTACATGAAAATGAACGGTTATTATTTACACGATATTAGAAATATACTATTAAAGGGTAAATGAAACGGTCTTCCAAAGACCAATTCATTTGTCTCGTTAAGTACGAGAGACATAGCTTAAGCTCCGAAAACCAAACCACAAAAGATTTCAAAATTAAGTGTTTATTTAGAAAAATGAGTGTCGTTTTATTAAAAATCGTATGAGTTGTTTTATTTTCGATGATTTTTGGGGTAGATAGAACAATTGGTTGAAGTTCATGTTTATTTTCACCAAATTGAAATTCAAACTTATCATTGAAAACTTCTTCAGAATTATTGATTTCAAAATCAAAATGGTGATTTAAGTCTATCCCTTCATAATTCAACAACTCGTCTTCGAAAAGTCCAAAAAATTGTGTTCACTAAATTCGTCTTCCTTTATTGAATTATTCACAACTCCATTGCATGTATCATGTTCAAAATCTAAAGTTGTTGTATTCACTTTTTCAAAATCGAAAAAGGGAAGATCGAATTTTAAATTTGGTTCCATATTCTCAAAAAAATTGAAATCCAACTCAACTACCGTATTTTCAACATCTTCATTAAGATTGTCGATTTCAATTTCAAAAGCTGTTACCTGAAAATCGTCAATTTTGGAAAACGATGGATTATTATTTGACTCGGCACACGTTGGGGTCTGATTATGTTGCTCACGTTGTTTCATGTGGGTTTCAAACAATAACTCCATGTGATTTTTGTGAATTTCTTTCATTTACTAAACAAAATTAATTTGAGAATTTTCAATTTGAAATTGTTGAGAACAAAAATTGTCCATTGCATCATAATTGAAATTATTCTTACTGCCAAAATAATCTAAAAATTGGTTCACATTTCCATTTGACTTCGAAGTTCATTTGGGAGTTCGAAGTTGTATTGGCATGAGTTAAAATTAAAACCGTTTGAATTCTGAAGTGGATTCAAATTTTGATTATTTTGAAAACTTTGACTTGAGTTGTTGCGCAAATATGAATTACAGAAATCATTTATCCATTGATTTTATTGTGTAGAGAGTTCAAGTAAAGATTCGGTACTCTTTTCAAGAGTTGAGGGTTGGTCATCATTTTGAAAACTTTTTGGTGCAAAATTCAAATCGTTTGTACCATAGTTGTTATTAAAATATCCATAAGAGTTTGATGTGAAACCGTATGGATTATATTGATTTTCACAACTACTGTAAAATTCTTGTGAGTAAGGTAATTCGGACATTTTCAAGAATGTATTTATTTTTATAAAAGAAAAAAAATCATTATAAAAAAGAATTTATTTTTGAAAAGGGAAATTTGATTTTTTTTTTTCTTGTTTTTTTTGAAAAGACTATATTTTTTGGATTTTTGTTTTTTCTAAAAAAAACTAACTTAAATTTTTTTTTTGCATTTTTGATTTTGATTGAAAAATTTCAAAGGAAAAGATTTTAAAAACTAAGTTAAGGAGAATTTTCAATTTTTTTTGTTTTGGATTTCGATTTTTTTTTTAATATGCATGAACTAATGCGACTAAATCAATGAAAGGACTTATTTATAAATTTTCTGTCCTAAGTAGCTCCTAACCCAAAATTGTATAATCACACTTTGTCTTAATTCAACAAGATAGTTCTTAGCCATGTAATGGACAGGAACTATCGGTGCACCACAAATCACCGTAGCAATGCAACCGAAGGTTTAAGTACCTTTAGAGAAACAATTGGTATAATATTTACGAATCACCGTAATATTTATAACTGATTATTGCTCTCCTGTAGCCTAGACACCAAGAAAATAAATTATTCAAAAAAGACAACTTGTCAAGATACAATTAAGCCCTATGTGAGCTCGTGACTCCCTTAAGTCTGAAGTCTAACCGTTATTATTAGTCAAATTCTAGGATGAAATGCAATTTATGGGCCAAGGAAGGGATGAAGAAATCCCCCACCTTATGTGGATTTGGCTGTTGCCCTTAAAAAAGAAAATAAGATGATATGAATGCGAAGCAAAACTTAAACATGAATTAACAATTCAACTACGAATGAATTTTTTTGTTTATTTTTGTTTTTGAAATTTTTAAAATGGAAGCAACAAACAATGCAAAGCAAATAAAAATACGGGATAAGGGTATGATACCAGAGCGTGCAAAATTATTAGCAAATTTATTTTTAAGCAGCAAATATTTTTTTATAAGCAAGCAAACGATTTATTTTTGGCAAGCAAAGCAAACTAGCAAACGATTCTTCCGTTTGAATTTCTACTTTTGCAACCTGAAGCTAAAAACAAGATATATACTGTTTTTATAAAAAAAATTACACATATATATATGTATATCAAAGAAGAAACTAAAACAAATGAAAAACAAGACAATTGATACTAAAACAATTGAAAATAACTTGTTGTTTGTTTTTTTATAACTAATACCAAATGAAAATAAAAATAAATTCTCTCTTTTTTTAATGAAAGTAAGAAGAAAGATTTTTGTTAAAACAAAACTTAAACAAAAAAAACAAACTATACCCACCAAAGATCAAGCCCACAAGCCCAAATCAAATTTCATTTATCCAATCAACATTGCTGTAAAAAAAGAAAATGCTCTCTCTTCTTTTCTTAAAAGAAAATTCAAATGAACGTGAAATTCGTTCAAAGACTTGTTTGGATTTGCGGTTCGCTGGAATTTTTTTTCGGCTTGTGAATCGGCGATTGGTTTGTGGGATCGAATTAGGTCGAAGGTAGTTGCGAATTTTAGGGAAGTTGGTATTTAATGTCGAGGTTTGGGAAGGAAGTGGGTTTATTGGGGATGGACCGGAGGGTGATCGCGATTAGCTATGCGCGGTGCTAGGTTGATTTTGAGAGGTTGAATTGGAGTGAGATGGTGATTCGGGTTTCGTAATCTGGGTTTCGTGATTTACGAGGGTGAATACAGTGAATTTTTGTCTATGGTTGAGGAGAAGGTACTACAGTCATGCAGTGGATGGTTAGTGGAGAATTGTGGAGATTGCAGTGTGCATGAGATGTGCAGGAGGTTGCAATGTGTGGTTTGCTGTGGTATGGCAAGTTGTATGGATTGGGGTTATGAAAGAAGAGCAGAGAATGTCAGGTTGGAGAGGGCAGGGTGTTTGTATGTAGATTGATGATATGTGAATTTGTATGGTGCACAATGAGATGTTAGTATGTTATGCAGGGGAAATGAATGTGATGGTAGCAAGTTAATTTGTGGAAGTAATTGTGAAGGAATTGGTGGAGGAACAGTGGCTATGGTGTTTGATGTCTGTTGATGTGATATTGTGATAAGGATGTCAGAGAATGTAGGGGAGGAAATGTGGTTGCAGAAGTGGTTCAGGCAGGTTAGCAGCAACTTGTAATGTGAATTGTAAAAGAGAATGTTTGTGAAATGAATTGGCAGAAGGTCAATGAAGTGAAGTGACAGAGGTTTATATTGAGAAGGAATTGTTGTGATGGCAAGCAGGAAGGTAGTGATTGTTATGTTGTTTTACAAGTTGCTGTTATGAGGAAAGGGGTTTGTGTGTTGGAGATAGATGATGGTTGATGATATGATGGCACTGGTCAAGTGCACAGTGGTTGTTAGGTGCACAGGGAAGTGGTGGAGAGGAAGTCAGATGGCAGGGTTGTGGATGGAGATGTTTGTTACTGTTAGTAGTGGAGAAGTTGTATTGCTGTGAAGTGGAATGGTAAGGTATAATGGTATGGGGAGGTGAAGTGATGGCTCGAGTGTGTATGTAGTTGGTTGTGGTGGAAGATCACTGGCTAGTCAGGGGTTTTGATATAATTTGTTGATGTCAGAGGTATGTTAGAAGAGTTATGATGTTGGAAGAGGTATGTATGAATGGTTGTGGCAATAATATATGTTGCTGGGTGTAGTAGAGTTGTTGTTTGGTTGTTGTTGCAGTGATGACAGAGAGGCAGGGGAGGAGTTGATGGTACTGTGAGTTGTGTGATAGTGTGGTGATCAGGTGGTGATGTAATCAGGCAGGACAAGGCAGATGGACTGGAAATGGTATGGCGGGGGTGCAGGCAAGTTGGTGCAGCAGTGATTGTGGAGTTATGTAGTGGTGATTGAAATAGTGGAGGATATGTGTTTTGGTATTTGATGTTGTGATATGGGAATGCAGTGTTCAGGTATGCATAGAAATGTAGTATTCAGAAATGCAGTTGTGTATGACGTTGTGATGTGGGGGAAGTGCACTGTTGAAGGCAGGGGAAATGAGGTTTCAGGTGTTGCTGGTATTAATGAGTGAAGTTGATGGTTGTTGGAGAATCTCACGGCAGTGTGAGGATGGAACTGTAGTGGAGGTTGTGATAGGTAAGATGTTACTTTGTATCAGGAGAAGTGAGGAGCAGTTGGTAGAACAACTATTGGTGGAGTTGATAGGCAGAGGCAATTGGTGATTGTTGCAAGGCAGTTTGAGGAATAGCGTGGAGATATGCACTGTGCACTATGTATGATCTGTGCAAGAGTTTGGATGATATATGGTGCACATTTTTGTAGTTGATATATGTGCAGGAGTTTTGTAGTGGAGGAAGTAGTGACAGTGGGTATTGGTTGAAGTTGTTGATCATGTGATGGTGGAATTCATGGATGAATTGGAGGCAAAATAAAATCTTGGTGACATTAAGTTGGTGTTTGTTGTGATGTATAGAGGATGTTTGTAGCAGTAAACTTGGTGTATAGAGAAGAGACAGTTTGTTGTGCAGTAAACAATGAATAATGCAAGTTTTTCCTGATAGTTTGTTGTGATGTGCAGTAAGTTGGTGTGGATGACAGTAAGGAGATGAAAGGGCTGGTGGTGTTTTGTGGTCAGAGAATTGGCAGAGGGGTTTGTATGGCAGTGAAATGAAGTAGACAGTTGGGGAGTAGATTTGTACACAGTGAGGTGAAATATGCACAGTGAAGTTCAAAATTGTAAATTGAAAATGCAAGTTGTAAAGAAAATGAAAAATTGTAAAGAAAATGAAATGCAAATTGTAAATGAAAAGGAAATAAAATGTATTTGTTTTTTTTTGAAATTGTGTATGTTTTTTTTAAATAGACATGCAAATGCACATAGAAAACAACAAACACACAAACAAAATGAAAACAAAAAATTATGCACAAACACACAACAACAATTTTTTTAAATGCAACTCACACAAAATGAAAACACACTAAAATTAAATAAAAATAATTCGAAGAGTGAAACTAAAAATCAAATTCAAATCCTGGCAACGGCGGCAAAATCTTGTTGAATCGACGAGTTTTCTATCGGTTTAGAAAATCGTCGAAAATTTGTAATAAAAATAACCACAAGCGCACGGCGTACAATTTTAGTACGTGGCGAGTATGGGTCGATCCGCAGGGAATTAAAGTGATTTAAAATTCAACTCAATCAAATTAAACCAAACTTGAGATTGTTTTAAGCTAAAAAATTTAAAAACTAACTAAAGCAAGTGAATAAAAATATGAGATAAAAAAGACAATTTAGAGACAATTCCCTTCTCATGATCACATAAATCAACATAATAAAATTATGATCTCTCTTTTTTGGTCATTAGTGAATTTAGTTGATGTGTTTACCATAAGTATGGTCTATTTGTGCTATTGATTAGCCCAACATAAACCATCAAACTTTAACACACCCTCCAAACCACTTGTTAACTCTCATGCAAATGACAATGAAGTTAAAAATAAAATCTATTCTAAGCATGATCTATTTACTATTGATTAGTAATATAGACCATAAAATTTTGATTCTAAAATCCACTTTATTACCAACATCATATGTAGATGAAGAGGTAATTTGTGTTTATGTTTGTTTAAGCATAGCCTATTTGGTGTCAACAACATAGGCTATCAAATTCAAATCTAAAGAACAAAATATTTACCACATCAAACATTTCCATAAAGCACTAAAAGAGATCAAATGAAATCACTAAGTTGAATCTACATGATTAAGAGAGCTTCATTACCCCTAAATTGAAGGGGTTTAGCTTCTCATATTTATTATCATTTCAACAAATGTAGATTGCAACATAAACATAAACAAGAGGAAAAAGAGTGCTAATGAAAATAAGCTAAAAGCTAATCTACTTGCATAAAATAAAGAGATCTACACTACAAACATAAAAGAAAACAACAAAGAAAAGAACATGAAATTAAATTGCATAAATAAAATTACATGAAGAAAAGGCTAAGGATCCATTAAAAAGAGAAAGAGAGTTTATTTTTATTTTTGTGGCTACCACTAAACTAACTACAAGGTGGTGCTAAGAGCTTCATTACATGAAACATAAGGGGTATTTATACATGCCTAAAATCCTAATGCATATTTTAGGGAACTACCCAAAATACCCCTCCAGGAAGTGTGGCCTCCAAGTTGTCATTAGCATTAGCATAATCCACCATTACATGTGCATGTAACTTTAATGTCCACTAACATGTGCATTAGCTCCTAATTAGATCATGATAAGTGAGTAGGTGGGGTCCTCCATGTTGCATGAAATGATTTATTTCCGTCTTCATTTGTTTCCTTCTCTTGTGCATGCTTATTTCCATGAAAGTTTCTTCATATTTCCATCCAAATTCTTACAAATAAAAATAAAATGTGCAAACATTCTCAAAATTAACACATGCACAAAATGACCATTTTACCCATATATAACGATGAATAAATTATGATTTGAATACAATTTAAATTTTGGTTTAAACATGTTAAAATACCCAATATATTCATTTATTTAATTAAATTAGAATAAATATGGAAGTAAAAATATGCACATTTACGTGAACATCAGTATGCTTTAGGGCCCATTATGGTTGGTTATCAACCACGGGGTGATCATTTTCGGCACTATCTAGTCTGGGGTAGGCCGGATTTGTGTTGGCAGAAGTCGGAAGGTTTTTGTCCTTAGGTACATTTTATCTAATGGTGTACCATTTTCGGAAGATAGTCCCTTATCTTGCCATTTGTCGGAATTCATTTCCCATATATGTGCCTTAGCGATTTTGGATTGCATACCTATTATTGTTGTGATGTACACACATCACAGCTAGTTGATTATTGGTATTTTAAACCTTAGATTTTATTATAATATCACTAGATTTTATAATAAAAATGGTTTGGTTATCGTAAGATAAAAATCCGTTCATGTTTATGTGCGGCGTAGTCTTACGAGATACCTTTTATTTTGAAAAAGGTTTTCAAATGTAGAAATCTATATGTTTTGATTCGAGTTTACTCATGCTGGTTTACCAGACCGACCTGGGCTTTATTTTCTTATAATGCTTGGTTCAGCCCAAGCATATTTTCCAGATTTAGCAGGTTTCTTTGGAGCTTTCAGGAGATGAGCTAGATTCTCCAAGCCGTATTCACATATCTTATATTCTTCCGCTTTTTTGTTGCTTCAATTTATGTCTATATTTATCATCAATTATAAGGACATGCTGTTATAACCGTTCAAGCTGATAATAAGTTAGTGTACTTTAATGTTGTGTATAACAAAGGTGATTTCTTTTTGTAAAGATCTTGTGTATATTATATATTTCCCATCATGATGTGAGATTCTGTTCTAACTTTTTCTTTCTTCACCCCAAATGCCCTGTCTTTCGGACACTTAAATGGTCAGCACATGGATACCGAGGATGTATTAAGTGTCGTCTTTAGGTGTAAGAAAGGTAGATCGTTACACGTGGTATCAGAGCTTAGGTTGAGCGAACATCTAGGCCTTGGTGGGGTAAATTCATTAGAGATAGGGTTAGTAATGCCCTATAATGAGTAACTCATTAGAGATAGGATTAGTAATATCCTAGAATGAATTGAGTGTATTATATATATGAATGCGTATTTGTTAGTGCTATAAAATGTTTTATATTGTGTAGGTTTTTTTGTTGAGTGGCTTATGTATTCTGGACGATGCGCTTGATTAACGTTGTCGATAGAGGTTCCTAAACACTTAAACAAGACAAACCGACACATTATAGTTTTAAAATTTGTAAATGAAATAATTTTACCTAGGTTTATATTTCTTATATAAAGGAAAATTTTCAAAACTTATATAGTGTTTGGGTGTGGGTGTCGGATTGGAGGAATGAAGATGTTTATTTAATATCATTTACAGACGAGGCCTTTTGCAAAATAAATTCGGTTGGGAAGTATTTTATAAGAACATCTTATTAATATTAGGTGGTAAGAGATGATCACTAAAAGAAGACGAGGAAGGAAAAATGGTAGTACTTCAATCTACAAGGGTCGAGCCCCAACTACTAGAAGTATATGATCATTAGAAAAAGTAGCACCTGTATAGCCCCGTGTCGACTTGCATCCTTTGCAAAGATTTTTCTAATCTGGGAGGAAAGTCGTTTAAGGATACGGAATCCGTTATTGAAGTCCTAGCTTGGCTTCGTTCTTGTGAGAAGATTTTCAAAGGATTGGATATTTGGATGAGCAGAAACGCTTCTTAGTGTCTTGGCAGTTACAAGATGGAGGAACAACATGCTAGGACTCTGTTACAGCTAAAGTTCCGAAAGAAGATTTTACTTGGGATAGAGGTAAGGAAGTGTTTGATGACCAGTTCGTGCCTGCTGCAGGAAAGGCCCAATTATATAAGAGTTTCTTATAGCTTAAGCAAGGAGATTGGTCTATAACAGAATATGAAACCAAGTTCAAAGAGTTGTCGTGTTTAGACCAGAATTCATTAATATACCCCTTAAGAAGAATGAGATGTTTGTGATGGGGATGAGGGAGGAGTTTTATGATAAAATGACTATTCACCTAAGGAGATCTTTCATAGACCTAGTAGACATGGCTCTGCATGAAGTCCTTAAGAAGAATAAGCTTTTAGAAGCCCTAAGTGTTGACAACAACCCGAACAAAAGGAAGTTCAACTCGCAAAGGAAAAAGAAGTGGAAAGGAAAGACAGAAGGAGGAGATCATGGGAACAAGTTCAAGGATTATATATGCAATATTTGTAAGCAGAGGGGCCATATTGCGAAGTTCTGTAAGAATTCTGGAGCACAGATTAGCAAACATGGCCTATTTCTCCAATGGGCCAAAAGATACTCTGCTTTAATTGCCACTAGCTCAGACGTATGGAAAGGAAATGTTTGCTAATGAAAAAAGGTCGGCAAGCCAAGGTTTACGCTATTAAGGATGAACTGTCAACTTCTGAGAATGAGAAGGAGTTCTAAAAGGTACTTTATTTGTAAATGGCACCTTAGTTCATGTTTTGTTTGACATCGGAGCCTTCCATAGCTTTACTTCAAAAGAATTGGTTGATTGATTAGGACTTACCCTAAAATTTGTAGAAACCCCTATTTTTGTGACCAACCCCGTAGGTATACGACTAATCTATGCATGGTTTGTGAAGATGTATGAGTTACATACCTAACCCACCACTTTTCATGTGACATGTTCGTGCTGGATTAGGGTTCGATATTTTACTTGGTATGGATTTTTTAGCAAAGAATAGAGTTATCCTAGATTGTGTTAGAAGGATTATATCTTTAAAAGCCAAATTTGGGAAATTTGTTGAGATATCATGTCAAGAACCTGGTAAACTAATGAGAAGTTTCCTTTATGCATTGGATTCGCCTCAGGAAAAGTTGGAATCATTATTGGTTGTTAGAAATTTTTGGGACGTCTTTGAAGAAGTAAATAGCCTACCCCCATATCGTGAGATCGAGCTTAGTATAAACTTGACCCCTGGATTTAAACCTTTTATTCAGCCAAGGCATAAAATGGCTCCGATGGAAAGAAGGGAGTTGATGAACCAGTTAGAGGAATTGTTGAGTAACGGTATGAGTAGGTCAAGTCATTCGAATTGAGGAGCAGCCGTGGTTTTGTTGTTAAGTCAGATGGTTCGCCAAGGCTTTTCATAGACTACCATGAATTAAACAAGCAGATATTTAGAAACAAATATCCCTTACCCAGCATAGATGCTATGTTCAAACAGCTGAAGGATGCTGGGGTAATCTCGCAAATGGATTTAGATAAAGGATTCACCAACTTAAGATATCTACATATGATATACCCCTGACATATTTTAGAGGACCAAATGGTTTCTTTGAGTGGTTGGTTATGCCTTATGGGCTAACCAATGCACCCGCTCATTTTGTAGTCATCATGGATCGAGTTTTAGAGATATACTCAATAAATTTGTGTTGGTCTCAATAGATGATATTCTTATTTATTCCAAGACCGAGAGGAGAATCAAAAGAGCCACTTAGAGACCGTATTGGGAACATTAAGGAGGCACGCTTAAAGGCTAAATTGTCTAAGTGCCATTTCTAGCAATCTGAAGTAAGAATCCTCGGACAATACCTGTCGGAGGATAGTATAAGAGGGGCTTGCCCTGAGTTGTTGATAGATGAGTAGATTGTGTGTATTGTACTGTGTATGCACTATTTTGTTGTGGATGTTTAGTGTACGACTTTTTATGGGTTTCATGATTTATAATATATGCCCTTTTGTTTTATTTTGAGTTATCCTTGTTTGCTAATTTCAAAACAAAATTCTCTAAGGGGAGAGAGTTTAATGACCCAGTATTTAACCACTTTAAATATGGATATTTAAATATATTTTTAATAATTAGTTAATGGGCTCAAAATAAAACTCTTTTGAATGGTAACTATCGATGGTGAAATGGTTTCCAAAATTTGTTTACAAAAATAATTAGTTCAAAGGAAAATAGAAAATGTGACCGGAAATCATATTCCGAATTTTCGACTTTTCGGTGTCCGAAAGTTGTCGGAAAACGTTATGTACATTTGAATTAAATACTCACTTTCCTTTTTTAATAAGTTACAATTTTGATAATTATATATGCATATATTAACTTAAATAAATATTTTAAGGGATGATATGACATATTATGTAAAGTTTTAAAAAACAAAAGTTAAATATAAAATAAAGTGACATAATGTGTCATTCCTTTTTAAACAAAAGTACCTTGGTTATTAATGCATGTTGGCTCAACATATGAAGGGGGGACCAAATTCATGTGCCAAAAGGGAGGGGAGCATTGAAAGTGATGTGGCAATCATATAGTGGAGATTATGTACCTTTAGGATAATTTGGTAATCTAACTTATCCATTTGTATATATGCAAGTTTCCTAATATTTTTCCCATTTTCGTTTTCATTCTAACTTTGAAATTTTTTCTTCATGTATTCATGATCACTTTCGTGACCTCCAAAAATAAATTCTTAAGTTTTAAAATCTAGTTTCAATCACTTTAAAAAAATCTAAATCCATGTTTCAAGCTTCCGTCTTCCATTTCAATACTCTTCCTTCACAAAAAAAGCTCCATCTCCCTCCACCCTTCAAGGCCGAGCCTTGTTCTTCCCTTAGGCCAAATTCAAAAGCACCCTCTAGGCCCAAAGATATCATTTTTCCTAAGCCAAAGTAAAGTTTTAGGTCATGTTCAAATCATAGTGAAAGTTCGCTTAGTTTCATCGACTTTTGGTGAGTAAATTTTTTTGCCGTAACTAAGTTTTCTAAACTTGTATATATACTTTACTTGGGTGTAAATATGATGTTTGTTTGGTAGTAGTAGTGTTGACTTGGATGTAATTATAAGTGCTTGGTTATGATGACATATAGTTTTGAAGATGGAAGTTAAAAGATTAAATTAGTATGCAAGTCGTGTTCTTTGCTTGGTTATGTAAATCATGGCATGTATGTATGTTAGAAATCTTGTTATGTTGTAATGATGTTATGCTATGTTATGTGTTGTACATGCTAAGGAAAAATTAGCAATAGAACTAGTGGTTATGTCACAGTATTGAAATCCTTTACTTGTTTAAACTTGCTTTTCTTAAAGTGCTTCGGAAAAGTTTTCATAAGTGTTAACTTTACTTTTAATTGGTTTACAAAACTACATACAAGGTTATAAAGTAGGTTTATATATAAAAGGAAAGGTTTTAAAACTATTTGGAAGTTTAAACAAGTTTTGAAAATTATGGGTCGTATAGCGGTAGCTGCTATGGGTGTAGTTCGTAAAAACGAGCTATTTTTGAAATCTAAACTTGTTTTCACTTAAGTATCTCTTATTAAAGTGTTTTATGACATATATTAAGTAATTAAAAAGTAATTATTGTTTATTTATTTATTTTCTTTAATCAATGATTATTAATTATTTTCTTTAATTAATGATTATTTAATTAATTAATTAATTAAGGAAATTAGTACTTAATCATTAGTTAACGAAGGTAATTAGCACTTAAGAGTTAATCAAGCAAGTTAATCATAATTAGTTAATTAATTAATGGTTAACTGTTATTTAATTATTTATTTAAGAATAATTAATTATTTATTTAAGAATAATTAATTATTTATTTATAAAATATAGGGTTAATTATTAATTAAGTCAAAATTTAATTAAGATTTTAATTAGAACTTAATTAAGATTTAATTATTATTTAATAAAGATTTATTTTATTATTTAATTAATTAACAAGGGTTTAATTTTAAAAATCACTTTATTTCTAATTATCGGTTTTGTTTAAAAGCGGTTTCTTTTGCAACAGTATTTCAAATTAAGGGATTTTCTTGTCAATTACCCTTAAGTAACTTCAAATGATTATGGAACCAAATGACATCTATTTAACAGAACAAATCCCCATCTGCTGTTATAATAAATTGGACATATGTTTAGCAGAACAAAACACCATTATGTTATTATAATAACTTGGGCATAACCTATATGTTGAATAATTTTTGTTTGTTGATCCTCTTTTACTTATCTGTTTGTTGTGTAAATACCCATGTCATAACTTGGAAAGTCAAACTAAATTAAATAAGAACCATTGTGGTCTCTAAGCCTTTTTCCGAACTTGTGAAGTCAAATACCTAAATTTTTCCTATTTAAAATGGTTTAAAGTTTGTTATCATCTTAAAATTTATATTTAAAGGAAAATTAAGCAATTATTTTATTAGTGTGTTTTGAAGTAATTTAATACATTTTAAATAATTGTTTAAAAATCATTATTTGTTAACATGGTTTAAAGATAATTTAAAGAAGGATGTTTTAAATAATAACTTGTTTATTTAAAGGTGTTTTAAATAATTGATTTTTTATCAAAGGAAATTTATTGATTAAAGTTTATTAAAGACGTTTTGTTTTAAATAAGGAAAGTTTATAAAAGAGTTATATAAAGTATTTTCGGATATTTACAAAAGAGTTTTATAAATAAACTTAGAGATTTATAAAGAGTTTATATATGTATTTCGAATGTTAGTAAAGGAAACTTTCATAAATGAAATAGATTTATTAAAAAGATTTATAGAAGTAAATTATAAACGAATTTGAGATTGGATTTCCCTTAACCGACTTTCTTAATTTTGGTGGTATGGACATTCGTTCCTCACTTAACACCGAAGGAATAGTGTTTGAGGTTATCCTTATCTCTAATTTAAATAACTTTTGTTTCAATCCTTTTAATATGATTTTGAAGCAATCAATCTTTCACAATGTTTTATGAATATACTTATGCCAGTAAGATAAGTATATCAATATTTTGATAAATATTTTGCAAGAAGATTTAATAAATGAAAGATTTATCTAAATGAGGATTAGTGGTTGCTATAAATAATTAAATCTCTGAATTTTTGATGTTTGTTTATTTGATAGCTAATAACCGACTATCAAATCTTGGACAAATTTGACTTAGAAAGTAAATAAGAGCTTCACGTGTTTGTACGGTTTGAGTTCCCTCGGGAGAACTCATTCTGGTAAAATGTCTCTAGTTTTGAGCGATATATTAGAGATCCCCTTGGGACTCTGGTATAGTCCGCTTACTTCCAAAAGAACCGGGAACGAGTCAACCGAAAATTATCGGTTGTTGATTTGGAGAGACCGGGATTGAATATATTATCCGAAAACCACTTCGAACCAACCTTAGCTTTCGAGTGGAAGACATTTTGAAGATGTTTAAAGGTGGAGTTCTCAGAAGTGCAAGGGCTATTTAATACTAATGCTGAGGGTGATTCCAAAATGAATGTAGTAGAGGTAGTGCCTTCTATTTCGTTCAGACCCAGAAGAACTTGTATGGATGAATGTTGGTATTGCATTTCTGCCTGGAGGGTAGTGTTAGCATTCTAAGATGGTCTGCTATGAGAGAAGGTAAATCGTTGCATCAAGCCACACACCCCGATAATGGCTAAAACAAGTAGATGTAGTAGGGCTATGTGGGTCGCTCTTATTAGGGTATGATCATCCCTTATCTAAAGTCGATATCTATATATGCTTTGGGCCCATTATGTTTGTTGATCAACCATGGGGTGGCCATATTCGATACTATCTAGTCAAGGGTAGGTTGGTTCTGTGTTGGCAGAGATCGAAAGGTTTTCGTCCTCAGGTACGTTTTATCTAGAGGTGTATCATTTTTGGAAGGCGGTCCTTTACCTTGCCATTTGTTGGAATCCATTTCCTGTATACATGTCTTAGCAATTTTAGATTTTATATATATTGTTGTTATGATGTACACATATCACAGCTACTTGAATATTGGTATTTTAAACCTTAGACATTATTATAATATCACTCGATAATAAAAACGGTTTGGTTATCGTAAGGTGAAAACTCATCCGTGTTTATGTGCGGTGTGGTCTTACAAGATAACTTTTATTTTGAAAAAGGATTTCAAATGTAGAAATCCATATGTTTTGATTCAAATTTTACTCACGTTGGTTTACCAGACCGACCAGGTGTTATTTTCTTATAATGCTCGGGTCAGCCCATGCATATTTTATAGATTTAGTTGGTTTCTTTGGATCTTTCAGGAGACGAGCTGGATTCTCCAAGACGTATTCGTGTATCTTATTTCTTCCATTGTTTTTGTTGCTTTAATTTCTATCAGTATTTATCAGCAATTGTAAGGACAGACTGTTATAACTGTCATGGATGATAATAGGTTAGTGTAATCTGATGTTGTGTATAACAAAGGTGGTTTCTTTTTGTAAAGATCCTATGTATATTATATATTTCTCATCACGATGTGAGATTCCGTTCTTCTTTTTCTTTCTACACCCCAAATGACCTATCTTTCGGACACTTAAATGATCAGCAAATGAATACCGATGATGTATTAAGTGACATCTGTTGGTGTAAGAAAGGTATATTGTTACACTTTGATTCTTTGGATTAGATGAAGAATGGCTAACTTTATCTTGCTTGAATAATGATGGAAAGCGACGTTGATTTGCATTTAATTTTTGGAATGGAGAAGTAAGGTGAGGTTAAGGTATCTATAGTGTTAGGAAGCTTAGGGATTAAGGATGGTTGTAGGCTAAAACGGTCTAAGGTTAAAATAGAAATAAGCTAAATTAAAATGATTATGTCTAGGATAGGCTTGAATAATGATAAACATGGAATATACGTTAAAATAGAATGATGCTATGATAAACGTGGAATATAAGTTAAAATAGAATGATGCTATGATAAACGTGGAATATAAGATAAAATAGAATATTGACATTCTAGGATAATCATGGAATATATGTTAAAATAGGATGATGATATTCTATTATAAGCATGAAATATAAGTTAAATAGTATGATTTCATTGGATAAGCTTTAAAACTATAGTCTAATGAAATTTTAGTTTGGTATTTAAACAGATTTGTGCCCCTAACTGCCTTTTAATCGAGCCTCCTTTAAATCAACACTTTACATCCATTTAAAAATCCAATTCATGACATTTTCCCAAAAAAATTATTCAAATAAAATTCCAAAATATACTTTAATGGATTTATTTTATTTTAACTTCATATACGGATGTTGTAGTATATATATATAGTACTATAAACATCTGTATACAGACAATATGCACATATTATAGTATATTTAGACATATATATATATATATATATATATATATATATGTGTGTGTGTGTGTGTGTGTGTGTGTGTATGTATGCATATATACTTAGGCATTTATATTCTTGATATTCATATGAAATTGTCATATGCATATGTATGTATAATATATATGTATATACAATAGATATAAATCTCAATATCTATACACACACACACACATATATATATATACATATATATATATATATGTATATATATTTGTGTGTGTGTGTGTATTTATACACATATTTATACTTCATTATATTATCTTGTTATGCCATTGAATGTATGCATGATACATTCAAATAAACATTTAGTTAAATTAATTAAGTTGATTAATTGATAAATATAAAATATTTGAAATAAAAAATGATTGTATTTAATAGTTAGATTGGATCAGTGCTAGCTAATAGACTTCATAGGCCCATTAAGATCTAATTTTTGAAATTTACTCATTTCACTCCTATGAAACGCACAGGGTTTCTACAATGATATCAGAGTCTAAATGGTCTATGCAGTCTAATTAGTCAACATTTAGGGTCAATTGATAAAAAATACTTATCATATAGGTGTCTAGAATAGTAACGTCTAGGCTTGGGGTCGAATAATCAAGTATTCCACCTCCTTGGCTACCGGCCTTGTTTAACGGCTAACTTTCTATCAAATTAGAAAATAGCCGAAAATTGTAATAAAAATAACCGCAAGCGCACGGCGTACAATTTTAGTACGGGTCGATCCGCAGGGAATTGAATTGATCAAAAATTCCACTCAATCAAATTAAACAAAGAATTTAAGATGTGTTAACTACAAATTTCTAAAAATCTAACAAAAGCTAAAAGTGGATAAAAATATGAGAGTAGAAGGAAAATTAGAGGTAAATCCCCTCTCATGATTACATAAATCAACATAATGAAATTATGATCTCTCTTTTTTGGTCATTAGTGAATTTAGTTGTTGTGTTTATCATAAGTATGGAATATTTGTGCTATTAATTAGCCCAACGTAAATCATCAAACTATAACACACCCTCTAAACCACTAGTTAACTCTCATGAAAAAGATAATGAAATCAAAAATAAAATCTATTCTAAGCATGACCTATTTACTATTGATTAGTAATATAGACCATCAATTTTGATTCTAAAATCAACTTCATTACCATAATCATATGTAGATGAAGAGGTAATTTGTGTTTATGCTTGTTTAAGCATAGTCTATTTGGTGTCAACAACATAGGCTATCAAATTCAAAGCTAAACAACAAAATTTAACCACATCAAATATTGTCATTAAGCACAAAAAGAGATAAAAAATTAGCAAAATGTTGAACCTACATGATTAAGAGAGTTTAATTACCCCTAAATTGAAGGGGTTTAGCTTCTCATATTTGTTATCATGTCAACAAATGTAGATTACAACATAGAACAAAAACAAAAGAAAACGGAGAGCTAATTAAAATAAAAGGATAATTAATCTACTTGCATAAATAAAATCTAAGCTACTAACATAAAAGAAAAGAAAGCATGTAAATAGAAAAGAGCATGAATTAAAATTACATGTAAATAATTTTCCTTAAGAAAATTACATAAACATAAAAGGCTAAGAAGCCATGAAAAGAGAAAGGGAGTTTATATTTACAATTTGTGCCTACAATTAAACTAACTAAAGAGGAGACTAAGAGCTTATTACATGAAACATATGGGGTATTTATACATGCCTAAAACCTTAATGCATATTTTAGGGGACTACCCAAAATACCTTATTAGGAAATGTAACCTCCAAGTAATCATTAGCATGAGCATAATCCTCCATTTAAATGTGCATGTAGCTTTAATCATGTGCAACAGCTCTTAATAGGGGATCATGGTAAGTGGGTAGGTGAGGTCCTCCATGTTGTATGAAATGATTTATTTCCATCTTCATTTGCCTTCAAACTCTTGTGCTTGCATATTTTCATGTAGACCTCTTCCATTTGAATTCAAATTCCTACAAAATAACATAAAAATGTCCAAGTAAATTTTCCCAAATTAAATCATACACAAAATGACCATTTTGCCCCAATATTAAGATGAATAAATGATGATTTGAAAATAACTGAAATTTTGGTTTAAACATGTTAATATACCATATATGCTCATTTATTTAATTAAATTAGATTAAATATGGAAGCAAAAATATGCACATCTACGTGCACATCAAATACCCCCACACTTAACTTTTTATTCGTCCTCGAATTAACTAAAACTAAGATAAAACTGTTTTCATAGGAAACACGTTTGCATTGAGCATATGCAACAAGTCGTTAAACCTCTAGGTGTCCCTAGTAGGACGAGTGTTGTCTCGTGAGGGTTTTCAGCAGACACTACCCACAAAATCCAAGTGCAACAATGAAAAATTCCTAAATGCAAGATTTATTTACAAAGAGATGAATGCAAGTTTTTGAAAATATTTACAAATGAAGAATTTACTTTTAAATTGACACGAATAAGTTAAATATAAGTTTTGGTCATCATCATGAAGTTTTAGTCTTTTTACTCGTTAAAATTTCCCCAAAAATTAAGTTATCTTAACAAATAGACTCTAGTTTGGCTAGTTGTTTCGGTTGATAGCATAGTGCAACTATGAAATGGATTCTTAGTTGATTACCAAAGTTTTTCAAAGTGGTATTTTCATTTCTTTTAAATAACAAGTTAAATCAAATAAGTAAAAATAGTGCTTGGATTTCAATTGCTTACTCTCTATTATTTAAAATTTTATTGATATTAACAATATTTACATATGCCTAACTCAGAAAACTAAGGCCAGATATACCACCCATGCACTGCCTTGCGGGATCACGTGAGGGGAATACAGAATGTGGCAAGAGTGCACACAAGTGTGTACATCTATCAACTGTAGGCATTATTAATGAAAGAATTTTTATATACATACACCTTACTAAGATAAACTGAGGCCAGATATACCAATCATGCACTGCCTTACAGGCTTACGTGAGAAGGGTACAGATCATGGCGAGTGTACACGCTTGCGTGTGAACACATGACTCTAGGTGTTCCTTATTTTTATAAAAACCATTTTTTTATGTTATATATATATATATACATATTATATTTTCTTTTTTCTTTTTTAAGAGAGAGTTTTGCAAAATCGTCTTAGCACCACTTAACTTGGAAGATCAAAAATGTTATAGCCTTTACTTTAAATCAACCACTCTTTTAAACAAAGATTTCAATTAGGATATACTTCATAATTAACACCCATGAACCTTCTTATATACTAGTTAAACCATCTTTACTTGTAATCAAACTTTATTTTTATTTTTGTTAAGACAAATAAATTTTCAAAAATTTCAATTTAATAACCAAAATCCTATACTTATCATACAGTGTTTCTTCAAAAATAAATCAAAATGATAAAAAGAAAATTTGTTTTTGAGATTTTTTTGTTGTTTTATTTTTATTTTTGAGTTTTGGAAAGAAAATGCAAAAAATAAACCATAAAAAATCAAAAATAAAGGTGAGACTCCCCCCCCACACTTGATTTTGACTGTGTCCTCACAGTCATCCCAAGTGAAAGGAGAAAAATAAAATAAAAATATGACCTATATTTACATGAAAATGAAATGATTATTATTTACGGTACATCAAAAAATATATAGTCAAAAAGTAAATGAAACGGTCTTTCAAAGACCAATTCATTTGTCTCGTCGAGTATGAGAGACACAACTTAAGCACAGAAACATAACCATAAAAGATTTCAAAGTTGAATGTTGATTTGGAAAAATGAATGTCATTTTATTAAAAATCATAGGAGTTGTTTTATTTTCGATGATTTTTGGGGTAGATATAATAACTGTTTGAAGTTCAAGTTTATCTTTACCACATTTAAATTCAAACTCGCCATTGAAAAACTCTTCAAAATTATTGATTTTAAAATCAAAATGGTAATTTAAACCTACCCCTTTAGAATTTAACAACTCATCTTCGAAAAGTCCAAAAAATTTATGTTCACAAAATTCGTCTTCCTTTGTTGAATTATTCACAACTTCATTGCATATATCATGTTCAAAATCCAAAGTTGTTGTATTCAATTTTTCAAAATCGGAGAAAGGAAGATCGAATTTTGAATTTGGTTCCACACTCTAAAAAGAATTGAAATCCAAATTAATTACCGTACTTTCAACAACTTCATTAAGATTGTCGTTTTCAATTTCAAAAGTTGTTATTTGAAAATTGTCAAATTTGGTAAAAGATGGATTATTATTTGACTCGTCACATGTTGGGAATTGATTTTGTTTCACGTGTTGTTTCATATATGTTTCAAACAATAAATCTATGTGATCTTTGTGAATTTCTTCCATTTGCTCAACAAAATCAAATTTATAATTATTAGTTTGTGAATTTTCGATTTGAAATTGTTGATAACAAAAGTTTTCACCATCATTGAAATAACTCCCATTGCTAAAATTATTTAAACAATTGTTTCCATTTTCGTTTTGATTTTGAAATTCATTTTGGAGTTCGAAATTGTATTAGCATGAGTTATACACAAAATCATTTGAATTTTGAAGTGAATTCAAAATTTGTTTATTTTGAAAACTTTGACTTAAGTTATTGCACAGATATGAATTACACAAATCATTTATCATTTAATTTTTTTTTGTAGAGAGTTCAAGTAAAGAAGAAATATTTCGGTACTATTTTCAAGAGTTGAGGGTTGATCATCATTTTGAAAACATTGTGGTGCAAAATTCGAATTGTTTACACAATAATTGTTATTAAAATATCCATAAGAATTTTTGTGTGAAATTATATGGACTACATTGATTTTCATAACTATTGTAAAATTCCTACGAGTAGGGAAATTCAGACATTTTCAAAATGTTTTATTTATTTTCGATTTTTTTAAAGAAAAAGTATTTACCAAAGAGAATTTATTTTTCAAAGGGGAAATTTGATTTTTTTTATTTTTGGATTTTTAAATTTTTTTTTGAAAAGATTATTTTTTTTTGGATTTTTGCTGTTCTAAAAAAACTAACTTAAATTTTTTTTGTATTTTTGATTTTGATTGAAAAATTTCAAAAGAAATGATTTTAAAACTAAATTAAGGAAAATTTACAATTTTTTTTTAGTTTTGGATTTTGAAATTTTTTTTAAAATATGCATGGACTACTGCAACTAAATGAATGCAAGAACTTAATTACAAATTTTATTTAGTAGCTCCTAACCCAAAATTGTATAATCACACTTTGTCTTGATTCAACAAAATAGTTCTCAGCCAGGTAACAGACAGGAGTTATCGGTGCACCACGAATCACCGTAGCAATGCAACCGAATGTTTAAGTACTTTCAAAGGAACAATCGGTATAATATTTACGAATCGCCGTAATATTTATAACTGATTATTGTTCTGCCATAGCCTAGACACGAAGAAATAAAATTGTTCAGAGAAGATAACTGTCAAGATACAATTAAGCCCTAGGTGAGCTCGCAACTCCCTTAAGTCCAAAGTCTAACCGTTATTATTAGTCAAATTCTAAAATGAAATGTGATTTGTGGGTCAAGGAAGAGGTGATGAAATCCCCCACCTTAGGTGAATTGGGGTGTTACCCTTAGAAAATAAAAATAAGATGAGATGAATGCAAAGCAGAAATTAAACGTGATTTTAACAATGCAACTACGAATGGATTTTGTTTTTATTTTTGAATTTTTTTTAAATGCAAGCAACGAACAATGCAAAGAAAATAAAAATAAGTGATAAGTGCACGATACCAGAGCGTGCAGAATTATTAGCAAATTTATTTTAAAGCAGCGAGTTTTTTTATAAAGCAAGCAAGCAAAGTAGTTTTAACAGCAGTTCCTTTTTTTTTCTTGAATTTCTGCTTTTGCAACCTGAAACTAAAACAAGATATATACAGTTTTTTTAAGGAAGAATTTTACAAACAAAATAAAATAAACAAATAATCCCTCACTTCAAAATAAATAATAATAATAATAAGAGTAGTCATAACCCAAATGCAAACTTTCCACCCAATCCAATATCACACAACACCAAGCAAATACTTACGCGCCCAAAATAAAATACCCAGAAATCAAAATCTTTCTGAAATCAACACTATTCCAACCCAAACGAATAACTACGAATCAAAATTCTCAATTGAAGGTGCAATTTGCGAAGTGTTGATGGTTCGCGGTTGGGGAATTTGGATTTCGGGTCGATTTGGTTCAGATGGGTTCTGGAGTTTGGAATTTTGGCTGTGAGTTGTGTGAAATGATTCAATTTGTTTGTGAGGAGAAGGAGAGGTTGCTCACTGAGATGATGGTCAGAGGTTGGTGTAGTGGTTGCCGTTCAACAGTTTGGTGATGGAATTTGATGTATGTTGGCAGCAGTTTTGTTGGCAGGTGGACAGTCAGAAGAGCAGAGGTAGGGGGTTTTGGATGATATATGTAGGATGTTTGGTATGTTGATGTTGTATGTTATGAGTTGGTGGTTCTGTGGCTGCAGGGGTTGTAGGATGTAGGGGAAGTTGACAGGAGTATGAGAAGTGTGTTTACAGGATATGGCAACAGTGATGTGTGAATTGTTGACAGGAGTGATTCAGGTGGATGATGGATTGGGATGGGAGATTGCTGCAGAAGTGTGTTTGGATATAGCAGTAGTATGAGAAGCAGTAGCACTGCAAGTTAGTTTAGAAGCAGTGGGGTGTTGAACTGATGTACTGATGTGTTGAATGGTTGGAAGAAGTTTGTATGGGGTTATTGGAAGTTGAAATATGCACGAATATGTGCACGGAGATGTATGCAGGTATGGATGTGGGGAGGAATGGTATCACTGTGCAGGGGAGGTAGTGGTCGTTAACAGTTATCTGATGGCAGAGATTGTTGTTATTGCAGTGGGGTTGCAAGCTTGATAGTTGGCAGTGTATGTAGTTTAAGAGTAGGAGTGGTTGTACCGGAGATGGTGAAGTTGTAATATATATGGCAGTGATCAAATGCAGAGGAAGGGTTGCTCTGTTGGTGAAGTGGTTTTCTAGTTGGTGCAGTGGAGATATGGAGGCAGTGATTGTTTCAGGGAGAGATGTGGATGGTATGGTGATAGTTGATGACAGGTTGGTGATGTTGTAGTAGTGGGTTGTTATTGAATGGATGTGAGGTTTGGGTGAGATGGAGAAATAGTAGTTCGAGGTGAAAGAGTGGTTGATTTGGTTTGTCGCAGTTTTGAGGGGAGATGGTAGTGAGTGTTTGGTGGTCTGAAGGCTATAAGTGTTCGGGAAGATGGTTGGAGGATGTATGTGCAACTGGCTATGGTTGAAGTGATGATGGATGCAGGAGAGGGGAAGAGAATATGTTGCTGCAGTTTATTGTGATGTTACTTGTGGTTAGGGTTTGTATGTATGGTTTGTGAGTTGTGTGATAGTTAGAAGCTTGTGGTGATGATGGTCAGGGGTGATTGTGATAGGGGCAGCAGTTTGTATGTGATGACAAGTGGATAAGGTAGATGGTTGTAACAAGATGGTATGGAAAAAGTAGTGGTGAAGTGGTAGTGTTATGGTGGCAAGTTGAGGTAGATAGTTGAACTGAAATGATGCAGGGTAGTAAAATAGTGATGTTTGGTCAGTGGGAAGTATGGTCAGTGCAAAGTTTGTGATCAGTGCAGTGTTTGTGATCAACAAGTGTGGTATATGGAGAGTTGACAGCAGCAAGTAGTGTGGCAAGGAAGGTGGATGGTTCAGTAGTATGGCAGTGTAGTGGGTATTTTGAATGTGAATAGGCAGTGTGATGAAGTTAGGCAAACAGAGAGGTGGTTGATGTTGGCACTGGTTATGAAGTGTTGGAAGAAAGTGCAAGGCGGAGAAGTTGTAAAAGAAATTATAAAAGAGAAGGAGCAATGGCAAAGAGGAAGTCTGTAAAAGGGACTAGGAAAGTGACAACAAAATGTAAACTGTAAATAGTTGACAAAATTGTAAATTGTAAAAGAAATTGAATAAAATATTTTTTTTGTTTTTGAAATTGTGTATATATATTTTTTAAATAGAAATGCAAATGCAAAAAAAAACAAAAAAAACAAGCACACAAATCAAATTACACAACAAACATACACACAACAATTTTTTTAAAAAGAAAATGCAATTCAACACACAAAATAAACACATAATAAAATCAAACAAAAATAATTCGAAGAATAAAACTAAAATCAAATCAAATTCCTCGGCAACGGTGCCAAAAACTTGTTTAATGACGGTTTTTCTATGAGTTAGAAAATCACCGATAAAATTTTAATTAAAAATAATAGCAAGCGCACGGCTTACAATTTTAGTACGTGGCGAGTACGGGTCGATCCACAGGAAATTGAATTGATTAAAAATTCTACTCAATCAAATTAAACCAAGAATTTGAGATGTGTTAACTACAAATTTCTAAAAAACTAACAAAAGCTAAAAGTGGATAAAAATATGAGAGTAGAAGGCAATTTAGAGGTAAATCCACTCTCATGATTACATAAATCAAAATAATGAAATTATGATCTCTCTTTTTGGTCATTAGTGAATTTAGTTGATGTGTTTATCATAAGTATGGAATATTTGTGCTATTAATTAGCCCAACATAAACCATCAAACTATAACACACCCTCTAAATCACTAGTTAACTCTCATGAAAAGATAATGAAATCAAAAATAAAATCTATTCTTAGCATGACCTATTTACTATTGATTAGTAATATAGACCATCAAATTTTAATTCTAAAATCAACTTCATTACCATAATCATATGTAGATGAAGAGGTAATTTGTGTTTATGTTTGTTTAAGCATAGTCTATTTGGTGTCAACAACATAGGCTATCAAATTCAAAGCTAAACAACAAAATTTAACCACATCAAATATTGTCATTAAGCACAAAAGAGATCAAAAATTAGCAAAATGTTAAATCTACATGATTAAGAGAGTTTCATTACCCCTAAATTGAAGGGGTTTAGCTTCTCATATTTGTTATCATGTCAACAAATGTAGATTGCAACATAGAACAAAAACAAAAGAAAACGGAGAGCTAATTAAAATGAAAAGAGAATTAATCTACTTGCATAAATAAAATCTAAGCTACTAACATAAAAGAAAAGAAAGCATGTAAATAGAAAAGAGTATGAATTAAAATTGCATGCAAATAAATTGCCTTAAGAAAACTACATAAGCATAAAAGGCTAAGAAGCCATGAAAAGAGAAAGAGAGTTTATATTTACAATTTGTGCCAACAACTAAACTAACTAAAGAAGAGGCTAAGAGCTTATTACATGAAACATAAGGGGTATTTATACATGCCTAAAACCCTAATGCATATTTTAGAGGACTACCCAAAATACACTTTTAGGAAATGTAACCTCCAAGTAATCATTAGCATGAGCATAATACTCCATTTAAATGTGCATGTAGCTTTAATCATGTGCATTAGCTCTTAATAGGGGATCATGGTAAGTGGGTAGGTGGGGTCCTTCATGTTGTATGAAATGATTTATTTCCATCTTCATTTGCCTTAAACTCTTGTACATGCATATTTTTATGTAGATCTCTTCCATTTGAATCCAAATTCCTAAAAAATAACATAGAAATGTCCAAGTAAATTTTCTCAAACTAAATCATACACAAAAATGACCATTTTGCTCCTATATGAAGATGAATAAATTATGATTTGAAAATATATGAAATTTTGGTTTAAATATGTTAAAATACCCTATATGCTCATTATTTAATTAAATTAGATTAAATATGGAAGTAAAAATATACACATTTACGTGCACATCAGGCCTAGCCTAATGGGTGGGGTATGTCCAAAAGGTTGGTCCAAACGTAAGGCCCAAAGCTTTTTTGGTCTTGGGCTAGTTTGCAAATTTAGAGTTGAAAATTTTAAATATATATTTAATTTAAAAGTTAAGTTTAAAACATAAAAGAAATTCTCATAAAAGTTATAAATTAAATTTAGTTTTTTTTAAATTATTTTGAGAAATTAAATAATTTACTTTGAAATTTGATATATATATTAATTAACATTATTAATTAAATTAAATAATTAATTGAAAGTTGGTTAATTATAATATATACTGATATATATAACCATAGTTGTTATAGTTGTATATTTATCTTAAATTATTTAAGATAAATAAATCTAAAATTTTGCACTAATAAAAGTATTTAACTAAACTTTTAATTAAATAAAAGGATTTATTGCATAAGTAATTAACTAAAGTTCAATTAGTTATTATACATATACAAATATCGATGTGTGTGTGTGTATAAACAAAACTATAAATGTTATAGTTGTTATTTGTCTTAAATGGTTTGAGATGAATAATATGAAATTTCTGAAATATTAAATGATATAAAATTTAACTAACTTAGTTAATTAAATTAAGAAACAAAAATTAGTTAAATATGATTTAACAAAAAAGAATTGAAGGTTACTTAAATGTGATTTAGTTGACAAGAACCAAAATTAGTTAAATATGATTTAACAAATAGGGATTAAAATTACTTAAAGATGATTTAATTAGTAATAATTAAAATTAATTAAATATGATTTAATTAATAATGTACATATAAATATTATATAAGTTAATGAAATTATAATAGTTATAAATAAATTACACTTATATAATGATATGTGTATAAATAAAATTTAAGTGGAACACTGAAATAAACCCAAATAGAACTTAGAATAAGTACAAATGTAAAGTATGTGTACCACGATTTTAGATATGTCTGCCACTTGAATCATAAGGGTATTTCATAAGAAATACATTATTCGTCAAATCGATAATACTCTAATATATATTAAAGGTTATGGATCTTAAATAAATATAGTTATCCTCTTTATTTATATATTAATAGATTATTGCATACTCACTACTTGTTGAGAAAACTCAAGCTAAGGATGTTATGTGTAGTAATTTTTATATATTTCCTAAATGAGTTAAGATACATGCATGTATTTGTTGAGCAAACTCAAGTTATACGTATTATACTTAGGCCACCATGAAATGATAAATACAAGTGAATAGTCTCTTTTGATTTGTTGAGCAAACTCAATGTCGATGTTGACATTGGGGTAAAAATCGTGGTTAAGAGTTATATATGATACAACTGATAAAGAGTTGTCCATTGCTTGAGAGCCTATAATTTGTTGAGCAAACTCAAGGTCAGAATCCTATGGCAAGCGATTCCTAACACTCTGTAGAGACATTGAAATATTTCTATACTTCTATTAGGGTTTTGAGAAATATAAAAATCTAGTGGGAGCCTTATTACAAAAATAAAATGAAATATCAGATAACCATTCTAATATTGTAAGAACATATGTTATACGAAGTTAAAATAATCTAATTCGGTAATTTTATGCAACTCTATAATTAACAAAATGTTTATCAAATAAAAATATACAAGTGAAAAGAGTAAGGATTGACGTAGAATATAAAATATACTTACCATTATCCTTTGGCATGTTGTCACTTCAAGACCCATGCAAGAGCCAAAAAATACAACTACTAAATACATTCACGCCTTGGTCGCTTAAGTATTTATTTGCCAGAGAGTGTCATTTTCTTCTATGTGTTTTGAACTCAAATGCAATATAAGAATATGAATATTTGATCCATATTCAACCAAATAAAATAGTCGTATGGTGAGAAGTCTTGTTTATAATAAATAAAATCTTAACGAAATTGGTTCATTTGAAATGTGTAAGAAACCATAATGCAAGATCGTGTGTTCAATACGAATGAATTCAATCGGGATTTTTGTATGTTAGAAGCGACACAAACCAAGGACTATTAAATAAACCTAGGAACTCAATCATTCAAATGTCGGTTTTATCAGTTTACTTTAGTGCAACTTATACAGTAAACTTAAAATATAACGGATGTTCGAATGCGCTTTTGTAAGGAATTCCCTATAGTCTTATAGCAAGAGTTTCTTTTTAATTTTTTGACCATTTAGAAAAGAAATAAAATATTTGATAGTGGATGTAAAATAAGCACAATTAGGATGACTAGAGTGAATGAGTGTTGTATAAGATACTAGAATATACTTAATATGGAATGATAAATATGATTTATATCCAAATGTAATTTTATTATAGAAATTTTTTTCATAAGAGTTATTTCTTTGAGTTTTAAGATGGTTGATCTAAGACTCTCCACTATAAACTAGTTATAATGGATGAAATAAATGACCCATAATGAGTGGTTGAATATAGCTTTGTATTTCATGCGCCATTATATTAATAATGGAAATAGTGGGAGCATACCATATAACACTTATTAATAGATGCATCAAGTTGCGAAAGATTACTTTCATACATATACCAAATATTATATGTGAAATAATAACAACTTTCAGGATTGATTGATAATTGATATAGTTTTATTTTGATATGAATATTCATTGTAAAATAAATCCATTATAACAATGGTATCTGTTTTTTATAACAATAGTGATGCATTAGCTAGGGAAAATATAGAAGTATCTTAAATTTTCTATAACTATGCCATACTTTCAAGAAATAATTTTTTAATCATATGATTATGAATTATATGACACTCATGAATAGTATCTCAAAATAGTATCTCAAAATATTAAGGGCAAATCACTCATTCAGTGGGAGTGATAAAAAAGCTAATGACCTCTTCGGATTGATACATATAGATGTATGCAATCCCAGGTCTAATGATACCAAAATAGATCCACTTACTTCGTTAAATTTATCGATGAATTATCACAGACCTGAATATCTGTATTTGATACACAAGTTGATATCTTTGATAAGTTCATCGAATATAAGACGAAAGTAGAAAGCATAATGTGCAAAAGGAATAAAACAATTAGATTTGATTAATATGTCAGTGTATTGGAAAGGAGTTTCAAAAATACCTAAAAATGAATCAGATTCAATCTCAAGCCACTCCTCCCAATAATATATAATGATGTATCAATAAGGAGTAATCAGACTTTGTTGGAAAAAGTATGACCGGTGATGAGTGAAGTAGAGATTACTTCTTTCTATAAGGATATGTAGTTAAGACTAAGCAAATATGTTACATTTATCTTCATCTAAAGTGAAGTTTATGAACTCATATAAGGTATGAGTTGATAAGAATCCACTACATATCCTAGGTCAAGGAGTTGACAAGTTGAATGAGTCGAGAGGTTTCACATAAAATCCACTCGTAAGGGATTTTGTATGGACCGCCTAAAGGAGTTTATAAACATAAGTTTCATGAACTCAAAATTGAATCAATTTTATGTAAGCATTGGATATGCTCCAAAGATCCCAGCATAGAAACTGATTATATAAAATGAAATGAAATTAACTAAGCCTAAAATGGACACAACTCATTTAATTGTCCAATAAAAATTCTCACACTTTAAAGAGAAACCATGAGTTTGTTATCATTGTCAAGAAAAAAAATTATCAGTGATAATAATTTCCTCAATTATCAATAAGCCATAAAGAATATAGACTCTATCATATGGCAGGATGCTCGAATCTAGAAAAGATTCCAAGTACATTACCAGAATAAGATTTTGTTAGTTGTACCCAAAGGGATATGGTCCATCGGTCGTGGATGTGTCTTTAAAAGGAAGACCGATGAGTTGGAATATAGTAAGCAAGATTGATGGGAATAAAGTTGTAAATTTCAAGTGTTGAAATTAGCGTAATAGATTTATTAGTCAACGTACTTTATCCAAGAATTAATATGATAGTATCATCCGACAAGTGTCAGAGTTAAGCTATTATTTGACCCCAAAAAATTAAATAGTTTGATTTTCAGTCAAAATGCACAGAAGCTTGTGTTTGTAAGAAAGAATATTAAGGGTACTAAAATATTTCTGTAACTACTAATAAGGACGTTGGGATTGTCCCAAATGATATGCATAGACACCGTATTAAAATGTTTAATGTGGAGCATATGAGATGGACTCCTTATGCATCACTAATAGGAATTATCATATACGATATATTGTCTACTATATCTCTATTCACTTATGTGATTGAGGCATCGAGCGAGTACCAAATCTGAATTAATATTGCTAAATGGTAGTTCTGAGTATTTACGAAATACTAGAAATTTTTTAAGGAAACAATGAACTCCTTATGAGGAGTATTCTGACTCGAACTTCATAAATGATATAAAATATAGTATATTAATTCTAAATGCATATTAAACCTAAATCAAGGAGCTTTGAAATGGAAATGTTCTGAAAAACGGTTGTTGCTTATTCAACTGAAAGCCTAAGTATGTCACTTGAATAGTGCCATAATAAAAGCAGTACACATAAATGCACAAATTATAATTGAGCTAGAGGTGATTCCAAACATTGATAATTCCATGACTTTTTTGTGAAAAAAATGCCGCAATATAGATCGTAAAAGAAACTAGAGCTAATAGGATATCTTGACACATACTCCAAAAGTTCCACATGATAAAAGTAGTTTATTAACGATGGAGAGATGTTGGCTGATAGAGTAGATAGTAAAACAACATAACCAATCTACTCACCGAGGACTAGCTTTATCAGTTCTGAACTGATAAAAGAAATGGGATTAAGATTCCATATTGACCCCAACTGCAAGTGAGAGAATAAAAGAGTTAGAGGTATGCCTAGGGATACTATGTAATTTGTTACATATATCAAACTATGTAATCAATCTTGTTCATCACAAAGGTATTTGTTTTCTTTTATATACTTTGTTTATATTATGATATAATCAATTAAGTAATTAATTTAAGTGTATAATAAGAAAAATCCTTAAATAAAAATTTTATGTGATTGTAATTGCAATCGTGAGTAATTAGTCACAAAATAAAATAACGTTTATTTTAAATATTTCAAATCAAGATGTTTCAAGAAAGGATATCGATACATCCGTTCAAACCAGAGTACGTAAAGTTGTCTAAGTGTTGGGTAGTGTATTACTCATGACTATTGCAGCACCAAGAGGTTACATACTCGTGGTTATTAGATAAATATGGAATGATTTATTTGATAGTTTTCTGTTGGTTGATAAACAACTGGGTCAAACAGAAAATCTCACTATGACGATGTTACACCAGTCCCTCGACTTGAGAATACTATGAAACTTAATGTGGATCTCCACTTTGACTATAGTTAAATCATGATATGACTATCCATCCAGCGACTATAGTTGGGTCCGAGTTGAAGCATTGGAAATGAAACACAATTCAATAGAGAATTCACCTCCTCGGTTGTATGAGGTTAATATCATGTTCAACTATAGTCAACTCAAAGTCAAAATCCCTGGTCAGAGTAAAATGGTTAATAAGAAATGTTATTATTGGACCAAGTATGTTTTTAATGGACTAAACAAGTTAAATGTGGATAATATTTGGAATTTTGACCAATACCAAATTCCACGCATCCTATTGTTATATATTGTTTACGGAGAGAACATCTATAAATCATTGTCATTATTAGTACCGCTTAAAACGATATAAAGTGTGAATTTTACTTAAAAGGCCTGTAAGTGATAAATTTGACTAAAATGCCACACCATTAGCGAAGGTCATGTGTAAATGTAATATTTGAATTGTTCAATATTAATCGTTGATTGCATTCACACATCTAAGTCACATAACAACATTTGTAAATTCTCTGAAAAACCACCCGATTAATTAGTTTATAAAGTGTAATAAATTAATTAAATTAATTAATATTTAAGAAATATTAATTTATTTTATAATTTTTATGTTATTAGTAATTATTTAGATATGTATATAAAAGTTATACATACGTGCACGCACGCGCGCGTGTGTATAAAAGCTTCAAATATATTTATTTACTAAAATAAGCCTTGGAATTTTTTGATCCACATCGGACAAGATTATGGTTGGACATAAGAAATAAAGAAATGCTCTAAATATTGATTTGGATTTTATTGAGGAATTAAATAGGAAGGCTTTAAAAAAGAGAATAAGGAAGGATTTCATTCTCTCCATAAAACAAATCTTCCTCGTTGATTCTTTCATTCAATCATTCCTCTTTCTACATACTCTTTCATGGTGGTCTCCATTTCTTCTTTTTCTCCCAAGGCCAAAAATTTTACACCCTAACCAACATCAAACAAAATAAAAAAAATGGTTCATTCAATTCTAGCGAAATCGTATGGTGAATCAAGCATTATCCTATGAGATGATTTGCAAATCAATGTGTTACAAAGCGTAAGACTCTCTCCGTTTCGATTCTACTTTATTTTAGTTATTCATGATGTTTAACCCTGACCCTAGTTCACATATACGTATATTGTATTGCCACTTATGTGATTTAATTTGAAACTATTTATGTATTGTCATTTAACATTAAATCAATTTTATATTTGATTGTAAATTTGTGTATTGTTAGTGCTTACTGGATCTAAAACTATTTATTAATGTGAATTTGATTATTCTATAATAAAATTTGCATATGTTCTCACAATTAGTTTATTTATAATTGTGGTTTTGATATTCAAGTAATTGAATTGTATATATATATTCATCTTTACGCTATTCAATTAATAAAACAATGTTAAGTTAATCTTTGGTTAAGTTAATTTTATTTTGAAACTAATATATTCAATGTTTTATTGTTTAGTAAAATATATGTATTTTAAATTTAAATTTTAAATTACAATATATGTAATATTTTAATTATTTATTTATATCGTTTGAGCAATATATTTTTATGACAATGCTTTATAATAATCTTATTTGCATATGTGTTTATATGATTTTTCATATCTAAAATATTATAACTAAGATAATTTTGACTACGAATTTTTATAAAATAATTTTTCATATAAGGATTGGGTATGTTATTAATTGGATTATAAAATAAGAAGTTGAAACTAATTTAATGTATCACCTTTTTCTCTTTCCTCTTTAGGCTCAAGTTTGATTTAATGTAGATCTAATACATATATTTGATTCACCTTCTCTTAAACACCAAGTATTCACCTATTTGGAAGATAACTGGTTTTATTATATAGAAGTTTTTTTAAATACACACACGGGTGACAATATAGATATCACATATATGTATATGTATATGTATATGTATATGTATATGTATATGTATGTGTATGTGTATGTGTATGTGTATGTGTATGTGTATGTATATGTATATGTATATGTATATGTATATGTATATATGTGTGTCTAAACCATATATATATGTATGTGTGTGGGATACTATACATGTTTGTATGCAAACAATATACACATATTATAGTATAGTTAAACTATATATAAATACACACACACTCTTAGGCATTTATATTCCCAATATTCATATGAAATTGTCTATACATATGTAAGTATAATATATACGTCTATGCAATAGATATAAATCTCGATATTTTATGTATTTATATAACTATCATATTTATACTTTATTATATTATGTTGTCATGTCATTGAATGTACATGATACATTCAAATAAATATTTAATTAAATTAATTAATATGATTAATTAATGAATGCTAAATAATTTCAAATAAAATATGATTTTAATAATTAGTGTTACTCCCAAAATTCCTAAAAATGGATAAGGTGTGAAACTATCGAAAGTTTGCAGTATGGAGCTATCACACTTTGAAAGCTATTGCACTTCGAAGCTATCACACATTGAAGGATGAAGACTACCGAACGTTAAGAACAAGCCATCACAAGTTGATGCTATTAGTCATTGCAAGTTGATACTATAAGCCATCGTAAGTTGAAGCAACAAACTATCGCAAGTTGATAACCACCAGCTATCGCAGGTTGAAGAAGTGGGCTATCGCTAGCTGATAGGAATAAGTTATCACAAGATGAAGCAACTAGGCTATTTTAAGTTGACAATGTCGAGGCCATCGCTAGTTGACACCATTGCAAGTGGAGCGATAGCATGTTGGTAATATTAGTGTTGATGCCAGTCAAGAATAGAAAGAAGCTATCATAAGATGAGTTATTAAAGTTCGGGAATAGAGAGAAGCCATCATAAGTGAAGGTAGAGGCTATCGCAAGTCAAGAGTAGATAGGAGCTATCGCAAGTCAAAGATAGAAAGAAGCTATCGTAGGTTGAGAATAAAGAATCAATCATTAATATAAAAGAGCTATCAAAGATATAGAAAGAAACGCTATCAAATTGGGAGAAAATATTAAAGAAATGCAGAAGTCAAGGGTACTACAATAAGACATACTTACTAAAGTACAAAATGTAGTTCAACATGGAACAAATCAATTCAAAGACGGGTAAAAAAAGAAGATATAGGCGACGTTCAGCACCACCGAATAGCAACAAATCATGTTAAGAGATAAAGCAATAATATAAATAAGATTCTATGTAGTGAAGCTTCAAAGCACTCATATATAGCCAAACCACCTTGGTTGATACCATGGCCAAGATAGCAACCTATGGGAACTACTATAATCCTAAGGTTATGACACATGACATCGTCAAGTCCATCAATCTTGCCAAGTCACCCATCTACATCAACTTCAATCAACCAATACGAGCAAGCCATGACATTCTCCAACTGCTATAAATAGAGATCCACCCCCACATAAGAAGAAGCTCCTCTCTTCTTTCTCTCTCTTATAACAAATCGTTTTTAGAGTTGAATTTCTAAGCTCCATTAAGAGCTTGAGAACCCCTCTAACTGCTGAAGAAGAAGAAGAATATGACTTGGACTTTCGAACATAAGGACCTTTAGAAATAGGAAATTGCATATTGACTCTATCCTTGACTTTTTGGACTATTAACAAAGGGGATGACATGTACTTTTTTGCATATTAACCATTTGACAATGAATATTGCATATATATTCTCGAATTTCCTACTATTGGCATATGAAAGAAGGATGACTTTAACTTTGGACATTTTGGATATATATCGTTGATGAAATTTTTCATCTTATAAACGCCCAAGTATTTTTTTGAAGTAATCACAATGTTGAATGCTTTCATGACTGAGAATCAGCAAGATTAAGTAATATTAAACTTGCCTTTAGATGAAGTATTATGTGTTGTATTTCTTACACAATTATGAGGGAAAATATTTGAAATTCTATGAATGGTCTCTATCCAATTCATTAAGCAACACATTCCAATTTTAGCACAAAAGACAAAAAAAGTAAAGTACTGAAAGCAATATATGACATAGAGAATTTACATGATTCGGATGTCAACAAATCCTACGCCTACGAGAAAATGTCATTATCTTCTTCTTTCATTCTTAGTCCATTTGAAATGGCGGAGAGTACAATTTTGATTTTAGTGCTAAAAAAATAAAGTAAAAAAAATCTCCTCTTTTCTGCTAAAGTTCTTTATTCATTTATAGTACACAGAGATTCTAATAGATCGCTAATGTCCACCTTTCGCTCTTCTGATTCCTACCTCTGGATTATGCCACGTGTCAATCATCTGTTTGCCTATTTACTACACACGGATTACTATTGTGGTCTTCACCGGGAAATCTAGTTTGAGTCGATGAATTTTGAACTTGGGCGGAAAGCTTGAAAGTGAAGCGGGAAACACCAAAATTTGAATAAGCCATAACTTGATATGGGTTTTTTTTATCTGTTTGAAACTGTAGGGGTTGAGCTGTATTGACCTTTCCTTATTAAGCTTTTTTCTTATATGGGCGAAGCTGCAGTCCAGATTGTAGGTCTGCTTAGGTTGGGTTCTGGTGATGTGACTAAGCTTCAAAATGGTGACGCAATCTTGTTTACTAGATGGTACCGTTTGGCTTTAATTACTCTTGGCGTTTTGCTTTGTTGTTGCTTTGGATGGAATAGTGCAGTACAACTTTAGGAGTGTTAGCGTAGTTTAAATGTTGTGTAACATTTCTCTCTTGTATAATTATGGAGGCGTAGTTCCCAATGATCCAATTTTGATTGTGAAGTTTTAGAGTGCTTACGACCATGCAGTCCTCCTATGTTAGGGGCAATTTTTTATTCTGGCTTTTCCTATGCATGTGAGTGGTTTGTTGCTACATTTCTTCCTTCGACCCTTCGTACTTGTTGGGTAGTACTTCTTTGGAATTATGGTGTTGTTTTATCACTTCAATGTCAAATCAGAATGGCGGCGCATCCTTTATTGCTTCAATGTTAATATAAGATTGCGGCTTAGCTCTGCCACTTTAATGTTAGTTTAAGATTGTGGTGCATCCCTATTGCTTATAATTGCTTTAAGGATTATGCCATAGTTCTATATCACTAGTATTTCTATTGGAGTTGCAGCACAATTACTACATCTTGTTGTTACTTAAAGATTGTGCTGCATTTTCAACTTATTAAGGCTTACTTTTGAAACCAGAGCACAGCCTTAATGTTAGATACTTGAAGGTTGTGCCGCAATTCTTCCCATTGAAATAAGTGTTAGGATTGCAAAGCGGTCTATATACTTTGTGGCTATCTCAAGTTATCGATGCAATTTAATAGTGCCGAAGCTATACTTAATGGAAAGACGCGGTCCTTATGTTTTGCCACTGTCGTAAGATTTTGGCACAGTACTATCTAGACTTTGCTCTCATTTCCTTGTCATAATCCAACTTCTATTGTGAGAGTAGCTCTTTTGGCTCAGTTCTTACATCAATTCTCCCTTATCAATATTTAAAAAATATAGGTGTAACACTTTCCCCCCAAGTCTGCAATGATTGAAGATCGATGAGGACTTGTCTCTATATTCATATTTTTCATACTTTTCTATAACCCATCACTTCTTGCTTTTCTCTTTTCTTTTATAAATATGGAAAAAGTCTTTTTTGTCATTTCTCATTTAATGCCATTTACACGTGTCTAGTTCTTATTGGTTGGTTCTCTGAAAAGCTAAAATTTTAGTATTTTCCTATGCAGTTAATGCCCCGCTATATCCCCGCTATAACTCCGATATATCTTATAGCGGATTCCTACCGCTACGATTTTTCCATATATCCCCAACATATAGCCTTTCCGCTTTAATCCCCGCTATTTCCGCTATATCCCGTTATTTTCGCTATATTCCGCTATATCTTCTATAAAAAATTGGATTGAAAAATGATATTTATACGCTATAAAAATTATGAAATTAATTAATTTCATTGAATTTTTGATATATGTTTAGAAATGATAATACTCTAATATTCTACTAAATTAAATTAAGTTATATAACATTTTTACGTTCATTTACAATACATTTGCCCATATTTTTATTTAAAATTATTTTTGTATTAATTATAATTCAATTGAATGTTAATTTTTCACATAATTACTATCTATATATTTGTAAAAACAACAAGTATGGGATTTATATGCTATTTTAGAGTAATCGGATATATCCCGCTATATCTTCGCTACATCCCCGCTATGACTTTTTGCACCTCTACCGCATTGAATCCACCGAGCGCTTTAACTACACAGGTATTTTCGTCTCTTAAAAAATCTATAGGGATCCTTATGCTAATCTCCTCGGTCATTAATCAATTGACGTCTTGGGGTTCTTTCGTCAATCCAATTTCGTGGATGAGATTCAAACCAAGGTGAGTATATGTTCTTCTCCTTCTTTTTCATTTCTTTATGTTCTTTTGAAAATTTTAACTACAAACCTCATCTTCTAATAAAACAGTTTCTCATTCGAACAAAAGTAAGGGTATTCTCTTCCTTGTTGTTTCTTCCTCTATATCTTAGTGGTAACCGATAACCAACCATGTATATTTGTTATGAAAACTGCTTCTACCGAGGGGACCACCTTTCCCTTATCTGTGCCATCTAGGACTGAATTGGGGCAGTAGAGGATATTTTGGACCATTTTAGGTTTGAGGGTTATGTAGCTAGGGTGCTTGAGTCTCATGATCGCATTCATATGCCTCCAAATGGCTTTATTTCTATTACTTCTGAGCACATCCGATGTAGGATCCCTCTTCTTCCCAATCAAATTCTTCATGAATGGCTCTTCGCTATTGGCATTTCTCCAATTCAACTTGCCCCAATTTTTTATTCCATTTTAATCGCCACTTTCATCCTTTATGCTGAGAAATTTTCTCCCTCCGACGAGGAACTTCGGTTTCTATTCACAAGAGTCCTTCTGGGGGGTGATTAAGGGTTTAATTATGCTCAGGTAAAGAAACAAGTCCTTGTGTCTATTCCCCGAAAAACCCAGAAATGGAATGACCAATATTTTTCATTTAAAATTAAGATAATTTTCCTTCTTCTTCCAACCATTGCCCGGTCATCCTATGTTTTTTGACCAAGCCACTATGTCATCCGTATTTTGTAGGAAGGACATTTTTGGTTTGGGTGAAGAAAATAGGAAAACCAATTTATTCTCCACTGAGTTGTTACTGGGCAAGTACGATTTTCCACATACTAGTCATAACTTCTCTCGCTCTATCTTTAAATTCTCCTCGGTTATGAATGGATCTAGGGGTAAAATTTGATAAGATGGACGATGAAATTACATTTCTTTATTTTTTTGCAAGGATAATTACTAATTTTAACTCCTTTTTATATTGGTAAAATGGCTGGAGACCTCTCAGATGCATTTTTTTGATGATTCCCCACCTAAGACATTGGTGATGACAAAGAAGAAGAAGGGAGAGATGAGAAGAAAGGATGACGCCGAAACTTATGAACGACTTCTCAAGAAGCCTCATGCGCCTTCTCCTCCTTCTCTTCCTTCCTTGGAAGTACCTCCCATCTCACCTCTCCAGTCCTTTCGAGATCCGAACATTTGCTTTAAGCCCATACCCGAGGGACCTATGATTGATCTTGCTGAGAGGGTAGGGCATACTACATTGGATAGTTTAACATATATTACTTTTATCCCTTCATTTTACCCTATTGCACTTCCATTTCCTACAATCCCCTACCCCAAACTTGCTACTGAGCTTGACAAGACTTAGGCATATGTAAGTGTCTTCCTTTCTTTCTTTTCTCAATGGCAATTTACTTTGCAAATTCCCATCTTGTTTATGTCTTCTTTATACATATGGGAGCTTTGACAACCGAGGCTTGGAAGATGGCTATGGACAACTTGGTCTCATCCACTGATCGGATTGCCAAGTTTGAGGCGACCTTACTATGGTAGCTTTTAAGAAAATCAAAGTAGATGAAGAGCATAGGGTTCAGTCGGAGAAGACTGAGAGGGCAAAGGAGACGGCGAGGGGAGCGGAGGAGGCTTTGAAGTTGGAAGGTCAGGAGTTGGAAGGGAAAGATAAGGCCTTGGGAGAGAACGAGAAAGAGTTGATGGAGGAAGCCTATGAGTTGGCTTCAAATAAGGATAGGCTTAATCAGATTATCTACTGGATACTCTTCAAGATGTATGTCATGGTTAAGAGCTAATTATTTACCAACCACCTAGATGGTACCACTGTTGAGATTGATCTCAACTTCTCAGGGGACCCCACAAAAATCGAAGAGGCACTTACCTATTGTAGGACTAAGTGGGCAAAGGAGCTAACTAAGGATAGAGCTTCCAATTTTACCTTCCAAGATACTTCGTTGCGATAGGATAATGAAAATGCACTGTCTATAGGGACTGAGGTCCCCTTACCTCCCAAGTCCATATAATCTCCTGAACTTTTGTAAATAATCCCACCGTTTCCCTTGTCTTTCTTGAATATTTTGGTGTATAATGAAGTAAATTTCTTTTTCCTATCTTGTTATGACTAATTTCTTTGATTGTCGTACTATTTTGCCGCTGCATTATGGATGACTATGCGCTCTTATTCCTTTTTCTTTATAGTCTTCCAAAAAAGTAGTTTTTACTAAAATCCTGAAGGAAAGCATGAAAAACTTTCAAACTCAAACCGTAGATCGTCTTGGTCTTAGTGCGGTGGGTGGTTTGTAGGTAAGAGAAAGAGTTAGATGAGACATTTGCACCACTTAAAGAAGAAATCCAAGGGTTGCTTTACAAAATAGACCAAGTAGTTAAAGAAAAGTAAGCACTTAGTGACTTCATATTACGCTGGTGCTACATCATAGAAAGTGGTTTTGCTCCCCCAACAGCCCTAATTTGGAATGGTTTAGTATTAGGCTTAGAAATTTAAATAAGGAGCGAAGTTTGTGTATTATTATTTCTTTTTTTGTGTGAACTTGTTGCAATTCTTAATATAATACTTGCCTTATGTAACACGTCCTTCCATACTCAACTTTTTGTAATTTAGATCCCATTGAGATTAGTTCCAATGATTATCAACTAGGTCGATTGCCTTCTCCCTTACTAAATCTATTAGTTCCTTTGAATCTGATGCACCATCGGTTCCCACTATCTATGGCCTGAACAACTTAGGTGTTCCCGAATTTGAGGTTGCGGCTATGACTTTTACTACAACCTAGGAGGAAGAGAACCTCCAACTAACACTTTCCAACGAAAAGCTTGAAAGAGATCTAAATAATGCTCCTTTTTATTTCAAAAAAGCTAAGGATGCACATGAGCACCGACACCAATAAAATATCCAATTGTGCACTGAGCTTGATGCTGCCAATTCGAAGATGGTGAACTGCAACAAATGCTAAAGAAAAATGAAGCACACTATAGGGTTGTCTACGAAGATGAGATCAAGGGATCGATAAAAATCATAGAAAACTTATCTCTTTAGGCAAATCGACGGTATGAAGAGAAGAGGGATGCCGAAGAAGGAGAAGCGGTCAAGGAGCTTAGCGTGGGTGCGACTTCTATTCCTCCTACGGGCATGGATGTCGTGTTGGCGGATGAGTGGAAGAGAAAACTAGAACTACACTATCAAGGTAAACTTAAAGAACATGAAACTACTATAAATGGCATAGAGCGACCGAGGCTGAATGTGCTCCCTTACACAAAGAGGAAGGAGTGAAAAGTGGATGCTCTCAAAGATTTTGGTGGTTCTTCTAGGGACTCAAAAAAGACAAGGGCTGAATTAATAAAGACTTTAGAACAAATGGGAGAGACCTCTATACTTTAGATTTACGAACCCAAAGATCAACTAAAGAAGCTCAGGCTACCTCCAGTGTCGCAGCAGCACCTATTAATGCGCCAGGGCAACATTAAATTGCCAATCTCAAAGAAAAGCTTAGAAGGGCGAATATCAGATGTAGGATGGGGCATATTTCTTTGCATTGAGCTATATATGTTTTTAATTATTTTTACTCTACGCCTGATCTGAGTTTTCTCTATAATAAGGTTTTGTGGTAAGTGTGAAGGATCCAATGAACCCATCAACAGGTGCCAACTATGATCCTAGGAATACTTTTCGTATTAGAATAGACCAACCTTTGGCAAGCATCCCTTAGACTCAATACTTCATAATCGTAGCAGTATTTTGGAACTTATAGTTTAGAACACTTTTGTAAGACTATGTTGTAGAAAATATTCCTTTTTGTTGTGCAAATATCTATAAGGGTACTATATAAATTGAATTCACTTGTAAATGAGTAGAAGTATGTTGTGAGCTTTAGCTTATTCGCACTTGCTTTTCATTTTGTTCATCTGGATTTGCTTGATTTTCAGCTTTGCATCTATATTTTGTTCATGCACTTGGCATTGTCTGCCCCGCTATCTGGGGGCAGATTTTTTTAACTGTGAAGTTAGGTCTTTTACTTACAACCTTTCTTAATATGTGCATGGTTTTTTATACTTGTGTAGGTTGTTTACTATCCTTTTGTCTATTGTACTAGATTGTTTGAGAAGCCAGGTCGTGTATGATACAACTCTATGCTATTAGCTATGTTAGTAAAATTGACACAAAGGGATTTTTATACTGGTTCGAACCATCTAATTTCCTTACGTCTAGTTCATTGTATTATTACTTCTCATAACAATTACAATACCTGTTATATTGCTATATAAATAATACTGCTTATACAAAGTAAGGCCAGAGATGCTCAAAATTCCAAGTTCTTGGAATTAGATTTCCATCAGGTCTTAAGAGTCAGCAGGCTCCATTAGCTAAGACTTCTGCTACAACTAGTAGGCCTTCTTGGTTTGGGCTCGGAGCTCCAGCTATTGGGTCTTTGGTGTTTGCCTCTACTTTTCACGATATTAGATCTCCTTTGCATAAGTTTCTCTCTTTGAGTCTAACATTGTAATTCTTCGCCTTTGGGTGTGCGACATAAGAGAAACTTTTTTTTAACCCATTTCAGTCATAAAGCTCCATAAACTTCTTACTCTCAAATTGGGTCCCACTATCAGAAGTTATTTTATAGGGGATCCTAGGCCTAGTAATTATGTTCATTACAATAGAAGTGATTATCTTCTTTGCGATGATTGTAGCTAAGGGTTCCGATTCAACCCATTTGGTGATATAGTCTATTGCCACCATGGCATACTTTGCCCCTCCTTTAGACAGAAGAAGTATTCTTATCGAATTTATGCCTCATACATCAAACGGCCATGGGCTGGATAATGGGATAAGCTTATGAGAAGGTAGTCTTGGGATACTGGCAAATCTTTGACATCTATCACATATTCTTACATATTCATGCACATCTTGAAGTGCGGTGGGCCGTAGTAATCGTGTCTTAGCACTTTGTTTGCTAACTTAGTTCCTCTAGAGTGATCTCCGCACTGCCCTTCATGTATTTTGCCCAAGACTTGTATTCCTTCTTCTTTGGAAATGCATCTAAGATAAGGTGTAAAGTTCCCTCTCTTGTATAGTATGTCATCAAAGAAGGAAAAATATGGAGTCAGATACCTAATTTTATGAGCTTCATTCTTATTTGGAGGACCCTAGTTACCAAGAATTGTTTGATAGGGTCATCCATGAGTCTTCCTCTGTATGTTGAGGGATAGGCGCAATTGGAGTTTGCTCTTAATTTACAGCTGTTCCTTGGCTTTAAGCTTCTCTAACCACAGCTTGTTTTGCACTTGTTTGGACCAATATTAGTTGGCTTCAGTGATGCTTGGCTCGGCTTGATGTCCTATTGGGACAAATTTCGTTTCCTACGCTACTTTTGTACTAGAAAGTTTAGCCAACGAGTTCGCAAAAGAATTATTCTTATGTAGGATTTTCTCTATATCAAATTCATCAAACTGCTCTAGCAACATTTTTGATAGTTCTACATACTTAGCTAAGGTTGGCTCTTTCATTTGATAATTCCTCTTCACTTGATTTACAACTAATTTGGAAACACTCCATAGTTCTGCCGAATTATGGTAGCGTTGAATCTGAACTGCATTGCCCCATATAGTTTTTTCTCTTCTGGAGCGATCCATACATATTCGATCTGTGCCCCTTGTTCATTTGATGCCACATCCATGAATAATTGGCAGAACTATGGACTAGGCACCTCTTCCTCATATTGTGGCTTGGTAGGTAGCGTGTATTCCACAATAAAATATTCTAGTGTTTGTTGTTTGATTGCTTTCCTTAGGCAGTAGGAGATATCATACTAACTAAGTCCCATTGTCCATTTTAGCAAGCAACTCAACGTCTCTAGCTTCTGTTGTATTTGCTTCAGCGGTTTATCGATGAGGACTTTAATGGGATGCGCTTGAAAGTATGGCTGTAATTTTCTTGTTGTAAGGAGCAGGTTGTAAGCTAACTTTTCAAAGACTGAGTAGTTGATCTTTGCCCCGGACAAGCGCTTGCTTCTGAAGTACATAGGTCACTGGGTTCCTTTATCTTCTCAAACCGCTATAGCACCAACAGCTTTATCAGTTACTGCTAAATATATATATAAGTCCTCATTTGTTACTGGTTCTGAGAGGATAGGAGCACTGATCAAATGATCCTTCAAATTTTGAAACGTGATTTTGCATTCCTTGGTCCATTCGAAATTCCGTTCCTTTTTCAATTGGTCAAAGAAAGATATACATTTATCGGTTGCTTTGGAAATGAATCTCTTAGACTAGTTACCCTACTGTTTAGACTCATGAAAGCTTTTGGATTTTCTAGAACTCTCATCTTCCTAATGGAATCAATCTACTTTGAGTTCGCTTCAATGCCATGGATGTTTACTATGTACCCTAGAAATTTCCTTGACTGAATGACAAAAGTACATTTCAAGGGATTTAACTACATGTTACATTGCTTCAGGACTATAAAAGTTTTCTCCAAATCTTACACATGACTCGGTACTATTTTTTACTTAACGAGCATGTCTCCATATATACTTCGACATTTTTACCAATCTGATCTAAGAACATCATATTAATTAACCTTTGGTAGGTTGCTCTAGCATTTTTGAGTCTGAATGGCATGACTTTGTAGCAGTATAAGCCTTTGTCGGTCATAAAATTGGTACGCACCTAATCTGGCCCAAACGTAGCTATTTAATTGTAACACGAGTGTGCATCCATGAATGAGAGAATTTCGTGTCCACTAGTTGCATCTACTAATTGACCAATTTTAGGTAGAGGAAAGCTTTCCTTTGGCAGGCCTTGTTGAGATTAGTCTAGTCCACATAAGTTCTCCATTTCCTATTGGACTTCTTCATAAGAATAGGGCTGGCGATCCACTTTGGTAAATACACTTCCCTGATGAACCCATTTTCCTTTAGCTTCTTAACTTCTTCATGCAAAGCATCATACCTTCCTAATCTAGAATCCTACACTTTTGCCTAATTGGATGATCACTAGGATCGATGTTAAGTGCATGGCCGAAGATAGCTGGGTCTATCCCTACCATGTCTAGTGTGCCTAAGCGAAAACATCTGCTGATCTCTTGAGGAGGTCTATTGATTCTATTCTGGTTTCTACATTGAGGTTTTTTCCTATCTTGAGAACCTTCGAAGGACCTTTAGGATCTACCTGCATATCTTTGAGATCATCCAATGGCTTCAACTCTCTCATTGTTCCTCCTAATCTCGGATCTATTTTACTTTCTTCTTTTTCTTTGGGTTGGAGAGTGATGGAGAAAGACTATCTCTGAGCTTCTTTGGAAAATACTACGCATTGACCAAGTTATACTCATCAATGCCTATCATGTGTATATACTCCCTCTTTTTCTTCGTTATTGATGTCGTGGTCACAGAATGACCTGTTTCAACATCGGTCTTGGTACTTTGTACCGATGTAGTTCTTAGAACTATCTTGGTTTCTTTTTCACTACCATTATCACAATTATTAGAAGGGACAACAAAATAGTTTCGGACAATTTTATTGCTAGAATTGAGATTAACATTGTACAATCATTTAATTCTCCTCCCTCTTCGCTCGAAGTGCAAAATTGTGTGTTTTATATAGAAATTAAGTTGAAGAAAAAGAGTTTTAGGAACATTTCGAAATCGCTTTAGAAATTGCCTTTGAAATTCTCTTATTATAGAGTATATAATTTTTATATAAAAAATAATATATAATAATAATTTCAAAAACCCATTTATTTGAAAAACATTTTTAAAACACATTATAATACCTGTGTATGAAATCTAGAAAGAAATATCAAGAAAACATCGAAATAACGGAAATTACACCAAGTATTATCCGTTTAAAACAAGCTGCGACTCAATATTCGACAGCGGGTTTGAATAAGTTAATAGTGTCAAAATGATCTCCATCTAACAATAGCCCCCCCTAATTGACCCTATTGCAGCAGGAGTATGAAACTTCGTAGGCAAGTCTTTATGAGAAATTACTGGCCCCATATCAATTAGTGCAGGCCTTCCCAAAAATGCATTGTACGGAGAGGGTTGGTCGATGATCAGGAAGCTTGCATAAAATGATTTGTGAAGAGAGGCAGTCCCAGTGGTGATGAGAAGGCGTGCCGACCCAATAGAAACAATCGCAATATTATTGAAGCCGTAAATTGGTTTGGGGCTTGGCTTTAGTATTTCCACTGGAAGCTTCATCTTGTCAAATGTAGATTTGAAAATGACATTAACAGAGCTCCCTGAATCCATAAATATTTTCTTCATGATGTAGTTTGAGATCTGCACCATAACTATCAAAGGGTCTTGATGTAGAAAAACCACCCTAGCAGCATAAGCAGCAGTGAAGACTATATCCCGAGTAGGCTGCCGCTTTACATGGAATATGGTTCTTTTCTCTTATTTAGCCTCTTGTGCATATGCTCATGTGCTTTCTTGCTTTGTTAAGCAAATGGTCTTCCGTGGGTCGAGGCTATGAGATTGGAGGGGTTTCTTGCTAGACCTTCATTCAAATCAAAAGAGAGATTCCTAGTCCCATACCCATTATTTTCTTTTTGATACCTACTTAAGTACCCTTTTTGAATCAGTCTCTCGATTTCATTTCTCAAGTGTCGGCAGGTATCAGTATGGTGGCCATTGGCTCTATGAAAGCGGCAGTAGGCTCCCTCTTGTTCTGTTCTGGCTTCTTCCCTTTGTTCGGGATGCTGTAGGCCAGTTTAGCTATGGTCATCTCATATATATGATCAGGTATATGTGAAACACCCCACACCCCTTAGTATACCCAAAAAGGACACACTAAAAGATGTGGTGCGTTGTAGGTATAGCTAAAACTTTACAGAGACTAAGATTCACAAGACAATTAAATAAAAACAGCGGAAACAGTAACTCATTTAAAAGTTAAACTTCATAAAATAAGTCATAACCAAAATATGTCTCACAATACCAAATACATATGCCTCATGAAAAATACCATCTCAGTCGCAATATCAGAGTACAAAATCATCCCTTTCAAATAGTACCAATACATAAAAATCCAAGTGAAAACTAAAAGAAAGAAGATACATGAAGAAGAACTCCGCAGCTGAATCTCCAAGAAAGTCCAAAATCTAATGTCCCTGCCTCTGCTGGCCTATGGGAAAAAAAGAGGAAAATAGAGGAGTGGGTTAGGCTAAAAGTCTGGTGAGTGGAAGTAATTACTAGTATTTTTAAGAAAGATAAAAATAATAGACTTAGCAACAGTTCTGGTATAAAGGGAAATAAAAGAAAAGATAAATCTAGAATAGAATACGGTTTAACTGTTTGCTTTGCTTGGATAGTTTTGATTATCTTGATTGTTTGCACTTTTTTGAAACTGCTTTGATTAGGCTGAAATCCCAATCCTAGTTTAATTAGGCTAAAGTCCTAATTCTACCCTTTGATCGGTCTTCTATCTCTGTTGTGTCTATTGCGGGCAAGTCCCATGCTGTGGGTCCCACAGCAAAAGACACCTACTAAGTGCTTGGAACTCAATAACGACTTATCTCCTTACACTGAGGCCGCACGCTCGACCACCATTAGGCTCGCGCTATCTGTTGCTCCCTCTTTGGACCTCTTAATTACCTTAAATAGCATAAGCGTGCCCAGCCTCACCTCCGTGTGTTGTGAGACCACCAGTTCCTGACTAAAGGGAATGCTGCCGATACGGGTCCTAACAAACAAAATCTAGTTCCGCCCCTTGCCCAAATCCCCTGATTTGAGCTTCTAATTATTGACCACTTATCTACACTAAACAGCTTAAGCGTGTCCAGGGGAATGCTGCCGGTATGAGTCCTGCTTCTTAATTACTGACCACTTATCTACCCTAAACAGCATAAGGGGAATGCTGCCGGTACGGGTCCTACTTCTTAATTACTGATCACTTATCTACCCTAAACAGCATAAGGGGAATGCTGCCGGTATGGGTCCTACTTCTATCTTTGCTTATTAACTTAGTATAAGTCTTTTTAAATAAGCCTCTTTTGTTATCTCTGCTATATTTTCTTATTAACTTATTTTAAGTCTTAAAATAAGCCTTTTTCTGTCTGCCTCTAGTTATAACCTGTGTGTTATAACTTTACTTATTAACTTAACCCAAGGTCTAAGTATAAAAATAAGTTTCTCCTGCTATTTCTTCTATTTTCTCTTTTTAATTACAATTACATGTTATAACTATGCTTGCAAATATCTTAAATTTTACTATTTCAGTCTAAGTCCAATTTATTACAGTTCCTCTCAGTTTACATCTCATTTTCTGTAAATTCAGTGTTCTTACATTTTAGTCCATATTAGTGAATTATTCTCTTCTATTTATTCCATTCGCATAAAAGGGAATTAAAAAGAAACTGACATTTACAGAAGAAATCCCAACGTAGAATAGATGTAAATAAAACGTAAATAACTGTAAATACTGTAAATAACTATAAATAATTAGGAAAACTGTAATTAACAATAAATAATTACAAATAACTGAAATAGAATAGCTAAAAGAAAATAGATTGGAAAACAAGTCTAAAATTTACTTAAAAATAAACTGTAAATAAACTTGCATAAAGGTTATCCCAAAATTATAGAAAAACTACAACTATTGGAAACCCTATTATTTAAAATTACTTAAAAATCTAAAATAATTACTTAAACACTCACCTGTGGCCCTTAGCTCTTTTCCTTGGCCTTCCTGGATCCACTTCTAGGGTATAAAATATTTTAATTAAACAGATCTTCTCCTGGGAAAAATATTCCTTTTAGGGTCCAGCCTCGAGCAATGAACCCAGATGGAGAAAATCTGGATGAGAAAAATAGATAGGCCTAGGGTCTTATTTATAATGTCACTTATGGATCTCAGACCATTGGATTTGAAGATTAAATCTGGTGCAACCACATCATAGGCTCGTTGGGAACCGTCGGATGGAAGCACAGACGCACGAGATGGAATAAAAACAACAAAACACGTCATATTCGAAGCAGGACGAAACTTCGTCCAAGTACACAGGCGGGTCGACCGCTTGGTCGACCATTGCACATGGTAAGTCGACCTATAGGTCGACCTAGCCATTGGGAGGGTCAACCTACCCTAATATATATATATATATATATATATATATATATTCTTTTTCTTTTTTTTCTTGTTTAATTCGTAACTCCTTCGTTTTAGCTCGGATTTTGACAATCTATATATGGAAATTGACCAGAAAATTACCATGGACACAATGGTGCAACTCCCGTGGCTCAATTCTGATAATTTCAAAAAGTTATTTTATTATTTAATTAACTCGTTAATTAATTAATATAGTTTAAATTTCGGGTCGTTACATTCTCCCCTCCTTAAGGGATTTCGTCCCCGAAATCTCTAAGGATAGAAGAATGAAATAAATGTTTTTATCCAAGTTCTACAACTAACTACTCAACCATCATCCATTACATCCATTGTCCTTAAGGTTTTTTAATGCGATTTATGATACATATGCAATTAGTGTAGTGTCAATGTCCCTAACTAATGCAAAAGATTAGGCGGTCTACTGATTCAGTCGACCTCCTTTTATGCAATAATGTCCGTGCCTTGTATCCAAATGAATGCAAATTCCCTAATGATAACTGATAGTTCTATATGCGTGCTACAATCATCATCCAAATGCAACAATCATATGATAATCATCCATTTATAGCAACCATGAAAATAAGATAAAAATAAAATGCAAATGCGCACACATCCATATGCATATGCTCTAGTGTCCTAATTAGGCTGATCCCTAAGAGATAAGTGCCTAGTGTAAGTATATGCGTCCATTAACATCCACTAGCAACCATTTGCAACCACGAGTATCCATCATACATAACATGTTCTAATAACATGTTTACATCAAATCCTATCATCCATAGGTTAAGTCCTAAGATCTACCCTCCCAAAGGATAATAAAGGAAAGAACCTATTCAAAACTAAAGATGGAAATAGGAAATTCATAATTTTCTATCAAAGAGATGCGAATAAGCAGTACGCATTTTCTCCTAATTAAATCAACCTTCTCCGAAGTCTCTCTAACTGTGTCGGGACCAAGTAGCAATCTCTTTGTACACTCCAACCAACACGAAGCCGACTTGCATGGTCTTCCATAAAGAGCTTCAAAAGGTGCCTTCCAATGCTAGCTTGAAAACTATTATTATACGAGAATTCCACTAAAGGAAGATGCTCCTTCCAAGTTCTTCCAAAATCAAGAATACACATCCTCAACCACATGTGTCTTACTATCTTACTGATATCACCTTACTATCCTTCTATAGTCTACACACATGAAGCAACAATCCTAGGTTCTCACTAGTGTCCTATACACTTTACGTAATCTTCTATTATTATTTCTAAAAGTAATCACTGTTATCTCCTATATAGCCTTACACTTTTTTTCCCGTCACACCTACGAAATGATTCCTATCTACTCCACATTTGAAAGTTTGGTTTGGTATTTATCATTCCATTTCAAAAATTAAAGCTTCTAAACTTTTAAAATATCAAACCCCAAAATTTTTGTCTTTAAAAGTGTTATTTTCAAATTTCCATAAATTCAAAGGTACTTGGTTGCTTAACATTTTATCTTTCTAGACTTGCATCCTTACAGCCTTTTTGAATTTACATTATTCCCCAAACCTGGAGGGGAAAATTTACAAATTCTAAGTTCAAAATTTATTCCTCCTTTTCTTTTAAAGACTTTTGCAGCTTTCCATAAAAATCTAGATTTTCAAATTTAACTGTTACTAAGTTTTTCGCTTCCAAAAACTTATTTACTTTTTTCACCAAACCATTTTTCTTTTAAATATCTTTAAAATGTACTCACATGTTTTCAAAACATCTTCTTTTGATAGATTTTCAATCTTGCAAAAACTGGAGTAGATAAGAACAATTATTTCATTAAAACCCCTTAACTTTCCAATTACCTAACCTTGGAGGAGTTCTTAACTTACTACAAATTGGGACTTTCTACAAAGGCAAGCAACCAATGCGCATAATCAATGAAAAATATATGAAATTTCCGTTGCTTAGCTTTCTCTACTAAGGTTTAGGGTCTTATTTATAGTGTCACTTATGGATCTCAGGCCATTAGATTTGAAGATTAAATCTGGTGCAACCACGTCATAGGCTCGCTGGGAATCGTCGGATGGAAACACATACGCACGAGAAGGAATAAAAACAACAAAACACGTCATATTTGAAGCAGGACGAGACTTCGTCCAAGTACACAGGCGGGTCGACCGCTAGGTCGACCTTTGCACATGGTAGGTCGACCTAGCTATTGGGAGGTTCGACCTTAGGGTGGACCTGCCCTAATATTTTTTTCTTTTTCTTTGTTTTCTTGTTTAATTCGTAACTCCTTCATTTTAGCTTGGATTTTGACAATCTATATATGGAAATTGACCAGAAAATTACGACGGACATAATGGTGCAACTCCCATGACTCAATTATGATAATTTCACAAAGTTATTTTATTATTAAATAATTCATTAATTAATTACTATAGCCTAAATTTCAGGTTGTTACAGTATGGGTGAGGGGAGTTTTAACTACGAAGTTAAATTATATCTACAGCTTCATGGGTGGATAGTACCCTTCTGCCCCACCCCCTCTTTTTTATTGTAGAGAGAAAATGTTCTCTTAGATGAAGGTAATTCTGTGGCTCCGTCTTCTTCCATTCTGATGTAGCTACTAGCCCTTTCATAGAAAGCCTTCATGCTATGGCATGGCTTTCTGTTGTTCTTATTTCATATGGCGGTGTTCCTTATGATTCCAACATGTGCTACCTTCAGCAGTGCTTATTTACAAATCACCCTAATCCAAAGCGCCTCGGATTTAAAGTATTTTATAAAGTTGCATAAGCTTTCATTTTCACCCTGCTTCACATAGGACATGGTATTCACATCTGGGGAAGCCTCTCTCCCGGAGTTGAACTGTCTTAAGAAATCTTATGAAATATGTGGCTTGTTGTGGTCAAGAATGAACCTTTCTTAGTCCAAACCTCTTAGACCATTTAGAAGCTGTCCCAGCCAGATATACTAGAAAGAGCTTGCATTTGGCCATCCCCCCCACCTTTAGAATGTCATGTAGTACTCAAATGTGCAATATATGGTCATCTGAGTTAGTAGTCCCATCGAATGTATCAATTGATGGGGATATGAAGTTATCGAGGAAGTTTTCCTCTATAATACTTTCACTAAAAAGGGAAGAACTTTCTTCCCTTGCTTCCTCTCTGTTATTCTATCGGCAAAGTCTCGCTAACTACTTTACGAGAGCTTTCAATTGACAAATCTTATCCTCTTTGGGGTCTATTTGGGATGAACCATTTTTATAGAGTGAGGTGACATCATCATCATCGGGTGCAATCTGTGCATGCTTTTTCACCAACGGTGGGTTGATGTTAGTAGGCTTCGATTTGATTTGGAGAGTTTAAATCTTGCCTTTGAGCTAGGTATTTGTTTGCTTTAGACTAGTGTCAACATTCTCATGATTAAGATTGCCATTATCATTCGCACGCTGCATAATCAGCACAGTCGGTGAATGATGGTGGCGAGCTATGGAAGGCTAGGGGAGATTGGTTTAAGGGCAGGATATTGGGCTATGGATCTTTCCAGCCCATCCATGCATTCTTTTAGTTGGTTTTTTAAAGCTTGGAGAGCAAGTATGATAGGATCTAAGGTAGACTCTGCTAAAACACCTACCTCGGTTTGGGTAACATAGGTAAGGAATTGTCTTTTTGGTATTTTTGAGGCTAGGTAAAGTTGTTCTTGGTTAGGAGGAGAGTTGGAATTGGTGGGATTCATTGTGTTATAGTGGTGTTTGAAGAAAATACGTGTAAATTGTACTGGAGAGGGAAATCGACCCTCCTTCTGGGATCAAAAATGTTGATGATATTTTTCATCTCGAAAACACCCAAGTATTTCTTTGAAGTAATTACATGACATATGCTTTCATGATTACGAATCGGTAAGATTAAATAATATTAAAATTGTCTTTAGATGAAATAATTATGTGTTGTATTGCATACATAATTATGAGGGAAAATATTCAAAATTCCATGAATAATCTTTATCCAATTCATTAAGCAACACATTCCGCTTTTAGCACAAAAGACAGAAAAAAAGTAAAGTACTGAAAGCAATAAATGACACAGAGAATTTACATGGTTCAGATGTTAATGAATTCTACATACATGGGAAACTGTCTTTATCTTTTTCTTTCATTCTTAGTACGGGTGAAAATGGAAGAGAATACAATTTTGATTTCAGTGCTTGAAAAGAATAAAGTAAAATTTCCCCCTTTCTGCTACAGTTCCATGTTCATTTATAGTACATAGAGATTCTCACGAATTGATAATGTCCACCTTCCGCTCTTTTGATTCATGCCTTTAGATTATACCACATGTCAATCATTCATCTTGCCTATTTACTGTACACGGATCGTTAACGTGGTTTTCGGTGGGAAACTGTGATTTGAGTCGATGAATTTTGAACTTGGGGTGAAGCTTGAAATTGAAGCAGGAAATACAAAATTCAAATAAATCATAACTTGATATAGATTTTTATCTGTTTGATATTGTGGGGGTTAAGTAGTATTAGCCATTCCTTATTAAACTTTGTTCTTATAGGGGTGAAGCTGTAGTCCAGATTGTTGCTAGAACTACTTAGGTTAGGTTCTGGTGATGTGGCTAGGCTTCAAAATGGCGGCACGGTCTTATTTATTGGATTGTATAGTTTGGCTTCAATTACTTCTGGTGTTGCGCTTGTTGTTGTTTTGGATGGAATAATGCAATATGGCTTTAGGAGTGTTAGCGCAGTTTGAATGTTGTGTAACATTGGTTTCTTGTATAATTATGGAGGCACATTTCCCAATGATCCAATTTTGATAGTGAATTTCTAGAGTGCGTACAACCATGCAGTCCACTTATGTTGGGAGTAGTTTCTTGTTATGGCTTTTCCTGTGCATGTGGGTAGTTTGTTGCTACATTTTTTCCTTTGAGTCTTTGTATTTGTTGGGTAGTACTTCTTTGGAACTACAGGGCAGTTCTGTCACTTCAGTGTTAAATCAGGATGACGATGCATCCTTATTGCTTCAATGTTAATATAAGAATGTTATGCGGCCCTGCCATTTTAATGTTAGTTTAATATTTCGGTGCATCCCTATTGCTTATAATTGCTTTAAGGATTGTGCAACAGTTCTATATGACTAGTATTGTTGTTGGGACCGCGGCACAATCTCTATATCTTGTTGTTACTTAAAGATTGTGTCGCAGTTCCAACTTATTAAGGCTTACTTTCAGAACCGTAACACAACCTTCATATTTGGTACTTGAAGGTTGTGTCGTAGTTATATCCATTGAAGTAAGTGTTAGGATTGCAGAGTAGTAACTAGTACCTATATTTTGTGGCTATCTCAGGTTACCGGCGTAGTGTTATAGTGTTGAAGCTATGCTCGATGGAAAGGCATAGTCCCTATGTTTTATCATTGTCTTACAACTTTGGCGCAGTATTATTTGGACTTTATTCTCACTTCCTTTTCATAATCCAACTTCTATTATGGGAGCAGTTCTTTTGGCTCAGTAGTTGTATTAGTTCTCTCTTATCAATATTTGGAAAATATGGATGTAATATATACTATTTTGATGATGGGCATATTTGGAATTTTATTTAAATTATATATCTCTTGAAATATTTTAATGTTAGACCAAAAATTGGTTTAATATTTTGGTGTTTTCACTAAAAGTTGAACCTAGAGAAGTTTTTAATGACCAAAATACTCTTGATTTCAAAAAAAATTAATTTTTTAAAATAATTTTGATAGATATAAAATATTTTTGAGAGTAAGATGGTTGAAGAATTTTTCAAATCCAGATATTTTTGAAAAAGATATGAATTTTAAGAGTTTTAAATTTTTAGAGTTAAAAGATTGCGTCGATCATTCTACAACAACTCTCCTCCTTCACCATCAACTTGCGTTTATTTTGCTTCAACCAATGACAAGTACTCATCAACTTATGATAGCTCCTTCCTTCATTAACCAGCGATAGCTCCTTCCTCCATCAACCAGCGATGGCTCCTTCCTCCATCAACTAGCGATGGCACCTTCCTCCATCAAACTGTGATAGCTTTCTTGTCATTGTCAACCCGCAATAACCCCATACATTATAAAAAAACTCCAACCTGTGAAGGGTCATTCAACGATAGTTAGAAGCACTGGATGATTTTTTTTCTACATTAAAAAAGAAGTTCATCAACGTCAACAACACTGGCCATAGTGATTGATGTCAATATAGGTTAAGTTGGACCTTGGAAAGTTAACATAAGGAAGAGAAATTGATGACAAGTAATACGCCTATAGTTCGCCTACCTATCAACACGTAGATGACGTCAATATTGGGGGATGATCAGGACCAAAATTCACCGTCGATATGAAGAATTAAGCCGCCTACATATAAATGTCGTGCCCCTCCCCTATGCCTAGCAACAAGCGCTGCCACTGGATAATCCACCATTACCGAGGAATCGAGCAAAACACAAAAGCATTTTCCCAACTTTTGAATAAAATTCACGAAAAACCAAAGGGAATTGGAAGAATCGACCACTATAGATGGATAGTGCTCATTAAGAAGAACAAGATGGCATAATCAATTTGGTGAACGGAGCTACGGATCAAAAGTTGCAAATCGATGGCCACGATTGGCAATATCTACTCATGAAAATCTAAGGATATCTTTTGATGAAATTGGTATCGTTGGAAAGATCTTGAGAAAAAATAAGCAATGGTGAATATCATTCGCTCATATATATCTGTTTATGAAAGAAATTACTAATTAAAGTTTTAAAAATCAAATAATGATCAATTCTGAAATTCAAAGTTTTGAACATTTTAAAATTCAATACAACCAAATGTGAAGTGAAATATCAAGCAAGAGGAACAAGTAAGTTTCAAAAACAAATGTATACTAATGAATAAAGTTAATCCATTATAAAACTATTATAATAATACAACCTCGACAAAAGGTGGTTTTAAAAGAAAGAAAAATAAAAGTAAATTAAATAATAATAATTATAGTAAACTTATATGATCTACCAAATCCCTAGAGTTATGGACCACATACGACTTTTGTACATTCATCAAATAGACTCTTATTATCGAATTTGGGCTTTTGTTCTATTTATACCATGAATTCAGAATAAATATAGGTAATTTATATTAAAATTTGAGATTAAATAATCAAGAATTCAAGTTTCTTTGTAGGTAAAAGCAAGGATGTGAAGCTATAAAACTCTAGATTTTCTTATCATGAGCAAATAATGAAGCTTGGAATATCATTCTCTAAATTGTTAGATTGAATAATGAAGCCAACGAGTCTCCGTTTGTTATTTCTGAACATGGATTAGGATTTCTTGCTAAGCAATGATGTATTTCTTTGTTGAATGATTTTACGACCTTCTTTATTATTACCTATTAAACCTTTACTTTCGAAAAAAATTTACCTGAGGAGAAAGTGCAAAGGCTATATATTATTCAGGATTATGAATCTTGCTATCAAAAGGGAAAAATCACGATATTCATGTTTTTGCTACCATATGTGAATCACTATTTAATTATGGAGGTTAAGATATCCTTCTTAATGAATTAATTCGACAGCAAAAGTTCAAAATTAAGGATTCTCTATGATCGCAGCAAAGAATGGCTTCTCACCTAAAAACGATTTTGATTTTCTATCTCAAATTTTGGATTCGAGCTCTCTTCTAATTGATGATGGATTCCTTCATAAACTTTTAGTTTTTTTATCTAGACGATTAAACTCTTACTATTAAAGTATGTTCCTTTCATCATGATTAACTGGATTTTCGAGGTAAGAAATTATTATGGTCTTTTACTTCAAACAAACTCCTAGAAAGAAATCTTTTATTTAAGCGATGATGGATTTCTTTATTATATGAACTTCTGGTTTTCTTGTTCTTATATTTAGATGATAAAACAACTGCTGTTGAAATTTCCAGAAAAGTGAAACTAAGAACTATCAATTATGTAAGGCCATATACCTAATCATCAAAATGGTAAATCTACGAAGTTCCGAATTACCTTATCAATGCAAATTATTGTTTAATAATGGAGCTCGGAATATCATTCTTCAAGCTACTGAATCGAATAAGGTCTTGGACTGCGATTTCTGAACATGAGCTCGAGTTTCCTATTGAATAATTGTGAATTTCTTTATTGAATGGATTTCTGGTCTTAGTTGTTATTCCTTGGATGATAAATATCCTGTTATCAAGATCCATACCTCCTAGCGTGAAGATCAATGGAATTTCTAAAATAAGATATCGATATGACCCCTCGTTTTGGACGAACTCCTTGAACTGTGAAAGAGCGTGGATTGGTTACTATTCAAATTTATAAATCTCATCGTTAGAATACGAGTACTCATTCCATGTAAATGGGTAAAGGAATTATCTCTAATTTGAGTACTCATCCCAAAATTTCCGAGATAGATAAGGTGTGAAACTATCGAAAGTTGGCAATATGGAACTATCGCACTTTGAAATCTATCGCATTTCGAAGAGAGAAGGCAAGAGACCAAAAAGCTGTAACATACGCCACAGCTTTCCAGTGGACTGATAGGATTACCGATAAACTGGTAAACCTACCAGTCAACTGGGTTTTTGGTCATTTTCGACCTGATTGTACCCTTGTGCTCATAGTCGACTAGAATATCTACCAATCGGTTGGAACCAGTCAACTGGAACTAGTCGATTGTTAGATATTTTCATCGACTGAAGGACGATATCTAAAGCAATTCATGCTTGAATTTCAGGGGCAATTTCATCTTTTTGTGGCCACTTTGGAGTTTCCACTGTTGATTTAACATGTCTTATGCATATGTTTTGATCCAATGACGGAGTGCGTCTGGAGAGTTCTATAAATAGATCTAAGGTTTATTATTGTATGTATTCCAATTAAAGAAATTCAAAAAAGAATTTTTTTTTTTAGTTCTTCTTCTATGATTAGCCTACAAAACAAAATCAACCTTATAATATCTTCTCTTGTGAAAGTAACAAGGATTTTCTCTTTCCAATATGAACGTACACTATCTTACGATATTGAAACCACCATAAATCTTATGTGCAGTTTATTCTTTTCTGCATGCGCTTCTATGATCTGTGTTTGTTTAGGATCGGCTTTCTGCAGGCCATAGCTCAAACTTGAAGGCGGTGATGATGAATCTGTTGGGAGTAACTAAAGACTTAGAATGGGCGACAAGCAATACGGCTTTGTGCATTGTGCTTTAACTGATTTTAATTCCATCTAACTATTACATCCCAAAGTTCCTCAAGTAGAAAAAGTGGAGAATATATATATACACGTCTCTATCATTATTAAACTAATTTTATGGTAAAAAAGTGTTGACCAAATAAAAAAAATGTACTTATACCATTATTAAGTATAATAAATCTTGATTATCACCAAAGCAAAGGCTGCTTTTTGACTAAACCCACTAATTATCCAACTTTATTACTTGATTTGGAGTCCTTTTCTTTTTTTCTTTTTTTTCCACAAATTCAATGACTTAAACATATTGTAAAAGCTTGATTCCATACTTGATGAAACATAAGACATGAATTATGACATAAGGTGGAGATCATATCATAGATGAATACGCCGTACAAGATTCAGTTCTTTTTAAGGTTTATTCAAATTCACGAAATTTAAAGCTTTTGATTTAAACTGGTTTTTAGAAGGCAAACCTTTGCTCACGGGTACCTTGCTCTATAAGAGACGAGATTTGTAAATTGATATCCCTAATTTTCTTGCAAAAGAGCAAAACACGAGATTGAAAAGGACCTGAATTGTAACATTTCACCTTTTCTATCCCTTTCTCAAATGTTTCGCTTCTTTGATACTTCCAATGTGTGATTTTCTCATAGAACATTATATTCAAATATTAAAGTATATAATATACAAAAGAACAAATATTGTACTCAAGATTGATAGGGACTGAAGTCTATAGTGCACAAAAGAAAAAGAAAAAAATTCTTATTTGCATTTCTTAGATAAAAATACAGAAAGCATATATAGCAGTTTTGTTTGTATTATTAACATTGATAGGTTGAGCAACATACATATCATAAAAGAAAAAAAAAATGAAAAGATTAAGCGATGGTAAGTTAATGTCTTAAAAAACATAGTTGACAAATTTAGATAAACTTCTACATATTAAACCTCATACATTCTACAATTATTTCCTATTCTACACATAAAAAGGGAAAAAATAACGACAATATTATTGTTTAAACATGAGAAAGCAAGAATACTAAGTTAAAATCTAAGAGAGAAGATTCATAGAAAAGATGTTCTCAATGGTCCATAATTCATCGTCTACATAGCAACTTCCTTCTGCCTCCTCCACAAGAACCGACTGCATTTGCCTCCACCAACCATCAGCAACATTATTTCCATTGTTATTTACACCATGATTATTATAAGTTCTACGATTTTCATGATCGTTATTGTTTATTTGATGATTGTTGCAAGCTTCGTAGCTAATTCCCGATGTCTCTGTCTCTGCTTCTGCCTCTGTCTCACCGTTTCTTGCAAATCGCCCTCTGACTCTTGGTCTACTGTCCGCTAGTGTTTTCCTACACGCGTACTGGTCACGTGATATTGGGTTAGCATTGGATCATGTTGCAAACTTTTTACAGACATATATACCAGTTTGATAATATATTACAAATAAAAAATGCGCATATTTAAATCTGAAAAAGAGTACTGATACTGTTTAAAATGATGCTGGTACAAAAATATACACTAACACTCTTTTTTCCTTTAAGAAAAGCAAAAAAATTGGTGTAGTTTTCAGAAAAGAATTTGAAATAGCACCATCACATATTTTCAAGGAATTTTTTTGTATTGGCTTAATTTCAAATTGGGCAAATATATAAATAAACCACTCTTTTTCCATGCCTAAAAAATTGGCATACATTTGTAATATATATGTTTCAAATGGTGACACTATATATTTGTAATATTTTTGGGAAAGTAGCTCAAAACAATAAAGGATTATAAACAAACCACTGCAAAGTGTAAGCATAAGAAGAGAGCATTACAGTGATTTTCTTCTGAAAATTTCTCTGGTTTCGCTTGTTTCTGTACTTTTCAATCTTCTTCATCCTTTCTTCTGCACTGTATCTCCCTACACGTGCAATTTCTTGCGTACAATTCTCTGCTGTAGCCTGCAAACATATATAATTGTACAGTTCAATTTTATTACAGTTCATAAGCAAGAATATGCAAAATATAAATTGTTACCTGAAGGTCCCCCGTGCTTAAAACCCTTCTGACAGGCTCATTAGAGAAATCGAGAAATTCACAAGCAGATGAGGGTGAAGAAGAAGAAAAGTAAAGGTTAGAGGGTAGGTCATGGCCACTGCAAGCTTGACTGTGGGTGAAAGAGTGGGTGCTGTTACTTCGGTGCATGTAAATATTATCATTAGAAGGCAAAGATGTGGAGTGAAGAGTTACACCATCAAAAAATGCCACTGAAGAGGAGTCTAATTCATAGTATGGGGGGGTAGAATGAAACATTTTGGAGTTTGGTTGTGTTTTTCGTTTGGATTTTGGAGTTAGTAAGGAGGTGGGTTATATATACAAGTGGGCTGGGTTGGGCCCAATTTGAAAAGTTGATTATTTTGGTTGACTCTATATGGGTAGGGCCAGGAATAGGTGGGTCCGGAAAAGGATCTTGAGGAAGATACTATGTGTCAAGTTGATATAAAGGGGAAACTGGGCACAAGTGAAAATTTGTGATTGTTATAATTAATTTATAATTGTAGACATGTTTGGTGAATGCAGTTGAAAAAGTAACCTGCTGTTTTGGAGAATGATGGTGAGAAGAAGCTTCATTCCGGCAGTGAAGTTGGATTTTGTTTTTAATTCACCGCGTTTGAGAAAAAAGAAAAGAAAAATAAACATATGAAACCTGTGAGAATATGGTATTTAACTGCAGTGGCTAATTTTGCACTTGAGACTTAAAATACTCATGAATGGTAATATCAAATGATGCATAAAATACTCGTGAATGATTTGTTTTATTAATATAATTTAACCCACTCCTCGAAACTTAGAACTTTAAAAAAATTTCAAAACATATTACACATATAGGTCTGTTTTTACCATATTGGGGTTGATTTACCAATTTCTCACAGTGCAATCATATTGTGTGTAATATGTTTTTAAAAGTGGGTTAAATTGCTTTAAAAAAAATCAATTTATGAATGATATGAGGAAAGAAGAGCAATGTTTAGTGTACAATTGGTTGCAAACAAGGTAAAAATGTGAGTACTGTGGGAATAAAGAGAGAAAATTACTGCACAATGCTCTTACATGGTCATGCATGATGTTCTATGTTATGTAAAGGTTTGAAAGGTATCATATAAAACAAACCAACATTGGGTGAAGAAATGGATTTGCCTTTAATCAACCATAAATAGCACAAAATCTTTCTCGGTTCGAGAAACAAGAGGATCAAACCATTTCTTCTGAGTCGTTTTCAAATTCAATAAATATTGGTTGATCGTATATTTCATTATAGTTATATGATTCAGAGTATCATTTAACAGAGATGGAACGGCGGAATAAAGAACATTTTGAGCACAGGTTCAAATTTTCGACGGGTAAATTTGAGAAAATATTGGTTTGATTAATAAATAGGGGTCGGATATCGGGTCGGGAGTTACTCCACGTATTGCTTTCAAAGATCGAGAATTTCATATCTAACTGTATAAAAGCAGGCGTAGATCTGTGAATAGGCGATGTTGTACGAATATCTACAGGACCTAAATTATCAACAGGCTCTCCAACTGAGCAGTAAAATTAGCCAAATATTGCATCAAATAAAAACTGGACTAAATTCAAAAATATCATTCTCAAGAGACGCCCAAAGATGCTAACCTTGGATAGTTTAGTTTACTGTCTTGTAGGATGGTGCACTACATAATAGTCCACTTCTATTTAAGGTATAATGATAAAACACAACTATTGTGCACTAAACGATTTAACCAATCCTTGGGAAACAACTAATTATTCAACAAAAGCTGCCAACAAGAAAACAACAAAAGTCCTTAAAAATAAATATCTGGTGAAGTCTGATAGAGCTGACAGTTTTTCCTATTCTGTTTATCTTTTTTCAAATGCGAAGGAGCATAGCCCATGAAAGCAATATCAGTGGAATAACACCACTGGCTAATAGTTTCCCATGTTCGTCTGCAATTTAACCAAGTTTGATCATGTGAACTAAAACCTTATTCCCGAATGCAAAGAATACAATTTTATTCATACATATTTGGTGAAAGGTTAAACTGAATTTATCAGCAATTGATTCACAGCTCATCCTTTGAACCGGTAATGGAATAGTGTTAACTGTTAATCCATAACTATAACACTAGTACCAAACACTCATAGTCTAACTAACTTATCTTATAAAATAATTTTATTTAGACATGTTCAACGAAAAATCAATATAACAAAGTTATAGTTATCTTAAGAATAAAAGTTGAGCCTAAACTTTAACTATGACTATTTGGGCTCTAGATCGATCAAATTACAAGTTTTATAGTCAATAAAAACGTTCACAGGTTCAAGAGAAGCCTTAAAGTCGAACTCAGTTTAAAAAGAAGGGTCGCTACAAAATTATCCTCCAACAAAAAAAATCTAAATCCAATTTGCATCGTGTAGGGTCCCGATCCTACGCCAACCTACATGCATCTAGCTTGCAATTTTTAATGGTAAAACGTATACATGAAGAGTCCTGGAGTCTACAGACATACTCATAACATTCCTCACCATACAGAATTAAAATAATTTTGTACACCTAATGATGATGATAACATATATAAGTCCACTTGTTTTAATTTCAACAGCTGTTTGTTTAAATAATTGAAAAAACACCATACTATTAGTATAATCGGGACTTCATTCACCACTTTTATGTCTGGAACTAAAGGTTAAATTTTTAAAACTGCATTCATGAGTTAATGATTATATCACAACTTAAACTTAAGCTGGGAAAATTACTACATTTGATTACCACTACAGTTTGTGACCTATATAAACTACATTAACAGTAATCTACCTTATTATAACAAAATAGCTATTATGTTCTTATAGGGTTAATAACAAGTATATTCTATGTCAAACCAAACCACTTTAGGAAATCCCATACAAAAAGATATTCCCATTAATTTTTGAACAGTTAGCATCTGGTTTAAATTAAGGCATTCTTTTTTCTTTTTTGCTTTTAGGACTATTTCCCAACTGTCATTAAATTTTAGATATTAATTAACAATAACTTAGAATCCAGCACCATCAAATTCAACTGAGAAATGTATAATTCTGTGTCTACTATTAAAAAAGAAAGAAAAAAGATCTACCTGTAGCTCATTCTCCTATGACATCTCGAAACCGTTTTATCTGTCCATTCACAAGAACCAAAGTATTTCCCTGAAATACATTTTTCAGGAGATTAAAGCCAAACTGTGCAGTCAAATTTAGCATCTATGCATATCACAAAAGAGAAACTAACAATGCTATTACCATTAGGAAGGTGCATCTTTAATGTTAAAAGAAGCTTCGTCAAGGGCTTTGTCACAATAAATTCTTTTTACAATCTCTTGATCCTGAAAAGGAATAATTTAGCAACATAAAGTACGGAGGCAAAATTTTGGACAAAAAATAAAAACTTTTTTCACATATATATTTAAACCACCGCACGAATGGATTCTCTTTGCATTCACTTTGCAGCTCTCGCTGCCAAAAAAAGAGTAGCATTAGTGTAGTTGTCTATCTTTTTATGTAAGAGAATTATGCCTTAAACCTTTAAATTCAATATTCGGTCAAAAACTTAATCTAGTTAAATATTTTTTTGCTAAACAAAATAAAGAACACTGTAGTGGAGTCAAGCATAGGACTAAAGGCTAAAGCAACAACCCTAGAAGCCATTATTCCTAAGGGCAATAAAAACAGACATAAATTACTATTCAAATGAAGAGAAAAAGAATCACCTATGCGTAATATTATTCAAAATGTGCATTTTATTTTTTATTATCTGATAAAAAATATTCAATGTAAATGGAAAGATTAAAACTGTACTCCTTGGCTATCGCATTTCATGGCAAGGGATGCGAAAATAATGTCTAATTGTTTCAAATGCGTAAAAACTTATGATCGGTATCGGCTTCCATAACCTCTGGAGAGAAAGAAAAAGAAAAATATTTCAAAGTTTTAGAATCATCTAAATATATTTAACCAAAAGTTATACTTCCTCCCTAACATCTTTAAACGCTAAATCTTAAAGAATCTACAGCTTTTTGCTATCTAATCATAGCCACACAGTCCATCCATTACTATATGTCCAACACTCCCAAGATGAAACAATCTTAGGTGTTGTTTGGCTTGAAAACAAGTTTAGTGTTTTGCATTTTCAATATGTATGTCAAATGGCATGGGAGAGAAGGAGATGTTGAAAAATCATAGTAAGTACAACAAAGTGAACAAGAGGGAGAGAGAAGATAGTTTTTGATAATTTGCAAAATGCGTAAAACAAAAAAAAAGTCATTTTCAATTTTATATGGTAAAGTCATTTTCCAAATCACCCTCTTTCCTCTCATGTACATTTTAAAATATAAGTTGAAAAACACTTATTTTCAGAAGCTGAACACTGTACATGTTCCTTTTATCATGGAACTGCATGGATTACAAATTTTTGAAATGAATAAGTTAATTCAATTTGCATAATGACATGTGGCAAGTTTTATTCAGTCAACCTGACTCAAGAACTGACATTGTGACTGAATATACAAACAGATCAAGAAACGCTACTAAACAATATAAATCATCTACAAATAATAAAAGGGTAACATTCAGCAAAAGAAATAAAAAGAAAAAAGAGACATGCACATGAAATGCATAACTAAGAGAGGTTTACAATGTAAAATTTTCTACATTCCTGCCGGTATCTCCCTTGTCAAACTCTGATTTTACATAACTTCATTTGTCAACTTCATCAAACACAACCCTTTGTAACACTGAAAGGTTATATAGAAAATCTAGACGATAATGAACCAGGATATATACCTATATGGCACAAGCATATAAAAGATGATAACGCCAGTTGGTTGAGTTTGCTATTCACTAGTCAACATGCTATATTGGATATGTTCATATAATTAAATAAATTTAATTTACACATTGGATATGTTCATATAATTAAATAAATTTAATTTACACAGAATGTTAGAACTTCATCTTCTATTTTCGCTCTTAGGCTTAAGTGTGGAGGAAACGATACCCAAGATAACAAGTAAATCAAAGATAAGAATGAAGTATATTTAATGCCATAAAAAATATTGAACTAAAATTCTTGGAGTTGGATCACATGCTTTGGTGGAATACCACAGCACTAAGGATATCCCTTTTTATTTGAGTCATCACATTTCATACTTGAAATCAAAGTTCTGTCCAACACCACTGTCCAGAGATTAGGTGATCCGAATTTGATTCGAGAGGTCAGAAGTTTGAAACTTGTGTTGCGTGATTCGAACCGTTGAACATATATTGATGTAGTATATTATATACCACATAAGCCTTGTACTGCTAATATCTACTACCGTCCAAGTACCCAACCTCTAGACCTGTCAAATATGACATAACCCATTAACCCAACATATTTACCCTACTTATAAATGGGTTGGGTCAACCCATTTATGAATTTTATTAAATGAATTATAGGTTGGGTTGATCCATTTTTAAAAAGGTTATAAATAAGTAACTCATTTACACATTTATTAAAAGCTTAAAATTCAAAAATATAAATTTGAAAAATTAAATTTTGAAAATAAGAATTCTGAAAATTTGAAATTTTACTCGGATACTTCATGTTGTGAACGCACGTTGTAGTTCTTCATGGTGACTATCGTTTGTACTTAATAAATAACAAACAACATCCTTATATTTGAACTTCGACTGGGCAGAAGCCGCTATTTTTTTTATTCAAATTGCAATAACTTCCTTATACTAACTCGAAATCAGGCGAGTCTTCGACCGATGACCTTCCACTTAAATTACGAACAATATGTAACACTCGGATACTTCAGCTTGCGAAAACACGCTGTAGTTCTCTATGGTGACTAACAAACGTACTTAGAAAATAATATATACTACATCATCATATTTGGACTCTGTCTGGGTAGAAGTCGCTATTTTTTTTGTTTAGACCGCAGTAACTTCTTCATACTAACTTGGAATCGGACGAGACTTTGATCGATGAACTCTCACGTAAATTACGAACAATATGGAACACTCGGATGCTTCATCTTATGAACGCGCATGTAGTTCTTCATAGTGACTAATAGTTTTAGTTATAAATAACATGCTATATCTTATATTTGAACTCTGCCTAGGCAGAAGCCGCTATATTTTTTTTCGGACTACAGTAGCTTCTTTGTACTAACTCAAAATTAGACGAAACTTCGATCGATGAACTCACATCTAAATTACGGACAATATGAAACACTCGGATACTTCGTCTTGTGAACGCACATTATAGTTCTCCATGATGACTAACGGTTTTAATTAGAAAATAACATACTACATCCTCATATTTCGACTCCGTCTAGGCAGAAGCCACTATTTTTTTTGTTTAGACTGCAGTAACTTCTTCATTCTAATTAACTCGGAATCGGGCAAGACTTTAACCGATGAACTCCCACCTAAATTACGAATAATATGGAACACTCGGATACTTCATCTTATGAACGCATGTTGTAGTTCTCCATGGTGACCAACAGTTGCACTTAGCAAATAACAGACTACATCCTCATATTTGAATTTTGATGAAAATTAGAATTAAAATTTTAAATTTTGAAATTTTATATTTTATCTAAATTCAAAACATAAAAATAAAAATTAGAATTATTTATATCCGTTTGTTTTTTATTAGTCAAATCAAATTTAAATATTTAAATGAGTTAAATGATGAATTTATAGGATTCGAATATTTTTCAAAGAAGACAAGAAAATAATTAATTGATTCATTCAATCAATTAATTAGGTTATATATGAAAAGATAAAGAGGAAGGATATTGTGTGATATCTTTTAGAGAAAGGAAACTAATTAATTGTTAATCAATTAATTGTCAGGTCTGTTATATGAAGATAGACGAGTTTATATATGGAGATTGATTTAAGCAATGGAAATTTATGGAAACATAGATTTTTTATCATTTATGTGCATTGAAATCAAATCAAGTAACTTGAAAAGATTGTCACGTAATCTGAAAATTAATTTTCTTCATCTCCAAGTAATCTTTTATTCTCAAGCCTATTTAAATGAAGAAAGTTCATCTTCATATGAGTGTGAGAGTGCATGCACCATTATTCTTTTTTTCAGTAAACCCTAATTTCTAAAGTCAAATCTAATTAGGGGTTTTGAGCGCAAACAAGTCTTTGGATAAATTGATTATTCAATTTGTAATTATAGGTGAGTCTCTCCACTACTACCTATAATTTTGTAATCTCTATCTTTTGTACTCTCTTTCTTCAGTAAAATAAAGAATAGTTGTCAGGTCCGTGGACGTAGGCAATCTAGCCGAACCAGGTTAAATCTCTGTGTTCTCTACTCTTCTATTTCTATTTTTTGGTGATTATTTTTCATTGAATTGATGGTTGATAATTAATCGACAAGCTAGATCCTTCTTTTGATTGTTTCTGCGCTTTAGTATTCCGCTGCAGTTTTGGAGTTAGTGCAAATTAATTAAAATTCTACACAATGGTTGGTATCATAGCTAGCTGTCTTGTTCTAGATTAATTATCAATGGAAAATTCTTTTAGTAGTGGTATGAAAAATTATGGCATCACCAAATATGTTAGAAAATGAGTTTTAGAGACATGGAAGGTGAAGATTAATGACGGTGTTCTTCAGCAACAACTTCGTTCATCTAGAGAAAAAGCCAGAAGCACCTTGGAGGTAGAAGAGATATGCATGGGTCCCATTTCAAGGGTCCTAGAAGAGGAGCTTGCTATTATTGTAAGAAGAATGGACATTTCATACGAGATTGTCCAGCTCTTAGAAAGAAGAAAGAGAAGAAGGAGAAAGCTTCAACTGCGGCAGCAGTTAGATCAGATGCAGATAGAGGTGATAGTAATACATCATTATTTTCAGTCAGTTGTTCACCTTTAGAGCATACAAGTTGGGTGATTGATTCTGAAGCCTCTTGTCATATGACGTCAGATAGGAGTTGTTTTGTCAGTTACAAGAAGATTGATGGCGGAGCAGTTCATATAGGGAATGACATATCTTGTCATATTGTGGACGTTGGAAGTGTGAGGTTTAGGATGCATGATGGTATTGTTAGGACTATCACGGATGTTAGACATGTTCCGATGCTGCGTAGTAGTTTGTTATCAGTTGGAGCTTTGAGTGGACTTGGTATGAGAGTAATAATAGATGGAGAGAATTTGAGAGTGGCGAAGGATTTCTTGGTTGTGATGAAAGGGGTGCGAGTTAATGATATTTATGTGCATCATGGAGGGACGATCTCAGAAGAATCGGTAGTTTCTACTGATTCTAGTATTCCAGATTCTACTCAGTTATGGCATCTTCGTTTAGATCATGTTGATGAGGAGAGTCTTGAAGTATTAAAGAAGCGTGGGTTGATTGATGGTGTTTGTCAGTCGAAGCCTAGCACTTGTGGAGATTGTTCTTTTGGAAAGAAGAAGCATGTCACATTTGATGTTGGGAGACCTAGAGCTACAGAGTTTCTAGAGTATGTTCATTCTTATATGCGGGGACCCACCCCAGTTGCATCTTTTGGTGGAGCCAGTTACTTCGTCTTATTTGTGGATGATTTCTCACATAAGGTCTGGGTCTATTTCTTAAAGACCAAAGACGAAATATTTGTTCAGTTTTGTAAGTGGAAGACCTTGGTAGAGAAGCAGTCGAGGAAGCGTTTGAAGGTTCTCAAAGTTGGAAATAGTAGTGAATTTATGTCACAAGAATTCACTAACTATTGTGCGTCCGAGCATGTAATTGGAGATTTTTCTATTTCTGTTGAGTCACATTGTTATAGAGTGGCGGAGAGCATGTGTCGAATATTATGGGAGAGAGCTATGAGCTTGAGAACGACTGCTGGTCTAGAAGAGGGATTTTGGACAGAGACGATATCTATGATAGTATTTCTCATCAACCATACACTTTCAATTGCCATAGATATGAAGATCCCGAAAGAGATATGGAAAAGAGAGACCGTTGATTATTCATTCCTTAAAGTGTTTGGTTGTTCAGCTTATTTAAAAGATGAGAGACATGATAAGTTGAAGTCTAGGGAAAGCAAGCACATTTTGTTAGGCTATAGAGAAAGAGTGAAGATGTATAGGTTGTGGTGTAAAACAATTAGGAGAATTGTGACTAGCAGACATGCGTTATTTGATGAGAAGTCTTCGTTGAAAGTGAAGCCTCTATCAAGTGATGACATTAGGAGGACAGAAAATTGCCAAACACATTTGAAGTCATCAGATTGTTTCCATATTTGGAGAGATATTGGTATTTTCGATGATACCATGGTTGATGAGAAGATTACAGAGGTTCAGACTCTAGGTGGAGCTCATTTGCTGGAAAGGCCTTTTAGTTCAGTTGACCCTATTTGTAAGCATGTTTGTAGCGATGATTCTTCATCTTATGCTTTGAATATTGTGAAGCTTGTTGGTGAGTCTGCTGATGTTCACTTAGGAAAGTCTAGCAAAATTCTTGTGGAGGAGATTGAAGTAGATAATGTTGAGTATGTCCTCACTCAATTTGGGAAGGAAAAGTTGAAGCATGCTGTTATGTCTTCATTGGTCTCTCAAAGATTTGTATCTACAGTTTCATCTCCTACATCGGATTTGTTGAAGAATTTTGGTATTTTCTCGTATGCATTATGTTTGTTGATGTGCATACTATCTTTCTAGTGCTTTGGGAAAGATTTGGAAGTTCTATTTGGCAATATTGCCCAAACTAGTTCACATTGAACTTGTTGACGTAGATCCAACAATTTGTCGAGATGTGGTGATGCAAAGAGATTGTTATATTTGAATCAAGGTGGAGTGTTGAATTTATGTAATTCAAATATTTTCCAAAGAAGACAAGAAAATAATTAATTGATTCATTCAATCAATTAATTAGGCTATATATGGAAAGATAAAAAGGAAGAATATGTGTGATCTTTTATAGAAAGGAAACTAATTAATTGCTAATCAATTAATTAGTTAGATCTGTTATATGAAGATAGACAAGTTTATACATGGAGATTGATTTAAGCAATGGAAATTTATGGAAACATAGATTTTTTGTCATTTATGTGCATTGGAAACAAATCAAGTAACTTGGAAAAGTTGTCACATAATCTGAAAATTAATTTTCTTCATCTTCAAGTAATCCTTCATTCTCAAGCATATTTAAATAAAGGAAGTTCATCTTCGTATGAGTGTGAGAGAGCATCCACCATTATCTTCTTCTTCAGTAAACCCTAATTTCTGTAGTCAAATCCAATTAGAGGTTTTAAGCACAAACAAGTCTTTGGATAAATTGATTATTCAATTTGTAATTATAGGTTAGTCTCTCCACTACTACCTATAATTTTGTAATCTCTCTCTTTTGTACTCTCTTTCTTCAGTAAAATAAAGAATAGTTGTTAGGTCCGTGGACGTAGGCAATCTAACCGAACCACGTTAAATCTCTGTGTTCTCTACTCTTTTGTTTCTCTTTCTTTTGTGATTATTTTTCATTGAATTGGAGTTAGTACAAGAGATCCTTCTTTTGATTGTTTCAGCGCTTCAGTATTCCGCTGCAGTTTTGGAGTTAGTGCAAATTAATTAAAATTCTACACAACAAATAACATGCCTATTAAATAGGTTGAGTCAGACTGACCCATGTATTAAATGGGTCAAAAAAATGAATCATAAATGGATTGGATCAAAATCGATCCAACCCATTTTGACCCAACCCAATCCATTTGACAGGTCTAATAATAATAATAACACAGTTCTAAAAAGCAGAGGTGAACACGAGACTTTTTGGACTTCTGAAGCAAGACATAAATCTCGAGACAATAAGACGTAATTTCCAAGTAAATATTATATTATACGTATCAAGTAAGATCGAAAAATGTCGAACGCTAAAAAATGAAACATGATACACTCAAACCGGCTCAAATAGTAATCAGTTACATATAAAACATTTCATTCACAAAAATTCTTTGGACATCATTGATTGGTATATACGTATACACAACATAAATTTATTTCTTTAAAATAAAGAGAACCCTACAGGTAATTGTATTCAAAAGCATACTATTACAAGCAACAATAGAAACATCATTCAATTTCAAGTCAGAACATAAACCATTACAAATAACATCCAATTTAAATACAATCAAATGGAAAACCTAACACACTACTAAAAGCAGTAGAAAGGTAAGGACCATTAGCTCAATTGACAATTGTTATGACGCTCTAGACTAAAATTTTAGATGTCATGGGTTGAACCCCCAAGACATCATTCATATTCTAGAAAAAAACATGCAGGTTATTTTTTTAAGTTCAATCAAAATCGATTTTTAAACCGATTAAGAAATTCAATTCAATTCAATTATATATATATATATATATAAGAAATCACTTGTTGTTGTATTTTAATCTTGTTCTTTTTTGTTTGTTATGATTATAATTTTGAAACTTTTGTTAGACACGGTTCTTATTACAGCTAAAGATTAAAAAATTACTCTAAGGCGTCCGTTTTAGTATTTTATTAAGGCATGCGAGTCATACGTTTTGAATGTATCACATGCCTCATGCTTGCCAAGACATAGTCCTTTTTGGCAAAAAAAAGTCGTTCCAAGCATACCTTAAGGTGTTCTGATTCCACCTCGCCTTGAGACGGACCTTGAGGTGCACTTTAGGTGTCATTTTAAAACACTGCTTGAAATGTACCTCTAACATATACCAAGTATGATGGCCAACATAGGTAAGAGCATGCATGCTCTAGTATTCTACCACATTAGATGATTGAACTCAAAATTCTCTATATTACTAACCTTTATTAATTGAGCAAATAATACATTAGATATGATTCGAACGACCAACCTCCACAATGTATAGCTATCATTATTTTGGCAGTAGGGATACAAGATGATTTTGGAGTGTAACTAAATGGGTTATAGTGTGAAACAGAATAATAACAATAGAGTTACATTGTATGTTATACAGATTGGTGGAATGGATATCATTATGTAGTGCGATGGTGCAGTAGTTCCTAATCAAATCTTTATGAAACATCAAAAGATGGACAAATTATGTACCATGATTTTCACAAAAGTTGAAGCACTACACTATATAGCTAGGGTGACGCGCTTATTTAATGCAACTCTAAGGGGGGGAAAAGTAGGATATTCAATACTGATGGGAGTGCAAATTCAAGGTTTGCCTAATTTAACATCACTCTTCTATAATCCTTACAGATCAAATAAAGAAGCCAGTCCATGGGCTGAATGCAATCAGATCTACGCAGGTAAAAGGATAAAAATGTACTGAAAAGAAATCATTGATTCATACACTTCTACTATCCTTGTACTAATGTAGAAGATCAAAATAGAGACCAACTCTTTGTCAAAGATTGCCTAAATAGACAGTTCAAACTTATAGTCACCAAAAGAAATAAACTACAGATAAACAAGAATTGGAAGTTGGTGCATGCAAAAGAGAAAGATCATAAGGAACACCAACCACAAAGTTTCCTTCCAATATTACGCTATAATTAATTTAAGAAAACTGGTGCACTCTATCGCCTTGAATATTCTTTCATCATAATTGAAAAGACTAGGCGACGAAGTTTTCTAGGAAAGAATTAAAATGTCAAAAACTGATTACAACAGAACAGAATAGAAGCTTCCAGGGTTATATTCATGCTAAACATCTTAAAACATTAAGTTCCAGTTTGGTTTATTTTATACTATGTTTTGAGTTTCAACGTTAATTACAAAATATGAAAAAAGTGGAGTGACGAAGGGGAAGGTGGAAGGAAGATGGAGACGATGACGGAAGAATGAATTGTTTTTTGCGTTTCCGTTATTTCCCAAAACACGAAAAGTTAAAAAAAAGTTCTTTTCTATTTTGTAAGTTAACTTTGTTTTTTAAATTAATCATTTTTTACAATATATATGCGTCGTGCTCATTTTTGTATAGACGAAAACCAAAAACTAAAGAAACGATACACTAACCGCAGCCTAAATTTCTTTCACCATGCAAATTTTAACTAATAAACACGTCCAGCGATTGGATACAAAATTTGTTTATTTATCTGGCTTAGGACTTTGTAAGTTTTTACTACCCTCAAGAATGTTTATAATTTTATTTTATTTTTTACTACTGCCATAGTATGTTACATATATATTGGACCCGATAGTTATCATGTCTATTCCATTTGAATATCACCTGGTTTTTAAAGAAACGTTGGTTTTAAAAACTTGGCTCTCCATTGTTCCCATAAAACTGCACTGCTCTGTTAATCCACAAGTCAAAAGCCTTTCAACCAATCATTCCAATATAACTCTACGGCACATGCGCATGCACGCACGAGTGCGCGCGCGCGCACATACATACTTACATATACATACACATATATATACATACAACATACATATATATGTGTATGTGTGTGTATGTATATACTATATATACATATGTATGTATGTATATATGCATGTATAATATTATACAATGATTGCATATATTAAGGGAATCAAATCATAGAAATTAAAAAAAATACAGATACATTTAAAAAATAATTTGTGTTACAAAAACAATCACAATTAAAACATTTAATTATATCCAATCACAAACCTAAGCAGATTTGCATTTTTGCAAATGTAAGAAACTTTGGATAACTGTCATATCACAAATCATAAAATAAGCAATAACACACCACTTGTCTCTTAAGATATTTCTAGCGTTTCTGTATTCTTTTATTGGTTAAGATGAGAAAATCATGATAAACTTCGGTATAGGAAAGTCAAACTACCTAATCTTTATGCAATAACAAATGATTAATTATACAAGCCATCACTAAAACTAGGGCACTAACTCTATCCTAAAAGGCTGGTACTCTTGGGTCAAAATCTTTGATGCCCAAGTTAAGGATATGAGACCACCATTATCCACCTCTCTGCGATGTCCAATCTGAAAGCTCCCTCACAAATGGTAGCACATCAGTGATAGACAGCAAAAAAATCTATGTTATACCACTAAAAATCATAACAAAAGTTCTACAGAATAGCAAAGTATTACTTGGTTCACAAATGTTTTAAGTGGGTTGTACCCTTTTCAGCAATACTTACAAACCATATATGGCTTTCTGCTCTTAGCACTGAAAATGTACCTATAATCAATTAGCAATTAACTATAGATATAATGAAAGAGCCCTTCCACTACATTCTAATGGAGAAAAAGGGAGAAAAAAAGTTGCATATATTGTCAAATGTACTTATAAATTAATCAATTAATTTTCAATATTACCACAATTTTCTACAAATGTAATACCTTTAAATCAAAAATAATTTACCAGTTAAGTAAAATATTCCGTTGATTTATAGATATAACACACACATGCACATTATATATGTATGTGTATACATATGTAGATACGTTCTTACATACCTCAAGATCATCCCCATTCCCTACAAAGTTTATGTTAATTTGAATATTCTTAACATATTCAAAAATAATATTTCAAAACAACGGTTAAAGTAAATGTTTTAACCGTTGGTATTGACTTGATATTTTAAACATGCTGGAAGTTTCGAAATGATCTCATTACATATATGTATGTGTGTGTATGCATGCACGCACACACAAATATGTGTGTGTGTATGTGTACGCATATGCGCAAGAGACTTAAAACAGGAATGTAAACAACAATAAGAGAGTGATTAGTTAGAGTTTATGAAAACAAAACATAGCAGCTTTGGAATGCCATTACTAGGAAAATGAAAGGCATCAAATGTACTGGTACCTGCATAAATTATGGCCATTTCATGGTCCGGATGCTACAATGCTAATATAGGTTAATAGGCAAAATTAGTCCAAATCAATAGATTGAGTTATCTCCTATTCTTCGATAGTGATTGCATAGATCATTGCTGACATCACCCGACAACGTAATATCACCGACTTAGAAATGTCTTTAATCAAACCAACATGATACATGTCCTGATAACCAGCCATAAACTATGTTCCAATTTATGGTTGACCTTTGCATGCAGCATATATGAATTCACACTCATAATTAACCAGGAACAGCAGCATGCACTTCTGCATTCACATATACAGTATATTTGCATGTCTTGAACAAAAATTATAAATAATTGAAGCAAGAATGCTCGAAACCATGATGGTTGGATTCTATCATATAGCACACATCATATAATACAATTGACAAAAGAAACCAGACAACGGATTTTAATTAAAAATAGCGAGTCGGTATTTCTCAACATATGCATGCAGAAGATGGCAAAATAAGTAGCAGAAATTGAGTGTGTACAATGATTGTAGCCATAGCAAACCAACCAGTAGAACAGTCTACCCACTAAATAAATAGTGATCTGTGGGAAACAGAGCCTGCAACTTGTTCAACTTATTGGAAATCCTTGACCTTCATAAAAAAGATAGAATGCTAGTAAACTCATGCAACTAAGAATCTGAATAAAAAGTCAATGTGTTTTGCAAACACAAAATAGGAAGTGTTAATCAGGGAAGAAACAAGAATTTTATTTGCAACGGGCAAAAATGTGTAGGAGTTATTATGTTGCATTAAAACAAATGAATTAGCAAACTTAAATAAAATAGCACAAATAACTAGACACCCTATTTAACTCATAAATATCGACATCTATTAGGAAGGCACAAAAGAAACTTGAGCAAATCTGCATACATAAAAGTTAGATAATTAAATGGACATAGAAAGCTTATTGTCAAAATACATCTCATTTTGAGATCATGGAATTAACAAAATGTGCATCTATGGAATGCACAAGTGTTAATTCATAAATTGTACATGCATGCACCATTTTCTCTGTTTTTAGTACATCTTTTAACTGTAAAAGAAATTTGGAATTGTACGTGCTCATTTCACAAATATATGTGTAGAATTTATAAATTAACTCATGTGCATTTCATTCATGGAATGCACATATACTAATTTCAGAACCTCAAGATGAGCCTATTTTAACGATAAGTTTATGGCCAAACCTGTTGCGACAATTAGTTATTTTAATCTGCCTAAATAAAAAATATGTGTAAGTTGTACTGTACATGCTTTTCACAAAGTCATCTATAGATAAGAGAGTGAGCTCAAGGAAGAGCAGACACAAGATTAGTATTAGTTATCATTATTAACAAAATCAGAGGAAATGGACCCCCAAGTTGTATAAAATTCTATAATTGCTGTTAATGATCGTGACCTCACATGAAAGAAATAGAGCACATTCTAAAAAATATTACCTTCATCCATCAGTAGCCATAATGGTGACAATTAGATCTGATCTTGACATGAACAGATTGATCTTGGATCTACCGGATCTAGTTTGGATAATTTCATTCCTTGGGTGTGATGTTTTACGTATCCAAATTATGCATTCTTAAAACCTACATCTAACCCAATGTTTATATTTTTATACTTGTTCTTAGGTTCTTTGGTTCTTCTATCTTTTCCAGTTTGATTAGGTCTTTATAATATTTTGTATTATCAGTACCAGACCAAGATACATTGGTTTTGGATTGGGCAGGTTTTGTCGGGTTGCAGTTCAGATCAAGTCTTGATAGTTTGGATCTGCTTGGATTGGGTTTGTGGGTACTGATTACAATTGTCAAACATAAGTAGACATTATTCTTAAGTGACATAACCACACTAGCCTGTGATTTTTCGATGCGGTGACTCTGGCAGCAAGTTGGTCAATCATTAACAGCATTATCTAGATGTATTCTGAAAAGGTAATTCTCTTAGCTAACCCCATTAAGAAACTAGTTAGGCTCTGTCCGTTGCAGCATGAACATGAATATTCCTTGACTATTTGGAGAAAAAAGAGAAATCTGTAAAGCTATTGCAATCTTGTCTGAAGTTGACTTTGCACAGTACAAAGATCCTTACATGAATATATTACCAACTTAAAGTTGTTTCCTTACATGCGTTGAGAAAGCATATCACTGATAGAACACAATTTTTCTAGAATAAAAGGGTAACTTAAAAATCCAGGCTCAAATGAAGCTAGTGCAAACCAGAAAAAACTAACCGATAAGTCCCTTTCACTATATTTGTATGTATCTACTGTATAATAAATGTATGTTAAACAAGATTAGTTCTAGTTAGAAGACAACTTCAAGGTTCTGAGTCTAGTTTGATAATGAAAACGGGTAGCTTAGTAAGTAAAACTTACGTAATATGCCCACAACACAGGGTGAGTGTCGCGGGTCCAATGTGTGAAAACTGAAAACCCACATATGGGACTCACATGCAATCACTCAGTGGCATGGGTTTATAGTGCATGTTTTGCATGATAAACAAATTTTTTCAGTGGACTGTTTTTCAATTATTTTGGTTAGAGCTTACATATTTATTACACATAGGATCAATAATTTATTACCCAGATAATATTGGCTCAACTGATTGACAAATCGACATGCTAAAGCATCATGCATTACAGAAAAGGGACTTGTGGTTCACAATTCATAGAAGAACACCGTTGACTTAAACTCGCATGCGTTTGATAATAACCGGCTGACATTATTTTTGCCCCAATCAAGAAAATCATAACATATGAAAATCCAAAATATTTTTGAATTATAAGGCACCTATTAATATCCTTGTCTTTGATCTTCTTCCCTTGCTGACACTCATTTAAGGAGCCATGTGCACCTTCCTCTCATTGGATTTGAAGTTAATACAATTATGATTCTTTTCGCTTCTCAAGGAATTGAAGGCCGTACCTGTAATGCTCTTCGAATCGCATCCATCAGTGGTTTCGAAAGATCTAATGTTCAACCACGACAGATATTTTGTAGTAGAAAGTTAATGTATTTAATCAATTACTTCTAATAGTTCATATCAAACTAATTTTACCTGATGAAAGTCGAGTAAAGTCTTTTTTAGTCCCAATAAAAAAATATTAAAAAAATAGTGAATACGAAAAAGACATTCAAATCCGGATGTAATTGTATTAGTCAAATCTCTCCTTTTGATAAACCCTAGACTGATAACTACAGTTTTTTTGAACAAATATTTGTTCATGTCACAAAAGAATATGCTCTTTTACCTTATTTTAAAATGTGTTTCTACCAAGTGTCCAAGTAAGAACTATAAAACCTATGTTGCAAGTAAGATAGATTGGTCTTTTAAAAGGTTGAATGGGATGAGCAGGGTTTATTGAAGAAACACCGTTTTGTAGGTAACAGATGGCATGATTTATTGAAGAAGAATTATGTTGAGAAAAAAGCAGTAAAAGATGTATTAATAATTTAAATAATAATAAGTTCAAATTTTCAAGTTGGAAAAGAAGATAGCAAGAGCATGTATGGATATAAAGGCTCGAACATGATGTCCATAGACTTCAAGCCACTACTTTTAGTCAAATATAACAGTGAATAAACATGGAAATGGGTACAGTGTCAGACCTGATTAAGCTTCCAGGTTGCATGCTCAACAAATGCAATAGGAAATTGCTAGTTATGGTTTTCCCTTCAATCGGACCTTCTCCCAAATATACAAGTAGCCTTTTCAAATATACTTCACATATAATATAGCCTCATTTTGCAGTCAGAAACACCAATGAAAATGCATGCAGTTCTGCTTGTTTCTCTTGAATCAGAGCTATTATACCAACCTGCAATTGAACGACTATAAATCGAACCGTATGAAAGAAACAAATACAGTCTCATTATATCAGCATCAGCATGCAAATAAAATATTCATGGGCAAGAAGAGTATCACTAAAATGAATGATCTCCTTGGAAGTTTGGCTTTACTTCAGGGGTGGTTGAGCCATGGAACAGTCATTTCAATTCAAGGGTCAAGAGCCACAAAATTGAAACTTTCACCCGATTAAACCGTCAAATGTATCCGAGTAATTTCAAACATACTGCAGCCACTCATAACAAATGACATATCGTGACTTCAGATAATCCTTAAGCTCAAATTATGAATATTTTACCATGATAGACGGGAGGGAGGGTTATAACCCGATTTTGATTGATTATAACATTGAACCAAATGGGACAAAATAAATATAAAAATATGTTTTTCTTTTTACAAAAAATGATAAGTGTGAACAGTAAAAAATGGGGTGCAAATAGAATCGCACCTATACACAAACAGTGCTGGTAAGTAAACATGTGAAAGCTGCTACGTATTGCAAAGTAAACGAACAAGTGAAAATGCAAGTATGCTAGTATAACTGTTCGTCAAATTCATACCCAGAGTCATGGGGTAAAACTTAATCAAACGCGTTGATCCAACAGCCCAACTTCCAAGTTCCACCAAATCATAACATTTCAAAACACCCTTCACAGGATCGAAGGTCTGAATAGGGCAGCGATTATAAACAATGATAAGGCGATCTCATACGACTACAGAATTGCCTACTGTCGAGGTTTGGGTTATGTTTCATACGCCGATTTGGGTTTGGGTTAGTTAATGGTTTCGAATTTGATTCGAGGGAGGGAATGCAATCTAGCGACCTTGGATCAAAGTACGAATTTTAGGTTTTGAATAATCGGAGGGAGATGACGTCAGGATGACGATGAATCCAGGTCCGATACCTTAAATTTTTTTATCTTTAATCGGCTTTAACGCGCGGATTGCAGTCTTCTCCGCAGGATAGCAAATGTTTAGTCGGTTTTTAAAAAAACCAGCAATCGCTCAGTCGGCTTTTAAAAAGTTAAAAAGCCGGTAAGTATGTAAATAATACAGCTATTTAAATACCAGTTATTATTACTCTTTTCACCACGCTAGCTTTCTACTCTCTTTCCCTCTCTTCTTCTCATTGCTCATCCCAACCAACCAAGAAAAAATAATTGAGAAAAGTGTTAAATCGCATTTGAGGCGGTAATAGCGTAAGACTAATTTCTAGTAATGAAGAAAACATCCATGCTGACAAAGACATCAACTCCCTTTTATCGGTAAAAAAAAGTCGACGATCAGATGGAAATACCATATCTAGGCGAAGAGGGTTGACAAGATACACACGAGATGAAGTTTTTGATCCGCATATTGATCGAATTTTGAAAAATAATAAGGAATTGACGAATTTTCGTGTTCTTTCTCACAACGAAGTACACGTTAGCACGCATGTCGAAGATTCTGTAGGATGTTTACTTTTAAATTTTGCATACGGTAAAATAAAATTATAGAATGTCAATTTAAGAGGTAAATTATTTAAACTTAGGTTCATCGTGATTGCACTCATGGGTCTTGACTTAATGTCATCCGCCTTTATAGAACTATACGAGCAATTGACACCAATGGTATTATTAATCACTTTCTATGGAAAATTGGATTTGGAGATTTCCAGAGTATGTTCTTACTTACTTACTTACACTTCATTTATTTACAGTTGTTTAATACATGCAATAACTAAATATTACTTCATTAGGTATCTATAATCTATTAAATTCGGATGTTCAATTGAGTGGTGCTTTAGTTGCATGTTGGTGGAAGACCACTCACGCTTTTCACTTTAGTTTTGAAGATTTAGGTTTTACCCTGTTAGATTTTTCTATGCTTATCGGTATATCCATTGGTCGGGAGAGACCTTACCGTATTGATGAGTCGTACCAACGCTTTGAAAATTTAGCTAGGGTACTACCGCGTCTTGACTTATAAGATGGTTTATCGTCCGGGCTCCAGATTAGACATAGTTATATTAGACGAGCTATAGGTGAATTGGTAGATGGTTGTGTTGAAGAAAATAATTTGGAGATTGCTAGACTTTTAATCTTTTCATGATAGCAAACAGTTTCTTCTCAAATTTATCAAACACAATACCCACTGGACATGTTCTACTATTGCGGAGTTGTCGTTTGATACTCCCACTAAATATGATTGGTGGACTCCTATATTAGCATATTGTATATGTTGTTTGATCAGCAATGTGTAGTTAAACCTAGATCGACGTCGATTGCTAGATTTTGGGAGATTTTGCAATATTGGTATTACGAGTACTCTCGCTATTTGGCTTACCCGACAATAGAATCTGCACTACCTTTATACTTCCTACGAATGAAAGCGTGGGCTCGTGATAACCGTAGAATGGTCCACGGAGGCGATGTGCGTCATATATTTGTTATGACGCGTAATTAGATTGAGTTATGGACCACATGCGAGAGTATTGTATGACATCCTTATAATGGTTCCCTATTTTTGATTGATGAAAACATACAACATGTTGACTTTTGATTAGTGAGACGATTTCCATTAGTACCTTTCCCTCTTATCGCGGGTGTTACTGGTTCCATGGCGAGCGAAGTTGGAGGCAGACCTTGTGTAACGACCCGTATTTTTACGGATCGACAAGTTTGTCAAAATCTGAAATTTTAGTGTTGTTGAGCCATTTCAGATTTTTAGGCAGAATTTTTCTAAGTGTTAGGTCGTGGTTGGCGACCTAAGAAGGTGGGGTGACCTAGGAGTTAGGTTGCATGTTAGCTTAGGTCGTGAGGGAAGTTATGTCGCAGGCGACCTAAGGGATGGGTTGGTCGTATGCTGGCTTAGGTCATGGGGAAGGCTAGGTCGAGTGAGCGACCTAAGAGAGTTAGCGTCTTATAGGATTTGGCAACCTGAGATTAGTTAGCGACCTAAGGGGATAGGTCGGCAGCGACCTAAGGAACTAGTGATAATAGTTAGCGACCTAGTATGGTGGAGCGACCTATAGGTTAGCGACCTAAGAGTTAGGTCGTGAGCTCCGTTTTTGGTTAGGTCGCTAGGTCAGTAGTCAGTTAGGTCATATTCTGGCTAAGTGCTAGGACGCATCCCAGTTGTTCGCGACTTACGTTAGGTCGCGAGGAAAACTTATGTGTTAGGTCGCAAGAGGGCTTAAGTCTTAAGTCGCGGCATTGTTAGGTCGCGTAGGTTGCTAAGTTGTTAGGTCGAAGCCTATGTTTTAAGTCGCGAGCGACCTAGAAGATAGCTGTTAAGTCGTAACCCAGTTATTTGGTAGGTCGCATGGAAGCGCATCTGTTAGGTCGCTTGGGTGCGCTGATGTGCTATGTCGTATCCCCTTAAGTCATAGGTCGTAACCTTGTTAGGTCGTTGAAGCGCCTGGGGAATAAGTCGTTAGGTTGTTAGGCGCTAAGTGTTAAGTCGTAGAGGCTTTAGGTCGGAGGGGTTTTAGGTCGTAGGTCGCAGACGACCTAATTCCGAGCTAGCGACTTAGAGAGATTTCTGCTATAAATAGAGGGGGTTGTTCTCACTTTTTGGGATCCGGATTTCGAAGCGACGAAGTGCTGCCATTTTGAGAGCTCGACTTCTACACTTCTTCACTTCTTTTCTCCACTCTAATCTAGTGCTTCCATCCATCCAAGTTGAAGATCAAATTGAAGATTCAAGAGCTTAGATTGAAGATCTTCATCTTTTCAAGAGAGATTTCTTCGTTTGAAGCGGATTGGTGATAGATCAAGCTTGATCCTTCGCTGTCCAGATCTGAAGTGTGTTGATTTGGGTTGTTTAGGTGATTTGGTGAGTGGTGATTATCTCTCACACGGATCCAAAGGAGTATATCGGATTGTTGGCTCGATTTGGTGTTAAAATAGTGATTTCCATGCATTTTCTTCATCCTAAGTGTAGATCCATATTGATCCATTGTTCATGATGATGTTACATCCATTTTATCATATGTTAACTTATGCAAGTTCATTCATCAAGTTTGTAGAGATATAAATTCATGTTTTCATGCTTATTGGACTTTCAACTCTTTAATTACGAAAATGCCAATATTGTTATAATTGTCTACTTAGATCATATTTGAATGCTTGATTGCTTGGATTGATGTTTGATTTGATTGATTGTTATGAACTAGATGATTGATGATTAGATTTAGATCGAAGATGATTCAAAAGCTAAGGGAAAGGCTCTTGAATTGGGAAAGCTGCTCGTGGCATATGTGGCGGGATGATGAAGCTCTTATGCATAGATTTGATGATGTGACGTTGAGATGAGGCTTTGCGAGGATGTAATGAAGCGAGGCATCATGTGATGAAGACTTGGTCTAATCCAGACGGGATCATTCCAAGCACGTTGGTAACTCGGTGATATGATTCGAGTTAAGGGTAATGGATGCTTGAGAGGCGCTTGAGCTAGTATGGAAATAGTCGTCGAGGAGGATGACTAGGAGGCTTGGATAGCATCGTTGTTGAAGGTTCTAGCAGACTCAAAGCAAGGGTACGTTTGGGCAGTTGCGAAAATCCCAACGATAATGAATTGATGGTCGAGTACCCTGGGTAGTTGCGAAAATCCTTGGCACGGGCTGCGACGACGTGCAGAGTTTTGTCTAGAACCGGGGTTTCCATTAGCCCTTGACGGACGGTTGAAAGAATGTGCCGGTCATTCAATTAACGGTGATATCGAAGCAATGATAACAGTGATAGCCAGAGTCATGGATGTTTGGTTTTATCGTCATTCGGACTCAAGAGCGGTATTTTCTGGGTGCTTATCTGATTTAGGCCTTGGTACTTGGAAAACATCGCCCTTGACTCGAATGATTATTATTTTACTTTAAATTGTATGCTCTGCTATGTTTGCTTCTGCTTAGTGTGTGTCTGGGGGCTATCACTGTAGAAAGAGGTGGAGTGGGAGGGTTGTATTCCTATTCCTTTTTCCTTTGTACTCTTTTGGTATGTTGTTAGTTAATCTACTGCTCACTAAGACTGTTGTCTGACTCAAGGCTTTATGTTTTTAATTCTTATTGCCTTGGGCTGTTCGTCCATTTTGGGACGGGCAGACTAGGTAGCAGGTGACAGGTGCTGTTCTCTTCTCACGATGCTGATATCGAAGACGAGCTAGAGGGTTGCATATTATCTTCTTATTATATGTACTGGATGTTCCGCTGTTTTGTATTCTCTGAGAGATATGTAGTGAGGCTTGATGTATTGACTACTTGGATGTTTGTATTCAACTATTATGGAGTTTTATATGATGGCATTTTGTTCTGTAAAGCTTCACTATACATATGTTCTATTGTATTTTGTCCATGCACTGTGAGTAATACGATAGATTCAGTTGTTTAATTTACCTTGACAATCGTCCATCGTCGCCTGGCACACTTTGCAGTGCACTTTCTCTAGATTCGGTGCAGGGGTCATGGGCGGTCGTCACATTTGGTATCAGAGCATTGGTTAATCGATTTTACCCAACGCTAGCCGTCGTAACTACGTATGAGAGACGTAATTGTATTTTGATGGATGAATACTATATATAATATAGTAGCTTAGTAGGGTTTGAGTCCTTTATGCAGTTGTTTCTCTAGATGTTCTAATCATTCCTTTTTATAGATATTGAGAATGAGTCGAAGAGGGAGACCAGCTGCTAGGGAAGGCCGTGCTACTGAAGAGACTGCTGATTATGCAGCCATGTTCGAAGCTATGATGACTTCGATCATGAGAAGGATACCAGTTCCAGGGGCAGCAGTAGATGTTGGAGTTCAAGTCCAAACTCCGAAACCAGTGGATTTTGCTAAGTTGTGCAAGGATTATACTGCTCTTGGAGGGAAGGTTTTCTTGGGAACAGAATCAACTATTGAAGTCCAGAGATGGATCGATGCTTGTAGAAGGATCTTTGGTGATTTGGGAATTGATGATGCAACTAAGAGGAAGTTGGCATCAAGGCAGCTTCAAGGGAGAGCTTCTGATTGGTGGAACTCTATTACCATCGATACTCCGGAGGAAGAGATTACTTGGGAGCAATTCCAAGCTAGATTTGAAGCTAAGTTCATTTCTACAGCTCAGAAGTCAGTTCTGTTCAAGAGGTTTGTGGAGCTCAAGCAAGGTGGGAGACCAGTTCTTGAGTATGTTTCTGAGTTCGAAGCTTTGTCCAAGTATGCCCGGTCATATATTGAATCTGCTTATCAGAAGAATGAGAAGTTTGTGACAGGCTTGGACAGTTATCTGGGGAGACAGTTGGTGGATCATTTGGACGATTCATTTGAGAAGCTTGTGGAGAAAGCTCTTAGGCATGAGAGTCTGTTTCCTAAGGAAGGACCTGTTGTTGCTGTTACCAGGGGAGAGTCTAAACCACAGCAGGGTGGAAACCAGAAGAGGAAGCAGCAGCAGCAGCAGAAGGGTAAGGATGGCCAGAAGAAGCCGAAAGGCAAGGTGACTTGCTACAACTGTCAGCAGAAAGGCCATCTCTCCAGGGATTGTAAGAATCCGAAAGCGCCGGCGAAGTGCCACAACTGTGACAAGCCGGGGCATTTCAGGAAGAATTGTCCAGAACCGAGGAGGGACAAGCAGATTGTGCAAGCTTATGCTTTGGGAGCTGTTCCGTCGTCTTCGAAAGCTCCTACTGCTGAAGAGAAAGGAAAGAGTGTGGTTGTTCAAGGTACTCTTTTCCTATGTGGTGTTCCAGTTAGAGTTCTGTTTGATACTGGAGCGTCGCATTCGTTTGTTTGTAGTGAACTCGTAGGCCGGTTAGGTTTGGAACCGGATGTTGTTGATAGGCCATTGGTTGTGACTAATCCAGTTGGGGGTTCGTCTTGTTTGTGTATGTTATGCCGTGGTCTGATTGTGTCGAGTCATGGTTGCTCTTTTGTTTGTGATTGTTTTGTTCTGAACTTTGCGGGGTTCGGAATTATTTTGGGTATGGACTGGCTTAGGAAGTATGCGGCTAAGGTTGATTGCGAAAGGTTGGAAGTGAGAGTCGAGAATGTGGAGGGGCAAAAGATTGTGATACGATGTAAGCATGAAGAAGGCGTCTTCATGAGCTTCATGTATTCGCTAGTTGTTCCACGGGATGGACTGTCATCAGTGCCGATCGCTAATGGATTCGAGGATGTCTTTGACGAAGTCAAAGGGTTGCCGCCGCATAGAGAGATCGAGTTTCGTATAGATCTAGTTGAAGGAGCCAGACCTGTTGTGATGCCTCTTAAGCGGATGGCGCCTAGGGAACAGCATGAGTTGAAGGTGCAAGTTGATGACCTTTTACAGAAAGGATTCATTCGGCGTAGTGTGTCCGAGTGGGGTGCACCAGTTGTGTTCGCAACCAAGGCAGATGGATCGTTGAGATTGTGTGTGGATTATCATGAGCTGTATAAGGTGACAAAGAAGAACAAGTATCCATTGCCGAGAATAGATGACTTGTTTGATCAGCTTCACGAGGCTAAGGTGTTTTCTCAGATGGATTTGGCAATGGGATTTCACCAGTTGAGAGTGGCTAAGGATAGTGTGCCGAAGACTGCTTTTAGGACACCATCCGGTTTCTTTGAGTGGTTGGTAATGCCGTTTGGATTGACTAACGCGCCAACTTATTTTGTGGATCTTATGAATAGAGTGTTCAGAGATCAGTTGAACAAGTTCGTACTTGTGTTCGTGGATGATATTCTGATTTATTCCAGAACTGAAGAAGAGCACAAGACGCACTTGCGTATTGTTTTGGAAATCTTGCGGAAACATCAGCTGAAGGCTAAGTTTTCGAAGTGTCACTTCTGGAACAGTGAAGTGAGGTTCTTAGGCCATGTGATTTCTGGAAATGGAATAGCGGTTGATCCCGCTAAGGTGGCAGCAATCCAGGATTGGGTTAGACCTAAGAATGCATCTGATGTGAGAAGTTTTCTTGGATTAGCAGGATATTATCGACGGTTTATCAAAGACTTCTCCAAGGTAGCTGCACCGTTAACAGGATTGACGAAAAAGAACCAAGTGTTCAGTTGGGATGCTAAGTGTGAGCAAGCTTTCGGAATCCTGAAAGAGAGATTGACGAGTGCTCCTGTGTTGACTATTCCTAGTGGGAATGATGAGATGGTGGTTTACACCGATGCATGTGGTACTGGACTTGGAGCAGTGCTGATGCAGAGGGATAAAGTTGTTGCGTATGCCAGTCGACAACTGAAGCTGCAATAAAGGAATTACCCAACTCATGACTTGGAGTTAGCGGCGATAGTATTTGCTCTGAAGATGTGGAGACATTATCTATTGGGAGTTCGATTCGAGTTGTTTACGGATCACAAATCATTGAAGTATCTTTTCTCCCAAAAGGATTTGAATCTTCGGCAGCAACGTTGGCTAGATTTTTTAGCATCATATGATTTTGGTATAGCTTATACTCCGGGAAAAGGTAACGCAGTGGCAGATGCGTTAAGTCGAAGACATGCAGGATTGGGAGCCATGTTTTTAGAATGGAAGAGTCTCGAGTATTTAGCCGGATTTGACTTCAGGCCTAGATGTGAATTGGAATCTGAGATGTTGGCAAACTTATCGATAAGACCTTCTCTTATGGAAAGGATTGGCGAGAGCCAAAAGCGAGACGATAAGCTTGTCAAGATTATCTGTGAATTGGAATCTGGATTGGATCCAGAAAAGGATAAAGGATTCGAGGTCGATCGAGAGGGGTGGCTTCAGAAGCAAGGACAACTAGTTGTTCCCGATATAGATGAATTGAGGAGTGAAGTCTTGAAGGAAAGTCATCACTCGAAGCTGACAATTCATCCAGGTGGAAATAAGATGTATCGGGATATGAAGAGAACCTACTACTGGGAAGGTATGAAGAAGGATGTTGGAAATTTTATTTCCAAATGTATGAACTGCCAGTTGGTAAAGGCTGAACAGAAGAAGCCAAGTGGATTGCTTCAGCCATTAGAAGTTCCTACATGGAAGTGGGAGCAGATATCGATGGATTTTATTGATGGACTACCTAGAACAAGAACGGGAAATGAAGGGATTTGGGTCATTGTAGATCGTCTGACCAAGAGTGCAAGATTCATTCCTGTTCGATCGACTAGGACTGCATCAAAGTTGGCTGAGTTGTATGTTAAGTGGATAGTTCGATTCCATGGTATTCCGAAGAGTATAGTGAGCGATCGAGACCCATTGTTCACTAGTGGATTTTGGAAGAGCTTCCAGGAAGTTTTGGGAACCGAGTTGTGTTTGAGTACAGCTTATCACCCTCAAACAGATGGTCAGACCGAGAGAGTCAACCGAGTTTTGGAAGATCTTCTTAGAGCATGTGTTTTGGACTTCGGAGGATCATGGGAAGATCACCTTCATTTGGTGGAGTTTGCATACAACAACAGTTACCAGTCAAGTATTGGTATGGCACCGTATGAGGCATTATACGGAAGACCGTGTAACTCTCCGACATGTTGGATAGAGACAGGAGAGAAGCTGATGCTTGGGCCAGAGATGATTCGCCAGACTTCAGATTGTATAGAGATCATTCGGCAACGAATGAAGGCAGCCCAAGACCGTCAGAAGAGTTATGCCGATAAGCGTCGTAAGGATTTGGAATTCGACGTAGGAGATATGGTTTTTGTGAAGATTTCTCCACTGAAGAATGTTATTCGATTCGGGAAGAAAGGAAAACTGACTCCGAGATTTGTTGGACCATTCCCGATCATCGAGCGAATTGGAAAGCTCGCCTACAGATTGGAGTTACCGGAGAAGATGTCGAGTGTGCACAATGTTTTTCACGTATCATATCTACGGAAGTATGTGCACGACTCGAGTACGGTGGTTTCTGCTGATAGCTGTGAAGATTTCGAAGTTGATCCAGTCGATAGAAGACCTCGTAAGCCGCTCCGTGTTGTTGAAACTGACACGAAACAGCTTAGGAGGAAGGTAGTTAAGTTGCTCAAGATACAATGGAGTGATGATGATAACGACTGTACGTGGGAGGTGGAAGAGAGGATGAAAGCAGCTCATCCTGAACTCTTCAAGGTATGGCCCTAAGGTGTCGTGTCATCTCACGATATTGTGACTTGTTCTAGTGTTAGAATTCTGTACGCTAAGCTAGAATTGGATGCATGGTTTGTTGATTGTTATGGATGGTAGGCGTACAGAATAGTCTTTGATTGCTTTGGTCGTTTGGAATTTCAGGGGTGAAATTCCTAAGGGGGAGAGAATGTAACGACCCGTATTTTTACGGATCGACAAGTTTGTCAAAATCTGGAATTTTAGTGTTGTTGAGCCATTTCAGATTTTTAGGCAGAATTTTTCTAAGTGTTAGGTCGTGGTTGGCGACCTAAGAAGGTGGGGTGACCTAGGAGTTAGGTTGCATGTTAGCTTAGGTCGTGAGGGAAGTTATGTCGCAGGCGACCTAAGGGATGGGTTGGTCGTATGCTGGCTTAGGTCGTGGGGAAGGCTAGGTCGAGTGAGCGACCTAAGAGAGTTAGCGTCTTATAGGATTTGGCAACCTGAGATTAGTTAGCGACCTAAGGGGATAGGTCGGCAGCGACCTAAGGAACTAGTGATAATAGTTAGCGACCTAGTATGGTGGAGCGACCTATAGGTTAGCGACCTAAGAGTTAGGTCGTGAGCTCCGTTTTTGGTTAGGTCGCTAGGTCAGTAGTCAGTTAGGTCATATTCTGGCTAAGTGCTAGGACGCATCCCAGTTGTTCGCGACTTACGTTAGGTCGCGAGGAAAACTTATGTGTTAGGTCGCAAGAGGGCTTAAGTCTTAAGTCGCAGCATTGTTAGGTCGCGTAGGTTGCTAAGTTGTTAGGTCGAAGCCTATGTTTTAAGTCGCGAGCGACCTAGGAGATAGCTGTTAAGTCGTAACCCAGTTATTTGGTAGGTCGCATGGAAGCACATCTATTAGGTCGCTTGGGTGCGCTGATGTGCTATGTCGTATCCCCTTAAGTCATAGGTCGTAACCTTGTTAGGTCGTTGAAGCGCCTGGGGAATAAGTCGTTAGGTTGTTAGGCGCTAAGTGTTAAGTCGTAGAGGCTTTAGGTCGGAGGGGTTTTAGGTCGTAGGTCGCAGACGACCTAATTCCGAGCTAGCGACTTAGAGAGATTTCTGCTATAAATAGAGGGGGTTGTTCTCACATTTTGGGATCCGGATTTCGAAGCGACGAAGTGCTTCCATTTTGAGAGCTCGACTTCTACACTTCTTCACTTCTTTTCTCCACTCTAATCTAGTGCTTCCATCCATCCAAGTTGAAGATCAAATTGAAGATTCAAGAGCTTAGATTGAAGATCTTCATCTTTTCAAGAGAGATTTCTTCGTTTGAAGCGGATTGGTGATAGATCAAGCTTGATCCTTCGCTGTCCAGATCTGAAGTGTGTTGATTTGGGTTGTTTAGGTGATTTGGTGAGTGGTGATTATCTCTCACACGGATCCAAAGGAGTATATCGGATTGTTGGCTCGATTTGGTGTTAAAATAGTGATTTCCATGCATTTTCTTCATCCTAAGTGTAGATCCATATTGATCCATTGTTCATGATGATGTTACATCCATTTTATCATATGTTAACCTATGCAAGTTCATTCATCAAGTTTGTAGAGATATAATTCATGTTTTCATGCTTATTGGACTTTCAACTCTTTAATTACGAAAATGCCATTATTATTATAATTGTCTACTTAGATCATATTTGAATGCTTGATTGCTTGGATTGATGTTTGATTTGATTGATTGTTATGAACTAGATGATTGATGATTAGATTTAGATCGAAGATGATTCAAAAGCTAAGGGAAAGGCTCTTGAATTGGGAAAGCTGCTCGTGGCATATGTGGCGGGATGATGAAGCTCTTATGCATAGATTTGATGATGTGACGTTGAGATGAGGCTTTGCGAGGATGTAATGAAGCGAGGCATCATGTGATGAAGACTTGGTCTAATCCAAACGGGATCATTCCAAGCACGTTGGTAACTCGGTGATATGATTCGAGTTAAGGGTAATGGATGCTTGAGAGGCGCTTGAGCTAGTATGGAAATAGTCGTCGAGGAGGATGACTAGGAGGCTTGGATAGCATCGTTGTTGAAGGTTCTAGCAGACTCAAAGCAAGGGTACGTTTGGGCAGTTGCGAAAATCCCAACGACAATGAATTGATGGTCGAGTACCCTGGGTAGTTGCGAAAATCCTTGGCACGGGCTGCGACGACGTGCGGAGTTTTGTCTAGAACCAGGGTTTCCATTAGCCCTTGACGGACGGCTGAAAGAATGTGCCGGTCATTCAATTAACGGTGATATCGAAGCAATGATAACAGTGATAGCCAGAGTCATGGATGTTTGGTTGTATCGTCATTCGGACTCAAGAGCGGTATTTTCTGGGTGCTTATCTGATTTAGGCCTTGGTACTTGGAAAACATCGCCCTTGACTCGAATGATTATTATTTTACTTTAAATTGTATGCTTTGCTGTGTTGCTTCTGCTTAGTGTGTGTCTGGGGGCTATCACTGTAGAAAGAGGTGGAGTGGGAGGGTTGTATTCCTATTCCTTTTTCCTTTGTACTCTTTTGGTATGTTGTTAGTTAATCTACTGCTCACTAAGACTGTTGTATGACTCAAGGCTTTATGTTTTTAATTCTTATTGCCTTGGGTTGTTCGTCCATTTTGGGACGGGCAGACTAGGTAGCAGGTGACAGGTGCTGTTCTCTTCTCACGATGCTGATATCGAAGACGAGCTAGAGGGTTGCATATTATCTTCTTATTGTATGTACTGGATGTTCCGCTGTTTTGTATTCTCTGAGAGATATGTAGTGAGGCTTGATGTATTGACTACTTGGATGTTTGTATTCAACTATTATGGAGTTTTATATGATGGCATTTTGTTCTGTAAAACTTCACTATACATATGTTCTATTGTATTTTGTCCATGCGCTGTGAGTAATACGATAGATTCAGTTGTTTAATTTACCTTGACAATCGTCCATGGTCGCCTGGCACACTTTGCAGCGCACTTTCTCTAGATTCGGTGCAGGGGTCATGGGCGGTCGTCACACCTTGGACGACGATTTTGTTCTAGATGATTCGCACCCAGATACACCATTTTTGAAGGTGTATCCTAGCATTGATTTACAGTAGCATGCGAACGAGTGGTGACCAACCAATCAATTCATTATGTTTGGTTTAGATTATGCTTCTTTTTTACATCGGTTTTACACTCCACTACATATAGCTTATTTTTTTCATGCAGGAGATATTGATATGGTTGGTCATGCAGTCATTCACCTAGACCACCTAGATGTATGATGCTTCACAATCACCCATTTCATAGACAGGAGATTATGGTTGGACGGTTATTATACCTACCTCTTCCAGAGCCGATAAATACGTTGATATTCCTTACCATGAGATTTCTCAATATCCAGACCTTGCTACATTTTCATAAGGATTTGTTTCATATATAGCTTGGACTATGCGACATCACGTACATCAAGCATTGACATAGTATTGATGAGTACGAGCGACATATTGCATAGATGACTGCTTGTATTAACGAGCTTACTTGCGGATGGGCAATGGTATCATCATGACCTAGAGATGATCATGACAACTAGGATGATGATGCATATGGTTTAGGCGATGATGATGATGACTTTGATCGATTTTAGATTATATTTGTTTCATGTATGTGTACTTCATTTTGTTTACATATTTGTGTATATATATGGATCTCCTTCGGTTTATGTAATGTTTCATGTATATGTACTTCATTTTGTTTAGGCATTTTTGTATGTATCTGTACTTCCTTTGGTTTACATATTAGTTTCGTTATTTATGCTTCTTTTATTAATGTAATTGTGTATGTATATGAAATTCCTTTAGTTTGTTTATTTGTTCCATATACTTGAATATATAAGTATAATTCAAAAGTGGAATACAAAACTAGGATACAATAGTGGAATATGGAACAAGAATACATAAGTAGAATACAAGTGTAATACGGAAATATAATTTATAAGTATTACACATACGTAAAACACATAAGCCGAATACATAAGTAAAACACATAAAGAAAATACATAAGCAGAATACGTAAGTAGAATACAAAAGCTTACCAATACTAAGGCATGACACTACTCCTTAGTGAATCCAATACAAATAACTTTCGTGACCAATAAAATATTCATCATATAAGATATGATAATAGGAATCGCATGCCACACAATTGCAATTTAAAGGACCTTCCCATTTCACTTCTTTTGTACCTGTGTGGTAGCTTCAAATTCTACCCTAAGTTGCTCCTAACAAACTAAAGTATTATCATACGTGCGATGAGGAAGGCAATCTGGGTGGTTATTATAATTTTCATGGAACATCAACCACATTTGTAGTGGTGTTAGGTCATATGATTATATGTAAGCTTTTATGAGAAGCAATAAATCATTTGGTGACCAATATGAGTGCCATATTATAGGAAGATAAATTATATAAGATGAAATAAAGAAGATGATGCCTAATTACCCTTTTGGTGGATAATATATGCAAATAGTATGCAATTGTTCATTATTTGTAGCATTGTGTTGCCAATCACCTTGTTTGCAGCAGTGTGTGGTCACATTAGCTTTTGCTTTTACTACACTAATGTTATTGCAAGCTCTTGTCACATTACCATCCAACCATCTTGACATGTGGCAAACATCCAACCATCATAAACAAACACACCATCTCCATAACAAAACCACAATCTACATGATAACTCCACCAACCGTTTATTTATGACATGTCGTAAACATCCAACTGTAATAACCCACCTTTCGAAATATCCTGAATCAATGTCGAATGACAACGTCTAACTCCTGAATACCACAAAAGATAGTCCGTCGAGGCAAAATTCAAACTAAATATCATACAGAAGCATATTGGTACAATCTCACAGTGGAATGATAACATACAATATACTGAACATACATGATCGGAACTGGATCAACAATATACAAGAGAATACACTAGCGGCAGCAATTGATAAATGAATATTAATACAAAAAATCAGAATACATCAAACTCCATACATATAGAGTTCCAAATATAATATGACAAGTCTCATATATAAAATTACATGTCTGTCACATACTACTACAATATCGAATATACATATCCAAATGTGGACATCATGCCTCGCAAATGCTCCAGTTGCACCACTCTGATAGCATATCCCCAAAAGCATTTGATTTCCAACTACTCAATCGAGTACCCAAAAGTTGTCATGATATAAATAGACAAAGGCAAAACGTGAATCAGACATAAAGCCTGGTATGGGGGGAACTATCTCAAAATATAGCATATCAAAGATATATGTTAGAACCTTTGGTTTATGTTTCAATGATAACAACTGCACAATCATATATATATATATACATGTATATACATATTTACATATATATATATATATATTATCAAGATTACAGGTATATGCTACAAGAATACACCATGCTCGAAGATATTGAGACTCAAAGAAAAACGAAGATTCTTCGACCATACTACTGTTAGTAAGGTTATTCTACTGTAAAAGAGTCTTAGATAAATTATTGTTAAGGTCTTCTTGAGTATATATGCATACACAATCATACATTATATCATATGCATCAAAATTAAGTTAGAAAACTGTTTGTATTACCCACAGGTGTCTGAAATAAAACCACAGACATCTGTGACAATTCTGGGGTAAACATTTTCTGAAGTCACAGACGTTTGAGGTTTTACCATAGAAGTATGTCGTATGAAAAACTGCAAATTTGAAAAGACACTTCTGTTTGAAACAAAAAGAAATCACCTTTCACCGAAAGGTTGCAACCATTAAAGTGAATAGATTTTCTCAAATAGTAACAACTCTTCATCTGCACCTTTTTGAATCTATAAATACTACTTTGATTGATATGTAGAAATCAACTAACTTAAATTAATTTATTCTTTCCTCTCTTGATTTCAAAACACTTTCTTGCATATACATTGCTCACATACTCTCAATCTATTATAATCAAAATATAATTTTAGTTAAACCACTTCCTACAACTCAAAGCATTCGCATTCACATACTCAAAGGAGATTATAGGAAGATTTGTACTATCAGTCAAAAATCGTGTTATTTGGAACACAAGATTGTCAGAGATATACTTTTGTATTAGCCTATTCCTCCGGGTGAAGCGAGGGTCAATTGGTTAAAGGAAATACCAAAAGGGAGCTTCAGGGCTGGACATAGGACGGGAGGTCCGAACCAATATAAAATATCTGGTGTGATCGTTTCTATTATTTATCTTACATTCAATTATTACACTCTGCTTATCATTATAGTAACACACACACACACACACATATATATATATATATATAAGTCGCAGTTTTTTATAGAGATCCTATAGAATTACAATTGGTATCAGAGCAAGGTCATTTCAATATACAGTAACATGTAATTGAAATCAATAAAATGGCAAATACATTTCAAGAAGGTCAATAAACATCTCGTCCTCCGCTATTTACTGTTCTAATTATGCTTATTAGTCAACACGCATGCGAATTTTTATGGAAGCAAATGGGTTAGAAATATGGCTAGCAACTCAAAACAAATATGAAGCACCAGACACTGATATTGGCACATGGACTGATGCATAAAAAGCAGAGGCATCTAACAATGCCAAAGCTATGAATGTATTATTTTGCTTACTTGACAAAAATGAGTTTTCATGTGTCATGCTCTGCAAGACTGTATATGATATATGGCGCACTTTACAAGTCACACATGAAGGCACAAATAAAGTCAAGCAAACTAAAATTTCGATTTTACAAAACCAAACTCATCTTTTAAAATGAAAACAAGTGAATCAATTATTGATATGTATGCAAGATTTCAAACAATTCAACACGATCTCATGGCACTTGGAGTCAAATTCACAGATTTCGATTTAGTCACACGAATTTTAAACTCTTTGACAAATGACTAGGAAAGAAAAGTTTTAGCCATCGAAGAAGCTAATGATCTTTCTCAACTTAAATTCGAAGAGCTAATAGGAAATTTGATGTCATACGAAGCTAACTTGCAGGCTAAAGAGGATCAAAATCATGAAAAGAAAAACATAGCATTCCAAGCAAGTAACGAAGATTCAGACTTAGACAAAGAGGAGATTGTCTTTATTGCCGAAAATTACAATAAATTAAAGAAAAATTCAAGAAGATGACCAAATTTAAAAATGGTGGCAAACCAAACTCTTCAAATCAAACATCGATTAAATGCCATGAATGTGAGAAATTTGGCCATATGAAGAAGGATTGTCCACAGCTTAATAACGATAAAAAGAAAAGAAAATTCGAAAAATTCAAGAAAAAGAAAAGAGCTTTTTAAGTAACATGGGATGATTCAGATTCGTCTTCTTCTTCAGATAGTGATAGTGAAAGTGACTCGGAATAAGCAAATGTGTGTTTTATGGCTATCACTGATGATGTACCCTAAATTAAAATAAAAAATAAAGAGAAATGGATACTCAATAGCGACTGTTCTAAGCACATAACTAGAAATGCAAATATGTTATCAAATATAACATATATCGTTGGTGGCACCATAACATTTGGAGATAACTCAAAGAGATTTGTCATCGGCATTGGAAAAGTCATCAATATCAGTATTTCTAGTTCTCCTATAATTACTAATGTTTTATTAGTAGAAAATTTAAAACATAACTTATTAAGTATAAGTCAACTATGTGAAAAAGGATTTAAAATTGATTTCGTGAAAAATAAATGTAATATTTTTTATCAAAATAAAAATATACCTTTTGAAGGTTTTAGAAATCGAAACATATATGTCTTAAACATGAATGTCAAAAACAATACAAATTTATACTTAGCCACGGATCATGATGATCCTTGGTTATGGTACAAACGTTTTTGTCATATAAATTTTAAGAATACCAACAAACTAGCTAAAAATGAATTAGTAAGAGGATTACCTAAAATCAACTACAAAGTTAAAAACTTATGTGACGCTTGTCAATTTGGAAAATTAAAGAAAAGCTCCTTTAAATCTAAAAAGGAAATTTCCACAAAACAACCTCTCGAATTACTCCATCTAGATTTATTCGGACTAACTCAAGTACGTTCAATAAATCATAATAAATACATTTTTGTAGTTGTTGATGATTATTCAAGATATACTTGGACATTATTTTTAAAACATAAAAGTGACACTTTCGAAATGCTCAAAAATTTTGCTAACGAATAAAAAATTTAATGAATTTAAAAACTAAAAACATATGAAGTGATCACGGAGGTGAATTTGAAAATGAACTATTCACCAACTTTTGTAACAAAAATGGAATTAATCATAATTTTTCGTTTTCCCGAACACCACAACAAAACGGTGTTGTAGAAAGGAAAAGATCGAACCTTATAAGAATGTGCACGAACTCTACTAAATAGTAGTAACTTACCAAAAAAAATTTGGGCCGAAGCCGTTGCTACTGCTTGTTATGTATTAAATCGTGTAACACTTAGATCAATGACTAAAAACACATGCTACAAAATATTTTTTAACAAAAAACCAAAAGTATCATATTTTCGTATTTTTGGGTCGAAATGCTTCATATTAAACACTAAAGATAATCTAGGAAAATTTGATCCTAAAGCTGATGAAGGAATTTTCGTTGGTTATTCAGATCGAAGCAAAGCACATAGAGTCTTTAATAAACGAACAAATATTACAGAAGAAAGTCTTCATGTCTCATTTGAAGAAAATTTTAACGAAAATAAATATGACGATGACGAAGAATTAATGAATAAAACTAATATACCTATACATGAAAATAATAATAATAATGTCAATACCAGTAATGATAATATGATAACATCATCACCTAGAATATTAAGAGACCATTCTATTAATAATATTATTGGAGATTTAAATACAAGAGTATCAACCAGAAAACAATTAAATCAAATGAGTTATGTTGCATTTATATTAAATTTTGAACCGAAAAATTATAAAAAAGCATCAAAAGATGATTTTTGGATTATTGCAATGCAAGAAGAACTTAATTAATTTGAAAGAAATGACGTTTGGGAACTCGTACCAAGACCAGATGATCAATCTGTAATTGGAACAAAATGGGTTTTTAAAGATAAAGCAAATGAAAATGGAAATATTGTACGAAATAAAGCAAGATTAGTAGCTCAAGGATATAATCAAGAAGAAGGAATTGATTATGACAAAACATTTGCTCCTGTAGCACGTCTCGAAGCAATACGAACATTACTGGCTTTCGCATGTCATCGTAATTTTAAACTTGTTCAAATGGACATAAAAAGTGCATTTTTAAAAGGATTTATAAAAGAAAAAGTATATGTTGAACAACCTCCTTTATTTGTTCACGAAATTATCTCAATCATGTATTTAAACTTAAAAATGCCTTATATGGATTAAAACAAGCTCCTCATGCTTGGTATGAAAGATTAAAAACTCACTTGCAAAGTTCTGGTTTTCAAATTGGTAAAACTGATTCCACGTTATTCATAAAACAAGAAAATAATAATATTTTAGCCGTACAAATATATGTTGACGACATTATATTTGGATCCACTGATGAAAAATAATGCACTGAATTTTCTAAAATAATGAAGATGAATTTGAAATGTCACATATGGGAGAATTAAACTATTTCTTAGGATTACAAATAAGACAATTAGAAAATGGAATTTTTATAAATCAAGAAAAATACTGTCAAGAATTATTAAAACCTTTTGAAATGGAAAATATATCAAGTAAACCAACTCCAATGAGTACTACTCTACATTTAGATAAAGATGAAAATGGAAAAGATTTTGACCAAAATTTATATCGAAGTATGATAGGATATCTGTTATACTTAATAGCTAGTAGACTAGATATTATGATGAGTGTGTGTTTATGTGCTCGTTTTCAAGCACAGCCAAAAGAATCACACCATCGAGCGGTAAAATGAATATTAAGATATTTAATTAACACTAGAGATTACGGTCTCTTTTATCCAAAAGGAAGCTCATTCGAACTTGTGTCATATAGCGATGCTGATTTCGGCGGTTGTAAAATGGATAGAAAAAGCACAAGTGTGACATGTCATTTTATTGGTCAGTTTTTAGTATCATGGTTTAGTAAAAAGCAAAAATGTGTTTCGCTCTCGACATGTGAAGCCGAATACATTTCAGCGGCTTTAGCATGTGCACAAGTAATCTATATGCAATAAACTCTTCTAGATTTTGGTAAAATCATAACAAAATCTCCTATATATTGTGATAATACTAGTGCCATAAATTTATCAAAAAATCCTAAACAAAGCAATCAATATTCGTCATCGTTTTCTAAGAGATAATGTGGAAAAAGGAATTATATCACTAGAGTTTGTGAACACCGAAAATCAAATAGCTGATATTTTTACAAAACCGTTAAGTGAACTAACTTTTATTAAGTTAAGACGAGATCTAGGAATTTGTTCATACAATGAATTGGTTAACTAAATTTATAGATTAATTTTTGTTCACTTAAATAGCTCATATAGACTTTCAACTGCATAACTAGTTTTATACACTTAGTATTAATAACCACAAAAAAATTAAACTAATAACAACCGTTTAAGAAAAAATTACTACTCTCTGTTAAATTTTTATGGCTTAACTCCTTTTCCTCAACCTATTTTCTAAGTATAGCAAAACCTTACCTTATAAATTCAGCTTATATTCTACCTAAAAACAAATAAACAAAAATAGATTATTAAAACAAATAATACACAAAAATGTCTTCCGATCACGACTCCGCCTATTCAACCATTGACTATAAATCCCCCTCATCAGATAGCACTTACGTATCACCAACTAAATCCACACATACATCAACTCATTCAGCCTCTCTAAACATTATTGCATCACCTACATACCACACTGGCTTTTCTCCTAAAGAATAGAAAGCTAAACGTTCAACCGATCTGAAATCAACATCTCTCACTAAAAGTCGATGAAATGTATCACTATCAACAAGAAATGATCGGCGTTCAACGTGAAATGTATTACGAGCAATGACGTAAAGGATCTCATCTAAATTTTCTCGAAAAGTGTATTCTAGCAATTTTGGTCATTCACCAACAAAAAATTGCATACATCAAAAATCTCCTCGATTACAAGAAACTCCTACAAAAGCGTATAACATTACTCCGAGAAATCTATGCAAACTGGGACCATCAAACCAAGCTTGGGTTGATACTCCAATCCGTCCAAGTTGGTCTCCACTGAAGCCATTAATTGATGATACAAAAGTTGAACTAAACTCATGGGATATACAACAAATCAACAATTCTCCAACAGAAACTAAACTTATACTACGCATCATGTAAATTAAGTTTATTTTGGTATGTATATTGTTTTATTGTATTAAAATTTCAATAAATTTTCATTGCTTTTTAAATTCTTTACGATATTGCAGAAAATACATATCACAGACGTTTGTGATATGTATTTGAGACGTCTGTCAAAAGTTACGAGAAACAATTCTCTGTAACCACAGACGTCTGTGGGACTTCAATGGCATCTGTCAAAACTCTCTGTTTATTTTTTATGAAGCCACAGACGTCTGTGGGACTTCAATGGCATCTGTCAAAACTCTCTGTTTATTTTTTATGAAGCCACAGACGTCTGCGAAACCATCACAGACGTCTATCGAATCTTTCTGTTTTATTTTTACTGAAGTAACATACGCCTGTGACTCCCTCACAGACGTCTATCGCTGCTCCGACCATACATTATCAGCAGCCATATATAAACAAATTTACCCCATTCTTCACTTTTACCTCCATTTCAGTTCCCAATTTTTGAAACCCTAGCCTTTATAACCTTCAAATTCATCAATCAATGGCTCCCAAAAAGATGACCGTCTCTAAAAAGCAAAAACAAGGACAATCTTCCTCCTCCTCTCAAACCCCTGTTACACAATCTCACATAAACCAATGGCTCCACAACAATCCCACCGCCATCAATCGATTTAAACTGCTTACCCAAAAGAAAATCCATGCCGGTCCCTTCTATCGCCTTGGAAATGTGATAGAATATGAAATTCTAGGATTAACTACGGATGCCGGTTACTGCAACCTAATTAGCTATGATGCAAACAAGGTAATTAGCGATCCTTTAGCTATTTACCTTTTTTACTCCAATTTATGTAGTACGGAAATTTGGAATTCGAAAAATGAGGATGGATGGTTGTGGTCAAGTGTTTATGGAAAATAAATCAAAATTGATGTATATACGGTTTGCCGTATACTAGGATGTTCTTATGAGGGAATCGACTTAACGGATGTACTGGATCATAGTCTTTTACCCAAAGATGAAATTACTCATCAAATATGGGAAGATAGGATGCCCTAACGGAAATCCATTTACCTACACCACGTGCTAGACTACTAAATAGAATGATAATCAACACAATCATTCCTCGTCTAGGTAGCCACGAGCAAATTTATCCCAATGACCATCAAGCTTTATATGCAATATTTGATCGTCTCCCGGTAAATTGGGCAAAATTTATTCATGATCATATTAAAGGTTTTTGGACTCAGCATCATCGAACAATTGTATATGCTCCGTATATAATGTGTATCTTGCAAGATCTTGGGGTTCTTTCGTACCTATCACAATATGAAGAAATTCCAACAAAAGATAGCGGTCCAAGATATCTATCCTTGATGCAACTTCCCAAAAAACCGCCTTCTATAATCTCACTTGACCAATGGAGATTACAACAACAAGAGCATCATGTCCTCCTCCCACTAGTGCTCCTCAACAAACTTACTCACATCATCCTTCACAACAACCAACTTCCTCTAGTCATGCTACCGAATATTATTCAGATTCTGAAATACAAGAAGCTCGTTGAACCAATGCAAAACGAATCTCTGCGTGATTTGGCGCTTAAAAACCAAAAGATAATCACGACTAACCAGCGAGCCTTAAACAAAAAGATGACTGGATTAGAACGTTTTCTTTCTCTACAAGGATGACAAAAATGGAAAAGACTTTAGACAAAGTAGTTTCCACTTTAGGGAAGGTTATGCACAAGGTACGTGGTCGATCGTCTTCTCGCTCATCATCCTCGCCTTCACCTACACCTCCACCTCAGACTCAAACACCAATTTATCGCTCTCAAGCTTTGCCCAAAAAGTACGTCTCACGATAGAGGTGGCAGAGGGAAGACTCCTATGCAAGAACAATAGGAGGAAGAAGAAGAAGAAGACAGTGATGACATGTATGTGTCTGATACTCCGCATTTCCAACAACAATCGTACATGGCATTTCTAGGCCTCTCAATTCAAGAAGATGAGGAATACAATGACCAAACACAATGGCCGAGCACATACCAGCAGGATCCGCCTTATTATTAGGAATACTACGAGAATTATGGGGGCTTATCTTACTCACATAATCAGTACAATTAGCATTTTTTTCAGTTACCTTTTTACTACTTTTCCATTATCTATTCGTATGCTTGTCTGTTTCACTGTTTAAAATTTCCGCTACATTTGTTGCTAATTTTATTTGAACTTGCCTATTTGATTTTTCATGATCTTAATATATATAACATGCTATGACTATTTAATATTTATGTATCTTATATCATTTCCTTCCATTTTGATAATGACAAAGGGGAGGAATTTATGCATATACATAGGGGGTAACAAATATAATAATACTTCCATTTTTTGATTGTATAGTTGTCATCATCAAAAAGGTGGAGATTGTTAGAACCTCCAGTTTATGTTTCAATGATAACAACTACACAATCATATATATATATATATATAATCAAGATTATAGGTATATGCTATAAGAATACACCATGCTCGAAGATATTGAGACTCAAAGAAAAATGAAGATTCATCGACCTACTGTTAGTATGGTTATTCTACTGTAAAAGAGTCTTTGATAAATTATTGTTAAGGTCCCCTTGAGTATATATGCATACACAATCATACACTATTTCATATGCATCAAAATTAAGTTAGAAAACTATTTTTACTACCCACAGACGTTTGAAATAAAACCACAGACATCTGTGACAATTCTCGGATAAAAAATTTCCGAAGTTACAGACGTCTGAGGTTTTACCATAGATGTTTGTCGTATGAAAAACTGCAAATTTTGAAAAGACACTTCTATTTGAAACAAAAAGAAATCACCTTTCAACGAAGGGTTACAACCATTAAAGTGAATAGATTTTCTCAAATAGTAACAACTCTTCATCTTCACCTTTTTGAATCTATAAATACTACTTTGATTGAGATGTAGAAATCAAATAACTTGAATTAATTTATTCTTTCTTCTCTTGATTTCAAAACA